>OX638299.1:37282129-38593431 GCA_951812265.1 Taphrorychus bicolor | reverse complement strand
TGACAATGACTTACCACAAAACGATGTACAGTTTTGGTTCGAAGTTTGTTGCAGTTTTTTTTCTTTATGTACTGTTACTTGAAGAAAAGTAAATGAAAGTTGCATTATAACTTTGTAACGTCATAACCAGCCTTGCCGACCGCGCGGTAGGCCTTTCCGATCCTGAATACCGAACCGATGCAATAAAAAAGGCAAAGTCCGCCCTAATAACAAACAACTACCCCTACGGCCTAATTAACACTATATTTAAAAAAAGAATACATAAATTTTATAACAATTCAACCAGGCATACCAAAAAAAATACCGAAACAAACTATCTAACTATACCATACATCCCTGGTCTTTCCGAAAAAATCCGCAATACAGTCTCCAAAGAAAATATCCAAACCAGTTTTAAAGGACATAATTTACTCAACCAACATTTTACCAAACTGAAACCCAAAACCCCCACAGACAAAAAAAGCAACATCGTCTACGAAATACCCTGCCAAACAGGATGCCCTGGCGTCTATATCGGGCAGACTAGCCAGTTCTTAAAAAACCGCATCAATGGACACAAACACAACAAAAATAACCCTACAGCCCTAACCCACCACGCAAATGAACATCAACATAATTTTGATTTTAAAAGAGCTAAAGTCCTAAAAACAGAAAAAAACAAGAAAAAAAGGGAATTTCATGAAATGGTATACTAAAAAAAACAGTAATTGCGTCAATGCAAAAACGGACACTGATGGCCTAAGTGAAATTTACTCCTACATACTGTAACTACCCTCTGCATAAAATCAGTAAATATTTCAATATCCATAAATTTACCTAAAATACATAGTTAAATTCCAAAACAATATAAACCAAACACCCAAAACCACCAGTCAGCAGACCTACTTAATTAAAAACAATTAACCTTGCGATGTATGTGTATATTAAACACCACCTTGACCAATTTACTAGCCTTTGCATCTTCTTTCATTATAGGCTTCCTTATCCAAAACTTACAAAAAATTTCTTTAATTCCCCATAGTACATGCTGCGTGCCGTACGATATCTCTGACGGTTAGCCGCAGAGTTTCGACACGGCGAGCAGCATGTACAAAGCAATAATGCAACTTTCATTTACTTTTCTTCAAGTAACAGTACATAAAGAAAAAAAACTGCAACAAACTTCGAACCAACACTGTACATCGTTTTGTGGTAAGTCATTGTCACCCTCAGATTCCCTCCTTTTCTTACGTTTCTTACCCTTTTGGCCCCTCTTCTTAACCTAACACCATATTGCATCGTAGGTTTCACTTTTGACGCTCTTTTGCTTTGAGTTACCGACTTTATTCTTTAATTTAATCATCCCTCAATACGTTTATGTTTCAACATTTTATTTCGTACTTGTAGTAATCTTTATATATTTTTTTTTTCCATGTATTCCTTTATACCATTCCTTCCTTATTGTAAAAATTTTATCTTTGAACTAAGTATTCCATATGTTGTAGTAATCTGATGAAGGCACCAATTTGTGTCGAAACGTCATTAAACAAAGAAGTTAGAAGCACCCGCTGTAACTTATTTTAATCAGACAAAAGGACCAGAACCCAAGATAACAACCAACCATACAATCACAAGGGTCCAAGAATCCAGAAGCCTACGTGCCAACCATTTTTTAACATTTTCTACCACAAATTGTCTGTCCATACGTAGAGGACGTTCGTGTTGGTACACCCTGTGAGCAATGATTGTACCCATGTATTCATATTTTCATGCATTTCAGCTTACTCTAAGTTAAATTTGTTTCAAAAAGCTATTTGTAACAAAAAAAAAATTTACATAACAAACTTTACAAACATAAAAAATTTAAAAATCCGAATGCGACAAGAAATTTGATCGATGATTTTTTGTAAATAGAAGTGCAAGTGACGCATATATAGCGCTTTGTAGCTTTATATATAGCTTTGATTTTAACAATTATCTCGGGTATCGCCAGTCTTCTCTAGTTTCAACTTTTTTTTCTTTTATAAATAAACTCACTTTAGTTACAGAAGCAGCTCTGACCTATTATGTAGTTAATTTAATAGTATTTGCTTCTACATATGTGAAAATAATCATGCATACTAAAATTGGAAAAGCAACTCAAGAACGAAACTCACTTAAGTACCATTTCTGTCTTATCCTAGTAAGCCCTATCGGCAATGTCCGAGTCCAAGAAAAAAATTGAGGGGAAGTTGTTGCGTGGAAACGAATGTGCTTACTATTGTGGCAAGTCCAAAAAAAACGGATTCTTCGCTTCAGCATTACCGCTTTCCTAAAGATCCAAGTTTGTCAAGGCAATGGGTAGTTAGATCAGGTAAATATGATATTATACTTTATTTAAAATTTGGTGCTTATATTTGACACAATAATAACCGTTATATTTTTTTATACCCATCTTCTTTGAACACATGTTGAGAATCTACGATAGAAATGTCAAAGTCAGGTTTCCAACGCCTACTTGACGACAATAATAAGTGAATGCCTTATATAGCCATATCACATCATCGTTCCTCTGGACAAGTATTCTTTGATTCTTGATATATGCTGATATATGCATACCAACGAAAATGCTATGTAAACTACAAGCGAATCACGCTCTTCCGCATTTTTATACTGTATTCAAGGTATTTCTTAATATGATTTAAGATGTTGAGATAAGTGAACATTTTTCAAGATATTCACTTATCTAAGACTTTCTTTTGCCAACAATTAATTATTTGCATTATATTATAAGCGTTTTATTTTAATGGAAACCTTTTCAAATATGCAAATGCATGTAAGTATCTCTTAATTCTCAGTATTCTTAGAGTTGGAGAAGGCTTAGTTTTTTTTTATCGTTATTTATGTATTTAGAGCGAAAAGTTACTTTTATGCTTGGAAATTTTCGAAAGGAGTGTGATCACTCAAGAGCAAAACACTTTTTGATTCTAATGCATGCTACTTTTTTACAAACCTCCAAACAGTTCAATATATTTCATTATTTGGTAAAGCCTAGTTCACAGCCGAATATTCAAAACAAACTGACAATGTCGTTTTAGATCTTTGTGTGTCTGATGGTGGTGTTACATAATGACCCTAGATATTTCAAAACTTTTGACGCTAGAACAGTTTTGAAATGACTTCTTTTTTGCTACTTTTTTGTATTTTGCATTGTTTGTACTATGAAAAACTTGTTTTAATTTGCTTAATTTAACTATATAACTGTTTATTAATGCTAATTTGAAGTTACTTAATGTATTTGCTGCAAAAAAACAATTCACACGTTTTTAGATCTTTTTTTAACTTCAATATAAAATTTCTTCCTTCATAAAAAAACCAATATCAATTACACGATTCATAAGGTCATGTCGCACATATCCATTGCAAAACTTGTCGCTGCGCTCCAGGTGTGAAAACTCAGACTGGTGCGGCAATGAGTGGTGTCTTATAAAACTCGTATGTATCTTAAGAATCTATTATGATGTCATTATGTCAAAATGTTGCCATTTTGAAAGCACAACAATGTGTCGTAATTAAAAGTTTGCTTATTTTTTTTTATTTGTTAATTTTCTAACGGTAAATATTTTAAGGCAGTCCCATTCCTTCTTGCGTACCATCAAATTATATTACCAAGTTCAATAAAAGTGGGCACGTCCCCAGAATGTATGTAAAATAGTTGTATGTAATTAAATATCGAAATTTGTGTAATAATAATAATATTCAAAGTTTACATATTTTTCAAAATCGATATTTAGATATCCTTTTTTCCTCGTAAAACTGGTTTACTATTTTTTATCATAAATACATATCGTATATTCAAAAGATGGGTTTGTTTAAGAAAAATATTGTTTTTCCACAATCAAGCGTAAAACAGCATTTTGCGCTTCCCAATGAAAGCACAAAAAGGTGCTTTGCCGAGTAATTAGTGAGGTATTATTTTGTCGCGCGTTTGTTGTTTGACTTTTCAAATATTTGACATTGTCAACTAAAATATTTAAAATTATTACCGAGTATATCATGAGTGTATTTTATTGGCATGATTGGTAGAAAAAATTATAGGTGTAATTTGAGCGTCAAGTGTTTTTGTCGCTATCGACTAACTATCAGCAACATAATATCACTTTTTGCTTTTTCTACACAAATAACTATCCTTTTTTTTTAATAAAATGTGTTTAATGTTGGAAGACTGTTATTTATAACCGCAATTGCCTGTTATCCTTACAACTACAAATTACAAGACCAAAATTAAGGAAAATATGAAATTGGCCCAATAGTTATTATACCAAGGGGGTAAGTTTTTATCCTGCAGCGAAGTTTACAAAGCAAATTTAGGAATTCAGGAATAAAAATACTCCTTAGTCCCGAGGTGTACACATCGCTCATTGAATGCAATAGTGGACACTCAAAAAACGTTGTTTAGGGAAAATTAATAATTAAGATTTTGGGATAAAATAAATAGGACATTGTTTCGACTTGAAAATGAATTTTGTATGATACGATCATAGGAGGAAATAATTTTGTGCCAGTTTTGTTCTAAGGTATTTCTAGTTCGGACATTTTGTTATCTAGATCTTCAACTTTTTTGAGTTGTTCCACTGTTGCATTCAGTGAGCGACATTATTTTTTGCAAAGGTGGTTTTTTGCATTTCATGTAGGTTTTAAACGTTAGATTATAAAAAAGCTGGTCTATTCAGTTTACTGTTTACACCTGGTCGTACCTTTAACTTCACGAAATAGCTAGAGACTATTATAATATTATGATTTTAATCAATAGTACTATTTTTTATTCCTCCGGGAAAAACAAGAGTCACTTTAGTTCCAGAAAAAAAAGCCAAAGTGACTTCACTCCATAAAGTTCAAAAATATTTTTATATGAACTATGTTCCATTATTTGGAGTTGCACTTATTTGGAGACTAAAATTGGACCCAGCACAAATTTTCCAAAAAAGATTTGAATTTGCAGTCTGGTCCAATTAGGTAC
Source organism: Taphrorychus bicolor (assembly GCA_951812265.1). Classification (NCBI taxonomy): domain Eukaryota; kingdom Metazoa; phylum Arthropoda; class Insecta; order Coleoptera; family Curculionidae; genus Taphrorychus; species Taphrorychus bicolor. The sequence goes on along the minus strand of OX638299.1, from coordinate 38,588,453 downwards.
CTCTATCAAAGGTATATTTAAAACAGTAAAAGACGCAAATTAGATAGATTTAGAATCATTCCACCTGAGCGATGGTCAAATTACTAATTGCTTAAAATTATAAAGACTATCCTTAAAATCAACCATATATTTAACAGTTAGATAAAACTCACCCGCTTTGCCAAAACCACAGATTCTCGCGATATCACGGTACGCATCTTTCAAAATACAAATCCTTCAATATTCATATACAGCGATGCATGCGGCAACGCCGAGTGGTTTCGTAAAGGTCAAGTGGGAACCCTTCGACGAATTTTAATTTCACCGCGGCAAAGTCGGTTCATTTATGAAATATTACGATTTTTTGATCATATCGCCATCTACTAACGGCCTAGTTAACCACGTTAATTCGACACCAAATCGCCCATTTGCAGTATTTGTCTTGTGTTTTTATGGCCTTTGCCTAGTCAGAAGGCAACTAGACACTTTTACGCCAGTTTGAGTCAGACAGTCCATTCCGATTTACACTTTTTTTTTTAATACTCGCAACTGAAACTCATTTCCTATCCACGCCAGCCAAGCCAATCGCATCGAAACCTAATTAGGTTTTGTAACAAAATCCTATCAGCACCTCCCTACCGATCACACCTGGCATGGTATACACATCTCTCCTAGTAGATGGCACCTGTCAGTTGTCATTAGTATTATAATAAGAGTACACTTGCTCAAGTCCTTATGACCACGTTCTTCCACGTTTTATAGTAATTCACAATGTCTATACTTTTCTTTGTTTCTTTTGTTTAAATAAACTATGCCTACCGTTGTGAGTGAGTTTGATACTACTGCCAAACAGTGTCCCCGACATCATACATGAGCCTCGACAGGGTTAAGCGAACTCAAGAGATAACCTCGTGACAAGATTGGCGCCCAACGTTGGACCTTAAGCCGAGTTTTTGGTGATGTCTCCACCGCATATCGCATGTGTTTTCGTGTTTATCTCGAACATAGTGCGGGTAGTACAGTAACGACTCATTTTCTCGTGTAAAACGGTAATAGTGCATCGGGTTGACATAACCTCAATCGTTAATTTCCAAAGCACGCTTTCGCTTCTTCGCGTTTCCCGCGCAGTGTTGTCGGTGCATCGTACCACGTCACTCCGTTGACTCCGTCAGTTCTTTTCGAACCTGGTTCCACACTGGCCGACGCAACGCCGCAACGTCCGGGAGCGACAAGGAAAGCGCCACGTCCGTCAAATTCATTTCTGTCATTGCTGTCAGAATCAGCTGCTACAAAAACAGCACGAACTTCACAGCTAATTCAAAACATTGTTTCTGATTTTGTAAAATCCCACAGTTTATCATAGTACTGTACCAAATATATGCTATTACGCTCTGGTACCATGGCAGGCGGAAAAGACGCATCCAAGCAAGAGCCATCCCAGCAAAATGCAACTGCTGCCCCTGTGCAACAAATTGTGATGTCTCCAGAAATGTTGCAGCAATTGTTGACCAATTTACAAAATACTACAGTTAGTGGACTTCAGGCGAGTTCCTCATCACAAAACATCAACTCACCTACAAATTTTTGTGGCTGCAAGTCACGGTTTAGTGGAAATCCTGGTGATGACGTCGAAGCATTTATCGATTTCATATCAGTGTATAAAGACTGCTTACAAATAACAGACGCCCATGCATTAAAAGGTTTATCTATGCTGTTGTCAGATAATGCTGCTGCTTGGTGGCAAGGTATAAAAACCTCCATAACTAGTTTTGATGAAGCCATTTCCTCTTTGCGACATGCATTTGGATTTTCAAAACTCCCACATCAGATCTATCGAGACTTGTTTTCCAAGGAACAGGACAATGACAAAACCGATATCTTTGTTAGTCGATGTCGCGCTTTGCTTTCACATTTGAAAGGTGACTCTGCTGTGACAGAACACATTCAGTTGGATATGGTTTATGGTCTACTGAATTTCAAGATAAGGGATAAAGTGCCTAGGGAAAGTGTCTGTACCTTCAAAGATCTCATTGAAGCAGCTAGAGTAGTAGAGCAAACTTACTCCGACCGTTTTGTGAAGCAAAAGAAACCAGCCGTTGAACAAAAGTGTAATGTAATATGCAGCTATTGTAAGAATTATGGACACACTATCGATGTCTGTAGAAAACGAGCCCGTGCAAGTGGTAAAAATGGAACCCCAGCTGCAAGCCACCCGCCATCCGGTCAAGAAAACTTCAGTAACACCAGTGCGACAAAACCTGTATCCTGCTATGGTTGTCAAACACCAGGCTATATTAAGAGCAATTGCCCGAAATGCAACAAAAGGGAGCAAACACCAGCCCATGCTATTAACCCAACAATGCTGACTGAGTTCTTCGGCACATCAGTTACCAAATTCCAAACACCTGTGAACATGCGCACCCTCACATACGCCAAGGTAGAGGGGCACTATGGACTGACATACCTTGATTCAGGTGCTCAGTGTAACATAGCTGGAGCAAAGTTAGGTCAGATTCTGATGGATGAGAATGTGCCCTTTGAATCTAAATCTCTGTACATGACCCTTGCTGATGGAAAGACTATAGCAGTTGAGGCCAAGTGTTTCACAGCCTCGATTGACTTGAAGCCCATTAAGCCAATTCCAGCCCATAAAGACAGCAGAACTCTTCTAGGTGTGGATTTCATTCGGCAAGCCAACATTGTGATTGATGTACCACAAAATTGCTGGTATTTTGGAGATGACCCGCAGACACAGCATTCCTTTGTCGAGTTGACTGATGTGAAGCTCTGTGGAATCCAACCCGAGGTTAAGGAACAAAACCAAATGACTCTGTTACGAGGCGAGGAGGCCTTGAACCTGACGGAAGTTGAAAGTCGCCGCCTTGATGACTTATTGCAGAACAATCATGACCTTTTTATGCCAAGTACGGAAGCCACTCCATATGCTGAGCATATTATCGAGCTTAGTGATAGCCTACCAGTTGCCGTACCACCATATCGTCTTTCAGTAGCCCGAAAGGAACAGCTCCGACAAGAACTTGATGACCTTTTGGCTCAAGGCATAATAGAGGAGTGCGAGTCCCCATACGCGTCACCTGTAGTACTGGTGCCTAAGAAAGACGGTAGCATCAGACTTACCGTGGATTATCGAAAGCTGAATTCCAAAACCTGTCCTGACCGCTACCCCCTCCCACGTATCGATGATACACTTCATGCAGCTAAGAGAGCGAGGTATATGACGACCTTGGATCTAAAGGCTGGATACCATCAAGTAGCAGTTCGACCGTGTGACCGGGATAAGACGGGATTCATCTGTCCATTCGGCACATTTCGTTACACGCGAATGCCGTTCGGCCTGCGAAACGCGCCTGCTACTTTCCAGAGACTCATCGACCGATTCCGATCTGGTTTACAAGATATCCACATCTTGGCGTACCTGGACGACGTGATAGTCTTGTCAAATTCATTTGCAGAACACCTAGAGCATCTGCAGAGAGTGTTTGATCACCTTCGCCATTTCAAGTTGAGACTCAACCGGAATAAATGTAACTTTTCATGTTCCTCTGTGAATTATCTGGGACATGTTATCACACCAGTTGGCATAACTCCTAGCCCGGAAAAAACGGAGGCACTCCGCAATCGACGCTCACCACGTAACGTCAAGGAGTTGTTGTCTTTCATCCAAAGCTGCTCATGGTACCGGCGCTTCATCAATGACTTTGCTTCCGTGGCGCGCCCATTGACTGAACTGACCAAAAAGAATGCTTCTTGGACCTGGGGACGAGCTCAAAACGATGCTTTCGAGAAACTCAAAGAACTGCTCACTTCTGACCCAATACTACGGCAAGCCGACTCAACTCTTCCCTATGTGTTGAAAACAGACGCGTCTGCCTATGCTATTGGCGCATGCTTACTGCAGGGGGAGGGCGCCGCAGAGAGACCTGTGGAATATGCCAGCCGCTTGCTGACCGCAGCCGAAAAGAACTACACCACTACTGAGAGAGAAGCCCTGGCTGTGGTGTGGGCTGTAACGAACAAGTTTAGAGGCTATTTAGAAGGAGCGACAGTCTCTGTAAAAAGTGACCACCAGCCGCTTAAGTGGCTAATGACCCTAAAATCACCAACTGGAAGACTAGCGAGATGGGCTCTCGCCCTACAGCCCTACGACCTCAATATTGACTATACCCCGGGGAAAACCAATGTGATTGCCGACATGCTGTCTCGCCCACCAATCTCGGACTCAGAGGTGAACTTGGTAGAGATGGACTTGCCCAAGATGAAGGCTGATGTGATACGACAGGAGCAACTGGACGATCCGGATGTGGCAAAGATCATCAAGTGTTTCGAGAGTCCCGCAGGAAGTCCTGACAACGACGCTGTAGATTTTAACCGGTGGACCGAGAGGGGCTACGTCATGGACAACGGCGTCCTCTATAGATACTCTCCTGACATAGATGAGGAGCAAGCTCAAATGGTTGCTTCAACAAGTCAAGTTCCCCGAATTCTGAAAGAATATCATGACTCCCCATTGAGTGGCCACTACGGTGTTGACCGTACCTATCAACGCATAGCATCCCGGTACTTCTGGCCCGGAATGCGCCGCACCATTGCAGACTACGTTGGAAAATGCATAGATTGCCAGAGATATAAAGCATCGAACCTTAAGCCGGCGGGACAACTCCAAACCCCCGTTCAGGCTCAACGATTCGAGGTAGTGTCCATTGATCTATTCGGACCCTTGCCGGAAACGCCTGATGGATTTAAATGGATTTTCATAGTAGAGGATAACGCTAGCCGTTGGGTTGAATTATTTCCTTTGCAACTGGCCAGCGCGGAAAACTGTGCCAGATGCCTGATCGACGAGGAGATATTGCGATACGGTGTGCCTCGCCGCATTGTCAGTGACAACGGTGTGCAATTCGTGAGTGCCGTCATGCAACAGGTCTCTCATTGCCTGGGTTTCACCCAATCTCTGATCCCAGCATATCATCCAGCCTCCAACCCGGTGGAGCGTAAGAACCGTGATCTAAAGGCCCAGCTGTCCATCTTCGTCCAAAAGGACCATACCGCTTGGAAAGATAAACTGCCAGCCATAAGGTTTGCCATGAATACTGCACGAACACAGTCTACAGGTTTCAGTGCAGCCTATTTGGCCTTCGGACGTGAACTTAGGACCCCAGATGACGTCGGACGTGACCTCCGAGCTATCGTCGAGAATGACAACTTTGTGAGTCAGATTACTCCCTATCTGCGCTCTCTTGCAACTACCCTGCGTGAAGCCCGAGACCGCCATGAAATGGAACAAGATCGTGTAAAGAAGTACGCTGACGGAAAATTGCGACCTTGTCCTCAATACGTCATAGGAGACAGAGTGCTCGTCAATAGCCATTGTCTGAGTAACGCTAAGAAGTCTTACACCTCAAAGTTTACACCCAAGCGCGACGGTCCCTACATCATTACCAAAATCGTCACACCTACTACATTTGAGTTGGCATCTTCCGACCAACCTGGCCAAGCAGTGGGTAAATACCATGCATCTGCCTTGACGCCCTTCAAGACCACCGACTCAGAGAATCCTGTACCTGTCCGCCCAATCAGAAAGCGAGGTCGCCCACCTGCCAAGTCACCCCTACCAGAACCTGAAGAAGATGCCGCTGACGCAGAAGACCGCCTCGATATAGAAGAAGAGGAGGGCACCGTTGACCTCGAGGACGTAACCGCCTGTATCCAGACCCGACGGCCCATAAGGAAACCTACCTGCCCCTGCTGCAGAGAGACTACCACTATTCCTCACACTTCCGGGACGGTACGTGTGGAAAAGGGGGAGAAGTTGTAACAAAATCCTATCAGCACCTCCCTACCGATCACACCTGGCATGGTATACACATCTCTCCTAGTAGATGGCACCTGTCAGTTGTCATTAGTATTATAATAAGAGTACACTTGCTCAAGTCCTTATGACCACGTTCTTCCACGTTTTATAGTAATTCACAATGTCTATACTTTTCTTTGTTTCTTTTGTTTAAATAAACTATGCCTACCGTTGTGAGTGAGTTTGATACTACTGCCAAACAGTGTCCCCGACATCATACATGAGCCTCGACAGGGTTAAGCGAACTCAAGAGATAACCTCGTGACAGTTTTTGATTAGCTCGCATAGGTTCCTGTAATAACTTAAGATTAGGAAAACAAAACAGAAACAGTTCTTTTTTAATCCTAACCACCGACTATCTCCAATTTGTAAATATTGTAAATAATAGGGTAATAAATTGATTATAAAGACTAAATAACTTAATTTGCTTGTTTAGAAACTTCTATCATCCTAGGATAGACATAAAGTTCCGGTTTCTGGTTTTATCCTTTCAACAACTAAAAATTCAGTGGCGCCCATTTCATTCAGTAAATAAGTCCTAATAACAGTCAATTCGAACCTACCCTTTAGCTCTCCGAATTGGTTTAATAACCCTGTCTGCCGCATGTTATTTCGTGGTATCGCAATAGGACACTTACCATAAAAAAAAATATATATTCCACGTTATAAATATCTGAGAGAAACCTTGATTCTTGAGAGTTCAGAAGAGAAGAAGAGAAGTGAAGATTTATGTTAAAGTCACCCATAGAAACACATAAGTCACATACCTGAATGATGTAGGGCATGATATCGTACAAACCCTGCAATTCCCGATATGAGACCGCAGGTGGACGGTAAACACAACCCGCCCACACAGATAGTTCATTGACTGACAGCTTCACCCATATGGAATCAATCCCGTGTTCGAGTGCTGGGAAGTCAGCAATCCGCGGCCTCAATCCCCTCCACACATAGATAGCCACACCACCACCTCTGCCAATTCGGTTACTATTGGAAAGTGTATAGCCCTCTAGTTGATACAGGTCTGTGGGCATGCCATCACTCAGCCATGTTTCGGAGATGGCAATTATATGAGAATTGGAGCTTTCGACAAAGGATCTTATATCTGAGAACTTATTGCAGCTCGACCTTGGGTTAATTTGTACTATCTGTAGGTCAGCACAGGCCGTCGGCGATTGGGTAGAAAGTTTTGATGTGCTTTGGATTTGCTGTACCTCGTTATCACAATGAACAGAACCAAGACTGGACGAAAGCAATGTAGGGACCGCAGATGTAGATGCAGGCATAGAGAGGACTCTAATCTTCGGGTCTACAACCTTAAGAGTGGGGTATATTATTCCTTGGTCGGTCATCGTCGCGCTTCCATTGACAGCAGTTAGGGAGGAGCCTGCCAAACCCGGCACGTCAAGAGAGAACGAGTCCATTGATCCATTATCTGTGGACAACAATAGTTCAACAATCCTGTAGTTTTCTTTCTTTTGGTGTAGAACACAAGCTCTGTCTTGCCACGGTTGATTGACAGTCCCGTCTTGGTACACCATTGTTCTATTAATCTACATTCCCCGTTGCATTCGATCGCAAACCCTGCCAACGAACTTTCCTGGTATCATGACCAGTCCGTCGTCCGCATACGCTGCGTACTGAACCCCTCGGCATGTAGTCTCTCCAAAAGATCATCCATTAAGAGACACCATAGTCAATGCGATAAGCCGCTACGTTGTGGGCAGCCTCCCTTGATCCCGATTTCCCTCCGGTGATCTCCCAGAGAAGCCGTAACCTTACGGTTGGAGAGTGCCGATTTGACCCCGCTTACCAACTGTTTGGAGTTCCCCGGGCCCTAAGAAAATGGTATGACGATTGTTCGCCTGACCCACAGCAGTGGGTGCAGAGTGGACTGTCAGCCATTCCTAGGAGGTGCATGTGTCTGTTTAGTCTGCAGTGTCCAGTAAGGATTCCTATAAGGTCTCCCAGGCACTGCCGACTTTTCCCTGTTACGCTTATTTTAGCGAAATGGGACAAAATATACTTATGTTGGCAACCAACACTATTGCTACAACGTTACTCGTCAATAGATTTTCTGGGAGCTGATGACGGCCTTTGCGCCGAAACCGGTCCGCCAATTAAGGGATGTTTGAAGGAAAGGCACGAAGTATACACCTTCCCACACCTACCTATTTATTTGTTACCGTGCACACGGCAGTTAATTTTTGGTCTTCTTCTGCGATATGGCAGTTTTTGCCGACTACGAGGGATTCTAAAGGAGGAGGGCCGCTGTGCGCCTGGACCTATGGTTTCTGCACGCCTGCATAAGAGAGCAAGCCCCACCCAATTTTACTAAAGTCTTCAAAAAACGTAACTTAGTAAATTAGTACTTAATATCCTCAAAAAGGAAACTGCGTTTTGGGGTGCTTTAGCGCGTTGACTCCTCACCCTTCACTTTCCCTCTTTTAACGAGTAAGTTCTTAAAAAAAATTTTAATTTTATACACCTATGTTGGCAACCAACACTATTGCTAGAACGTTACTTGTCAATAGATTCTTGGGCACTAATGATGGCCTCTGCGCCGAAACCGGTCCGCCAATTAAAGGATTTTTGAAGCAAAAGCACAAGGTATACACTTCCCACACCCACCTATTTATTTGTTAACGTGCACACGGCAGTTAACTTTTGATCTTCTTCTGCGATATGGCAGTTTTTGTCGACTACGAGGGATTGTCAAGGTGGAGGGCCTCTGCGTGCCTTCGAGTCTTCGAGAAACGTAACTCCACAACAAAGGGAGGCGTTAGAACTTATTATACTCAAAAATGAAACTGCGTTTTGGGGTGCCTTGCTGCGACTCCTCACCCTTCACCCTCTTTTGACGAGTAGTTGGTTTAGAAAATGCGCCGCAATTAAAAACAAAAATCGACGGGTCCGAGCGATTTTTCGAAAAATAAACACCTAATTTTTAAATAATTATGTGCCCTACATTTGTCGCTCACTGCATATTGATTTACGGAAAAATGTCCAAAACGAAACATTTTAGATTTTGAAAGACAACCAACCAACCTTTCGGTCAAAATAGCATCAGTCAATTTCTTCTTGAAAATTTGAGGGTTTTTAATGCTTTCCAATGCAGATAAATTTACTGGACACTGCTTTAGACGTACAGGAGCCAGTTTATTGGTTAATAGCAGAGGACATATTCTGCAACTTAGACGGCTTGGTGGATGGAAGTCTAGTTCGGTGGCAGAAGGTTATGTTGACACTTCCACTACCAAGTCCCAAACTCATTACTAAGGACTTCCACCTGGGTGGCAGTGAGTAAATGTCAAGTTTCCACCCGGTTAACAGATAACAAATAACGTCATTACATACATGCTTGAAAATAAAAAAAAATATTTATTAAAACAACCCAGTTATTTTGCCAAAACTATAATTACTAATATTGCAAAATGATACTTGACAAAATTACACAGCAAAACGTTTTAAAGTACTTGAAACCTATAGATTGTGAGAAAATTACTCACGTGCTAAACCAATGATTAAAACGTTATCGAACGACATAAATCATTTAAGAAAAGTACTATTTGCCCTTTGGTGCCGCTCTTTCTAAATCATATATCAAGTACCGTACAAAAGTACAAATTGGTGTTACTTGCTTCCTTAGCAGACTATATAAAAGTACTGTATATACAGGTCGCCCCTAATGCGCTTTCCTTCAAATTCATTGTCCACTAGCACCATTGTTCTTCTGCTCAACTTTACGTCCCGCATTTCCCTTTTTGACAACGCCGCCCTTTTTCGCACCCATTAAAAACGCCTAATTGGCCGGACATTCCGATTCACGGCAGGCGCCTCCGGCGGCCCTAAACAGGCCCAGGCTCCCCGGGGAAATTCCCCAGAGTCAATTACGTCCGTTCCGTTTGGTTTGCTCGCCGACACGTGCCCTTAAGCCAACGGATGCCTTGGAGACCCTGTCCCCCCAAATTGCCCCTAGGTTCGTTTTTTCGTTTGTAAGGTAAGTGCCCCCTCCCCAGAAGTAATTTAGCCCCAGGTTGACACGAAATTATACCCTCGTCTCCGCCCGTGAAGGGCAGCGGGGGGGCCGGTGTCTCGTTATCACGTTAAATTTCTACCCGTCACGACCTCGACCCTTCGCCTTATCTATTTCGCTCTTTTCCGTCTGCGACGTGAGGTGTCGCGTGACGCGAAGGGTTAGGGGAGGGCATCGTTATCCCGGCCTCGAATTTAATTAAGACCGGAACTTTTCAATGGAATGTACGACTGTCCCCCCCTAGTACGTCCCTCGATCAACCGGTGACCTTTCGGGGTTCGGTTTGCGGCCCCCTAACACACTTTCGCCCCGTCGTAGCGGGTTAACGACGACGTAAATAAGACGCTTAAGTGCAGACCGGCCCTAAATCACCGTGAAACGAGCGAGTTTACGTCGTCGTTGCAATTCCGCGTAGTTTATTGTGTGTGTATGTACGGAGACGCCGAGACGGGAGTGCGATCCGTTGACGAAGAATAATGGAAGGGAATGTTTGAGTACTACTTACAGTGCAGTTGCCTGCACTTGTAAAAAAGCCGCCGAAAATGGGAAACATTAAACTTCTTTAGAAAAATGGAGTAGAAAATTTTACTACGAATATTTCTTTCTTGGGATACAATTGCCGCCCATTTTTAAAATCTACCAATTATCGTTCCTTCACTTTTAAATTACCGTGCATATCGCTATAGACAAAAATGTTGTCTTAGTTCAATAAATTGAACATTTATAACCAGGTCGCCCTTTTAAAAAGGTATTTTAATGTTCATGTTTCCACCAAAAATTATACTTTTCCAAAAACTTTGCATTTATAAACTGGTCGCTCTTTAAAACAAATGAGCCAATTATGAAATTTTTATTTTTTTATATTTGCACCCATCACTAGAATAAAATGGTCGCATATTTTCAAAATCTAGCAATTATCATTATTTCCCTTTTAAATTGCCGTCCACATCACTATAGACACAATAATATTAACTTAGTCCAATACTTTGTACATTTATAACCAGGTCGCCCTAATACGTTAATATTCATGTTTCCACCTTTAAATCTCCGCACAGATCGCTGACATGAAATCATATTATTTTGCAAAATATAACTAGGTCGCCCTTTGAAGAAAATACATTAATGTTCATATTTCCACGTTTATATTTCAGCACGCATCACTGAGATAAAAATAAACTTTTTAAAGAACTTATGCAATTATAAAATTGAACAAATTAAGCAATATATTTTATTTTTTTTTAATATTTGTAGCCTTCACTAAAGATGAATATTGGCTTAGTTCAATAATTTGTACATTTATAGCCAGGCCGCCCTTTGAAGAAAATTCGTTAATGTTCTTACTTCCACATTTAAATTCCAACACATATACCTGAGATGAAAATCATTTCTTAAGATGTTTTGCATTGATAAACTAGCCGCCCTTTGATCAAAATTAGCCACATACCAAATTTCTATTTTTTAATATTTGCACCCATCACCAAAGACGAAAATAATGGCTTAGTTCAACAAATTGTACATTTTTAACAGCTCCCCCTTTGAAGAGAATACATTAATATTCATGTTTCCACTTTTAAAGTTCCGCACAGATCGCTGACATAAAATCATATTATTTTGCAATATATAACTAGGTCGTCCTTTTCCACGTTTATATTTCAGTACACACCACTGAGATAAAAATATACTTTTTAAAGAACTTTTGCATTTATAAAATTGAACAACTTAAGCAATATATTTTATTTATTTTTTTATATTTGCAGACATCAATAAAGACGAATATTGACTTAGTTCAATAATTTGTACATTTATAACCAGGTCGCCCTTTGAAGAAAATACATTAATGTTCATACTTGCACATTTAAATTGCCACATACATATATACCTGAGATGAAAATATTTCCATTTTTTAAAATGTTTTGCATTTATAAACTAGTTGCCCTTTGATCAAAATAAGCCACATACCAAATTTTTATATTATTTGCACTCATGACTAAAGGCAAAAATAACAAAAATTATTGAACTGTACGTTCAATAATTTTTGTATATTAATAATCTGGTCGCCCTTTGAAGAATAATACGTTAATGTCCATATTTCCACGTTTAAATCACAGCACACATCCCTGAGATAAAAATATATACTTTTTCAGGAACTTTTGCATTTATGAACTAGTCGCGCTTTGATCAAAATTAGCCACATACCAAATTTCTATTTTTTAATATTTACACCCATCACCAAAGAGGAAAATAATAGCTTAGCTCAACACATTGTACATTTTTAACAGGTCGCCCTTTGAAGAGAATACGTTAATATTCATGTTTCCAGCTTTAAATTTCCGCACAGATCGCTGACATAAAATCATATTATTTAGCAAAATATAACTAGGTCGCACTTTTCCACGTTTATATTTCAGTACGCATCACTGAGATAAAAATATACTTTTTAAAGCACTTTTGCATTTATAAAATTGAACAACTTAACCAATGTATTTTATTTTTTTTTTAATATTTGCAGCTATCACTAAAGACAAATATTGGCTCCGTTCAATAATTTGTACATTTATAACCAGGTCGCCCTTGTCCACGTTTATATTTCAGTACGCATCACTGAGATAAATATATTCTTTTTAAAAAACTTTTGCATTTATAAAATTGAACAACTTAAGCAATGTATTTTTTTTTTGAGTATTTGCAGCTATCACGAAAGACAAATATTGGCTTAATTCAATAATTTGTACATTTATAACCAGGTCGCCCTTTGATGAAAATACGTTAATATTCATGTTTCCAACTTTAAATTGTTTTGTGTCTTAATGTTCTTACTTCCACGTTTAAATTGTAACACATATACCTGAGATGAAAATAATTTCTTAAGATGTTTTGCATTTATAAACTAGTCGCCCTTTGATCAAAATAAGCCACATACCAAATTTATATTTTTTTAATATTTGCATCCATCACCAAAGACAAAAATATTGGCTTAGTGCAACAAATTGTACATTTTTAACAAGGTCGCCTTTTGAAGAAAATACGTTAATATTCATGTTTCCACCTTTAAATTTCCGCACAGATCGCTGACATAAAAACATATTATCTTGCAAAATATAACTACGTCGCCCTTTGAAGAAAATATATTAATGTTCATATTTCCACGTTTATATTTCAGCACGCATCACTGAGATAAAAATATACTTTTTAAAGAAGTTTTACATTTATAAAATTGAAGAATTTAAACAATGTATTGAATATTTTCAACCTTACTAAAGACGAATATTGGCTTAGTTCAATAATTTGTACATTTATAACCAAGTCGCTCTTTGAAGAAAATACGTTAAAGTTCATGTTTTCACATCAACTTACAGCACTCATCACTGACATAAAAAAAAAACATGTACTTTTTCAAAAAGTTTCTCATTTATAAACTGATTGTCATTTGATAAAAATAAGTCAATTGTTAGATTTTTACAATCTAAAGTGTTTTTTGAAAAAAAATTGAATTTTTTTCTGACATTTCGTCTACAACTGCGGCACACATTATCAAAGGCGATGAGGCAGTAGGCGAATTGATCTCCCGTGCTTCCCGAATTTGACTGATTCCACTGTGATGAGCTCTGTGGTATTTATTCCCCCGCCACCGCGCTGCAATGGAGGGACTGAGGTGGGGGTAGTGGTGCCGCGGGGTTTCGGCGCACTTGAAGTATGTCATAGAACTCGCTTCCTTCAAGTGTGCGATTTACTTCAAGCTCAACACAGTTAAATCAGTCAACGTCGGGAAGCACGGGAAATCACTTCGCCCATTGCCTCATCGCCTTTGATAATGTCTGCCGCAGCTGTAGATGAAACATCAGGAAGAAATTCCATTAGACTACGGCTTCAACGCCCAATCGATAAGTTGTCTATTGAACAACCAGATCGCCCTTTGAACAAACTACGTAAATTTTCCATTTATAACCAGGTCGCCCTTTGAAGCAAAGTTGTTAATGTTCATATTTTCACGTTTCAATAGAAGCATACATCCGTGACTTAAAAATATATCCTTTTACAAAAAGTTTTGCATTTATAAACTGGTCGCCTTTTGAAAAAAATAAAGCGACTCTCAGATTTTAGTTTTTTAACATTTTCAACCATCAGTAAAGATGAAAATAAGGGATTCGTTCAATAAAATGTACATTTATGACCATGTCACCCTTTGAAGAAAATTCCTTAATGCTCCTATTTCCACGCATAAATTGCAATACCCATCCTTTTTGCATTTCTAAACTGGTCGCCCTTAGAACAAAATAAGCCGATTAGTTGAGTTATGTTGAACAAAAAAAGCTAGATTTTTATTTTTTAATATTTGTACCCATAACTTAGTTCAATAAATTGTACATTTATAACCAGGTCGCCGTTTAAAGAAATATATGTCCACGTTTAAATTGCAGCAGACACGCTTGAGTTAAAAATATATACTTTTTCAAGAAATGTTTCTTTTCTAAACTAGCCGCCCTTTATGCAAAAGAAGTCAATTATCAGATTTTTATTTTTAAATTGTTGTATACGCACCTCTGAAACCAAAATTATTGTCTTGGCTTAATAATTTGTACACTTATAACGTGATCTGAAAAGAAATTGAAGGCTAATTTCAATAATTTGTATATTTATATCCAGAGTCGCCCTTTAAACAAAATTTGTTGATGTCGGTATTTTTGCCACTAAATTACAGCACACATCTCTAAAGGCAAGAAATATGTACCCAAAATAGTACTTTTTACAATTTTAACTAGGTCGCCCATTAAATAAAATGTGTTAATGTTAATACTTTTGCTACTGTAATGTTACAAAATACATAGTTATTTCAATAAGTTTTACATTTGTAACTTTGTCGCCCTTTAAACAAAATTAAATATTTTCTATATTTTTGCAACCACATTGCAGCCCACATCCGTAAAAACAAAAAATATGTAGTTATTGCAACAAATTTTACATTTATAACTTGGTCGCCCTTTAAGCAAAGTAAGTTAATGTTCATGTTTTGGCCACTACGTTGCCGTATACTGCTAAAGTGAAAACAAAATATATGTACTTATTTCAATAAGTTTTACATTTGTAACCTAGGCGCCATTTAAATAAAATTAGTTAATGCTCATATTTTCGCAACTGCATTGTAGGACACATCTCTGAAGCCAAACTAACGCATAGATATTTCAATAAGTTTTACTTTGTAACTGGTCGCCCTTTAATCAAAACTAATTAATGGTCATATTTTTGCCACTAAATTACAGCACACATCTCTAAAGACAAAATATTAGCAATTTTTACAATTGTAACCAGGTCACCCTTTACATGAAATTTGTTAATGTTCACACTTTTGCTACTTTAATGTTGAACACATCTCTAAGACAATTAAATACATAGTTATTTCAATAAGTTTTACATTTGTAACTTTGTCGCCCTTTAAACAAAATTAAATATTTTCTATATTTTTGCAACCACATTGCAGCCCACATCCGTAAAAACAAAAAATATGTAGTTATTGCAATAAATTTTACATTTATAACTTAGTCGCTCTTTAAACAAAGTGAGTTAAGGTTCACGTTTTGGCTAATACGTTGCCGTATACATTGCTAAAGTGAAAAAAATATATATGTAGTTATTTCCATAAGTTTTACATTTGTAACCTGGGCGCCATTTAAATAAAATTAGTTAATGCTCATATTTTTGCAACTATATTGTAGGACACATCTCCGAAGCCAAACAAATGCATGGGTATTTCAATAAGTTTTACTTTGTAACTGGTCGCCCTTTAACTGTTTATGGTCATATGTTTGCTAACAAATTACAGCACTCCTCTCTAAAAACAAAAATTATGTACCCGTATTAGTAATTTTTATAATTGTAACCAGGTCGCCCTTTAAATAATATTTGTTAATGTTTACTCTTTTGCTACTTTAATGTTGCACACATCTCTAAAACAAATAAATACATAGTTATTTCAATAAGTTTTACATTTGTAACTTTGTCGACCTTTAAACAAAATTAAATATTTTCCAAATTTTTGCAACCATATTGCAGCCCACATCCGTAAAAACAAAAAATATATAGTTATTGCAATAAGTTTTACATTTATAACTTGGTCGCTCTTTAAACAAAGTGAGTTAATGTTTACGTTTTGGCCACTACGTTGCCGTATACTAAAGTGAAACAACTATAAATCCGTTATTTCACTAAGTTTTACATTTGTAACCGGTCGCCCTTTAATCAAAACTAGTTAATGGTCATATGTTTGCCAGTAAATTGCAGCACACATCCGTAAAAACAAAATATATATAGTTATTGCAATAAACTTTTACATTTATAACTTGGTCGGCCTTTAAACAAAGTGAGTTAATGTTCACGTTTTGGTCACTACGTTGCCAAAGTGAAACAAACATAAACGCGTTATTTCAATAAGTTTTACATTTATAACTGGTCGCCCTTTAATCAAGACTAGTTAATGGTCATATGTTTGCCAGTAAATTGCAGCACACATCCGTAAAAACAAAAAATATACGATCATTTCAATAAGTTTTACATTTGTAATCTGGTCACCCTTCAAACAAAATGAGCTAAAGTTGGACATTTGTAACCAAGTCGCACTTTAAATAAAATTATTTAATGTTCATATTTTTGCTACTAAATTGTTACACACAACTTTAAAGACAAACAAATACTAAGTTATTTCAATAAGTTTTACTTTTGTAACTTCTGTAACACTCTTTAACAACCTTTGTAACACCCTTTAAACAAAGTGAGTTAATGTCCACATTTGGGCCACTAGGCCACCAAATTGCCTTATACAGTGCTAAAGTAACAAAATATGTATGTAATTATTTCAGTAAGTTCTACATTTGTTGACTGTATTCGTTTAAAGGGCGACCGGACTCGCCCTTTAAACAAAATTTGTTAATATTCATATTTTTGCCCATAAATAACAGCACACATTTTTAAAAACAAAAAATATATATTTTTCATTTGACTTTTTAATGAGATAATAAGATAAGATTAATAAGATGAACGTTTATAAATTGGTCGCCCTTTATAGACAATCACCCCCAACTGGTTGCATTTTTAGCAAAATAAGCCAAATAAAATATTTCAAATATTAAAACTGGCTGCCCTTCGAGCCAAACAAACAGTTTTAATTTGTCTGATTTCAAAGGTCAACTGACAAAGCTGACTAAATACAAAATAATGGTGAATTCAATAAACAGTGGCTGCTCTTGAAAAATGTATTTAAGGCTTCAAATTATATAGAAATAGATTTTTTTGTAATTATGTACAGGCCGCCCTTTATTAAAATCGGAAACCTTTTCTTTGGCACAACCTTACATTACTCGTCATTAGGCACAAAATATAGAAAGTTTAACCCGGTCGCCCTTTAGAAATTACACTAGTTTAGTATTACATTGAGAGGCAGAGACTAATCCACGTCTGTGATACTGGTTTACCTCCTAAATAATAATTTATATACTGGCCGCCCTTTACTAAAATTGAATTATTTATTTGTTCCAGAGGTGCTGCTCGTCTTTATTATTAGAATATTATTTCATCATCGAAGCTCCAATAAACACAACCCCTGCATTAAGCGTAATTAGACACAAAATATATAATCTATAAACCAGTCGCCCTTTGGAAATTACACTAGTTTAATCCCACAATGAAAAGCAGAAACTAAACCATGTCTATGACATTGGTTTACCTCCTAGATATTAATTTATATACTGGCCGCCCTTTACTAAAATTGAATTATTTATTTGTTCCAGAGGTGCTGTTCGTCTTTATTATTTGAATATTATTTCTTTATCGAAGCTCCAATAGGCACAACTGCTGCATTACGCGTAATTAGGCACAAACTGTATAAACTATAAACCAGTCGCCCTTTGGAAATTACACTAGTTTAATCCTACAATGAGAAGCAGAAACTAATCCATGTCTATGATATTGGTTTACCTTCTAAATATTAATTTATATACTGGCCACCCTTTACTAAAATATAATTATTTATTTGTTCCAGATGTGCCGCTCGTCTTTATTATTTGAATATTATTTCATCATCGAAGCTCCAATATGAGCAACCCCTGCATTACGCGTAATTAGGCACAAAATATAAAAAGTATAACCCGGTCGCCCTTTAGAAATTACACTAGTTTAGTACAACAATGAGAGGCAGAAACTAATCACGTCCGTGATATTGATTTACTTCCTAAATATTAATTTATATACTGGCCGCCCTTTACTAAAATCGAATTATTTATTTGTTCCAGAGGTGCTGGTCGTCTTTATTATTAGAATATTATTTCATCATCGAAGCTCTAATAGGCACAATCCCTGCATTAAGCGTAATTAGGCACAAAATATATAAAGAATAAACCAGTCGCCCTTTGAAAATTGCACTAGTTTAATCCTACAATGAGAAGCAGAAACTGATCCATGCCTATGATATTTTTTTACCTCCTAAATATTAATTTATATACTGGCCGCCCTTTAGTAAAATATAATTATTTATTTGTTCTGGAGGTGCTGCACGTCTTTATTATTAGAATATTATTTCATCATCGAAGCTCTAATAGGCACAACCCCTGCATTACACGTAATTAGGCACAAAATATATAAAGTATAAACCAGTCGCCCTTTGGAAATTGCACTAGTTTAATCCTACAATGAGAAGCAGAAACTCATCCATGTCTATGACATTGGTTTATGTTCTAAATATTAACTACAAAAAGCAAAAGCTGGTCGCCTTTGATAAAATACGGATCAGAGAACTGAAATAGTCCTTCACATTCGAGTATGTACAGACTAACACATGACGTGATAGTGATGATAATCTCCTAAAATGCATTTATGCACTTGTCGCACTTAATTGTAAATATTCTACTTAGTTTTATTCATCAAATTATACTCAGAACATTTTTTTTTATAAACAAATCGGCTTTTTCCTATCGCATATTATTATTGTTATTTGTTATATTCAGTTCAGATAAAAAACAATATGCTTAGAAGTAGAGAGAGACAGATCACGTAGCGAATCTAACTAAACACCTGTGTTCCCAGGTGATTCTTAAAAAAATAACAACGAGTCAATGAGTGTCGTGACGTCAACTGTTTCTAGCGCACCTGCGATTATTACTCAACTCAAGTGTTTTGTCAGCATGAAACCTCAAAAAAGGCGCCGTCCACAGAAGGGGAAAAGGGCGGCACCGATCTACACGACATCTGCGACTTGTAACTGAGAAAATAACGCGGAATTGGATTTTCGTTATTAATTTCCTGACGTCCATATCGAGGTTGGGTTGCATTTCTAGATGTGTCAGATAGTAAGTGCCACTTAAAGGTTTCCTTCACTAAACGTTTCTCGAGGACCGCTCGTTATCGCCGCAGTGATAAATACTTCTGTCCTGGGGTGGTACTGCACAGTACTTTACATCACACAGGATGTTTCTCATACTCCTCCTGGCGGCGGTACTGCTACTGCCTTTTCTCAAAACCTACCTCAAGAACCGGAAGATTGCCCAATGCATCGACCACCTCCCAGGAGAGACCAAGTACCCGTTAATCGGTACTACATGGCCTGCCATGCGGACTTCCAGAGAAACTTTATTCGCGTACATGGGCGGCAGGCACCAGAGATTCGGACCGATCTACCGCAGCTGGTTGTGTAGCTCCCCCATGGTATCTTTCTGCAAGCCGGAACATGTGCAGGTGCTGTTCAAAAGCAGCGACGCCAACTATAAGGGGGACTGCTACAAAATGTTGATGCCTTGGCTCGGACACGGACTTATCACTGGCAGTGGTAAGTACTTTAGTGTTTCTATCTGTACATTTAACCTTAAAAAAAAAAGTTTTTGCCTATCTGCTGCTTATCACGGATGTACACAACCACCTCCCTAATTTAAAATCACCTTCCAGGGCTCACGTAAAAAAATCAAAGAATCTATTTAAGTATACACTTAACCTTCAAACAAATTTCTGCCTTTCTGCTCCTTATCACGGACTTACACAGACACCTCAATTTAAAATCGTCTTCCAGAGCCCACGTTGAAAAATCAAAGAATACATCTATACACCTAACCTTCAAAAAAAGTGTCTGCCTTTCTGCTGCTTATCAAGGATGTACACAGACACCTCCTCAATTTAAAATCGCCTTCCAAGTCCCACGTGGAAATATCACCACATTTATCTATACATTTAACCTTCAAAAATGTTTCTGCCTTTCTGTTGCTTATCAGGGATGTACACAACCACCTCCTCAATTTAAAATCGCCTTCCAGGTCCCACGTGGAAAAACCACAGAAAAACAATCACCCCAGCGTTCCACTTCAAAGTGCTTGATGCCTATAACGAGATATTTGCCGAAAAAGCCGAACTATTCGCCAAACATTTGGAGAAATATCAAGGTCAGGGCTACTTTGACATAACCCAAGACTTGACCAAGATAGCCTTGGATATCATTGCTGGTGAGTGCTTGGTTGAGGCACCCCGGCCTATAGATAAACCCAATTTCTTTCTAGAATCTGCCATGGGAGTCAAGTTGAATTACCTGCAAGGCGACGACCGCAAAGGCGTGGAATACGCGAACGCAATTATCAAGTAAGTTCTTTCTTACTTTTGCCACATTATTGAGACTAAAAGTGAACCTCCTCAGCTTCTGTTCGATCGTCTACAGACGCGTACTTAATCCTATTTACAAAAGCGACTTCACCTTCGGTTACACGGCGATGGGAAAAAAATCAGCGCAATACAATAAAATAATTCAGGACTTCAACAACGACATAATTCAAACGAGGAAAAGGCAGTTTTTGAACGGGGAAAGAGTCGTCACACTGGACGATGACAACTTCGGTTGTAAGCAAAAAATCTCCTTTTTGGACTTGCTACTGACCTGCGAATACGCACACAGCCTCAGCGAAAAGGAAATCAAGGACGAAGTCAGCACTTTTATGTTCGGGGTAAGCACACAAAAACATCATTGAAAATTAGAAGTTTCTAGACAGCTTGGATTAGAAGATATAAGGGGTGACATTAAGTCCTTCTATAAAGGTTAAAGTGTAACTTTAAATGTCTTTAAAACTATTGGAAAAATCTTGTTTATTTAAATTGCATACAATTGAGACGGAATCATTCTTTGGTTTAGGCAGTCGTCAAGAACTTAGTCAAGAAAAAAATTTCGACTTTCTAGGGAGTAGAAAGTTATATTTAGCCCTTCCGTGGAAGGCAAACTTTAAATATCTTTTATAGGAAACTTCATTGCTTTAGCTCCATGGAATGTAGCCAGTGAAACCAAGTCATCCTTATACTTACAAAGCATAGTAAACCTCCTTGAAGGTTAAAACTATTTTGTTTGACTTATTGGCCTTAGTATTTTGACAGATATCATAGGAGTTGATCAATAAAATATAATACTAGCTTTAGGAGGTTTAAAATTAGAAAAGAATCATTATCGTACAATTTCACCTTCACAGAAGTCAAAATGCAACCAATAATTCAAATAAATGTCGAATTTATTTTCTTTAGAGCTACAAAAAAAATTTCTATTTTTATATATAACATATATTCAAACCAAACATGAGATAAGAAAATTTGCTTCCTAAGTATTTCTGTTTAACAAATATTAAAAGTTACATCTGGGCTTTCGATGGAGGTTAACGTGTAACTTCATATATGTTTGAGGATCTTTGAGAGATATGCATTATTTTAACTGTATGAGATTGAGCAAGTGAAACCGAGTCAAGATTAGGCTTAACCAGTGGTTCACAAAGTACCTCCTTGAAGGTTAAAACTACTTGAGGTACTCTCAGAAGCATAAACTTTTAGTGAACTGAGTTGAATCGATTATATTGTTATTTTTTTAACAAGTTTGCAATTAGGAAAAATATACTTGTACAATATCACCTTCATAGAGGTTAAAATGCAACAAATAATTTAAATTTATTTCCAGTCAAAATTTCTTTAAATGTACAAAAACATTTTATATAAAGTCAAAGCCTTTTTTAAAATCAAAAAAAAATTAATCTTCAAGGAATTTGTATTTCAGGAATATTAAAAGTTACAGTTGAGTATTCCATGGAGGTTAATGTTTAACTTCAAATGTCTTTGGGGCTTTTCGAGAAAATTTTGTTATTTTACCTGTATGAGATCGAACAACTGCAATCGCTTTAAGATTTCACTTACCCAGTGAAACAAAGTACTCTAAACTTCCCTGAAGGTTAAAATTATTTGAAGTACTGTCAGAAACATAAAATTTTGGTGAATTCAGTTGATTCAATAATAATGTTATTTTGTTAACAGGTTAGATCGGTCAATCGATATTCTTTAAATCGAAAACATTTTAAGTAAAGTCAAAGCCTTTTTCAATATGAGAAAAAATTTCAACTTTGTATTTAAGAAATATCGAAAGTTACATTTGGGCCTTCCATGGGGGAATTTTTTTGAATATTCAAATATCGTATGAGATCGAGCAAGTAAAATCGAGTCAAGATTTAGCTTAGACGGAACTCACAAAATACTTCCTTGAAGGTTAAAACTAATTGATTTGACATATTACCCCTAAGATTTTGACAACATTTTGACAGATAACTGATCAGTATCTTTACCAACATAAGAGAATAAAAATTAATTTCTAGAGATCTCTATATTTTAAAAGTTATTTTTGATCCTTCCATGGAGGTTCCATGTGTAACTTCAAATATCTGTGACGCTATGAGAGAGAACTTCATTATCTTGGAAGTATGGGATCGAGCAGTGAAACCGAGTCATCCTTGGGCTTAGCCAATTTTCACAACAAAGCACGCTAAACCTCCTTGAAGGTTAAAACTTTTTTAACATAATAGTCTTAGCATTTTGGCAGACGTCAGATCTGTACTTTCACCAACATAAAAGAAACATTTTTAAAGAGTTATTAAAGAAATTTTCATTATTTTGATCAAACAGGCAAAAGAAACCAATCAAACAAGTGAAACCCACAATCATGACTATATTTGAAACTAGAAGTCGGAATTATATTGTTTCATGGCATTATAATTTGTGATATTATCGTTAAGCCCTGCTAGATTTTAACTTTCCCACTTTTAACATATTTTAACTGTTTCAGGGATTTGACACAACTACCGCCACGGTGACCTACACTATGCTGGCCCTAGGCAACGCTCCCGAAATTCAAGTAAGTCCACGTCTGACGTCAAAAAAAGTAATAGCGGCACAATAAAAAAAATCTTTCCAGAAACGCGTTCAAGAGGAATTGGATCAAATTTTCTTCGATGATGCCAACAGAAAGGTGACCCCGCAAGACATCGCTCAAATGGAATACCTGGACCGGGTTGTCAAAGAGGTGTTGCGCTGCCACAACCTCGTGCCCTTCCTGTACCGTCAGCTGCAAGACGATCTGGAAATCGGTGGTGTAAAGCTGCCGAAAGGGGTTAATGTAGCAGTGAGCTTACACGACCTCCACCACGACCCTGAGCACTACCCCGACCCTTACAAGTTTGATCCCGACCGATTCCTCCCCGAAGCTTGCGCTCAGCGACATCCCTACGCCTACGTGCCCTTCAGTGCTGGCGCCAGAAATTGCTTAGGTATGTATAAAATACCTCTACTGTACACAACCACCTCTCTTTGGGTACACAACCACCTCTCTTTGGGTACACAACCATCTCTCTTCGGATACACAACCACCTCTCATTATGTACGCGTGCTACAGCTGAATGAAAAACATATTATTTTTAGGTCAGAAATTTGCCATGCGCAACGTGAAGACCATTTTGTCATACATTTTGAGAAAATACAACGTGACGTGCAAAGAAAAGCCTGAGGATTTGAAGTATGTGGTTGAAGTTGTGATAAGACCTCAAGGAGGGCTACATATCGCGCTGGAGCCCAGGAAGACAAGAAGAAACGGTTGATTTATATTAAATTTACATATTTAATATAGCCAACCTGAAACAGATCTGATTAGTTGTTTAAGTTTTTTGCACATTGTGACTTTTTTTAAGAAATAAACAACCATTAACAGTTTTGTCTTTGTCAGGTCTTAGTGCGCGTATACCTAGTAATTTTCTAAAGCAGGAGTAATTAATAGAACAACGTGCAGATTCAAGGTCTTCGGTGAAACAAATAATTGGTACATCCTGTGTAACTTTAAGCATTTCCATGAGTAGACGCCAGATAATAATATACACTCCAATATTCATGTAAAGGTTTATTTTAATTTCAGAAAATCTTGATGATTGTAATTATTTTTTTCACATGACAGTGATAGTAGATAAAAACTTACATCACTATATGAGGACCTTTGCATATAGATAAAGCGTTTGTGGAGTACACACCAGCTGGGGACACTCCAAAAAGATCGTATGTCGTAACGTACACCTGACGAACAACAATACATTTCATTATCTCGAAAACTCTGTTTACGTATCATTACCCTGGACCGGTAAACTTATGTTGATGATTTCAACAATGCCAAGCTTTGAGTATTCTTTTTTGTACACACTGCATACTTCCTGAAATTAATTCGCATGCAGAGTGAGTGGACAAATACATGTTTGAAAACTGGAACCTCCTAGACAGCTTGGTTTAGAAGATATTAGGTGTCACATTTGGGCCTTCTATGGAGGTCAATGTGTAACTTTAAAGATCTGTCTTAGTGGCCAGCGGCCACAAAACTTTTCAAACGTTAAATGTACCAATTTTCTAGCCACCTTGCCTCAGAATATTAAGGGTTACATTAAAGCCTTTCACTGAGGTTAATGTGTAACTATAAAGACCTTTGTTAGTAGCCATCAGCCACAAAACTTTTGCAAAGGTTCAAATGTGCCGTTATATACTTAGCAGCTGCAAAACGTTTCGAAACATTTTTAAAGAGACGTTTTGAACTTTACCAAGTCTATATATATTTATGGGAATAAGTGTACACTGAGGTCACTCCAAAAGGATCGTAACGTACACCTGACGAACAACAATGCATTTCATTATCTCGAAAACTCTGTTTACGTATTATTGCCCTGGACCGGTAAACTTACGCAATTGCCTAGAATCACCCAATAACTGTGTTGATTTGACCAATGCCTAGCTTTTAGTATTCTTTTTTATTTGTGCACACTGCATACTTTCTGAAAGGAATTCGCATGCAGAGTAAATGGACAATACACGTTTGAAAACTGGAACCTCCTAGACAGCTTGGTTTAGGAGATATTAGGTGTTACATTTGGGCCTTCCATGGAGGTCAATGTGTAACTTTAAAGACCTTTGTTAGTAGCGAGCAGCCACAAAACTTTTTAAAGGTTAAAATGTACCAATTTTCTAGGCAACTTGTCTTAGAATATTAGGAGTTACATTCGAGTATTCCATGGAGGTCAGTGTGTAACTTTACAACTCCCCGGTACTCTGTACATTTCCGGCTTTAAATTAGCCGAATAAAGGTTCATCAATTTGTCGACCAGCCAAAGCTGTGCTGATGAGGGGTAGACCCCGAAACTAGTACGCAGATGGGTTGATCGACAAAATGATGACTACCTACGCTCTCTTTTCACTTTACACATCTTTGTTGGAAGCCAGTTGCTACAAAACTTTTGCAAAGTTTAAAATATATCAATTTTCCAGCTTGTCTTAGAATATTAGGGGTTACATTCAAGTATTCCATAAAGGCCAATATGTAACTTTAAACATCTTTGTTGGTAGCTAGCTGAAACAAAACCTTTTTTAAGGTTCCATGAGGGTCAATGTGTAACTTTGAAACTCTTTGTTAGTAACTAGTTGCTACAAAACTCTTCAAATATTACATGTTGCAATTTCCTAGGCAGCTTGTCTCAGTACACTAGGAGTTACATTCGAGTATTCCATGGAGGTCAATGTGTAACTTTAAACAACTTTGTTGATAGCTAGCCGACAGAAAACTTTTTGAACGTTAGAATATGCCGTTATATACTTAGCAGTTGCAAAACGTTTCGAACCATTTTTAAAAACGATTTGAACGTTACCACGTTATATATACGGGGTGTTCATTACAAAACTTCATCTAGCAGGCTATAAAATTTTGACAAAAAAGGATGACATAATCAAAGTAAATGGAATTTTGTTTCTCCATCCTTTTCTTTTGACGTTTCACAGCCAACTAGATGAAATTTTATAATGAACACCCCGTATTTATTGGAATAAGTGTACACTGGGGAAACCCCAAAAGGATCGTATGTCGTAACGTACACCTGACGAACAACAATTCATTTCATTCTCTCGAAAACTCTGTTTACGTATTATTACCCTGGACCGGTATGCTTACGCAATCGCATGGAATCACCCAATGATTGTTTTGATTTGAACAATGCCAAGCTTTTAGTATTTTTTTTTGTGCACACTGCATACTTACTGAAAGGAATTCGCGTGCAGAGTAAATGGACAATACACGTTTGAAAACTGGAACCTTCTAGACAGCTTGGTTTAGAAGATATCAGGTGTTATGTTTGGGCTTTCCATTGAGGTCAATGTGTAACTTTAAAAATCTTTCTTAGTAGCCAGCTGGCACTTTTCAAAAGTGAAATGTACCAATTTTCTAGGCAGCTTGCCTCAGAATATTAAGGGTTACATTAAAGCCTTTCATAGAGGTTAATGTGTAACTTTAAATATCTCTCTTAGTGGCCAGCTGCCACAAAACTTTTTAAAGGTTAAAAATGTACCAATTTTCTACGCAATCTGTCTTAGAATGTTAGGAGTTATATTGGAGTATTCCATGGAGGTCAATGTGTAACTTTAAAGATCTTTGTTAGTAGTCTTTTCAAAGGTTTAAATGTACCAATTTCTTAGGCAGCTTGTCTTAGAATATTAGAGATTACATTCGAGCCTTCCATGGAGGTTAATGTGTAACTTTAAACACAGTTGTTGGTAGCTAGCTGCCACAAACTTTTTTTGATTTGTGGCAAGTTGAAATGTCACAAACCAAAAGAGATGGTAAGTTCTATGAAATAAACCACTTAACGTAGTACTTAGCACTTGCAAAATGTTCAACATTTTGAAAAAAGTTTTGAATGTGTAGTATTCCGCGCCAAAATTTAAAAAATTTGAAGTTTAAGCTAAATTTCAGAATGGTAATGTCTGTCACTTGTCATGTCAGTTATCAGTTGT
This sequence comes from Taphrorychus bicolor, assembly GCA_951812265.1. Classification (NCBI taxonomy): domain Eukaryota; kingdom Metazoa; phylum Arthropoda; class Insecta; order Coleoptera; family Curculionidae; genus Taphrorychus; species Taphrorychus bicolor. The sequence continues at coordinate 38,561,439 of OX638299.1, read as the reverse complement.
CAGTGGGAAAAAGAGAGCGAAAGTTGATAATTGGGGAGGATGATTCTCGTTTGAGTTTTGAGCATTTTTATGTCGGATTTAGGTAAAAATAAGTTTAGAATTTTTGCTATTAAGAAATAAAAAAACCGATACAAGACGGTGAAAAGTGTTTTATTTTTGTGAACGTAAAGTATGGTTGAATAAGTTCACCACATTTGTTACCAAGTCTTTAGCATTTTTTTTTCTTAGAATAAGTGAACACCCCCTAGAAGCAACGACGCCAGGACGAAGTCAATTCTTTCGCATGCGGGGTAAAGGCAGAAATACACCCTTGAAAGCTGGAATTTTCTGGGCAGCTTGGTTTAGAAGATATTAGGGTTATCAATCCGCGCCTTCCATGAAGGTCAATGTGTAACTTTAAAGATCTTTGTTAGTAGTCTTTTCAAAGGTTTAAATGTACCAATTTTTTAGGCAGCTTGTCTTAGAATATTAGGGGTTACATTAGAGCCTTCCATGGAGGTTAATGTGTAACTTTAAACACAGTTGTTGGTAGCCAACTGCCACAAACCTTTTTTTGATTTGTGGCAGGTTGACATGTCACAAGCCAAAAGAGATGGTAAGTTCTGTAAAATAAAACACTTAACGTAGTACGTAGCACTTGAAAAATGTTTAACATTTTGAAAAAAAAGTTTTGTATGTTACCAAGTCTTTAGAATTTTAGAATAAGTGAACACCCCTTAGCAGCAAGGACGCAAGGACGAAGTCAATTCTTTCGTATGCGGGGTAAATGCAGAAATATACCCTTGAAAACTGGATTTCTGGGCAGCTTGGCTTAGAAGATATTAAGGTTTACATTTCGCGCCTTCCATGGAGGTCAATGTGTAACTTCAAAGATCTTTGTTAGTAGTCTTTTCAAAGGTTTAAATGTACCAATTTTCTAGGCAGCTTGTCTTAGAATATTAGGGGTTACATTCTAGCCTTCCATGGAGGTTAAGGTATAATTTTAAACACAGTTGTTGATAGCAGCCACACAACTAATCAAAGGTTAAAATGTACCAACTTTCTAGGCAGCTTATTTTGTCTGTCAATTCTTTCACGTACAGGATGAGTGCACACATATATCTATGCAAACTGAAACTTTTTAGGAGGCTTGACTTAGAAGACCTTGGGAGTTACATTTGCCCTGTCCATGGAGGTTAATGTGTAACACTAAGCATTAAAATCTTTGCTGGCTCCACAATTCTTTCTGAAGTTAGCTGAACCATTAAATTACTTAGCGTTAAATCAGAATTAGAACTTACTTCGGTAGTTTTTTTATTTTCATGGAAGCGGAAAGTGTACTTGGAGGAACATGCGTTTTGCAAATAAAGTAAATATTTTGAGAACGAAAGTTAAAAATATCTAGAGAACCGTGGGAGAAACTTGGACTGGACCATCGTCTTAGTTGGAAAAAGTTAGCTGAAAACGGTTACAAACTTCATGGGTTTATTATTGCAAATAACAAAGTTAGTAGATATCTCAAGAACGGTTGTGAATTTTAAAGATTGCCTTAGACCATCGTCTTACTTAGAAAACGCAGTTATCTGAAAACGACTACAAACTTTATGGCTTTATTTTTGCAAATGAAAAAGTAAATATTTCGAAAACGAAGAGTTAAATTTAGGAAATAATGAAACTTAGTTGCATTCTATAAAAGTTGACGTGTAAGTTTGAATATCTATTAGCTTTGCTATTTAATTATGCTGCTTTGAGAAAGAAACAGAGTACATTTAAGGGATACTGGATCGTTAATAGAGGTTAATATGTAACTTTCAATATCTATTAGTTTAAGCCCTTCAATGGAAGTGAATGTGTAATAATCCTAGAGTTTCACTTAAGAAATATTTGTTATTTTCGTTACATCAAATACTTGGGCAAGTAAAACCAGTCAGTCATTTCTTGACTGAGCCAATAGCCATAAAGTATATTAAACCTTCGTGAGGTTTAAAAATATTTTATTTAACGAATACTGACGAGCTGTCAGAGACAAACAATTTTGACAGATGAAATCCGTTGGGACCATAGTCATAGGAACTTAAACTTAAATTAGAGAAAAGCGGTTGCAGGAGTACTACTTCACCTTCATGAAGGTCAAAACCTAAACAAAAGTTAAAATTTTCTTGAATTTTTTTCAATTTATGCTATAAAAAGAATGGCTGAGTAAAAGCCAAATCCTCAGTAACATAAGAGAAAAAAAAATCAGCTTTCTAGAGGTTTCCATTTAAGAAATACTTGAAGTTACATTTTAGACCTTCCATAGAGGTCAGTGAGTAACTTTGAACATCTTTGATTATTAGTTGGAAAATAATACTTCGAAAGTGTCCTCAGCCACAACACATAGCTATAGAAACTAGAACGAAGTGCTAACTAGTGTATCCCGTTTTGTTAATTCAAGTTACTAGTCTAACTTGACTCCACCAGCGTATTTTAGATCCAATACTGGCGTTGTCGCTCAGGGTTGATCAGAGCAGATGGGTTGATTGACAATTTGGTGACCATCTACACTCTTTTCACTTCGTTCTGGTTCCGATAACCAGCGAGGTACAGAGCAATATGGGCTGCTTCTCGAACTGAGAGCCATCTGCCATGCAGTATTGAATCTAAAATACGCTGGTGGATGTCGCCTGCTCCTGCTCTGTATAACATCTCACCGGTACTCCGTACATTTCCGACTTTAAGTCGCTAAATCACGGTCCCCAATTTGTGGACCAGCCATAGCTATACTGATGAGGGGTAGACCCCGAAACTAGTATGCAGATGGGTTGATCGACAAATTGGTGACCAACTAAACTCTTCTCACTTCATTCTGGTTCCGATAACCAGCGAGATACAGAGCAATATGGGCTGCTTCTCGAACTGAGAGCCATCTGCCATGCAGTATTGGATCTAAAATACTCTGGTGGATGTCGCCTGCTCCTGCTCTGTACAACATATCATTGACATCTAAATTGTAAATATAAGTAAGGTTACTTTTCTTCTGTATTTTTCATATCTGCGTCTCGAAAGTCGCAAAGAAGTTCCAATTCCCAGCCACCGGCCGTAATATGCGACGTTACATTTCCACCTCCCTGGAGGACAAAAGTGTACACGCATTTATCTCCCGAACGGCTTCAGATATTAAAGCGAAATTTTCGCTGCTCGAAGGGGCAGCCTAAAAGCCGTCTTTACGTGTGCAGAAAACCCGAGCTTTAGTGCGGGTGCGGCCGCTCAGGCATGGAAATAATAAACACGGAGACACGTCCCGCTTTATCGAAAAAGAAAAATGAATTTCACCCTGTTTGACCATCGGAGCGTGCTTAAAATGTTAACGGGTGTCGCGTTGTCGCCTTTTTCCGAAGAGGACCTGACGCGTCAAAATAATATCTTCTCCCCGGTCCCCGCGGAACCTTTTCCGTGTCGGATCCATAAGGATATCAACGGGGATGAATTGATTTTCAAACGGCGGCATTAGCAGACGCAGTCGAATAACAAACGAGATTTGCATAAGCTTTAATGGTAAAAGATTTCCGAATCGAAGACGAAAAGGGTTTAGTTTGGCATCTGGGGAATTTCACGCCGCCACGCGGAGAAATAGTGCTAAAGTGGGCGTAAACCGCGACCGCAAAAATTTCATAATAAATTTGCACGTAAATTACTTGAGTAAACTACTTATTTTAAGACTTCCCGGGGCGGCGAACAATAGGCCCGGAAACGCCGGGGGGAAACTCGCTAAAGGGTTGTTTAACTTTTGTGCCTGTCGTGGGAGCTTTTTCAGCTGGGACGGGTCCCGATTGTTTCGATAAAAAATTATGGCCGAAACCGGTGCCGGGCCATTTTTCATCCCCAGGCGTTGATTTATCGCCTAAATATTGTCGAGTTTATTTACTTACTCCGCATTTATTGTTCAAAGGTTTATGGGCCATAATTTCGGCGATACAATCGTCCACTAGCTCTGGACGAAAAGATTACTTTCTAACCTCCAATACACAATAGAATTTCGAGGCAATAAATGATCATTATCCCAATAAGCTAAAGGTTACACTATAACCTTCATTCTAATTCGGATATAGTAGAACAATAATTCATTATTCGATTGCAGTAAATTCCAGTGCTCCAGTCTTTGAAATACCGGAAGGATGATAAAGGTTACATTATGACCTTCAATCCGAGAAAGCAAAATTATTAACATTTTCTCGATTAACTTTAAAGATAATATAAGTAACATGTAAGTATTATTAAAGGACTAATCGAGCACATCCTGAAGCTCGAGTACAGTCTCGATACGTACAAAAAAATTTTTTTTTATATATTACAATGATCATAAAGATTATACTAAGACCTTCGATCCAGTAAACTGGATGGCATCAAAAATGGTAGAGATTGAGTTTGTTATTCCACTTCAGCAAAAATAGTTACATTTTTTCGAATAACTTTAGTGATATTATGAGTCTTTGTCTCATTGACTCTATTGACATTGGAGTCTTATTGGAGGACACACTGTAGCTTCATGTATCTCCTAAACGAGACACATCAAGAAAAAGCGAAAGCATGTTGAAGCTCTAGTGGGTTGTTTCGATACTTGCAACAGTTTTTTCTTTGATATTTCCCAAAGATTATATTAAACCCTTCGATCCGAAAACTGCATTACATCAGAAATGGCAGAGATTGAGTTTGTTACTCTAATGCAGAAAAATAATTACGTTTTCTAGAATAACTTTAAAGATATTATTAGTTACATTTGAGTCTTATTGGAGGACCCAAATATAACCTCTTTCTATCACCTAAATGAGACTTTTCAAGTTACAGAGGGCATATGCTGAAGCTCAAGAGACTTGTCTCGAAGTGTTTAAAATACTTTTTTTTCTCTTTTACAATGATGATTAAGTTTACACTATGACCTTCAATCCGATAATCTGCATAACATCAAAATTGATAGAAAGTGAGTTTGTTATCCAAAACAGCAAAAATAGTTACGTTTTTTCGAATAACTTTAACGATATTATGGATTACATTTGAGTCTTATTGCAGAACACAACGTAACCTCATATATCTCATAAACGAGAGACTTCAAGAAAAAACGAGCACATGCTCAAGCTCGAGGGGCTTGCCTCGATACAAATGGCAAAGATTGAGGTAGTTATTCTAATGCAAAAAATATAATAATATTTTCTAGAATAACTTTACAGAGATTACAAGTTACATTTGAATCTTATTGGAGGACCCAAATTTAACCTCTTACTATCAACTAAACTCAAGGTATGTCTAAATATAGAGAGTCTAAATAAGATAATAAGATACGTCTAAAATGTAATTTTTTTAGATTTTAGAATGATGATAAAGATTACGACCTTCAATCCGATAACCGGCGTAGCATTAGAAATGGTAATAATTGAGTTTGTTACTACATTACAACAAAAATAGTTACTTTTTTTCGAATAACTCTAAAGATAAAAACGCTGTTTTCGACCTTTTAAACGACTGATAAACCATCATTTCGCAAGCTCTAATTGTGCCCATCCTCAGACTAGTTTCGCCGTTTACGACTCGTCAGTAAGGCTTTGACACAATCAGAACTTGCGGAACTTTCGGTACTCAAAACACGTTTCATAGCTGCACCGAGAGAAGTATCCCGGTGGCGCCATCCGTGTCCGTTTGTTGAACTAACAAGATTGCACTCGTCCAGTATAAACGTCATTGCCCGGTCTAACTGAAGCTGGAAAGCCTTGTATCCATATTTCTGAAACATTTTTTTTTTATATTTTACTATAATGATAAAGATTCAGCTATGTTGATAATTGCAAAACATCATGTGGCAGAAATTGAGTTTGTTATTCCGCGGCAGAAAAAATAATAACATTTTCTCGATTAACTTTAAAAATAATATAAGTTACATTTGAGCCTTATTAGAGGACCTATTTGTAATCTCTTCTATCTTTTAAACAAATACTTCAAGAAAAAAACAAGCAGATGGTGAAGCTCGAGACGTTTGGTTCAATACGTATAAAAACATTTTTTCTTTGCTACTTTACAATGATGATAAAGAAAGATTATACTATGACCTTCAATCCGATAAACTGCATCACATCAGAAATGGTAGAGATTGAGTTTGATATTCGATTGCAGCAAAATTAATTACATTTTCTCGAATAATATGACGATAATATAAGTTTCATTTGAGTCTTTTTGAAGGATACAATGTAATCCCTTCTATTATCTAAAAGCGAGAAAATGCTGAAGCTTGGAGGGCTTGTGCGAATACATCTAAAAATATGTTTGAATTGATTTGATTCGGTTTGAAAATTTTTTTTTCTATGATATCTCACAAAGATGTTAAAGATTACACTATGACACTCTTAACTTCAAAGATGGTATAAGTTACATTAGGAAAAAACGAGCAAACGCTATAGCTCGAATGGCTTCTCTGGATACAAATAAAAACATTTTTTCTTTAATATTACACAATAAGGTTACATTATGACCTTCAAACCGATAAACTGCACGACATCAGAAAGAGTAGAGATTGAGTTTTTTATTGCCCTGCAGCAAAAATAATTACATTTTTTAGATAAACTTCAAACATATTAAGAGTTACATTCGAGTCTTGTTGGAGGACACAAATGTAACCGCTAATATCTACTCAATGAATAAGCTTTACGTAGGCCTTCAGTATTTTTTTGACGCACATATTTGATAATACACATTAAATATCCTGTTTCTCTTCAGCCAGTCAATTCACTTTCATTCGCATTTGGGAATAATATCGAAAGTTACACTATGATCTTTAAGGGTATAAACTACTTAACCTCAAAAATAAAGTAGATAAAAATATTTTCTATATTCATTTTTAAGAAATCATAAGTTTTATTTCAGCCTTATTGAAAGACCCACATTTATCCTCTGATTCTTATTATGTAGGTTGTTTTCTTTTGATATGGAATCTTATGCAACCTAGTATTTTTGCAATGTAATAGGAATCTCTCCAAGAGGTTACAAGTGTACAGGTGTGTATCACGTCTTTTCTGAAGTCATCTAGAGAGTTTGATATCGCATCTGTGCCTAGACCTAAGTCGAGGACCCTCTTCAATAAATTTAGATGCACCAAAAGAAGATAATTTTATAGATAAAACTGATTTTTATAAACGACACTATTTAATGCAGCAGTCTCAATGAGATGAAAACAGTTACATTGCGGCCATATTAAGGCTTAGAAATGGCTTTGTTTTCGATAATAGTGCTGTTGTTCGGGATTCTTATCGCTCTGCCTTTTATGAAAAAATACATTCTAAACAAAAGAATAGCTTCGTACATTGACAAGTTACCGGGGGATAAATGGTACCCGATCGTGGGCACTTCGTGGCACATTCTTAGGAGTAGTAACGAAAGTAAGTAAGGATTTACTTGCCATCGTTCAAAAAGTTACCGTGTAACATCAACACAGCTGTGTAACAGCAACAGTTTGCACTAACAAAAAACATACTTGCAGACATGTTTGACTTCTTGATGGATAGGCACAGTCGCCTCGGTCCAGTATTCCGCAGCTGGTACGGCAACATTCCAGTGGTTAACATTTATAAACCCGAACACACCCAAGTAAGTTTACAACCCTTTTGTGCACAAGAACCTTCAACGTACGCAACGACCTATAATGTACATAGCGACCTTCTTTTCTGTCAGATCGTATTTCTTACATGTAACAAGAAATTTTATAACCCCTTTGTACACAAAAAAAACTTCAATGTACGCAACGACCTTTAATGTACACAACAACCTTCTTTTCTGTCAGATCATATTTTGCAGCGCCTCCGCCATAAACAAGGGCTTTTTCTATAAATTTTTGAGAGAATGGCTGGGAGAGGGCTTGGTAACGGGTAGCGGTAAGTATGAAGGTGTTTTGTGTATATTTTGTGTAAACGCCATTATTAGGCTCCAAATGGAAGGAGCATCGTAGAATAATCACGCCATCTTTCCACTTCAACATTTTGGACGCTTATGGTCAAGTGTTTGCTGAAAAGGGGGAAATGCTAGCTCAGTACCTCAGTCAATTTAGCGGGAAAGGATACTTTGAGGTTAGCAATATTCTTACCGAAGTGTCTTTAGATATTATTACTGGTAAGTGATTGAATCACAGATGCCTAAAGTCTAGATAAATAATTGTATTTTTATTTTAGAAACTGCAATGGGTGTTACACTTAATCTACTGCAAAGAAACGACTCAAAAGGGCTTCAATACGCTAGAGCCATTATTAAGTAAGTTAGTGTTTAAATGTACAAGAAATCAAAAATAGAGAATAAATGTACTTTCAGTTACACTGCAACTATGTACCAACGGTGCTTCAACATGATATATGCCAACGACTTCCTCTTTAGATTCACTAAAGTGGGGAAAAAGTGTAGGGCGTCTTGTGATTTAATCAGAAACTTCAATCACCTCGTAAGTATTCACCGTTACAGAAAAACACGAAAAAATTGAATCGAACTTTACTGCCAACAGGTAGTTCAAAGTAGGAAGGAGCAGTTATTGCAAGAGCACAGAGATCCATTGGACGAAACCGACGGTTTTGGTCGTAAGAAAAAATTGTCCTTCCTTGATTTGTTGTTGAAGTACCAACAAACTGACGGCCTCACCGACCAGGAAATTGAGGACGAAGTCAGCACTTTCATGTTCACCGTAAGTTATTTGAAATAAAATCATTTCCCCTTTGTGTGGTGCAAAAAACACAAGTTACACATGGTCCTCTCAACAGGCTAAAATAAGCTTTTAGTAACCTTTCGGAGGTTTGCAAAATGATGTAACAAAATTTTTACCAACCCTAAAACTTTGCCAGTTGATGCAACAAAAGGTGGTACACAAGTACCTTCTTAAAAGTGCAGGTGTAACATTTAATATCTAGATCATTTTAACGTATCATATTTGTACACCACAGGGCTCTGACACAACAGCAGCTACAATGACCTACACCCTTTTGATCCTGGGAAATCGTCCCAATATCCTGGTAAATAGTAGATTATAGAAAAAAATAGTGAGCTAAAATTCTGGATATTGATTAGAAACGTGTACAAGAAGAACTGGATGACATATTTGCGGACGATCCCGAACGAAAAGTGACTCCACAAGACCTCACCAAAATGACCTACATGGAGATGGTAATAAATGAGGTGCTGAGGTGCTACACAATCGTGCCAGTCATTCACCGGGAACTCCAAGAGGACATTGAAATCGGTAAGACTTTCAATAAATCTAAAGTTAATGATTAACACAACGAGAAATCGATCGCAGAGGGACACAAAATACCTAAAGGAGTCATTGTGGTAATCAGCTTATACAACGTTCACCATGACCCTGAACATTATCCCGAACCCTTCAAATTCGACCCCGACAGGTTCTTACCTGAGAACGTGGCTAAGAGACATCCATATGCTTTCGTGCCTTTCAGCGCCGGTCCTAGAACCTGCATGGGTAAGATTACGTCCTCTAGTTTGTATGTATACAAACACAATCACTTTTAGGGCGTAAATTTGGCATGCGCAATGTGAAAACCCTACTTGCGTGTCTGTTAAGGAAGTTCGATGTCACGTGCAAAGAAAAACCGGAGACCATCAAGAATTACGTGGAAATTGTCATCAGGCCGCAGAATGGGTTACACATAGGCCTGGAACCTAGAAGGAGGTGATTGTGTACACCGAATCTCGCTAATAGATAAAGAGTTGCTTAGAAAAGAGACTATATATATTTTTGCATGTATATACATATATTTTTGTAAAATAAATTATTCAGGATGGCAACAGTGAGTTTATATTCCATTACAGCAAAACTAATTAAAGTTTTCTCGAAATTATGTTTAAAGATATTTTAAGTTACATTTTGACCTCTCTGGAGGAGCTGAGTATACTTGGGCGCACCCCTGAAACGGCTTGAGAGAGCAAATAAAAATTTTAGGCTACTCGAAAGGAAACCCCATAAGCATTGAATGCCACTAAAATCTCACCGAAACAACTCAACACAAGTATTAAAAAAATACACTAATAAAAGTTTCAATGTATTCTAGTAGAAGGCTTACGTTTGAGTAAAATTTCTTAATCTAATGCAGCAAAAACAATAAAATTTTGTCAACTATATTCAAAGGTATTACAAGTTACATTTTGACCTCCCTAAAGGACAAACAAGTACACCAATTTATCCCCAAACGGCTATCCTTAGAAAAGCGAAATTTTCCTTCCTCAAAAGGCCAGCCATTAGACCTATAACATTGCTAAAATAATAGCGACAAAATCACCAAAAAAAGAGGTTACAATGTAATTTATAGGTTACTTTTATCTAGTTACTTATAGGTAATTTATAGGTTACAATGTAATTTATAAAAGGTTAGGCAAAAACGAACACCAGTGAGAGATGAAAATTATTACAGCAAGGTATAGTATGTTATTCCAATGCAACAAAAACATTTTATGTTTTACTTGTTTTTGTTAATTAAAAACATTATAAGTTACATGTCTACCTCTCTGGAGGACAAGAGTGTAAATGGGTATATCTCCGAAACGGCTTAACACAGCATAGCAAAATTTCATTGTTCGAAAGGAGAGCCCATTAGCCTTGAATACCATTAAAATCTCGACGAAAGAACTCTGCATAGGTATTAAAATATAGCAAAAAAAAATAACTTATTGAATTTTAAAAGGCTTAAGTTCGAATAAAAGAAGTTGTTATTCTAATGCAGCAAAAACAATAACATTTTGTTAATTATCTTTAAAGATATTATAAGTTACATTTAGACCTCTGTGAAGGACAAAAATTTATACTAGTATAATTCTTAAACGACTAGCGAAAGAAAAGCGAAATTTTCGCTGCTCGAAAACGTAGTTTATAGGCCTGCAACACTGCTAAAATAATATCGACAAAATCACCTAAGAAAGTTATAGGGGTTAAATAGGCTAAGGTTGAATCTAACATAAGTGAGAGAGGTGAACTTTCTTATTACATTACAGCAAGAGTAATTAAACTTTCTCAGTTACCTTCAAAGATATTATAAGATACATTTTGACCTCCCTGGAGGACGAGTGTACTTAGGATCTCAAGAAAACGACTCAGCAAAGGTATTAAAATATAGTAGTAAAAAGTTGATTATTAAAGGTTGCCCTGTATCCTCGAAGAAAGCCTATGTTTAAGTAGTTTCTTATTCTAATACAGCAAATACAATAACATTGGGTCAATTATCATCAAAGATATTACAAGTTACATTTTGACGATTTTTAGTTTAAAGATATCAGTGAACGAAATTTTTAGCTTTTTCGCAGGAAACTCTAGTTTAAAATATGCAATAAGGCAATATTTACTAATTGGAAATTGAAAACTTATCTGCTTTCAATATTTCCAAAAATATTGCAGCGTTTAAGAAGGAAACAAACAGAAACAATTACTCCGAGGGCTAATACCCCTACCGGCATTGAATTACGATGTTTGTTTCAAAGCTCATTTTATAAAGCAAAAAAAAATTCAAATGAATTGTACACTAGTAAAATTCTTAAACGATTAGCGACACCAAGCCAAAATTTTCGCTGGTCGAAAGGGTAGTTTATAAGCCTATAACACTGCTAAAATAATATCGATAAAATCACCTAGGAAGGTTATAGGGATTAAACAGGCTAAAATTGAAACTAACCCAAATGAGAGGGGTGAACTTTCTTATAACATTAAAGCAAGAGTAATAAAAGTTTCTCAGTTACCTTCAAAGATATTATAAGATACATTTTGACCTCCCTGGAGGACGAGTATACTTAGGTTTTTCTCTGAAGAGGGTTGAGACAGTAAAGCCAAATTTCAGCCGTTTGAAAGGAGAGCCCATAAGCCTTGAGTACCACTAGAATCTCGACAAAACGGCTCAGCAAAGGTACTAAATTATAGAATTAAAAATTGATTATTAAAGGTAGCCCTGTATCCTCGGAGAAAGCCTACGTTTAAGTAGAGTTTCTTATTCTATTGCAGCAAAAACAATAACATTGGGTCAATTATCTTCAAAGATATTACAAGTTACATTTTGACCTCCCTAAAGGACAAAAGTGTACACCAGTTTATCACCCAAACGGTTAGCGATAGCAAAGCAAAATTTTCGTTGCTCGAAAGGGCAGTCCATGGACCTATATCACCGCTAAAGTAATATCTACAAAATCACCTAGGAAAGGTGTTAGAGGTTTCATGTAGTCTAAAAGAAGGCTTAGGTCGAAACGAACACAAGAAACGTGAAGTATTACAGCAATTCCATTTGAGCAAGAGTAATAAAACTTTTTCAGTCACTTGCATAGATATTATAAGTTACATTTCTACCTCTCTGAAGGACAAGAGTGTAAATGGGTACATATATCTCCGAAACGGCTTAACACAGCATAGCAAAATTTTCACTGTTCGAGAGGAGAGCGTATAAGCCTTGAATACCACTAAATTCTCGACGAAAGACTCTGCGTAGGTAATAAAATATAGCATTAAAAAATAAGTTATTGAAGTCTGCACCGTATCCTCCAAAAAGGCTTAAGTTCGAATAGAAGAAGTTGTTATTCTAATACAGCAAAAACAATAACATTGGGTCAATTATCTTCAAAGATATTACAAGTTACATTTTGACCTCCCTAAAGGACAAAAGTGTACACCAGTTTATCTCCCAAACGGTTAGCGATACCAAAGGGAAATTTTCACTGCTCGAAAGGGCAGTCCATGGGCCTACATCACCGCTAAAATATTATCTACAAAATGACCTAGGAAAGGTGTTAGTTACTATCTGATCTAAAAGAAGGCTTAGGTCGAAGTTACATTACTACAGTTACATTTTCACCTCTATGGAGCACAAAAGTATACGTGGGATTTTCGCCTTGTGACAAAAAACAATCTTTTATGTGCTCGAAAGGACAACTCGTAGACCAGAAAAAAATACCGAATTAATCTCGACCAAATAACCTAGCAAAATTGTTAAAGGCAACACTGTAACATCCAAGAAGGTATTCTTTAAAAATATTACAAATGAGCGAGGGGAAGCTTCTTATTCCAATAGAGCAAAAAACATCGAACATTTTGTCCATTGTCTTCAAAGATAAGTTACATTTTTACCTCTCTGAAGGAAAAGAGCGTACTTAGTTTATCTGCGAAATAGCTTGAGACAGCAAAGCGAAATTTTAGTTGCTCAAAACGGCAGCTCCTAAGCTTCGAATACAGCTAGAGTCTCAACAAAATAACCCAGCATTGTTATTACACCTAACTAGTACATTACTCGAACGAACAACTCGTAGGGTTACAACATGGCGATAGAATTGACAAAATCTTCTAGCAAAGGTATTAAAAGTTACAATTTAACCTTAAAAAAAAAGGTTACATTGAGAATATGACAAATAAAAGAGGTGTAGTTTCTTATTCCATTACAGCAAAAATAAATAAACTTTATCAATTAGGTTCAAAGATATTATAAGTTACACTTTGATCTCTTTGAAGGACAAAAGTGGACATCTGTTTATCTTTCGAACGGATTGTGAAAATTATTGCACAACTAAAATTTTACTAAAACTTGGCGGTTTTCCTCTATACAAGTCAAACGGTTTTTCAGCAAAAATGTCAAAGGTTACACAGTAACCTTCAACAAGAACAATACTGAAATGATATAAATGGAGTTTCTTAACCTGTTCAAAATAAAATAAAAACATTTTTTTGATTACCATGAAAGATATAATAAGTTTCGTTTTGACCTTTATGGAGGACCCAAATATAAGCGCTAATACCTCCTAAATGACACCGCTTAAGAGCACGAGGCTTCGACTAGCATGCACCTGATGTTATTAAGTATTCTTGTGTATCATGAAAAAGTTGTTTTTTCAAACCCTTGCTAAGGAATCTTTTTTTGCCCCTACTTATTCCCAAAAAAAATGTAACGGGACGTGATTTGGAGATCAATCATTACATTCTAATAAAGAGCCTATCGGCACTTCTATACAAGTAAACTAAAACGGTTTTTCAGCAAGAATATGAAAAGTTGCACAGTAACTTTCAAAGAAGCAAGCGAAAAATTTATGAAATGGTAGAACTAACGCGTTACCTGTAAAATAATAACATCTTTTTTATTACCTTGAAAGATGTAATAAGTTACATTTTGGCCTTCACGGAGGACCCAAATGTAACAGGTAATACTTCCTAAACGACACCTTTCAATACAAAACATCTCCCACGGCTTACCACAGTATACCAGCATAGCAAAATTTTCACTGTTTGAAAGGGGAACCCATAAGCTTGAATACCATTAAAATCTCGACGAAAGAACTGTGCATAGGTATTAAAATATAGCATTAAAAAAATTAGTTATTGCAGTTTAAAAGGCTTAAGTGCGAATAGAAGAAGTTATTATTCTAATACAGCAAAAACAATAACATTTTGTTTATTATCTTCAAAGATATTATAAGTTACATTTTGACCTCTTTGAAGGACAAAAATATACAGTAGTATAATTCTTAAACGACTAGCGAAAGCAAAGCGAAATTTTGCTGCTCGAAAGGGTAATTTAGGAATATAAATAGAAATAGATAAGAAGTTGTCATCCTAATACAGCAAAAACAATAACATTTTGTTTATTATCTTTAAAGATATTATAAGTTACATTTTGACCTCTCTGGAGGATAAAAATGTACACTAGTATAATTTTTAAACAACCAGCGAAAGCAAAGCGAAATTTTCGCTGATCGAAAGGGTAGTTTATACGCCTATAACGCTGCTAAAATAATATCGACAAAATCACCTAGGAAAGTTATTAGAGGTTAAACAGGCTAAGGTTGAAACTAACCCAAGTAAGAGGGGTAAACTTTCTTATTACATTAAAGCAAGAGTATTTAAACTTTCTCAATTATCTTCAAAGATATTAAAAGATACATTTTGACCTCCCTGGAGGACGAGTGTAAATAGGTTTATCTCTGAAACGGCTTGAGACCACAAAGCGAAATTTCAGCAGTTTGAAAGGAGAGCCCACAAGCCTTGAATTCCACTAGAATTTCGATAAAACAACTCAGCAAAAGTATTATAATATAGTGTTAAAAAATTGTTTATTAAAGGTTGCACTGTATCCTCGAAGAAAGCCTACGTTTAAGTGGAGTTTTTTTATTCTAGTACGGCAAAAATAATAACATTGGTTCAATTATCTTCAAAGATATTATATGTTACATTTTGACCTCCCTAAAGGACAAAAGTGTACACCAGTTTATCTCCCAAACGGTTAGCGATAGCAAAGCGAAACTTTCGCTTGAAGGCAGTCCACGGGCCTATAACACGGCTAAAATAATATCTATAAAATCACCTAGGAAAGGTGTTAGAGGTTACCATGTAATCTAAAAGAAGGGTTAGGTCAAAACGAACACAAGAAACGTTAATTATTACAGCAATTCCATTAAAGCAAGAGTAATTAAACTTTTTCAGTCACCTTTATAGATATTATAAATTACATTTTCACCTCTCTGGAGGGCATAAGTATACTTGGGGTTTTCGCCTTGTGGCAAAAAACAATCTGTTATGTGCTCGAAAGGACAACCCATAGGCCAGAAAAAATACCGATATAATCTCGACCAAATAACCCAGCAAAATTGTTAAAGGCAACACTGTAACATCCAAGAAGGTATCCTTTAAAAAGCTTACAAACGAGAGAGGGCAAATTTCTTATTCCATTAGAGCAAAAACATCGAACATTTCTTCAAAGATATTATAAGTTACATTTTTACCTCTCTAGACGAAAAGAGCGAACTTAGGTTTATCTCCGAAACATCTTGAGACAGCAAAGTGAAAGTCTTGACAAAATATCCCAGCATGTTAATACTCCTTACTAGTACATTACTCGAAAGAGCAACTCGTAGGGTTACAATATGGCGACAGAATTGACAAAACCATCTAGCAAAGGTATTAAAAGTTGCAATGTAACCTTAAAAAAAGCTTACATTGAGAAAATCACAAATAAAAGAAGTGGAGTTTCTTATTCCAATACAGCAAAAATAAATACATCAAAACTTTATACATTAGGTTCAAAAATGTTATAAGTTACACTTTGATCTCTTTAAAGAACAAAAGTGGACATTTGTTCATCTTACGAACGGATTGTGATACTAAAATAAAATGTTCGCACAACTAAGATTTTAATAAAACTTGACGGTTTTCCTCTATAAAATTCAAACGGTTTTTCAGCAAAAATGTCAAAGCTTACACAGTAACCTTCAACAATACACTTCAGCAAGTTCGGCAAGTTCAGCAAGTTGAACAATACTGAAATGACACAAATGGAGTTTCTTAACCTGTTCCCTGTAAAATAAAAACATTTTTTTTTATTTCCATCCAGAAGTTACGTTTTAACCTTTATGGAGGACCCAAATGTAAGCGCTAATACCTCCTAAATGACATCGTTTATTAAGTAATCTTTTGTATCATCAAAAAATTGTTTTTTCAAACCCTTGCTAAGGAATCTTTTTTTACACCTACTTATTCCCAAAAAACGCGACGTGATTTGGAGATCAATCATAAGACATTACATTCTTATAGAAAGCATGTCGGCACTTCTATACAAGTCAACTAAAACGATTTTTCAGCAAGTATATAAAAGGTTGCACAGTAACCTTCAAATAGAAAGGCGGAAAATTTCTGAAAGAGAATCTATAAATAGATGTAGAGTTTCTTCACGTGTTACCTGTAAAATAATAACATTTTTTTTATTTCCTTGAAAGATATAATAAGTTACATTATGGCTTTTACAGAGGACACAAATGTAACCGCTAAATCCTCCTAAACGACACCCTTTAGGAGAACGTGGCTTTGACTAGCGTATACTTGGAGGTTATTAAATAATATTTTGTAACATCAAACAGGGTTTTTCAAACCCTTGCCACAGTCTTTGTTCTTAAATATTCGCAAAAAATGTAACTCGACGTCATGTGGAGATCAATCATGAGACATTAGATTCTGCTAAAAAGCATGTGGTCACTAAATTACGATCAAAAAGCGCCACCACAGAAAAGGATAAGTTCGAAAATCCGTCAGGAAGGTCGTGGAAAAGTCCAAACTCGGTCGCCCTTTTCGTAAATTATATCGGTCGGGCCCATCGAAACTTCGACGATTAATTACGCACCGGACTCGTGGTTTTCGGGGGGAGATTAGGGCAACTACAAGTCTAACCGCTTATCATTGGGTTCTGGTTTTATTGTTTTCCGTCAGGGGCGCACTGCAACGAGTGCCAGAGTTTTTCCGTCTTGCCTCAAATTCACCTCGTTACAGAACGAATCGAGAAACAAACTGTCCAACAAACGTGCGCGATGGAGGTGATTTTCCGTCTCCGTTCCGGCTCCATGAAGATTGATATCGTAAAAGGGAATGGCTCTGACAATACTGTCATTTGTTCCCTTACTTTTATTCGACGGGAAAATGGAGGACGATATGATTAATAGAAATGTGCCCGGGATACGTTTATAACTGGATTACCGTTCGGGCCATATATTCTGATTCGTCGGCCATTTGTCATTTTGTACTGTCCGTCAACGACCGCTCTCCAGGACGCAAACTTAAGTGAATCAGAAATGAAAATTTATATCCTTGCGAGGGGAAAATATCGACCTTCGTAGAGGTCATTTGTAACACACACATTTTCCGCTAAGCCTCGGGAAACAGAAAACTCAAGTTTACCTTGAAGCTTAGGCGCCGCCACACCTTCACTTCCATCAGACAAACTTGTTCGGCTTTGGCAACTGAATTTCAAGCGGGACTAAAATTTATCGCACCCCGACGACTGAGCGAGGGTCGTAAAAGGGACATTTGCAAGCCCTGATGTCCAGGCGTTGAATTGTTTGTTTAATTAAATTAAAGTTAGGGTTTCGGAGCTTATCTGCGTCGTTGAATATTATTCGCCGATTTGTTTCTCGGATGAAGGGCCTGTGAACCGACGCTCTAGTAAGGCACACCAAAGGGGAACTTCCTTGAATGGGCCGATATTGCTGTAAGGTGGTTGCAACAGTTCGCCAGAGGGGATTAGGAGAACGGTAAAAACGTGTCCTGACAATGGTATGTAAAGACTCTTCTAAAGATAAGAGAAGAAAAACAACATCGTTCTACAGCGCTTTGTATAAGAGATATTTACAGTTACATCATGAAGGTCATAATGTAACTTTAAATATTTTCGCACTTATTTTAAAAAAACGCCACCGTTTTACCTGAGTTGTAATAAATAATCCAAGTCGGACACGAACAATCAGAAACCCTGCTTCAGAATATTCTTTAATTCTTCGCTTAGTCCGCTAAAAATAAACTTCCCGAATGGGCTAGGAGGGCGGTGAGAACGTATCCGGAAAGCGTATCCGCACTAAATACACTTAAAAAATCTCATCGTTCTATAGCGCTTTGTTTAAAAGATATTTATAGTTACATTTAGTCCTCCATAAAGGCAAAATGTAACTTTAAATATCTTCGCACCTATTTTAAAAAACGCGACCGTTTTACCTGAGTTTTAATAAATAATCCAAGTCGGACACGAACAAACAGAAACCCTGCTTCAGAATGTTCTTCAATTATTTACTTAAACCGCTAAAAATAAACTTCCCGAATGGGCTAGGAGGGCGGTAAAAACGTATCCGGAAAAGCGTACCCGCACTAAAGACACCAAAAAAATCTCATCATTCTATAGCGCTTTGTTTAAGAGATATTTACAGTTACATACCATGAAGGTCAAAATGTAACTTTATATATCTTCGCACCTATTTTAAAAAACGCGACCGTTTTACCTGAGTTTTAATAAAAAATCCAAGTCGGACACGAGCAAACAGAAACCCTGCTTCAGAATATTCTTTAGTTCTTTGCTTAGTCCGCTAAAAATAAACTTCCCGAATGGGCTAAGAGGGCGGTGAGAACATATCCTGAAAGCGTACCCGCACTAAAGATAATAAAAAAAATCTCATCGTTCTATAGCGCTTTGTTTAAGAGATATTAACAGTTACATCTAGTCCTCTTTTTTAATAAATAATCCAAGTCGGACACGAGCAAACAGAAGCCCTGCTTCAAAATATTCTTTAATTCTTTGCTTAGTTCGCTAAAAATAAACTTCCCGAGTGGACTAGTAGGGCGGTAAGAACGTATCCGGAAAGCGCACCCGCACTAAAGACAATAAAAAAATCTCATTGTTCTATATCGCTTGGTTTAAGAGATATTTACAGTTACATCTAGTCCTCCTTGAAGGTCAAAATGTAACTTTAAATATCTTGGCACCTATTTTAGAAAACGCGACAGTTTTACCTGAGTTTTAATAAGTAATTCAAGTCAGACACGAGGAACAGAAACACTGCTTCAGAATATTCTTTAATTCTCTGCTAAGTCCGCTAAAAAGAAACTTCCCGAACGGGCTACGAAACGTATCCGGAAAGCGTACCCGCGTTAAAGACAATAAAAAAATCTCATTGTTTTATAGCGCTTTGTTTAAAAGATATTTACAGTTACATCTAGTCCTCCATGAAGGTCTAAATATAACTTTAAATATCTTCGCACCTATTTTAAAAAACGCCACTGTTTTACCTG
Source organism: Taphrorychus bicolor (assembly GCA_951812265.1). Taxonomy (NCBI): domain Eukaryota; kingdom Metazoa; phylum Arthropoda; class Insecta; order Coleoptera; family Curculionidae; genus Taphrorychus; species Taphrorychus bicolor. The sequence continues at coordinate 38,541,890 of OX638299.1, read as the reverse complement.
AATTTTAATAAATAATCCAAGTTGGACACGAGCAAACAGAAACCCTGCTTCAAAATATTCTTTAATTATTTGCTTAGCCCGCTAAAAAGAAACTTCTCGAATGGCCTAGAAGGGCGGTAAGAACGTATCCGGGAAAGCGTACCCACACTAAAGAAACAGATTTAGTTTTAGTATGTTGTAGTATTTAGTTTAACAGATATTTACAGTTACATCTAGTCCTCCATGAAGGTCAAAATGTAACTTTAAATATATTCGCACCTATTTTAAAAAACGCGACTGTTTCACCTGAGTTGTAATAAGTAATCCAAGTCTGACACGAACAAACAGCAACCTGTTTCAGAATATTCTTTAATTATTTGCTTAAACCGCTAAAAATAAACTTCCCGAATGGGCTAGGAGGGCGGTAAAAAACGTATCCGGAAAAGCGTACCCGCACTAAAGACACCAAAAAAATCTCATCGTTCTATAGTGTTTTGTTTAAGAGATATTTACAGTTACATCTAGTCCTCCTTGAATGTGAAAATGTAGCTTTAAATATTTTCGCACCTACTTTAAACAATGCGACCGTTTTACCTGCGTTTTAATAAATAATCCAAGTCGGACACGAGCAAACAGAAACCCTGCTTCAGAATATTCTTTAATCTGCTTAGTCCACTAAAAGTAAACTTCCCTAATGGGCTAGGAGGGCGGTGAGAACGTATCCGGAAAGCGTACCCACACCAAAGAAAATAAAAAAATTTCATCGTTCTATAGCGATAGCGCGTTGTTTAAGAGTAATATTTAGAGTTACATCTAGTCCTCCATGAAGGTCAAAATGTAACTTTAAATATCTTTGCACCTATTTTAGAAAACGCGACCGTTTTACCTGAGTTTTAATAAATAATCCAAGTCGGACACCAACAACCAGTAACTCTGCTTCAGAATATTCTTTAATTCTTTGCTTAGTCCGCTAAAAATAAACTTCCCGAGTGGACTAGGAGGGCGGTGAGAACGTGTCCAGAAAGCGTACCCGCATTAAAGGCAACAAAAAATCTTATTGTTCTATAGCGCTTTGTTTAAGAGATATTTACAGTTACATCTAGTCCTCCATGAAGGTCTAAATATAACTTTAAATATCTTCGCACCTATTTTTAAAGACGCAACTGTTTCACCTGAGTTTTAATAAATAATCCAAGTCCGACACGAACAAACAGAAACCCTGCTTCCGAATATTCTTTAATTCTTTCCGAATGGGCTAGGAGGGCGGTGAGAACGTATCCGGAAATCGTACCCGCACTAAAGACAATAAAAAAATCTCATCGTTCTATAGTGTTTTGTTTAAGAGATATTTACAGTTACATCTGGTCCTCCTTGAAAGTCAAAATGTATCTTTAAAATATCTTCGCACCTGTTTTACAAAACGCGACCGTTTTACCTGAGTTTTAATAAATAATCCAAGTCGGACACGAACAAACAGAAACCCCGCAGAATATTTTTTAATTCTTTGCTTAATCCGAAAAAAATAACTCCCCGAATGGGCTAGGAGGGCGGTGAAAACGTATCCGGAAAAGCGTACCCGCACTAAAGACACTAAAACAAATATCAACGTTCTATTGCGATTTGTTTAAGAGATATTTATAGTTACATCTAGTCCTCCATGAAGGTTATAATGTAACTTTAAATATATTCCGAACTGCTTAAAAACAATGCGACCGCTGTAGCTGGGATTTTAATAAATAATCCAAGTCGGACACAGGCAAACAGAAACCATGCTTCAGGATATTTCCTAATACTTTGCTTAGTCTACCAAAAATGAAATTCCTCGAATGGGTTGGGAGAACGGTGAAAACGCATCATGAAAAGCGTACCTGCACTAAGAACGGAAAAAACCACATCGCTCTTTAGCGCTTTCTTTAAGAGATATTTACAGTTACATCTGGTCCTCCATGAAGGTCAAAAGGTAAAAGTACCTTCGCACCTATTTAAAAAAAAAACGAGGCCGCTTTGGCTGGGTTTTAATAAATAATCCAAATGTGATACAGGCAAACAGCAGGCTAACCTGTTTCAGAATAATTCGTGCTGTGCTTAGTCAGCCAAAAATAAACTTTCTCGAATGCGCTGGGTGAACGGTGAAAACGTATCCTGTAAAACGTACCCCCACTAAAGACAATGAAAGAACCACATCGTTCTATAGCGCTTTGTTTAAGAGATGTTTAGAGTTACGTTACGAGTTTAGTAATAGTTAGAGTAAATTTGGTTCTCCGTGAAGGTCAAAATGTAACTTTGAATATCTTCGCAACAATTTAAAAAAACGCGACCGTTTTAGATGGAATTTAATTGATTAGTTGGACACAAAGAAACAGAGTCCCTGCTTCAAAATATTACTTAAAGCTTTGCTTAGTTCGCTAAAAATAAACTTCCTGGAAAGGGTTTCCTGGAAACCGTTCAGAGAACCACATCGTTCTATAGCGCTTTGCTTTAGAGATATTTAGAGTTACATCTGGTCCTCTGTGAAGGTCAAAATGTAACTTTAAATATCTTTGCAACTGTTTTAAAAAACAAAGCAGTTTTTGCTGGGTTTTAATAAATAATCCAAATGCGACACAAGCAAACAGCAGGCTAACCTGCTTCCGAATATTTCTTGCTGTGCTTAGTCAGCCAAAAATAAACTTTCTCGAATGGACTGAGTGGACGGTGAAAACGTATCCTGTAAAACGTACCCGCACTAAAGACAATGGAAAAAACACATTACTCTATAGCGCTTTGTTTAAGAGATATTTAGAGTTACATTTATTTCTCCGTGAAGGTCAAAATGTAACTTTGAATATTTTCGCAACGAGTTTAAAAAAACGCGTCCGTTTTAGCTGTGTTTTAATAAATAATCCTAGTCGGACACAAAGAAACAGAAACCCTGCTTCAAAATATTACTTAAAGAGTTGTTTAGTTTGCCAAAAATAAACTTCCAGGAATGGGTTGGGAGAACGGTGAAAACGTATCCTGAAAACGTACCCCCACTAAAGGCAGTGAAAGAACCTCATCGTTCTATAGCGCTTTGTTTAAGTGATATATAGAATTACATCTGGTCCTCCATGAAGGTCAAAATGTATCTTTAAATATCTTTGTAACTGTTTTAAAAAACGAGACAGTTTTAGCTGGGTTTTAATAAATAATTAAAATGAGACACAGGCAAATAGCAAGCTAACCTGCTTCAAAATATTTCGTACTGTGCTTAGTCATCCAAAAATAAACTTACTCGAATGGGCTGAGTGAACGGTGAAAACGTATCCTGTAAAACGTACCCGCACTAAAGACAATGGAAAAAACACATTACTCTATAGCGCTTTGTTTAAAAGATATTTATAGTTACATTTGTTTCTTCGTGAAGGTCAAAATGTAACTTTGAATATCTCCGCAACAATTAAAAAAAACGCGAACATTTTAGCTGGGTTTTAATAAATAATCCCAATCGGATGCAAAGAAACAGAAACCCTGCTATTTAGAGTTACATCTGGTCGTCCATGAAGGTCAAAATGTAACTTTAAATATATTTGCAACTATTTTAGAAAACGAGGCAGTTTTAGCTGGGTCTTAATAAATAATCCACATGCGACACAGGCAAACAGCAGGCTAACCTGCTTCAGAATATTTCTTGCTGTGCTTACTCAGCAAAAACTAAACTTTCTCGAATGGGCTGAGTGAACGGTGAAAACGTATTCTGTAAAACGTACCCGCACTAAAGACAATGGAAAAAACACATTACTCTATAGCGGTTTGTTTAAGAGATATTCAGAGTTACATTTGTTTCTCCGTGAAGGTCAAAATGTAACTTTGAATATCTTCGCAACGATTTAAAAAAGCGCGAAAGTTTTAGCTGGGTTTTAATAAATAATCCCTATCGGATGGAAATAAACAGAATCCCTGCTATTTAGAGTTACATCTGGTCCTCCATGAGGGTCAAAATGTATCTTTAAATATCTTCGTAACTATTTTAAATTGTGAAAAGCGCGAAAGTTTTAGCTGGGTTTTAATAAATAATTAAAATGAGACACAGGCAAACAGCAGGCTAACCTGCTTCAAAATTTTTCGTACTGTGCTTAATTAGCCAAAAATAAACTTACTCGAATGGGCTGAGAGAACGGTGAAAACGTGTCCTGTAAAACGTAGCCGCACTAAAGACAATGGAAAAAACACATTACTCTATAGCGCTTTGTTTAAGAGATATTTATAGTTACATTTGTTTCTCCGTGAAGGTCAAAATGTAACTTTGAATATCTTCGCAACGATTTAAAAAAGCGCGAACGTTTTAGCTGGGGTTTAATAAATAATCCCTATCGTATGGAAATAAACAGAATCCCTGCTATTTAGAGTTACATCTGGTCCTCCATGCAGGTCAAAATGTAACTTTAAATATATTTGCAACTATTTTAGAAAACGAGGCTGTTTTAGCTGAGTTTTAATAAATAATCCAAATGCGACACAGGCAAACAGCAGGCTAACCTGCTTCAGAATATTTCTTGCTGTGCTTAGTCAGCCAAAACTAAACTTTCTCGAATGGGCTGAGTGAACGGTGAAAACGTATTCTGTAAAACGTACCCGCACTAAAGGCAATGGAAAAAACACATTACTCTATAGCGGTTTGTTTAAGAGATATTCAGAGTTACATTTGTTTCTCCGTGAAGGTCAAAATGTAACTTTGAATATCTTCGCAACGATTTAAAAAAGCGCGAACGTTTTAGCTGTGTTTTAATAAATAATCCCTATCGGATGGAAATAAACAGAATCCCTGCCATTTAGAGTTACATCTGGTCCCCCATGAAGGTCAAAATGTAACTTTAAATATCTTTGTAACTATTTTAAAAAACGAAGCAGTTTTAGCTGGGTTTTAATAAATAATCCAAATGCGACACAGGCAAACAGCAGGCTAACCTGCTTCAGAATATTTCTTGCTGTGCTTCTCCAAAAATCAAAAAAATTCAAATATAAACTTTCTCGAATGGGCTGAGTGAACGGTGAAAACTTATCTTGCAAAAACGTACCCGCACTAAAAACAATGGAAAAAAAACACAAAAAACGGCACAGCGAAACAGCAGGCTAACCTGCTTCAGAATAAACTTTAAAATAATTAAACTTTCTCGAATGGGCTGAGTGAACCGTGAAAACGTATTCTGTAAAACGTACCCGCACTACAGACAATGGAAAAAACACATTACTCTATAGCGGTTTGTTTAAGAGATATTTAGAATTACATTTGGTTCTCCGTGAAGGAACAGAAACATTGCTTCAGAATGTTCTTTAATTCTTTGCTTAGTCCGCTAAAAATAAACTTCCCGAATGGGCTAGGAGGGCGGTGAGAACGTATCCGGAAAAGCGTACCCGCACTAAAGACACTACAAAAATCTCATCGTTCTATAGCGCTTTGTTTAAGAGATATTTACAGTTACATATAGTCCTCCATGAAGGTCAAAATGTAGCTTTCAATATCATCCCAACAATTTAAAAAAACGCGAACGTTTTAGCTGGGTTTTAATAAATAATCCCAGTCGGATGCAAAAAAAACAGAAACCCTGCTATTTCGAGTTACATCTGCTCCTCCATGAAGGTCAAAATATAACTTTAAATATCTATGCAACTATTTTAAAAAACGAGGCAGTTATAATCCAAATGTTTCACAGGCATTTGGATGCTTCTATGGCGCATTGTTTAAGAGATATTTAGGGTTACATCTGGTCCTCCTTAAAAGTCAAAACGTAACTTCAAATATCTTTAAAACTATTTTGAAAATCGCGAAAATTTTAGCTGGGTTTCAATAAATAATCCAAGTGGAACACAGGAAAACAGAAACCCTTATTCAAAATGTTCATCAATGCTTACAGTATTCGGGGTTATAAAACTAGAAAATTAACTCATGGCTGCCCATATTGAGACAGATCCTCCCCCAAAAGCAAAATCATCCGATCAAACTCTGCTCAATGCTCAATTCCCTAGAAGCTTAAAGTCAGTGCTCAAGTCGAATATCGCATTAGGAGTCGGCAAATCGCGACTGTTCGGGTGCGACAAGGTCCGCGGCCCGTGAAAAACCGGGCAACAAAAGATCCGGTCGCATCAGCAAGAAAATTCAATTGCGAGAAAAATGCAAGTTTTATTCGGCATCGTTCCCGTTCCGAAGTGAGTTTCCTTGTCTGATTGATGAATCGGCGAAATCAGCGCTCGGACAATGCGGTTTTCCCGTTGCCAGGTCGCTTTTTGCGCGCTGAAACAAATGACGACTCGTATTGGGTGTACGGCCGTTGTCTGTCGGCGTGAAAAGTAGCCGACATTCGGGTCAATAGGACCTTTTTGTTTCCCTTCGTCCGGTAATTCAGTCCATCTATTAAGGATGCGAGAGTAGTGCGGGCGACGTATGCTGTTTGTCATCGCCCAAATTAATTATTTTAGTTTTCGGCCATTTGAATAGCTCCTCATTTGCAGCGAGTTGTAGTGCAAGTCCTTATCGCGGGTATGGGGATGGAAAAAGGCTCAACTGATTGATAGCGGCTTTTCAAGTTCGATTTTCCCCTCGCTCGAGCCCCGGATGAACAATTAATCAACGGGGATAAAATCCATTTCACAAGAAACAATCAGTTATAAACCGCCCTGGGTCGGGAAACTATTGTTTCGCCGATCGGCCCATAAATTTCCCCCCTTATCTTTATTAATACTCCGCGTTCCCGTATCGGATGCTCCGTCCTCCAGACGAAATGACTCTCGACGAATTCCACGCAGTTTCATGCTAATCGCTGCGATTGGTAGTGCATTGCATTGCAGATCACAGTCGGTCGATTAATCAAAGCAATTAACTTCCAATAACTTCTGCCTCTGTGTAATGTAAAGGTAGAATTTACAAGAAAATAGCGAAAAGATCCAAAATGGAACGTAAATGAGTTTATGTTGTAACAACAGTATCCTCACCTCATAAAATAAAGAAATCTGCATCTTTCCATTGTCCTTCGTGAAAAAGATATTGAGAGTTACATCTGGTCCTCCCTGAAGGACAAAATGTAACCTAAAGTATCTTTCAAACTATTTGAAAAAACAGTATACTTTCAGCGGGATATTAATAAAGAACCCAATGCACCTTCATCTTGCTAAAATAAAAAACATTTCTACAGCTTGGAAATTAAAATATTCACAATAACTTTTAAACATTTAGGAATAAAAAGCGAGTTTTCGTTTCCTAAAGAAAGTAGAATTTACAAAAAAAAATATATTTCAAAAAATTTAACAAATGTTTAGCTTTCATATCCAAAGTTCGATGTAAATGCATAGTGTGATAATTCATTGTGACAGCAGTACCCTCACCTAACATAGTGCATAAAACAGCATTTTTCCATCGCTTCCGCGCTTCTTTTAAAAGATCTTCGCAGTTACATTTGGTCCTCCATAAAGGTCAAATCAAAAAACAGTATAGTTTTAGTTGAATTTTATTAAATAATATTAAATAATAATGACTACTTATCCTGCTATAACACAATAGTTTCCCACAGCTTGAAAGGTAAAAATTCTAAGCAAGTAAAATTAAAAAAAAACACTGCAAAATTGTATGAAATGAGAAAATAACTATAAAATCCACAACCTTTCAGTATATTTTTAAAGAAAATATTCAAGCTTTTATTGAGGCCTCCATGAAGGTTTAAGTGTAACCTAAAATATCTCCATAAATTCTTATTACTTGCACCGCACTGTAAGTTTAAGATATATTCAGATTTATATCTGGTCATCCATGAAGCTTTGATATATAATTTCCATGGTGTATAAATGTATTTTGTTTCAGCAGGTTAAAGAGACATTGGGTTGAATATTAAAATCCAGCTAAAACTAGACTGTTTCTTCAAGTAGTCCGGAAGATATTTAAGGTTAAATTTTGACCTTCATGGAGGACCAGATGTAACCCTAAATATCGCTTAAACGAAGCGCGATGGAACGGTACAGTGCGGTGCAGTTAATAAAAATTTATAAAGATATTTGAGTTACACTTAAACCTTTATGGAGCTTGAGTGAGCTCATTATAAGCTTGAATATCTTCCTTAAAATATACTTATTTTTATATTTACTTTTATAATTTACTATTTACTTTTACATGATAGAGTTTACGAAAGTATTAATTTTTAAGTTTTACTTACATAGATTTTTTATCCTTCAAGGTGTGAGAATGTATTGAGTTATAGCAGAAAAAGAGACCTTTAGCTGATTATTAAAATCCAGCTTAAGCTGTCCTCATTCTTCAAGAAGGCACATCAAGTTGGAAGGTATTTAAGGTTACATTTCATTGAGGAACAGATGTAACCCTGAATATCTCTTAAATAAAACACGACGATAGGGTGCAGTCCAGTGCCAGTGATAAAAAGTTATAGAGATATTCGTGTTACATTCACAACCTTCATGAAGGACTCACTGTAATCTTGCATATCTTCTTTACAAAATATACTGGTAGTGGTAGATTTCGTAATGCCTTTACATGATAAAGAAAGTTTTGCGGTCATTTACAAGGATATCACTTTTTAAATTTTACTAACTTAAATTTTTTATCTTTTAGACTGTACAAATGTATTATGTTATAGCAAGATAAAGAGACATTAAAATGTTTATTAAAATCCAGCTAAAACTACACTGTTTCCCCAAGTGGTTCGGAAGATACTTAAAGTTACATTTTGACCTTCATTGAGGACCAGATGTAACTCTGAATTTCTCTCAAACGTCGGCATAATGAAGTCTTGAATATTTTCCTTAAAAATTTACTGAAACATTGTGGATTTCATAATTCTTTTACATGATAAAGAAACTTGTGCAGTTGTTTACGAAAGTATTAATTTGTTAAATTGTACTTGCTTACATTTTTTATCTTTGAAGCTGTGAGAATGTATTAAGTTATAGCAGGGCAAAGAGACCTTTAGCTGTTTATTAAATTACAGCTTAAGCTATCCTGATTCTTCAAGTAGGAACTTCAAGTTTGAAGATATTTAGGGTTATCTATTAAATAAAACACGACTGTATTGTGCAGTCCGGTGCTAGTGATAAAAACTTATAGAGATATTTGAGTTACATTTTAACCTTCATGGAAGACTCACTGTAATCTTGCATATCGTTTTACAAAATATACTGGAAAGTTGTAGATTTCATAATTTCTTTACATGATAAAGAACGTTTTGTAGTCATTTACAAGGGTATCACTTTTTAAATTTTACTTACTTAGATTTTTTATCTTTTAAACTGTAGAAATGTATTACGTTATAGCAAGAAAACGAAACATTAAATTGTTTATTAAAATCCAGCTAAAACTACACTGTTTCTTCAAGTAGTTCGCAAGATATTTAAGGTTACCTTCATGGAGGATCAGATTAAATTTTTAATATTTCTTAAACAAAACGCGATGGAAGAGTACAGTGTGGTGCAGGTAATAAAAATTTATGGAGGTGTTTGAGAATACACTTATACCTTCCTGGAGGACTCTTTGTACGCTTAAATATCTTCCTTCAATTCTTTTCTTTTTTTATATTAAATTAAATTCTTAATCCTAGATATTTATTATTTATTACTAGTTTTTAAATTTTAATTGCTTAGATTTTTTATCCACTAATCTATGAGAATGTTGCACCAGGATTGTTTATTAAAATCCAGCTAAAACTATACTGTTTCTCAAGTGGTTCGGAAGATACTTAAGGTTACATTTTGACCTTCATTGAGGACCAGATATAACTCTGAATATCTCGTTAACGTAGGCTCAATGAAAATAATTGAATATTTTCCTTAAAAATATACTGCAAGGTTGTGGATTTCATAATTCTTGATAAAGAAAGTTTCGCAGACGCTTACAAAGATATTAGTTTTTTAATTTTACTTGCTTAGATTTTTAACCTTTCAGGCTGTAGGAAAGTATTGTGTTATAGCAGGATGAAGAGACATTTGGTTGTTTATTAAAATCTAGCTTAAACTAGACTGTTTTTTCAAGTAATTCGGAAGATATTTAAGGTTACATTTTGACCTTCACAGAGGACGAGATGTAACTTTAAATATCTCTTAAACTAAGCGCGATGGAAGGATGCAGATTTCTTGACTGCGTCAGGTGAGGGTACTGCTGTTGCAACGCATATTCACACCAGGCATTCGCATCGAACTTTGGATACTAAAGCTAAGCATTTTTGATACAACCAGATGTTACATAAAGTCGGCTAGGTTAGGATTGACTTCACTGAGAGTTTCATCGATTTAATATCGAATTCTGCAGATATATCGCTCTCAATATGATAATTATTGCAGGGTACATAAATAAAAACCTTCAAAGTTGGATATTTGAGCTCTTGCTTATTGTTGTATACCTAAACCTTAGAATTAACTTAATATGATCGTATTATTGCCTAAATATGGTTATATTTATATCTTCGAATTTCGGCATTCTAAATCCGATCGAATATCGTTCTATTGAAAAGTATATCCTGCACCTCATAAACTTGTTAGATTTTTTTTTTTGCTCGGTGTGTACAAGGACCTCTCCGGAGGACGGCAATGTACCCCCCGTTAGCTGCTAAACCAGACGACGGCGCTGATCAACGTTTAAATGAGCGAATTTACATCCCTAGTCATGTTTGCTTAATTACGTGCTCAAATTTAAGAGCAAACAACCGAAGTTGAACGCTCTAAACTATTTATAAAGAGCGCCTCACCGGACGTCGAACGGAGTGGGGGGGGGCGTCGATCCAGTTTAATAAAGGGCGCAGCTATGAAGACCTAATAAATCTAATTATGTTGCCGTCGTAAACAGACTTTTACCGTACCTGCAAATGAAGATTTTAATTACATTCGCGCCCGCGAAAATGTGAAATAATAATTTTGTTGTCAGAGGGGCGACGTCCCGGGATCGATAATTATTGTCGGTGTCGGCGCTAATTAAAACTTAAGACTCGAAATTGCTCGCCCTGATGACTGCAAGCCGCTTCTCTTAAGAGACTCTTGAAGGCAAAATCAATTTGACATCCCAGACCTGCAGAGAGAGCGAGGCCCTTTCACAAGGTCTAAACGCACCACACAAGAGTTGCTTAATAATAATCGTCGGCCCGTGTGTCTCCGAGAGCGGAAACTTGCTTACCGCCAGGCAATTTTCTGGATTTCCACATAACAGGCCCGGGAAGCGGATTGATAATAAGTGGGACCGCATACGAAATTACGCCTTGTTGCACAGCAAGGACCTCGCCAGCGTCTCCGACTTTAGATCCGGTGTATTGTCGTCGAATTCACTCGCTATGGAGCTCCGTTAATAAGCAAATGTACATTCACATCCTCCTAGAGGACATTGTGTACAGGGAGCAAATTGAGTCGTACAAACTAGATGTTCGCACTAATCCAATTAAATACCCATTATCTAGTTACTACACACGTCCTTTTGAAGGACAATGTTGTAACCCTCAATTTAATCTAATCATCTCTCACTTAACAACTCAGCAGAGAAAGAGAGCTGTGTTGTACACTTTAACCTTCAAAGTACTTTTTCGAGTTGAGTGACTGAACGATTATAATGATTGACTTGGACAGCCTGAACGTCACTTTTACTTTTCGTTACTTAAGTTTTGGGAGGTTAGACATAAACCTTCAAACTAAATCCCTTTAAAATACTCTTAATAAATATATAGAACAATGTGAGAAACTAGCTAATGATATAGTCATGCATGTTTGTCAAATTACGAAGGTTACACCTTAACCGTCAAATTATACTTTTGAATAACAAACTATATTTTTGTCACGTCTTGAGATTACTTAATCAAAAAAACTAAGTGAACAATTATTCATCGCAAAAGTCGCTTTCGCTTTTGGTATCTTAAATTATGGTAGGTTGCACATGAACCTCCAAAGTAAATATTTTGAGAGGACTAAATTTACTTTTCAATATTCGAAGCTAAGCAGCGGACTGTTTTAGTAGTTAAACAAAGCGGGTATTGGGCCACTTGGGCGCAATAAGCGACCTTGACGGGTCCACGCTGGAGGTGACCTTGAACGCCAGCAATACGCTTCACCTTGAGCGCCCGCCTTAACCTTGAGAGCTATCCCCCATCTCAAGTGTGGGTTTCATGCTCTTGGGGGTGATCTCGAGAATCGAAACAAGCAAGTTGTTAATATTGTCAATGTACATTTGTTAAGTCAAGTCAACATGTAAACATCAAAGTATACACTTGCATAACGAAATTTACTTTCACGTGTTTTTAGATAACTATAATAATCTAATACCAAGGCTTACACAGCTTTAAAAACGCTTTGGGTTTTGGTTACTTAAAATTCTGGCAGGTTACACGTGAACCTTCAAACCAAAAATTTTGAAAAATTTTGGCGATTAGTGAAAATTTCACATGAGTTAGTTTCTGCAATTTCTACTGAAATTATGAGTGTCAAATCCTTATTTGAAGGTTAAGTGTAACTTTAGATGTTTCTTTACTGAACTGGGATATCAGCTTGTAGTTTTCTACATTAGAAAGAAGACATTTTACTGAACGATAGCGCTGTACTCTTTACCTAAATATTAACTAAGCTCATATTTAAAAAATAAAGAAACTTATATTGCTTTAGCTCGAGAGGTCTACATAATAAATTTACAGAGATTCTAAAATGTACGTTATGAGTCTTTTAAGAAGGACGCTGTGTACAAGTTTCCCAAGGAGAATGAAATATTCTCTCCCTACAACCTGCGGCAACCCCTCGTACCCCGTCGCCTAAGGTCCACTGTATTAAACGATCACTTGCCGCAAAAAGATAAACCCCCGAAGGACCGGACAAAAGATACCCCGTAAATCTCCGGAAACGGTCCCTCCATTATCCCATGAATACACAACTCGAGTAAAACACGGCCCTTTACATTATTTTATGGAATCATCCCACCTTGACGAGTGCGCGATAAAAGGGAGTTTGCATTTAAATAAAAAGCCCCCGAGGGGGCTAACGGGAAAGGGTTGAGGATCCCCCCCGCGGGATCGAGGTATGGTTTTCGGTCCTTCGTACGGTTGTTTTTTTCGAATTATATGCAACGCCGCGAGCATTAACATTGCACCGCAAGGGTCTAGGTGAGGGTAATGCGGGCATTAAACTGAAGATATGGGGCAGCGTATGCATTCCGATGGTCCTCCTTTTTCTTGGCTTCCGTTTCTTATCTAACAGCGGTGGTATTTCCCAAACGAGCGAGAGATAAGGAACTTCTTGCTTGTTTGCCTTAAGCGAAAGTTTTTAGGTTATATAAGCCCGGATTTCGGTTGGAATGAGTGTGCTTAATTTATTTTTAAACTGTTGTGTATGTTTATAGGTAGACGTGGTCTAAGAGTTTGTAGTTGCTCAGAAATTGCACTAGTTAAACCTTGCACAATATTAAGATGCATTTTGTTATAACAAGATAAAGAGATATTTGATTGTTTATTAGAATCCAGCTAAAACTAAACCATTTATTCAAATAGTTTGTAAAATATTGAAAGTTACATTTTGACCTTCATGGAGGACCAGATGTTATTGTGACTATCTCTTAGACGATGGAAAGATGCAGATTACTCCACTGGTTAGGTGAGGGTACTGCAGTTACAATGTATCATTACATATTACATTAGGCTTTTACATCGAGCTTTGGACCTTAGAGCTGAACATTTTTTTATATACGACTTTGGCTCAGTTTCTCTAGTAACACTTCCTTTTTCGTTAGAAGGTAAATAAAATTCAATTTTCAAAAAGAAATAATTACCATACATTCAACAAGAAGGATAATAGTGTTTAATTTTGAAACTTAAATATTTTAATTTCCACGCTGTACAAATATATTTTGTTTTAGCAGACTAAGATGACATTACGTTTTATATATTATAATCCAACTAAAACTATATCGATTTTTCAAACAGTTTAGAAAATATTTAAAGTTACATTTTGACCTCTATGTAAGGCCAGGTGCAATGGTGAATATATCTTAGACAAAGCGCGATGGAAGAATACAGATTTCTCCATTGTGTTAGGTGAAGGTACTTCTGTTACAATGCATCTTTACACTAGGCATTTACATTAAAATTTGTCCTTTGCAAACGACTGCAAAACTTTCTATCTTGTAAAAGAAATTTTGAAATCGACAACTTTTTAGTATAATTTTAAGAAAGATATTCCATCTTACACTGTCCCTCAAGGTTAAATGTAAGTCCTCCATAAAGGTTAAAATGTAAGCTCAAATATCGATCATTTTATGACCTACCTTGCACAACATCGCGCTTCGTTTACAAGATATTCAGAGTTACATCTGGTCCTCCATGAAGGGCAAAATGTAACATTAAATATCTTCCAAACTACTTGAAAAAACAGTATAGTTTCAGCTAGATTTTAATAAACAACCCAGTCTCTTTATTCTGCTAGAACAAAATATATTCTCACAACTTCGAAGATAAAAAAATCGAGGCAAAATTTGATTTTTAAATTTGGCTCAGCTAGTGCTTGGTTACTAAACTAATGGTCATCGGCCGACCATTTCTAAGAATGCTACAATTTGTGTGTTTTTTGCTCCTTTCTGACAATATCATTACATTAAAATGAAGAGTATTTTAAAATATATATCTAAACCTTAACAGAAGGGATGTGAATTAGACCTAATCTAACGTCAGTTTAAACTTTAATAGAAAAAGTAAGCAGTAGGTTGTATAAAAAGTAAATTCTTAATGTGAATATGCGTTATAACAGTAATTATCTCAGCCAACATAATGAAGAAATCTGCACATTTCTATAGCGCTTAGTTTAAGAGATATTCACAGTTACATCTGGTCCTCCATGAAGGTTAAAATGTAACCTCAAATATCTCACCAATTTTTTTATAAAAACGATGTGGCTTTCTTGGTAATTGAAATAATACTTTAAACTGGCTCAACCCGATATTCCAAATTACGGTGTGTTTATTAGAAAACGTCATCTAGAAGGCTATGGACTATGATATTACTATCAAAGTAAATGGACTTTCTTCCTTCATCATTTTCTTTTGACATTACACAGCCAACTATATGACGTTTTCAAATGAACACTCACTATATTAATATTACATAGTAAAGAATATTTAATAAAAAGTATCGTTAAATTTCCCTAAGAGGAAGGATGTGACGTCAGCGTGATCTTTGCTGGAAAAAAGAGCTGGATGCTGTAAACTCGGCTGTAAATATATCAAAAACTAAAATGTTCAGCCTTAATGTCCAAAGTTCGATGTATATGGCTAATGTGAATAAGCGTGTTAACAACAGTACCCTCAGCTAACACAATAAAAAAATCTGCATCCTTCCATCACGCTTAGTTCCAAGTTATATTGAGAGTTACATATGGTCCTCCATGGAGGTCAAAATGTAACCTTAAATATCTTCCAAACTACTTAAAGAAAACAGTATAGTTTCAGCTGGATTTTAATAAATAACCCAATGTTTCTTTATCTTGTTACAACAAATCCATTCCCTCAGCATGGAAGATAAAAAATCTAAGCAACTAAAATTTAAACAGTAATACCTTCGTAAACGATTGCAAAACCTTCTGTATCACATAAAAATAATTATGAAATCCACAACCTTTCAGTATATTTTTAAGGGAGATATTCCAGCTTACAGAAAGTCTTCCATGAAAGTTAAATTGTAACCTCAAATATCTCTATATCTTTTTATTGAAACGGTGGGTTTTTGTTTGTGTTTGAAAAAATTGGTCAAGCTCTCTTTAACTGACTCATCACGATACACTAAAATACATTGATATTATAAAATGAAGAATATTTTATAATATACTCGTATGTCGTTCACTTTCTCTAACAGGAAGGATGTGAAATAAAGCTCATCTAACGTCAGTTTAGTTTTTTGGGAAAAACAAGTGAGCTGAAGGTTCCATAAAAAAAATATATTTAGCCTAAACGTCCAAAGTTCGATGTAAATGCTTAATGTGATGCGTGGTAATAGCAGAGCCCTCACCCAATACAGTAAAGCAGAGATATTGGAAGTTACATCTGGTCCTCCATGAAGGTTAAAATGTAACCTCAAATATCTTCCTAATTTTTTATAAAAACGATGTGGTTTTCTTTGTAATTGAAACATTTCCAAGTCTCTTTAACTGCCTCATCCCGATATACCAAAATACGGTGTGTTCATTAGAAAACATCATGTAGAAAAGTACGATTTTTTGACAGAAAAGGATGACATAAGCAAAGTAAATGGACTTCTTTTTCTTCATCTTTTTCTTTTGACGTTTGATGACTTGAAATGAACACCCCTACATTAGTAATGCATAATGAAGAATATTTTATACATATATCGTTTAATTTTCCCCTAACAAGAGAGATGTGACGTCAGCGTAATCTTTGCTGAAAAAAGTGATCTAAATGTCCAAAGTTTGATGTAAAACCTAATGTGAATAAGCGTTGTAATAGCAGTGCTCTCACCGAAACAATGAAGAAACCTGCACCCTTCTATCGCGCTTAGTGTAAGAGATATTCAGAGTTACATCTGGTCCTCCATTAAGGTCAAAATATAACCTTAAATATCTTCCGAACTACTTGGAAAAAACAGTAAAGGTTCAGCAGGATTTTAATAAATGCTCCAATGTCTCTTTACATTGCTACAACAAAATATACTCCCACAGCATTGTAAGAAAACAAATCTAAGCAAGTAAAATAACACTGACACCTTCGTAAAGGAATGCAAAGCTCTCTGTGTCATGTAAAAAATCCACAACCTTCTAGTATATTTTTGAAGAAAATATATATAAGTAAGTTCTCGATGAAACTTAAAGTGTAACCTCAAAAATCTCCGTAACTTTTTATTACTTGCACCGAACTGCACCCTTCCATCGCGCCTAGTTTAAAAGATATTCAGATTTACATCTGGTCCTCCATGAAGGTCAAAATGTAAACGTGAATATCATCTAAACTACTTGAAAAAACAGTACAGTTTTAGCTGGATTTTTAATAAAAACCCCAATTTTTTTTATCCTGCTACAACAAATCCATTCGCTCAGCATGGAAGATAAAAAATCTAATCAACTAAAATGTAAACACTAATACTTTATTAAACGACTGCAAAACTCTCTGTCATATAAAACAATTCTGAAATCCACTTTCTATTTTTTAACGAATAATTTCACGTTTATAGTGAGTCTTTCATAAAGGTTAAAATGTAACCTCAAGCATCTTCCTATTTTTTGACAGAAACGGCTACCTGAAACCCAGTTTGAAGCTATCTTTACCTGGTTCATTCCGATATTCCAAAATACATTGATATTATTAAATGAAGGATATTTTATAATATATATCTAAACCCTAAAAGGAGGGATATGAAATAGACCTAATCTAAAGGGAGTCTAATTTTTACTGAAAAAAAAATGAGCAGAAGGTTGTATAAAAAGTATAATTAGCCTTAATGTCCAAAGTTCGATGTAAATGCCTAACGTGAATTGCGTAGTAACCGCAGTACTCCAACCCAACACAATGAAGAAATCTGCATCTTTCTATCGCGCTTAGTTTAAGAGATATTCAGAGTTATGTCTGGTCCTCCATGAAGGTTAAACTGTAATCTCAATTGTCTTCCTAACTCTTTGTAAAAACCATGTTTTTTTTTGGACTTGAAACAATAGCTTAAACTCTCTTTAACTGGCTCATCGCAATATACTAAAATACATTAATATTATATAATAAATATTTTATAAAAATTTCGCTTTTTATAGAATATTCTTCTCTAATATTTTATAAAATTATTGTTTAGCCTTACAGAAGAGATGTGACGTCAGCTTTGTCCTTGCTGTAGAAAGTGAGCTAAATATTGTATATATTAAATTGTGTAGCCTAATATCCAAAGTTTGACGTAAATGGCTAATGTGAATATACGTTGTCACAGCAGGACCCTCACCTAACACAATAAAAATATCTGCATCCTTCCATCGCGCTTCGTTTAAGAGATATTTACAGTTACATCTAGTCCTCCATGAAGGACAAAATGTAACCTTAAATATCTTCTGAACTATTTGATATAACGATATAGTTTCAGCTGGATTCTAATAAACAAGCCCATCTTAATCTGCAGTAAAAAAATTCAAAAGACGAAGTCCTCAGTGAGGTCGATCTTAACAAAATCAACTTTATTATAAGGGATTTGTCAAGGTTCTTGAACGGTACGTGAAAGTTGACATGTAACTTCGCATAGTGACTCGAAATATTAAAGGTTACAAGTAAACCACTTATCTGAAATGACAAATATTTTCTGAGCTCAACAAGTCAGTGACTGAATAAAACTGAGGCAATTTGTGTCTTACCTGCATTAAAAAAAACAATTCTAACAACACGGTATAGCCAGTTATTAAATTAGATCAGTCGACTAGAAACTACCCAGAAAATTACACCCTTCTTCGAATGAAAAATACATCGAACGGGCGCATGATTGCCGTGCCGTTTCCCGATACATAAAACAAAATAAATTGAGGCCAAATTAATAAAAGTCAGACTTATTGAAGCAAACCTTTCCATTCCCTATAATTTTTTCTGGCTTCCCCTCTCATAAGGCGAGTAAATGATTGATGTCGGCTCGGTTTCCAAAACAAAATTACCGATATTATAGAGTTCTGGAATCCGGCTTTAAATTGACGTTATTAGATTCCAGGAAGGGAAAAATTCCCGCTTTTTCTTCACATTCATTTCGCGCTGTAAATTAGAACCTGGAACGCCAACAGATATTTACTATTATCATCGCCGGAGTCAGTCCAAGGTGGCGACTAAACCGTCATTTATGAGGCGTACGCCACATTAAACGCAATGCACGAGCTTTTAACTGGGAGAAGCATTAATCCCCCTTAGGTATACGGGAGGGAATTTATTTTATCTCAGCGGGAAATGGCGTGAATCAAACAAAGGCGTATTTTACGAGCAATCGATGAAAAAATCCGCCTGATTGTCGAAATAAAAGAGCAATTTTCAATCTGGAAACGGTAGAACGGGACGTTGCAAAGTCGAATAAAATGATGGAATCGTTTACGTTCCTTTTCGTTTTTTTGTGCGGCCTGGAAGGGGGAAATTCTTCGAAAAGCGAAACGTGTTATTGGCAGCGGTTTCACCTTTCCAGAAGCGAAAACCGCAGGCAGATATCTCGATTCCAACGAGAGTTATTTAATGTTACATTTGAGCTTCCAATCCGAGATTTTTAAGGAGACCGAATGTACCCCAATACAAAATAATTGCATTTTGATGGTGGTTGATAAGTTAAACTTAGACAAGTTTCCTAATCTTAGAAAATGCTTAGGAAGGGTCTTCTACGCACCATTACTTGAAACAAGCTGATCAACAGAGGTCACATATCGGTCAAACCAACTGGTTTGGAGGGCTAAATGTACATGCTGTATTGAGTAATGTAAATGGGAATCCAAATAAGTGAGTTTAAGAAATTTTGAGTTTATGACGATTTCGTACTTTATTATGGGGTAGCCTATTATGGGGTAGCCTAGGAACGAGGGGACCAGATTGGAGTGGATCCAACGATTTGTACCCTTCTGAATGTCCTCTTTCAACTCCCACAAATTAAAGTAATTTCATTGGTAATATCAAGTTTGTTACGTTCACAGGAGATTAAAATCGTCTCATTCCGATCAACAACAGCAAAAAAAATTTCAAATTTTTTTGAAATTGACCAAAGGAGGGAGAATTATTCCCTCTTTTTTTCTTGCTACTAAACTTGCTAATTTGACCGTTTATAACTTTGAAACGCGTGGATCGATTGGAGTGAATCCGACGGTTTTTTATTCTTCTTAGTGTCCCCTTTCACCTCGCACCGCATGACAGTCGCCCTTTGTGTTCGATTTTTAGGTACTTTCAGAATTATCGTTTTCATCATTTTTTAAATAAATCTCTTAGAGGACTTACTGCACTCGTATTAAGTTTGTTACGTTCATAAGAGATTAAAAACGTCTCACTCCGATCAAAAACAGCAAACAAAATTTAAAATTTTTTGAAATTGACTAAAGGGGGGAGTACATGGTTACCCTTTTTTAAACTTTTGCTTGTAGCGATAAAAATCTTTAAAATTAATATCGACCTATCATGGAAGAAATTTGATTGTTTGTATTAACTTAAACGAGAAGGTTTTTAAAACTGTCGCCTTTTTAAGTACAAGACGCCCTTTTGAAATAAAATATTCATTCTATGTCGGCTATTTAAAAAAAAATTGAATAAAGCGAATATAATGTAAAAGTATACTGTGCAATAAAAGGTCGCTCTTTTATAAAATTGATCAAACATTTTTTTCAATCTTTGAAAAATTGCATTTCTTTGAGTTCTTAGAACTGGGGACCATTTAGTAAAAACGTCATGGATGTATGTGGATTGGCTTCAAAACGGTTACGTTTTATCTAATGGTCGCCCTTTCATTACGATTGTTAACTCACAGCAGAAGAATATATAAATTATGTTCTAAACATACTCATATTATGTAATCTATCATTGGTTGCAAATTTAAATGTTTTATAAATGATGGCCCTTTGTTAAGCTTTTGCTCGTACCAATAAAACCTTTTTAAATTAATGAACTAACCTGAATTACCATTCAAGAATTTTGCTAGTTTGTATTACCCTATCAAAAGAGATTTTTAAAATTGCCGCCCTTTCAAGTGTAACTACACACCCTTTCCAAATAAAATATTCATACAATGAGGGCCATTTTTTTTCAAAAAAATGTAAAGCAGATAGATTGTAAAAGTATGTATGTACAATGTACGACTTTTAGTTGAAATAAAAGGTCGTTCTTGAAACTTCCAAAAATCTGCATTTCTTTGAGTTCTTGGAAGATGCAACTGGCGATCATTTAGTGAAAACGTCATGGATGTATGAGAATTAACTTCAAAACTGGTTCTACTAATGTAATGGTCGCCCCTTCATTACAATTGTTAGTTCGCAGCAGGAGAATATTTAAATCTTTTTAAACATGCTCATATTTTGTAATCTGATATTTGTAGCAAATTTAAATGTTTTTATAAATGGGCGCCCCTTTTAAACTTTTGCTCGATGCAAATTTTTTAAATTAATATTGACTTTCTACCATTGAAGAATTTTGATTGTTTCTATTAACCTAAAGAAAGATGTTTTTAAAATCCCCGCCTTTTCAAGTACTTATAACTAAAGGCCCCTTTGAAATAAAATACTCACAAAATGCGGGACATTTTTTATTTAAAAAAAAAATATATAGCGAATAAAAGTAGTGAGTGACTTTTGAAGCAATACAATGCTGTTTTATAAAATTAAACAAACATTTTTGAAACCTTTACGAATATTAATTTCTTTTAGTTGACTTTTCTTAGATTGACTTCAAAATTCTTATATTACATATAACGGTCGCCCTTTTATTACAACTCTTAGCTGACAGCAACATAACACATGCTCTAAACATCCTCATATTTTGTAATCTAATATTTTTTTTGTAATTTAAAAGTTTTTATAAATGGTCGACCTTTTTTTAAACTTTTGCTAGTAGCGTTAAAAATTTTTTAAAAAATATTAATAATCTTCTACCCCTCAAGAATTTTGATTGTTTGTATGAACCCAAAGAATAAGGTTTTTAAAATTGCCGATCTTTCAATTATAACTAGACGCCTTCTTAAAATAAAATTTACATAAAATGCCGGGCATTTTCTTTTTTCAAACCAAAATTAAATCAAATAAAATGTGAAAGTATAGTGTACGGCTTTGCTGCAATAAACGATCGCTATTTTATAAAATTCTCCGTTTCAATACAATTAATAGCCACATGCTCACATTTTGTGATCTAATAATTGTTGCAAATTTAAAACTTTGTATAAATAATCGCCCTTTTTTTCTGTTTTTCTACTTGTTGAAGACTTAATTTTTTTATAAATGGTCGCCTTTTTTTTTAAACTTTTGCAGGATATCAATAGAAATTTAAAAAAATTATATTAACCTTTTACCATTCAATAATACTGATTGTTTGTATTGACCTGAACGAGGAAATTTTTAAAAGTGTCGCCCTTTCAAGTTAAACGGGACGCTTTCTTTAAATAAAATCATACAATGCGGGTCAATTTCTATTTGTAAAAAAAAGGCAAAGCGCTTATATTGTAAAATAATAGTGTGCGACTTTTGTTGAAATAAAAGGTCGCTCTTTTATAAAATTGATCAAACATTTTTTTGAAACCTTCGCGAATCATAATTTTTTTGACTTCCAGCTGGAGATCATTTAGTGAAAATGGCATGGGTGTATATTGGTTGATATATATAAATATCGTCTCAATCAGAACCAAAAACAGCAAAAAAATTTTGAACATTTTTTGAAATTAACCAAAGAAGGAAATCTCCTTTTTTCTCAACTTCCAACTTCGAACGATTATAACTTTAGAACGCGTTGACCGATTGTAGTAATTCCAACGGTGTTTTACTTTTCTTAATGTCCTCTTTCAGCCCCCCCCCCCCCCCTATCCAAAGATGGGATTTAGTAAAAACGCCATGAATGTATGTAGATAGGCTTCAAAACTTTTGCGTTTTATATAATGATCGCTCTTACCTTACAATTGTTAGCTCACAGCAGGAGAATAGATAACACATGCTCTCAACATTTTCATATTTTGTAATCTAATATTTGCTTGTAATTTAAAAGTTTTTATTAATGGTTGCCCTTTTTTGAAACTATTGCTCTTACCCAAAAAAATATAAAAACTTATTAATGATCTTCTACCACTCGAAAATGTTTATTATTTGTATTAACCTAACGCAAGAAGTTTTTAAAAGTGCCGCTCTTTCAAGTATACCCGTCTTTTTAAAATAAAATTTTCATAAAATATCGAGAATTTTCTTTTTTCAAAAAAAAAGTTAAAGCAACAAGAAAAATATAAAAGTATAGTGTGCGGCCTTTGCCGCAATTCTTTGAGTTCTTAGAAAATGCAACTGGGGATTATTTAGTTAAAACGTCATGGATGTATGTGGATTGGCTTCAAACCTGTTACATTTTATATAATGGGCGCCCTTTTATTACAATTATTAGCCACAGCAGGAGATAAAGCAGGTTCTAAACATGCTCATATTTTGTAATCTAATATTTATTGCAAATTTAAAAGTTTGTATAAATGGTCGCCCTTTTTTCTTTCTTCTACGTGTTGCAAATTTAATTTTTTTATATACGATAATTAGATGATATATTAATCACGTCGATAGAAGTGAAAATAGCGGGTGTAGGACAGAAATAACTACTTCACATTTGTGAAAGAGCCAACGTTTCGACCGTTATTGAGGTCTTCCTCAGGGCTTTTTCAATATGTGAAGTTTGTCAGCTAGGAACCACATTCCACTGAATATAAAACATCTCCAGTTTCACGAAAAAACGAGCAAACGAACACCATATAGGACGACACACACATTAGCGATGGCTGAGCTACAGCTCGGTTGAGCTTAAACTTTTACTGGTAACAATAATAATTTATTTCAAGAATTTTATTTGTATTAACCCGAACGAGGAGGTTTATAAAATTGCCTTCGTTTCAAGTTAAACTAGACGATCTATTGAGATAAAATATTCATACAATGCAGGCCAAATTTTTTTCAAAAAATACAAAGCTAATATGCATTCAAACAAAAATTGATATAAAGTGAAGGGGAGATTATTCCCTCTTTTTTCTTAACTTGCAATGTTTGACCGTTTATAACTTTGGAACGGGTGGACCGATTGGCATGAATACAACGATTTTTTACTCTTCTTAACGTCCTCTTTCACTTCTCGTAGGTTTGACAGTTTTAGGAGATAGACGCCTTCTGTGATCAATTTTTATGCACATTTAGAATCGTCATTTAAAAAAAAACTCTCTTAGAAGACCTCTTGCGCTCTTATTAAGTTTGCTATGTTCTTAGGAGATTGAAGTTATCTCATTCCGATCAAAAACATAAAAAAAAAATTCAAATTTTTTTTCAATTGCTCAATGGGGGTTTTTCTTTTTTTCTCAACTTGCAACTTTGACCGTTTATAATTTTGGAACGCGTGGACCGCTTGGAGTGAATCCAACGTTTTTTTAAACGAGTTGTTTACTGTTATTAATGTCCTTTTTATTTTTAACCCGTAAGATCAATAGTTTGCATTTTTTGAATGGTCGTTTTTATCAATTTTTAAAAAAACTTTCTTAGATGACTCACTGTGCTCGTAAAAATTCTGCTACGTTCGTAGGAGATTCAAATAGTCTCTATCCGGTCAAAATCACCAAAAAACAGTATTAAAATTTCTCGAAATTGACCAAAGGGAGGGTATTTCTTCCTTCTTCCCAACTTGCAAATTTGACCGCTTGTAACTTTGGAAAGCATGGACCGATTGTAATGAATCCACCGGTTTTTTACTCTTTCTAATGTCCCCTTTTACCTCCCACCACTGACAGTCCCTTAGATAAGTTCAACAGTAGGCTCAACACGTAGGTTCAATAGTTTGGGACATTCTGTAGTCGAATTTTAGGCACTTTTGTACAGTATTCCGGTCAAAAACAGTAAAAAAAAAGTAAAAAAAAAATTAAGTTTTATCGGATATAAAGCCGAGTGTCTGGGGCGATTTTGGTTGTATATATTTGGTATTTTTTTGCTTCTAACGCTTATAACTCTTAAATTATTAATTTGACGGGATTTCGCTACAAAGGACGTAGGTACTGCAATGAACGGGCTTTCCAAAAATGTGGTCAGTTTGGAGGCATGTGCGGGAGGGGGCGACCAGTGGCGTACGAAAGTCAAAAATGCGGTTTTTTCGTTACACAAATTTGTCGCGTCTTTACCGTAACTCCGGTACCTATGTGGGGTATTGGGCTCCCATGACTAGAATTCCTTATACGTGTAGATGATACATCTTGATGTCTAATTTCTATAAGTTAAACAGGAAAATGTACGAAAATTCGCAAAGTTGAAACGGGTTTTTAATTTTTTTTTGTAACGATCAACTTCCTGGCCTTCTGGACCCCTTAGTTAGACGACTGGCCCAATAATAATAATACCAAGGGAAAGGGCATATCCTTGGGCACTTGTAATCGTATCTCACCAAAGGTGTCACTTTAATACAGGGTGGTTAAAAAAATGTCCAAAAACAGATAAGAACAAAAGTTTGTTCAAAATAAACTGCTGGACATAACAAACGGGACAAACATACGATATGAAATTTTGACAGAAAAGGATGACGTAATCAAATTAAATGGACTTTTGTTTCTCCATCCTTTTCTTTTGACATTTCACAACCAACTAGATGAAGTTTTATAATGAACACCCTGTATTTCAGGATGATTTGTGAAGCGATATATTTTTAAAATTACAAGAGATAAAATTCCGAGGTTTTCACCAGTCTCTAGAAGAATCTATAGAGGAGTTATTCTAGAGTACTTTGAACAAAATTACTTATTTAGATGCTGAATACAATGTGATGAACAAGTTGACTACATTTTTACAAAATTTCTTTTTCGCCGAAAATCTAGGATTCAGTTTTTATTTTGTTTTTTGTGAATTGAGGACGATCCTTGACAAGTTTAGAAAAAACAAATTTAACCGATTTTAAATATCGTACCACATTTCGGATTTTTTTAATTTAAATTTCAGCCTCCTGCTGATCAAGTAACTGATATGCGATTGGTTACATTTACAAAATTGATTTGTTACGTGTGCACGAAAAGATAGTGGTATAAGATTTTTTTACAGGGTGTTGACTCTCAAAATGTTTCGACCATTTTTATCGATTGGAGTGTTTTCTCAACAATTAACAGAACGGCTTATTTGCCTGCTGTTGAAATAATAATATTAATTTTGACCGCTCAATACAAATTTTGAGATCAATAAAGTAAAACACCCAGACGGATTTTTCGCTTTTCATTTAAATAAATTTACACAGAATATAGAGCGTCATAACCTTGACCTTACTAAAAAAAGGGTAAATAACTGATGTTGCTTTAAATGGTATAATACTGGAACTTTATTTCGGAAATAAACTTCAGGTAGAAACATAAGGGGCGGAATAAGGGATTTGAAAACTCTAAGAGCAATGACGTCATATTTACAAGGTGGTGCCAAGAAATACTTGTCGACGCAGTTATCTGAAACAGAATGGATGAGAGTTATTGACATGTGAAGTTGACCTGAATTTTGGAAGTTAGATGGACCTACAGAGTGTCCCAAATAAAGTGACTTACAAAGAAACAAAAACGAAATTAAAAAAAATCCTAATATAATTTCTTTCAAGAAATGTTAAGTGAAAAATGTTTACTAGCTTAAGTGATATTCTAACATGGTACTTCAGAGTTAATCACTGAATGTTATAAATGTACTCTTAGGATTATTTGACAGTATTTCAGGTAATTTTATAATAATAAAAAAACTAACAAAGGAATAATATTTAATATCGTGTGGGTCCACCTCTTAAATTAGCACTTCTCGACATCTATCAGGCATGCTTTGTACTAAATTATTGATGAAATCTTGAGTTATACTTTCCCATTCCTATCTAATTTCCAGAATCAAGTCAACTAAATTTTGAAGTACATTTTCATGCTTTCGTACTAATAATTTTAGTTTTGACCACACGTGTTCAATAATATTCAAGTCGGGAGATTTTGCCGGCAAATGTATACTGTTTATATTGTTTTTTTCGAGGATGTCATATCTGGTACCATTCAAAATTGCTCTTTATAATATCTCCGCATTTACTGATCTTTTATTAAGATTTCTAGAGCAAGTCGTTCTTCTAACTCGAACTTTCCTTATGAGTAGTCTTTCCTCATAACGGGTTATTTTCTGTAGACGACGACTTCTAGTAATTCACGATCATCACAAACATCTGAAGAAAAAAATCCGAAATGTGGTACGATATTTAAAATCGGTTAAACCTGTTTTCTCTAAACTTGTCAAGGATAGTCCTCAATTCACAAAAAAAACAAAATAAAACCTGAATCCTAGATTCTCGGCAAAAAAGAAATTTTGTCAAAACGTAGTCAACTTATTCATCACCTTGTATACACCATCTGAATAGGTAATTTTGTTCAAAGTAGTCTAGAATACCTCTTCTATAGATCCTTCTAGAGGTTGCTGAAAACGTCATATTTTTATCTATCGTTATTATCAAAACATCTCGCTTAACAATTTATCGAAAATATGTTTGTCCCGTCTGTTTTCTCCAGCAGTTTAGTAAGGTAGGTTTTTGCGATATTTTTTGCTAATTTGGGTGTAATTTCCTCACATTTCACCCTGTAGATTCCACATTTATGCAGCAAAAAATCTGAAATAATTCAGGAAAGTAGCACACATATGAGCCCTCGATCCGGCCAAATATCAAAGTCCTAGCTTTGACTTTGAAATTTTGACGAATATTTAAACTTTATTGCCACCTTGAAGTCTATTTGTGCCGAGACCGTGCATCCAATCGAATGGTTTTCTATCCCAGGGGATACCTTGGAATGTTTTCTTTTCGGCATCTGGCAACCACTTTTTCGCTGGGATGTCTCGAATTTGTTTTAATTGAATTTCCAAACAAAAGATGAAGATTTTTTGAATTCTGGCAAAATTTCCGTTAGTTCCGGCAACTGATGCATGAGTAGAGGGGCAAACTGTGTGCTGCGATCGCATTCTTCTCATTTGACAGATCCAAATTTAAACACTTAGACCAAGGAAAATAGGCGGAAAATCGTGGAAAACAGTATGGCAGGTGAAAGTTTGAACATTTGTAGGAAGATTATTGGCAAAATGCCCAGTCCTCGAAAACGTTTTCACAAAGCCGGATCGATTTGAAAATTTCGTCGTTATTCGTGATGGCGGATGACGTCGAGGCCCGACCACGCGGTTTATAGTTTGTTCAATACATTTTAACAATCCTCACCTACTTCCCATAAGAAATACATTGTGCAATGCTTTTTAAATGGGAGGAATATAAAAAAAGTTGCATTTAGGGTACCATGTTGTACATGGTTCAACATGGTACCCTAAATGCTTTGATGGTAGGTACTTATGGGGGTATCATAAATAGCTATCTTAGCTACAGTAGCTGAGTAACGTTAATATTTAGTGAACTGCTTAAAGTACATGGTAGAGCTTTGGATGCTAGGTGCCCCATAAGATTCCATGAATGGTAATATAACTGACTCGGTAGCTGACATAGCTATGTAGCTAACGGTAGCTAGGTTATAGCTGTTTCATTGAACCAATGGTGAAATCGAGTTCACAATCAAATGATAGGTTTCCCTTATGTAAAATTCGCCAAAAATAACATAGAACGGTTTGAGCTAGAAAGCTGAAATTTGGTATGTTTTTTGGCTACTTTATGAGGAAGACTAGAGGTTTCTAAGGTCCGGAACCTTACCGCGGGTACTAAAGGTTCCATTTTGTAAACTTTTTCAATTTATTGGCATTCTTGCTACATTTTAGTTATTTTTGCTCAAGTGCGCTGAAACCAAATATATCCGACGTTTCGACTTTACGCTTACTATAGGCCATCATCAAAATCATCAAGGTATTCTCTTTTGTTAAAAATGTTGTTTTATAAATGTGCCACACCCAAACAATCAGTTTTTCGTATATGACTGACAAAATAGCTTTAACGAAGACCATTCCACTGGCACTAACTGTTCGATCTTATCGGTTTTAGAATCCGAGATTTAACTGGTTAAAATTGTCATTGATAGGGGTAGAGTGATATTTGCTATTTTATAGCAAAGTTATTATGACGATAGAGCAACAGTATCTCAACTAAGTGTGAGCCGTCTCAAATACTGCTGAAAACATTAATTACCTTTTTGCTTAGTTTAATAGCAGTCTTATAGAAAGTGAAAAACTGCTAAAATTGTATGAAAATTACCTAATATTTTATTTTGATCAAACATTATGACGAAGTAAAGAAAAAACCTGGAACGACGAATTAAGCAAGTATTTTGTGGTCGTAAATGCTCTATTCATTGGTGTTAATAGCATCGTTATATCATGTTTAGTTTCCGAATTATATAAATACGGGGTGTTCATTATAAAACTTCATCTAGCAGGCTATGAAATTTTGACAGAAAAGGATGACATAATCAAAATAAATGGACTTTTGTTTTTCCATCCTTTTCTTTTGACATTTCTCAGCCAACTAGATGAAATTTTATAATGAACACCTCGTATAAGTATTAAAATGTCCATAAAAAGTGGAAAATTACGTTTTAGGGGCCATTTTGAGGGGGAAGGAAATTACTGAAAATTCAAAAATTGCTAATTTTTTACATATTTTGGTCCGTTCTTTTATATGAGACTATTTTTAATAACATCTATGAACATCGGTTTTAAGCCGAAAATTTTCACGCCTCTCCTTTGAAGTTTTTGAAATGTCAAAGGAGAGCGTGGTAAATTTTTCGGTTTATCTTGGAAGCGGTAAGGTTTTTCGATATGCAGGTTAATATGATGTATAAAGAGGTCATTGAGGGCTGTCAGATACATAAATCAGAAAGAAGCTGCCTTTTACGGTTTTCGAGAAAATTTTAAAAAAGTGCAAAATTTGTATCTTATTTTTGGGCCACTCGTGCTCAGTTACTGTTCTAGACAGACATTCGAAAATGTACTCTACGTAGATCTCTGTTTTTTACTACTTCCTTTGCTTTTCTTATAGATTTTCGGACAAATCTTCATCAGCTGTTAAAGGCCGCAATGCACGATTTTGATCTGAAAATTTAGGTTTTTGGGTCGGTTTGAAAGCCTCATATGGTTGAAATAGAAATATCGACTTTTCCCATATAAATCAATAGTTATCCATTTTAGTCGTTGGTTCAAATAGTTTTATGATAAATACGGCATATATTTTCGTTTTAGATAGTATAGAGTGTCCCAAAAAAAACACGGAGTTTTGAAATTTTAGCATGTAAATCGATATCAATTAATTTATTGCGTTAATTCGACGATTAGTTTTATGATAAATAGAGCATTGTTTTCTGTTGTAGATAGAATAGGGCGTCCCAAAAAATGCTGTAACATTTAACTTTAGATTTTTTTTTGTTTACCAATATATCTTTTTTGTAAGTTTTATTTACTTTATTATAAACAGTACATAGTCATTGATCATAAGTTAACCACCCACCTAAAGGCCCAGATAAAAAAATTAAAAATACAAAAGTTGTTGATAATTAGGTGTAGTTTTTTTCCAATCAAAAATGCTTTATACAGGGTCTACCCAAAGCCCGTGGCATACCAAAGTTTTAATTTTCTAAATGGAACACCCTGTATATTTATCCTTTTTCATACTCCGTAAACGTTTCTAAGTGTTTTTTATGAAGCATGTCCTATACCTATCTCCACTGGTTTCCTTGATAAATTGTGCCTAAATTCCGATATTACAGTATTTAGCCACTTTCTTAGAGGTTTCCTTCTTAATTGTGTGAAACCATGTTAAATGCAAAAATTATGGATAATCATGTGTAGTTTCTCATGCTGTAAAATTTTATACAGGGTGTATCCAAAATCATCTGTTGCGATCTCATTCACCCTGCTGCTTAGGTGGATAATTGTCCGGCTGATCAGCTGATGCCGCCTATTGATTTTTTTATTGTTATATTTAATATGTTACTTTAAGAGGGTAACAGGAAAACCTTACAAGCAGTAAAGGAAAAATGTCCATGCCTCTGGCATTTTTTTCCTAGTGGTAAAAGATAAAGAATTCTCGATTTATTACACCACTTCAAAAGTGTCTTTATAAAAGTTGCACATAGATTGGAAACGTAAACTTAAATTTAAGATTTCTTAATAAAAGATTTCTTAAAAGAGTGCTCTTCTCTTCCAATAAACAAATTATTCCAACCATAATTTACAGTTTTGTTCACATAGTAGAGAGAAGTCACCTTTTAAAGCCCTTCAGTTACAAAAATTTTGGTGTAAGGAATTTCAACCATCAAGTTTTCGAAAATGGTAGCTTTTGTTTAAGGGTATGCTATGTAAAAAAATTGGCGTAAAATATCAAGTTGCAAAAACATACTAAATGGTCCATTAAAAAAAGAAAAAGACCTTTGATATGCTGCTGGTTTTGGGTACATCCTGTATAAAATTTTACAGCATGAAAAACTACACATGCCTATCCATAATTTTTGTATTTAACATGGTTCCACACGATTAAAAAGAAAAGCTCTAAGAAGGGCGCTAAATACTATAATATCGAAATTTAGACACCATTTATCAAGGAAACCAATGAGAATAGGTATAGGATATGCTTCATAAAAAATGCTTATAAACGTTTACGGAGTATGAAAAAGCATAAACATACAGTGTGTTCCATTTAGAAAATTCGATAGAAAGTCTCGAGCTTTGGGTAGACCCTGTATAAAGAATTCTGTATTGAAAAAAAACTACACCTAATTATCACCATTTTTTCTTCGAGTTAAATTAAAGCCTCTAGGTAGGAGGTTTGTACCTTGATTACTGATTTAGATACTATAGGGTGTCCCAAAAATTTACAACTACTACATTTTTAGGAACTATTAAAGTTAGAAACCTGAAATTTTGGTTGTAGGTTCTTTTCATAATGACAAACGACATTTCACAAATGGGAACCCTGATAAGGGTATCCGTGGTACCATTTTCATCTTTTTATGAATTATACCATGCTTTTTTATCATTCTTTAAAAGTTGTTAGATTTGCGAATATGAAAAATTGCTTTCAGACGTTTCGACGTTTCTGCTACGTTTAGGCATCATCAGGTTTTTCATAATTTTACGGTAGTTTGGGCAACATATGAGGAACGTTCGGATATTTCCTAAACTTTAACGCAAAAAAGTTCTGCGGCAGTTTGCCCCCTGCGTTCGGATATTTCCTAAATTATGGGCGCTCCCTAGCAAGAAAAAAAATGACGCAAAGACAAATAAAAGCACACCATAACAAACCAACTCAAGATTTCTGCTCACCAACTTCTCTTCTAAACTAATGCCACCAAGAGGGTACTCTAAGGGAGTTTAAAAATATATATAAAAATGTATTTTGAGTACGTACTATTGTTACTATTTAAAAAAGACCAAATAAAGTATTTCTTAGAGAAGGCCCCTCATTTGTAACGTCAAATAAAAGACCAGCTTCGACAAAATGACTAAAGAAAACGGTCGACAAGACGTCGTAGGGCCTAGATTTCATTATAGCGGCTTGTTACCGTGACGGCGGACGAGACCTTCACAATAATTTCCAATTTTCAGAATTACACAATTAAGTTATGAGCGCTCGAAGGCCTGACGATCTCGCACAAAACACTCTTGACCTTCTTTGAATCGGACAATCGATACAATTTATTCGTAATCTTATCTTCTGTCGGTCGATGAGGAGGAGGAGGAGGAGGTGGACAAAAAGAAGACGTTGTGCTTTCCGAAGCTGATTGTGTTGGCGCAGTAAAAGGGACAAAGTAAGCTCCAGAGTTTTTTTCATAATCGGATCGTCTGGGAGGAGGGACAATAAAAAAAAATCCGAGCGATAGAAATCGGCAAATTGGATTTTCGTTAACGAGAATTTTACGATCTTAATATGATAAGAACACCCACTGCACGAAAATGAAACGAATAATTATTCCTGTACCTACATTTGAGACTACCAAGCAAAGTGGATGAAAAGTTTGCATAATCATTTCCCTCATTCTATCCTCTTATTACTGCCCGGAGTGCCCGGTAAGTATCTAAACGACGGCGGCACTTACGTTCTACGATCTGTAGTTTCCAACTTTTAATAGAAAAAAGTTTCGGATTATTATGCTAACTCCCGAAGAGGAAGGTTCGAGTTTCTCTTCTTGTGACCTAGTTTTTGACGAATATCCTATTATGGCCTGAGGTTCTAAGTGGCTAAGAGGGAGCGGTGTCTCCTTTTATCTAGACCCGAAGTAAAATAATTTAATTTTTTTTTATCGTAAAAACTTCTTAAATGCTTTTTCGAATGGAAAAAGTCAAAAGGTGCACCAAGTAAAATAAAAAAAAATAAAAAAGGTTTATGACCCCGACGTGATTTGAACACGCAACCTTCTGATCTGGAGTCAGACGCGCTACCGTTGCGCCACGGAGTCTTCGACAATTCCTTGCCGCTGACACTGTGAAAACAAGCGACAATCATCCAAAAACCAATCACTGTTTTCTCGTAACGAGACCTTGTAATGCCCGGTTTTATAAACGAGAGTTATCTCTGCCCCGATGGTTAACTTTAAGTTAGCTGTGTTTTTTCACCTTAATTTAAAACACGGGGCAGCGAGATAGAGTCCTTGTGTAAACTTCCAATTTATTTAAGCAAAATGTCTTGTTGGCCCTTCTACTCTTTGGTGTAAAAGTAGTAAAAGTCATCAAGTTGGCGGGGTTTGCGTGAAGTTAGCACACATTATAAAATGCTTCACCGTCAGAGGAATTGAAAAAAATTAAAAACTATAAATAAGATGCTAGTGTTGTCGCGCTTCAGAGGGGGGTATCCCTAATTTGCTGACCCATAAGAAACCCATTTATTACGGAAAATTTTGCTGACCCGTCAAAAATTGTTTGCTGACCGCTATGCAGAGTGATAGCTGAGAGTGTCCTACATATTATATACGAATTTAGTAAACATCGGGCCGAAAATCACTTAGTTACGGCCCTGAAAAACTTTAAAAGTGAGATTTTCTTGCTGACCCGTTAGAAATTTTTGCTGACCGGTATACAGGGAGATAGCTGAGACTGAATTACACATTACGTACGAATTTCATAAACATCGGGCCGAGATCACTCGCGAAAACACCCGATGACTTGACGTTTCTCGCGACGGTGACACCAGTGGCGGTCCTGCGCTCACGGACACTGCGCTTAGTTATACGGAGATCACAACAGTACGAATTTCATAAACATCGGGCCGAAAATCACCTAGTTACGGCCCTGGAAAACTTGAAAGTGAGATTTCTTTGCTGACCCGTTAGAAATTCTTGCTGACCGCTATGCAGGGTGATAGCTGAGAGTGTCCCACATACTATATACGAATTTAGTAAACATTGGGCAGAAAATAAATTAGTTACGGCCCTGGAAAACTTTAAAAGTGAGATTTTTTGATGTTAAAAGTGAGTTTATTGATTTTAGATATTAGATTGATGATAGCTGAGACAGAATTACACATTATGTATGAACTTCAAAAACATCGGGCCGAAAATCACCTAGTTACGGCCCTGGAAATCTTTGAAAGTGAGATTTCTTTGCTGACTCGTTAGAAATTCTTGCTGACCGGTACACAGGCAGATAGCTGAGACTGAATTACACATTATGTACGAATTTCATAAACATCGGGCCGAAAAACACCTAGTTACGGCCCTGGAAATCTTGAAAGTGAGATTTTTTTGCTGACCCGTTAGAAATTCTTGTTGACCGCTATGCAGGGTGATGGCTGAGAGTGTCCCACATATTATATACGAATTTAGTAAACATCGGGCTGAAAATCACTTAGTTACGGCACTGGAAAACTTTAAAAGTGAGATTTTTTTGCTGACCCGTTAGAAATTCTTGCTGACCGGTACACAGGTAGATAGCTGAGACCGAATTACATATTATGTACGAATTTCATAAACATCGGGCCGAAAAACACCTAGTTACGGCCCTGGAAATCTTGAAAGTGAGATTTTTTTGCTGACCCGTTAGAAATTCTTGCTGACCGGTACACAGGTAGATAGCTGAGACCGAATTACATATTATGTACGAATTTCATAAACATCTAGCCGAAAATCACCTAGTTACGGCCCTGGAAATCTTTGAAAGTGAGATTTCTTTACTGACCCGTTAGAAATTCTTGCTGACCGGTATACAGGGAGATAGCTGAGACTGAATTACACATTATGTACGAATTTCATAAACATCGGGCCGAAAAACACCTAGTTACGGCCCTGGAAATCTTGAAAGTGAGATTTTTTTGCTGACCCGTTAGAAATTCTTGCTGACCGGTACACAGGTAGATAGCTGAGACCGAATTACATATTATGTACGAATTTCATAAACATCTAGCCGAAAATCACCTAGTTACGGCCCTGGAAATCTTTGAAAGTGAGATTTCTTTACTGACCCGTTAGAAATTCTTGCTGACCGCTATGCAGTGTGATAGCTGAGAGTGTCCCACATTTTATATACGAATTTAGTAAACATCGGGCCTAAAATCACTTAGTTACGGCCCTGGAAAACTTTGAAAGTGAGATTTTTTTGCTGACTCGTTAGAAATTCTTGCTGACCGGTATACAGGGAGATAGCTGAGACTGAATTACACATTATGTACGAATTTCATAAACATCGGGCCGAAAAACACCTAGTTACGGCCCTGGAAATCTTGAAAGTGAGATTTTTTTGCTGACACGTTAGAAATTCTTGTTGACCGCTATGCAGGGTGATGGCTGAGAGTGCCCCACATATTATATACGAATTTAGTAAACATCGGGCTGAAAATCACTTAGTTACGGCCTTGGAAAACTTTAAAAGTGAGATTTTTTTGCTGACCCGTTAGAAATTCGTGCTGACCGGTACACAGGTAGATAGCTGAGACCGAATTACATATTATGTACGAATTTCATAAACATCTGGCCGAAAATCACCTAGTTACGGCCCTGGAAATCTTTGAAAGTGAGATTTCTTTGCTGACCCGTTAGAAATTCTTGCTGACCGCTATGCAGTGTGATAGCTGAGAGTGTCCCATATATTATATACGAATTTAGTAAACATCGGGCCGAAAATCACTTAGTTACGGCCCTGGAAAGCTTTAAAAGTGAGATTTTTTGCTGACCCGTTAGAAATTCTTGCTGACCGGTACACAGGTAGATAGCTGAGACCGAATTACATATTATGTACGAATTTCATAAACATCTGGCCGAAAATCACCTAGTTACGGCCCTGGAAAACTTTGAAAGTGAGATTTTTTGCTGACCCGTTAGAAATTCTTGCTGACCGGTATACAGGGAGATAGCTGAGACTGAATTACACATTATGTACGAATTTCATAAACATCGGGCCGAAAAACACCTAGTTACGGCCCTGGAAATCTTGAAAGTGAGATTTTTTTGCTGACCCGTTAGAAATTCTTGCTGACTGCTATGCAGTGTGATGGCTGAGAGTGTCCCACATATTATATACGAATTTAGTAAACATCGGGCTGAAAATCACTTCGTTACGGCCCTGGAAAACTTTAAAATTGAGATTTTCTTGCTGACCCGTTAGAAATTCTTGCTGACCGGTATACATCAGGGAGATAGCTGAGACCGAATTACATATTATGTACGAATTTCATAAACATCTGGCCGAAAATCACCTAGTTACGGCCCTGGAAATCTTTGAAAGTGAGATTTCTTTGCTGACCCGTTAGAAATTCTTGCTGACCGCTATGCAGTGTGATAGCTGAGAGTGTCCCATATATTATATACGAATTTAGTAAACATCGGGCCGAAAATCACTTAGTTACGGCCCTGGAAAGCTTTAAAAGTGAGATTTTTTGCTGACCCGTTAGAAATTCTTGCTGACCGGTACACAGGTAGATAGCTGAGACCGAATTACATATTATGTACGAATTTCATAAACATCTGGCCGAAAATCACCTAGTTACGGCCCTGGAAAACTTTGAAAGTGAGATTTTTTGCTGACCCGTTAGAAATTCTTGCTGACCGGTATACAGGGAGATAGCTGAGACTGAATTACACATTATGTACGAATTTCATAAACATCGGGCCGAAAAACACCTAGTTACGGCCCTGGAAATCTTGAAAGTGAGATTTTTTTGCTGACCCGTTAGAAATTCTTGCTGACTGCTATGCAGTGTGATGGCTGAGAGTGTCCCACATATTATATACGAATTTAGTAAACATCGGGCTGAAAATCACTTCGTTACGGCCCTGGAAAACTTTAAAATTGAGATTTTCTTGCTGACCCGTTAGAAATTCTTGCTGACCGGTATACATCAGGGAGATAGCTGAGACTGAATTACACATTATGTACGAATTTCATAAACATTGGGCCGAAAATCACCTAGTTACGCTATGCAGGGTGATGGCTGAGAGTGTCCCACATATTATATACGAATTTAGTAAACATCGGGCTGAAAATCACTTAGTTACGGCCCTGGAAAACTTTAAAAGTGAGATTTTTTTGCTGACCAGTTAGAAATTCTTGCTGACGGGTACACAGGGTGATAGCTGAATGTGTCCCACATATTATATACGAATTTCATAAAAATCTGGTAGAAAATCACTTAGTTATGGCCCTAGAAAACTTTAAAAGTGAGATTTTTTTGCTGTCCCGTTAGAAATTCTTGCTGACCGGTATACAGGAAGATAGCTGAGACAGAATTACACATTATTTATGAACTTCAAAAATATCAGGCCGAAAGTCACCTAGTTACGGCCCTGGAAATCTTTGAAAGTGAGATTTCTTTGCTGACTCGTTAGAATTTGTTGCTGACCGCTATGCAGAGTGATAGATGAGAGTGTTCTACATATTATATACGAATTTAGTAAACATCGGGCCGAAAATCGCTTAGTTACACCCCTGGAAAACTCTGAAAGTGAGATTTTTTTTGCTGACCCGTTACAAATTCTTGCTGAGCGGTATACAGGAAGATAGCTGAGCTGAGTTACACATTATGTATGAATTTCATAAAAATCGGGCAGAAAATCACGTAGTTACGGCCCTGGAAAACATAAAAAGTGAGATTTTTTGCTGACCCGTTACAAATTCTGCTGACCAGTATGCAGGGAGATAGTCGAGAACATCCTACATACTAGGTACAAATTTTGTAAAAACCGAGCCAAAAATCGCATAAATACGGCCCCATTAAAAGTGAGATTTTCTTGCTGACCAGTTGCAATTTCTTGCTGACTAGAACGCGGGGAGATAGCTGAGACTGTCTTATATATTATATACGAATTTCGTAAAAATCGGGCAGAAAGTCACTTAGTTACGGCCCTGGAAACATTAAAAGTGATATTATTTTGATGGCCCGTTAAAAATTCTTGCTGACCTCTATGCTGGGAGATAGTTGAGACCGTCCAACATATTATATACGGATTTCGTAAAAATCGGGCTGAAAATCGCTTAGTTACGGCCCTGAAAAACCTTAGAATTGAGATTTTTTTCCTGACCGGTTACAAATTCTTGCTGACCGGTATGCAAGGTGATAGCTGAGACAGTACTACATATTATATACACATTTCGTAAAAGTCCGACAAAAAATCACTTAGTTACGGCCCTGTAAAACTTTAAAAGTGATTTTTTTTGCTGATCCGTTACAAATTCTTGCTGACCAGTATGTAGATAATTATAGAATTTTGTTTAAAATCTGAAAATGTAATAATATGTAGGGTAAATATCAATGGCAAAACATGAAAGAACTTTAAATATCCAACAATTATTGTATAATAAAGGAAATTACCGTAAAAATAAAGAAAAAAACACTGTGTTTGAATTCAAATAAATGAAAAACTGCGTGATGAACCTTCCTAACCTTAACCCGGCTCCAAACTACTTAACGGAATCGAACGGAACTACGGAACAGAGCACAAGATATCAATAATTAGAAAAGTTGTTGCTTATTTATCGATACTTTTTTATTCGACGCCAGGTTATCGGCTAAAATCGTTCTCCGATATGTTTTTTCCAATGTGATGTTCTCCAACAGGCAAAAGAGATAAACTATAAAACAGACTTATCAATCTCATCAAGTTGTCAGCCATAATAAAATGATGTTAAAAATTTATGTCATAAATTAGATTTATTTTTATTGATTTTTTTTATTTTCATTTATATTTGTTATTGTTGTATATTTGTTTATATCTTGATTTGTTAGTTCTGTTATTGTACAGGATGTTCAAAATTGGTCAAAAAATATCAGTTTTAAAGATTTCCCGGGCCGCAACTAAGCGATTTTTAACCCGATTTTTACGAAACTCGTATATAATATGTCGGACGGACTCAGCTGTCTCCTTGCCTACTGGTCAGCAAGAATTTGTAACGGGTCAGCAAAAAAACCTCACTTTCAAAGATTTTCAGGGCCATAACTAAGCGACTTTTAGCACGATTTTTACGAAATTCGTATATAATATGTCGAACGGTCTCAGCTATCTCCCCGCATGCTGGTCAGCAAGAAATCGTAATGGGTCAGCAAAAAAATCTCACTTTCAAAGTTTTCCAGGGATATAACAACGCGATTTTCGGCTTGATTTTTACGAAATTCGTATATAATATGTCGAACGGTCTCAGCTATCTCCCCGCATTCTGGTCAGCAAGAAATTGTAACGGGTCAGCAAAAAAATCTCAATTTCAAAGTTTTTCAGGGCCGTAATCAAACGATTTTCTTCCCGTTTTTTATGCATTTCGTACATAATGTTAAGTTCAGTCTCAGCTATCGCCCTGCATACCGGTCAGCAAAAATTTGTAACGGGTCAGTAAAAAAATCTCACTATTAAAAATTTCCAGGGCCGTAACTAAGTGATTTCCTGTCCGATTTTCATGAAATTGGTACATAATGTGTAGTTCAGCCTCAGGTATCTCCCTGCATGCCGGTCAGCAAGAATTTCTAACGGGCCACCAAAAAAATCTCACATGTTATGTTTTCCAGGGCCGTAACTAAGTGATTTTCTACCCGATTTTTATGAAATTCGTACATAATGTGTAGTTCAGTCTCAGCTATCTCCGTGCATACTGGTCAGCAAGAATTTCTAACGGGTCAGCAAAAAAATCTCACTTTCAAAGTTTTCCACGGCTGTAACTACACGATTTTCGGCCCGATGTTTACGAAATTTGTATATAATATGTAGGACACTCTCAGCTATTACCATGCATAAAGGTCAGCAAGATTTTCCGTAATAAATGCATTTCTTATGGGTCAGCAAATTAGGAGTTCCCGGGTCCTCGACACTTTTAGTGTCCGTGTTCCAAATCTATAAACATCTAGTTCAATTGGGGGAGAATTAAGGGATGTTTTAGTACCCACCCCATAGAATGCTTCACCGTCAAAAAGTTAAAAAAAATTCAAAAACTATAATTAGTGTGAAGTTATCCATAAAATGTCAGCCATAAAATTTCCGAAGAAGCACGAATCGACGGCGTGGTCTACAAGGTTACAGGCCGCCTCCCGACTTTCTTCTAGCCTGTTGTACAGAAAATATTGTTACGATTCGCAGCAACGCCGCATGGGAGGCGGGGCAACGCATGGGAGCGTGTTGGTTGGTGCAGCTTCGCGACCTATCCGCGCTGCGTCATGGCTGACACGAGTGATTTATTGCTCGGCTGGCTTAATCTAGAAGGCAGTTGTTTACAACCGTTTTTTTATGTGAGATTATTCAAGAATTCTTATAAAGAACTTTCTAGGTTTTTCTGTAATTTTAGGATTGTATATAAAAGGCGCATAGAGCGGCGGTTAAGATATAGTCTTATTTTAAGCGAGCTATAAGTAAGTTAAAGTACGAAACGATATTAGAAGGCTATAAAGTGTTAATGTAGCGAGTTATTTAGTAGTAGTGTGTATTTGTGGAATAAATAAATAGTGTTTTCGTGTTAAATCGTTACACTGGAATTATTGAACCCCGAGTTCGCAACAATATTTAATACAAAATTATATTATTTCAGCTATTTAGATGATTCGAATTTGCAAAATGCTTTACCCAGTAGTGCTTATTTCGTGCAGTTAAGACTTAGGTATTAGTTAGGTACATGTAAACACTTATATTTACTATTAATCATTTAGAGAGGTAGATTTTGGATTAAAGATACGGTATCATTGGTGTTGATTGCCACCTCCATAGGTTTTTCACAAAAAAAAAAGTTTCCACCTGTTGCACGTTTTTTGAAGGGGTGTCGTATTTCCAACCCTCTTAGGTGTCAAGAGGGATGATGCGCGTTCTCAGAAAAATACCAGTGGTGTTCCCAAATATGTTGGGAATACAACGGTGCTATTGCGGTTGATAGCCACCCCTATAGGTTTTCCACAAAAAAATAAAGTTTCCACCTGTTGCACGTTTTTTGAAGGCGTGTCGTATTTCTAACGCTTCTAGGAGTCAAGAGGAATGATGTGCGTTCTTAGAAAAATACCAGTGATGTTCCCAAATATGTTGGGAATACAACAGTGCTATTGCGGTTGATTGCCACCCCTACAGGTTTTCCACAAAAAAATAAAGTTTCCACCTGTTTCACGTTTTTTTAAGGCGTGTCGTATTTTTAACCCTCCTAGGTGTCAAGAAGGATGATGTGCTTTCTCAGAAAAATACCAGTGGTAGAAAAAAATCAGGTAGAAGCTTTATTTTTTTGTGGAAAACCTATAGGGGTGGCGATCAACCGCAATAGCACCGTTGTATTCCATAAATTTTGGAATAATTAAAAAAAAATTAAGAACAAAATATTTTCAAAAGTGCAGAAAACATAATAAGTACCTATTTAAAGTGGTTTCGTTTCCCGAAAAATGAATATTTATGAAATTACAAGTTGAAAAATAAGGATACTGTCAAGGAGCTTGAAATAATTTTTCATAAAAGAAAATACAGAATATTCATTTATAACATTTTTTCTAAGCCATTAATAGCGTAAAGATTTTCAAATTTAGAAAAAAAAATGAAATTAATTTTTTTTATAAAAGGTTGACAATGGCGTAAGAAAATACTGTTGCGAACTCGGGGTTCAATAATTCCAGTGTAACGATTTAACACGAAAACACTATTTATTTATTCCACAAATACACACGACTACTAAATAACTCGCTACTTTTAACACTTTATAGCCTTCTATTATCGCTTCGTACTTTATCTTACTTATAGCTCGCTTAAAATAAGACTATTCTCCAACCGCCGCTCTATGCGCCTTTATATACAATCCTAAAATTACAGAAAAACCTAGAAAGTTCTTTATAAGAATTCTTGAATAATCTCACATAGAAAAACGGTTGTAAACAACTGCCTTCTAGATTAAGCCAGACGAGCAATAAATCACTCGTGTCAGCCATGACGCAGCGCGGATAGGTCGCGAAGCTCCACCAACCAACACGCTCCCATGCGTTGCCCCGCCTCCCATGCGGCGTTGCTGCGAATCGTAACATTGCCCTCCTCGTAAGGCTGTTCGTCCCGAACAGATAGAGTTCCATGGTATCGTGCTAATCGATCCAAATGAACGACCTTCATCTTTGACCTAGGGGTCCGCTGGATCCTATACACCACATCATTAATCTTCTTTATAATTGTATAAGGTCCTTCCCAATTTTGGCTAAGTTTGGGCGACTTCCTCACCTTTCGCCTCGGATTGTATAGTCACACCAAATCACCATCCTGGAAGCCGCGGGAGTTAGCTAGTAAGTCACATCTTGCTTTGGCTCGATCACTGGATATCCGCAGTTTATTCCTGACTTGTTCATGAACATTGTCCAGCCTCTCCTTGAGCTCTTCCACAAAGTTCTCAGAGTTGAGCGAGTCTTTTTCTGGTGTTCCATACATCAAATCCGCAGGAAGCCTCATTTCCCTTCCGTTCATCACTTTCGCCGGAGTATAACCAGTGGCTTCATGCGTAGAGCCTCGATATGCCATCAACATGAGAGGTAGATGTTGGTCCCAATCACGCTGATGATCTGCCACCATTTTAAACAGGTAATGTTCCATAGTCCGATTAAATCTCTACCATCCCATCCGACTGTGGATGCAAAGGAGTTGTCCTGGTCTTGCGAATTCCGAGAAGTTCCATGACCTTCTGGAAAACAGCCGATTCAAAATTTCGGCCCTGATCAGAATGAAGTTCGAGAGGGACCCCAAATCTGCAGAACATTTCATTTACTAGCACCGTTGCCACAGTCGTTGCTTCTTGATTAGGTAGGGCGTATGCTTCAGGCCATTTAGTGAAGTAATCCATGGCGACCAAGATGTATTTGTTGCCGGACTCAGTCTGAGGAAACGGTCCCGCGACATCAATTGCTACCCTCTCGAATGGAGAACCTACAATGTACTGCACCATTCGGCCCAGTGATCTTGTTCGAGGTCCTTTTGTGGCACAACAAACTTCGCACTTGCGGCACCAAGATTCGACGTCTTCATGATAGTTCACCCAATAATACCGCTCTTTAATTTTGGCCAATGTTTTATTGACCCCAAAATGGCCTCCGCTTGTTCCGTTGTGCATTTCCTGTAGTACATCTGATTTTCTGCTACCAGGAACAACCAACTGACTGACTACGGACTTGCCATCCGGACTCTCCCACGCTCTCTTTAGTAATCCATTTTCTATTCTAAGAGAGTGCCACTGGGCCCAGAGCGCCTTCAATTTGGGACTTTTATCAGCAATTTCTTGCCATTCTGGTCTCTTGTCATCAGTCTTTGCCATGAGTATCGGTCCAATATCTGGATCATTCAGTTGTTGTTCTCGAAGTGTCTGCGTGGTCCAGCCATCGTTTCTTTCTGCCGACGTTCTCCTTACAGAAGGATGTCCCTCACGTTGCTGAGTTCTTCGACAATGCTGACTATCTTCTTTACATGGCCGACTAGACAATGCATCGGCATTTCCGTGATACCTTCCTGGTCG
Organism: Taphrorychus bicolor; assembly: GCA_951812265.1. Classification (NCBI taxonomy): domain Eukaryota; kingdom Metazoa; phylum Arthropoda; class Insecta; order Coleoptera; family Curculionidae; genus Taphrorychus; species Taphrorychus bicolor. Next base: position 38,498,429 of record OX638299.1, on the reverse strand, counting down.
ATGTTCAGTTTGGGTCTTCTGTCCTTTAATGTGTCCGGTCTCTGTAACACTTTTGCCACCCAAATTATTGGCTTGACTTGATTGATTGACTTGACATCCTGGGGGTCTTAGCGGGCTCGGTCAATTGCTCTCTTACATTGACAGGAATTGGTCTTTCCTGAATTCTAGGGCGGTCTTGTTTGCCGCTCGATCTTCTAAACAACGGCGACGGACTTCTTGCCCTATTGCGGAAGTTACTCTTGACGTGACCCAGTTTACCGCAGTTAAAACATTTTATGCCCCGATTGCCTGTTGATCGAGGAGGTCTTCCCAACAAGACTTGGATATTGACTGGCATATCCTTAATCGTTTCATGTAAACTGGCCATGGATTCAGTCCTTGACGTATCCTCCTCGTCATCGCAAGTTGCCATTCTTACACGTGGAGAAAAACTAGATGACACTCGTGACGCCTCGAATTCCAGGGCCCGAACTAGTGCCTCGCTGATATCCTTGGGCCTTACTAGACGTAAGTGGTATCTCATCTCACTATCTCGAACTCCCTCAATGAACCTTTCGGCGGCAAATTGCGTTTGAAAACATTCAGGGGCTGATGGGTATGCCAAGTGAATTAGTCTGTCTATGTCCGCCTCAAATTCTTGTAAGGATTCACCTGACTTCTGCTGTCTCATCCTCAGCTGGGCTTGGAACACGGTTTCTTTGTGCTCGTTTCCAAATCGTAGTTGCAGAGAGTGTACTGAAACGGCATAATTACTTTGATCCGCTGCCGACAGAGATTGGGGTAACTCAGCCGCTTTTCCATGAAGTGCTACCACTAATGATGAGCTTTCTGGGGCTCGGACCAGTCATTAGCTTTTGCAGCTGCCTCAAATTGGGTTTTATAGATTTCCCAGGCCGTAGTACCGTCATAATCGGGAGGCTTAATTTTAGCGTTGGCTGTGCTAAAACTCTCTGTAGACACGTTGTCGTCCTCAAGTTATTCCCATAATTTGTAAACTTATGCACACACAAAACTTAAAACGCATATAACATTTTTGAAAAATAATAAACACCAACATTTTCAAAAAACTAAGTAATTTTGGAGCTGTTGACCGTCCCTAGCGGAAGTCTTAAACTGAGCCTCGCGATCCAGAACACGACCGAATTTCATTTCTGTTAATTCCTAATTTGGTAATGGGTCAAGTATTGGTAACACATCAGGTTGAGATAGAGATGCGCTGAAAGCTGCCAAACATCGGTAGGCGGAACTATTCCTCCACCTGCTAAAATTTCCAAGAAACCGGAATTATTCATTGTGCCCTCTTAAGAATGGGCTGGCCTTATCAAAAAGTTGGGAGATGGATTATAGATATTTCGGTGGGAAGTTAAATTGGAGAGAGAATGATGCGCGAGCATCAAGATCTTGGGAGTGGAACATAAGAGTCATTTATTCATTCTTTGAAAAAATTGCCATAAAATAACCCCAAGGTAGGGAGGAAAAACTTTATAAATTGAGATGACAGAAATGAAGAGAGTAAGAATTAGTTAGAGTCAGTAACAGTCAGTAAAGGGCAGAGAGTCAGTACATAGTCAGTCAAAGTTAGACAGTCAGAAGTAGTCAGAATTTAATTTTGTTTTAAGTGACCGAGCCAGTTTGTTTTTTTTAATGCTAAAACGGTACCTACTACTTCTTTGATCTACCAATTTTGCTTAGTAGTGATTGCTTAGTGGTGATAGTGTTAAATTAATTATTAATACGGACTTGGGTTAACGGAAGTAGTGACCGTAGGAATTTTACGAAAATTCATTCTATTGTTGTTGAACTTGACAGAAAATTTTTATGTGTGTAAAGTGAAAAGAAGCAAACAGAAACGTTTGTTAAAAAGTAAGACATATTTTTTTATGATTAGAAATTCGTTAAATCGTGTACATGGTGGCCTTTAGCAATTTCTTGTTTTTACCTACTCGTTTTGACAATATTGAGCGAACTTTATGTTTTCATATATTTTAATTGCTGAAAATGCCTTTTACCATTTTAATTAATATACCGCTCACTGAATGCAATAGTGGCACAACTCAAAAAAGTCGAAATTCTAGATAACAAAATGTCCGAACTAGAAATTGCAACCTCTGAGAACAAAACTGGTACAAAATGATTTCCTTTTATGACCGTATTATACATAATTCCAAGTCAAAACAGTGTCCTATTTATAACCAAAATCTTAATTATTGATTTTCTCAAAACTATGTTTTTTGAGTTGCGCAACTATTGCATACAATGAGCGATATTGTAATTGCCTTTGCTTAATTCTGGCGTCTCATTGATTAGAAAACTTGTAAAAGATTTGGTAAGAAAAACAAAATAGTAAGCTAAGTGCCCTGGTACTCCGGACCCACTCAAAGGAGAGGAAGTGAACCAGATCAGGAGTTAGGTCGATATTGGGGTAAGACCAACTTATTTTATTAGGTACTAATAATAATATAGGAATCTGCGTTTCATTTCAGAACCATTTTTGAGAAAACTGCACATTTGACATGATGCTGTATCTCAGTTATTAAGTCTCAGTTATTAACCAAATAGAAATATTTTTGCGTCTTTCATACGTTATTTAGTGGTGTAGTTGTGAATTTTTTATTAGGTACTAGCAATGTTCAAGTTATTATATAAAGTAAGATTTTTTAAAGAGACACACAATATATTTTTCCGTAAGAAGTAATGGGTCAGAAAAAGACAGCTGATCTCATTTTGTTTTGTTTCATTTGGGATATGCTGTTGATAACACATTACTTCTTATGGAAAAAGATATAGTGTGAGAATAGCGAGGAGAATAAATAGTTTTTTTATTAATTCTTAGAAAACCACTAGAGATAAAGATATAAAACTTGACATCATTCGAATCAGCTAAAAAAGAACCATAAAACGAACTATTAATATAAGGTGTCCCATTTAAAAAAACTTAACTTTATATCATAACTTGAAATTGCTATCAATAAAAAATACAAAATTCGGAAATTGTTTGCTCCCTCTATATTATCTGCTACCAGGTTGTAGTTTGTATTATGTGTTCATTAAAAAAATATCAAGTAGGCCAAGGAACAGAAAACCTGTAGCATGTAGTTAATCCATAATTTTCTGCCAAAATCTTAACAGAAAACTTGATATCTTTTTTGATTTAACAAATTAAATATGAAAGGGACTTACGGACATGTAAATCCCGTAATATTTTCTCGATAAAACTTTTAGCACAAACGCTTTTAGCACAGAAGCTTTACTGTAGAGTGTAGAGCCCTTACGACCACAGTTTACATCCAAATAGAAAACAATTGAATATAGAAGTAGTCAAGGCCTCAAAAATGTAGCTTGGAACCCGAAGATCAGCCCGGTTGCTAACTAATTCGCATGCGTCCTCTAAACAGTTAAGCTTCATTTGTGCCGACGTCGAGCCAATCAACGTTGGCTAAAGGAATTTCTCAGCCAAACAACATCGTCATAATTTTCGTGACGTAAAATGCAAAAGCGCTTGGTGTTAGTATAGAACCTTTTTCCTGATCATCGTACAATTTGTAAAATTGTAAATCTTAAGCATCCAAAAAATACAATTTTGGTTGTAAATTTTGGCTTTTTAGCAGCTTTAGTTTGTGCTGGTGTTGTTTTAATTTCAAATTTAAATTATTTCAATAGCCTTTCAGTTTATTGCTGTACTATTTTGCTTTTTTCTGCTGTTCTGTTAAGTTCTGTGCTATTAAATGATTACTTTAAACTTGAAACTGAAGATTCCGGAACCTTTCAACATTATTCTATTTGCAATTATTAACAAGCCCAAATATCCATAAAAAAAAAGTGGATGCCAAGAAGAACAAAATTATAAACGTGCAATGCATAGTGTGACAAGTGTGAGATGCTGAAAAACCTCCAGTGGATGGAGTTTTCTTGGGGTGAGTAGATGTAGTATGTATTTACTTTTTTTTTATACTTGTAGATTTGTATGTAGATAACTAAGGGATAACATTTTTATTGGAAATATTGCGTAACTAAAGGCTTTGGAAGAAATCTTCACAATTAAATAGATGCCGTCCTATAGCAACATCAGTACCTAGCATTTTTGCACTTTATTAAAAAGTCTATTTTTCTAAAATAAATATGAGAGAGAAAGGAATTTTCTCTCACATGTATCTAGTTGAATGAGTATCGGAAAAGTAGTTAAGTTAGGTATTTAGGTAGCTACTTATATGATATGAAGTACTACCTATTTTTATTTTTACTTAAATGTTGTTGGTGTAGGTAATATACTACCAACTACCATAAACTTTGAACTCATATTTTGAACATGATAAGACCAATAATGGATTCCAACCCAGGAAATGATGAGGAGGATTATAATTTAAGAAGTGTTGAAGCTTGTCATAAGAGTTATTTAATAGAATTGGAGGTAGCTAATATTTTTTTTTAAATCTTTTCAGATTTCTATAGGATCCAGTGGTTAAAATTTCTGGCATAGATTTTAGTGTTGGTTGGGGTTATGCATCTAGGAGAAATTGACTTCATCATCCGGAGCCACTTTATAGGCGAATGACACTTTATGGCAGAAGACCTGGGAAAGAAAAAGTTGAGAAAATATGCTGCTCCCACTATTTTAAGTCCAGTTAGAAATTATTCTTTATGCAAAACTAATTTTTGTTTTTCTTCTAAATTTAGAACTACCTGTTAAATTTAACTGTTGGGTACTGATAGTTTTCCGAGCCTTACATGATGAGAGATTTAGATAGAGATCAGAAATAGTGACACAATATGTAGAGAAAAAAAAACATTGATTTATTTTTTTTAGCTATAAATGGTGGGTTTGTTCATGAGAATAAAGAATAACGTTTAAGAATGAAAGAATCTCGGAAAGAATAAGATAATGGTTGGTTACGCATTAATCAAAACATGTGATTATTAAACAAATATTGCTTAATGCTTACCTAAGGATTAAGCTATCTTTCAATTTAAATGGTTTTATGTTTAAATAATAATGTAGGTAGGTTATTCCTAAGCTCATTCCTAAGTAAAACCATATTCTTATGCTTAAGGCCATATTGTTATTCTGATGTATAAACAGCACAAAGTAATTTGTTCTGTAAACCCTATAGAGCATGTCATGCTTACAATATTTTTCTTCTATGTATCAATTAAAGGTTCAATAACACTGATATTATATACCTAGAACATTTAGGTACATCCACAACCTACAGGATGATAAGATACTAGAAAATATTGACAAACAACACCATGGAGTTTGGGCAACATCAAGTGTACTTCAGAGGATTTATGCAATTTGGCACTTCAACTTTGAATTTTATCGTTTCAAAACTCAAAGGATTTTATAAATGTTAGATTTTCGACCAACTTTGGAAAAACAATGTGAAGCAAAAGATACATTGCAGCATGGGCTTTCTTGTCCAAACTGTGTAACTTTTTTCCACAAGTTTTGATGACATTCTGAGTGGTATCCTTATCATAAGACTTTGGAAATTATCAGTCCCTATTGCTAGACTCTGACCCTGTATATAATTTCCTATCCTGGTATGAACTTTTGTAACATTAAAGGAAGAAATACAGGGTGATCGTTTGGAGTTTAACCATGGGGATCTTGGTTATTTGAAGAGATACAACGAAGGTTAAATTAGGGCAAAATTGCGCAATTAGAAGTCTATAAAAGTTGTTTTCAAATTTTGAAAACTTCGGCTGGTTTTCGAAATATTCACAAAACGTTTTTATTTTTTTTAGCCTTAATTTAATGAGTTAATTAAAAACAATTTAACACTTCTTCATAGCCACTTTTTGCTTTCTTCAACGCGGTATTTTCAAATTTAAAATCCGACGTTTCATTTTCATGCAAACAACATTGCTTCAATTTTTTTTAGATACAGTCCTGTATGTTTTATATCAGATTCTGAATCTCCCTGTAACTCTGCAATAATTAATATGCAACAATTAATAATTAATTTTTAAATTTAATTAGAAAGAGCAAGTGCCTTAATAAGGCATTGCTCTTTCTAATTAAAATATGGTACTTATACAGACAATACAGTCAGATGAGGGAGTAAAATTATTTATGTTCTATTTAAAATTATATAACATATATCTGTCAGTTTTTGCTCCAGCATGGATAAGTCTTAATAGTTATTTTCATAGTTAAGTTTCATTTTCACAGTTAATAGTCACTAAGTCTTAATAGTTGTTTTCATTAACCGACCGCCCTTATCGCTTTGGCGGAATGTATCACCATTAATATATTTATTTAATAATAATAATAATAATAATAATGACTTTATTGCAATTCAATCTTACATACGTAAATCTAAAAAAAAAACAATAAACCCAGCAAAAAACGAACTGCAAAGGGCGAAGTCGAATCGCAGATTCCTCACTTAACCCAATTTCTGTCAATCTCTAGAATTCCATGTCAAACTCCAAAAATTCCTGTCAATCTCTAGGTCCAAAATTCAAGTTTGATGAGTGTACAACCATTGACATGGAGGAACCGCAGAAGGCAAAATATGTTCGTCGCAAGAGCGTTACATTATTTTCAAAGGCAAAACAATTAAGAGGGTCCAAGACCCTAATAAAATCTTTGAGATCTCTTCTAATAGTTCTCAGGAAAAAGGAACTTCTATCTAATGAATCCATAGATCATCTACTGGAAAGATTGTTTTATTATATAATATGACAATAATAATTTATAATAATTATCATGTTAGCTCTACTTCAAAGCACAGATTGTTAAAACATAGATAATTTAAAAAAAAATCTCAAAATCAGTTATTGAATACAGGATGTTAAAAAATTATTTTGCTCTTTAGTTTTTAATTTATTTTTATTTAGGTATGGTTTTTATAATTCTTATATACTTATTAAGACTTGTAATAACTGACACAAAAAAAAATAAATAATAACAAATTAACCTTACATATTTTTTGAGCCTTGTATGTTTTGAAACAGTTTCAACTAATAATAAATGTAATCGCCTTATTTGACTTTAATAGCTTTACAAAGAAATAAAACTTAATCGAAGGATCCTTTGGAATTATTGAAAATTGCTTTCTGAAATACACTGTAAATAACACTACAATAACCTATACGTTGAATGCATAACTTATACGTTTTTTTAAGTAAAATAAGTAAAAAATCAATGTCGTTTATTTTGATTTTGGTGCACAAATAAACATGGCATATATAAAATATGTTTTTAATTTACCTAACATTTCAAACCTTAATATCACATATCTTCAACATATGTTTCCTAAACCTCTGAATGAAGAAATCCACATTTTTTGTTTTTCAGATTACCGTAAAATAGTTGTATTGTTTCATTGACCATTACTCAATTGAAGATATCTTTTTATAGGCTAGTGGTACGCAAGAGTTTTATAGACGTCATAGCAGTACAGTTCTTCAGCATGCAGAAGTGGCGCGACCTTTTTTTACGCGCTTGTCTTCATTCATCTTCAAATTTAAACTGTGGGTTTCAATGCAGGATGGAAACTCCATATCCGAACTACTTCCGTTTTCCTTCCCAGGAAATTGGAAGCCAGTATGACAGACTTTCTTTGTCCTTCACTTAGACCAATGTTTATCAACCCTGTAACAAATAAAAACACCGATACATTTTTTTAATGTTGAATATGTAACAATTGAATTGGCGAATAAAATTCTCAATTTAATATAAAAATTAATTGTCTTGAGCACATTTGATCAAAAGACTGCTTAACCATAATTAATGTAATAATGTGATCACTGAATGCCTATTAAGTGATTAAGTCATATGCTCCCTATTAATTTTTCGTTCCTCTGCTTACTTTCCAGCAGGAGTAATTAGTAGAAGGCATATATAAAAGAGAGGAATTACTAACTTCTTCACCTGCACGTTATCTTTGTACTTAAACATTTTACTTCTTTTCATGATTTTTCATCATACTGAAAATAAAGTATAAAATATGTGAAATACAAAACCGTCATTTCTTATTAATGAAGCGTATTGCAAATCCATAATTGACCAATAAGTATTTGATCACAATTTTCAGGATTATTATTACACAGAAAAAAATTAGTTTTTGAGCAGAATATGTGCATATAGTAAGAAAATCGCAAAAAAAGGATCATTCAAGTGGAAAAAGGACTTTTGTTAAACTGGCAACACATTTCATAGCTTGTTGGCTAGACTTGACGAAGAGACAAAAAAATAGGAACTACATTCAAGAATCAACTGAGCGAAAATTATTGAATGTCTTAAGTGTTAACAATGTGAGCAATCTATAAACTAAACTAAGAATCAATTGAAACGGTACACCCCAAATTTTGAATGAAATTTAAAACTGTCTCTCTCTAAAGCCACTCAACCGATTTTCGTTGTAAATGCCATTTTGGTAAGATCCAGCTTGCCCTGTGCATAGTCTTTATATTCCATATAAAATGTTTATCAACATTTGTATCATGGGGCAAATTGGAGCTCCAGTGTTAAATGATACCTCGTTTATAGAAAAAACTAAATATCTATGGAACCAGGCAAAATATCCAAAAAACACCAAATATGTCCCAAGGTATGACGCGTCTCCACATACTCTCGTAGCAAAACATGTTCTGAATTTTTTTCCGCAAAATTATCTGCTCAAAAAGGTTTTACAAAACTGCATCAAGTTTTGTTGAACCCTGTATTATGTAACCTGCAAAACATATAAGCGAGTACATAACCACTTAAAGCAGTTTATACACGGATCTTACCAAAATGGCATCTCCAATGAAAATCGGTTGAGTGGCTTTAGAGGTAGACAGTTTTAAAGTTCATTCAAAATTTAAGGTGTATCATTTCAATTGATTCTTAGTTTAGATTAAAAGGAGGGTTTAATCAAGTATGAAATTTGAGGCTAACTTACATGCTTGAAACCTTAGTGGCACCCTGGAATTTCTTTGAAACACACAAATATTTTCCTTTATTATCTATTTATAAGTCGCCTTTCCATGGTTGAATCCTAGGTTGGTACTACATAAGGAAAAAAACTCTGCCACATCTCATTTCCACAAAAAAAACCTCTTCTCAAGACTATTCTGAAACCCTAAAACAAGATAAGAGGTAAGTAAAAAAAGAGATAAAAAACAGGGTTTACACAATATGTAATTATTTACCCTCATATCTCACTAAAAAAAGTTAATTTGGTACCTTAACAGTAACAGGCTTCTGAACTTTAGTCATTGCAAAAGAAAAGTAATAATTTAACTTAAGTGCTAAGATGCATCCTTATATTGTTAGTTTTTTGGTGCAAAAGTATGCCTTCTAATATGCTTCTTAGTAATTAGTGCACCCGTAAACCTTCATAAATACATTTCTAGTAAGGTAGCTGACATAGACATAAGTATGCAGAAAAGCTAATGCAGCATAAATTGCCAAACCAGCTACTTGCTTTTGAGTCAAAAATGAGAGGAGAGCTTATTGTGCACAGATTGAAAATGGCATAGGCATAATCTATTTCTGGTCCTAGTAGTTTTAATGTAAGTATCAAAATCTTTATACAAACCTTAATTGCACTTTGGATGTACCCATAGCATAATTGTCTAGCAAGACGAGAGTCACTTTGCTTCCATATGAATAGGATATAAATAGATTATTAACTGGGATAGTGGATCACTGGCCTAATAGAGCATCTGCTGGAACTTGATTAAAATATATCCTTTTTCTCTTTTAAACAAAGTTTCTATATACTCTCCAGTGTGTACGACTTACTAAACCCTTCCTAGAAAACGAGAATTTTTAACTTCAGCCTACCACAACCAGTGTTTATCATTTCAAATTAGGGGTAAGGATAGCCGATAGCCCTACTTAATCATACTAGCTAATGCAAATGGCATAAGTGATGAACAAAATGAAAGGAGAGTGCCATACTTATGAACTGTTGAATAAAAGAAAAGGTGTTACTGTGGACTCATGTATGCTTTACAGTCTTTACAACAAGGCCAGGGTTGTCAACAGCTGTGAACACAATGTTCCTTTGTAGGGGCTATTTCAAAAACTACCTCAAACTCATGCTGCCCCTACCTTTCATTCTTTCACACCAACACCATACCAAATTATTACACATACCTAGATACTGGATACTTACATCTTTAGGTACAACACAAGCACAAGACTGCACTGAAAAGTGTGTGTAGATCATTTGATAATAAGAAAAATTGATATTATTGAGAAATGAGTGGAGCAGAAACAGGAAAACTGGGTGCCGGCTGGTGTACCTGCATGACGCTTTCTCGAAATACGAGAATCCAATAAATCCGTCACTTGACACGTTGCGTTAACGAATCTCGCGCAATTCTTGCTAAACAAAGATTCCTTTTACTAATTGAAAACAGCAATTCTATTACACCAACTTTGCTGAAATAAAAAATTACTGTAAATTATTTGCAAAACGTAATTTTTGATTGTCAAAATGGCCGGAACCGTAAACAAAAGAACCCAGTAACCCACAATCCTTTTAATAAATTTTGCGCATGCGCAGTTAAGACCAACCGGGCTGATGTCGGGATTCCAACGCCTACTCGAACGTTCACATTTCGAACATTGGAACCAAAGGCGACTCTTCGTATAAATCTCAACAGTATTCGTTTACATCATATTGACATGTGTGAAGCTAGCACTTTTTTTGGCGCCAGCGCCTTGACGTTTGCTGCAGCACCTTTTTTACTGTGGGGCAAAAGATTGCAGGAGGTGGGACAAAAATCATTTTAGAAGTTAGCTTTAAAGCGTCTGAAAAAAATGTTGTACCTACTCCGGAATATTAATAAACGTAACCACACAAAACATATATCTGTAAAAATTCAAATGGTCCGCCGCTAAAGATTTTCCAGCCGTAAAATATAAACGGGACAATTTTTCACGTTTCAATTTATGGAACTTCGTCAATTACTCCTGAAATTGAGCGTGTACGGAAACATAATTTTCACTCAATATACCCTACCCCTAGCTAAGTTTAAGTAAGTTGTCAAACTTCCGTGGCAAACGATTTTCCAGCCGTGAAAAATAAATTTCAAATTATGGAAATTCCTTAATTACTCCTAAAATTGAGTGTGTAGGGAAACATAATTTTCACACAATATACCCTACCCCTAGCTAAGTTTTAGTAAGTTGTCAAACTTCCGTGGCAAACAATTTTCCAGGCGTGAAAAATAAATTTCAAATTATGAAAATTCCTCAATTACTCCTAAAATTGAGTGTGTAGGGAAACATAATTTTCACACAATATACCCTACCCCTAGCTAAGTTTTAGTAAGTTGTCAAACTTCTGTGGCAAACGATTTTCCAGGCGTAAAAAATAAATTTCAAATTATGGAAATCCCTCAATTACTCTTAAAATTGAGTGTGCAGGGAAACATAATTTTCACACAATATACCCTACCCCTAGCTACGTTTAAGTAAATTGTCAAACTTCCGTGGCAAACGATTTTCCAGCCGTGAAAAATAAATTTCAAATTATGAAAATTCCTCAATTACTCCTAAAATTGAGTGTGTAGGGAAACATAATTTTCACACAATATACCCTACCCCTAGCTAAGTTTTAGTAAGTTGTCAAACTTCTGTGGCAAACGATTTTCCAGGCGTAAAAAATAAATTTCAAATTATGGAAATCCCTCAATTACTCTTAAAATTGAGTGTGCAGGGAAACATAATTTTCACACAATATACCCTACCCCTAGCTACGTTTAAGTAAATTGTCAAACTTCCGTGGCAAACGATTTTCCAGCCGTGAAAAATAAATTTCAAATTATGGAAATTCCTCAATTACTCCTAAAATTGAGTGTGTAGGAAAACATAATTTTCACACAATATACCCTACCTCTAGCTAAGTTTAAGTAAGTTGTCAAAGTTCCGTGGCAAACAGTTTTCCGGCCGTGAAAAATAAATTTCAAATTATGGAAATTCCTCAATTACTCCTAAAATTGAGTGTGTAGGGAAACATAATTTTCACACAATATACCCTACCCCTAGCTAAGTTTTAGTAAGTTGTCAAACTTCCGTGGCAAACGATTTTCCAGGCGTAAAAAATAAATTTCAAATTATGGAAATCCCTCAATTACTCTTAAAATTGAGTGTGCAGGGAAACATAATTTTCACATAATATACCCTACCCTTAGATAAGTTTAAGTAAATTGTCAAACTTCCGTGGCAAACGATTTTCCAGCCGTGAAAAATAAATTTCAAATTATGGAAATTCCTCAATTACTCCTAAAATTGAGTGTGTAGGGTAACATAATTTTTACACAATATACCCTACCCCTAGCTAAGTTTTAGTAAGTTGTCAAACTTCTGTGGCAAACGATTTTCCAGGCGTAAAAAATAAATTTCAAATTATGGAAATCCCTCAATTACTCTTAAAATTGAGTGTGCAGGGAAACATAATTTTCACACAATATACCCTACCCCTAGCTAAGTTTAAGTAAATTGTCAAACTTCCGTGGCAAACGATTTTCCAGCCGTGAAAAATAAATTTCAAATTATGGAAATTCCTCAATTACTCCTAAAATTGAGTGTGTAGGGAAACATAATTTTCACACAATATACCCTACCCCTAGCTAAGTTTAAGTAAATTGTCAAACTTCCGTGGCAAACGATTTTCCAGCCGTAAAAAATAAATTTCAAATTATGGAAATTCCTCAATTACTCCTAAAATTGAGTGTGTAGGGAAACATAATTTTCACACAATATACCCTACCTCTAGCTAAGTTTAAGTAAGTTGTCAAAGTTCCGTGGCAAACAGTTTTCCGGCCGTGAAAAATAAATTTCAAATTATGGAAATTCCTCAATTACTCCTAAAATTGAGTGTGTAGGGAAACATAATTTTCACACAATATACCCTACCTCTAACTAAATTTAAGTAAGTTGTCAAAGTTCCGTGGCAAACAGCTTTCCGGCCGTGAAAAATAAATTTCAAATTATGGAAATTCCTCAATTACTCCTAAAATTGAGTGTGTAGGAAAACATAATTTTCACACAATATACCCTACCCCTAGTTAAGTTTTAGTAAGTTGTCAAACTTCCGTGGCAAACGATTTTCCAGGCGTAAAAAATAAATTTCAAATTATGGAAATCCCTCAATTACTCTTAAAATTAAGTGTGCAGGGAAACATAATTTTCACATAATATACCCTACCCTTAGATAAGTTTAAGTAAGTTGTCAAACTTCCGTAGCAAACGATTTTCCAGGCGTAAAAAAATAAATTTCAAATTATGGAAATCCCTCAATTACTCCTAAAATTGAGTGTGTAGGGAAACATAATTTTCACGCAATATACCCTACCTCTAGCTAAGTTTAAGTAAGTTGTCAAAGTTCCGTGGCAAACAGTTTTCCGGCCGTGAAAAATAAATTTCAAATTATGGAAATTCCTCAATTACTCCTAAAATTGAGTGTGTAGGGAAACATAACTTTCACACAATATACCCTACCCCTAGCTAAGTTTAAGTAAGTTGTCAAACTTCCGTGGCAAACGATTTTCCAGCCGTGAAAAATAAATTTCAAATTATGGAAATTCCTCAATTACTCCTAAAATTGAGTGTGTAGGGAAACATAATTTTCACACAATATACCCTACCTCTAGCTAAGTTTAAGTAAGTTGTCAAAGTTCCGTGGCAAACAGTTTTCCGGCCGTGAAAAATAAATTTCAAATTATGGAAATTCCTCAATTACTCCTAAAATTGAGTGTGTAGGGAAACATAATTTTCACACAATATACCCTACCCCTAGCTAAGTTTAAGTAAGTGTTCCGTGGCAACTTCCGTGGCAAACGATTTTCCAGCCGTGAAAAATAAATTTCAAATTATGGAAATCCCTCAATTACTCTTAAAATTGAGTGTGCAGGGAAACATAATTTTCACACAATATACCCTACCCCTAGCTAAGTTTAAGTAAGTGTTCCGTGGCAACTTCCGTGGCAAACGATTTTCCGGCCGTGAAAAATAAATTTCAAATTATGGAAATTCCTCAATTACTCCTAAAATTGAGTGTGTAGGGAAACATAATTTTCACACAATATACCCTACCCCTAGCTAAGTTTAAGTAAGTGTTCCGTGGCAACTTCCGTGGCAAACGATTTTCCAGCCGTGAAAAATAAATTTCAAATTATGGAAATCCCTCAATTACTCTTAAAATTGAGTGTGCAGGGAAACATAATTTTCACACAATATACCCTACCCCTAAATAAGTTTAAGTAAGTTGTCAAACTTCCGTGACAAACGATTATTATTATATCCGAGGTAATTTTCTGTTGTAGATTTATCGAGTCTATTCATATTCGACAATAATTGACATAATCAAAATAAATGGACTTTTGTTTCTCCATCCTTCTTTTTTGACAATTCACAGCCAACTAAATGAAGTTTTATAATGAACACCCCGTAGTTGTATGCGCCCCTCACGTCTTAGATACAACACACCTCCACAACTTTAGTATATGTACACAAACATTAGTATATATACACAACATTAGTATATAATATACTATTATGTGACTCATATGAGTTTAATTCGCCTCGCGATACTCGGCATTTAAAGTTTCGCACTCCATGACAAAGTACGGAGTATATGTCTAACTTATTATCTGTTATGCTGTAATATTAAACATCACACATTTAATGAGTTTGGTAAATCAAATATTTTCTACGAAAAAACAATCTGTAATTTTCCGAAAGGTTATTATGATAGTTTTTTTTTATTACGTACCTATATTTTTTATAGTAATTGACTTTCTTTGTATATTGTATTGTAAAAAAATGAATAAAAATTCATAGTTCATACGTATTTACAGTCAAGTTCTTTGTATACGAAATTCATATCTATTTAAAACTGGACTTGATCGAGCTAGTAGTAGACTTAAAACTAGGCCTAAAAAGGCCCTTTTTGCAGTCTCCTGATCCACCCATCATCCTTATTCCACCAGGGCTCCCATTCACACCATGAGTTGACCCGTCAATTGTACACCGTCTGGGGCCTCTGCCTTAAATGAGCTGAATTCACCTTTCGGCCATGTATAGACTTTATTGGTATTTGGTAACTACTTCTTTTGCAAGTATTTAGTACTCCTGGACCAGTACCAACTCCTGAGGTGCGGTACTGGTCCAGGAGCTTCGCCTTTCTTTCCGGGTATCCAGTATCCAGAAAAATACCGTCCTTTTTCTTTATTGCACCTACTTGCATTCCTCTTTCTCAGCTAAGCAATTTCAGTTATTTAGAGTTAGGCCTTAACAATTTTATTTTCGTGTTACTGAAATAAATTATATACCTATATTTCTCACAGAGTTCTCTGTTCTATCCATTATTAACGTCCTGAAAAACAAATTTGGGGTAAGTAGGTACTAGAGAACAATTCTATAGTTTTATATTACAATTAATTAAAATTTCATTTAATTATTTAACTCTGAGAATGTCGTGAGCTTGAGGGATTTAGAATTTTATTATAGGAAAGCATATTGTAAGAAAATTACGATCCAGTACATACTCAATTTTTGTAGTAATTGAGGAATTTTCGTTAATATAAAATCAATTTTTATGGCTGGAAAATCGTTTGCCAGGGAAGTTTGACAACTTATTTAAACTTAGCTAGGGGTAGGGTATATTGTGTGAAAATTATGTTTCCCTACACACTCAATTTTAGGAGTAATTGAGGAATTTCCATAATTTGAAATTTATTTTTCACGGCTGGAAAATCGTTTGCCACGGAAGTTTGACAACTTATTTAAACTTAGCTAGGGGTAGGGTATATTGTGTGAAAATTATGTTTCCCTACACACCCAATTTTAGGAGTAATTGAGGAATTTCCATAATGTGAAATTTATTTTTCACGGCTGGAAAATCCTTTGCCACGGAAGTTTGACAATTTACTTAAACTTACCTAGGGGTAGGGTATATTGTGTGAAATATCTCTGCACACTCAATTTTAAGAGTAATTGAGGGATTTCCATAAATGGAAATTTATTTTTTACGCCTGGAAAATCGTTTGCCACGGAAGTTTGACAACTTACTAAAACTTAGCTAGGGGTAGGGTATATTGTGTGAAAATTATGTTTCCCTACACACTCAATTTTAGGAGTAATTGAGGAATTTTCATAATTTGAAATTTATTTTTCACGGCCGGAAAATTATTTGCCACGGAAGTTTGACAACTTACTTAAACTTAGCTAGGGGTAGGGTATATTGTGTGAAAATTATGTTTCCCTGCACACTCAATTTTAAGAGTAATTGAGGGATTTCCATAATTTGAAATTTATTTTTCACGGCTGGAAAATCGTTTGCCACGGAAGTTTGACAACTTACTTAAACTTAGCTAGGGGTAGGATATATTGTGTGAAAATTATGTTTCCGTACACGCTCAACTTTAGGAGTAATTGATGAAGTTCCATAAATTGAAACTTGAAAAATTGTCCGGTTTATATTTTACGGCTGGAAAATCGTTAGCGGCGGACCATTTGAATATTTACAGATATATGTTTTGTGTGGTTATGTTTATTAATATTCCGGAGTAGGTACAACATTTTATTCAGACATTTTAAAGCTGACTTCTAAAATGATTTTTGTCCCACCTCCTGCAGTCTTTTGCCCCACTGTAAAAAAAGGTGCTGGCGCAAACGTCAAGGCGCTGGCGCCAAAATAAGTGCTAGCTTCACACATATATCATATTGGCAGGTATTCCAGCAGTATTGCAACGATTTAATCACCATTTATCGATTATTTTGTCAATGCACGACCACAGGAATGTTATTTTTTGGCAAGAACATAATAATAAAGCGTACCTGGTAGTAGTAGTACTGCAAAAGTTGATTTTTTGGATCCGACTCGGCCGCCAATGACTCATTCCACAGAGGTTGTTTACATCGCGTTTTTGAAGCTTGTGAAAGTCGTAGCTGTGCGGAAATTTCACTAAAAGTCTAGTAAACACGTGGATACGTAAATACAATCGATTTACCGTCAAAAAAAGAATCGTAAACCAAAAAACTTTCCGAAAACATTGCGCACCTAAAGGGGAAAGAGCCCGTCACCTCGTCACCATTTGCAGTTTTCGAATTTCAAAACTGACAACTTTTAAATGTCAAAAGTAAATGTCAACAACTGAGAGCGTTTTCGAGTAACAGCTCCAGAGCGCTCTGGCAGTATTATCGTCCTTTGTGTTCTCATTAAGAATGAAAGGATATGAATACTCTCAGAGCGACCACCAGAAAAAGTGAGAAGGAGCAAGAGAAAGGGAGATTGAAAAAAATGGCCCTTGCGCATATACAGGATCACCTAGAGTTTGAGCAGTTTTAAGACACCGTAACATTTGATATTTTTATGATTTAACACCCCTTATGCATGAACGGGTCCTATATAAATAAATTTAAATATTTTCTAGAGAAAACCTTTAGCATGAGAACAGTAAACTGTAATTACTACAAAGGCCTCCTTGTAGAGCCTATTAGGGTGACTTTTATATACAACTATCAGTAAAACTTCAGTTTGAAGTTAAAACACCAGATATGACGTAGATTGCATTGTTTGCAATCTTGTTGCAATTCAATTGTTACAAACAATGCATCTACGTCATATATCTGGTGTTTTAAATTCAAACTGAAGTTTTACTGATAATTGTAAAAGTCACCCTTAGTAGTAGTAGTAGAGTCAGCCATTCCTAGGAGGTGCATGTGCCTGTTTATTCTGCAGTGTCCGGTAAGGATTCCTATAAGGTATCCTAGGCACTGCCGACTTCTCCCAAGAAGCCACGAGGCCTTGGATCTATCCGGGTTAGGGTAGATTTCCTTGGTCTGTCTACATATTCCTGACTGTGTCCAGTTTGTCCTTGTACTCTCCCATGCCCATTCAGAGTGTGAAAGACGTACCCTTTACTTACTCCTAGACGTGGCTCTGGTCCAGTAAAGCATGTCTGGGAACCACGCTTGGCCGATTCGTCGGCACCCTCGTTCTCCGGCTCGATGTCCCTATGTCCAGGAACCTATTCCAGAGTTACTCTTTTTGTTTCTGCCAGTGACTCCAGAGCATACTTGCAGTCCTGAACGAGCTTTGAACTCATTCCACTTCTGCAGTAGATGTAGACATCCTGTTCTGCTCCCTGTCTGACTTCTGTTCGTATGGCCACCTCGAGTATTGCAAACACCTCCGCCTGGAAAACCGTCGTGTGGCTTCCCAAGGCGAAGCCCTTGCCATCTACATGGCCTGCTTTGTATATTTCTGCTCCTGACGACTGTGTATTAGCCATTCTTGATCCGTCTGTATACCATAACTGATTTTTCTCAGAAGGTTGCTGAAGCAGCTCTTCCTTGAATTCGTCCCTTGTTGGGATTTGCTCTGTCTTGCCAGGGTTGACTGGAAGTCCCGTCTCAGTACACCATTGTTCTATTATTCTACATGCCATTTGCGTTCGATCACAAACGCTGCCAATAAATTTTCCTAGTTTCATGACCAGTCCGTCGTAAGCATACGCTTGCGCACTGAACCCCTCGGCTTCTAGCCTCTCCAAAAGACCATCCATTAAGAGACACCATAGTTGAAGTGATAAGCAACTGCCTTGTGGGTAGCCGCCCTCGACCCCGATTTCCCACCGGTGATTTCCCAGAGAAGCCGTAACCTTACGTTGCTGAGTGCCGATCTTACCCAGCTTACCAACTGTGTTGGGGTTCCCCGGGCCCTAAGGGCCTCACAGAGTTGTTTATTCTGGCCTGGTCGAATGCTCCCTCAATGTCGAAAAAGAGTGCCAACAGCACTTCCCTATTCGAGTGTGCCTTCTCTATTTTATGCACTACAGAGTGGAAATCCGTGTCGGTCGACTTCCCCTTGCTGCAGGCATGTTGATTTTTGTTTATGGGATGTCTTCCCAAAACTTTCTCTGTGATCTACCTATCGATTATCTTTTCTAATGTTTTCATTACACCTGAACTAACCTGGCGCTCGTTGCAACTCATGGCCTGACTTAAAAGCTCTTCGAATTTTACACAGTCTGTGGTCCTCGGATTCCTTGTAAAGCCTTTAAGTTTGCAGGTTGTAAACTTATTGCCTGGTTAGTATGTACCCCAGTATATTGCAACCAGCTTTCCAGTTTTTATAGTCGACATAAGACCACGGCTAGAATGTTATTAATTGAGCCTACTTGTGGCAGTGCTACTTCGATTTCTAGGCCTCTTTAAAGACGGCAAAGCAGATTTTTCGGATCTGACTCGGTGGCCATTTGATTATTTCACAGGTTGTTTACATCGTGTTTTTGGAGCTGCTGAAATTGGGAAGTGTGGGGAAACTTCACTAAAAGTCTAATACGCACATGAAAGTCGTTAATCCCGCCCGTTTACCTCCCAGAAAAGGATGTAAAACTAAATACCACAATTTTACGGAACATATCGCGAGGCCATTGTATTTACCTATATCTGATACATAGACAATGGGTACGTTCCGCCGAAGGCAGCAGCAAGAAGTTTAGTCAGCGGATGAGTGATTTTCTAAGTTCAATAATTTAGCGTTGACCATATTCTAATATGGCGTATCAAAACACTGCGTTCATCCGACTGCTGACTAAGTTTCTAAGCCGCTGCCGTCGGCGGAACGTAAGCAATGGCGCGGCGAAAGAAGCCATTTGCCTTTTTCAAATTTTAAAATTGATCATTCCAGAAATACGTTATTTGACATGATTGCCCCTCAAAGCAATATGGCGAACGAACCTATTTAAATGTCAGACGGTACTTAAAACATCATCTTGATCATCATGTTTCGTGTTTGATTTGAGATATATTTATAGTATATTCCTAAATTCTCTTTTAGGCAAAAGCTCCAAGGCATAATGTATAGTTTTGTAGATGAAGTCAAAAAATCCTAAAATGTCATAATTACTAAACTGGCTGCGGTGTTGCCGTTCTTACTATTGTTTATAGTTTAATTTATTTTTGTGCCGTTATAAGTTATATAATGGTAAAGATAATGTTAATAAAATGCGAATATAATAACAGACAAATACCATGGTATTTGTTATGTCTGATGAACACGTGTGAGAGGTTTGTCAAATGTCAAAAGAAAAGGATGGAGAAACAATTAAGAGTCCAGTTACTTTGATTATGTCATGCTTTTCTGTCAAAATTTCACAGCCTGCTAGATGAAGCATTTTCTAATGAACATCCCGTATTGTTTTAATGAGGATATATCATCCTATAAGACCAAACATGATTGAATTGTCGTTCCCTATTCATCATCTCCGCATAAGCACAGAAAATTCGGTACGTCTGACTATACTGTTAGTGTGCCCCCCAGTAAAGTTTGTCAAAATCAGCTGTTCTGGAATGGTTAATTGTCATATGTCGTAATGTCGACGACAATTGAGAAAATGGCGCTTTCGCATGAGTAGATTTTAGCTATTGCTGCTTTAATAGCCTAAAGTTGCTATTAAAGCAGCTTTAGGTGCGTAACAAAAGTGTAAATAAGTTTGTCATAACAGCTAGAAACAAAGTAAAGAAAAAATAATTCTTAACGCATAAATCAACAAAACATCACTTAAAAACTCTTTTACCAGCTGCAAAACCGTAAATCACATTCTTCTTATCTCCGAAGCAAAAATGACCCACATATGACGCTGGTTTAGGTTTCCTGGCGAAAAATGCGCCAGCCAACTTTTCCAATTATAGTTCCGGGGCGACTATAAGGAGCAGGACACCCGACAAAAAGATGAATCAATCCAATAAAAGATCGTTCCGTGTTTAAGTTTAAATTGAGTTTTCCATTTCTCGGCTCCGATCCGACTTATTAAAAAGCCGGGTTTTTGACGGCCGTGAATAGTAGCGTTAGTTAAGCCCTGTCGCGTTCTTTTCTTTTCTCTCGTTAGTTTTAACGCCACTTTGCGGCTAGCGATTGACTGCTACTTGTGGTAATCAAGAGTTTCATTTCGGATTCCATTTCAATAGTAGAAATTATGTTCACCGAGATCCAGTGACAAATTAGAGTTTAATAAAAGAATATTAACAGGAAATTTGTTTGTTTTATGAATAAATTATTTATGTTGGCAAATGTTGAGAGACCCTGTTTTACAGTTTTGGGTCCCCTTTTTAGCAGTGGGTACCTTAAAAATGGCGGCAGAATCCGCACCTTAGAATAGGTAGACCAGAGGAAGTAGGATACGACACCGGCGTGAGTTACCAGTTTGCTCCAATCTGTCAAGTGTGAAAATGCCAGTGACGTAGCATTGGTATTGTAGCACATAAGAAAATATTTTATTAAAAATAAAAATGGGAATAAATTACTATTTGTAACATTGGTAATATTATACGTAATATTATTAGCCAACATCGACTTACTATTAAATAAATAAAAATAATTGTGAATTAATAGTCGTTGATAACCCTCGAATTACATCTCCTGCGCCACTGGAAAAACTGCTAAAAAATTTAAATAAAAAACTGTTTACAAGTTACAGGATTAAAAAAATATTTCCCAAAATAGCATTATTGACTTCACTGCGGACACTGCGGTATATACTAAATCATATTTCGAAGATTTGGATGTAAAATAACTGGTTTTAGAGTTATTTGAAATAATTTAATTGTTGCTAAAAAACGCCATTATCTGTTTACCTGTGAAACGTAAGTCCAGGCTTCTTTCTATAGCCGCTACTTTTACAACCGTAAGCTGCACATCCCATCATTGTAAACAACACAATTATTTATAATATTAAAGTTTTGCAAATGCGCGGATTCCATTAGTCTACTTATTCTGAGATCCGCACGAATTGATGTCACTTGACGTCTTACCTCAAATCTTGTGAAGTTGTGATTCGCCAATTGATGTGCTCTAATAATAAAATTAATTTATATGTATATACCTTAAATTTTGGCCAAAAAACCGAACCATTGTCTCTATGTCCCTGTGTCCTAGGTCATTGATTGATTTATACAGATATCAGGCAATAAATAGAGAGCAATAACCTTCTTTTATTAAATCCACTCTTTGCTTTCTCAATAAGAAAGTAATGGCAATACTTTCAGAGCAGTATAGAGTGATCACCCGAAAACGGCAAGATATCTACAATCCCTCTCCCATTAACTCTACCCACCTCAAAGGCAAGAAATTTAAAATAATTGAAATTGAGACCCCACAACTATTAATAAAAGCCCATTTTTATAAAATGTTTTATTCCTTAAATTTAGAAACACTGTAAAGCATCTATTTGGCGTTCTTCAGGTAGTCCTTTAACACATCCAAAGCAGGCGTTTCCTCTCCAAAGTCCTAAAACAATAAAAGTTCGGATAAAGCTTTTTGAAAATCACACTAATGTGGTACTAATGATAATAAAATGCTCAGAAGGCAATCATGTCAACCACAGAAATAATTGGGTTCGTCTGCAGAGGGAGCCTGCCTTAAAGATCATCATTGAAGGGTTTTGAAAGAACAACAATCAAAGTTAAATTAGTAATTTCAATGTAGCTAGCAGCCCTTTTCGGAAACTAATATCTGGATAAGATTGATCACTACCATGTGATTTTCAACCAAACAGATAGACTGGCCTCTCTTCAGTTGTCAATCTGATTGGCCTGAAAATCAGCTGTATGGATCAATCAGATTCAGGATTCATTTTAAAAATATCCTAAAGATGCTTGTAACGAAAACTGTGTTGTAGGGGGAAAACAAGGCTGAATATACGTAAGCTTTACAAACCTACCTTGATTACTACACAGGAACTGCCTACAACTTTGCGTGCCTTGCCAGTGTTGTCAATTTTGCACAGGCCAGACCACTCACCCAGCTTCTTGTTGTTGTCCACTTTAATGAGGTCAATTTGGTGCTCGGCACAGAGAGCTTGAACCAGCTGCTTGTACCTGTTAAAATGCACTTTAAAATATCTATTTCCTAACACTTTAACATAGTTAATTGCTAACAGAAATAATCAGAAGGCAAGAAAATATCAACCATGCTTCTGCAGTCTGAAGAGGGAGCCTGCCTAAAACTCATCACAGATACAAAACTAGAGACATTTTTAAACAATTAATGTCCAGTTCTATAGACTTGAGCTACTCTGACCTGAATGTTAAATATAAAGATCAAAACTCTTAAATTAAGAGGTAACGAAACAGGGCATAACACTCACCGAGGTTCATCACAGTTCTCTGCTAAAACACACAATGCAGCCTGCCTCTTGTCCAGAACCTTGGCAGCCTCATGCAATCCATGCACTACTCCATCGTGAATTAAAGCGGTCTTCAAGACTTCCTGCAAGGCCTGGTTGACATCCATCGAGCCCCCAGACACTGGGGCGGGGGCGGGAGCGGGCGCTTCATCTCTAAAAACGTCCTCGAGTCAACACTTTGCTTACCACGGGGGCCTCCTTCGTTTCCCGCAAAACCCACTGCACGATCCCCAGCTTTCTTGGGCTTTGACAGCCAACACAACAAGAGACCCGGAAAACTGAGGGGCGCGATTTGGAATGCATTGCACCGAAACGAGCGGAGGCCCCTCAGACAAGCCGGTCGACCCTCAATTTCTAGATTTGAAGTCTTGTTTTGAGGAAACTTTTCCATTGCAGATTGCGGTTAGGGAATACTCACACTTCGACGTCGGACATTTTTGCTTAAATGCTAAAAATTAGAAAAATATTAATTAAAGGTCATAGAGGGATGTTTTATTTATAAATGTAACGTGTCTGGAGCAGAGATGGGCTTGAATTTAAGGGTAAAAAGAAGATTTTTTGGGCAATATTTACCTGGAGCGATCTATTCAAAATGGTCGCTAAGGTAAGAAAGACATATCTGTCTGCTGTCATTAGTGTCAATGTCTACCAAATATTGAACATTCCAGAATTATGTCATTTGACGTAATTGCCCTCCACAGTAATATGGCAAACCAACCTATTTAAATGTCAGACGGAACATACAAGACTTCATCTTGATCTTGATCATCATGTTTCGTGTTTGACTTGAGATATATTTATATTATATTCCTAAATTGTCTCTTTTAAGCAAAAGCTCCAAGGCAGAATGTATAGTTTTGTAACTGAAGTACTGAAGAAAATCCTGAAACCTCAAAACAAATATGTTCTTTATAATTTTGGTAGTTGTTATCGTTCCTCAAGTTCAAAAATGTGATGGCTTATAGAGGAACAGGATCGCGAAATGACGAAGACAATTAATTGAATTGGTCTACGTTTCGCAGATATATTTCTGCATCCTAGGGATGCTAAAATTATATGTTAGCAATTTACAAAAAGGGGGGCTCCTAAATGGCTCTACAACAGTAAACATTGTTATTCAACTTACAGTTCGGTTTTGTCTTCCTTGTTCTTAATTTTACACAGCAATATATCTGCGAAACGTAGACCAATTCAAATAATTGTCTTCGTCATTTCGTGATCCTGTTCACGCATAACCCATCACGTTCTTTATAATCTTAAATATGTTTATAATTAATAAACTGGCTGCGGTATTGCCCTTCTTCTATTTTTCAAAAGTTTAATTTATTTATGTTTCGTTATGTTATAAGTTATATAATGGTCAAGAAAATTTAGCGGGAGAAGGACCCAAAATAAAACTTCTACGCTTCCGCAGATATTGCTGACCCTTCGACGTTTATTTTACGTCTTTTTCAAGGCTATTCCACTCAAATTGCAAAAGTTTTTCGTCAGATAGTAAAGATGTTTATTGTCCATCAGAACAACCACGGGGAGTGACGTACATTGAAACAAAAAGGGACAAAACGTGGACAAACATAAGGAAACCGTGCTTAGCATGTAAATTAAAATCTTGAGGACGCTACACCTAAACCACTAGGTCAAGAAAATGTTAATAAAAATCCGAATAATAGCACAAAAATATTGTTTTAATGACGATGTATCATCCTAAAAGAACAAACGACCTTGAATTGTCGATTCTTATTCATCCATCATCATTTCCCTATAAGCACAGAAAATTCGGTACATCTGACTACACTGTATATAGCCCCTCAAAAAATCTTGTCAAAAAGAGCTGTTCTGGAATAGTCAAAAATTGACGTCTCTCTGAGTACTATCCATGACGTCATTGTCACGAATAGTACTCATAAATATTGAAACATGACCTGCCTTATTAACTATTTATTTATTATTTAATTAGTGTACGTGTATAATTGGCCGATTGAACCATCATCAGTGTTATGTTAAAATTAAACATTAAGGCACAATGGCCAAACCAGGCAAAAAAATTATAATACATTTCCTTGAATTCAATGTCTTACCCATAGTCATAAACGAGATTTGAAAAATAAATCAAAAACCAAATAACGCACATATAATTCTTATAAACATATTATCTATATTGAATCCTTACAATACAAAACTGAACACACTTGACCGCAACTATAAACTTATACCTAACACATTAAAAGTATGTACAAAATACCACTGGAAGGTGCTTGGAGCCTCACTTCTTGGACGAGCCTTCCTCAGCAACATCTAAAAATTGACCAACAACTAAACAGTGACCTCAAACATACATCCATTACACTTAAAACACATGCATTATTTGTGCCCAGACATGGAAAGCTCCCAGTCAGCCCCAACACCTCACACACCAGTGAGAATGCACACTTATTTACATTAGCCAAGCCCATAGTTAAGCTCTTGGTTCGAAGAGAAGCCCCGTGCGACATAATAAGAGTAATTCTAGTTGTCAGTACTTTTTCCGTCACAAGCCACAATCTTGACTTTGTCAATTTTGGTGATTTCTTGAACCTCGCGAAATTCTACATCGTTCAGCATAAAAGTCCAGACATTGTCGCAGAATCTGTAAGTGTTGAGTTTGCCAGCTTTAAAGGTGAGACGAGACTTTACACGGGTAGCCAGAGTTTGGTTGATTGACTTATCAAACTGCAAAAGTACCTTGCAGGCCAACTGGGGTGTTATTTGACCATACTGTTAAATGAAATGTATAGTTTATTCCAGTGTTTTGCAGTCAGATGTGTTCTTACCTGTAAAAGCTCATCTAAACTTTCTTGGAGGGTATGTCCCAATGTGGTGTTCCTGTACAGTTGGTAGGACATTGTGAAGCTAAAATTGGGAAAATTCTGTTGAATTTTGATAATAAAAACTTGAAACAGATTGCAAAAATTCCAAATATTAATACTATATTTTAAAAACCATTAAAGAAAGACAACCATTTTATTTCTTTTTCCAATAAATTGTTGGTTAATGTTAATCAATTATTAAATGAATTGACAGGTGACATAAAAAAATAAAGTGCATACTAAATGACGTCACACATCCAAATGACCAATCCAAACAAATCATAAATGACATTAATGACAAGGCGATTCCCACATGTCATAGACGTGCGTGACGTAAAACATATGGCGGACGAATCGTTTATCGATTTCGATTACCCTTAGAGGGGCTCCGTTTGAATCATGTAGTTTTTTGCTGAAAAAATGGCAGAGGATAAAGTTTACGTGTCGTTTACGTGCCAGAGATGTTCCCAGAGCCTCAAGCTCGATGATTCGCTGCACTCGTTTAGCGAACACATCTCAGCGGAGCTGAATTGTGAGTATAAACTCAGCCTTTCTTTGTTGTGTTTTTAATGTTTACCTACCTTTTTCAACATCCCTCTCTTGATGATTCATTTCAGTGCCAATACATTCCAATACAGACATAGACCTCGAATCACAAGCCACTAGCTTTGACCATTATGTCCCTCCTTGTAGACTGTCTGACTCAAGGAATGGCACCAGTGGTTTTATGTTGATTTCTGATGAGAATGAGGTTGATCTTCTGAGTGAAACCTTCCGGGTATTCCCTTTGCTATCTATCCCTCAAAAACACTTTACTATATGCCCTGCTGTTTAGATACAAGCCAAGCTCTTTGACTACTTGTCTGGAACCTCAGACATTGACCATCCTTTATGTGAGGAATGTGCTGACTACTTGATAGAGATCCTAGAACAGCAACTAACGGCCACCACAAAGGATTATGATGAATATTGCCAGTACTTTAAGCTGTAATTATTTATTGTTCCAGTCTGGTAGTATTTTTGAAGCACTTTGACTGATGTATGTTGCAGCCTCCAGGGTGAGAGGGATGAACCCAAGTTGGCTGATCTTGAGAAAGAATTAAATGAGCTCTCTGAAGAGGAAGGGAGGCTATTAGCAGAGCTGCATGCCTTGAGGATTGAAGAGCAGGTTGCGGCAAAGGCCATAACTGAGCAAGAAGAAATTGCCAAAAAAATCACCCAGGAAGAAGATGTTTACTGGAAGGAGTGTATAAGACACAAACACGAATGGCTTGATGCTGAGGACAAGGGTCGAAGGTAAGTTCTAATAAAAAAAAATTTTATTATTTATCACTTTTCTTATTGGTATTTAGCTTGAAATGCCAACTAGCTTCAGCGGAGAGCCACCTAGACAAGCTCAAACACACCAATGTGTTCAATGGGGCCTTCCACATATGGCATAAAGGCCATTTTGGCACCATCAACAATTTCCGCCTGGGCACACTGCCTTCAGTACCAGTTACTTGGTCTGAAATAAATACCGCTTGGGGGCAGACAGTGCTGCTATTGTGCACTTTAGCGAGAAAGATTAATCTCAACTTTGAAAAGCACCGACCAGTGCCTTATGGCAGCCATTCATATATTGAGGTCATTGGTGAGAGTAAGAAGCTACCCCTTTACGGATCAGGGGGCCCCAAATACCTGTGGGACACCAAATTTGATGTGGGCATGAATGCCTTTCTTGGCTGCTTACAACAGTTTACAGAGAGAGTCGAGGAGCTGGAGAAGGAAAAGAACGACAAAGTATTCAAGTTCCCTTATAGAGTGAGAAATGGCAAAATTGAGGATCCTGCCAATGTTAAATACACTTTGAGGTTTGTGTAGAAGGGGATTTAAAGTTTTCTTTATTTTAGTTAAACATGTTTTAGAGCAACAATAATCTCAGAGGAGCAATGGACCAAAGCCTTAAAGTTCATGCTCACAGACCTGAAATGGGGAATTGCCTTTGTGGCATCTCTTTTTGATAACAACGGGGAAGAGATTTCCCCCGTGAAGCAGCAGTAGGTGTCAAGTTGTTAGGTGATTAAGCTTAAATAGAGTTTTTAATAACTTGTACAAACTATATATACATAACTATAATAGTAATTACTGTGAATTTTTAACTCAAAGTCAGACTGAGTATTGCATCTGTTAAAGAATTAAATAAATATGACTGTAAAAGTTATTGATAATAATTTCTGTTAATAAAGTCACCATTGAGGTGACTAAACTAAAAAACTGTTGCATATTGCATGCTTTTAACGCTGCTCAACGAGCTGAGAGCAGAGCCATTAGACCAATTCGAACTACAATAAAGATTGCTGCAACTGAAAACCCCTTTATGTTCTTTATACTTTATTGATCATTCCAGAATTACTTCCTTTTACATAACTGCCCCCCAAGGCAATATGGCGGACCAACCTATTTAAATGTCAGACAGAACTTCATCATGTTTCGTGTTTGATTTGAGATATATTTATATTATATTCCTAAATTGTTTCTTTTAGACAAAAGCTCCAACGAATAATAATACATTATATTAATAGCGTCAGTCGGTCGAAAACCCAGTCGCGACCGCCCGGCCGCCGACGGTGCACCACCAAACTAGTTTTTGGCACTGCATCGATGGTGCTTTAAGTGATACACAGTATCCCCAGCTCGGCGGTAAATTTAATTTGCGCGGATATTATTGATTATTAAAAATGATTATTGAAAATTGATTATTAAAAACGCTACCGTGTTGCCGTTGCCGCCGTGTCTGCGGAAATTCGACTACGTGGATGTTCTAAGTCCAACGTATCTTCTTGCACCAAATCTCTTTTACCACGCTGCAAGGGGCACCCAACTCCTGGAAAGGATCTATTGTCCCTTAGGTCGCTAATTTAAATAATGTAAAATTTAATATTTTTGGAGATGCCAGCAAGGTTTTATTGTTTAAGCCAAAACCTGCAAAACGCCAAAAAAACGAATTGAATACTAATTAATTTAAAATAAAATCAAAAAAGACAATTCTTGGTTTTCTCAGCAATCTGAAATAAAATAGCGGCGGACGTGAACTTTTCGCGATAAGCTCAGTGGTCCACAGAAACGTGCTTGACGGGTGCATGATTTCTTACTAAAATTGAAGAAACTATAACAAAAAAACTAAACTAACGACGCAGTGTAGAAGAGAACAGAATTCTGCCAATTTGCTGGGATTCTCTATATTATGTTGAGCAAAACACTACTATAATATACTAAAAGTTTCAACTTCTGCAACTACTTTACAATTACTTAATTTCCGGTAATCTCCTGCGTCTGTAAAGTATCCGCTATCTGCAAGAAAATGGCCTATTCAGGAAAAGGGCAGAGGTGGGTTGACACTATATGGCACAACCGAAAGAACACTCTACGAAACTTTTCGTAGGCGGGCAATAAGGGGAAAAAATTACGAATTGGCGATAATCAGAACGGCGGAGCCAAGGACTTTTCTCGCGGTATAATTCGAATTTTTCCGTCTTCCCGGTTAGGTAATCACTTTCTCGATTTCAAAAACCGTCTTTTTCTGTCGAGTGTTGAAGATCGTCTCTCTCCACCACTCCCTCGGTACTTCTCCTCGCCGAAAAGGAACTGTTCAAAAAATCGACACCACCCTGACCAGTGGCGATTATATGGCGCTTCAGATAGCGCGGGAATCAATTTAGAAAATGAGCGTTTCTAGAAAATCTGCTAGAAGAAGGAAATTGAAAATGTGATCATGGGACAGAATAAGTATGCTCTTTAAAAGAACACCTCACATGACATAGTTTAATTGACAATTAAAGCTTTTTATTTAAATTGTCCGTTAATTTCCTGGCTCAGTCATACGAGGCTTACAGACTATTGTTCGGGTCACGTACAGGTCTGAAATTCTTTCAAGGGCCATAAACCATTAAAAGGGCGCCTTTACCGGTTACAGAAGCAGAAGGGCAATTGTAGGGTATCATGTTTTATGGCCGGAATTCCCAAGAAATTGTGAAAGTGCCTGTCCAACACTAACAAAAGAAACGCTCATGGGGCTGGTTTATTTAGAAAACCGAAAAATAGCCATAATAAAAATTCCATAAAATTAAAGCATAAAAGCTTCAAACAATGGCTTACAGAGTTGCCATGTTTCCACACATGAACTAATATGCAAACAGAGAGGTCAGTTTGCATAACAATAGTCAACGAAATGTTTGGTTTTCGCCTTAGACTTTATACTTTAGTCTCATCATTTTTGGTAACAGCTATCAAAATAGCGGAAAATTGCCCACGGGGATTCCATTAGTTTACATATTCTGAGGTCATGCCCCTCAAACTCTCAAACAGCTGTTTTGGAAGGGTCAATTGACAGTTGACAAAATGACAATTCCCAAAAATCTAACCTCTAACCTCACATATTTGTTTTGTTCATTCTGTCAAAACGTCTTATATAATTTGAGGCCCCAAAAAAGATGCCAGGACAGGTGCCGCCCCGTGAAAACACCTTTGATTACAACAGTATTCCAGACGGGGAAAAGGTCCTCGATAAATTGGTCTACGTCCTAAAGCCCACAGTCACCACTGCTGGTTTCCTGGCCATCTGCGATATCGTAAGCCTCCCAACCCCTTAAAACGCCATCATTTAAAGCCTCCCTCCTCATCTAGCTCACTTTCGGTCAACCCAAGGGCTACGTCAACACGGCGGTCAGGTTTGGGGCTGTGAGTTTGCCTATAATCGGTGCTGCCAGCACTTTTGTGCTTGTTACCAATGGATTGGGCAGTTTGAGGAAGAAAAATGACCATTTGAATTGGTTTGTTGGAGGTAGACCCACAGTGTATCCCATTTGCACAATCATGGCTTAATGGTTTACTCATAAATCAGGATTTTCATTTGACACCGGTACTTTTTTAAGTTGATTTAAGTGCCAGTCCTCTGCTTTATTTATATCTGCTTTTTTGAAAACTTACTCAGGCAATAACCCCAGGTTAGTAACATTTAATACTTTTTGATGTGATGTAAATAAACATCCCAGTCAGATTAATTACTCAAGTTAACACAAGTAAGTTCTTGAAGCTGCATAAAGAAAGAAACATGAGATGATCTTAAGTCATGATTGTAGTATTAGCCTTTAGACCAAGAGTTGTTAATCCATGGCATTTAGGTTTTGTGACTGGCAGCATTGCTGGATTGTTGAAACGCAACAGAATGTGGGGATTTAATGTGGGAATGCTGGGTGGCATTCTAGCACTCATACAAAAAGAGATTAGCTTAAATGGATGGGAGTCCATTCCCTCAAACCCCAAGGTGAACCTAGTAAAAAACAATCCACATATTTAGGCTAAAATTGTATTAATTGCAGAGATATTTGGGAAATGGCACAGTTTGCCTGCGTGATTACTCACTCTATGCAGAACGGCCCAGGAACTGGACCACTGGTCCTGCTCAAGGCTCTTAGGTTAGCAATTCCTTAGACTTTAGAAGGATTAGAATTATTGTGTATTAGACATTAAGACTTGGAAAAAAAATGTGTTTTAAGGGTTTTCAATGTTTTATTTTAATAAATTCAACCTCTAGGTATATGCAGCTAAGTAGAAATACAATACAGGGCTCTATTTTCATAAATCGCCAGTCTCAAGTGAACTTTCTATAGCATCTGCTTCTTAGCAAATCTAAAAAAAAAATTTATGCACAAAAGCCATGATGGTACTTTATATGGGGTATTTCTTAATAACATGCTAATATTTAAGGTGATTCTTGGACCCATTTTAAACAAAAAACATATTAACATATATCATATCAGCCTAAGAAAAGTCAAGAGATTAAATGTGCTTAGAAATTAATGAGGATTTCAAAAATAATTTTTATTGGAAAAAAGCATTGGCGTACCATTTTTTTCTTCAATAATATTTAAGGCAAAACCCATATGGACACCACTGATAAAATTAATTAACCAGCAGAATATGTCGCTTAATGAATAGAAAGTGTGTACCAAATTTCACAAAAATATCTAGAGCAATGTCACAGATATTATTTAACACCCTGTATCTAAAAATTAAGACGTTTAGGACATATGTTCATATGAAGTACTTCTCCAAAATGTGCCCAAGATTCACCTCCTTAAATATTACCATGTTATTAAGAAACACCCTGTATAAATTTCAAAATAAGTTACATTAGTTATCAGTTTCGTTTTAGTCACTTAAACTTCAGGTGAAACATGAGACAACAAAGTCATCATCTATTAAATAAATTTGTTTTTTGAAGCACTCGTACTTACCTATGCATGGATGACAATAACAAATTGGCAGTAGCATAAATTTATCTGGAAAGATAACTCAATTAAGAAAGCTTACCTGCATTATCACGAAAAAATGTAAAATATAAAAATAATCAGTTTTGTAAAGTAAAATCACATAGCTTCAGGTGAAACACGGACAAAAATCTCATCATGAATACCCATATTTATAGTCGCATCTTGAGCATGAGCATATGCCTTAATCAAAAATGATATAAGTCCATGTATTTTAAATGGAGACTAAATGGCAAAGTCAGACTTGAGGCTTACTTGGAGCGCTCCTCCAAGTCACAACTATAAATAAGGGCATTATATATTAAGTACCAGTAATAAGTGAATTAAAAGATTATATTTTTTAGTTGGGCTTACCAATGCCTGTGTCATATCATATTATGAATATATCTTCAGCAAATTGACAAAGTCCATGGAATTAGATGGCCATTAAAGAAGGCAAAGTGAGGTCTGTAGAGGGTACAAAGCATAAGACAAAGTGGAAGCCTAGAAAAAAAATCAACTAAAATGAGGTAAACTAAGTATCTATGGATTGGAAACAAAAGTATTAAGCAATCAGTTTTGTGGATTATAATCAATTCTTCAGGTGAAACACGGACAAAAATATCATCATTATAAAGGATTTTTAAACTGTTTATTTGAGCTTTTAAAAAATTCAAATACTATACAATCTACATACCTTTTACACCTACCAAAATGCAACTTTTCAGCTACTCGTGTTCCTTAATTGGAAATTAGAATTAGGACAACTTCAACTTTCAAAGAAAGACCTTCAATGGCGCTGTTACCACTAGCAGTACAGTCGGGTACTTTGGTAATTTACTATTATAACTTTATGATCATTCTGGTTTTATGATTTTTATAAAAATTAAGGAATATTTGATTCCACGTGGATACATTAAAGAACAGCAGTTAAGGGAAAGAGAAAAGAGAGAAAAATATAGAGAGAGAGAAATTATTGATTGCCATAATTTGACGTTCGACGTTTGATGCTATACCTACCTTCGACGCCATTGACTAATAGTGTATTCTATTGGTAAAATTAGTGCGGCACCAGAGCATTAGTGCAGCCAGTTCCGCACCAGGCCGTGCAGTTAGTTGGTGCGAATTTTATGGATATTGGTGGGTGGGGGGGAACCGCAAAGCATAATTTTATATTTTTCTACGGTAAATCAAACGAAATATTTATATACAGCCGTATCGTCAATTCTCTCCAGTCTCCACCAGCAGATAGAGTAAAGAAGAGTAAAGCCTAGTTCTCAGAGGTTTGTCATGTCGCCGCGACACCTCCTTCTCCAAATTTAATAACGTGTCGCTGTCGCAGATATTCTACTTGGATACTTGCCTGAATTGAACCTGTGAATTTGATTTGGTGTTAAATTTATTAGGAATTTAACCCCAGCGGGATGACATATTTCGACTTGTAAAGTTTTTTTCCATTTTTAGTAAATTTTTATCTTTCAAACAGTATATTATTTTTTGTTTATTATACTTATTAATAAAATGTAGTAAACATTAAACTAAACCAATTGAAAATAATGGCGCGAGTGCCGTGACAAGTAGCGTGTAGTTGAAATAACCCAACTACAAACAGGGTGTCGCACGACAGATATAGGGAAATTTCAAAACATGATCTCTCATTGGTCGGACCAAGTGTCGCAGCGACATTACAAAGCTCAGAACTAGGCTTTAGTGTTTGCTCAAAATAAAATTCTTTGTGAAAAATGCTATTGATCATTATAATGGTGATCAAGTAGATCATCAGTAAATATTGAATGAGTTTGGATAATACTTTTCCTGAAATTATAATACCTATTTCAGTTTCAATTTGATCATTTATTATTAATTTTATTACAAAATCAGCCATTTTTGTTTAACTGTAGAATGCTTTAGAACGTTAAAGCTGGATTTATAGTTTCGTATCAGTAAGACGTAAGAAGTAAGGTCGTTAAGACAATTGCCGTTAATTTATAGATTCAAGCGCGGTTCAATTTTATAATTTTTCTATGTTGCCAGATTGAGCAGCGTGTATGTGATTGTTTGGTCATTTCATTTGACATGTTGAGTTGATGTGTGGCAACATGGCAACTCTGTAAGCGATTTTTCGAAGCTTTTAAGCTTTAAACTTACGGAAGTCTTTCTGTTTTTCGGTTTTCTGAAGAAACCAGCCCCTTGAGGCCCTAAATGCACATATGGCGCATATGCAATATTTTTAATTTTCGTCGAAGAGCATTTCTTTTCTTAGTTTTTGGACAGGCACTTTCACAATTTCTTGGGAATTCCGACCATAAAACATGAAACCCTACAATTACCCTTCTTCTTTAACCGGCCAAGGCGCCCTTTTAATGGTTTACGGCCCTTGAAAGAATTTCAGACCAGTGGGTGATCCGAACAATAGTTTAGTAATTAAAGCAATTTTGCAAATATCGATAATTGAAATTAAAATCTTATTCTCTCATCAGATAGA
Organism: Taphrorychus bicolor; assembly: GCA_951812265.1. Lineage (NCBI taxonomy): Eukaryota > Metazoa > Arthropoda > Insecta > Coleoptera > Curculionidae > Taphrorychus > Taphrorychus bicolor. Next base: position 38,463,669 of record OX638299.1, on the reverse strand, counting down.
GCTTTAATTTCTCATCCTTTGAATGTAAATTCGAGCAATTTGTATCTTAATTGACTGGGCAGGAAATTAACGGTTAATTTAAATAAAAAGCTTTATCAATTAAACTATTCATGTAAGGTGTCATTTTAAAAAGCATTATTTATTTTGTCTAGTGATCACACTTTCAATCCCCTTTTTCCAACAGATTTTTCAGAAAAGCTCATTTTCTAAATTTATGCCCGCGCTGTCTGAAGCGCCATATAGTCGCCACTGGCCAGGATAGTATTGATTTTTCTTGAATACCCTTTCGGAGATGAGAAGTACAGAGAGGGTGGTTCCGAGGATATTCGGAAAAATGGAGACGCGTTTTGAACTCGCGAGATTTGTGACCTAGACCTAGAGAGACAGATTTTGAACTCGGTAGAGTGACGATCTAAAGACGACGATCTAACCGGGAAGACGGAAAAGTTCGAATTTTACCGCGAGAAAAGAGTCAGTCCTGGGCACCGTCGTTCTGATTATCGCCAATTCGTAATGTGTTTCCCCTTTTTGAATCCCGTTTTAAGTCCGCCGCGCTAATTATTTGTATTTTAATTAGTGCCAAAACAATTAAACAGCTAACCCACCTCTGCCCTTTTCCTGAATAGGCCATTATCTTGCAGATAGCGGATACTTTGCAGATGCAGGAGACTATACCGGCAATTAAGTATTTGTAGAGTAGTTGTAGAAGTTGAAACATTTAGTATATTATAGTAGTGTTTTACTCATCATATCCTAGCGACCTGGCAGAATTATTTTCTCATCTACACTGCGTCGTTAGTTTAGTTTCCTTTGTTGTTGTTTTTTCGTCAATTTTAGTAAGAAATCGTGTACCCGTCAATCGCGTTTCTGTGGGCCACTGAGCTTATCGCGAAAAGTTTACGTCCACTGCTATTTTATTTCAGATTCCTGAGAAAACCGAAAATTGTCTTTTTTAATTCTAATTTCAATTAATTAATATTTAATTAGTTTTCTTTAAGGCGTTTTGCAGGTTTCGTCTTAAACAATAAAAACTTGCTGGCATACCCAAAATATTGCATTTTATCACATTTAATTTAGCATTTATTAATTATATCCGTTTGGCAATACCATTGAAGTGTTTTTTCGCTACAAAGATGAAACGCGACGGATTAATAATTATCGGCCTTTCACCCCCATAATTAGCGACCTAAGGGACAACAAAATAGATAGATCCTTTCCGAGAGTTGGGTTACCCTTGCAGCGTGGTAAAAGAGATTTGGCACAAGCGTATTAGTCGGACCTAGAACATTCACGTAGTCGAATCCCGGCAGACACGGCGGCGACGGCAACACAGGAGCCGTCAACCACAGCCGCCACCACGCAACGACCAATTAGCGACGGGGGGGACACTGCGCGACATGCCGCACCAGAGGAAATATTGCACACCATTGGATTGGTGAAGTTAGTGCAAGTTTGGGCGTTCCATTAGGAAACGAGTGCCGCACTTTTTGCACTTAGTGTAGTCAGTTCCGCACAAGGTCGTGTAGGTGGAGCGGCGCCGATTTTACGGGTATGGGTGGGTGGGAGGACTATATAGCATAATTTTATATTTTTCTAATAGGTAACTTTAATAAAATAAACGGGAAATGAATGCCGTATCGTCAATTCTCTCTTCCAGCTGATTCAGTGAAGAAGAGTACTTGCCTCTTTTGGAAACAAAACAGTTTTTGCCCTAAATATTCCGTGTGAAAAATGTTACTTATTATTATAATGGCGATCAGGTTGATCAGTAAATATTTAGTGAGCTATACTGTTACGATATTATGGATAATACTTTTACGATGAGCGGGAGCCTTCGCGTCTCGCTCTCTATCCGGCAGCTGCAGCATGGAACTGTCGAGAGTGATTTATTGCTCTGTTTATTTAGAGCGCAGCTATTTATGATCTTTTTTTATGTCTCGGATTAATTTGTTTTTTCTAAGATATTCTAGGCTTTTCTGTATTTTTAGGATTTTGTATAAAATGCGAATAGCGCGGCCTTTAGAGTAGTCTTATTTTGATCGAGCTATAAGTAAGCTAAAGTACCAAACGATAATAGAAGGCTATAAAGGGTTAAGTAGTGAGTTATTTAGCAGCGAATTGTACCTTTGGACGCTTATTCTATAGGAAATAAGAGTGAAAGTGAAAGTGAAAATTGCTGGCCATTGAATTGGCCAACAGAATTCGTCAACAGAATTTTTTGACCATTAAGGTTGTAAAAATTCTCACTTTTACTTTCACTCTTTCCTATAGAATAATGCCCCTGTGTGTATTTGTGGGATAAATAAATAGTGTTTTCGTTAAATCGTTACACTGGAATTATTGAACCCTGAGATCGCAACGCAACAATACTTTTCATGAACTTATACCCTTATTTCAGTTTCAATTTGATCATTTATTTTAAATTTTATTGCAAAATTACCTATTTTTCTTTAACCATGGAATGCTTTGGAACGTTTTAGAATAAAAATACCCAATTAAAGAAAACGCGTACACTACTTTTAATTTTTGCACAATTCATATTAGGAAATTTCCCGCCAAAGATATTTCAAGGTCATAAAATCGGTCTCCATTGACTTTGCACTAATAACCAACGAGGCAGCCCTCGTGCGATTCTAGTGCAGCGCTAACTTTATCAATGGAATACGCTATAATATGGCATCCAGTACTCTGTCAATCAGGTGAAAATTGACATCTGCTTTTCGACCTTTGACCTTCGCTGTGACGTCACGCTTTCCAAATCCAAATCTAACACAAAACTTCCAGAAAGGTATCTAGGGTACCAAAATTCCAGTCATTCCAGTTGTCTCGTAATTCTCCAAGCTTGTTCAACACTAACAGCAATGTAGTTAGCTTATTAAAGAAGCGGCACAATGAACGAGACATTTACGGCAACCGCAGGGCCAGGGCTGCTGCGCCCAGCCAGAGGGGGGCTCCACTGCAACAAAGACTCCCTCACGGATATGTTTGGCTGGTTCCTGCAGGTATTGCTGGCCTGCCTTGCATTCACGTGCCTCATTGCTAAGAGGTAAGTCAATTAGGCATGGTTGGTAAGCAGGAATTTATATTTAAGTGTTTAGGTTTTGCGAGCCCCGTTTGCGTCGACGCTCATGGCAGATTTGGTTCTATGATACTAGCAAACAGGGCATGGGTGCTATGGCCATTCACTTAGCAAATGTCTGGCTTGCTGGGCAGTACCAGGGTGATCCCTGCACCTGGTACCTTATCAACTTTCTACTAGGTACTTAAAAACTTTCAGAGGCATTTTATTTTATTAATAATAATCACAATTGTAGACTCATCTTTGGGGCTCTTGATAATTTTTATAGGCATTAGAACTTGCCAGTATTTGGCTCGCAAAAAAGGGTGGGAAGCTATAAACTTCGGAGAGTATGGGAAACCACCTAATGTGAATGCCTGGCTGGCACAATGCTGCCTCTATGTTGGACTTATGGTCATTGTTAAAGTGTCCATCACTTTGTTCATGCAGCTGGACTTCTGGGAGAATGTTAAAGACTTTATTTTGAGCCCTATTGACAACCGTTATGTGGAACTGGCGTTTGTTATGCTCATTATTCCCTTCTTTGTAAATGTAAGATTGTGTGTCTAATGTAATGGAGAAATGTCTGTTATATTTATAAATGCTATTTACAGATACTAATGTTTTGGGTCACTGACAATTTTCTAATGTATCGTGACCCTAGTAAAAGGCGGCGTGAAAGCTGTGAAGTCAGCCTGTTGGAAAAGGCCAAGGTCAAATATCGAGCTCTTAGGAAGAAAAAGTCTGATTCCGAGAGTGATGTTTTACTGTCTGGTGAGTGCCATGTGGAGTTTAAGAGGTCATAGTTACGTGTGGGACTGTTGGGTTTTAGCCGATGATGACTTATTGGATCCAGATCAAGTGCCTATTAATGTACGGGGGGCTGTCCAAACTTAGTGCTATGTTTAAAAGAACACTGAATACAAGTGCCAAATTGCCCCAAGTTACCACAGGAAATTTATGTAAAATACTCCTTCTAGGGCTCTCTAATTTCAAGTAAAAGTTCTCCCCCTTTAAAGTCCAAGGGAACTTTATAAGGATGTTACTTACCAACAATACCATATCACACTATCAAGTTATGCGCATTTTATTTTTTTGTATATTTTAAGTTGCACCAAAAGAGATTTCTCCTTGGTTTGGAGGTTGTTTCTAGTAGTTTTATGATACCAAATACTGAGTTAAGTACCACCAATAGTTGTAAGGTCTAAAAATAATTATTACAAAAACAACACTGTTGTGATAGACAAGTAAGTTGTTAAGCAATAAATAAAAGTTATATTTTTAGTATCTGAAAGTTTTAGAACTTCCTAGAACATGGGGGAAGGATGAAGCTTGTGAGGAATGTAATATAATTGATTGTAATCGTAATACTTCCAAACACTTCCCTATACCATTTAGGGTACTACTTTGAGTGACTAAACTTGATGGTACGTACGATTGAATGGTCCTAGTTTAAAGGACAAGTTTACCGAAAGAACTACGTAGTTTTGCGTTTAATATTCTTTCAAAAACTAGAAAAAACGGGCCGTTGCCGCCATTTTAAAGCTTTTAATGGTTTTTTCCACTCAGCGATAGGTGGCGCCAGGATGTATTTATGAATCTCGATTGCCATTCACATTCGAAATTAAATTCTTCACTCCTTGCTCAAACATATTAGTTAAACTGCTGGGAATGACAGCTCAATTTTTTAGGTACACTACGGAAAGGTCATCATCCTCAACATTGATATTATTTCCTGCCAGAGTTTTTTAATAAGAAAATCACGGAAACAAATAGAGCTATCTTTTGTCATTTTCGTTTAAACCTAAATGTCATTTGTGTCAACCATAGCATTGACTTTGACAGTCACGCTGACGTCAGACGTTTCCTTTCGTTTCTGACGGTTGTGGTGGTTGGGACTGCGGGCCCCCGTTTTCCGTGGCAAATTGCAAAATTGTGCCGTTTCCTCATTAACAAACTGCCCAATTTCAATCGAAATCCATTAAATTCGTTCCGCACCCATTAATCATGGCCGATCTGGACGACTTTTTCGCCAAAAAAGACCGTAAAAAGAAGACTTCCAAAAAGTTTGCCACCACGGAAGAGGTCGCCAAGAAACTGGAGGATACCGCTAAGAAGGTCGAGAAACCCAAGAAGGAGCGTCCGCCCGAGGGCGAGGAGGGCGCCCAGCAGGTGATCGTAAGTGAAAATTTCCTAAAGTTATTAACTCCGCTCTTCATAACCTTACTCAACCATATTGCCCCTTTGGCAGGAGCAAGACGAATGGAAGGAGTTTGAAGAAGAGAAGAAGGACTACACGGGTCTGAAGATTGGTAATCTGACGATCAATCCAAACGAGGAAACTGGAACTTCCAATCAAGACCCTGCCTCTGGTGACCAAGCTGAAGGTGGTGATCAATCTAACGAAGGTGACAAAAGAGCTGGCCCCTGGAAGCGTATGGACGTGCCGCAGGAGCCACCACATGAAGAAGCACCAGCCCCTGTAGAAAAGAAGCAACCAGAGCCTTCCCTTAATAGTGAAGCCAAAACTTATAGACCCCCATCAATGCGGCACATGAGTTCTCAGCCAGCAAATCCTCTACCAGGTAGACTTAGGGGGAACAGAGGCGCGGCTCCTGATATTCACAATGAGGAGTATTTTCCCACTTTAAGTAAAACTGGGGACACCAAGAGGTGAGTGATATACTGTCATATTATTGTTTATTAACATTCATGGGGGGTATAATAGGAATCGAGGAGAAGGCAGTTTCGAAGTGGTGCAACAGCACAGGGCCTCCTCACATCGCCAACAGGTAGAGCAGTCAAAGGGCTCCGCAGGACCTCAGTTGAACTTAGGCAATCGTTATAATACTTTAAGCAATGACAGCTAGTAGAGATTAGCTCTTTTACAGGGAGAGGGGGGCTGTCGCCATCTTAACAACCCCCCTAGGAAGCTCCACACATTTCTTGGTGCCCCTCTGGGAGCTTCCTGGGGGGTTACATGTTGATTTGTGATGAAGATGTTTTATCATTCAAGAACCACACTAATTTTCGAGAACCTATCTACATATTATGGAATTTTCAGATAAAAAAAAGAGAGTTAAAAGGGCCTTGGAAGGGTTCCACTTATAGACTGTTTCCCTAAATGAACTGCTGATTTACAAGTAATTGGTTAATTTGTATAAATTATTGTCGAGATTCCAGTTGACATTGTGGATTGAGCCTGGTTACATACTTGTATTTTTTTTAATTATTATTAAATTATAATATTCTTGAAGAAGTCTTATTTGCAATATTTTGCTTTTTTTTTTTGTTAACAGGTATTTCAAAATTTTTTGGAAATGTTGAGTTATTCCCATTATTTCCAAGAAATTTTGAACTTCCTGAAGGGCCTCCTGAACTGTAACCTTTTATTATCCCCTATACTAAGACTATAGAAGATTCAGATTTTCACCCGCATGTACTTCAAAATATGTAATTAATGGGACCCTTATGAAACTATTTCTTGTCATATTCAAACTAGATTTAGGTAATGTGTTTATTTTATGGCTAAGAAAATGTAGCCAAAAGTTTTAGCTGTTTGTCCTTCCTTTTGCTTTTGCATAAATTAAAATTTTATTTTAAATTCCATAAAGGACCAAATGTACAAACAGAAAATTTGAGATTTGTGGGTTCACTGGTGAGTAGTAATTGGAACAGGAGTAACAAAAAACACCTTGTATTAGCCCTAAAAATACATACAAAAATGTTAAGCTAAATCACTGAAAAAGTCTGAAGTATTCTTCACTTTCGAAGAGGGCAAGTTGTTTGCCAACTCTTTCTTGCGCTCATGCTTCTTGTGTTTGTGCCCCACCTTTTCAAATGTCTCGAAATACTGAATATTCCAGAACTTGATTTCATTGTTGTGACCACTCGAAGCAATAAAGGTGCCATTGTTACAAATATCCAGACACTCCACCGACATATCATGCTGCCCCACTATTCCCAAATGCCTATAAGAAAATTAATGAGTAAAACTGAGCAGGGCTTATACAATGAGGCCAAACCTATGTGGAAACAGATGGGTGGCTCTCAGATTGCCATCTTCACAAGCTGTGACAACAATGCTTTCAGTGATAGGTACCAGCGAGTTTATAGCAGTCTTTGGACCCGGAAAAGCATCACTGTTTAATCCAAATTCATTCCAGTTGAAGAAATAAAGTTTGCCCTTTGTTGACCCTGCAAGGACTTTTGTTTCAGTTCGAAATAGCCCCAGACAGGTCAATTCATCATCCAACTCTTCAGACTGCATGAAAATGCACCTGTTTTGTAGGTCAATTGTTGTCAGAGACCCATCTCCACTCGAGCAGAGCAAATACTTATGATTCGAGTCTGTAGCTATATCACTGATATAATCTTCATTTTTACGTGTTTTGTATATTTGTTTGTCCCCTTTTTCTCTAAAATTATACTTAACACTAAGCAGAAAAGCTGGGACATGCATTATATTACTACCTTAAATCCCATAGTTTCACAGTTCCATCATCATCACCTGTTGCAAATAAGTTTTCATCAATTATGGTAAGACAGTAAACTGGGGCTTCATGGGAGTCCTCATAGAATCTGACTAGCTTGCCACTATCTGCATCGCTAACCATTATACTCTTGTCCTTTGATGTGGAAAGCAGAAGCTTACCATCGTGGCTAAACTCAATGTCCCTGCAAGCCTTTGTATGTAGCTCCAAGGTGCCTGAAATTAATTCTTACTATTACATGGGTTACCTCCAGACCACTAACGCTTACACTGAAGAGTGTTAGCTTCCTTGGAATACTTGTAGAAGACTACATCTCCAACTATTGATGCCACAGCTAACAAATCAGACTCGGGATGGAAACAGAGGTCGGTCACGAAGTCCTCGCAGATGATCTGGGGAGGATGGTCGTTGGTGAGCTCGCACTCCCGCTTTATGGCCTTAATAACCTCGTCCTCGGATTCCTCACCTGTAGCCGCCTCAGTTGCTTCGCCTTGAGGCTCTGAGGCAGCTTCCTCGCTTTCTGAATCTGAGTCGGACATGCTAACGTCACTGTCTGTGTCCGAGGAGGCCTCCCCCTCAATGAGGGGGGCTTTTTTGGGGCACATTTTGGAAATCAGGGTTTAGGAGAAGGAAAAGTAAGGTTATATTGACGTTTGTGTTGTGGGGTCTTGGTAAATGTCAAATGTCATGGCCATTAATAATAAGAACGACAAGAGATGGCGCCCCTTAATTTTTTTACGTTTCAGTTTCAGTACTATTTTGAAATAAACAGAATTATGATATTCATGGAATATAATGACAAATAGCTGCAAAGTGACTTTACAATTGAAAAGTCTTTTTATGGGATTTTTAACTTTTAACTATCCTTAAACTGTAACCTATAACTCGCTTCATGAATGGAAAACGTCGTCCACAGATGGCGCTACATATGCGTGTGGGGGTTTTTGCAATTCTTGAGCTTACTTTAAGCAACTGAAACGACATTTCGTTAATATTTGGGTAAATTAGAACATAGTCTTTAATTGAATACTCACTTCTTTGATAATTACACCTGAATCTGTCCCAAAATGACCAAAAACTAGGCTGTGCTTGAAGCACATTGTCTGTAGATGGCGCCGCATGTACGTTAGTCGTTTGTGCAATTCTTGAACTTATTTTTAAGCAATTCAAAAAAATTTCTTTAATGTTAGCGTCAATTAGAAGATAGTATTTAATTTAATACTTACATGTTTGCCAATTACACTTTAAACAGCCCCAAAAAGACTAAACACCATACTGTATAGTATAGTATGCCACTACGTTTAGAGATGGAGCAACTACACAATTCCCTATTCCCTGCGTTTAAATTTTATAGCTTCAACTTAGCGCGCTGCAACTTTCTGGCTTGAACAGAATCATATTTAATAATTCAAGAGAAACTATCCAGATTACGTGGAATAAACGACCAACATTTCTATCCCACTCCAAGTTCACAGAACTGGCAACAAATCGGATTCTCGGGAAACCGCCGGCTGGAAAATGAACTTTCAACGAACTGGGTCGCTTTCCCCGGACTCATCTGGCCGCTAAACACGTTAATAATCGATTGCCAAATTTCCTTGAAAAGCTCGAATTCCTTTATAAAGTCTTTTTTTCTATTCCTACAGGGATATTTTCTGTTCCTATAACGTTTTCGGGTGTTCCAATCCTTACATTCTTATTAAGAAAACAAGGGATAAGATAAATAGGCAATTGTCAGTAGAGTTGAACTCGAATGACCTAGAAGATGTGTAAAAATGGTCTAGTTTTTTTGACCAGAAGTCCGCCATTTATTTTAAGAAACCTGTGACGAAATTTTATCATTTGCGCCCCTCTTTTTAGCAGCTGGAACTGGGAACCTTTAAACTGGTGACAATATCCGCCGGAAGTGACGTCTCGGTGATATCATACGTCAAACTATTGCAAAATAGTTGTCACTGTCATTATTTGTATTATTTCTTATTTCAAATCCAATCGAATATCAAACTTATATCCATCTCCTAGCTAGAGCGCTAGGGCTTCTAGCCTTTGGCTGACCTAGCTCCAAGGTTTTTTAAAACTTAGTTTCCAACTAACAAAAACCAAAAACAATCGACGCAGTCAATATCCGGTCCGACTTTAAATTGCTATTATAGCCGAGTTCGGTAATTCTATCCGAGCGCTCCGGACACAGACCATTTCCCAAAATCTTAACAAGCTAGAGTGAGATGGACTGATATCCCGAGCGGTCAGGATGTAATTACCGAACTCAACTAATGACGCTTTGATGAGATCTTAAGAGTGTTGGACTTCCGGCCAAAAAAAAAACAAGACCATTTTTAGGCGAACACCGACATTTCTTGGGGTTTATCGATTAACGCTAAATAACGCTCGATTAAACTCTGATCAAGTTTACTAACGGCAAATAATGATTTTATAACTTCGTGAATATTTTTGATGTGTCTATCAAATTTCGTGAATCTCTCACTGGTCCTTGGATTTGTTGAAAGTTGCCGAAGAAATTATTGGCTATTTCATTCAACACATAACAGTTGGCTTTGTCCATATCTTCTAGGTCATTGGTCAGAGCACATCAATTGGCGAATCAGTAATCACATCTTCAAATGATTCGTACCCACCTCAGAAAATATAAACTAAGGGAATCCACGCGCGCAATTCTCCGCTATATGGGCAGCTGTTACCAAAACAAAAATGATGAGACGCCATGTCTAAGGCGAAAACCAAACATCTCGTTGGCTATGTGTTTTTCTGCAATAAATTGCATTTTGCAAGTATTTAATATTAAAAATAATTGTGTAATTTACAATTAAAAGCAGCGGCTATAGAAAGGAGCCTGGAGTTACTTTTTACAGGTAAACAGATAATGACGTTTTTCAGCAACAATTAAATTATTTCAAATAACTCTAAAACCAGTTATTTTACATCCAAATATTCGAAATATGATTTAGTAAATACCGCAGTGAAATAATGCTATTTTGGGAAATATTTTTCTAGTCCTGTAACTTGTAGACAGTTTTTTTATTTACATTTTTGAGCAGTTTTTCCAGGCGCAGTGGATGTAATCCCAGGGTTATCAACGGCTATTAATTCACAATTATTTTTATTTATTTAATAGTAAGTCGATGCTTGCTAATATTACTAATGTTACAAATAGTAATTTTTTTTCAAGCGGACTAAAAGTACGTCATTTGTTTTCTCCATACGCACACCTAAAGTGGGCTTTCAAATCCTGAGACCAAAAAAGTAGCAAAAAAGTCCTAGGCAGTAAAAGTAAAGTCAAAAGTCACCGCTAGTGTCATGGTGGCGCATATATAAACGATTTTCATTCACCAAAATTATTTTAATAATAGATGACACCAGATAAACCGATCTAAGTGTATTGCCATCTTTACATTCTTGTTGATAAAACAAAGGACAGAAATACTCTCAGAGCACTCGAGAGCACCATCCGAAACCGTTATTAGTCGAAATCGCATAGGTTCTCGAATTCTGAATTCGTCTGTTAAATGTCATGCGCGTCATCATATTTATCTGTCAATGTGACATTTATTAATTTAGTATTGAAAAAATGCTACAAATTCTTAGTTTACTATAATCATTGGTTATTATTTAATACATTAAAACCATTGAACATTGAAAACTACCATTCTAACATATTCTATGTATTTTACAAATAATATACACCACTAATTGGGTAAGTACCTAGACCCGTTTAAAGAGGATGAGAGAAAATTGCAAAACTGAACCATTTTTAAATAGATTTCTTATTTCTTGCATGCTTGAAAAAAAAATAGTATATGTTACTCGGAGTAAAAGGTCTTTTTGTGCTTCGCCCAGTTGCAGGCCTCAGCTTCGCTTCGGCCGTCAATCTTTGGGCTCAGCACGAAAAGACCCACTTTTACTCCTAGTGACATAATCTACTATTAGTTCCATTATTATTTTTAATAAAATATTTTCTTATGTGCTACAATACCAATGCTACGTCACTGGCATTTTCACACTTGACAGATTGGAGCAAACTGGTAACAGACGCCTGCGTCGTATACTACTTCCTCTGGCTTACATTTTCTAAGGGGGGTCGAAACTGTTTTGGGTCTCTCCAGATGTAACATACTATTTCTTTAGCTGATCTTTGAGCTATGATGTGATGGAATAGACGAAGGATTTAGGAGATTTGGACGGAACAAACAAACAAGTACGGATCGATATTTTCCTAAAAATGGGTTCGTTTTTTGTCCGGAAGGCCGCTATTTTAAGTAATCCGTGACATAATTTTATTGTCAGACATCGAGCCAATCTGTAGACTTGGAGACCCCTTTTTGTTTTACAGTTTTGGCCCCCCTTTTTAGCAATGGGAACCTTCGGACTGATGTCGACTTCCGCGGGAAGTGACGTCTCGGTGACGTCATGATGTTCTTACGTCAAATTATTGCAAAATAGTTGCCACTCTCATTGTTTTATTACTTTTAATTTCCAATCCAAGCCCACAGCTGACCTAGCTCCAAGGTTTTCTAAAACTTAATTTCTAATCAAACAAAAAAACTAAACACAATCGACAATCAATATCCGGTCCGGCTTTAAATTGCTATGCCACTTGTAACGACGGACTTCCGGCCAAAAAGGTAGTCTTTTTTAGGGAAATATCGGTATTGGTTGACTCCGTCCATATCTTCTAGGTCATTGATGTCAGAGCAGAAGCGAAGCCGAACTTTTTTGGAACCCACTGCTACAAAGGGGGGCCAAAACTGTAAAACAGGCGGGTTTCTTCAGATGTAATATACTGTCTCGTTGGTATTGACCAATGACCGTATCTCCTAGATATGGACAGAGCCAACAAATGTCAATATTTTTCTAAAAATAATCCCGTTTGTTGGCCGGAAGTTTGCCATTTTTAAGGTACCCATAACGTAATTTCATTGTTAGAGCATATGTAAAACAGAAATGTCTCTTCAGATGTAAGTAATATACTAGTTCGTTGGTAATGGCCATTCTAAAACAGCTGATTTTGACATAAGTCCTCCATACTGCTTCGTAGGGCAATCAAACAATATAGCCAAATATACGAAATTTTCTGTGTTTATGCGAAAACGTTGAATAGGACTGACGGCAATTCAATGTAGTTTGTACTTTTAGAATGAGATATCTTCATTAAAACTATATTTTTCTGTTGTTATTCGCATTTTATTAACATTACCCTTATATAATTTATAATCACACATAAAATTGGAGTATATAAAAATAGTAAGAACGGCAACACCGCAGACAGTTTATTAATTATGAGGAGCATATTTGTTTTTAATGTATTAAAATTTTCTTCAGCCTTAGACATTTTCCTTAAAAAAAGGTGACTTATAGGAGTATAGTTAAGAAGCTCTATTTATAAAGCAGACCTCTGGATAACATCATTACAAAAATGGAACATTTCCAACAAGGGTAACAATAAGTAACACTTTGGATGATGATTAAGCCGATGGAGAGCTTCAGGAGATGACTTGTCGTTACATGTATTGCAAATCAAACATGAAAGTGATGATCAAGATCAAATTTTAAGTTTCGGTCGATATTTTGATAGGCTGGTCTGCCATATTGCCTTGAGGGGCATACATGTCAAATTAGGTATTTACGGTCAATGGCCAAATTGAATTCGTGGAAAACTGCCGAATGGAACACTATAATTTTACCCAAATTCCTTGAATCGCTTAAATTCCCTTTTAAAGTTTTTCTACCCCTACAGGCATGTTTTCTATCCTCTTAATAGTTTACAGAGCGGATAAGTATAGGCAATTGTGCATAGCTGAACTCCTAGCTATGATTAGGTATGAAAAAGACCAATTATTTTGTTAAAAATATCAATGTCTCATTAAATTAAACATAGCGACATACCAAAAATATTAATTTATATTTTGTAGTTTAATATTCCAGAACACCAGACTTTGACCAAGTCCGCCATACTCAGGGGCATCAAACAATAAGCAACACTTTCGATGAAGATTTAGGCCCATTAGGACCTTTAGGAGATAACTTGTGGTTAAATGTATCTCAAATCAAACATGAATCATGATGATCAAAATCAAGTTTTCCGTTTTGTCTGATATTTTGATAGGTTGGTCCGCCATATCGCCCTTAGGGACATTCATGTCAACTGACGAAACTCTGGAATGGTCAATGGCCGTTGAGCATTCCGCCTCCATAATCCGTCTTCGTCCGTCCTGCGATATGGTATTCCCCAATGACCTAGCAGATATGGACAGAGCCAACAAATGCCGATATTTCCCAAAAAATGTGTTTCAAGATCAATTTGTTAACCACACAAACCGATCCCAAACTAAGGGTTGAGCTTTCAAATATTTTACTTGCTCGCTTTATGGGTTAGTGAACCTTTCCAAAGGTTGCCAATTTTTAACTTTATCTGCCTTCATGGAGGTTGCAAATAAATACTAACAACAAACTATAAATCTCAAGTGTATTCAAAAGAATAAGAAATGGATATTAACAAATTAATTATAGAGTAATAGTAAAAACACTAAGGCTTAAAATTCTTAAACCCTGGCTTAAACTAAAATCAGTAAAAAATGAAAAAACACACCAGTTGCGCCTAGCTACTAAAATAACTAATTAAATCGCTAATCTAAAAATAATAAAATATACATTTAAATACCTTAAGTAATGTAAAATGTGCGGTAAAATTCAAATTCTAGAAACTAATTGTCCCTGAGCAATAGGCAACTGTCCCTGAACAATCGTAGCAGTCTTTCTCAATTGTAGAAACTGTTTAGATCCTACCTTGATCGTCGGAAACAACGTCAGACATCAGGATTGAGGGCACGACAGCACATTAAAGTTTAATGAAGCTGGGAGATTCCTATAATTCTTAGGAATAAAGGTGATTCTTCCAATCAGTCACTGCATCTCACCTTTTACTAGCACAGTGAATACAGGGGATGAACTTATTTGAATTAATTCATCAGCCAAAAAGGGGCACGCGAACCTATTTCGACGTGGAACCAAATCAATATTAACAGCACCACTTTTGGTGCGAGTTTTTAGAGCCGAAACTTCCGAAAGGGACTAATTGAGCAATCTGTGTAAGAGGAAAGAAGAATGAAGAATGCGAACGTCAGACATTTTAGTGTTTTCCTTTTTGTATGTATGGCCTTGACTCCTCGATACATAAACAAAACACATCCACCACTCCGACCAATCAGAACCCGAGTTACGAGCGTCGGCCAAGAAAACTTCCCTTAGCAACCTTAAAAATTGCCCTTTACACAACTCAAAGTGGCATTATTATATGCGTTGGAATAAAATTTGTGCTATTAATAGAATCAACGGTGATAAGTGCATACGTGAAACTGCATACGTGAAGACTGCTAGCATTGAGTTCGGATTCAGAGATATATCATAGACTTTTAACATACAGAACTTGTTGAGGAAGTTTCCGAAACAAAATGGGAACCCGCTTTTTGGCCGGAAGCCTGTCGCTTCAAGGTTTTACAAAACCTTGAAGCTAAGTCGGCTAACGGTAATGTTCGATTGGATTGAAAATAAGAAATAATAAAAATGATGACAGTGACAGCTGTTTTGCAATAACTAGACGTAAGACGTCACCGAAACGTCAGTTCCGGTGGAAGTCGTCATCAGTCCAAAGGTTTCCACTAGAAAGAGGGGCCAAATAAACTAACACAGGAAGGGGTCTCCAGATTAGCTCGATGGTATCCCCTATTGTTGTACAATATTCTGCTATTAAAAATTGAGAGCTTTGTCAGTAGAGAATAATAGCGAACGTTATTTGTACCGTGTGCTCATTAAAAAACCTCAAGCAGGCCATGGAATTATATAGAACAGTAGGTCTAAGATGACTTCATAAAAAGAATTGAAAGTCGAGAATGTCATAAAATGTTCCGATTTTCATTTTTTTATGAACCAAAGAGTTTTAATTCCATGGCTTTCTACGAGTTTTTTTTTATATACACACCCTATACTTGGACTTGGAGTAAGGAGATATTATCAAAGGATGCCATATTAGTAACTTTCTCCCATGATAGTTGATAAGCAGTTCCCTGAAAGCCGGTTTTTCCATCAAGTGCAGTAATAAATCCTTTAAAACTTCATAAGAAAAAATACGAACTGTAGCCTTGGACCTGATTTCTTATCTCGGATTGCTTAATCCCATTCGCAATAATCACATGTTATCGAGTCTCGTTTTTATATTAAATCACTCGAGGAAGCGGTTGTTGTTCGAAAGTCAATAATTTAAACAGGTGCGTGAATCATGATCGATGAATATGATGATATATGTTATCACCAATATTTTGTATATTTCTTTCTAATGCTAGTTCTGGGAATTACAAGCTGCGATTTAGAGCATTTTTGAGTTTAATGAGTTTATCGTCTGATATACATACATACGTGTTACGGGGTTATGAAAAAAACACTTTGTAGATAATGCTCGTTTTGGTTTTAGTCTGTTGGCAAATAGCGAGTACCCGATTTCGGCAAAATGCACAACATATCCATCAGCTAACGCTTAGGGTGACTTTTACAAGTATCAGTAAAACCTCAGTTTGAAGTTAAAACACCAGTAATGACGTAGATTGCATTGTTTACCTGACAGATAAACAATGCAATGTACGTCATATCTGGTGTGTTTTAACTTCAATCTGAAGTTTTCCCGATAGTTGTAAAAGCCGCCCTTAATCGACTAACCTGAATATTGACTATTCCAGAATTCCGTTTTTGCTGCATATGGCTTCGAGGGGTCATATTGCCTTGAGGGGCAATAACCTATCAAAATATCAGACGAAATGTTTGAGATCATGTTTGATTCAAGTTTTGATTGGTTGAAAAACCCAGATTAGTTTTTCAGCTAGAATGTACTCAGAAACATCTTTAGAAAAAGCTAAATGCGATCCAAAGGTTTGGTTTTGTATAATCACGGAAAATTCCGTATGTTTGACTACAGTGTTTGTTACATCCCTCAAAGCAGTTGTCAAAGTCACGTGTTCTATAATAAATAGGTAAATACCTTAGAAAATGGAAACCATGGAATCCACTCGCGCAATTCTCCGTTATATGGGCAGCTGTTACCAAAAATGATGAGACGCCATGGCTAAGGCGAAAACCAAACATTTCGTCGGCTCTGTGTTTTTTTGCAATAAATTGCATTTTGCAAGACTTTAATAATATAAATAATTGTGTTGTTTACAATGGTGGGATGTGCAGCTTACGGTTGTAAAAGCAGCGGCTATAGAAAGGAGCTTGGAGTTACGTTTCACAGGTAAACAGATAATGGCGTTTTTCCGCAACAATTAAATTATTTCAAATAACTCTAAAACCAGTTATGTTACATGCAAATCTTCGAAATATGATTTAGTAAATACCGCAGTGAAGTCAATAATGCTATTTTGGGAAATATTTTTCTAATCCTGTAGCTTGTAGACAGTCTTTTTATATAAATTTTTGAGCAGTTTTTCGAGGGGCGCAGGACCCCAGTAATCCCAGGGCGATCAACGACTATTAATTCACAATTATTTTTATTTATTTAATAGTAAGTCGATGTCTGCTAATAATATTACGTACAATATTACTAATGTTACAAATAGTAATTTAGTTCCATTATTATTTTTAATAAAATATTTTCTTATGTGCTACAATCCAATGCTACGTCACTGGCATTTTCACACTTGACAGATTGGAGCAAACTGATAACAGACGCCGGCGTCGTATCCTACTTCCTCTGGTTTCCATTTTCTAAGGTAAATACCATTACAGCTTACAGCGTTTTCGGGTGACAGCTTTAGAGCGCTCTGAGATGAGTATTTCTTTTGTTTTCGCTATAAGAGTGTAGGGATGGGATTACTATCAGAGCGGTCTAGAGCGATTTTTGACCTTTACGATGTTCCTAGATCAAGTGGGTTTTTTTCGTTGGAAAAACTGCTTTATTTTTATTTCTGTATTTTCTATCCGCAGTATAATTGCCCACTCATTAGTGGTATTATTTATAGCAGCGGTAATACCAGACCTACTCTTCTCCATACTTAATACTAGTCGGGTTATGAAAATTCCCCATCAACCGCCGATGAACCGGTCGCATATCTCAAATTCCACCTTTCACTGGAATTCACGCGTCCCATAGTCATACCGCGCTTATCGGCCGGAACTCGGACGAATTTCGTTTCTTAATTTGTTTTGATCGTTACTCATCTGTTTATGTTTGATTTATCTCCACCAGACTATAGAGCAAACCTGTAGATGCTCGTTTGTTAACCCCCGAAGGGCAATGGGCGCTCTCATCAGGTGGCCGTTGCATTTCGTGGCAAGTCGATGCCCGTTGGCCTTTCAGTCTGGACGGATTCCACGACGAATGACTAATCGTTCCGTTTAGAGAGAGAGAGATTACGCCACTTTACGAGTCGGAACACGCCGGATCGGAGTTTCGGTAAAAAAGGTGGAGAAATATGCGCCAGCGGTAGAAGTGAACGCGTGGGCCACCCACGTGCGTCATTCATTGCGGCCGGCAAAATAATTGCGATCGGTATTTACGTCTTGCGCTAGCAAATACATATGTAAATACGACGGAAAATTGCCCTAATTTACTGTGTTTTGTTATTAACAATAATCTTTGAAATTGGAAATAACGTTCGTATATTGGAGGTTGTTTACCCGATTCCAACAACAATGACAGACTCTGTTCGTTTCGCTATCGTTCGCCTTGTTATGTGGGTCCTAAACGACTTGTAGCGTACAGAATTACTTGCATCAAAACAACATTATTTCTATTTGTATCTTCGTTAGTTGTCAATTAACAGCTGCCATGTAACCAAAGAAATGGAGGCCATTATTACTTGTTTTTGATCTCTGATAAAATGATTTTAGTTTCAAGCAACATATATACGGGGAGTTCATTATAAAACTTCATCTAGTTGGCTGTAAAATGTCAAAAGAAAAAGATGGAGAAACAAAAGTCCATTTATTTTGATTATGTCATCCTTTTCTGTCAAAATTTCATAGCCTGCTAGATGAAGTTTCATAATGAACACCCCGTATATTATACACATTACAGTTTTGGATCCTTTTTAACCAGTGGGCCACACAAAAATGACGGCAAATTAGGCAGGAAGCGACGTTACTTGACGTCTTATGGCATATCATTCGAAAGCAATGGTGGACTTCTGAGGCGCTTTTCATCTTGCCGCGGGAGTAGCTCGGAGGGTGAAGTACGTTTTTACACTGTCTGGCCGACTTTGACAACTATGAAAAGCTGTTCCAGCTAGAACAGTTCAAATCCATATGGACTTAAGGCTCCGAGAGGGTGACTCTCCAATCCTTTATTACAGTTGGAAAGCGACATGATGTAAAGGCAAACATTTTCGAAACGAATTTTTTCCTAGATCGGAAATTTTTAGTTTTGTGAAGCCACAGTCACACAACACTATAGTAGTGCTCTTAAAACTCTCTATCTGTATAATTCTTATGTGCATCATCATGTCCTGCTTACACACATATTTCATAACATTTAATAATAATATGTTTCGATTGTCCCGTCCAAGGTTGCCGGCGCCATCAGCTGATGATATCGGGCGCAACGCCATTATCTTATCACCAAAAGCGTCCGTACACATACCCAAATTAGTGCAAATATATTTTGTTCAAGTTTTTTCGACCTGATGTTCGCCGGGGCACGGCAATACTCAACAACATTGCGAAACGCGCCAGGGACCTCAAAAAACAAAAGTTCCCATGGCGTGTGGGTCAAATGAGCTGCTACCTAGAGACGCGACCAAATTACAAATTTAGTCACGTCATTCACCTTTGAATTTTATTATCGGGTATCGCGGCGTGTGTTTACTCAACGCTTATTTTATTAGTCAGCAGTAAATCTCTGGTGATGGTGACAAGCAGGACTTAGATAAAGTGTATCTGTAGGGTGCACACACCTCTATTACCCATTTACTTATTTTTGTCATCTATGTACTTTTAAAACCTTCATTTTTTTCCTACCCATCTTCTTTTAGCACATGTTGAGAAGATACGATAAAAATGACAAAGTCAAATTTCCAAAGCCTACTTGGCGACAATAATAAGTTAATGGCTTATATACCTCATTCACTTATTTTTGGCATCTCGTTACCTTCGAAACCTTAACTTTTTTTATACATATCTCTTTTCGCCACACATTGAGAAGATATGATAAAAATGTCAAAGTCAGATTTCCAACACTTACTTGACGGTAATAATAAGTGAATGGTTTACAGATGCATAAACTCTGATGCTGACCACTAACAAAATGGAATCAAACTAATGGAATCCACGCGCGCAATTCTCCGCTATATGGGCAGCTGTTACCGAAAATGATGAGATGCCATGTCTAAGGCGAAAACCAAACATTTCGTTGGCTATGTGTTTTTCTGCAATAAATTGCATTTTGCAAGACTTTAATATTATAAATAATTGTGTTGTTTACAATGGTGGGGTGTGCAGATTACGGTTTTAAAAGCAGCGGCTATAGAAACGAGTTACGTTTCACAGGTAAACAAATAATGGCGTTTTTCAGCAACAATTAAATTATTTCAAATAACTCTAAAACTAGTTATTTTACATCCAAATCTTCGAAATATGATTTAGTATATACCGCAGTGAAGTCAATGATGCTATTTTGGGAAATATTTTTCTAATCCTGTAACTTGTAGACACTTTTTTATTTAAATTTTGAGCAGTTTTTCCAGGGGCGCAGGAGATGTATTCCCAGGGTTATTAACGAGTGTCAACGACTATTAATTCACAATTATTTTTATTTATTTAATAGTAAGTCGATGTTTGCTAAATGCTAATAATATTAATATAATTTTACAAATAGTAATTTAGTTCCATTATTATTTTTTATAAAATATATTCTTATGTGCTACGCTACAATACCAATGCTACGTCACTGGCATTTTCACATTTGACAGATTGGAGCAAACTGGTAACAGACGCCGGCGTCGTATCCTACTTCCTCTGGTTTACATTTTCTAAGTTCAAACCTTTCTATAGAATAAGTGCCTGAGAAAATTGAAATAAAAATGATAAATGACATATTTACATGAGAAGAATTGACCATTCCAGAATTAGGTCATTCGACATGTGGGCCTCTCAAGGCAATATGGCGGACCGACCTCAAAATATCAGATAAAACTTAAAACTTTATCTTGATCATTTATTTTCATTGAGTTTCCCAGACGTCTTCTTCTTATTGTGCCCTATCAGGTCCCCCTGACGTTGGCAATCACGATGGCGAGCTGATCCCTGTCTTCAGCCACCCTAAACAATTGTTCGACGCTGTGTGTGCCTGTCCAATCCTGGATGTTCTTTAACCAGGAGATTTGTTTTCTCTCTACGCCCCTGCGGCCTTCTATTTTGCCCTTCATAATCCTTCATTACAAGCTGTAGGATCTGGTAGCGATTTCCTCTGAGAACATGGCCGAGGCGGTATGCCAGTTTTCGGTATTTAACTGTTGTCAAAAACTCACGAACTGTATTTGCCTTGTCTAAGACCTTCTTCATTTCTTTGCAACGCCACCCATGGTATTCTTAGCATCCATAGCTATGTAACCACATTTCAAATGCTTCTAGACGGTTGATTGTGGCAGCTTTCAGTGTCCAGACTTCAGCTCCCTACAGTTGACGTCTTACGTCAACTAATTCGAAATCGCGATTCGCTAATTGAAATTGATGTGCTCTGATGAAAAAATTACGTCATGGGTCTCTTAGAAATGCCAAACTTTCTGTTAAAAAACAGGTCCAATTTTAGGAAAATTACTGCTTTTGTTTTCTCTATCCAAATTTCCTAGGTCGTTGGAAGAGACATTCGTGTTTTACAATTTTGCCTCACCTTTTTTAGCAGTGGGTCACACAAAAATGGCGGCCTAATTGGCAGGAAGTGCCGCCACTTGAGAGACTTGACGTTTTCAGTCCAATGATTCAAAATCGTTATTCGCAATTGACCATTCCAGAACAGGTGATTTTGATAAAGATTCTTCACTCCGATGCGTAGGGCACCAAGTCATGTAGCCAAATTTACGAAATTTTCCGTGGTTATACGGAAATGGTGAATAAGAATCAAAGACAATTTAACGTTGTTTGTTCTTTTAAGATGACATATCTTTATTAAAACAATATTTTTCTGTTGTTATTTTCATTTTATTAACATTACTTTTACTTTTATATAATGTTATAGTCACACGTAAAAAAAATTAAGTATAAAAAATAGTAGCAACACTAGTTTATTAATTATTAAGAGCATGTTTGTTTTGATGTTTTAGGAATTTATTTTGTTTATTTGTATTCACCAGTTATAATATGTCACAAACATCGATTTAGGTCGCATTAGGTGGATTTCGCTTCCGTTAAAAGCATCAAATGCAAACCAAAGCATTGTTTCCTAACCAAGCACCAAGCAGCGGAGGTTGAACATTAATAACATTACAAGAATAGGACATTTTCAGCAAGGGTACTTTGGTTGAACATTAGACCAATTAGGGGCTATAGGAGATAACTTCTAGTTAAATATATCTCAAAATTCTTAAATCAAACCTCAAACATGATGATCAAGATCAAGTTTTAAATTACGTCTGATTTTAATAAGGTTGGTCAGCCATATTGCCTTGTGGGGCAAATGTTAAATGACGTAATTCTACGACGGTAAAAGTAAATTATGCTCAGAAAATGTAAACTAATGGAATCCACGCGCGCAATTCTCCGCTATATGGGCAGCTGTTACCAAAAATGATGAGACGCCATGCCTAAGGCGAAAACCAAACATTTCGTTTTCTATGTGTTTTTCTGCAATAAATTGCATTTTGCAAGACTTTAATATTATAAATAATTGTGTTGTTTACAATGGTGGAGTGTGCAGATTACGGTTTTAAAAGTAGCGGCTATAAAAAGCAGCCTGGAGTTAAGTTTCACAGGTAAACAAATAATGGCGTTTTTCAGCAACAATTAAATTATTTCAAATAACTCTAAAACCAGTTATTTTACATCCAAATCT
This sequence comes from Taphrorychus bicolor, assembly GCA_951812265.1. Lineage (NCBI taxonomy): Eukaryota > Metazoa > Arthropoda > Insecta > Coleoptera > Curculionidae > Taphrorychus > Taphrorychus bicolor. The sequence goes on along the minus strand of OX638299.1, from coordinate 38,441,072 downwards.
TCGAAATATGATTTAGTATATACCGCAGTGAAGCCAATAATGCTATTTTGGGAAATAATTTTCTAATCCTGTAACTTGTAGACAGTTTTTTATTTAAACTTTTGAGCAGTTTTTCCAGGAGCGCAGGAGATGTAATCCCAGGGTTATCAACGACTATTAATTCACAATTATTTTTGTTTATTTAATAGTAAGTCGATGTTTGCTAATAATATTACTAATTTTACAAATAGTAATTTAGTTCCATTATTATTTTTAATAAAATATTTTCCTATGTGCTACAATACCAATGCTACGTCACTGGCATTTTCACCCTTGACAGATTGGAGCAAACTGGTAACAGACGCCGGCGTCGTATACCTACATCCTCTGGTTTACATTTTCTAAGAAATTATGTGCTCTTACCAATGACTTAGGACATATAGAGAGAGCAAAAAAATACCTATATTTACGTATAATTGGTGCGTTTTTTTGGCCTTCTATATTTAAGTGACCCATGACATAATGTCATTGTCATAGCACATCAATTGGAGAATCGCCATTTCGAATCGTTTGGCATAAATCGTCAAACGACGTCAATTTAAGCGGATATCGCTGCCATTTTTAAGTGACCCACTGCTAAAAAGGGTCCAAAACTGTAAAACGGGAAAGTCTCTCCAGATATAATACCAGCTCGCTAATGACTCTGACGATGGATTAGGTTATGCTTTGCAGGCCTGGACTCTTTCCGAGCCTCTAGACAACAACCCTTAAATTTATAGAAATTAATAAATAAAATTTTTGTTTGATAAAAGTAAAAGGGATGTTTTTTTTGCCTCGTCCATGCGAGACCCCTATAGGCAGTTGCTTACGCTACATAATTATTAATCCAGCCCTAATGCTTTGACATTGAAAGAGAAGGGACGTCGCGCCGGGTTGAGTGTCGTTACCAACAATGTTCAAAAATGCCGCCATGTCTGTGGACTCAAAACAAATAATTCATGAGGCGTGTTTCTCGTGAATCAATAAGGGCGTGTTTTTTGCAATAAATTGCGTTTTGTACATAAATAAATGTGGTGTTTAGATTGATAAAATGTGCACTATTTGTGAAGCTTATGGTTGTAAAAGCATCAACTATAGAAAGAAGCCTGGAGTCACCTTTCACAGGTAAACTAATAATGGCATATTTATGAAATATGATTTTTTTTATATATATATTGCGATAAAGTCAATAATAATATGCTTATTTTTAAACAAACACTATAAATCTGCGATGCCAACTGGTAACAGATGCTTGCGTTGTATTATCCTTCCTCTCTCATATTCTAAGACGTTAACGGACACACAAACATGGCAAACTTTCGGCCAAAAAAAAAAAAGGATTATTTTGCTACCATTTGTTTGGTACCTCCAGTTACCTCCAGTTAAGTCTTACCTTCATATAGCTGTCACATCTTAGAATAGGTAAACAGAGAAAGTAGGATACGACGCCGGCGTCTGTTACCAGTTTGCTCCAATCTGTCAAGTGTGAAAATGCCAGTGAAGTAGCATTGGTATTGTAACACTAACACATAAGAAAATATTTTATTAAAAATAGTAATGGAACTAAAATACTATTTGTAACATTAGTAATATTATACGTAATATTATTAGCAAAATTTGACTTTCTATTAAATAAATAAAAATAATTGTGAATTAATAGTCGTTGGTAATCCTGGAATTACATCTCCGACGCCACTGGAAAACTTGCTCAAAAATTTAAATAAAAAAACTGTCTACGAGTTACAGGATTAGAAAAATATTTCCCAAAATAGCATTATTGACTTCACTGCGGTATATACCAAATCATATTTCGAAGATTTGGATGTAAAATAACTGGTTTTAGAGTTATTTGAGATAATTTAAATGTTGGTGAAAAACGCCATTATCTGTTTAGCTGTGAAACGTAACTCCAGGCTGCTTTCTATAGCCGCTGCTTTTACAATCGTAAGCTGCACATTGTAAACAACACAATTATTTATAATATTAAAGTTTTGCAAAATGCAATTTATTGCAAAAAACACATAGCCAACGAAACGTCTGGTTTTCCTCTTAAACATGGCGTCTCATCATTTTTGGTAACAGCTGTCAATGTAGCGGAGAATTGCGCGCGCGGATTCTTTTCTCAACGTATTCAAAGTGTTACACTGTAACAATAGGAGTTTTCGATTTAGCTACTCTATCTACTCTTATAGGCTTCTTATCCATAGCATATATTAAGATTCATGACAGGAAAAAAGGAGCAAATGCATCAATTGGTGAATAATAATTCTTCATTTTACAAATCTCCTGCTGATAAGTGTGACAGTTGCACAGACTTACAATTAATAAAATATCCCAGCAATCATATTCCAAATGAAAGTTAAAAGAAAGTTATTTTCTGCGAAATATGTTAGTGAACGAAATTTTTAGCTTTTTCGCAGGAAACTACATCTTTGCTTTTATGTATGTTTTCTATAATATTTAAGCTTTGAAACAAATAGTATAATTCAATGTCGGTAAGAGTATTAGCCCTCGAAGTAGTTGTTTCTATTTGTTTCCTTCTGTATGTATAACTACAAGGTTTTTGGAAATGCTGAAAGCAGACAAGTTTTCAAATTTCTAAATTAAACTTAATTAAACTCTGGTTCTATTTTCTTTGCAAAAAGCTTAATATTTTTTGGCTTTTTAGCATTGATTTTTTATTACTTTATTAATTGCTACGCTGCAATATTTTTGGAAATATTGAAAGCAGATAAGTTTTCAATTTCCAATTAGTAAATATTGCCTTTTTGCATATTTTAAACTAGAGCTTCCTGCGAAAAAGCTAAAAATTTCGTTCATATTCCAAATATCGCGCACTGCATACGCATATGTAAATAGCGTAAAGTACGCCCAATAACGGAATTAACCATACAACATTGGAAGAACCCCGTGGAACGTGGTATTCCCTGACCGATGGCCGGACATTGGTGATACGTGCTCGATCAACCGTCAAATTGCATAATAACAAATTTACACATTGCAACGGATTCGATGTCGAGGCCGGAGAAAAGTGCTTTATACTTTATAGGCTGGTCCGATCTTGTCGACGGTCGGAATTTTCAGGTCGACGCAGGTGGTAGGATCCGTTTCAATACACTGCTCTACAGAGTTCTACGTTAATTTTCTGGATGGATGATGTGGATGAAAATCTGATTGGAAACTGATTCTGTAGAGTGAGGATTTTTTTATGAGACCTTATCACACGGAAATATTGGCATTGTGTTGCATCGACTTCGATTTATACGTGCGATTAGGCATCAGTTTTGGAATTATACGAAAAATCAACATGCAGGAAAAACAAAACCATTATCATCAATCGTTTTGCTTTGAGTCATTTTCGTTTCACACCGGTTCCGGTTGACATTAAAATGCAGATCATCTGATTTTCTCCAAATCTGATTGGTTATTCGAGAATAACGTCATCTGGCATGCGTGCCTTCCAAAACAGAACGGTCGACCACCTAAGTCATTTTCGTTTCACAACGGTTCTGGTTCTGGATGACATAAAAATGACAGTCCAGCTGATTTTTAGCAAAGATAATTGGTTCAAAATCAGGTGTCTGTAGTTTTTGTGTCAACCAGAACCAGAACCGGTGCGAAACGAAAATGACTATAAAAAGTCACTCGACCAATTACAGTATGAAAAACAATTGAATTTTTTTGCAAGGTTCGCCATTATAATGATAAACTTATTGTACATTTCGAATGTTACTAAAAAATTTTTTTTAAGACATAAAATGTGTTCATAAGAAAAAACCTCGTAACAAGATATGCAATTAACTCTTGTCTGATATAAGTTTTTAAAAAGAATGAAAATAGGAATATTTTATGACCAATCACAATTTGAAAACAATTGAAATTTGTTTGCATGGTTGCCATAATCTCACCATTTTTGTTTCTTGTACATCTATTTGTCATTATATAGACAAATCAAGCTATTGTACAATTCCAGCGGTACCAAAAAATATTCTTTTATTTAAAACATATCATCTTAAAAACAACACCTAAAATACCTATAAATGTTAATTTCGTAACCGTGCTGTTGCTTACCATTTCCAAAACGAAAAATCCTGTTTGTTTGGCCGCACTGGTTGACTTTCCCTCAAATGGCAGAACTTTGTCAAAGTCACGTGTTCTGGACAAATAATTTGAAGTTCTTTCAAATTGCGTAAGTCCTGAAAAAGAAGCCAAAAACAGCTGACGATCGACATGCCTAGTTACTCGACGGAAATGAACTGCACATGCGCGAGATTTGAAAATTATTTGAAAGTTCTACGTTGCCAACTTGTCGACGCATCTGACGTCACGCGATTTGATAAATTAGTAAAATCCTAAAATCTTTCTAAAATCACCAATAATTACCATTTTAGCATTTTTAAGTTTATGCAGGATACATATTTATATTATAACAGAACATATGATATTATAAAATCGATAAAATTGACAATAAATTGAATTTTTTAACACTCACAGACGGTAATAGAAATTACATCTGTCAACCTTGCATTTAACCCTACTTTTTGGGGACGCTTTCAAGTTTTCATCTTGATCTTGTTCGTTCTTTGCTAAAGTTAAACTTTCAGTTTAGTGTTTGTTTAGTTTAATTTACTCAAGTCATTAATCGGTCTGCATAAATACTGTTTGGTTTAATCTAATTCAACTTTATTGCTTAACTGGATATTCCGGTGCGGCGTCTTTTGTGCTGTTTACTGCTGCAGATTCGGGATTGTTCCTATTTCTGACTGAGATTTGTTTAGTGTACCTAGGTATGTAGGTTTGTTTTGCAATTAAAACGATGTTCAGGGGTTTTGCCTGTATCCAGGCCCTCCTCTAATGAGCTCCTATAGGAGTCCATATTATTTTACCCATACCAAAACCTATACCTAGTTCAGGTGTTTATTTTATGCTAAACTGTAGGAAAGCATCAATGAGATGGCCTCCAAGAGTGCTAGGCATATTGTGTGCCTGGTTTGTGACGCGTCAAGGGCCACAACTACCAGAAGCTTCTTTCGGTAAGTACTTATACTTTATTAGCTTTAACTAATCTTTTTGTGTTTAATTCAATTTATTAAATTGAAGTGAAGTGGATAATTTTTTTACGCTTTCTTTGTCCAAAAGACTAAACATCTAAAACATCTTGCAACTAGCCTTCGAATCAGTGCAATGGAAAATTTTGCTATTTATTTATTTTTGTCGACTTTCGTTCCCGGCAATAAACATGTCACATTTGGCATAACCTAAAAATTTGTAGACGTCAGATTCAAAACGTCACTCATCTTTCAACTAGCACGTGGCGCGCAGTAAACATGCGCAGTAAAACACTGCCACCTAGACCATAAGGCCGTGAAGCAGAAGCTGTGACGTCACAGTCGTGGTCCAAGGTCACTAGTGTGAGTCCATTTGAATTGTATGGATTTCAAATATTTTTTTCGACTTTGCGACTAATATTATTCATTTTGTATTCATAATTTTGTTTTTATAAATTGTGCGGGACTTTAGGACATTTCTTGCAGCTAGTGCTGCATTTAGACTAACAACTGTAAAAGTGTTGAAAATTTCTCAAACGTGGTTGGGTGTCACGGTGCGAAATCAATGTAAACAGGTCTAGCAAATCCGTTGTTTGGTTTCAAAGGAATGAGGGTGTGAAGAAAAAATGGATGTAAGCTAATCTATATCTGAAGAAAATAGTAGAGTAAGTTAAAATACAGAGTACCTACATAGTTTCATAAAAAAAGTTAGGTTAACCCTCAGTGACTCATCCTGATTCCTGAATTTGAAAAAGGCCAGACTAAAGTCTATAAACTAGAACAGTAAACTTGCCAGTAGGCAAGTATAGAGGGTTTCATTTACCTTTTTAATATATACCTATTAAGAATGTAGCTTTTTTTCCCAAGAGTTATTTCACCCAGAGCAAAGAATGCAAAAAGATTTTCTAAATCATTTATATTCTTTTATACAAAACCCTAGCTCCTTTATGTAACACCCTGTTACAAATTTCAAAATTTGTTACATAAACAGATTTATTTGCTCTCAACGTATTCCTATATAGACCATGTATTACTTTTACTCATTTAGGTACACTGCATGGACCAAACATTTGGTCCAAGTATCAAATGATGTTACTGTGGTGTAAACACTGGGGATCAAATATTTGGTTCAGAGTACCTAAAGAAGGTAGATCAAACAGTCTTTTTTATGGTGTAAACACTTTAGCCCCAAATTGGATTCTGGAATTGGATTGCAGTTTCCGAAAAGGGCTAAAGCTTCCATTTATAACTAAAACAGCTGTTCTTTGACAAACTTTGATTCAAGTTGATTAGGTACTCAATTTGTTCCTTGGTCTAATTTGGTCCATGTGGTGTAAATGTACTACATGACTAAGATCAAACTCAGTAAACTTCATATTTCTGTTAAAAATTTAGGAATTATCTTTAGGAATTACATTATCTTTTAACTGTTAATTTTCTTAAAGGAATAAGCAAGAGATCATCATATACCTACCATTTATACCAAAAACTTGATGTCCTGCATAGAACTTCTTTAGTGAGATCTTCACAGTCAAAAAATGGTAGAAACTCAATAGTAGCTGGAAAGTGCCAGTGTCCAGAAAGTACCCACCTACTTACTTCCACAAACAGAGATGTATCGAGCCTACTTCCTCCCTACTTCGAGAGGATTTGAGTGCTAGTGTGTGTAGTAACAGCAAGGACTCAAAGTAATAAAAACTGTATGCAGAGATATGTGTTGGAAGTGCAAAATGTTGTAATCTGCAGGAAGTTGTTTTTTTTCTATTTATAGGTAATTATGTAAGATTAAATTGCCAACAACTTTTCATTGTAGTAAATCCCCGGTTATTCAACTTATTATTAGTCATAGTCGTAATCATATTCCTAATTTTCATCCATTATAACCCATAATTGCCATGGATATTTTGTTTACATGGGTTGTAATGGGTGAAAATTGAGAATACAATTATTATGACTACAACTGAGAAGTTGGATAAACCCACATAAATAAAATATGTTTTGATTATTACAACATTTGGCTGTTAGCAATCAAAAATAAAACAGTTAATTCAAGAAACATACGTTTTTTATTTAGAAGGTATAGCTTATACAACAATGCATCCAAGCCACAGCAGCTTGATACTGTAAAAGAGTGTAAAAAAGACTTAACCAAAATATGAATGAATGTTACAGAAGACAAAAATGTTGACATCATTATCTTATTATCATCTGCTTTTCCTAGGAATATGACTGGTATGGTACAAGTTCATTTCTCAACTCAATAAATAAGTATCCCTTCAAGGGATCTGTTTCATACTCAGAGATTTAATAGTTAAATGGAGATTATATAATTTATAAGCATAAGTTAAGTGTGTAATAAGTTCTTACCACAGATCAATTTTGGAATGTCCAAAGGGGCTTGCAAAGTCTGATCTGTTTCTTCATTATAAAAAATAAACTTTTTCTGTACTTCATCCTTGCGAAAATGCACCTCACATACTTAAAACACCAGTTTTCTACAAAGTTCATGGAATTCAAGCTTTGTTTATAAACGAAATCTGAGGGATAACCTAACTTTCTCTAAAATTCTTGTTACTTATTTATGTATAAATGTACCCTACATGTTCTCCAGGCACGAAATATTCTCTTTTAAAGGCTCTAATCAATTTTTCTCTTAAATCTTCATCCCTGGGAAACCAAAAAACCGATTTTTTAGGTCCATTCTTTAAGTTTGTGTTGCACCCCGACACAGCACCGGTAAGGTATTTTCACAGTTTTTAAACACTAAAATGCATAGTTCCGAATTTAGCACAAACTTTAATACGTTTCCTAAAGTTCAGTAATGTTCATAAAAACAAAATTCGCATTAAAAACAGAATAATCACAGTAAAATCACGTAAAATATACACGAAGTCATTTGAAATCCATCCATTTCAAATGGTGACCTTGGACCACGACTGTGACGTCACAGACTCTGCTTCAGGGCCTTATAGTCTAGGTGGCAGTGAGTAAAATCTCGTCGACCAACTGCCAGATTTTCATAGCCAACTGAGGAGTTTCATTTTCGATTTACTGTGAGGGATTGACGTTCGCCGTATATTTAAATAATAGGTATATGGTTCTGGAATGATCAATTAGTATTGAAAATCAGCTAGTCTAGTCTGCCATTATTATGTCAACCGGTGTAAAACAAAATCGACTATGTAGTCTGTATATTACATTAATCATTTTCGTTTCGCACCGGTTGTGGTTCTGGTTGATATAAAAATGACAGACCAGCTGATTTCCAACCACTCAGTTTTGGTGAAAATCAGCTGGTCTGCCATTTTTATGTCAACCAGAACCAGAACAGCTGTGAAACGAAAATGACTATAGTCCTCAGTGGAGAAATGCCACATTCCTAGCGAGTGAAATAGGGGGTTTCGATTGTTTTTTCGATCATGTCTTTCCAATATAATCTTAGAAGACTTACGTAATAAACTACTCTGCTACGAGTCACAACCTAACGCAACATTACGTCATTGGAACTTATGCTAGGCAGTGTAACTCTTCCATGATTCAATTAGGTTTACCTACTTATAGAGTCTTTTGGAAACCCTTATTGTAGGTAGAGGTTACTTGTCACAATAAAATAATATTTTCAGTTTGATACAATGAATGGCTCTTGCGTGCACAAACAAGCAGAGACACGCAAAATTACCAAATTACGACCACTGGCGGAAAGTGCGCACCGCCCACCGGCATTCCCAGAATCCCAATTGTAGTGGAATTCACGCGCCTCGAACGGCATGCGCAAGCGGTAGGCTATAAAAGAAATGCCGCCGCGTTCGTACGTCATTACACGTCTGAACGTTTCATTATATAGTTCTCTTGATCACAAGTTGACAGTCGATTGTTTCGTTATCTATCGCGGTATTTCGCAACGTTAAATAATACGCCGAGAGAAAGTGGAAGTGTCGCTGTGTACAATTAGTGCAAAACTGATTTACAAAACTTTGAGGATTAACAGCGATTGCATGCAACTGGATATGTGCGTTTCCAAGGCAGCAGAAAAGTGCAAAATGATTAACAGGTAAGGATTTTAATACACTACACTTTACTATTACCTAGAAGGGCCGAAAATGCCATTTAAACAAAAGCATTTGATTATTAAAACTAAATTTCCCGAAAGGCGTTTTTTTTTTGGTTTTGGCGTAAACATTGCGTTTGAAAGGTCAAGGGTCAATGCCGTGGGAAGATCCCCTGGAGGGTCGTTGTACGTGGGCGGGTCACGTGGCGCGTCGACATTCGGCCTTGCAGGGCGATCACCCCATAAACTAAGGAATAAAATAATAGACGTAGTATTTCAATCATAAAACGCTATTGTTTACGAGACCACACCAACTGGTGGGTAAGGGGTGGAGTGCCGTGCTGCGGGGAAGCAAAAATGGCCGTCGATGGTGGAAAGTGAAGTTTGTCAACGCTGCAACCGACACTGCTCCGCGATCTATAGGCGTACCATGTATTTTTAAATATTAGATTTAATTTCAGTTTAATTTATTTAATTATTTTTTATTTTAGGCAGAGATTTTCTATGCGTGTGGATTAAAATGTGATCGGAATTTATAAAAGAGTTTTATAGTAAAAATGTTATTTGGGTAGGAATAAAAATTATAAGTTCTTATTTAAATACACAATATATTGTTCAATAAAATAATAAATATATAGGTACCTACATGTAATAATATTTTATTTTTGAAGTGTTAATTGATTATTTATAAAGGAAAGAAAAAAGTGATTAATACATCACGAATTTGTTACTACTTATTTGTGTGTGAAGGCTCATCCACTTTCCTGGGCGATTCGTCCGTTGTTGGAAGGAGAATTTTCGCACACATTACAGTAAAATGACTCTGAATAACAATTATCTTAGAAAGGGCTCGAACGAATCGACCTGGCTAAACATAAAACCAGGTCGATTCGTCGGAGCCCTTTCTAAGGTAAATTGCTAATCTCAGTAATTTTACTGTGAGTAGTGTGAAATTCTCGAAAAAACAACGAACAAATCTTCCAGGAAAGTGAATGAGGATTCACCCAAAAGTAAGTAATAAAAAATGAACTTTCCACTTCAAAGATATAAAAGCTATCTACATATCACTCCACAACACGTGGAGTCTTTATTTTGAAAGTTATAAAAATACGTTATTTCTTCTGTTACTAGCTTTTAATATAAATACACCATTAATAGGTATGTTGAACGACTGTGAAATACGTTTCCTCCACTTGTTTATAAAATATCTGAACATAAGCGGTCAATAACGATGATAACCAAATAGCGCTAACGATAATGATAACCAAATAGCAAGCTAAAATAGTCAGGTTTCGCTGTGTTTTTGCTCATTGCTTATGTTTTTTCTCATTTGGTTGATGGTCAAGAGCTGTATTTTGGCCAATCAGACGAAGGAATACACTTAAATCATAAAACGTGTTTGTTACGCTTAATTTTTAATTGTGTCTATTCCCTTATACTCCGTGATGTCGTCATACTGCGGGTTTTGCTTCAAAAAATTGGAGACCACTTCCTAATTTAGGTAATTTTTTGTAATTTTATTGACTGAGAAGTAACAAAAATTGTATGTTCACCGCGGTTGTGACTTACTTATCTGTCTTGGATCTTATTACATCTATATCGTATTATATCGAATATCTCCTAGGTTGGGTCAAAATAAACTTCACAACCTCGGTAAATAAAACAGTAAATAACATACTAGTACAAATACTAAATGGTTTTATTTAACAGATAATTACCTACTTGCTCTGATTAACAAACATGTGTATTTACGTGTTACAAAAATAAAAGTAATAACATATATCGCCTTCGCCTATAGTAACTACATGCGTATATAGCTGACCAATAAAACAGACTATCCGTTCATAAATACAACATAAATTTTAGATACTGTTTGTCTTCTACATAAGTCTTATACAAAAGTTCAAAGCTTTCTATCGTTATTAAAAGCCCTAAAAACCCAGTTTTTCGCGATGACTGAGTAATCATTTGATTATTAAGTTTTAAACCCCGAATGTAATATTTAACTTCCTGAAAAAAATTAAAAAAATATTCTGCAGTTGCTGGTGACATTGGTTTTTTAAAAAAAATAGTTTAATAATCTATTCCTCGAGTTACAGACATCAAACAGGTCATTGAAAGTTTGAATAAAATGAGCAGTAGGCATAACACCGTCAAATTGAGGATCTTTTAAATCTCTCCCCAGGTATAAAAGTGCATCAGCTACACTTTTACTTAACGTGTGTGTAGCTAGTTTGACCTTCATTTTTTCTTTCCTCCGTTGAACATGCCTAAACCGAACTTTTGTGGCCAAATGTAATCCTTCAAATGTTTGCCTTTCGACCAGTTTTTCTACAAAATGCCAATCTATAACCTGATTGTCTACGTCGCTAAGTTGCCTTTGGGAAGCAAAGGCGTTTCTAACCAATTTTATCATGTGAGAGGGGTCCAGGATAATATATACATTTTCTTCAGTTACTGGGTGTTGAAAAAATTGTTTTAAGTTATAAATGTCACTAAAATCAGCCCCTAAATGGGTACACATAGCAAAGTTTGCAGGGGCACCATCAAATGTAACTGATGTCACAATAACACCTGACTGATAGATAAATGTTAAACATTTTTGTAGTAACTGAGCCTTCTCAGCACTTCCAAGACCAGCTAATAAAAAATATCCAACTGAATCTTCCAAGAGCCATTTTGGGTGACCACCATAAAAACAAGCACCTCCTTTGCTTCAAGTAGGTTGTCGGATTCAGATCCAGCATTTATGTCAACATATCCACAAAACTTTCTTCCATCCCATTCTATTAACTGCCGAATGGACATTTCATCAAAAACTAGGTTACATAAAACCACTCTAGATTTTGATATTGCTTCCTGTTGCTTTATCTTTAGAGCACATAAAGCTTCCTGTGTAAATCCTGGGGACCCATCTATTGAAGAGTACCATTTTGAAAGTGTTTTTTTATGCGGTAGCGATTTCAAAAAAGTACTTCTCACAAAATCACAAGCTCTTGGAGAAAAAAATGACAAAGTAAGAGCAAATGACCGCAAGCATGGTTGGTACTTCTTTTTTGATCGTCCTTTCAGCATGCGTTCAACAATATCAGCAGCTGGACCAGTAAGGGAACCCTAAAATTGATAAAAAATTGACTGCGTTTCTTAATCTTTCCGGAGTTTTTTCATTTAGTCGAAGGTTCTACTTTTACTAATAACAGATAATGGCAGGCCAAGAACATTTGGAACGCCTTGTAGGTTTATAAAAAAATATGTCAAATTTGTATGATCTGGGATGGAAAGAGGAAGAGAATGAGTTATAACAGTTTTCATATTATTTCAAGTTCTGCAGTACATGCATTATTCAGAGAACACCATATTATGATTAAAATGTATAAATCATTTTGCTTACGTTTTGCTCTCAGTATCATACAGAGGTTTGAGAGGCAAAGGAAGTGCTCCAAATTTTAAAATTCTAAGTCCATCACTGCGATACTCAAAGTCATTTTCATTAAAATGTCTGGAACATACATCAACCCGTTTTGGTAAATTTTCATTGTTGGTTTCTAGCAACAACAACCAGAGGGCTTGTCTCTTAGTCTCAACTGGAAGGCTAAAACAAAAATGTCATAGGTATTATACTTACAGTTGTATGCAGCAAAAAGTTATGCTAAGAAGGGAATGAGAGATGTCTGTCATTATTCGTCTGACTAAGTTGTGAGACTCATTCGCTTCATAAAACCTACATTACATACTGGTTACATTTGAACATTTTTATTACAACAATAACTACCTACTTGAAATTCGGAGTGAAATTCCTAAACAGATTATTATGGACTGATCTTTAAATGAAGGGAGGAATTATTTCAAGCTGTTAGTTGATAATTTACGGAATTTCTACAGAAGTTTTCCTTTAACTATCTTATTTATATCTATCTATCTATATATTATCATTAAATATAATATTTTTGGATACACTCGCAGCCCGCAGGGTACGCCAATGCACCACGTTCATGTCTAGAATGACGTCACAAAAACTTACCGATGGAAAGATAGACCTTTAGCCTCTTCTTGGTGGTCATATACACCACAAACGTAGCACTTTCTCACCATGTTTATATAGATTTAGTTCAGCACGCAACACAAACTATTATATACACACAATTACAAAGAATTTCATAAAAAACTCGCTATAAAACTGGCATGAACCTCACAAACCCGAAATGACAGTGACAGGAACTGACAGAAAAATCTAAATGTCTGAAAATGAAATTCTAAAAACCAGCGTTGACATGTTGGCTTTATTGGAATATTATTTGGGGATTGATCCAGAAATAAAAGCACATAATTGATATTTTCAGAAGTTTGTTTAATATAATTTTATTTACAGATTATATAGAAATCATTTTCTTTCACACATAAACCACAGGTCAGAATTAACTTAGTAATTTTGGCTAAACTATTTTAAGATTTGTTGCCTAATTTGCTCTCTCCACTCCTTAATTGGCAACGCGTGTTTGGTGTGGTCTGTTCCTTATTTGTAAACATATCCCTCTGTTACTCTGTGGATCACCCTCACCGCGTTCGACGCGTAAACAAACACCCTCCAGGTATAGTCCATTTCAAATGGATACTCATTCAGCAGGCTGAGAAATTAACAGGTTCTTTCTATTCCATCCATGTAAATGTATCATATATATGTCAATTTAGTTTATTACAGTTCTAGAATAAAATCTATTTGAAATGGACTCTATATGCGTATCCTTATATGTTCTCCCTTTTTTTACTTCATTACTTTTACTAATAAAAATTCTCTCTTGCAGAAATAAATTGGGTAAGACCATGAGGACTGCCCTAACCAAGGCCAGGGAAGAGAGGCGTCTGGTCTGCGGCCTCTTGCCGGCCATCGCTCACCTGGAAAAGACCCCGGAAGAGGTGGTACTATGCGTCCTGCCCACCACCCGCCCGGGTGATGCCACTACCCACATTCAGGCAGTACTACTGCAGGCCTTCTGCTATGAAAACTGCATTCCAGTAATTCAGGTAATTATTGCACTTTTATGTATATATAAAAAAAGATGTCCCTAGTCATGGTTGTTTCTTTATGTGGAAACTACATGGCCTCAAGATGTTTGCCTTAAGTGACCCTCACATACATTATTTATTTACAGAGGCTTAAAGAAATTATATGAAGTTCTTATTATTATATTTAATTCTTAATCTTAATTCACATCCATATCCAAGTATTATTTCTTAAATTCATTGTAATCAAGTTCTAAACCTGAATAGGCATTTGAAAACCCCTTATCAATAATTAGAGCATTCTTGGGTCCTCATTTTAGAGCACTTTGGAACAATTCCTATCCTTCACTTTGTTGGGGAGAAAACAAGAAATAGAAATATTCTTAGAGCCGCCCCTCTAAAACGCCATTTAAGTCAAGTTCCAAAGCGCGTTCAGATATATACTCCTGCTTCTTATTGTTATGTTATACATACGCTATATCATTAGTTTTTTTTAATACAACCAAAACTAAATGCCTTTTTTTGTTACAGGTAGACAGCAGTGAAAAACTGGCAAACTATTGCGGAATGCCTACCAAAATCAAAGACACGTCCCATTGCAACTGTGCTATTATCACCAGAGACATCTCACTACCTATCACAAATGAGGACTTGTTTCCCATGTCAGTTAGCGAGCAGTATCTGGCAGACTTCTACGAGTGTACCTTGGAGGAGTTCCCGAGGCCTGTGATTCAACTGCCCATTTGAATTGTTCGTCAGAAGGGGGGGGCGGTAGAGCCGCGAGAAGGGCGGCCTACTGCTTAAGGAATAAGGAAAAAATCATTATTGAAAAATATTAATCTCGAGAATTGTCATCGAGAGGACTCAGTGGGGTGGCCAGGCTGGGGCTGGGCCCCATTGATCCATAATGTATTTGTTTTGTAAAGAAAGGGGGATGAAAACGAAAAAAATAATTATTAAGCTCTGACGGATGTAAAGAGCAGTGAGAGTATTGTATTTGTATATTTTTGTTATATATAGTATATTTGTACTTTATGGAAGAAGGTCTGTGATGCAGCTGAATACTGTTTTGTATGTACTTTGTTAAACAATTGTTACTAAAATAGTTTTTGCTTTGACAAAGTATGATATAGTATAATGAGGAAATATAACAGTTTTTGTATTAAAAGTGTGTTTTACTTGCCAATTTGTCGGAAATAATGAGTATTACAGAAGAAAACGCACTGTTGCATTTTGCATCATTAAAATACATTAACAATAATACAAATAAATTTACTAAATATGGTGTTCAATACTATCAATGCCAGTTGCAGTTTCACAGTTTTGTTTCACGAGAAACACAAGAGATAAAAAAGCGGACCAAAAGTATGTCATTTGTTTTCTCCATACGCACACCTAAAGAGGGCTTTCTAATCCTGAGACCAAAAAAGTCCTAGGCAGTAAAAGTAAAGTCAAAAGTTACCGCTACTGTCATCGTGGCGCATAAATAAACGATTTTGATTCACCAAAATTATTTAACATTAGATGACACTAGATAGATCGATCTGAGTGTATTGCCATCTTTTCGCCCAGTTGTAGGCCTCAGCTTCGCTTCGGCCGATAATCTCTGAGCTCAGCACGAAGAGACCCACTTATACTCCTAGTGACATAATGTACCATAGTTTAGTTTCCTACCATTAAACCAACAACAAAACTTTATATTTTTCAAATATGGGACTACCTAGACCGCCATCTTGAAAAATAAAACCAGTGTCAACTGTCAAACGTCACATTGACTGTTGACACACGAGTGATCAAACGTCAAAACATCTTATGTAAAAGTCAAAATAATAATCAAGGCTAATAAATATTTAAATTAACAAAAAAATTGGTGTTTCTTTGTTAAATCTATAATTATTACTGGATCACATTGTCTAATGTGACTATGCACATTCCCATACATCTGATTTCGACGATGTCGACCTTGAAATCTGATGCCAAGTGTCCGCAAAGTTGCTTTAAAATTGAGACACTGCAAGTGGACCTGAAGGATCCCTTTAGTTGAACTAGTTTTAGTTAGTTTCAGGTTTGAAAAGAGCTTTTGGGGCCATGTGAACATTCTGCAAAAAAAAAACGGGTAAGTTTGCTTTTGCAACAGCAGGATTCAAGATTCAATGAATGTGTCATTCTCAAAATATGTTTGTTGGATTAATCCATTACACCAAATCCTCAAAAAATCAACTGTTGTTTTGCAATTTATTTATAGGTTGGCTTTGCTGCTTATCACTATAATTTGTTAGCATTGAAGAGGCTCTTCATGCAACAACCTCTGTTTCTGGTTTATTTCATGTAATGTAATTTAACTGCGTCGCAGAATGGCGTTCCGCCCTACAGTTGAAGTTGTCGTCTTCCTTACTTTCTTTGCTTTGTTCTTAAGTGGTAAGTAATCAGCTTGTTTTTGGGATTGAATTTGAAAACTTACCAGTGTGTCTACTCATTAAATCTGCTCACTAGCAATCAATGGTTGCAACTTGTGAAATTTAAACCTCACCCAGTAAAATATAACAAAATTTTCCATAGAAAATACCTACTAAGCTAAGTATTTTAGATAGTATCAATACAAACTTAATGATCTACCGCACATGCTATGTGACAATGGAATTTAACCAGCACAACTGCTCCCTTCTTGGCAAGAATAGTACTGACCCTTTTATCCAATATATGGAAAAGGTGGTACAACAAAAAGCTGACATCATATCTATGGTGAAAAGCCTAGTTGATGGATTTACCAATGCAGGGTTGTGCTTACTTGTGGGACCTTGGAGTGACCGTTTTGGCCGCAAGCCTTTAATGGTCGTGAGCTTGATTGGTTTCACCTGTATGGCTGCCATCATGGTAGTATTTTCAGCCATTGAGACTCTGTCTCCATGGTTCATGATGGCATGTTCTGTGCCCATGATATTGACGGGTGGCATGGCAGCACTCCTCACAGTGCTTTTGTCTTATTTAACTGACGTCACAACAAGGGAGAATCGAGGATTTCGCTTGGGGGTTTTCGAGGGAGTGATGGGGACAGCTGTGCTTGCAGGGACAGCTTCCAGCTCCTATGTGTTTAATGCAACAAGCTACGTAGCCATTTATGCCATTGGGGGAGTTATGAGCTTGTTGGCTCTTGTGTATACTGTGTTTTTTATACCAGAATCAGTGCAAGATCGAGAGGAGACGGTAAGTGCAAAAAATTGTCCTTTCTTTGATTCTCAAAGTAATTCCTGGAATGTATAATCCATTCACTAATTATTGACATCAAGGTGGAGTTGAAAATCTGACTGACATTTTTGTTGTAATTTCTCAACATGTGTTGATAGAGTATAAAAAAAAATATTTGAAGGGTAACAAGATAGCAAAAATAAGTGAATGAGTTATATTAATATCTTTTCAGATTTGATGTGTGTTTTTTTTAGGGACGCTTTAAAGGGGTGTTCCAAGTGCGCAACTTTGCCAGCATGTTCCGCACTGGGTTCCGCAACAGACCTCAATACAACAGGGCCATGATCTTGTTGATAGTGGTCTCCTTGGCGCTCTTTTATGTTGTAATGAGCGGTGACGGCAGCGTCATGTTTCTTTTTCTGCGCGAAAAATTCTCCTGGACTTTGCAGAAGTACACATGGTACGCCAGTGCCTTGAGCGTCATTTGGATCTCCAGTAAGCTTCAATAATACCTTAAGTTGAGGTCCCCTGCATCCGGTAACAAATGCAAACCTGTGATTGGTTGAGAGTTTGTTGTTAAAATCGTTTTTTGAATGGTTTTCGTTGAAACCTTCATTGTCATGTCATTCAATCATTAAAAAAAAATAACTTGCACTGTTTTCGGATGGCCCCTCTAGATCTGTCATGAAGGTATTTCCATCCTTAAATACTTGTAGAGAAAACAAAGGATGGGAATACTCGGAGCGGACTTGACCGGCCACCCGAAAACGCTATAAATATTTGACGTTTGAGCATAAGGGCGAGTTCGCATGAGCGCAACGGGCAAAAATGCGGAAATTTCAAAATTACGGCATTACCTCTCGGAGTAATAGCGACGGATTACCGCCAAATATTCAATTTTAAAAAATGACAAGTCAAACTCCAATCACAATTGAAAGTCACGTTCCGCCGTTTTGCTCGTTGCGCTCATGCGAACGCGCACTGAATATGGCCGCCGAAAAGTGAGTAGTTTGTTTTGCATTAGAAAATATATTCAAGGCAAAATATATTCAATGCTAAACTTAATCTTGATTCAAACGTTTATTGTTTCAAAATCATCTCAAACAACAAGAAAACTTACAGCGTTTTTGTTTGGCCACTCTTATGGCCGATCGCACCAAGCAATTTTTAAGTAAAATTAGTTAAAGCTTCCATTATTATTTTTTTTCCATTTTCCATTATTCCATGGTTACTCATGTTATTACATATTACTCATGCTATTACATGTTATTACATATGGTTTAAGGGCCCTTAACTTTAAGTTTCCTTAAAATTTGTTTGGTGGAAATGGCCATCAAATACTTGTAGAGAAAACTAAGGATGAGAATACTTGGAGCGGTCTCGAGCGGCGACCCGAAAACGCTATAAATTTATTTGACGTTTGAGAATAAATATGGCCGCCGAAAATAGCGTTTTCGGGTGAACGCTCTGATAATATTATACGCGTATATACGCCTTTGTTTTCGCACTTGAATTTAAACAATAGAATGGAATAAAAACAGAGAGAATGAGGATGTTTGTCTCTTGCACTTTTGAAAGATGTAGTTAATGGTCAAAATTGACGCATTCACTGACCAGTAACGTTTTGACAGGCAACATTTTATTGGTGTACGTCATAAACCATCTGCTCCACGTCACCGAATCGATTCTAATCCTCTTGGGCTTCCTGTCTTTGACCGCTGGAGCGCTAGTGGCGGGCCTGGCGTCCGTCGATTGGCTCATTTACCTGGCTGCGGTGATCAAAGCGCCCAGCGGGGTCATCAGCCCCATGGCCAGGTCGATGATGTCGAAACTCGTCGACCCGGAAGAAACGGGCAAAATTTTTGCGTTGTTTAACTTCGTCCAGAATCTCCTGGGCCTGGTGGGATCGCCCATATACACCACTCTTTACAACGCCACCATAAGTAGCTACCCTGGGGCGTTCCAGTTCCTATCCGCAGCCATTTTTGCCTCGAACGCCGCCATTTTGGTGTAAGTAGAGATGTGCTGTTTGGATAGGTATGTGTTGAAATGGGCTGGTTGTTGTAGGGCCGTACTGGTACTTCAAAAGAAGAGCAGTGGAACTACTTACGCACCTCTGGAAGCTGAGGGAGCTGGAGGAGAGTGTAGGGAGGAGAGCATCAGCTGAGATAAATCGTGCTGTGATTTTAAAGTTTTTAAATATTAATGTATTTTAATGTTTTTGTCTTTTTCATGTGGAATATTAAAAAAATGTAGGTAATCCGCCATTTTCTTAAAACTTCACTCCACCCGAACCTCTAAACAATCTCTTCTGTCTAACCTGACGTAAGTCACTTAAGACAATGACAGCCAAACATTCTGTCACCCAATATACGATTTGCAACCCACAATACACTAATGATTGACGCCTTATTTAAATCTATGATTTTAATGTAGCATTCTTTTCAGGAATAGGGCAAAAGTTACCTTTTTCCCTTGATCATAGAAATTTCCCACGAGTTATAAAAGATGGGAGTACTCGGAGCGGTCTCGAGCGGCCACCACAAAAACGCTATGAATTTATTTGACGTTCGAGAATAAAGATGGCCGTCAAAAATAGCGTTTTCGGGTGAACGCTGTGAGAGTACTCCCATTCTTTGTTTTCGTACTAGAAAATAAGCAATGGAATAAAAACATAGAGACTGCCATTTGCAGCGACGTCGTTTAAACGGGTCTCAGTTTTGACTGTGATGTACGGGGTATCTTTTTTAAGTGCGTGAAGTATTGCTATCTCCAAAACGGCTGTAGTTACAAGGTCGGTTAAATTAGCGAAAAGCTGTCTTTTGTGGAGACTTTTTAGAAAAACCTTTACAGTGTTGTCACATTTTAACTAGTTTCTGAAATATTTAGAAAAATGTAAAAATAGTGAACATTTTAAATATCTTTTATTTCAAAAAGTAACAAAAAGAGTCTAAATTACAAAGTTCCACTTCACTTTAACCCCGCCCATATGACATCTCAATTAGCTTCGTGTGACATTTATCAACCTAATTACCAGTATAAAGTAATTTTTTTTTAAATACGGACCTGGATTTTTTTCATAATTTGAAAGTTTTTTATATTCTTAATATAACGGTTGTTACATAAATAGGGTTTTAAAAATTTCGACCAATTAAATCCATCATTAAAATATTATATCTGAGTTATAGGTAATATTAATATTTTTTACATTTTTTTAAATATTTCAGAAACCACTCAAAATGTGGCAACATTGTAAAGGTTTTCTAAATAGGCTTCACAAAAGTCAACTTTTTGCTAATTTAACCGTCTTCGTAACTACAGCAATTTGGGAGATAGTGCACACACTTAAAAATGACACGCACCCTGTATATTTTATGATTTTTCGAATTCAAGACAAAAGTTAATCTTGATTAAAACCTTTATTATTTCAAACACATTATCTCAAATGAGAAGAAAACTTACACCGTTTTCGGATGGCCATTCTAAACCGCTCATGAAGATATTTTTATCCTCAAGTTCTTGTAGAGAAAACTCAGAAAACGAAGGGTGGTCTGGAGCGGCTCCCCGAAAACGCTATAAATTTATTTGACGTTTCAGAATAAAGATGGCTGCCGAAAAAAGTAATGTCTATTCTATAATATAAATGGCGTTTCCGTCATTTAGACTCAGAATTTTTCCAAAACGGGTTTATTTAAATAAAACACTCAATACGCAATTCTTAAAAATAAACAAAACAACGCAAAACGTGCCTTATTAAAAGTTCCCTGCAACCACCTGACATTGCGTAAGTTCCGCCGACGGCAGCAGCTGAGCACTTTAGTCAGCGAACCCTGAAATTGGCCAATCAGGTGCCGAAACTTCTCAGCTGCTGCCGTCGGCGGAACCTACGCAATTTCTCTAACCTGACGTAAATCACTTACGACAATGACAGCCAATCATTCTGTCACCTAATATACAACTGGCAACTCACAAATTCAGCAGAGCTTTGTAAGGAAATTAACCATGGCAACAGCGCCACCGCGCACTCGAAAACCAATCCGTTTCGTGGCCTTCTGCTATTGGCCGTTTTCTCTGTCGCACTTACCGATTAAGCCATCAAGCTCTCTCGCCTCGCCATGTGGCAGAGAGCGCAGCTTACGACGTTGCCGTCGCGCGCTTTAGTGCAGTAATTTTCGCCTTGTTGCTTCAGTGCAATATCCGCTCACGAAACCCGCTAGTCTACAGCGTAAACATGGCAACACGCGTAGGAGTTGAGAGGATAGAATAATGAAAGAAGGCAGCGTCACGATCTCAGTGTTGAAGAGACTGCAGCAGTTTTGGTCGCGACAAAGAACTATGAAAAAGTGTTTGTGTGTACTGATTGTGGGGCTCATAGCCCTGTTCGCCCTGACCGCTGCTGTGAACGACGACGATGCCGCGAAAAAGGGGCCCAAAGTTACCGATAAGGTACGTTCCCTTTTAGTTTATAGTCGTCACATTTTAGGACAAACTCTCTTATTCACTTAGTAGCAACTTGCAACGTGTCAATTATCATAAATACTTCTTTTTTGACCAAGAGCATGTTAACAGTTGCGGCTGAGGAATTTTTTTTGGGCTCAGCTTGACGTCACCGTCGGCCCAGACTTGGCCAAGTTTCTGATGGATGTTTCCTAAATTTCGAATGTTTCTATTTACCTGACCGCCGAACAGCTGTGCAGGTGCCCCCTCAGTGCCAACTGCGAAACGCGGGGCTGATAGTGCTTTGTTGTAAACCTAGACGGACATTTTATCTTCTCTTTTTAGTATAAAGCAAAAAACCTGTCTTTTATGGCCGCCCTAAGAACCGGTCCCGATCGGTCGACGTCCAATGTCCCATTCGTTCAATGTTATCATCAAAGAATATACGCCGCTGTCAGTTCAATGCTTAGGACTCTTTTTTTGTTCCACAGTACCTACACGTTTCGAGTTATTTATAATATCACAAAATCCCTTTTTAAAAATAAATTCTTTGTTTCGTTTTTCTTTTGTTCCACTGAAAAACAACTGTAAAATGCGCCTTTATATTATGCCGTTTTCGGAATGCGACGCACCACTAAGGCTATATCCGTCGTTTGTTTTCTTCATAGGTATTAAAGGATGGGAATATATTCTCAGAGCGATAACCCGAATACTCTATTATAGCGGGTATCCCTAATTTGCTGACTCATAGGAATTGCATTTTTTACCGAAAATTTTGCTGACCCATTAGAAATTCCTGCTGACCGGTATGCAGGGCTATAGCTAAGACCGTACTAAACCTTGTATCAAAATTTCGTAAAAATCAAGACCGTACTAAACCTTGTATCAAAATTTCGTAAAAATCGGTCGAAAATCAAGTAATTACGGCCCTGTAAGTTCTTTCAAATTGAGATTTTTTTGGCTGACCGAAATGCTGGGCAACAGAAGTGAAGAAAGACTTGCTGACCGAAATCTAAGACTGTACTACACATTGCTTGTAAATTTCGTAAAAATTAGGTAGAATACAGACGAAACGAATTACTCGTAAACAAACAACTCTGCGCTACAATAATCCATTAAAGTAGTAGAGAGAGAGTAGAGAAAAATGACCATTTTGTAACTCCTGAGCCTTGATTGTACAAGTCACCCTCAAAGTCGGGTTCAGCTAAACTCGACTGGTACTTGAACTCGCCCATAAGAAAAGCATTGCTGTCAGCAAGCGTCACAAATGAAATTAATTTGACAGTTCGATGCTGATGTGATAATTTGACAGACAATGCGATTCTTATGGGCGGGTTCAAGTACCACTCGAGTTTAGCTGAACCCGACTTTGAAGGTGACTTGTACAATCCGGCCTAAGATGCCTTAAAATCCTGAATGGCAAATAGTTAAGCGTTAGCACAAGTTAGGTTATCACCTTCACCAAAATATTCAGATTATATGAACCATTTCAATTATTCCGTCGGATAGGTTTGGTTCGACATCACCATTGGCAACGAAGCAGTGGGGCGCATCGAAATCGGCCTGTTTGGCAAGACGGTACCCAAGACTGTAGAAAACTTCAAACAGCTCGCCCTTAAACCTGCTGGAGAGGGCTACAAGGGCAGTAAATTCCATCGCGTGATCCGCGATTTTATGATCCAAGGAGGGGACTTCACCAAGGGAGACGGGACTGGAGGTAAGAAATTACCATGGACACCTGACGTAACTTATCCTGAACTAAGCACAAAATCAAGCAGTAGGTACTTAAGCCCCTTTTTTTGCTGACTTTTCCTCTGTTATTAGGCAGATCGATTTATGGGGATAGATTCGCCGACGAAAACTTCAAGCTGAAGCACTACGGAGCCGGATGGTTATCCATGGCCAATGCCGGAAAAGACACCAACGGATCCCAGTTCTTTATCACAACAAAACAGACGAGTTGGCTCGACGGCAGACACGTAGTGTTCGGCAAGATCTTGAAGGGCATGGATATTATCAAGAAAATCGAAAGCACCAAGACTGATAGCAGGTAAGTTAAGGCATTGTTTAAAAAAAATGAATTTAACAGATTTAATTTCTTGATATATAGAGATAGACCCGAAAAAGACGTGATTATTGCCGATTGCGGGGTCGAAGAAGTGGCCGAGCCCTTCGGTGTAGCGAAAGAAGACGCCCGCGATTAGTCGCCAGTTCGCTTGTTATACACGCGAGTGTATTTTCCATACATATTTGTAAAAAAAAGATTTTTTTTGTGTTTTTTTTTTGTACAACCAGCTATGTGATAAGTTGTAATAAACGATTTTTGTACGATATTAACTGTCTTTTATTTTCTTCGTCTCAATTGGACAACGTTACCAAACTCAAGGTTTTTGTTTAAGTCGCTATATTTAACAATAAAAAAGATTTTCTTCAACTAGGTGACAACCAAGTGAAATATGATAACAGTATCGTCTAAGTTGGAAAACATTAGCTGAAAATGAGTACCCACTTTAGGATTCTATCTTTAAAGATAAAAACTCAACCAATAACCCAAAATACCAATTGTTGGATATTGGGATTGGTTGAATATACCAAACTTCTGACCTGACTGTACCATCATTTTTGTTGGACAAAGTTAGCAGAAAATAAGTACCCACTTCAGGGATGTATCTTTAAAAATAGCAAAGTTAGCCAATATCTCCACTACGGTTGATCATCTTTGAAAATAACAAAGTTAGGTAATATCTTCGTCAGGGTTAGAGATATCAAAATGATGATTCCACCATCATCTTAGTTAGAAAAAATTAGCTCAAAATGAGTACCCACTTCAGGGTATTATTTTTGGAAATAACAAAATTAACCAATATCTCCATTACGGCTAGAGATAACAAAACCCCGATTAGACCACTGTCTGAGTTCGAAAAAATACCTGAAAATGAGTATTCACTTCAGGGGTCTATCTTTAAAGATAACAACTCAACGAATAACTCCGCTATGGTTGAATATACCAAACTTCTGACTGTACCATCATCTTTGTTAAATAAAGTTAGCAGAAAATGAGTATCTACTTCAGGGGTGTATCTTTGAAATTAAAAAAGTTAACCAATATCTCCGTTATGGGTAAAGATATCAAAATTCTGATTGAATTGTCGTCTTAGTTGGAAAAAATTAGCTGAAAATGAGTACCCACTTCAGGGGTGTATCTTCGAAAATGGCAAAGTTAGCAAATATCTCCAAAAAGGTTAGAGATAACAAAATTCTGACTACTTCATAGTCTTAGTTGGAAAAAATTAGTTTAAAATGAGTACCTATTTCATTGGTGTATCTTTAAAAATAGCAAAGTTAGCCAATATCTCCACTTCGGTTAAAGATAACAAAATTCTGATTGCAATGTCGTCTTAGTTGGAAAAAAAGTAGCTGAAAATGAGTACCCGCTTTTGCTACTTTTACTTGGGTGACAACTAAGTGAAATATGACAACAGTAACATCTAACTAGGAAAAAATTTGCTGAAAATGAGTACCCACTTCAGGGGACCATCTTTGAAAAGAACAAAGTTAGGTAATAAATTCGTCAGGGTTAGAGATATCAAAATTGTGATTTCACCAACGTTTTAGTTGGAAAAAATTAGCTGAAAATGAGTACCCACTTCAGGGGTGTATCTTCGAAAATAGCAAAGTTAGCAAATATCTCCAAAAAGGTTAGAGATAACAAAATTCTGACTACTTCATAGTCTTAGTTGGAAAAAATTAGTTTAAAATGAGTACCTATTTCAGGGATGTATCTTTAAAAATAGCAAAATTAGCCAATATCTCAACTACGGTTAAAGATAACAAAATTCTGATTGCATCGTCGTCTTGGTTGGAAAAAAGTAGCTGAAAATGAGTACCCGCTTTTGCTACTTTTACTCGGGGGACAACTAAGTGAAATATGACAATAGTAACATCTAACTTGGAAAAAATTTGCCGAAAATGAGTACCCACTTCAGGGGACCATCTTTGAAAATAATAATGTTAGGTAATATATTCGTCAGGGTTAGAGATATCAAAATTCTAATTTCACCAACGTCTTAGTTGGAAAAAATTAGCTGAAAATGAGTACCCACTTCAGGGAATTATTTTTGAAAATAACAAAATCAACCAATATCGCCATTACGGTTAGAGATAACAAAACTCGAAAAATTTGCTGAAAATGAGTATCCACTGAAGTGGTACATTGTTGAAAATAACAAAGTTAGCCAATACCTCCACTAAGGTTAAAGATAACAAAATTATGATTAGTTCATTGTCTTAGTTGGAAAAATACCTAAAAATTAATGCACGCGTCAGAATTCTTGTTTTGAAAATAACAAAGTTAACCAATATTTCCACTACCGTGAGAGATATCAAAACACCGATTAGACCATCGTCTTAGTTGGAAAAAATTAGCGGAAAACGAGTACCCACTTCAAGGGTGTATCTTTAAAAATCACCAAGTTAGCCAATATTTCCACAACGGTTAGAGATAACGAAATTCTGATTGCACCGTCGTCTTAGTTGGAAAAAAGTAGCTGAAAGTGAGTACCCGCTTCAGAGGACTACTTTTGAAAATACAAAAAATTAGCCAATATCTCCGTTACAGATTTTTTATATTATCGTCAAAAGTTTTCATCGTCAAGAGTTTGGAAAATTTGGTCTATTTTTGCAAACTGCTACAATATAAGTAATGCCAACGAAGATTGGATACACTGAAATATTTGGCAATAGTTGTTATTGTCAACGTTTCCTGGAGTTCGTGGACAAACTGAAAAATTTAGACAAATTGAGTTAGATAACTTGGCGGCTTTCAAGTCTTATTTTTTCACTCTTATTTTGCCGAAAATTAATCTCTCAATACAATTTTTGAACGATCATTATGATCTTTATATTCGTCTAAATGAGACAACGTCACCAATCTGAAGGCTCTTTTTTTCTTAGTTAATTCTGACAAAACCATAATTTTTGTTGAAAAAATTGACAAATTTCTTCAACTGGGTGACAACTACGTAAAATATGACAACAGTAACATCTTACTTGGAAATAATTTGCAGTACCCACATCAGGGGATCATCTTTGAAAATAACAAATTTAGATACTATCTTCGTCAGGGTTAGAGATATCAGAATTCTGATGCCACCATCATCTTAGTTGGAAAAAATTAGCTGAAAATGAGTACCCACTTCAGGGTAATATTTTTGAAAATAACAAGATTAACCAATATCTCCATTACAGCTGGAGATAACAAAACCCTGATTAGACCACCGTCTGAGTTGGAAAAATTAGTTGAAAATGAGTAGATGATAGAGATAACGAAATTCTGATTGTACCGTCGTCTTAGTTGGAAAAAAGTAGCTGAAAATGAGTACCCGCTTCAAGGTTCAGTTATGAAACAAAAAGTTGAATTTTCACGTTGTTTTTAACTTTGGAACAGCTATGTCAAACCTGATAACCGTAAGGTCTTACTCCGAAGCCCTTTCAAAACAAGCAAGTGACAAAACATTTCCAACTGTCTACCTGAAATGGCCAAAACCTTAGCAGTTACAAATAAAAGTAATCAGTTAAAAAGTAATAAACCAAAATAGTATATTAAGTTACAAGTATCATAAGACGCACATCGGTGCACGAAACCAAGTTTTGCAATGGATTAGTGCGACAATGGCCTTATGGAACCTGTATCATATACTTTTTTCTATCGATAAAAACGAATAAAAACTAAAAATAGTTCATTATTTAAACGATCTAGTAATTTTGTTCCTTAAAAATAAGTTATCAGCGTGACAGTGACGTTGAACTTTTGTTTGAATATTATTAGACATTCCCTATTACCGCCGCCATTTAACGTCAAATTTCAGCAATACCACCGCAGCAGAGCAAAATTAACTATAGCGATACGTTTGTAAGGCTGTAAATATACTGTGTACAGTATTTGAATGTCGAGCTAAACGAACCGAATTAGAAAAACAATTTTTATTAAACATCTTGAGCACGTAACAATTTAAACTTATTTTCTTAAGGCCGTAAGTGGCGGACACCAAAAACTCAATTTGTTTATTACTCGTTTAACAAAAGAACTGCTTTAACAATAGACGACGCACTTGCATCCAGGAAATTAATTTAGCTTAACTTCAAGTAAAAAACAAAGGACGAAGTTAACGTGGTTACAAAAGCTAAACCTTGCGGCCAGGGGAGACCACGTTTACACTGACGCCACTCTTTTTTAAAGTACTTAGAACGTCTTGGTGGACACCAGGTGGGATGCTTCTGGGTCCTTCTTTGGGCAGGGCGGTCACTTGAGGACTGTGCACCTGTGCCCTAAATTCGACTCTGTAGATATAAAAAAAAAATAGTAGTTTATTACCTGCTGAGTGGATTGGCCCTGTTTTCCTTGTTTGAACGTGAAGGCGCAAGAACCTCTTGATGTCGTGGCTTTTCAAGAGGTACTAGCGATGATGAATGGACTGGGACTACGGGACTGCGTACTTTATTAGACCTAAAATCAACCTTTAGGTGTCTAAATAAACAAAAATTTTTGATTTTTTTTAATTACCAGATATTTTGTTTTAAGCTCGAAGGTAAGGACGAGATTACTTTATGTTTCGGTTTCCCGTAGGTGCGCAGTTCCTCACGACATAAAATCATTGGATTTGGCGCATTTTTACTGCTGCTCTGGCTGGAAGACTGAGAGAAGTTAGGATGGGTTGGTTTAGGCGATAAATTGGCTTTAGGGGGCAGAGAGGGTAACATCATACTGCGGTCGTTGTCAGCTCTGATGGAAGGCTTCCCCTATAAGTTAAACGACACATTGTTTACCCTAAAGTGTCACGGCTTATTTCCGTTATAGTGAGAGATATCAAATTTCTGATATCACGGTCGTCTTGATAGAAAAAGATTAGCTGAAAGTGAATACCCACATCACGGGTGTATCTTTGAAAATAACTAAGTTAACCAATATCTCCGTTACAGTTAGAGATATCAAAATTCTGATTGCACCGTCGTCTTAGTTGAAAAAAAGTAGCTAAAAATGAGTACCCACTTTAGGGGTAGTATCTTTGAAAACAACAAAGTCAACAAATACGAGGTCTGTTCAAAAAGTATCGCGAATTTTGAATTTCCGCGGGCTACGTATATTTGACTTTTGATTTTTTGGTAGCGTTATGTTGGTACTCATGTCCCTTACTTATGCTGACAAGGTCGGCCATTTTGAATGTTTAGTTAATTTTTGACAGTTGTTTTGCTTGGATGTGTTTTGGCTCGTCTTCGATTGGCTTGCCTATTCCAAAAAAATGGATTAAAGAATCTGTATCAAATTTTGCGTGAAAAACAAAATAAAGTACGCGGACGCATTCCGATTGTGACTGTGGCATATGGTGAAGCTACCTTGGACCAAAGCAACCTTTATCGGTGGTACAAAATGTTCTCAGAGGGCCGAGAAGATGTAAACGACGAAGAGCATGCCGAACCCCCCAGCAAGTCAACAACAGACGAAAACCTTAATAAAGTGAAGAAAAAAGTATTAGTCAATCGTTGAATCACTGTTAGAGAAGTTGGTGAGGACCTAAACATATCGATTGGCTCACGCCTTTCGATTTTAACCAATGATTTGGGCATGTGTCAGGTGGCCGCGAAATTCGTTCCAAAATTGCTCAGGAGATTTTGGACTCGGTCCGTGACGACCCTAATGTGCTCCAGAGGGTCATAATTGGTGACAAATCATGCGTTTATTTCCAAAACTGAAGACGCCCATGAAAGGACCACGCTACGCCACGATTGAGGAGATAAAGACGGCATCGAAGGAGAAGCTGAACAAGATCACAGAAAATCATTTTTTTAACCGCTTCGAGGCTTGGAAAAAAACGTTGGCATATTTATTCATGAATAAATAAATACTTTTTGAAAAAATATAAAATTTGCGATACTTTTTGAACAGACTTCGCATATCCGTTATGGTTGGAGATATGAAAATTCTGATTGCACCGTCGTCTTAGTTGGAAAAAAAGTAGCTGAAAATGAGTACCCACTTCAGGGATGTATCTTTAAAAATAAAAAAATTAACCAAGATCTCCGTTATGGTCAGAGCTATCAAAATTCTGATTGCACCGTCGTCTTAGCTGGTAAAAACTAACTGAAAATGAATACCCACTTTAGGGGTGTATCTTTGAAAATAACAAAGTTAACCAATATTTCCTTTATGGTCAATTATATCAAAATTCTGATTGAACCGTCGTCTTAGTTAGAAAAGATTAGCTGAAAATCATTACCCACTTTACGGGTTTATTTTTTGAAAATAATAAAGTTAACTAATATCTCGATTACGGTTAGAGATATCAAAATTCTAATTGCACCGTCGCCTTAGCTGGAACAAATTAGTTAAAAATGAGTACCCACTTCAGGAATGTATCTTTAAAAATAACAAAATTAACCATTATCTCCGTTATAGGCAGATATATTAAAATTCTAGTTGCACCGTCGTCTTAGTTGAAAAAGATTAGCTGAAAATGAGTACCCACTTAACGGGTCTATTTTTTGAAAATAACAAAGTTAACCAATCACTCCGTTATGGTCAGAGCATCAAAATTCTGGTTGCACCGTCGTCTTAGTTGGTAAAAACTAACTGAAAATGAGTACCCACTTCAGGGGTTTATTTTTTGAAAATAAAAAAGTTAACCAATATCTCGATTACGGTTAGAGATATCAAAATTCTAATTGCACCGTCGCCTTAGCTGGAAAAAATTCGCTGAAGATGAGTGCCCACTTCAGGGATGTATCTTTAAAAATAACAAAATTAACCAATAACTCCGTTATGGTCAGAGCTATCAAATTTCTGGTTGCACCGTCGTCTTAGTTGGCAAACACTAACTGAAAATGAGTACCCACTTTAGGGGTTTGTTTTTTGAAAATAACAAAGTTAAACAATATTTCGATTACGGTTAGAGATATCAAAATTCTAATTGCATCGTCGCCTTAGCTGGAAAAAATTAGCTGAAAATGAGTACCCACTTCAGGGATGTATCTTTAAAAATAACAAAATTTACCAATAGCTCCATTATGGTCAGAGCTATCAAATTTCTGGTTGCATCGTCGTTTTAGTTGGTAAAAACTAACCAAAAATTAATACCCACTTCAGGAGTTTATTTTTTTAAAATAATAAAGTTAACTAATATCTCGATTACGGTTAGAGATATCAAAATTCTAATTGCACCGTCGCCTTAGCTGGAAAAAATTAGCTGAAAATGAGTACCTACTTCAGGGATGTATCTTTAAAAATTAGAAAATTAACAAATAACTCCGTTATGGTCAGAGCTATCAAAATTCTGGTTGCACCGTCGTCTTAGTTTGCAAACACTAACTGAAAATGAGTACCCACTTCAGGAATTTATTTTTTGAAAATAATAAAGTTAACCAATATCTCGATTACGGTTAGAGATATCAAAATTCGAATTGCACCGTCGCCTTAGCTGGAAAAAATTAGCTGAAAATGAGTACCTACTTCAGGGATGTATCTTTAAAAATAATAAAATTAACAAATAACTCCGTTATGGTCAGAGCTATCAAAATTCTGGTTGCACCGTCGTCTTAGTTCGCAAACACTAACTGAAAATGAGTACCCACTTCAGGAGTTTATTTTTTGAAAATAATAAAGTTAACCAATATCTCGATTACGGTTAGAGATATCAAAATTCTAATTGCACCGTCGCCTTAGCTGGAAAAAATTAGCTGAAAATGAGTACCCACTTCAGGGATGTATCTTTAAAAATAACAAAATTAACCAATGACTGCGTTATGGTGAGAGCTATCAAAATCTGGTTGCACCGTCGTCTTAGTTGGTAAAAACTAACTGAAAATGAGTACCCGCTTCAGAGGACTACTTTTGAAAATAACAAAGTTAGCTAATATCTCCATTACGGATATCTCCATTACAGATTTTTGATATTATCGTCAAAAACTTTAATAGTATGAACCGTATTAATTATCAAAATTCGCATTGCACAGTGGTCTTAGTTGGAAAAAATTTGTTAAAAATGAGAACCCACTTCAGGGGTCTATTTTTGAAAATAACAACCGTTAACGTAACCGTATCTCCACTACGGTTAGAGATACCAATATTCTGATTGCACTGTACCCTTAGTTGGAAAAAAATAGCTGAAAATGAGTACCCACTTCTGGGGTGTAACTTTGAAAATAACAATGTTAACCAATATCTCCGTTACAGTTAGAGATATCAAAATTCTGATCGCACGGTCGTCTTAATTGGAAAAGATTAGCTGAAAATGAATACCCACTTCACGGGTCTATCTTTGAAAATAACAAAGTTAACCAATATCTCCGTTACAGTTAGAGACATCAAAACTCTGATTACACCATCGTCTTAACTGAAGTAACTAAAAATGAGTACCCACATTAGGGGATAATCTTTGAACACAACAAAGTTAACAAAGTAATCCTTTGCAGTTAAAGATATAAAAAATAAAAATTATACCGTCGTCTTAGTTAAAAAAAATCAAGTAAATCATTACTATCAATGTACATACACACTCAGGCCACTTTCACAGGCTTATGTATTGAAGTACCTTTAACAAAATGAATTCGTTAGATTTGGCCGATATTTTGTGATTAACAACTCTTCATAAAACGTTACTAAAAACTGAATTTTTTAAACTCAGTGAGTTTTTTTTGAAAATATTAGAAAGGAAAAAATTAATATAGACTCAATGCGTTTATGCTTGAAAATAAGATTGTCCTTAAAGTAAAAAAAAAACAATGCAATGCAAAAACTTACTTTCGCCTTTTTTACAACAGTTTGAGAAGCCGGAGGTTTCACCAGCCGCTTGACCACCGGTCCACGACGAATGACGATCTTCTTTACGTTCGCTTGGTCCTTAGGGCCGGAACTAGTCGCTTTGGCAACACCTGAGTAGCCCCTTTGTTGCACACCAGGCACCGCGGACCTGCTATCCGTAGGAGCTGACAACATTGATAAATCTCTGGCAGCTTTTAAGTGTTTTGGTGGTTGCGCGTTAATCATTTTTACACCGGTCTTTGGGGGCTCAACAGCAGTTGCCTCCGCAGTTTTCGCACTTTTCTGCATCATATGAAGCTGTTCCATGAAGCCACGGATTTGTTTCTGCAAAGGCGATTGCATATGGGGATCGTTGTTGACTTGTTGTGTTGTCGAGACAAGTTCTTCGGGAGGCGCAGCCTTGTTCCGGTCATTCCGTTCCATTAAGTCCTGGATTTGCTTCCGCAACAGGAACTCCACATGAGGGTTTACTTGATTGGTCGGAATACGTTTCTCTTGGGACGGAGCCTTGGTTTGGTCATCCCGTTTCATGAAGCCCTGGATTTGCTTCCGCAAGGGGGAGCGCACTTTAGGGTGGTTGTTGACTTGATTGGTCGGGACAAGTTTCTCTTGGGGCGGAGCCTTGTTCTGGATATTCCGTTCCATGGAGTCCTGGATTTGCTTCCGCAAGGGGAAATGCACTTTAGAGTGTTTGTTGACTTGATTGGTCGGAACAAGTTTCTCTTGAGGCGGAGCCTTCTGCTGGTCATTCCGCTCCATGAAGCCTCGGACCTGCTTTTGCAAAGGGGAGTGATCTTTAGCGTTGTCGACTCGGGGGCGCGGCACAACTTTCTCTAGGGGCGGAGTCTTCTGCTGGTCATTCCGTTCCATGAAGCCTCGGACCTGCTTTTGCAAAGGGGAGTGATCTTTAGCGTTGTTGCTGACTCGAGGGGTCGGCACAAGTTTCTCATGGGGCGGAGCCTTCTGCTGGTCATTCCGTTCCATGAAGCCTCGGACCTGCTTTTGCAAAGGCGAGTGATCTTTAGGGTTGTCGACTCGGGCGCGCGGCACAACTTTCTCTAGGGGCGGAGTCTTCTGCTCCTCATTCAGTTCCATGAAGCCCCGGACCTGCTTTTGCAAAGGGGTAGGGTTGTTGTTGACTTCGGGGCGCGACACAAGTTTCTCGTGGGGCGGCGCCTCCTGCTGGTCATTCCGCTCCATGAAGCGCCGGACCTGCTTTTGCAAAGGGGAGTGATCTTTAGCGTTGTTGCTGACTCGGGGGCTCGGCGCAACTTTCTCATGGGGCGGAGCCGTCTGCTGGTCATTCAGTTCCATGAAACCCCTGACCTGCTTTTGCAAAGGGGAGTGATCTTTAGGATTGTTGTTGACTCGGGGGTTCCGCACAAGTTTATCATGGGACGGAGGCTTGTGCTGCAAACCACCTTTTTTCTCACTCAACATCCGTTTTTGCTTCAATTCGGCTCTTATTTGGTTTAAAGACTTTTGAATCTGCTCATCCAAAAGCGTGCGCACCTTCGGACTAAGCTGATTATTATTTGGCCTTTGGTCGGGTTTAAGAATAAATGTCTTTCCCTGACTGGACTTGACTTGTGTCGGTTTGGACATGTTTATCGGCGTCAGCTGGGGTGAAATTTTAATTGCGGGGCTTTGCAATTTAAAGCCGTTTTCTCTGCTAGTAGTTAAAGGACCGACCTACAATAAGACTATAAATTTTCCAAAAAATCATGAGTAAACACATCATACGGTAAGATTTGAGGACTTTACGACCCTAGAAGAAGATCCAACTAAGTTGCCGCCCCCTGGAGTCACTACTAGACACTTTGGGGCGGAACTAACTGGGATAACGCCACCTAGCGACTGTACTGGAACTTTGACTGCTAGCTGAGGTAACTGGGACTGGACGGCGGGGTTAGTTGAGTGCACGGATAGCTGGGGGGCGGAGACCCTTGACGTCTGATTGTTTTCGTCTCGGAACAGGTTGCGGGCGTGCTTTAACGGTGGAGGGGGCCAAAACTCTTCTGCTGACGTCAATCGGTGATGCAAGGGAGCGGGACTGACAATGCAACAGACAAATTATATTATTATGGAAAATCAATTATTAAAGAGTAAGGCGGTGGTACCAGAGAGGCGGAGGCATGCCATGGGTGAGGAACCGATAAAATGGGGGAAAGGAACCATTGTTACGGGACATGTGCCAAGGACGGGGACAATTACTGAAAGAGTTTGATTAGCTTTGAAAAGTGTTTTTTAAAGCATACTTACTCAGGTTTCGGGCGAGAGTAGGTGTGATCCAGAGGTGCCCTAAGTTCAAAAACATTGAATAAAAATTAATAAAATACGTAGAACCGTTGCCAATTAAATGCCTCCGCGTCAATAAATTCAATTTTACGTTCACTATGGGCTTAGCTGGAAAAAAACTAGCTGAAAATAAATCCACTTCAAAGGTGTACCTTTGAAAATAACAAAGTTAGCCAGTATCGGTTAGAGATAACATATATCCGATTACACCATAATCTTAGTTGAAAAAAATTTGCTGGAAATGAATACCCACTTCAGGAGTGTATCTTAGAAAAGAACAAAGTTTTAAGTGCACCGTTGTCTTAGTCGGAAAAAATTAGCTCAAATAGCTGAAAATCTATACCCACTTCAGGGATGTATCTCTGATAATAACAAAGTTAACCATTATCCCCGGTATGGTTAGAGATATCAAAATTCCGATTAAACCATCGTCTTAATTGGAAAAAACTATCTGAAAATGAATACCCACTACACAGGTCCATCTTTGAAAATAACAAAGTGAGCCAATATCTTCTTTGCCTTAGAGATATAAAAATTCCGATTAAACCATCGTCTTAGTTGCCAAAAAATTAGCTGAAAACGGTACCCACTTCAGAGTTCCATCTTTGTAAATAACAAAGTGAACCAATATCTCGTTTGCGTTAGACATATCAAAATTCCGAATAGACCATAGTCTTAGTTGGAAAAAATTAGCTGAAAATGATTACCCACTTCAGAGGTTCATCTTTGAAAATAATAAAGTCAACCAGTATCTTCTTTACGATTAGACATATTAAAATTCCGATTAGACTATCTTCGTTGGAAAAAATTTGCTGAAAACGAGTACCACTCCATCTTTGTAAATGACAAAGTAAGCCAATATCTCGTTTGCGGTTAGAAATATCAAAATTCCGAATAGACCATCCTCTTAGTTGGAAAAAATTAGCTGAAAATGATTACCCACTTTAGCAGTCCATTTTTGAAAATAATAAAGTGAGCCAATATCTTCTTTGCGATTAGAGATAACAAAATTCCGATTAGACTACCTTAGTTGGAAAAAAATAGCTGAAAACGAGTACCCACTTCAGCGTTCCATCTTTGTAAATAACAGAGTGAGCCAATATCTCGTTAGAGATATCAAAATTCCGAATAGACCATCATTTTAGTTGGAAAAAATTAGCTGAAAATGAGCACCCCCTTCAGCGCGGTCTATTTTTGAAAATAAAAATGTGAGATAACATCTTCTTTGCGGTTAGAGATATCAAAATTCCGATTAGACCATCGTCTTACGGGGAAAAACTAGCTGAAAATGAATACCCACTTCAGGGGGCCATCTTTGAAAATAAAAACGTGAGATAATATCTTCTTTGCGGTTAGAGATATCAAAATTCCAATTAGACTATCGTCTTACGGGGAAAAATTAGCTGAAAATAAACACTCACTTCAGCCGTCATTTTTAAAATAATAAAGTAAACCAACGATTAGACTTACGATTAGAGAAATCAAAATTACGATAAGACCATTATCTTAGTTGGAAAATATTAGCTGAAAATGAATAGCCACTTCGGGGGTCTATTTTTGAAAATAACAAAGTGAGCCAATATCTCCGCTACGCTACGGTTGCAGACCTCTAATAAATTTAAAAGTAACTAAAAGCATTAAATTCACTAACACATTGAAGTTTATCAGTTTTATATTACGTAATAAATAACTAAACATTATATATTACAGAGTAAAGAATAATAAAAAGTTTGATATAAACATGATAAAAAGTTAGAAAAAAATCACTCTTCATCCGATGAACTGTGGATTACTATCGAGCACAAAGTCTCATTCATGCCGTCATTCGCCCAGTATGGGTCGGAAAACCGATCAAGTCTTGAGCTTATTATTGAATTAAGTTCGTGGAATGACGGGGAAGGTGCCGAAGAATCATTCACTGCAACGAAATCCCTGAATGTAAAGTCACTTTACCACCCTAGTACGTGAAAACTTTTTTACCGCTCGCTTGCCCCAAAGACGATACACACACAAGATTGTTACTGCAAATGAGCGATTTGCTCATGCAGTTAGCAGCTCGATAGGTAACAAAATTGTAGAACAAACCCTCCTTAAAATCGACCAAAGAATATGAGATATCATTTTCAACCACCCAATGTGTACTGTTGATTTTTTTTGTTAGATATAAGACCAGGACTAATTATTATTTAGTTTCAACTCAAAGGAACGTTGATTATGTAGTTTTATATTAAGAAATAAATTTAGAAATTGAATTAAGATTTAAATTTA
This sequence comes from Taphrorychus bicolor, assembly GCA_951812265.1. Taxonomy (NCBI): domain Eukaryota; kingdom Metazoa; phylum Arthropoda; class Insecta; order Coleoptera; family Curculionidae; genus Taphrorychus; species Taphrorychus bicolor. The sequence continues at coordinate 38,403,955 of OX638299.1, read as the reverse complement.
GGTATAACTGAGATATAGATAAATTCAAAATTAAATTTAACTTTCATTTACATGCACTAAAATTAATTTATTAATGTTCAAAGTAACCTATAAATTTTGAAAGGTAAATGGCAATTTTGTAGCGGATCTGGAAGTGATCGTAGCTCTACTATAACATAATTTGGTGCACTAGTAGTTTCATAACGTTTAAAGAGACCCCCGAAGCCACCTATAATCCATTCAGTTATTTTTGGCATCAACCCATGCCATGGAATTTCACCAGTATAACATCGACAGCGATTGTTTGTTTACTTGTCGCCAAGACAAAATTGTCAAGATGCGTCATTAAAATTTCGCTGTTGCCGACTTTTTGTACACTTAAGCGTGCATTTTGTAAGCTAATTAGTTATTAAAAAACTATTTCCTAAGAAAAAATATCCAAGGTAATTAAAGCGAAAATGCGAATTTGCATTAAAAAATGCTACCTCCAATGTAGAAGAGACCTCCCCCAAGAACCGCCCACTATGACCTTGGCTAAAGTTTCCAATATTTTTGGGGTAAGCATTAATTCTACTTGCTTTCAATTGCCGCTGACAGACATATCATTTCTCCTGTTCGTCTCTAACTGTATTCCACCTTTCTTTTAGTCCAAAGAGCAAACTTCATATACATATCATCGCAACTACATTCACACTATGAACTTATTAACGTCAACTGTTATCGTTGTGAAAGATTCATTTTTAAATGCATTAATAAAATATAATATTTTTGCTAACGTAGAGCCCCGGCCCATTTTTTACTACATTCTAGGTTAGTGATCATTAATCAATATTATTAAAAGCTTGAAGTATGAAGCCATCTGGCAACTATGTGAGCAAAAGAGTAAACAATAACCTTAACCTCAAACTGATTATTAATCACTGTCACTGTCAGTCGTGTTACACCGGGTGAAATATGTCAGATTTCCAACGCCTACTTGACGACAGAAATAACTGAATGGATTATAACTAATCTACTTAACCATGACTGTTAGGTTTCACAAAATTAGTTCTTGCAGTAAATTAATTTTGTAAGGGTGATTCTCTCTTTTTTCAAAATACGCCGGATTGATCTTTAGCAAATTACATTTCCCCGCGCAACTTCTTTGGCAGAACTGTGAGGATTTTCTTGCAGCTACAAAATGATATTTAACTGAACGTCATAGTTTATTTTGGAACAGCCTATTTTGGGAATGTCTTTTGTGTGACCAGAATCTCGAAGTTTCTTGGCAATGCTTGCATGCATGTCTAAGCTCTGTTTATAATGCTTTGATTGATTGTATGATCTGGATACTTATTATTGAAGATTTCGCACACTTCTTGTTGTGTTCTGGCTTTGTCACCGTACCCTAAATAAATTAGAATTTCAATCCGCTGCATTTCTGTTAGATGCGCCATTTGGTTAATTATTATTACTTGTTTGCACAAATAAATTACAAAATACTAGTAATAGTATAGTAACTATATTTGTTATTATTTTTTAAAGTATACTTAACACAACATTTTTTTGAGAGGATAATTTAAGGCACTGAAATTTATTCTAATCAATAAAAATATTGTAATCTTTATTCTTATTCTGTGACAAGCAATAAATCATATGTATAATAATATGTTGACAGCTTAGCATCACATTCTTATATTATATTTATAGAATTATGGATTAAAGATCTTTCTTTCTTGTCCAAATACAGATATACTTTTCTCCATGATATGGTTGAGATATTTGTTTGCTTCGTCCTTTAAGATTTTAGAAAGTTTCCAGGGTTTTAAGTTGCAAAAAAACCCTTTACTGGTTTTGTATCATTGTTTGAAAGTCGGGAAAACATTTCAAAATTATATAAAAACTAGATCAGTTTGCACACCTTCTCCATAAAGTTCAGCTACGGTAGGCCTTATTTTCTTTTTTTGACAGCAATGCACTTTATACGGGAAATCTTAAGGTCTACGTAGCTGAACTTCATGGAAAAGGTGGGCAAACGACCTCTGAAGCGCCATCGAATAAGTAAAAATTATGGCGGCGATGTAATGTGGTGCCCTCTAGTATGCTGCACTTTTCTTAGACAGAGACTGGCAATAAACAGGGACAGTACATTTTTACAAACGGACGAATTTTTTACATTCAGTTGCTCGTTTCTTGTGTTGGCTCTGGTAAATCCCCTTTAACGCCGGCAGCACACAGGTTGCAAAATGCGTAAATACTTCTTACTTCTTTGCATTTCCTGCTTCCAAAATATAATAAAGATCAAGCTAATACAATATGGCAGAATGTAATTTTTCTATTTTGAAGAGAATCCTTACGAAAGACCGATTAAATGGTCCAAAACGGGCAAAACGCTCGGTACCTGGCCGAATTTTCCCAATGTGATATGGTCTTTGCGGTCGCTAACTCTCGCAACGTCAAAGTCAAACAGAATAAATCACGTTTGAAATCCAATTTTGTTTCCCTTCCACTAAGCGGCCAAAGTAAACCGTTGGAGTAATTGACTTGTGTGTGTATGCTCTTTGCTTGCCCCTTTGACATGCGTGCGGTATAGTATATTGTGCAACTAGTGTCGAAAATGGCACTTTTACACGAGTGTGACGGTTTGGACACGAGCCGTAGGTGAGTGATACAACGTCACAAGAATGTGAAGAGTGATTTTCGTACGTGTTGCACACTATACTTTTTCTACGACTGCGATTTTGCTTCATAAATGATCATTCGTATTACAAAATATATGCAATGCGTGTGCAAAACAATCAGAAGCGTGTGCAAAGTGGACTTTGCACGTGTTCAATGTGCACTTTGCGCACTCTGTCTGCAATATGCGATTTTCAATAATAGTTAGTAGTGCGCATTTGTTCATTTTCGAGGCAGTCATAGAAAAGTCTTTACCGCACGCGAATAGTAAACATGTAAACAAATGCAACTTACTTGGATTTAACGGAGGCACATCCCCGAATGTCTGAGACTGAATCAAACTATTAATATCGTCAACGCTGGTTTCTTTGGCTAAAGATATCGCTACTGGCGGCTTCGAAGACTCGTTAGATTTGCTGTAAACACAAAAAAAAACAAAACCTTATCACTGCTCTAGAATCAAAAAATATACCTCAAACACGCAGTTTTCGCAGGCGCTTGAGCATTAGGCGAATTGGCGCCACTGTCAGAGTTCGATTTCCCCCCCGACGTCGACGCCACGTCGTACAATTTATTCAGGCTAAAGAACTTTTTGCGCCTGCTCGTCCACGGTCGTCCGCTCGAGCTGAAAGGAGGAAAAAAGTTGAGTTACCCCTCAATTGCTCTTCATTTGCTCAACATACCTCCAAGTAGACCGATTTACGATTCTAAAGGTCACAAAGGCACTAACCGAGTCCAACCGTTCGCGCGAAATTTTTACAAATAGGCGTTTTTTAAAGACACATTTACGAAAGGCATTTGATTGGCGTATATAAATACGATAAATATTTAGTCAAAGAAATGAGTTATTTGACACTTACCCCTGTAACATAAAAGCGCCGGGAATATTTGCTGCGGTCGTACTTTGTGAGCCTTGTCCACCATGATTGAATAATGTGGAAGCAGGAACAAAACCTGGATTCGCAATCGTTTCTGAAAGAAAAGATTAAACACGCAAATGAAACGAATGTACAAAAATAGTCCAACTTTGTCGGATGTTACAAATGTGCCAGTACAATTTCTAAATTGATTCAAATTGAACCCTGAATGTTGAATTATGTGCTGTAAAAACGCCTTACAAACATGTACAACATTTTGTACAATTTAGAAAAATCGCAAGAGACACACAAACGGCAAAAAACAATATAGTCTTGAAGCCAGGTAGAACATTTTAGTCCTGACCATACAAACTTGCATCAATAAAAAATTATTTTGAAAGCAAAAATATACAACTATTGTACAAAAAAAAGAGAAAAGAGTACATTATGCGAAAATCGATATTCTCATTATATCATCGACTTTTAGCTGAAATTGTGTAGCCACTTCAGGGGTCTATCTTTGAGAATAACAAAATTACTCACTATCTCCGTTACGATTAGAGATAACAAAATTCCGATTATACAATCGTCTTAGCGGGAAAAAATTAACTGAAAATAAGTACCCACTTCAAGGGTCCATTTTTGAAAATAACAAAGTTTCTCAGTATTTCCGCTACGGTTAGAGCTAACAAAATTCCGATTACACAATCGTCTTAGCGGGAAAAAATTAGCTGAAAATGAGTACCCACTTCAGGGGTCTATTATATTTCCTTTCCCCTCGGATCAATATATATGGTAGTCCTTGCCTTGACTACTAGATGGCGCACCTGATTCTAAAGCCAAAAAGTTCCTAGCTTTCCCGCTTCCTTTAAGTGGGGCTAGGTATACCTTTTCATTCTTGCCTGTGCGCGCGTGTAAGTTACATCGCGAGTGGTTCACCGGGTTCTAAGTCAAAAACATGTCGAACAAAAGAAAACGTGCTGAGTCTGAAGATTCTCTGGATTCTTTGGAAGAGGAAGACATATTAAGGTCTATAGAACAATTGAAGCACCGCTTGAAAGCAGTGAAAAAAGGTGTAAAGAAGGGCGCCGATGCACCGGGACCATCAGGCGAAGACAGGCGGATAATAAACACTCCTTTGCCGATTATTATGGGATGCATCCCTCCACCGCCGCCACCCTCAACAAGCCCCCCACCGTCGCCGCCTCCCCCACACCCGCTATTTTGTACCTCTCTTCAGGCTACTAATCCAAGCGAATCCCAAGATCCCAGGGATTCTGATGAACAGCAAATGCAAATGGTGGAGAATCAGGGATCGAACGAAGGTTGCACCAGCCCATACCCATATAGTTTAGATGGATTAATGGAAATAGGGTCTGTACTCATGGAGGGGGACAAGCTAGACGGTGGCAAAAATAAGGGCAAAAATAATAATAAATGTGAGTACATGTATCATAATTTTATGAGGTACTGAGGGTTCCATAAAAACTAAAATAAAATAAATATACCCTCTTAGCCTAGGGGTCAAACTCAACAGGAACAGTAAGTATAAATACTAGTATATTCTATACTAGAATAGTACGTGTATATTATACACACATTGCGTAATACACAACCGAGAGGGGGCGCCATCTCGAGGCAGACTTAAAAAGATTACAAGGGTTGTCGGTGCCGCCATCTAGGGAAAAATATCCCCGATTGTCCAACACGTGGGTGAATTACAGAAATAATATCGGGACGTTACTTCCCTTGGCACACAGATGTCGGGGAGATCATACTTGAAAAATTTTAAAACCCTCCTTTTAAGTTTGGCCCTTTTTTAGCCTATGATATATGGTAAATAAGAGCTAAGAGTGTACAAGGGCTAAGAAAAAATAATAACTTAGAAACTAGGGTGGTTGTTTTTTTTAGGTGAAAGCGATACACTTGACTTTGCAGTCTTACAAGTCTTGGGGGAAGAGGAAGAGCAAACTGAACAGAATTGGACACTACAGAAAACTTTAGCAAGTCAGTGGGAAAGAATCTTGAAAAGGGGAGTTATGGAGGATACAAAAAGTATTCTACTTGAAAAACATTCTCATCCTGAAAACTGCTACTTGAGAGCTCCTAAGGTCAATCCGGAAGTGGGAACAAACTTAACCTCATCTGCTTGTCACCAAGACCAAAAAATGTTGCTTATCCAGAATGAAATTGGAACAGTTCTGGCATGTTTAGGAAAAGTCCTAACAAAATTGTTGGAAACGCAACTGCCTTCGAAGCTAGAATATGTTGAAATTTTAAATGACGCAGCAAAAATTCTTGCAAACATTCAACATAACCTTTCAATGAAAAGGAAAAATAACATAGTATCATTTGGGTTTAAACAAACATTAAAACTAAGCTTCAAGAATGCTCTCCTTAGTTCAGAACTAGGAGAATGGTTATTTGGGGAGACTCTCCGAGAAAAGCTGGAAGAAATCAAATCTCTAGAAAGAGATAGTGCCGCTTTAATGGTAAGGGGCAATCTTCCAAGAGTTTCAAGTCATTTAAACAGGGGAAGCCTACCTCGAGTGGAACAGCAGAAGACAGGAGTATTTTACCGATCAGCATCCAAGGGGCACACACGGGGTGGGCAAAAGAAAACATCCTTCCCTCCACGTCGCGAGAGGCAACACAATCAACCTCACCAAAAACCACGAAATTACCAGGAGGAGAGATACAAGCGTCGTCGTTAAGTAACAATGTAGGTAAATTTGCAGGCCAATTAACAGAATTTAAAAATGAATGGAAACAATATTGCAATGATAAACTAGTTATTTCCTGGTTAGAAGGTTATAAAATACCTCTATTACAAAAACCTGTATAAAATTTTCCACCCCTTGAACAAGGTTGGTCTGTGGAGGAAAAGAAACATGTCTCTGAATCTATAGACCATCTCTTAGACATTGGAGCTATATCTTTGTGTAACTATGAAAAGGACCAATATATTTCTCCAATTTTTATTCGCAAAAAACCAGATGGAAAATACAGGTTTATCCTGAACTTAAAGCATTTTAATTCTTTTGTTCAAAAGGAACATTTTAAATTAGAAGATCGAAAAATGGCTTGTAACCTGTTACGTGAGGGAGCCTTCATGGCTACTATTGATTTGAAAGAAGCCTATTTTTTGGTCCCAGTTCATAAAGATTGTAAGAAATTCTTAAGATTTTATTATAATTCACAACTATATCAATTTAACTGCTTGCCATTTGGGTTATGCTCTGCGCCATGGGTGTTTACAAAATTAATGAAACCAATACTCACACATTTTCGAAAGAGGGGTATTTCTTTAGTTAATTACCTAGATGACTTTTGGGTCACATCCCACTCTTTTCAGAAATGTTATAGTGACATGGAAGAAATTTGCAAAGTTTTAACTTCTCTTGGCTTCATCATTAATTTTGATAAAAGTTGTTTACTCCCAAAGCAAACATGCAAGTTTCTAGGATTTAACTTCGATTCTATAAGAATGGGCCTGGGTCTACCTAATGAAAAGAAAGAGAAATTAATAGCATATCTAGAAGCATTCACGAAAAGAAAGTCTTGTAAAATAAGGGAACTTGCAAAATTGTGCGGAGTTCTGGTCTCAGTTTGTCCAGCCATACCATATGGGACAGTTTACACCAAAATATTTGAGAGAATCAAATATTTGTCCCTTTTAAAAAATAATAACAATTACGACACCTCAATACTTATAAGCGAAGAAATAAAAACAGAAATGGCTACATGGATAAAAAGACTAGACACACCTTTTTGCAAACTCCCCTTATTTAAATTTAAAATGGAAATTTTTTCTGATGCAACACCTTCTGCCTGGGGTATTGTCTGTAACGGTGACAAAGCTAGGGGTCTTTGGAATAAAGAAGAATCTCTTCAACACATAAATTATTTGGAACTCCTGGCAGCGTTCACAGGGCTAAAATGTTTTGCAAAAAATCCCAATAACATTGAAATCTTATTACGTATTGATAACACCACGGCTATAGCATACATAAACAAAATGGGGGGAGTTCAGCATCAGCAACTGAACAAGCTATCTAGGGATATATGGCAATGGTGTGAAGAAACAAAAATATGGATTTATGCTGCCTATATAAGATCAGAAGATAATAAGGAAGCTGACTGGCAGTCTCGAAACTTAGATAATGACACCGAATGGTCTTTAGATAATCAGGCCTTCCAAGAAATAAGTGATGAATTTGGAAAGCCGGAAATAGATTTATTCGCAAGTCGAATTAATAAAAAATGTAAAAATTTTGTTTCTTGGTTTCGGGACCCAGAAGCTTTCTCTGTCGATGCTTTTTCTGTCATGGTCCAGCCATTTCTTTTACGCTTTTCCCCCTTTTACTTTGTTACCAAGAGTCCTAAGAAAAATATACACAGACTGTGCTCGGGGCATAGTAGTTGCACCATATTGGCCCAGTCAGGCATGGTTCCCCGAGTTCAAAAATATGCTTTGCTCGAAAATGCTTATTTTCAAACCAAATAAAAATTTACTTTTAATTGGCAGGACACCACACCCACTCCACAAGCAACTTTCCCTGGCAGCAGGCATCTTATCTTGGAAGCATACATAAAGAAGGGACTTTCCGAAGATACCATTAATATCTTAATAGCTTCAGTAACAGATAGCACCTTAAAGCAATATAATTCAGGATTGACGGTGTGGTGGCAATTTTGTCAAAAACAAAAAATTGATGTCTTTAATCCTTCTGTAAGTTTGCTTTTAGATTTTTTCACTGTACAATTTACTAAGGGCAAAAGTTTTGGAACCTTGAACAACATGAGGGCCGCATTGAACTTTCTTCTTAATCCAAATTTAATAGATTACAAAATAAAAAAGTTTTTTAAAGGCGTATTGAACCTAAGACCTCTGAAACCTAAGTATGAATACACTTGGGACCCAGAGGTAGTACTCCAATATTTAGATAAATTATATCCCTTAGAAGAATTGTCCCTAAGGGACCTGTCTTTTAAACTGGTAACCCTTATGGCTCTTATTACGTCTCACAGAGTGCAAACTTTATCCTTAATAAAACTTAGTAATATTAAATTTGGAACCAATTTTATACAAATCAAGATTACAGATAGGATAAAAACAACTAATAGAAATAACTTTCATCCATTACTGCGTTTAGAAAAACATGTAAGGCCAGAGAGGTGTGCTATCGAGACAATTAACCACTATCTGCCAAGAACTGCTTCCATACGAGGAAACATTGACAATCTTTTTGTAACATTTAAGCGACCTCATAAACAGGCGTCGTCCCAAACTTTAAGTAGGTGGATAAAAATCACATTACAGTCAAGTGGTATAGACGAGGAGTTCTTGTCACATAGTACTCGTCATGCATCCACCTCGGAAGCGTTTAGGAAAGGAGTAGAATTAGAGACGATACGTAAAAAAGCGGGTTGGACTAAAGATTCCTCTACTTTTTTCCATTATTATAATAGACCTTTAAAAGATTAGTTACATGCCTAAACATAAATACGTTAATATATAAAACAAAATACCTTAACAATTTTATATCGAGAAGTATATTAATACAACGAATTCCTTTTTATACTTCTTATTAACAAAAAATAATAATAAAAAAGAATAACTAACAAAGGGTTTTCTGTTTTTTTTTTTTTGCTATTGAGGTTCGTAATAACAACTGCAATTGGGAAAATGCAACTAATATGAACTCTAAACATCTACCATATATATTGATCCGAGGGGAAAGGAAATATAATTAACATATCAAACGAACTTACAAAGTGAAGTTCGATATTAATTATATGACTCCTTTCCCCGAGGATCAATCAACCCTCCCAAAGATTATATCCCATCCCGCGAAATTCATATTAGTTGCCGCTTAGCTTTAAAGAATGAAAAGGTATACCTAGCCCCACTTAAAGGAAGCGGGAAAGCTAGGAACTTTTTGGCTTTAGAATCAGGTGCGCCATCTAGTAGTCAAGGCAAGGACTACCATATATATTGATCCTCGGGGAAAGGAGTCATATAATTAATATCGAACTTCACTTGGTAAGTTCGTTTGATATGTTAATTTTTGAAAATAACGGAGTCAATATCTCCGTTACGGCTAGAGATATTGAAATTCCGGTTGCACTGTCGTCTTAGATTGAAAAAATTAGTTGAAAATGAGTATCCACTCCAGTTGTCCATTTTTGAAAATAGCAAAGTTAGTCAATAATTCCGTTACGGTTGGAGGTATCGAAATTCCGATGCACTATCGTCTTAGTTGTAAAACATTAGCTAAAAATGAGTACCCACTTCAGGCGTTCAAATTTGAAAATAACAAAGTGAACCAAATTCCCCGCTACGGTTACAAAAATTTACTTTTTTAAACCAAAAACTTGTGCAGTGAAAGAACATTTTTAAAATGTCAAAAAGAGGAAATTAGAAAATGTACAACCGTTCGTACAATTGAAGGAATTTGTGAAAACTTAGAAATTGTACAAAAACCGGTAAAATCTGGAAATCAAGTAGAATGTCTCGGTAGGATATACTACCTGAAGCAACAACCAATAAATTGAAAAAAAAAATACTAATAACTGTAATGAAAATAGTACAAAGCCCTCACCAGGTGCCGATCCTTTATTGAACTCCTCCCAGGCGGCGCTTTTCTGATGCTCGTCCAAGTCCTCCTCAGGCCTATTGGCCAACAGCGCTTGGTGCTCGTGCCAGCGATAGATCATCTTGTGCTTCTGGATCAACTTAGCCAAGATCCGGTCCTCGGGCAGGTTCGGCACGGGCCTCTCCTTGTCTGCCGTCGGCCTCACCGTGTAGTACTCCTGAATGTCCGCAGAGTTGTAGTGGCGGGTGATCTGATGCTTGTCCACCACTCGATGGGCCACGGCCAACTTAGTGACGACCTTTTGGTACATTTTTTCTTCCATCGTGTCCTAAAGGCGAAGTGGTTGCAAGAGTTGTACTAAAATTGGCAGGGATGTTCTTACGGTGGAGATCAGTCTATATACAAACACGGCTTTGTCTTGCCCGAACCTAAACGCTCTAAACACGCTCTGCGTGTCGTAGCTGGGATTCCAGCTGACGTTCATGATGATGATCCGATTGGCGGCAGTTAAATTCAATCCCAAACCCCCCACTCTAGTCGACATTATGAACAGCCTTCAATAAATATTGTACAGTATTTGTACAAAATTAAAATTGGAACAGTATATACCTTATATTCTTGTTCTTTGGATCGTTGAATTTGTCGCACATGGTGCTACGCACGTTAGGACTTACGGTGCCGTCCATCCGGAAATAATCATGCTTCGCCTTGTAATTTAAAGCTTTATTCACAAAAAATTCCAGATTGTCCATTTCCGCGTGTGAATGAGAAAAAATCAACCTATATTCGACAGAAAAAGCATTAAAAAAAATGTACTAATACAGTACAAAACTAACACTTTATCGCCGCACGCCGCGGCCTCTCGTACGATATCAACGGCCACTTGCATTTTTGTTCCCAAGGACAGATCCGTCGTAGTCTTCGACAGAAGGTCTTTGCACCAGCCACCTCTTGAGAGTACCGAGTCCTCCAATTCCTCGTCAAAATTGTCATCTATTACGTCTTGTTCTCTCGTTTTGGCTTTGGCTCTAGCTTTTTTCTCGGCAGTACACAAGACATTGGGATGAAGGCAGATGTACTGTAATCATTGTAAAAAATTTAGTACATTAAGGTAAGAACTTTAGATGCAACAAAATAGTAAAAGAAATGCACTGAAAAACCAACTTAATAAAACTTGCAAAAAATCTTGATAGACTGAAAATTTTTAATTGTGCTTATTTAGTACAATTGCAAAAATAACTCGCCTGAAGCATTTGCACGTCGGCTAGGAAATGTTGGCGACAAATCTGCCCGCTTTTCGTGTAGATAACCGGACGCTCGTTAGCGGAATCCAAATAAGTGTTGTACAAATCCACTTGCAGGTCGCTGAGTTTGACAAACACGGCTTGATCGACCAGTTTTGGCAAGTACCGTTTCAGCTCTGTGTCCTCGACTCTCTAAAAACGCTTCGTCAATAAACCGCAAAAAAAATTACTAAACAAGTACATACTTGTACAGTTCTATTTAAAATTTTATGAAGCACGTGGGTTCGCTTTTTCATGAACATTATGTCTTCCGCGGTGGAATCCTCGAACTGACCGTTCTGTATTGGGTTGATAAAGTTAGTTTTGTATTCTTTTTCGTTGCCAAGCAAGCTGGGCTTTACAAAATTGACCATGTAGTAATCTAAAAGGAGACATACATATTTGTACTAAACGGCTTTGGGAATGTAATAAATGTTATACATTCGAGCAGATTGTTCTGCAAAGGCGTTCCGGTCAAAATTATGCGTCGTTTGGTTTTTATTCTATTCAATGCCAAAGTCCTTTGCGCATATTTGTTGCGAAGCAGATGTCCTTCGTCGCATATAACCAAGTCAGGACCTAAAATTTCAGGTTAAAATATTAATGGGCCAGGAAGAGAGCATTCTCTTACCGGGATCAACCAAAGCTTGGAGGATACTCTCTTTTTGGATCACGCCCCGACTCTCCCACTTTCTCAGCTTTTGGTCGTTGACCAATAACCCGAAACATTCGTAGCCTATCACCAACATTCCTCCGTGTTTGCGCCATTTATTCACCGTATCAAAGCGCAGATGCGCCTGGCCGGAAACTCTGTTAATACAATTGTTACTAAATCCACAACCACGTCTACAAAGACCGAAATCTCTTACTCGATGGAATGGAACTTAAGTCCGCACTCTTTGATACCCTTATAAGCTAAGTTGTACTCGTTTTTCCAGTTAGACACGGTGGACAGAGGACAGACCACTAACACGTGTTTCGTCGCGGTTACCGGGTTGCTGAATAAGGCTTGGATCAGGCCGAGGGCCTAAAATTGAACCGTGTTTAGTACAACTCATATAGAATTACAAGCCATTACGGAATACCTGTAATGTTTTGCCGAGACCCATGCAGTGGGCTAATATACAACCGGAACCCACGTATTTTTTCTTACACTGCTCCACGCTTTCATAGCACGAGTCCCACATAAACTGAATGCCGTTCCGCTGGTGCGGCTTGAGTTTACGCGTTATTTTCGAATGTACTTTGATTTCGACATCCTCGGTCAGGTCCAAAACTATATGGTGAAATTGTTCTTAGAATGGTGTACTAAATTTGGCACAATTGACAACAGCTTAAACGGCACGTACATTATAATCGTGTACTTAAAGTGCAATTTAAGCGTTTGGTACATATTATGCGACAAGCTTTTAGCGTTTTTATAATTCCATGTCACTTTTAGCAGATGTAGAAATGACTTTTAGTAAATGTACAAATGTAGTACACCTCCAAAACTAGTAAAATCGCTTTATATGAAATGTGGCGTTATACTATTGCTAAAAAAAAACTGGTGTTAGATAGTAATTAACGGTATACAATTTTATCTAACTAACACTCACATTACTTTATTAAACAACCTAAAATGTAAAAATTTAGTACAATTTTCAACGGCTTAAGTACATTATAAACCTGTGTTTAAAGTGCAATTTAAGGGCTGGTACATATTATGCGGCAACCTTTTAGCACTATTGTAAGTCTTTGTGACTTTTAGAAAATGTACAAATGTAGTCAATTGCAAGAACTTGTTTAATAGCTTTATATGAAACGTGGCGTTATATTATTGATACAAAACCGGTTTTAGATAGTAATTTCCTGTAAATTTTGTACTAAAATTTGTGCAATTTTTAGATAGCTTAAAAATATCGCTTTTAACACTCACATTATTTTATTGTAAGTCTTTGTGACTTTTATAAATGTACAAATGTACCTCAAAAACTTAAGAAATAGCTTTATATGAAATGTGGCGTTGTAGTATTCGTAAAAAACCTGGTATTAGATAGTAATTAACTCTGTACAATTTTGTACTAAAATTTGTGCATTTTTTAGATAGTTTAAAAACAACACTTTAAATTTTGTACAATTTTTAGATGGCTTAAAACAACACTTTTAACACATGTTATTTTATTAAACAACCTTCAAATGTAAAAATCTCTTTAAGCACTTTTACAACGGTCTGTTTTGCCGATTGTACTTAGAATAGTGTACTAAATTTAGTTCAATTGACAGCGGCTTAAATGGCACGTACATTATAAACGTGTAGTTAAAGTACAATATAAGCGTTGATGTGACAACCTTTTAGCACTATAATAACTCTTTGTGACTTTTAGCAAATGTAGAAATGACTTTTAGTAAATGTACAAATGTAGTACATATCAAGAAGTCGATAAATATTTTTATATGAAATGTGGCGTTGTATTATTGGTAAAAAACCTAGTTTTAGATACAAATTAACTGTATACAATTTTGTATTAAAATTCGTACAATTATTAGACAGCTTAAAGCTAACACTTTTGACACTCACATTATCTTATTAAACCACCGATACATGTAAATATCTCCTTTAGAACGGCCTCTTTTGCCGATTGTGCTTAGAATAGTGTACTAATTATTAAATGATAAATGTGTGCTTAAAGAGCAATTTGAGGGTTGGTACATATTATGCGACATCATTTTAGCACTTTTATAAGTCTTTGTGATTTTTAGCAGATGAATAAATGTACAAATGAGTTTTGGAAAATGTACAAATGTAGTACATCTCAAGAAATTGAGAAGCTGTCTTATATGAAATATGGCGTTATGAGATTAGCAAAAAACTGGTTTTATCGCAGTTATATCAACAGTTATATCACTTAAAAACAACCATTTTAATACCCACATTATTTTATTAAACAACATTTAAATTTACAAGAGGCCGCTTTACAACGGCCCCGTGTACGTTGCAGCAAATTATTGTACAAAATAAGTACAAATCAACAAAAAGGTTGGAAAATATTTTTTCGACTCAACTTACTCAAAGGTTCGACGTCGTCTTCGCTGAGCAGAGACTGCGACAAAGTCTCCTTGGTCTTGTTCCTCTCCTCCAGCCGTCTTATGCGCTCCCGCTCCTCATTGTGCGCCTTCTGGGTGGCCTCGGCCAAGTCCTCGTCCTGCAGCAGCGCCCGAATGTTCCGTCGCCCCTTGCCCTTCTTGCTCGGCGAGTCGTCGTCCTCGTCGCTCAACGTTATTACTTTTTGGGGCGTCTGGTTCTTCTTCTCCACTGAAACTCTTTATTTACACTAGTACACGTTTATTAGTACAATAACGCCACAAGGTCAGTACATTTCAAAATCGCTGTCGTCGGAAGTGTCGCTGTCGATCAGGAATATTTTATTAGGAGAACGTTTTTTCTTCTTTTTTGAGACCTCAATCGCGTCCTGGTTGTCATCACTAGCGTCCAGGTTGATTTCCTTCCTGCAATAATAATTTCACTGTATTAACCACACAAAAAAAAACAACTTTTACAAGTTTGGTTTAGACTCCACTTTCTGTTAAATCCGGAGTTTAAACTCGAATTGTAAAAGTGGCCTTAAGAAGTGGAAGCAGTACTTTTTGCGTTCCCGCTTTTTGGACGGGCCCTGTTCCTCACTCTCAGACTCCTCAGAGGACGTGCTCAGTCGCATGTTGAGAATCGGATCGTGGCGCCAGGAACAAGCGCCCTTGCGCACTCCTACAAGATCCTCTTCGTCGCTGGAATCCAGCACGACTTTAGTTTTATCGTTGCCGCTGCCGCTTTCGCTTGAGGCGTCTTCCTCCCGCACCCCCGCATCTTCACTGTCATCTGAGGTCGACGCCTTCTTCTTCCTGACTCCTCCCTCACTTTCGGTCGTGGAGCTGGCTTCCGACGAATCGCTCTCCTCATCAGAGCTACTTTTGATATTGTCCCACAGGCTGGCGACCAACAGACGTCGACTTTCCTCTTGAGATTCGGGGGTGGGCGTGGCCTCGCGATCGGAAAGCAGCTCGCGAATCTCGTCGTCCGACAATGACAAATCGGAGAGCGAAGAACTGCTCCGCGAAGGCGAACGCGGACGTTTGCGCGCAGGTCGGCGCGCAACATGGGCGTGGTCCTTGCGCGTCGCAAGTATATTCGTGAGGTTGCAGAGTCGTTCAGTGTCGTCACAATTGCGTCTTGACAATTTAAACCCCTCTAGATCGAACCCTGAAAAATCTGTACGTTCGACTTTAACGACTAGTTCGCTGTTGATGCCGTAAAGCGCACGCAGTTCTTGGCTGAGCGGCGGCGCGGTGGCCTCCTGGATCTCCTTGACTGAGCCCGATTGATCGACTTCCCAATCGATTTCAGATAATGCGGGGGAAGTGCTACGGCTGCTAGAAATATCGTCATCAAAGTCGTTCACTAGAGCCTGGTAGGCGTCCCACGACTCTTTATTGTGTTGTTTGGGCCGGCCCGGCCCTTTTGAGGGCAACTCGGGGTCTTCGATGCTCTCCTCTCTCAACAAATCCCACAGAGGAGACTGGGTATCGGGACCTATGAATGAAAAATTTGAATATTTGTTCAAGGTTAAACCAAGAATATTTTTCAGTTAAACCAAAGATATTTTTCAAAGTTCACGTTAGTGCAGTTTTCCCCAAGCCAAGGTTAGTTAATGATTATTAATTCGAACTCGAAGAAAAGCGCATTAAATTCAATGAATGCAAGACTTGCTAGTACTTAGAAATTGCTCAAAAACAACCCTTAATCTTGAAAACATTGTACAAACAAAAGCAGAATAACTTTAATCTCTAAAATCAAGGTTTTAAAATATTTTACATATTATGTGATGTTTGAAAAGGAGTTAAGGTTGTACTAAACTTGGTACAATTATTTAAATTGTTATAACAAAAAAATGTTTAAACTCTAATAATAAGGTTTTTATGATAAGCTAAATCACTTTAGTTCAACACTCTAAAATATTTTGCATAACATTACATAGCGCCCCAAAAAGAGTTAAAATTGTTCTAAACTTAGTACAATTTTGTATGTAGTTATTCAAATTAACAAAACAGTACATGTTGAAACTTTCAAAATAAGGTTTCAATGTTGAGTTAAATGACTTTAGTTCAAGACTCTAAAATATTTTGAATATTACATGACATTCGAAAAGGAGCTAACATTGTACCAAACTTACTACAATTTTTTCATGCAGTTATTCATATTGTCATTCAAACTTCAAAAATAAGGTTCCCATGTTTAGTTTAACCACTTTAGTTCAAGACATAAATATTTTGCATAAAACTACATGATGTTCATAAAAGAGTTAATTTGCATTCATAGTGCATAAAAAAAGATTATAATCAATTTGCATTAATTTTGTACAATATACCACATTGCACAAAATTAGTACAAATGGACTAATTCAACAGAAAAGCAATGTTGTTAAATAATTGATGACTTGTGTTTTATTTGTTTTAAAATGTGATAAATTTTCCTAAACTCTACCTTTAAACAACATCACGACAACTATGGCATAAAGAAACGAACCTGTTAAAGAATTGGGAGACATGCCCACATCCAAATTGTCCATATTACCATAACCTTAAACAAATGTGCAATTATAGTACAAGCTTTAAAAATGTATAACTTGCAAAGCTACCTGCACCTCTACTAGTTCAATAAGTGAGTCTTACCCAATCCTTTGCTGAGTGCCTCCTCAAACTCTCTGATAAGGTCTAGCAAGCATTCTCTATAAGGGTTATCCTGGTTGCTCTTAATTGAACCAGGAGTCTCAAGGAAAATGTGCCTTTCCACAAGGCTCTCAGTCAGCAATTCAACAAGTTCATCCCGTTCACTGTTGTTCAGCTCTAAATTCTTCAATGCTATAAAAAATTGGAAAAAGCACAA
Source organism: Taphrorychus bicolor (assembly GCA_951812265.1). Taxonomy (NCBI): domain Eukaryota; kingdom Metazoa; phylum Arthropoda; class Insecta; order Coleoptera; family Curculionidae; genus Taphrorychus; species Taphrorychus bicolor. Next base: position 38,386,659 of record OX638299.1, on the reverse strand, counting down.
TTTCTGTACTAATAATAATAATAATAGTGATACCTAATAAAAATAATATTCTTTATTGCCATCCAAATCCTCCTGGGTCAAAAACAAAAACAACAAGTACAGTAATTTGAAAATACATAAAAGGAAGTCAATATAAATAAAAGGAGTCCACTTAAATGTTAACATCATAAAGATAGTCATCAAATAGGTATTCAGTAGTTTTTTGCTTAAATTTATGTAGGTGAAGCTGGGCAGGCAATTTAGCACAGTTGAGACCTAATTTTCTTCTCACTGCCAAAGTTCTTGCTGCCAAAATATGATTTGACCCTCTTTATAATGCTTTATAATTACAATTATTGCCAGGAATAACATGTACAAAAAATGTACATAGTAAAGTACAAACTTTAGCATAAAGTAGATTTGAATAATGTATTGCAAATTGCAAAACTAGCACTAAAATAATATTTATTGTAAAATTCTTATAACCCAGAAATATAATATAATTTGAAAATAAACTATCACTCTGTATCCAAATATGCGGTGGAGTCACAAGGCCTTGGGGGGCATCACATGCACTAGTGGAACTCTGCAAAGAGAGACCATGTTAAGGTGTCTTATATCACCATACAATAAGTCTGCAAGGCCCCCCAGCCTAGTCTATTCTTTGCTACACTTACCCAAGTCTGAATTTAAGCTTGTTCCAACTCTCAGGTTATGTTCATCTAAATCAGCACTCAGTTCTGTCCGATAGTCTCCCCCCTTGACCCTCTCTTCATCATCGGAAGAAATTACTTGCACATCACTGCCATCACAATCACTATTTGCACTTGATTTATCACTGAGGTGCTGGTCCAAAAGGTCCAGCAAACCATCTCTGCCTTTACTGTCCAAGTCCCACTCAATCGAGTTGCTGGCTGCTTTCACCTTTTTAACACTTCCGCTGCAAAATAACAAAACATTTTTACCTGTTGCAAACTGTAATGTGTTAAAACTAACCAGGCATCAAAATCGCTCGGACTGCTTTCGCTGTGTGACCTCTTGAGGCCCCGGGTCTTGCCTTCCAGCTCTCCTTTAATGGCGTCAGTCTGGTTGTTTGTTAACGATGTACCGGGCTCCTCTTCAATGTCGGAGGATAAAGTGTAAACCTCTGGCTGAGTGCAGGGCAGCGGCGGCACTTTAGAACGTCTATAGGGGAGCACTAATTCGGAGTCCAAAGAGGAATTGACCGATGGTTCGGAAGCCTCACTAGCGGGCAAGGGAAGCACCTTGTTTCTTTTAAATGGTTCCACTATCTAAGAAATAAGTTATTGGTATGTTTTTCACAGGGCAACAGTAAGAAATTTTTTGTAAAAGTGATAAAAGCGTTAAAAATCAACCTTAAATATTAATAATTGTTTTGTTCATTTTGAAGTTCTGAAATAACTAGTGTGAGCGCCCTCTGACGAGAGGTTTGCGAAAACTTGTGCAAACATTAGAGATGGGTTTTCACCCGGTTTTTTCATTTTTCGAGGGTTTATTCCCTGGACAATCCCGGGTTTATTCCATTATAACTTCTAAATTTAACTTACTTTTCTGTTTTCAATACGCCTAACACTTACCGATTAAGCAATAATTTGTCGGTTTGTGCAGTTTGAGGCTCTTGATCAACTAACCAGCGTTTAGTTTATCAAAAAACAAACCAGAATCTGGAATTATCGAATTCTAATCTAAAATCTAACCTTAAATCTTGAAACTGCCGGGTGCTTTCAAAAAAAGATGGGAAAAAAACCCAAAAATGGGCTCAAAGGTTTTATGGGAATTTTTCCTTCGCCCATGTATAAAACATTTATAACTAATCGACCATTTCCGAACAGCTGATTTTTACAAAACTTCTTGAGGGGCATACAAACAATGTAGTCAAACATACGTAACTTTCTGTGATTATACGGAAATGATGAAAAAGGATCGACAATAAATCAATGTCGCTTGTTCTTTTAGGATGAAACATCTTCATTAAAACAAAATTTTTCTGGTTATAATGCCACCCTTATATAACTTATAATCAAACATAAATAAATTGAAGTATAAAAAAAATTATAGATTGGCGAAGGGAAATTCCCAAAAAACCTTTGAACCCTTTTTGGGTTTTTACCCCGGTTTTTTCCCATCTTTTTTTGAAAGCATCCGGAAGTTTCAAGATTAAAGGTTAGATTTTAGATTAGCATTCAATAAATCCAGATTCTGGTTTGTTTTTTGATAAACTAAACACTGGTCAATTGATCAAATGACTCAAACTGCACAAAACAAATTAACGATTAATCGGTAAGTGTTACGCGTATTGAAAAAGTCAAATTTAGAGGTTATAATCGAATAAACCCGGAAATTTCCGGGAATTGTACAGGGAATAAACCATCAAAAATTAAAAAACCGAGTGAAAACCCATCTCTAAAAAAATAGTAAGAATGGCAACACCGCAGCAAGTTTTGTATCTATTTGCTTTGATGTTTTAGGATTGTCTTGAGTATTTCAGCTACAAAATTAAGAATACTGCTTTGGAGCTTTTGCCTACAAGTGATGATTTAGGAATACATTATAAATACTTATATCTCAAATCAAACAGGAAGCATGATCATCAAGATCAAGTTTTAAGTTCCATCTGATATTTAAATAAGCTGACCCGCCATATTGCCTTGGGGGGCACACATGTCAAATTACGTAATTCTGGAATGGTCAATTTTGTTAAAACCTAGAGTTTATTCCAATGAGTTAAGCTGTATTAAGGTCTTTACATGCTGAAAAGTGAATATTTATTTTGTTGGTAGACGCCGAACGTCGTTTTATTAAAAATTTTAACGCAACAAGTACGGCAGCTGACTCACTACGTCTTGCACCGGCCGGCGGTAATTTTAAAAAATAGTAGCGTTTTCGGGCGGCCCTTCCACAGAGCTCTAAGAGTATACCCATCTTTATTTTCTTATTAAGAACTAAGGGATAGGAATACACTCAAAGTTTGAATTGGCAAATAAAAGATAGAGGCGCCGTAATTTTGATGATTTTTTTTATCTTTTAAGACATATATATTTACAGTAAATTGTGTGTTATTAGGCACTCTTTCAAATACGTAAATAGTTCATCATTTTATAGTTCAATGGTTGCTGTACATCCTCGAAAGCAGTTCAAACATTATTTTGTTTAGTTTTTTTGAACTTCTTTAACTTAATTTTTTTTAAATATGTTCTTGTTTTTTTTATAATGGATTATGAATCTTCTTGCAATTCTACATTCGTTGATATGCGACAATTGCTAAATCCATTAACGGTAAAAGTTCCATAAAGGTCAGTCACTAAAATTTGCAATTTTATCGATTTATATTATGGATATAGCAGGTCTCGAGCAGTTTAGTCGGGGTTTTGTGAAATTTAAAACAATATCTTGTTGAGGATCTAAATTTGCATATTTTACAGTTTACGAGACTTCAATAATGAGCTAAAAATTTGAATAATCCGCAAACGGATATAAAGTGTTGCGTATCATTGAAATAAAAAACTGAAGTTGATAAGGCTCTAAAAAAGTCGAAACGTTGGACTAAAAATTGATCAACATAGCCTGGTAAAGCAGAAAAAGTGCAATTTATTTTAAAATGTTGCTTCAAATAAGTTCAAGAAAAAACGAAAACGGTTTTCGTAAATTTTCGGTTTGCGAGATCCCAATGATGAGCGGCAAATTCGAATAACCCTGTATAACCGACTCTCCCGAGCCTGACTTTCTTTTGCTTGACATGCAGTTGTATTTTTTTAGTGCCAATAATGCTGCTCTAAATTGGGAATACATTACTTAATGAACCAGAGATAACTAACCGGAACTAACCTGACCTATAATTAAAAAAAGGAGGCCTGTACGGGCTTACTTTTCGCACTCACATATACTAATCTGTGCGATACATAAGCGAGAATTCAACAAACCTAAACTAACAATAACATATAACTAAACTAACCAAAAAGATAACCAAACTAACCAGACACATCACAAGATCAGCAAAATCTAACCTAAAGTTAATAGAATTATTAATTGTTGCATATCACCGAATGAAGAATTGCAAGTAGATTCAGAATCCGATATAGAAAATCCAGGACCGTATGACGTTAAAAAAAGCAAATAAAGTGTCAATTATTTTTAATTATCTCTTTAAATAAAGACTAGAAAACAAAATGCTTTTTCAAATTTTCGATTTTGTGCGAATGATTCCGAAACCAACCTAAAGTGTTTTCCGGGCTTTGAAGCCGTGGCCAATGGAATTTCTTCCTGACGTTTCGTCTACAGCTGCGGCAGATTATCAAAGGCGATGAGGCAATGGGCGAAGTGATCTCTCGTGCTTCCCGACGTTGACCGATTCGACTATGAGGGCGACGTCACATACAGCGGAATTTCGTTAAAAGCGGAACGGAGCGTAATTTGGCAGTTGAATTTAAACCAATCAGATAAAAGCTAAAATAGGAATTGACATGTGTAATGACGTTATTGACATTTCTGCTCCGTTCCGCTCCTTCCCGGAATCATAATTCTAAAGGATAATTCATCTGTGCATTAACACTGTGCTTTTCCATTCCAGTAGCCTGGCGATCCTGTCCGTCATCGTTTGTGGATGTATGGCAGACTAGTCCAAGCATCCACAAAGTAACGGACGGGAATGGCAGGCTACTGGAAAAGCACAGTGTAAAAACTGTCTTTAAACCCACTCATACAATACAACAGAGCTTGAGATCGACCAAAGACCGCAGAGATCCCCTATCGGCACCCGGAGTTTACCTAGTTCCATTTCGTGACCTTCGGAGCACGCTCTCTCCGAAGGTCACGACATCCTTTTCAACGAGCTCGATATCATATCAATCGCAGCGTTTCTATCCGAGACTAACGAGAGAGGCGATTGAGATCTTCAAACACGGCAACAATTTCAACAGAAAGGAGGAAATTACGTTTCTAAATGCAGACTGGAAGCGAGTTCTACGACATACTGCAAGTGCGCCGAAACCCCGCGCCACCCCTACTCCCACCCCAGTTTCTCCACTGCAGCTCGACGGCGGGAGAACAAATACCACGGAGCTCCTCACAAACAAATCAGTCAACGTCGGGAAGCACGGGAGATCACTTCGCTCATTGCCTCATCGCCTTTGATAATATCTGCCGCAGCTGTAGACAAAATGTCAGGAAGAAATTCCATTGGACCAAGCTTCAAAGCCTGGAAAACACAGTCTTATGCCACAGTCTTATTTCCGAAACCAGTAGGAATTTTCGAAGTTTGCAAGTGTCATTTTTCATTTTTATTCTAATTCTGTAACTTTGTCCTAATTTAATATTATCCCTCTTCGTATCCCTGCAAATAATCGAGATCCCCATAGTTATACTTGACATCCTGCATAACGACATCCTAAATAAAAATATTTCATAGACATTAATAACTACAGTAAAAGAAGCATTAACCACAAATCATCATACAACTTTTTGGAGCGACTTGCTAATGTAACATCCTTCCAGCTATATATACAAACACTAGGATAAATTTGTGTAGGAAGCAGAAGAATCTTGATTTATATACCATATACTTGCAGAAATCGCATTCTTTTCAATTAAGTCCATTAGGTATTTTCGATTGTTAGGGTTTTTCCATTTATTTCTTATACTATAACACCACTGAGGAAGGGCCGAAATAGAATAAGTGAAGAATCCGCTTAGTTCTTCAAGGAGTTGTCTTCGAAAGTTTGCATATTCACTTCTTGCAAACAAACAGTAAATAATGTCTCGAATTTTGACCTTCATAAAATCGATTATTTTGGTTTTATTTACTTTTTGGTTCATTTTGTTAGCCAAATAGTCGCTGTCCATCTAAACCACGTTCATTCATTTCAACGTAATTTTCCCTATTTTAAAGGGGTTGGATGTTACGAATATAATCCAAAAATATTGTTGGACCGTCGCGTCGGTCCACAATGGTTCGGTCCGAAGCGGCAACGCCGAGCGCCGACCGCGAACCCATCTCGACTAAACGAGAACCGGGAACAGTCGCCTCCGTTCTCGAAAATAAGAGAGTGTGTTCAGGCCGGGTATATAAACCGGCGAGCAGCGCGAGATGGAATCGAATAGATAATGCAGTATAGTAAAAAAGCGAATTAAGCGGACAAGCGCAGTGCGAATTGTTAGTAGAGAGTAATTGTGTTTTAATCGTGTTTTAATAGATAAAAGTAAATAAAAGTGTGTAGTTAATTGACGATAAGTTATTGGAACCCGTATCCCGTAAAAATATGTTAAGTAGTGACATTTACAATCGGTCAAGTGCAAGTACGCATACATGCATTACATACATACGGAGTGTTCATTATAAAACTTCATCTAGCAGGCTATGAAATTTTGTCAGAAAAGGATGACATAATCAAAATAAATGGAGTTTTGTTTCTCCATCCTTTTCTTTTGACATTTCACAGCCAACTAGATGAAGTTTAATAATGAACACCCCGTACATTACAATAACTACATGTAATGACAGTTGTTCTTGAGGTTTATTAATCAAAACTCAATATTGACAGCAAGTTGTTTTTGGTTCTAAAAAGAAATAGGGTCGGTAACTTGGTCTGTATAAAAAAAAATAAATAAAAGAAGGAAAGGTGCTTTGTTCGGAGTGTTAAAGTTTTGTTAATAAAACTGTTTTAAATGAAATAAATGCTATTTATTCTAACAAAATGCATTTAAGGCTCTTTGTGTTCCCACAATGGATCGAAACGCCATTTGTTATTTGAATATTCTCCACCTCAAAGAACGCCAAAAAATTTAGAATAGCTGTTGATTTTAACGTTATGAAATCATATTGATTGAATATTGATTGGAATGGTTTTCAATGTTTTTGAGAGAACATTTTTTGGCAAATATATTTGACATATTCTGATTGACAATAATCAATCAGGTAAACTGGATTCCATTGGATCTGTCAGTTCAATGTCTCCTCCTTTTACTACAAGCGACCTTTTGATTGGTTAAAAATGTCGGATGCATAGATAAGGCTCCAACTTTATCCCTTATGTGCATTTATGTCTCTGCCATCTAGATAGAGTCTAGATTTTTTTTTAATCACGAATAACTTGGGCTGTCTTGTCAGAAAAAGTACAATAAATATTAAAAGCACAATGCGAACGTACCCCACTCTCCTCCTCCAATCTTGTCTGTGTGTCATTTTGCTTCTCCCCTATAGCCTCATCCACCCCCAAGTCTTGTTGCAATGACTCCAAGTCAGCTATTTCAGTAGCATCCGAGTCTTCTTTATCATCCGCTTCTTCCAAACCCGCTCTTTTTGGAACTTTCTCAGCTGTTGGTAAGATTCCACTAGTACTAGGTCCTGCTTCAGCCACCTGTTGCTTTTTCTTATGCCTACGTCTCTTCCTATTTGGTTTTGCTGCCCGAACTGGAGCATCATCGGAGCTACTGTTGTCGTCTCGCGGCAATTTATTTTTACGTCGCCTCATAAAATAGTTGCTGACGACTTTTAACAGAGATTGCCGCAGTTCTTTATCAAACTCCTTTGGAAGTTGCAAGGACTTTATGACATCTATTACAAAGAGAAATATCGAAAGATCGAAAATAAATATCAAGGAGACAGAGTATTTTCAAGCAAAGAAAGAAAAGCATTTAGAAATAAATAGACTAATGAAACCTACCTGAAGGGTCTGCACTGGCTAAGTTTGAGTCCTCAATGTTTGGTTTTGGAATCATTTCAAGACATTTGAAAAACTCCAATTTCTTACTAAAAACAGCTGCAAAAACCAATAAACTATCAGTCGGAACAACCATAATGCAAATATTTTTCTGGAGTTGTCACAAGTCAGGTACCACTTATAATACTGCTTACCTGTTCAGCATAAGCCTCTCAATGCTGTCAAGTGAATCTGACAAGAAATAAAAGTATTATAAGTGGTACCTGACTAGTGGCAACTCCACGTGTTAATAGGAAGTCATGTGTTAATAGGAAGTCATCTCACGGTGGTTGAATGTTTTTGTAATTTAATAAGTGCATAAATTGCACAGTGCAACGTTATTAGAAAAAAAATATCAGTTTATATCAACAAATATATCAGGAATTGAAATATGAAATAAAAATACAACATTCCATTTAAAAAAATGTCAAAATATGCCGTAGCGCTTTTATTTGATGTTCAATTGTTTCTCATGTATCATTTTTGGATTCACTGGTAAAGAACATAACAAATAGCTATTTTGGATTTTCAAATCGTTTAACCCATTCCAAAAAAAACTGCCCTGTTCAGTCCTCGTTGGATGACCTTGTACCTATCACCAATTAAACAGTTTAAGCTAAAGTTCAATGCAGATTCAACCAACCCAATTTGAAGCAGAAATAAAAAGTTTTTTTTCAAAATTTTGATATTTTTTAAATTAAGCCAGTGGGAATTTTCAATATTTGAAAACTTTATTTTGATAGACTTCTAATTGTGCAACTTTGCCCTGATTTAACCTTTTTTGTAGCTCTTCATCAAATAACTGAGATTTCCAAAAAATATTAGGTTGCCAAATTACTTACCCTTGTCATCTCTCTCCTTTTGCTCTGCTGCCTCCAAGCTTCCAACTGCATTACAATGCTCAATAGATAAACTATCACTAACTTCCATTGCTATCGATTCTGAAGGCACCTGACTGGTTGACTGAGACTGTTGCAATTCAGACAAGCTATAAACTTCACTGCCAGGTGGTGTCACAGTATTTGTAAGCTCATTGACCCTCAAGGCTTTATCTAAATCATTTTCCTCACAATCAGATATAAGTGTGGCATCTGAATCTGTGCCATTGCAAGTCACATGAGCTTTATCAATTGAGGGCTTTTGTTGTTCGCCTATGGGATGATTTGTAACAGTTTCCTGACAATTCTCGATATCATTTAATAATTCCTCAGTCAAAACTCCTGAACTTAATGAACCGCAAGGTTCATTAACTGCAGTTTCTTGGCTTAATGTTGCTAAGTCATCTACTGAATGTGCATCAGTCACAATTTCTGGACTTAATGCCACTTCTTGGGACATAGATGGATTTGAACTTGCTACAATTGGTATATTAATTGCTGTTTCCTGGCTCAACATGGATAAATCTGTATCTGAAACTTCATTTATACCATCATCTTGACGAAATATTGAGGAATCTGCAGTGGCAATCTCTTGACTCAAGGGTATGTTAACAGCTGTTTCTTGGCTTAATGGAGACAAATCTGCATTTGAAATATCATTAATAGCAGTTTCTTGACTCAATGATATGTTTTCAGATGTTTCTTCATTTAATATTGATAAATTGGAATTTGACACTTCTTTAACTGTGGCTTCTTGGCTTAACAACCCTTTCTTTGCTAACCTTTGACTCAATGGAATGTTATCTGATATTTCTTTACTTAATGTTTCATTACTTACATTTAATTGACTACATTGCACACTATTTGCTAGCTCTTCTGTTAATGATGGGAAAACTTTATTAACCACATTATTTTGGCTCACAGAGATGTCAACACAGGTGTCCCGACTCAGTATATCATGCTCAGGTTCACTTAGAGCTTCATTAATTACAGTTTCTTGACTGAAGATGGACAAATCTTCATTCTGTTCTTCAGATGTTTCATTCATTTCAGGATTATATATCACAGTATCGGAGCTAGATGGTAAATCTAAGGAACTAGTTGGCTCAGAAATGTTAGAACTTGGCTTTGGTTGAGTAGTACTACTAACACTTTCTTCTGAGCTTTCTTCTACCAATGACATGAGCTCTATATTTGAGTCAGTGATATCTTCATTCAAGGCACTTTCACAGTTGCGCAGTAGTTCCTCATCAGAAGAATTTATATCTATAACTAAATCAGCAGGGTTTGCTGCAGTGTTGATCACTATTGACTTATCAACCCCACTGTGAGAATTTTGTGGTCTAGCCACAGCCACAGGAACTTCATGCTGTGTAGAAGTTGAAACTTCATTCAACAAACCATTCTGTCGAGTTTCAGCACTTGCAGTATGGCAATGATCACACAAATGTGTCTCTTTTTTCAAAGTAATTGCCCTCAGTGCCCTCAGAACTGTTTCGTATTCTTGTTCAAGCCCCGCGCTAACGATACGCTCCTCTAAATTGCAGGCATACAGGGTTGCATTGTCACTTACCATAATGAGAGACCCTGCTAGCTGTGAGCAGCATTTTAAAGGGTCCCCTGTAAGACTGAAGTCTGAGATACATTTGTCTATCGATTTTTTAAACCTGATGGACAAATACGCTACATCCTGCCCCAACCGTCGCACGAGGGTGGCAAACTCTAAGTTATCCATGGCCTGGGTAGGTGAGGCGTTTGTGTTTAAAGCTCGTTATGGTGGGCTAAATCGGAGACACTTACGTTTACACATTCGGCAAGCTTTTTTTCACTTTTTGTTGTATCAATGTCGATTGGGTGGATAAATATTAGATCATTGTTTCTATATAATAGAATATAAATACAATTTAATAATAATTAATAAACTACCCATACAAAACATGAAATGACCGCCATTTTAAACGCTAGTTGTCAGTGTCAGTTTAATCAACGACAGATGGCGTCATTGACAATAACGTTTTCGCTTAAAAGACGAATTGGTGATTCCCGTTCTTAGTTTCTAGATGGCACTGAAACAGTAGTAATTTTGGTAATTAATATTCCGAGTTAAGTGTTCCTTATCAGATCTAACTGCCAAATAATCAAATTATTAGTTCTAATTTCTCTATTGTTTTCGCAAAATTATATGCAATTAATAAAAATTCCATAAATTGCCAGAAATAAGAAAAGCTTTGTGCTACCGCCACGAGATGCCGTACCAAACTGTCAACGTCAACGTCACCTTCAAAAGTTACATTATTCAAGTAGTTCTTATCATTGAACTATTTTCGTTAAGTGAAATTTGTAGCTTTCGTACATTTCCGTTTTTTTATTTTTAAATCTACTATCTACTCGAGAATAGCCGCGTAATAAGGCGTCGAAATTCTCAGTTTTTACATATTCGCGTACCTGTTTACTGGCGCCCAATACTAATGACGTAAATGTGGCTCGTCTCGTGTCCCGTTTCGTCGTCTCAAAAAATGCCATCGGACCGGTTAAAATAAACGCGCACATCCCTAGAGTGTTTACAGTGACCCCAGGACTCAGTGAGAACATGTCGCAGCTCCTAAGAAAGTCCCAGCTGGTGGGATATATCAGCCAACGGCTGCAACAGACCCAGGCCAAGGTGGCTTCAACGATCAAAGCTAACGAGCCCCATCAGCCACTAGGCCACCTGGCTGTGGGGCCAGTGTTTAGGAATGCCCGTCTTTTTCCTGAGAGAATTGCCATCAGAGACAGAATTGCAGGTGAGTCCCTAAGAAATGCATAATTTGGTGCTTTGGAATTTACTCATTTGTCTCAGCTTATACATATGGCAATATATTCATGAGTGCCCATGAGCTCTCCAAAGAGATCAGCAGCATGTTGGAGGGAAAGGTGAACGAACGAATCTTATTCCTGTGCCCTAATGATGTCCACTATGTCATAACCTTGTGGGCTATTTGGATGTCTGGTCAAATAGGTCAGTAGAAAAGACTTTCTCTTTTGGCACTTACTTGCAGTCATGTGCAAGGTATTTATCAGTCAACACTCCTGCTGACTATAAATAACTGGCACTGTGCCAAGGGTCAAGGCTGGTTTTAAATAGAACAATGTTTCAATACTCCAGCCGTTCCTGTGAGCCATTTGCATCCCAAGAGCCTACTTCAGTATTATGCCAGCGATTCATCTTCAAAACTCTTCATCACAGTGCCAAAATACTCTGATCTGATGCATCAGGTCGCCAGGAACTCATCTACTAGGCTTCATATTCTGGATGATAGGCTTAAATTGAACTGCACATTGATGCAGGTAAGGTGTTTTTAGCACCTATAAAAAATTAAAAAGACAGATTTGCAATAACTTATCACAGCATATTCATGAGTTATTTAATATTTGTTATTAAGATTAGATCCTTTGGCAAGTGGTTTGGGGCTAAAGTTGAATTTACAATTATCACTTTAGTAGTAGTACTTTATTGTCCTAAGATAATACAATCTCAATAACAAAGTTTGCCTTAGATCTAAACATCGACTTAAAATAAGGAGTCAACTTTCTTGCTGCTTTTAGAAGGCTGATAATATCTATTTATGTAACAAGTTAGAAAACAGTGAAATGTCATCTTTAAGCATGAGAAAGTTTTTTTTCTTACAGTTACAAATCTGATTATGAGTTGTGTGAAGTTAGCTCCCAGGGTGCCAGTGCCTGCTAGCGCTCATCCAATTTCCCTTTCCCCCACTACTTTGTTTATTTCATCTATGTTGCCAAGTTGCTTAAATCGTTTTAAAAAAAATCGTTTTAAATGAGTAAAGTTACTTTACTCATTTAAAAGGAAACTAGCTCTTGTAACACATTCAAATTTGCATAGATGCTACATTCCATAATGTGGAATAGAATTCCTATGTCAGATGTGGCAAAAGTTATGAAGAAAATTGAAAAACATTCCCCTCCCCTGAAAGTTATTTTACTCATTTAAAATGAAACTAGTTTTTGTGACATGTTAAAATTTACAGAGATGGTACACAACATAATGTGGAATAGAACTCCTATCTCAGATTTGGCAAAAGTTATGAAGAAAAGTGAAAAACATCCCCTTTCCCTTAGTTATTTTACTCATTTAAAATGAAACTAGCTCATGTGACACATTCATATTTGCAGAGATGGTTACACTACATAATGTGGAATAGAATCCATATCTCAGATTTGGCAAAAGTTATGAAGAAAAGTGAAAGCCATCCTCTTCCCCTTAAAGTTATTTTATTTCAAACACATTATGTGGTGTACCATCTCTGCAAGTTTGAATGTGTCACAAAAGCTTAAGCACAAAGTTTAAAAAAGTAAAATAACTTGGAGGGGTGGGGGATGTTTTCCACTTTTCTCCATAACTTTTGCCAAATCTGAGATAGGGGTTTTATACCACATTATGTAGTGTAACCATTTCTGCAAATTTGAATGTGTGGCAAGAGCTAGTTTCATTTTAATTGAGTAAAATAACTTTAAGGAATAGAAGGATGTTTTTCACTTTTCTTCGTAACTTTTACCAAATCTGAGATAAGGGTTCTATTCCACATTATGTAGTGTAACCATCGCTGCAAATATGAACGTGTCACAAGAGCTAGTTTCATTTAGCGTTGGGCATGGCCGAATCTTTCCACCTTGGAAACTTTCCAAATTGGAAACTTTCTGGCAAGGTAAGAAACGACTTGAGGAAACTTTCTTCGGAAAAGTTTCTTTGAATTTTACCAGCAACTTTCATTTCAATACATGGTTTTTTTTTAAATCTTTCCAGAGAGGGAGGTTAAGTGCACATTTTACATGTTTACATTTTGCATGTTTTTGCAATTAATTTGTTGCAATATTATTTTAATGGAGGAGGCCAGTGTATTAAGATTAGGTCTAGTACTTTACACTTAGGCCCAGATGTTGATTAAATTTGAGAACAATGTCGTTATGGGTAGAAGTGCTAGCCGTGGTGGACTTGACCTTAAGCCACGATTTTATAGCTGGGCCATAGTTTATTTCTGTTATTTTATTGAAAATTCAAAACAATTGGTGTGGGTTTATTACTATAATTACTATATAACACAAGTCAATAAGCCAATACAAAATATTGAGTTTTGGGAGTAAGTTTAGGTACCTCTTAACACAGCCCTCTGTTACTTAATATAGTAAGTTCCTGGAACGGCATTTTTTATTTTTATCTTTTCACAATGCTGATACAAACAAAAATTGAAAAAAATCCAAGAAAGTACAAGGGAAGGTATTTATTTACTACTTTACTACCTTAATTAATTATTCAGATATTTATATTATATTATCTGAGATAGGAGTTCTATTTCACATTATGTAGTGTAACCATCTCAGCAAATTCATATTTGCTGGGATGGTTGCTGAGCTTTGCTTTCTTGTGACACATTCATACATGTCACAAGAACTAATTTTATTTTAGATGAGTAAAATAACTTTAAGTCGAGGGGGATGTGAAAAACATCAGTCATCAGTTTTTCACTTTTCTCCATAACTCTTGCCAAATCTGAGATAGAGGTTGTATTCTACATTATGTAGTGTAACCATCTCTGCAAATTTGATTGTGTTACAAGAGGTTTCCTTTTAAACAAGTAAAATAACTTTAAGGGAGGAGGATGTTTTTCACTTTTCTCGATAACTTTTGCCAAATCGGCGATAGGAGTTCTATTAGATGTTACCTTGTTTGCAAATTTGGGGAAAACAAGGAGCAAAATGTGTGAAAACGTCAAGTGGTCCACCACTACCCTAAAACGTATGCAGTGATTCCTATTTGTTGGGAATACTTTGATAAAATGACAAGTATTCCCAGGTATTTCCAGTATTCCCAAGTATTCCTGGGAACACTCAGGTATTCCCGGGAATTTCTTTTTATTTCTTTGGTATTCCTAGGTATTTCCGTGGATTCCTAGGTATCTCCATCTAAATGTTTGGTATTTCCATATTAACACCGTTCCATATCTTGTAAAGTACTTATGATGTAAAGTATATTTGGTTTGTGGTAATTGTGTACATCGAGGTGTAAATGATGCACGGACATTGTATTAACATATTTGGTTGACTTTTTTACTACAAATTTAAACATTATAGGTATTGACTATAACGTAACTAATACCCAACCTATTATCAAATTTAACATAGGTACTTTTTATAACCCTTTTTAACATTATGTATGTCACGTTTTATTAACAGTTAGGTTAATAACAAAACCTTGAATAAAACTCATTACATATTCACCACCTACTTTTAATTTCTTTTTAACATTTTATACAGGGGATTCAAAAGTACTTTGACAAACTTCGGGTGATTGCTGGCATTACTTTAAGAAGAAAAGTTCTAATAAACAAGGGTCCTTAAGAGCATCGTTTAAGTTAATTTAATTTAAAAAATATTTATTTTCAAGTTTGAACTGAAATAGTATGTTCCATCCTAGTGAGGTAACGATTCTCTTAGAAGTGCATTAAAACGATTTTTATTTTTTTACTTGAAAATGACTCCTCTAACGAAGAAAACTTAAGAGAGCTTTTTTGTTTAGAATTGAACAGAGAACAAAATGGTAGAATTTATTTTTTGATAGACCACTGGCGTACCATACTTTTCTTCAAAAAAATGAAGCGTCATTGCGGTACGGGCGCTACTGGTGGAACAAAAAAAAATTCGTTTAACAGAAACATGACTACTCGCTAGCTATTGACATCTATAAAATTTTATTAAAACCTTTCAAGCTGTTATTGCTTGAAAGCTGGCAAGCTGGAGATATTATTATTATTATTATTTTTTTGATAAAACTTTAATACCCTGTATCTCCGTAACGATGCTCTTAAGGACCCTTGTTTATTACAACTTTTCTTCTTAAAATAATGCCAGCGGTCTTTTAAAGGTCAAAGTACTTTTGAATCACCTGTATTTATGTCGTAAATAAATTGTTTGGGTCCCGTGCTTTCCCTGCTCTTAGGTGCTTCCTCAAACCACAGTATAAGGAATATCTAACACTAGCGTCACTCTATCACGTGACCGCTCCTCCCCAACAATTCTTCCCCTCTTACTTCGCCTAAGATTTCGGCTAAAGTAAACAAAAGTTTGGCCACTTTACGCCACCATCGCACACGGCGGCAAAACGCTTATGAACCCGGAATTTCTTTGATCTTTCCGAGAGTGACGTTACTGGTATATATTCTTTATACTGTCACAGTATAAGAAATATCTAACAGTACCGTCACTGTATCACGGGACCGATCTTCGCTAACAATTCTTCCCCTCTTATACTTACTTCGCCTACGATTTCGGCTAAAGTAAACAAAAGCTTAGTCACTTTAGGCCATCGGCATATACTGAATACATTGCCGAATTAGGGATGTCACGCTCGAACCCACATGGCGGCAATACGCTTTTGAACTGGGAATTTCTTTGATCTTTCAGAGAGTGACGTTACTGGTAGATACTCTCTATACTGTATCGTGTTTTGAATGTATCGATCGGTACCTACTAACCTAACCTGCAAGTGTTCCGAATTAGTTAATTCTATTGCAGTAGAGTTGAAAATAAGAACATAACATCAATCAAAGAACGTTTCTTGATACTTTTTTATACTGAACAATAATAAAAGCCTTCTTTGGTTGATAATATAGATTTTGTTTTATTATTTAATTTCTAATCATCCAGTCAGCCCTGCCGTCAGCAGCCCATAAGTTTCAAGATTTTAACGTTTTCTGCTAATTTGTTGAAAATATATATGGTAAATCCTTATGTACCTACCTAAATCTTATAGATACCTAGGGAAGAGGTACTTACTGTGAATTTTTTTTTTAATTCAATACACCAAAACACATAGCAAACCCAGTGGAAAACTCTTTTTTGTTTGCCGCACACAGAAGGCATAATGAATAAATAACCAATATCTGTCAAGTATTCCCTTGGGTATTCTCAGATATTCCCACTTCTTCCTAAAGTATTTCCATGTATTCCCAGGTATTCCCAAATATTCCTACATATTCCCTAGATATACCCAGCAAAGTGTACATTGATTCCCACTAGTGGTTGACCCCTTGGAAAACATAATAAGTAACTTTTAAAACGAATTAAGAAAATTGGAAACATAGATGAAATTAACATAGTAGTGCGGGAAAAGGGAATCGGATGAGCGCTAGCAGGCGCTGGCTCGCTGGCGCCCCGGGCGCTAACTTCACACAACTCTGATTATGTGGTTTCTAACTTCATCATAAATTTGCATTGTCAAGAATATCTTAGATCAAGTCTTAGATATTGTATTGTAACCTCAGTCTGGAATCCTGGTTGACCGCATCCACTAACTCCCCACACCATCCCAACGTTCCTAGATGTTTTTTTTCTTAAAAAAAGTTTTTTACTATAAGTGAAAAACCAAGTGAAATTTGTTGTTTAGCTTTATTATACCTATGGCATAACCCTTAGGCCACCCAATCAGGCGACCTTGAAGGCGGCAGAGAAGATGCATTCTACACTAAATCGGACGCCATGATCTTGTACACAAGCGGCACCACTGCCAACCCCAAGGGTGTGGTGCTTTCCTATAAAAATCTATCAGCACAGGCGTCCAGCCTCCTAGATGCTTGGCGGTGGTCTTCGGACGACGTTCTGCTGCACACTTTGCCCCTCCACCATGTGCATGGCATAGTCAACGCCCTACTATGCCCTTTATATGCAGGGGCCAAGACAATTATGCTTAAAAAGTTCAATGCCAACACTGTTTGGTCGTATCTGTTGGGCGTCAATGCACGTCCAGATGATCGCCGCATTACTCTGTTCATGGGTGTGCCCACGATGTATTCCATGTTAGTCGATGAGTACGACAGGGTGTTCAAGCAGGATCCTAAGATGGCTGAGTACATTCACAATACTTTAAAAAGCAAGGCAAGTTGCTTTTATTACTACTCATAACAGGTGGTTTGGTTGATAGTTGTTACATTGCATACAACACTGTTTGTTGACACTCTAACAAGAACAAGTTGTGCGAGTACAAATCTAAAGGTTTATGTTTATGACGAGATGAGGTAGAGTGTGTTTTTTTAAGTTGTTTTTATTGCAATAGATCAGATTAATGATCAGTGGTTCCGCGCCATTGCCAGAGCCACTTTTCCGCCAGTGGGAGCAAATTAGTGGCCATAAATTACTGGAGAGGTGAGTTTACTGCTGAAATGTTAGTCCGTTTGTTTGAAATTTTAATGGATTATAGATATGGAATGACTGAGACTGGAATGAGCCTTTCGAATCTATATGAGGGCGACAGGGAACCCAGTTATGTTGGTGTCCCATTGCCCGGCGTCTCGGCTAAAATTGTAGAGGTGGGAGATGACGGGGATACTCTAGGAAAGTAAGCTAAAGTAGCTTTAGACAACTTTTTTGTCCATACCAACTCCAGGGGATGGCTTCAATTTTTTTACTTACTCAGGACTTTAGTGGAATGCTCCAACTTAGAGGGCACTGTGGTCTACCAAAAGAACGGCCAAAAATCGGCGGACGGCGCGGACCCAATTGGAGAGCTACTTGTCAAAGGCCCAGGCATCTTCACCCATTACCACGAGCGCCCTGACACCTCCAAACAGTCCTTTACTGAGGACGGCTGGTTCAAGACTGGAGACCTGTGCCAGTACTCATTGGAAAAGAAAAAGTTTAAAATGCTGGGCCGCAAGAGCCAGGACATCATCAAGAGCGGCGGTTACAAGCTGAGCGCACTGGAAATCGAATCGGCGCTGATGGGCAGCTCGCTGGTGAAAGACTGCGCCGTTCTAGGTCTGAGCGACGATAAGTATGGTCAAAAGGTGGCAGCAGTGGTATCCCCAAAAGAGGTCAAGGTGGAGGATTTGGTCAGCTGGGCCCAGGAAAAGTTACCCAAGTATGCAGTCCCGAAAGAATGGAAGTGAGTGTTTCTGTTTTTTGCTTTATGTTAAAATGGTTTGTTGATAACTTGCCCCTATTTGACAGCAAAATTCCTCACTGTTAAAATGCCATTAAACTATTTGACAGTCAAATGGCAGATAAAAATGATTTGATAGCGTTGATTCCGATCCTGACTTTCTTATCCTCCAAATAAAACAAACGATAGAAATATTCTGAGAGCGCTGTCAAAGGATTTTTAACTGTCATTTGACTGTCAAATAGTCTAATGTCATTTTAGAGGTCAAACAACGTCATTTGCTTTTCTTTATTCCACTTTTTTGCCAAAAAAAATCATTTCAATGCAAATTTCATTTCATTTAAGTTTGTTATGTTTTTGACGACTTGAAATCGTCCCATTCCGTTCGAAAACAGGAGAAAAAAATTGAACATTTTTTACTAATCTTAAATTTGGTGCAAATGAGGGCTATTTTGAGGTTATGTACTCTTTTTCAGGGTCGTGGACTCCATACCAAAGAACGCAATGGGTAAAGTGAACAAAAAGGAGTTGGTGCAAAGGGTCTTTGGGCCTAAGTAATAACACAATACACTAAGACTGCAATAATTGTCCATCGGCTTGCGACTTTTCGCTTTGCATTTAGCCACAAGAGGGGGCAACTGTCCTGGGTTGATGGACAATACCTACTTATTTATCTATCTATCTATGTAAGGATTCCCAATAACAATTATTCTGTTACACTTTTATTTTATAATTCAGCTCAAGTTACATATACATCATATAACTCGCGATTATTGTTTGTTTTATTATATTTTTTTTAGTCATTGATATTCGTGTGTTCGGCGTTATTCGCTTATTAGGGCATTAAGTTATGTTGGTTAATATATTATATTATATTGGTTGTAATAATATATTGTTGGTTAAAGTTAGCAATCAATGCAAAAGTATTCACTAAGTATAGGGTATGCTGTGTTTTTTAAATAAAGATAGTATTAATAGAAATGTGATATGTTTCTGTAGATAGAGTTGCACCAAGTAAATGCAGAGAAGTCCTTGAAACGGAACAAAAATTATTAAATAACATTCGAGTTGAACTAAATCTGGTTTGCGTGCATCAGTCCATTCAACTGCTTTGAACTTTCAATGGTAAAAATAAAATTCATATATCTTTATATTGTTCATCTCATTTTCAGTTGCTTTTAACTAAGAAGTTCAATGGGAAAAAACTAAATGATCTGCATTTTTAGCCTAAAAATTTCAAAAAATCAGTGAAATATGTTGAGTACTTGTGTAGAAATCGTTCTTAAATGCTCAGTCTTTAGTAATATTCTAAAAAAGTTAAATAAAAGAAACGTTTTTTTTTTGTTTTGAAAAACCTTTGGTTTTTCCAATTAAACAGGGTCCTTTCATTTCAACTGCTTTAAACTTTCAGTGCTAAAAATTTAGATATCTGTATTTTTAACTAACAGAATGCGCAACAAAATTGTAAAAATTTAGTAAAAATTTTTGAAAACCATATAAATTGCTTTTTAAAACTTTAGAGTCAATAGTAATGTCCAAAAGATAAATTAAAAAATAAAACAAAATTTTCGGAGGATTAGATCAGATGTGTCTGCAGGCCAAGTTGGTATTTTTTTCTGGTGGTTTCATGCAGTGATGCAACATTTTAAAAGGTTTTTTAATAATCAGATGCTAGAGTATTTTACATATTTTTCTTTGCATAAATTAGTTACTTTTTTGTTTCGTCTGCGACCTTTTAACTTGGGGTAAAAGTTTCTTTTGCAATTCCAACCCCGGATACTCCAGAAAAACCGTCGCTACTGCACCCACGGTCAAAGACAACAGCACATCGAAAACCATCCAGAAAACCTATTTATGTAAAAAAAAATACTAACTACATCATCAAAACTATAGTTTCTTACCAAGTCACTGGTGCGATAATTCAAAAGGTCCTCTTCGAAGAGCCCTTTAGGGAACACAACGAAAAAATGAAATACGTAGGTGCAGTACGTGACATTGCTGAGTACCAATAAGGGCTTACTTTCCAAAAAATCCTTTACCAACTCTAAAAAGAAGTTTTGTTAATGGTAAAAAAGCTTTATAAAACCAACAATTGACTACTTAATCTGTCGAAAGCCATTGCCAAGAGGGCGAGCCCCAAGGGAAGGACAAATAGCGGTTTCAGGAAAGCTCCCATTAAAGCCCCAACAACTCCTTTATATGAGTATGTAGACAATTGCAACGTTGCCAATGGTACTAATACCAAAAACACCGTTGCCACCTATTTTGATTAAAAAAATCTCATCTGAAATTCTAAAAAAAGTCCATATACTAACGTGCCCGTAATCGGGAACTTCCTCCCTAGGGTGCCCCTTATACTTATAATAGAGGTGTCCCAAGGCGATTCCTAATAGGCTGCTGCTCCAACTGGCCAGTGGTGGGGAGTACACCAAGTTCATTTCGGAAGTTTCTGGCAAGTTCTTGAAGTTTCTAGAACAACTTGACAGCTATCAATAACAGCGATTTAGGGTGGCCGCTTTGAGAGCATTCCCATTCTTATTAAGAAAACAAAGGATGGGAATACCCTCAGAGCGCCACTACCATAAAACGCCATAAATGACGATTTTGACTCACTCTGGATAAGGCTGGAACATAAAGTTATATTTATTATAGTAGAGATAAGCTGCGAAAAGTGCGACTGAGGCCGCCAACAACCCCCCCAGTCCTTTGGCAGTACTCCAGCCGGTTTTCATGAGGGTGTAGAGTATTAGTATGGTGAGTAAGTAATAGAGGGTGTCTACTGAGAGGTACCACAGGCCGGGAGTGCACTGGAATTGCGTCACGTTTTCAGTCAACTTTTCCAAAACTGACACCTAACTTACAATCTGATTAAAGTCGAGCATATAGGTGAGCTGCAAGAGGGTGTACCACCAATTCTTTTGACAGTTGTTGACGCACAAGTTGACATCGTTGAAGGTATGAGGTGAGTGGTCGAAGACGCCTGTTTTGGTGATCGCTATGTTTACAGCTAAGGTGGGAAAAAACCTGCAAGAGAAAGGATGTCCGAAAAGGAACACATTTCTCTGCCACAGAATTCTGCCGCAACTTTAAAAGATCCTTTCAGGCCGCCGTCACATACAGCTGGACGCTTATTCTATAGGAAAGAGTGAAAGTGAAAGTGAGAATTATGACAACCTTGATTGGTCAAAAAATTCTGTTGACGAATTCCATTAGCCAGCAATTCTCACTTTCACTTTCACTCTTTCCTATAGAATAAGCGTCCAGAACGGAACGGAGCAGAAATGTCAATAACGTCATTACACATGTCAATAACGTCATTACACATGTCAATACAATGACGTCATTAAACATGTCATTAACGACATTACACATGTCTATTCCTATTTTAGCTTTTATCTGATTGGTTTAAATTCAACTGTCAAATTACGCTTCGTTCCGCTTTTAACCAAATTCCGCTGTATGTGACGATTGAAAGTCAGGCCAGCTGATTTTCAACCAATCATCTTTGTTGAAAATCAGCTGGTCTGTCATTTTTATGTCAACCAGAACCAGAACCGCTGTGAAACGGAAATGACTAGGTATCGTTTGAGAACACGAGCGTAGCGAGTGGCGCAATTCACCTGAGATAATGAATTATATGCAAGTTGGATACTATACTTTTTCTACGATTGCCTTGAAAGTGAACAAATCGCACTACTAATTACGGTTGGAAATCGCATGTTGGAAACAGCGTTCACGGTTGCATTGCACACGGTTTTCATTCATATTTTATAATATATATGAATGATCCTTTATGAAGCAAAAATCGCAATCGTAGAAAACGTATAGTGTGCAACACGTAAGAAAATCACTCTTCACACTTTTGTGACGTTGTATCACTCGCATACGGCACGTGTCCACGGCTTAATTTGCAATTTTTACATAATAATCAAATAGATAACTCGGACGTAACA
Source organism: Taphrorychus bicolor (assembly GCA_951812265.1). Taxonomy (NCBI): domain Eukaryota; kingdom Metazoa; phylum Arthropoda; class Insecta; order Coleoptera; family Curculionidae; genus Taphrorychus; species Taphrorychus bicolor. The sequence goes on along the minus strand of OX638299.1, from coordinate 38,364,203 downwards.
AGTCGTTTTGTTTTGATTGTCAAAGTCGAAGTGAGGTTAAAAACTATTATGGCGGGCCATCAGGGCGGCCATAATGACAGGAACCTTCATTTGTTTTGTTTGCAATTTCCAACATGGCGGTGTCTCCATGCAATTATTCTTATGGAGTGAATAATGAAAAATTAAAGGCGCAGCGTGAATAATGAATATAATGAATATTATCCACGCTACGTGTTTTGTTCGAGTCCAAAGGTTATATATTGTTGTACCATATATTAATTATTGTACAGCCGTGGATAAAAATTGTTTTTTTCTGATTTGTAGCGGAATTTTCTGGAAAACTGACACTGACGCATAAATATATCCCGCGCGGCCGCCATTTTAACTGTTAGGAGGCTTGCTGCTCCTAAACGACCAGCAAGCCTAGATGGCACCTAGTTTTATTTAGAGTTAGAAATTCGAGCTGTACCACCAAAATTCGTCCCTACCTAACATTATTTTTTTTAGTACATTTGCTTTCAAATTTGTTACAATAAATTGTACAAAATTTAGTACATTGATCTGTTATAGTGGTACAAATCAAGCTCAATTGATGCAGGTACCTAATTTAAACTTATCTTGTTTGGAGCTTTTGCGCTTTTCTTACAACATTTGGTTTTTGTAAAATTGTTGAAATTTGTTATTTCAATTGTTCTTGTACATTATATTTCTTCATCATAATATAAAATTTCATCTAGTTGGCTGTGGAATGTCAAAAGAAAAGGATAGAGAAACAAATCCATTTATTTTGATTATGTCATCGTTTTCTGTCAAAATGTCATAGCCTACTAGATGAAGTTTTATAATGAACACACCGTACATTTTGTATTGTTACTTATTATGTGATTTATATAAACTGTACAAAATTGGTGCAATTCAAATTTTGCAAAATATGAATATTATGATCAAACTCTGACATTGAAAGACATTAAGAGTAAATACCATTTTAATTCTTATCTGTTTAAATGTCGGAATAAATTCGACAAAACCCTGTTAGTAATGAATAGTTTTGTGAAGTGTAAATATATAAATAAAATATTTTGTTCTTTTGTAGGTACAGTATTAAAACAATTATAACTTTGCAGTTTTTGTAAAATTACAAAAAAATATTATTATAATTGTTGCACTTTTTATTTTTTTATAATTTTATAATGTTTTGTTTTAAATTTTGCATTTTTTGTTAATTTTTTTTACTTTTTTGAATTTCCTCGAATTGACTGACAGTTTTGTCATTGTATTGGACTGTAACGGAACGTAATGGATACCGTATTGGAAAAAATGGCTAATGTTATTTTCAAAGATGGACCCATGAAGTGGGTACTAATTTTCAGCTAATTTTTTCCAACTAAGACGATGGTCTAATCGGGATTTTGTAATCTCTAACCGTATTGAAAAAAAATGGCTAAAGTTATTTTCAAAGATGGACCCATGAAGTGGGTACTCATTTTCGGCCAATTGTTTCTAAGGCGATGGTCTAATCGGGATTTTGTTATCTCTAACTATCAGATGTGCCCAGTGCTTTCAGATTTGAAAAAGCTTTTTCTAAGTAGAAAAAATTCGAGTAAGTGCTGGCCTTATTTTTAAATATAAAATTAGACCCATAAATTCGTCACTTTATTTGTTTTGTACATTGTCAATTTTGAAGCATCATGTGATTTATAAAAATTGTGCAAAATTATTACAATTTAAATTTTGCATGTGCCATTTTAGTTCTTATTTATTTAAATGTTTAAATTAATTTGTAGAAAAACTAGTATAAATTACAAAAGAAGAAAAGGCTAAGGAAAGATACTATTTCAGTACTTAAAGGTGCCAGTATAAATGGTATAAAGTTTAGTACAACTAAGAATTTAAGTTTTTGTGAAATTGCAAATATCAGAAATCGTTTTTTGAAAAGGCTTGCATTGTTTTTTGTTATATCTGTTACAAATTAGTACAAAACCGTAGCCTTACACAAATGATGAACAAAAATAGAGACATCATGCATTTAAATTGTATACAAAAGTACACAATGGGTAAAAAGTTTTTTGTTCATTTTTAAATTGGTAAAATTCAAAAGGTCCTATAATTGAAGGCAGAATAAATTGTACAAAATTTAGTACAATTTAAATATATAGTTAAAATGTGACACTGTAGATTATAATAAATTATTTATTTTGAAAACATTTATACTTTTTCTAGTTTTATTGCATAATTATATTGTACACAATTTGTACAATTTATTTATCCTTACCACTATTTCAGGAAACAAAATTTCCAGAGAAGTAAACCCAGAATAAATCGTTTTCTTATTAGCCGATTTTTTCTTTAATGTTTTTGTCATTTGAAATTGTAAATATTCAACACTCAACTCACCTAAATACCCTGTTTACAATCAAAATCGCACAATGCCTCCAAGTAAACGCTCCCTCTCTTTTGTGCAACTCGTAGATCTGATTGGTCAGCAGAAAGGTGGAAATCAGGAAAAAGATCTGTACAGAGAATACTCCGAAGAAAGCCAAGTAGTACACCACTGGATGGCGGAAGTTCTATTAGACGTAAAGTATTAATATAACTCTAATAAAATCTTGATTATGTCACAAACCTGTTCCAATTGGTCCACATCTCTAATGTATCTGATGCATAACGAGAGCAGGGTGTGCCATAACACTACCAGACAGGTATTCAACACTCTCACCCCTTGCACTGCTTTGAGGCGCTGAAAATCGGCATTGGGGTTGTCGTTCCACAACTTGGGCGCGTTCGTGTTTATAGAAAGTGCCCTTAACCAACTTTTGTTTTTAGTTCCGTCGCGATCCTTTAGGGTGCTGAGCAAAACAAGGAAGCCGTAGACCGCGATAAAGCACCAGAAAAACGTTTTGTGATAGGGAAAACTCCAAATGTGCTCGCACTGAAGGTGGCGCAGCTGCACCGTCGAAACGTTGACTACTCCTTGCAGCTCGTGAGCCAAGGTGCGCAAACCGTACGAGGCGGGATCGTGGAGCTGCGGGACGCAGTACATGCGGTTTAGGACTGAGCGGTCGAAGCGTAGAGGATCAACCTGAAGTGGGGAGCAATTGGATTTTTTGTTAGTTCAGGCAATTAAACTTTTACGCCTCAAGCTTAGAGTTCACGAAAGGCGAAAGATACAATTTTTACATATAATGAATGCAATATATAGTTTAAAATTTAATTGTAAAGTGGCCTTTAGATTTAGACAGAAAAGCGGAACTTGCTCGCATGTTCTTTTGATTGTCAAACTGTCAAATAGCAGGATCAGCTAATTTATATATTTTTTAAAATTAGACCTATAAAGTGGGTACTCGATTTCAGATATTTTTTTCCACCTAAGATAATGGTGCCATCATATTTAAAGAAGCTGCCACCCAGTTCGAGAAAATTCAAATTTTCTTATTTTTGAAATTATACCCATGAAGTGGGTACACATTTATTAGTTATTTTTTTCCAACTAAGACAATAATCTAATCGAAATATTGTTATCTCTAACCATAGTTGAAATATTGCCTAACTTTGTTATTTTCGAAGATGGACCTCTGAAGGTCCATATTTGAGTAAGAAGTAAGTAAGAAGATAGTCTTTCTAATGGAAATTTTGCTATCTCTAACCGTAAAGGAAGTATTGGCTAACTTTTTTGTTTTCAAAGATAGACTCTTAAAGTGGATACTCATTTCAACTATTTTTTTTTCAAACTAAGATAATGGTCTAATCGTAATTTTGTTATCTCTAAGCGTAGTGGAGATTTGGCTAACTTTGTTTTTTTTTTCAAAAAATGCAACCATGAAGTGGGCATTCATTTTCAGCTAATTTTTTGCAGCTAAGACGATGGCGTAAACGGAATTTTGTTATCCCTAACCATAGTAAAGATTTTGACTAACTTTGCTCAAAGATGGATTCATGAACTGGGTACTCATTTTGAACTAAGACCATGGCGCTATCAGATTTCAAAAAGCATTCCTTATCAATCAAAAATCGAGTATATTCTGACATTATTTTCAGAATTAGACCCACAAATGCGTCACTTTATTTCTTTTTTACATTTTTAATTTTGACCCATCAAATGATTTATAAAAATTGTACTAAATTAGTACAATTTAAATTTTGCGAAATTTGCCATTTTATTACGTATTTACGTATTTAAAAGTTCGAAATACTTTTTACAAAAAGTTGTATGATTTACAAAAGGTTTGGATCCCTCCTCTCTTTGATCTCTTCAATCTGGTATTTTTAAATTTAAAATACGACGTTTTGATTTCATATAACTATCATCAACATAATTTTTTTAATACGGTCCTGGATTTTTTATATGGGATTTTGTATTTGCTTGCAATTCGGCATTCGGTGATGCAACTCTTTGATTGGTCGTAGGTACCGTTGAACAGTCTGCGTATTTTTATTGCAATTTTCCCTAGTATGTACCTACTTATCTTAAGTTTCCGTTAACAAATGTTTGATTTTTGATTAAGTGTTGTTATGTGATGTGACGTAAATACATTATAATGTAATGGTATTTATCCGATGTATGTAAGCTGTCATTAAAAAAATTGTGTTAGTAAGTGAGCTTTGAATAGAGCGATCAGCAATTTTTTTTAATGTAAATATGTGTGTTATAAATGTGTAATTTCACCGCCAGCCCCGGTGAAACGTCTTATTTATTGACTTCGCAAGAGGAGATACAGCCCCTTGTCCGGGGGCAAACATGTGACGCATGCCCCTTTGTAATCAAATCGTATTTATTTTCAAAATTAGTCTCATCAAGTGGGTACTCATTTTCAGCTAACTTTCTCCAACTAAGACGACGGCACATTTGGAATTTTGATACCTATAACTATAACGGAGAGACGGGCGAACTTTGTTATTTCAAAGATAGACCCCTGAAGTGGGTACTCATTTTGGGTTAACTTTTTCCAACTAAGTCCATGCTGCTGTTACATTTCATAAAGCTGCCGCCCATTTTGAAAAAAATTCTAATTCTGTTATTTTAGAAATTAGACCCATGAAGCGGCTACTTATTTTCAACTACTTTTTTCCAACTGGTGTCGTCAGATTTGAAGAAACCCAGAAAAATTTGAAAACCTAGTTTAATATAGAAAAATATACATTTTTTTATTTTGACATTAGACTCATGAAGTGGGTACTCTTTTTAACTAGTTTTTCCAACTAAGACGATGCTGCTGTCACATTTCACAAAATTACCGCCTAGTTCGAAAAAATTCTAATTTTTTATTTTTAAAGTTAGATCCATGTTATATTCTTTTACTTTTATATTCTTTTACTACAACGCGTCGTACTTAAAACTTCAAACTAACGCAACTCGTCCCAGTCCTTATATACGGATAGCAGGCGTTCTCGAAAACCTCCGAAATCCCCAGCCGCGCATCGACTCAAGCATCGAGTGTTCCGGATGTTACGCTCTTTCGATGTCGCGCGCCAACCCTTACTATCTAGCGTACTAGGCCGGGAAATGCAGCTTCGTCATGCAGTTTTATACTGCCTGTGCCCTCCGCATAGTAGTCCGCAACATTATTTTCAAAGACCCCTAAAGTGGGTACTCATTTTGAGCTAACTTTTTCCAATTAAGACCATACTGCTGTCATTTTTCATAAAGGTGCCGCTCAGTTTCAAAAAAAATTCTAATTCTGTTATTTTAGAAATTAGACCCATGAAGCGGCTACTTATTTTCAGCTACTTTTTTCTAACTAAGACGATGGAGTCGTCAGATTTGAAAAAAGTCTCGCTCAGTTCGAGAAAAATATACATTTTTTTATTTTGATATTAGACCCATGAAGTGAGTACTATTTTAACTAGTTTTTCCAACTAAGTCAACCGAAATGTGACAGATGCTGCTGTCATATTTCAGAAAATTGCTGCCCAGTTCAAAAAAATTCTAATTTTGTTATTTTAAAAATTAGATCCATTAAGTTGTTACTCATTTAAAGCTAATTTTTTTGCAACTAAGACGATGCTGCTCCCAGATTTCAGAAAGTGGCCTCACAGTTGGAAAAAGTTGTAATTTTCTTATTTTCAAAATTAGACCTATGAAGTGGGTACTCATTTTTCTCTAGAAAAAGGTCCGATATAGGTATAGGTACTATTCGTACCATATTATGATGGAAATGGAAGGTAAATACAAATGCTGCTCCAAAGACTTTAAAAGCCAGATTTGTGTTGTTTGTACTAAACAAACTGTACAAACTCTTGCCAGGAACAAAGAAATTTGGAGGAAAATAGAGAGAGCGATTTTGATACAGAGCTAAAAGCAATTAAGGGTTTGCTCACCTCAAAAGACTGCGGAGAGACTCAACAGCTTTTGAGGAGATGGCTATTGAGGCGGAGGTGGTGCTTCAAAAAAAGCGGGAGTCGCAGGAGAGGGCAATATCGACTCTGAAGGGAAAATTGGCCAGCACGAAGACGAGTATTTCTAACTACTGCGACAGGGAGATGCAGCAGTGCAACGCTCTGGAGGATATGCGGGGCCGGAAGGAGGAGTCGGATGCATTATGCAAGCAAATGCTGACCACTGTAAGGGTTCTGGAGAGCGAGAACATCAATTTGGCAGACGATCTAAGTTTACACAAAGAACAGCTAGCGACATGGAAAAAAAGATTAAAGAGTACTGCGACAAGTTGGACGAACTGAAACATGCCATAGCTCAACTAGAGAGCGATTTGATTACTTCAAATAAAGCACAAATCGATCTGAAGAACAAACTAGACGTTTTGAAGGAAGCCAACAGCCATACAGGCCAACTACCACAGAAAGGTGTCAGATCCAAAAAGAAATCAGAATTGGAGTCAATGACAGTGCCCGAGGACAATAGCAGGAACAAGGTGTTAATTTATGGAGACCTCAGTGTAACAAACTTAATCGATACTTTGAGGGAAAAGCTCTCAAAAGTGTATGTCATGGAACACCACATTACAACAATGAGGGAGGGTCCGAAAATGATGGCAAGTAAAATTTTCAAGTATGTTCTAAATTATACAAAAGAAGATACAGTGATTGTAGGCTTGGACTTATATCCAATGGGATTCCCACTCAATCACAGTTTAGAGAACTCTTATCTGTGGGTAGGACTACAAATCTAATCTTAACTATTAAGTTTGACTTCAGGATAGTAAAGAAGGATCGTTATTTTGAGCTGTTGCACTCTAATGCTGATCTCGCTGGTCGGGGAAACTCCTTAGACTAATCACGGATGTTTGAGATCACAGGCCGTACAGGCATAACATCGATTCAATGTCAAGTCTACTTGTTGAATATGTGCGTATGCAAGTACATGTCTGTAAAACAGGTATTGCAATCGATTAAACTGGTTAACAGCGTTAGCACGGAAGAGACTACCTTTGAGGCTGCAGGCCGTGCAAGTCCTGATCTTGACGTGTGTAACATTGCAGAGGATATAGTAATTACTGTGCTGAAGATTGTGGAGACATCGGGAGTTGCTGCCAGGTGGAAAATAGCTGCACGATTTTGAGTGATGTAATGGTTTGCGAGAGTGTCTCGGAACGCACGTCTACAATCGTATACAATGAATACAATAATGACAGAACCGATGATGTCGTGAGGATTGCGGATGGGTTGTCGAATGGGGCTCGAGATGGATCGGGCTCTGTAACTGGTAGGGCTGACGCTGCCGTCGCCTGCAGTGGGGAAAACGTATGTTGTGGCCTGACTGGTGAGTTTTTTCGGGAGGGTCCGGCGGTGAGGGCTGGTTCAGCTTGATACTCATTAATGTGCAATCGGTCAGGAATAAAACCAATGAACTCGAGCTGTTACTTGATAGTGTGCAGCTCCCCTGTATGGTTTTATTGTGTGAACACTAGCTGGGAGTAGACGAACCGCTGTACCTTGAAAGATAAAGGGTCGTAGATATTTACTGTCGCTCCGATTCGGTGCATGGTGGCGTGGCATGTCTCGCCAGAGCTGATCTGTTAGATCGAGGGATCGATATTTGTGCAATAGATAAGTACAATGATCTGAGATCGGAAAGAGTTTTTGAATTTTCCTTAGTGCACTCTACCACACTCAAACTTTATATTATATGTTTATAAAGATCGCCTGCTGGTGATGTACGAGAATTTTTGCAAATCTGATCCCATTGCCCAGCTTTTGAATGACCTACTAGTCTCCTTTGACTTAAACATGTGTGCTCCAACATTGAAAATAGCAATGTTGAGTGTATGGTTTACAGTGCTGGGTTGTCGGATCATAAAGCAGTAATATCTAGGTTTAATTTAGAATGTAAGTTGACTGGGGAGCGTTCCAAAAGAGGTCGGCTGTTTGTGAGGCGAAATTTCTCAAGTTTTGAGCGTGCCTGCTTATCGGTGGACTGGCGGGGTGTCCTCCAGGCGTGCGAACCGCTCGCTGCCTTTCATTCAGAAATCTCAGAAATATTTAATAGAACATTTCCTGTTATAACAATAAAACACAAACGCGGAAAACCCTGGATAATCAAAGGATTGAAATTATCTGCACGTAACATGCGTTCGTTACATTACATTAGGAAATTTTATGGTGATAATGTTTGGTTTATGGGGATATTTAATTCATATAGAATAATATACAGGAGGACGCTTGAGAGTGCCAAGCGTCGTTATTACAGCGATATGATTCGCACTTCGGTTAACGGTCAAAGGGAGGCCTGGCGAATTGTGAATCAACTTCGGGGTGGATCGGTCGGGCGGAGCGGTTCTTGTTCTACCTTAACGTCGGACGAACTGAACATGTATTTCTCCACTATAGCTTCGAACATGTGTTCGGGGATTGCGCATAAATCGGATTATACTTCGCACTCCTGTCCTTCAATTATTACTTACATTGTAGTATCGTCTGTTTTCCCGAGAAAGTGTACACTGTTTAAAGAAAGAATAAGATCCGGCAACTACGCCCCAATCCCCCAGTCCGCTCACCCTCAATCCTTCGTCATTCTCGTTTGTGTACCGAGACGTACCTGTCGCCGCGTCTTCAACCCGTAATCGATACGCTTTTTGCAGAAAAGTACATAACAATGCCACGCGGTGAAAAAAGAAAAGCACGTGAAAAGAAACACAAGTTCCTTAAAAAACTAAAGAAAGTGTTTGATACTCTCTCCAGCTCAGGCAAGTAATCTTTTGCATATTCGTATTCGTAACATTTTTTTCATTAAAGCATAGAGAGAACCACGAATTACCCTACCCCCCCCCCCCCCCCCATACATGCATGCCTTTGTTCTGCGACGCGGCGGCGATTTATCGCTTTCTCACAACATTTTCTTTTCATTGACTTCCTTTATGGGTCGTTTATGGGCTCGCCCAGCTCCCTGCATAGATGGGCGAAGTTGCCAGTTTTTTCGAGTCCAATTCAGGGCTCATCATAGAATAGCCATGTTTATTCTATTGTTGAGCCTACTCACTCCTCGGTTTGCCAAGGCCACTAGTCCTGAGAGCACTGGCGCCTTATTTGGCTCCGCTGAGCAGAAAAACAACTGGATTGACCATGTTCATCCAAGTGTGCTCAGCACCCATACTCTTTCGGAATTGTACCATGTTCTTTTCCGGAGTATGGTAGAGTAGAAAGTTTGCAACACCACAACAAAAAAGGGGGGGGGAAGAACACGAAACCTGTGGGAGTTTTTTCCTCTTTTCTTTTTATTTCTTTCAAAGTATATGCACTGATTCCTCTGTTTCTTCTTCGGCCTCTTTGCCTTCAAGTGAGGGCCCCTCAAATGAAGAAGAGACCATTATTGGCATTGTAGACCCCTCAGAAAACACCAGCACAAATGATTACCTAACATCCCTTTTCCCACCACAAAATGTTACGGCACCAGAAGGCCCAGACATCCATGAACAAATTGCAAACAATTGGACTACTGTTCTTTCGAGTGGCCTAGGGAAAGACGAAAGGGACAAACTTCAATCAACATAACCAGGCATTAAAAACTGCCCAAGATTAAAGGCCCCTACACTTAATGAAGAAATCCATGTATGTCTACAGGGTTCTGTCAGCAAACAAGACGCTTTTCTCCAAAATATGCAAAACCAACTAGGTTGTGGTTTGGCAGCCTTAGCGCAACCTATGGATACGCTGCTAGAAAACCCAACAGAGGCCTCAAACCCCCTAATACCATGTCTAGTTGATGCTTCTAGGCTCGTAACAGACCTGCACCACACCATATCCATACATCGTCGGTACCTCCTGAACCCTCACTTGAACCCAGCCAATAAAAAGCTACTGGACCAGGCGCCGATCGACACCAAACTGTTTGGGGAAAATCTGCCAGATGCCATTAGAACTTCCCAACAAGTGAAGAAAAATTCTACAGAACTTGCTTTAGGGAAAGCGGGTCCTTCAAAACAGCCATCAGCATCAGCGTCTGCCAACAAAGCCAATCGTTTAAACTCCACGCGCCCGAGATTCAAGACACGAAAACGGCCACATCGTGGAGCATCGTACCGAAGAGAACGCTCCAGGTCTCCCCAATACAAGAAACACCACACCAAGTGGGGTCAGCAGTCGAAAAGACAACCGCCCAGGAACTAACTGGTGGTTTTCTTCACGAATGGGAAAAAATTACTTCTAATACCACCATTTTAGGCTGGGTCAAGGGTCTTACTATTGACTTCCAAAATACACCAGTTCAAAAACCCTTTATAGAAGTACCCATTCCCCCTTCTCAGTTTTCAGCTTTAGAGAGTTGCATCAGCAATCTTTTAAGTATTGGAGCTATATCTCTATGCAAACACCAAAAAGGTGAATTTCTCTCCTCCTTTTTTCTGCGTCAGAAGCCTGACAAAAGTTATCGCTTTATTCTCAATCTCAAAGCTTTAAACAAACATATCAGGGCCCCTCATTTTAAAATGGAAGACCACAGAACAGTGGCAAGACTGGTGTTTAAAAATTGTTTTATGACAACCATAGATCTAAAGGACGCATATTTTCTTGTAAATATAACTAAGCCCTACAGAAAGTATCTTAAATTTAAATTTAAAAACTCACGTTACGAGTTTAATGCTTTACCTTTCGGGCTCAACATTGCGCCCTTTATTTTCACCAACTTAATGAAACCTGTCATCACTTGTCTCCGGAAAAAAGGTATAACATGTGTGCTTTACATTGATGATTTTCTCATAATATCTGCATCATCGGATCAGTGCATTCAGGACACAGAGAATACACTATCCTTTTTACAATCACTTGGTTTCCTCGTTAATTTCGAAAAGAGCAAACTGAATCCTAGCACTCTTTGCACATATCTGGGTTTCACCTATAACTCCGTCACAATGCACGTGTCCCTCCCAACCCTTAAAAAGGAAACCATTCTACAAAAAATAGACCACATTCTAAAAAATAATCAATGTACAATCAAGCTACTGGCACAACTTATCGGTTGCCTTGTAGCAGCGTGCCCCGCAGTCCAATACGGCTGGTTGTACACAAAAGAACTTGAACGAATCAAAACTCGAGCTCTTCAGAAATACCATACCTACAATAAAAAGATATCGTTACCAGCTTCAGCTGCACCAGATCTGGTATGGTGGCAGTCAAACTTGCAAAACGCCAAAGCTTTAATTAAGCCAAAAAATATATTTAGCTTAACAATATACTCCAATGCCAGTCGCTCTGGTTGGGGGGCATCATGCAATGGCGAGAATATCCATGGTTTTTGGAAACACACACAAAAAGAAAAACACATTAACTACCTGGAACTTTTAGCAGCTTTCTACGGTTTAAAATCGTTCGCCAAAAACCAGGAAAATTGCTCAATTTTACTAAAAATAGATAACACGACAGCTATCGCTTACATAAATCACATGGGAGGTACACGAGTCAAAACCCTTCACACCCTAGACAGACAACTCTGGCAATATTGCGAAGTAAGACGGATAATAATTCAGGCGACATACATTAACACACACGACAATACTCACGCCGACTACGAATCAAGAGTAACAAATATTGACACAGAATATGAACTATCCAATACCTGCTTCAATTCTATTTGTACACACTTTGGTGTCCCTGAAATTGATTTATTCGCATCATACTCAAACATGTGTCTTCCGGAAGCCTGATCCAGGATCGACAGCAATAGATTCTTTTACCGTATGTTGGACAAACTCCTTTTTCTATGCTTTTCCCCCTTTTTGCCTCCTCAATAATGTATTGGAGAAAGTCATCCTGGAGAAAGCAAAGGGAATTGTGGTCGTTCCTCTATGGCCTAGCCAGCCGTGGTACCAAATTTTCCGGAAGTTATTATTAAAAACACCTTTATTATTCTCGCCAGATAAATACATGCTTACCTCTCCTTTTAGGACACCACACCCGCAGTGGCGAACCCTTACCCTGGCAGCGGGCCTTTTGTCAGTGAAGCGCTTCTCAGAAGATACCCCCCTCAAGCCATAGACACCATGCTAGCATCCGTATAATCCCAAACCCTCAAACAGTATGGGATAACCTACAGCAAGTGGTGGTCATACTGTGTTGGTGGCAGGATAGACCCATTTATTTACAGCATAGCCCACATCATCACCTTTTTAAACACGGAGTCTGACAGGGGAATATCCTATTCCTTAGTAAACTGTCATAGGGCTGCTTTCAGTCTAATTTTTCAATTTCCAACAGAACACAGCATTCTTCTAAAAAAGTACATGAAGGGAGTGTTCAATAAATCGCCCCCAACTGCCAAATACGATTTTACTTGGGATCCTCACCCTGTTCTAAGTCACCTTGAATCTTTGCAGCCTCTGGAAACGTTACCTTTAAAAGCCCTAACTTACAAGGTAGTCACTTTACTGGCTTTAGTGTCGGCCCACAGAGTACAAACCCTCTCAAAAATTTCAATACCGAATATAAAGATTTTTGAAGATAGATTAGAGATCTTAATCCCAGACACAATTAAATCCACAAAAAGAGGTTTCTCCCAACCGATAATTTTAGTACCATTTTTCAAAGACAACAAAAATCTATGTCTAGCAAGCACTCTGCAGTTCTATGTTGCTAAAACGGAACTCCTCCGACCACGGGGGGAACCCCGGCTCTTAATTACCTTCAAAAAACCCTACCATGCCGCGACCAGCGAGACCATTAGCAGATGGATCAAAGCAACCCTCACACAAAGTGGCATCGACACTAGTATTTATTCAAGTCACAGCACTCGTCACGCCGCCTCCTCTGCAGCTCTCAGGGGTGGTTTGCATATAGATGAGATTCGGAAAAGGGCAGGGTGGACTGCAAATTCCGAAGTTTTTGCAAAATTCTATAATAGACCTCTAGCTGAACCAAAGGATACTTTCTACAAAGCCATCCTTCATGCATCGCAACTACTTTAGCATGATACACATCACGGTATTACATAAAACTTCTTTCCTCATGAATTAAAGACTGGGCTTAAGTCAGTGTTTGGTTGTTGTTTAGTTTCTTTAATTTTTGTGTGTTATAAGATATATAACTACATATAAGATATTATATAAATATGTAACGCATAGACATTTGTAATAATTATCTGTGCAACACTGTATGTACATTTGACATAAGCAATTTATAAACACAAGTTCGTAAGCTGTAAGCAGTTTACTTGACTTCCCAACACAACCCTATAGCTATCCAACCTTTTTTCGCTGCTGCGATAAGTGGACTATCCATCAAGATCACCACTCAAATCTCTAAACTTCTACAATGTAAGTAATAATTGAAGGACAGGAGTGCGAAGTATAATTGTATGATCAAATTACTTACCTGTAAGGAAATTTGATCCAAATTATGCGAGCACTCCTGTCCGAAATTATTACGCTCCCACCCATTGTCTTCCTCACCCTCAGGTGATCTTGAAGTCCATGTGACGCCACAAACAAGAATGACGAAGGATTGAGGGTGAGCGGACTGGGGGATTGGGGCGTAGTTGCCGGATCTTATTCTTTCTTTAAACAGTGTACGCTTTCTCGGGAAAACAGACGATACTACAATGTAAGTAATAATTTCGGACAGGAGTGCTCGTATAATTTGGATCAAATTTCCTTACAGGTAAGTCATTTGATCATACAATTATACCGAATTCATGAGGGGGGCCCAGGTCTCGCAATCGTTTTTCTTTGTTCGGACGGATCCGGCGGAGGTTGGTTCTGCTATTGTTGGCATTAGGAACCAGACTTCATCGGGTTGGGATGGGATGGCCGCGCGCCTTTTTCGGCACCTTCCCCGGGAGGCTCTCCGAGCCTTGTCAGATGCAATTAACGCCTCATTTGAGAGTGGCTAATTCCCGCATTCTATTAAGATTGCATCGATCGTTCCATTATTTAAGGCTGGCGATGAGGCGGATGCTTCAAGTTTTCGGCCGATCGCTCTATTGCCCACCCTCTCCAATATAGTGGAGAGGCTTGTTAAGGACCGCATTCAGGGTTTCTTGGATGCTCATAACATCTTGAGCTCATCCCAGTTTGGCTTCCGACCGAGGAGGAGCACGACTGATGCAATTTTTTCTTTCTTGGAATCTATATACATGGCACTGAATGGTAAATTGACGGCCTTGGCTGTCTTCTGCGACTTTTCTAAGGCGTTTGATTGCGTCAATTATGAAATCTTATTGAGTAAACTGCAGACTTATGGATTTAGAGGTAACACTCTTGCTTGGTTTCGGTCCTACCTGTCGGGGAGGGTCCAGAGGGTTGTCCGCGGCGGTTTGCAGTCTCGTTTGGCGTCTGTGGAGAGGGGTGTTCCTTAAGGTTCGATATTGGGACCCCTCCTGTTCCTGATTTACATCAACGATCTGGCTAGACTGGACATTGCGGGAAGTGTTACGTTGTTGACATGACACCATGCGTGATCGAGTCAACTTGGATATTCGCCTAGTAAGGGAATGGTGCGACGCTAACGATCTCCTTCTGAATACTGACAAGACCTGTGCGATGAGTTTTAAATGCCAAGTTAGTGTTTTACTGGAAAATACTGACTTGCCGTCCTTTGATAGAAATAAGTTTCTTGGGTTGGTTATTGATGATAGGCTTAAATTCGATGGTCACATTGTAGCACTGCGGTCTAGGCTTTTCTCGGAGTGTTATGCCCTTAGAGTGATAAGAGTGCAACTTGTCTATTGCAAAGGAGGACTTACTGTAGCCTGATTGAGTCGCATTTGCGTTATGGTATATGTTTTTGGGAAAACTGTTCGAGGAGGCTTTTTAATTCAGTGTTTGTCCTTCAGAAGAGAGCGGTGAGGTATGTCCTCGGAGCGGGACCACAAGACCCTTGTAGGCAGTTGTTTAGCACCCATCGGTTATTGACTTTGGCAGGTTTGTTTCTATTGGAGTCTGCATGTCTCATACAGAGGAAGTATGGGCATACGTTATATGTTGAGACTGAGAGACCCACTAGGTATCCCAATAGGGTATCTCTGCCTATCCCAACCAGTGCTTTGACTAAGTCTTCATTGATATATGATGGCAGAACAATATTTAATAAGCTCCTCCTAAGATTGAGACAGTTAAGGAGTGAACGCCATTTTAGAATGCAGCTTAAGAGCCTTCTTTTGGAGCGCGCCTATTATGATGTTGAGAGATTTTTTTTTTGACACTTTTGTTTAGCTTTAGGATTTATGATGGACCTGGGGTGAAACGGGGGTTCTAAACTGGCCCCTTCCTTATTTTATTACTCAATGTTTTTATATGTTTTGTTTTTAAACATTTTTTTTTTTTACTTTATCTTTAAACTTGTTAGATGTAGTCATTTCATCAGCTTTGTCAATAACATTTTTCTTTGTTCCGACAATAACGCATATTATTATTATTATTATTATAGATTTTTTAATTAAGGCGGTGGCGTATTCGGAATTTTGATACTTCTAAGTGTTGCGAAGAGACCAGTTAACTTTGTTATTTTCAAAGATAAGCTCATGAAGTGGGTACTTATTTTCAGCTAACTTTTTCCAACTAAGACGATGCTGCCCACAGATTTCAAAAAGTTGCCGCCCAGTTCAAAAAAAAATGCTAATTTTCTTATTTTAGAAATTAGACCCATGAATTGGGAACTCAATTTCACCTAACTTTTTCCAACTAAGACAATGCTGCTCTCAGATTTCGAAAACGTAGCCGCCCAGTTCGAAAAAATTCTAATTTTGTTGTTCTAAAATTTAGACCCATAAAGTGGGTACTCAGTTTCAGCTAACTTTTCCAACTAAGAAGATGGTGTTCTTAGATTATAAAAAAGTTGCCGCCCAGTTCGTTAAAATCCTCATTTTAATATTTAAAAAAATAGACCCATGAAGAGGGTACTCATTTTCAGGTAACTTTTTCCAACTAAGACGAAGCTGCTCTCAGATTTCACAAAGTTGCCGCCCAGTAATAATAAATCCTAATTTTATTATTTAAAAAACCTTTTTCCAACTAAGACTATAGCGTATTCGGAATTTCGAAAGTTCTAACTATAACGGAGATACTGTTAACGGAAATACGGCTAACTTTTTTATTTTTAAACATAGACTCCTGAAGTGGGTGCTCTTTTTAAGCTAACTTTTTCAAACTAAGAATATGCTGTTGTCAAATTTCAGAAATTTGCCTTTCAATTTGAAAAAAATCTAATTTTCTTATTTTAACCCATGAAGTGGGTACTCATTTTCAGCTTAAACAAGACGATGCCGCTGTCACATCTCTCAGAGTTGCTGCCGAGTTCGAAGAAAATCTAATTTTGTTATTTTAAAACTTAGACCCATAAAGTGGATACCAAATTTCATTTAACTTTTTCCTACTAAGACCTTGCTGCTCTCAGATTTCAAAACGCTGCCGACCAGTTCAAAAAGTTTTTAATTTTTGTTGTTTTAAAGATTAGATTCATAAAGTGAGTAACCCATAAAGTTGCCGCTCAGTTCGAAAAAAGTCTAATTTTATTAGTAGGTGGATTAGCGGGATGGGGACAAATAACGACAATTCAGCTTTTATCAATTGCCAACGTTTCGACCATATCTTGTGGTCTTTATCAAGGCTCTTGATATGCCGAAATCCTGTACCCTCATATCAAGAGCCTTGATAAAGACCACAATATATGGTCGAAACGTTGGCAATTGATAAATGCCGAAGTCCTGTACCATCATATCAAGAGCCTTGATAAAGACCACAATATATGGTCGAAACGTTGGCAATTGATAAATGCCGAAGTCCTGTACCATCATATCAAGAGCCTTGATAAAGACCACAATATATGGTCGAAACGTTGGCAATTGATAAAACCTGAATTGTCGTTATTTGTCCCCATCCCGCTAATCCACCTACTACTTAGTTTATTAGGACGCCAAACACTCGTACTCTAATTTTATTATTTACAAAATTATACCCATGAGAGGGTAGTCATTTTCATTTAACTTTTTCCAATTAAGACGATGACGCATTGGGAATTTTGGTACCCCTAACTATAACGGAGAGACTGGTGAACTTTGTTATTTTCAAAGACCCCTGAAGTGGGTACTCATTTTGAGCTAACTCTTTCCAACTTAGACCATGCTGATGTCACTTTTCATAAAGGTGAAGCCCAGTTTGAAAAAATTCTAATTCTGTTATTTAAAAAATTAGACCCATGGAGCGGCTACTTATTTTCAGCTACTTTTTTCCATCTAAGGCGATGGCGTCGTCAGCTTTGAAGAAAGTCTCACCCAGTGCGAGAAAAATATACATTTTTTATTTTGATATTAGACCCATGAAGTGGGTGTTGGGCTTACTACTGCCCCAACTTATTAATACAAGTGGACTGTATATTTAAATGATTTATTTTAATTTAATAAAAACATAAAGGGGCGGAGGACATAGTAAACATTATTAAAAAATTTCCCGCGTTTGACGCATCCGCTCCGACAACCTAGCGAGCACTGCCGTTCCAGTGTTGCCAACATGTCATGTGAAAAAATCCTTAGTGGAAACACGATTTATTCTTAGAATTCCTTAGATAGAATGAATGGAATATGATCAGTAAAATAAAAGAAAGCGAGCAAAAAAACTGCGCCACAGGCGAAAATTCTGTTAGGTGCCACGCTGCCACGCCCATTTTTTGCAAAATTTTTACCAATATTTTTTAATTTTCGAAATACGAACGACATAACGAGTAACGACACTCGACACGACATCCAATCAATGACATTTACCATTTGACAATTGACGGCTGACGCTTGCAGCGTATTGTGCCGATATCATGCAGGTTTATTCAAAGTGCTCTGTTTACTCTCTGGACTTCAGTAGTAGTAGTAGTGGTAGTAGTAGTGTAGTTTCGTGAATATCATTATCCGTTGGGTTTTTTTATGCATTTATAATTTTGCTTCGTATTTGTCGCTTTTAATTAGTAAAATCCTCCTAAATTCCTAAACGTTCCTAAAAATCCTTAGATCTAAAGATAAAATTCTTGACTTGACGACACTGTGCCGTTCTGGCGTTCGAATCCGTTCGATAACATTCGATACGATTATAGCGCAAGATGAGCCAACGTTCAGAAATTTAAGAGGAGGGATGTGTTACGAAATTAACATATACATGTTGTAATCACTAATTACAACAGTAGGTAGGTACTCTTTTTTAACTAGTTTTTCCATCTAAGATGATGCTGCTGTCACATTTCACAAAGTTGCCGCCCAGTTAAAAAAATTCAAATTTTCTTATTTTAAAAGTTAAACCCATGAAGTGGGTACTCATTTTCAGGTAACTTTTTCCAACTAAGACGATGCCTAAAGCTCCCAGATTTCAAAAAGTGGCCGCTCAGTGGAAAGAAAATCTAATTCTCTTATTTTAAAAATTAGATTAATACTTATTTTCAACTCACTTTTTCCAATTAAGACTATGTTGCTGCCATATTTGACAAAGTTGTCGCCCATTTTGAGTTTTAAATATAATCGGTCCAAGTATATTTTGCATCCCGGGATGCATGATTTTATTTTATTAATTTAATAATTATTAGGGTGGTAGAGACTTGCTTCCACTTTTTTGGTACTGATTCTTTTATAATCCCAATATTTTTCATTATTCTTCCGTTAAAAATTAAAATGTTATAATGCTCATTTCTGATATAGAGGATTCGGATAATGATAGATGAGGATTTCCTGTAAACCATTTACTGTTTGAAGTGAAATTTTATCTCCATTTTTAGCACAAAACACCAGTTTTTAAACTAAATCTGCCAAAAATGTGTAAGTTTTATTTTCAAAGTTTGTTACTTGTTAAAGGAAAACCATGGACTTTCGTTAAAAAAATTCAAAAAATTATCCATTGTCAGCGGGTTCAGTTTAATAAGTTAAGATTGCCACTGATGACGTTTTAAGATGAAAAAGTATTGAAAAAATACGAGGTTTTTCAAGATGCCAAACAAACCTGACTGCTTTATATATAATAATATATAAACTATAAGCCATTCACTTATTATTGTCATCAAGTAGGCGTTGGAAAATTGACTTTGTCATTTTTATCGCATCTTCATAACATGTGTTAAAAGGAAATGTGTATAAAAAAAATGAAGGTTTCAAAGGTAAGTAGGTGGCAAAAATAAGTGAATGGGTAAAATGTGGGTATTTCATTACTTACTAGCGGGAAATGGTGCAGCTGGGAAGCGATATTAAAAGAAAACGAGCAATATAAGCCTCCAGTTAGATGGCACTGGGAATAGTTGTCCATTTTGTACATTTGAGGCACTAAAAGTACAAGTCTCAAACTTAAGGTTGACGTACACTATACTGGAGGTGTGAAAAGTTACCTGCAGCAGATGCCATTCTTAACACCTCTTGAGAAGATCTCTAACGAGGCTGAACCTTAACTGCTGGGATTTGCATTCAAGCAAGTCAAGGTTTAGAAAGATAATTAACGCTATTTTTACTAATAAACAATTAAATTAGCAAACAATGAATTTTATGCATAGTAGTTTGTTTTTTTTTTATTGCGTGTATGACATTTTATTACTATTAATTGCTATTTTTTTTCAATTTAGCTATGGAGTTAAAGGTCAAATTTGCTAAGACAATTCAGCCGTTAATCAATGTTTTATTGTCATATTTAAGTGCGGTCTCCGACAATAATAAAAACACCCAAGTGTGCTTTTATACCTGCTTACCTACTCAAAAACTATAACTTTTATATGAATAATACACATACTCAAGTACCACTTTCTTATAAACTCCTTTGTGTTCAATTACAAGAGCTTACCCCTATTAAAACAAAAAATTCCTTACCGCGGAACTTAACAGGCCAACTTGATGGCAACTTTTTTAAGAATTTTCTTCAGCGTGGTGACCCTCTTGGCCTGAGGGCGAGTACGCAGACCGGTTTCTCACCGTCTACAAGCAAATTGTGGATTCAGCTAATGGGTACTACTCCAAGGAGGGGTACCGTACCACAGCGTGGAGAATATGCTCGTGGAGACGGTAGACCATGGACACGAGACTGATTCTGAAGCTCTGAGGTGAGTTGAGAATGCTGATTCGGATTGACTCTTGATTTTCAGTAAATCTCTGACAGCAGCATCGTTAAAGCTTTGTGAGATCTGACAGCGGCATCGTCTATCTTAATTGGAAAAAATGAGGTGAAAATGGGTACCAACTTCATGCTTCTCGTTTAAAAAATAAAGGTGTTAAAACTTTCTCCCACTGGGTGACAGTTTCACTCAATGCGACAGATTGGTTTAATTTAAAATTCCCCACTTCATTGGTTTAATTTAAAAAAATAAGGAAGTTACAATGTCCGCTAATTATTTTGAACTTAGTTACTGCTGCGTTAAAGCAGATGGTGCCATCGTCTTAAAAAAAAAAAAATTGTTGAAATCGAGTACCCACATCATGCGTCTAATTTAAAAATAAAGGAGTTATAACTTTCTCGAACTGTGCGACAGCTCTACCAAATCTGACAGCAACATCGTCTTAATTTGAAATAATTAAATCTTAAAATGATTGCACACTTCATTGGTTTAATTTCAAAAATAAGAAAGTTACAATTTTTGATAATTATTTTGAACTTCCTTACAGCTTCGTGAATTCTGATAGTGCCCATCGTCTTAGTTAGAGAAACTGAGCTGAAAATGAGTACCCACGTCATGCGTCAGTTTGAAGGAGATATAACTTTCTCGAACTGGGTGACAGCTTTATCAAATCTGACAGCAACATCGTCTTAAATATGAAAAAAAATAAGCTCAAAATGAGTGCCTACTTCATTGGTTTAAGTTAAAAAATAAGAAAGTTACAATTTTTGAACTTGAACCTGACAGCTTCGTCAATTCTGATGGTGCAATCATCTTAATTGGAGAAACTGAGCTGAAAATGAGTACCTGCTTCAAATGAGTAATTTCAAAAATAAGAAAGTTTCAATTTTCGCTAATTTTTTGAACTTAGTGACTGCTTTGTCAAATCTGATGGTGCCATCGTCTTAATTGAAAAAAATGAGCTGAAAACGAGTACCCACTTCAGGCGTCTAATTTTAAAATTAAAAGAATTATAATTTTCTCAAACTTTCTCGAACTGGGAATCGAAAATCGTTCTCTCGAATATTTTGAACTTAGTGACAGCTGCGTTAAATCTCATGGTGCCTTCGTCTCAATTGGAGAAAATTAGCTGAAAATTAGTACCCATTTCATGCGTCTAATTTAAAAAGTAAAGGAGTTGTAACTGTCTCCAATTTTCTCGAACAAAGTTGCAGCTTTACCAAAACTAAAACAGCGTAGTCTTAATTGAAAACAAAAATTGCTGAAAATGAGTACCCACTTCATTGGTTTAATTTCAAAAATAAGAAAGTTACCATTTTCGCCAATTTTTTGAACTTAGTAACTGTAAGACTTCATGCAGCTAATTTAAAAAATAAAGGAATTATAACTTTCTCGAACTGGGTGACAGCTCCACCAAATCTGACAGCAGCTTTCTTCTTAATTGGAAAAATAGCTGAAAATGAGTACCCACTTCATTGGTTAAACTTAAAAAATTAGGAAGTTACAATTTTAGCCTAAAAATTTCAAAAAATCAGTGAAATATGTTAACTACTTGTGAAGAAATCGTTCTTAAATGCTCAATCTTTAGTAATATTCTAAAAACAAAGTTAAATAAAAGAAACGCATTTTTTTTGAAAACCTTTTGTTTTTCCAATTAAACAGTGACCTTTCATTACAACTGCTTTAAACTTTCAATAGTAAAAATTTAGATATCTGTATTTTTAACTAACAGAATGCGCATCAAAATTGTAAAAATTTGACCGTTAATTACATTTTTGAAAACCAAAAAAACGCTTTTTAAAACATTAGAGTCAATAGTAATGTCCAAAAGATAAATTAAAAAATAAAACAAAATTTACGAAGGATCAGATCAGATGTGTCTGCAAGCCAAGTTGGTATTTTTTTCTGGTGGTTTCATGCAGTGATGCAACATTTTGAAAGGTTTTTTAATAATCAGATGCCAGAGTATTTTTCATATTTTAACTGCGACCTTTTAACTTGGGGTAAAAGTTTCTTTTGCAATTCCAACCCCGGATAACTCCAGGAAAACCGTCGCTATTGCACCCACGATCAAAGACAACAGCACATCGAAAACCATTCGGAAAACTTATTTATAAAAAAAAAATTACTAACTACATCACCAAAACTATAGTTTCTTACCAAGTCACTGGTGCCATAATTCAAAAGGTCCCCATCGAAGAGCCCTTTAGAGAACACAACGAAAAAATGAAATACGTAGGTGCAGTACGTGACATTGCTGAGCACCAACAAGGGCTTACTTTCCAAAAAATCCTTTACCAACTCTAAAAAGAAGTTTTGTTAATGCTCAAAAAGCTTTATAAAATCAACAATTGACTACTTAATCTGTCGAAAGCCATTGCCAAGAGGGCCAGCCCCAAGGGAAGCACAAACAGCGGTTTCAGGAAAGCTCCCATTTAAGCCCCAACAACTCCCTTATATGAGAATGTAGATAATTGCAACGTTTCCAATGGGACTAATACCAAAAACACCGTTGCCACCTATTTTGATTAAAAAATCTCATCTGAAATTCTAAAGAAAGTCCATATACTAACGTGCCCGTAATAGGAAACTTCTTTCCTAGGGAGCCCCTTATACTTATAATAGAGGTGTCCCAAGGCGATCCCTAATAGGCTGCTGCTCCAACTGGCCAGTGGTGGGGAGTACACCAAGTTCATTTCGGAAGATTCCAGCAAGTTCTTGAAGTTTTTAGAACAACTTGACAGCTATCAATAACAGCGATTTCGGGTGGCCGCTTTGAGAGTATTCCCATTCTTACATTCTTAGAAAACAAAGGATGGGATTACCCTCAGAGTGCCACTACCATAAAACGCTATAAATGACGATTTTGACTCACTCTGGATAAGGCTGGAACATAAAGTTATATTTATTATAGTAGAGATAAGCTGCGAAGAGTGCGACTGAGGCCGCTAACAACGCCCCCAGTCCTTTGGCAGTACTCCAGCCGGTCTTCATGAGGGTGTAGAGTATTAGGTTGGTGAGTGAGTAATAGAGGGTGTCTACTGAGAGGTACCACAGGCCGGGAGTGCACTGGAATTGCGTCACGTTTTCAGTCAACTTTACCAAAACTGACACCCAACTAACAATCTGATTAAAGTTGAGGGTATAGGTGAGCTGCAAGAGGGTGTACCACCAGTTCTTTCGACAGTTGTCGTCGCACAAGTTGACATCGTTGAAGGTATGAGGTGAGTGGTCGAAGCCGCCTGTTTTGGTGATCGCTATGGTTACAGCTAAGGTAGGAAAAAACCTGCAAGAGAAAGGAAAAAACCTGCAAGAGAAAGGAAAAAATGGCTAAAAAGAACCACACATCTTTGCCACAGAGTTCTGCCGCAGCTTTAAAAGATTCCTTTAACACATTTAAAGCAATGTTTTATGCCCATTTGCACAGTATTACAGTTAGGGGTTACCTTGTGAGGCTTGCTCTAATTGCACCAAACCTGTTGTTGCCTTAGCTCACTAGGGTGAAAGCAGGTGTTGGCCACATCGTAAATTAGGTTTAAATCTATGGGTATTTCATAAGTGATTTTTCTTTTTATAAGCATTATTAATTGGGTTGGGGTGGATGCTTGGTGAATCTATTATGGAGTTTATGTTGGTCTTAGTCTCTAGGAATCATAATGCTAAGAGATTTCTTAAGAATTTGTAGAAGATGACAAAGGTGAAGGGAACACTAAGCGCATGGCATATCGCCTAATTATATAAAATAGGAAAAGTAGCTGAATTGTTTACTGTTACCAAAATAAAAATTTGATTTTATTGAGAATAGTCCTGTCTGATATAAACCTACCGATCATTCAGTGCCCTAGCTAGAGACTCTGGGGGACCCCGCAGCAGAACGCTTCCGCACTATCACATTATTCACAATGCGGCCATTTGGATCGGGTACCTCATGCCTCGGGGCTCCAAAGTAGGCTGAACGATGGTAGGATTTACTAAGCCCAAAACAGCAAATCATGTGTCGTGGTCGTCGTTTGAGAACACGAGAGTATTGTTGCGAACTCGGGGTTCGATAATTCCAGTGTAACGATTTAACACGAAAACACTATTTATTTATTCCACAAATATACACAGGTACAATTCGTATACTAAATAACTCACTACTTAACACTTAAGAGCCTTCTATTATCGCTTCGTACTTTAGCTTACTTATAGCTCGCTTAAAATAAGACTACTTTAACCGCCGCTCTATGCGCCTTTTATATACAATCCTAAAATTACAGAAAAACCTAGAAAGTTCTTTATAAGAATTCTTGAATAATCTCACATAAAAAAAACGGTTGTAAACAACTGCCTTCTAGATTAAGCCAGCCGAGCAATAAATCACTCGTGTCAGCCATGACGCAGCGCGGATAGGTCGCGAAGCTCCACCAACCAACACGCTCCCATGCGTTGCCCCGCCTCCCATGCGGCGTTGCTGCGAATCGTAACATTGCCCTCCTCCTAAGGCTGTTCGTCCCGAACAGATAGAGTTCCATGGTATCGTGCTAATCGATCCAAATGAACGACCTTCATCTTTGACCTGGGGGTCCGCTGGATCCTATACACCACATCATTAATCTTCTTTATAATTGT
Organism: Taphrorychus bicolor; assembly: GCA_951812265.1. NCBI lineage: Eukaryota > Metazoa > Arthropoda > Insecta > Coleoptera > Curculionidae > Taphrorychus > Taphrorychus bicolor. Next base: position 38,339,174 of record OX638299.1, on the reverse strand, counting down.
ATAAGGTCGTTCCCAATTTTGGCTAAGTTTGGGCGACTTCCCCACCCTTCGCCTCGGATTGTATAGCCACACCAAATCACCATCCTGGAAGCCGCGGGAGTTAGCTAGTAAGTCATATCTTGCTTTGGCTCGATCACTGGATATCCGCAGTTTATTCCTGACTTGTTCATGAACATTGTCCAGCCTCTCCTTAAGCTCCTCCACAAAATTCTCAGAGTTGAGTGAGTCTTTTTCTGGTGTTCCATACATCAAATCTGCAGGAAGCCTCATTTCCCTTCCGAACATCACTTTCGCCGGAGTATAACCAGTGGCTTCATGCGTAGAGCCTCGGTATGCCATCAACATGAGAGGTAGATGTTGGTCCCAATCACGCTGATGATCTGCCACCATTTTAGACAGGTAATGTTCCATGGTCCGATTAAACCTCTCTACCATCCCATCCGACTGTGGATGCAAAGGAGTTGTCCTGGTCTTGCGAATTCCGAGAAGTTCCATGACCTTCTGGAAAACAGCCGATTCAAAATTTCGGCCCTGATCAGAATGAAGTTCGAGAGGGACTCCAAATCTGCAGAACATTTCATTTACTAGCACCGTTGCCACAGTCGTTGCTTCTTGATTAGGTAGGGCGTATGCTTCAGGCCATTTAGTGAAGTAATCCATGGCGACCAAGATGTATTTGTTGCCCGACTTAGTCTGAGGAAATGGTCCCGCGACATCAATTGCTACCCTCTCGAATGGAGCACCTACAGTGTACAGCACCATTCGGCCGCGTGATCTTGTTCGAGGTCCTTTTGTGGCACAACAAACTTCGCACTTGCGGCACCAAGATTCGACGTCTTCATGATAATTCACCCAGTAGAACCGCTCTTTAATTTTGGCCAAGGTTTTATTGACCCCAAAATGACCTCCACTTGTTCCGTTGTGCATTTCCTGTAGTACATCTGATTTTCTGCTATCAGGAACAACCAACTGACTGACTACGGACTTGCCATCCGGACTCTCCCACGCTCTCTTCAGTGGTCCATTTTCTATTTTAAGAGAGTGCCACTGGGCCCATAGCGCCTTCAGGTTTGGACTTTTACCAGCGATTTCTTGCCATTCTGGTCTCTTGTCGTCAGTCTTTGCAGAGAGGATGGGTCCAATATCTGGATCGTTCATTTGTTCTTCTCGAAGCGTCTGTGTGGTCCAGCCATCGTTTATTTCTACCGACGTTCTCCTTACAGAAGGAAGTCCCTCACGCTGCTCAGTTCTTTGACAATGCCGACAATCCACTTTACACGGCCGTCTAGACAATGCATCCGCATTTCCATGAGACCTCCCTGGTCGATGCTCAATTTGGAAATCGTACTGCTGCAAGCGCTCGATCCATCTGGCTATTTGGCCTTCAGAGTTTTTCATCTGTAATAGCCATTTCAAGGCTCCATGGTCAGTTCTAATCAGGAACCTTTTTCCATATAAGTAGGGATGGTAATGTTCGACTGCTTTAACGATGGCCAACAGTTCCTTTCTAGTGACGCAATAGTTTCTTTCTGGCTTACTTAAAGTCTTACTGTAGTACTCAATGACCTTCTCTTGCCATTTTGTCTTTGAGAGAGTACTGCACCTAGACCACAGTTACTTGCATCCGTGTCCAAAATAAAGAGTCCGTCTTTTATAGGGTAAGCCAAGATTGGACTAGAACAGAGGGCAGCTTTAAGCCTTGCAAACGCCTGACTGCAATCGTGGTTCCACAAGAAAGGTGTTTTCTTTTCCGTTAATTTGTGCAGCGGTTTTGCGATGTCGGCAAATCCCTCTACAAATCTCCTATAGTAAGTATATAGTCCCAAAAAGCTCCTTACTTCGTGTTTGTCTCGGGGAACTGGCCAATCTTTAATGGCAGATATTTTACTTTGGCTAGTTTTAATGCCTTGTTCTGAGATAGTATGCCCCAAGTACTCGACTTGCTTTTGGAACAGGCTGCATTTCTTGTAGTTTAACTTCAGGTGAGCATTCCGTAACTTGTTGAAGATTTCTCTTAAATTCTTCAAATGCTCGTCGAAATCCCGTCCCATGACAATTATGTCATCTAAGTATACCAGGCAAATTTTCCAAGTCAGCCCCCTTAAGACAAGTTCCATTAGTCGCTCGAAAAGTTGATGGAGCATTGCACAATCCAAAAGGCATAACAGTGAATTGGTATAGTCCAGAACCAGTAGAAAATGCAGTCTTTTCTTTGTCTTCGGGAGCAATCTTTACTTGCCAGTACCCACTTTTTAAATCTAGAGTGGAAAACCACTTTGATCCCGATAAAGTTGCTAAGGTGTCGTCTATACGTGGCAATGGGTAGCTGTCTTTCTTGGTCACATCATTAAGTTTCCTGTAGTCAACACAGAACCGCGTTGAACCATCTTTCTTCTTAACAAGAACCACAGGCGACGACCATGGACTAGATGATTCTTCTATGACGCCCTCCTTTAACATTTCATTCAGCAAACTGTTAACTTCCTGTTGTTTAGCCAGAGGGACCCTTCGTGGATGTTGTCGTATTGGCTGGGCATCTCCTGTGTTGATCTTATGGACAACTAAATCGGTTTGACTGTCGTTGTTCTTGAAGTTAAACATATCAGATTCATCCATAGCAAATTTTATAGCAGACTGAAGTTGTTCCTTTGACAGGTGACTCCACTGTCGCTTAAAAGCATCAATAACTTCTGGGGAAGCTTGGTTAGAAGATTTACTTTTGGATGTCTCTCCTTCGACACAATTGCATACCCATTGTACAGGCTCATAATTGGCAAGAACTGTTCCTTCTTTGAGCTTGATGGTCCTTTCTCCAATATTGGCAACTCGTACTGGCATAGTCTTCTTCGTGTCGGTCAAAGTTCGGGCTACCATGATTTCAGTCGTAAAATCCAGGTTAGGTTCTATAAGTCCTATGGACCACCCAGGATCAATTTCAGAAGTCACTGTGATAATTTGTTCTGAATTCGGAGGAATTTTCACATCTTCTACCACCAGTGACACCAGACACTAGTTTCCACATTTCCATTGGTTAATGCAAACTCCTCATCTCCAAATGTGAGAATATTCCGTTTGTGATCATAGGAGAATCCATGTTTCCTGATGAGATCCATTCCCAAAATAAACTCGTCTTTGATCCTGGCAACCAACACTTTATGCCGAACTTCGAGTCTTTCTCCAATAATGATGGTGACATCGACTTCTCCGTCTATAGGGCAAGACTCTCCAGTGACTGATTTTAACATAATAGGGTTGGGCAATGGTTGTATGGTATATCCGACAAGCTTATCTGGCCTTACAATGGTCACATCTGCTCCTGTATCGATGGTAATCTGGATCTTCTGTACCTTAATGCGTCCGGCCACTGTGAGACTTTTTCCACCCAAATTATTGACTTTAAAGATCCTGGGGGTCTTAGCGGCCCCGGTCAATTGCCCCCTTGCATTGACCGGAATTAGTTTTCCTGGGACCTAGGGCGGTCTTGGTCGCCGCTTGGTCTTCTAAACGACGGCGACGGACTTCTTGCTCTATTACGGCAATTACTCTTGATGTGACCAAGTCTGCCGCAGTTAAAACATTTTATGCCCCGATTGTCTGTTGATCGAGGAGTTCTTTCTAACAGGGCTTGCATATTGACTGCCATATCCTTCATCGCTTTATGTAAACTGGCCATGGATTCAGCCATAGACGTATTCGCCTCTTCATTGCAAGTTGCCATTCTTACACGTGGAGATGAACTAGATGACACTCGTGACGCCTCGAATTCCAGGGCCCGAACTAGTGCCTCGCTGATATCCTTGGGCCTTACTAGACGTAAGTGGTATCTCATGTCACTATCGCGAACTCCCTCAATGAACCTTTCGGCGGCAAATTGCATTTGAAAAGATTCAGGGGCCGATGGATATGCCAGGTGAATAAGCCTGTCTATGTCGGCCTCAAATTCTTGTAAGGATTCACCTGACTTTTGCTGTCTCATCCTCAGCTGGGCCTGGAACACGGTTTCTTTGTGCTCATTCCCAAATCGTAGTTGCAGAGTGTGTACTAAAGCCGCATAATTACTTTGATCCGATGCCGACAGAGATTGGAGTAACTCAGCCGCTTTTCCACGAAGTGCTACCACTAATGATGTAGCTTTCTGGGGCTCGGACCAACCATTAGCTTTTGCAGCTGCCTCAAACTGAGTTTTATAAACTTCCCGGGCCGTAGTACCGTCATAATCAGGAGGCTTAATTTTAGCGTTGGCTGTGCTAACACTCTCTGTAGACACGGTGTCGTCCTCAAGTTGTTCCCGGAATTTCTTTTCTAGCTCGAGAACCCTCTGGTTTACAGCTTCGAGTCCTTCGTTAACGCCGTTAACGGATTCGTTAACGGACTGCATTATTCTTTCTTCCAATTGTTGCTCCCTAGCTGCGAGATGGTTCACTAATTCTTCTTTAAACCGTTTCTGTTCTTCCTTTTGTTCTTGATAACGTCGCTCCTGTATTTGATCACGTTTTTCCTGTTCTTCTTTTTGTTCTTCATAACGTTTTTCCTGCTCTTCTTTCTGTTGTTGCATAAGGGACAGCAGGGCGGCAAGTTGATCCTCCATCGCTTGATGCTGGCTTCTGGTCACTGGCATAAACACGTAATGTCCGGCAATGAAGCACTCACTTACAGTTTTCAGCAATATTAGTCCTCAAATTCCCACTGGAATCGCACTTCTGACACCAATTGTTGCGAACTCGGGGTTCGATAATTCCAGTGTAACGATTTAACACGAAAACACTATTTATTTATTCCACAAATATACACAGGTACAATTCGTATACTAAATAACTCACTACTTAACACTTTATAGCCTTCTATTATCGCTTCGTACTTTAGCTTACTTATAGCTCGCTTAAAATAAGACTACTTTAACCGCCGCTCTATGCGCCTTTTATATACAATCCTAAAATTACAGAAAAACCTAGAAAGTTCTTTATAAGAATTCTTGAATAATCTCACATAAAAAAAAACGGTTGTAAACAACTGCCTTCTAGATTAAGCCAGCCGAGCAATAAATCACTCGTGTCAGCCATGACGCAGCGCGGATAGGTCGCGAAGCTCCACCAACCAACACGCTCCCATGCGTTGCCCCGCCTCCCATGCGGCGTTGCTGCGAATCGTAACAGTATATAGCGAGTGGCGCAATTCACCTGAGATAATGATGCCAATTATATGCAAGTTGGATACTCTACTTTTTCTACGACTGCCTCGAAAATTAACAAATCGCACTACTAATTAGGGTTGAAAATCGTATATTGCGAACAGTGTTCACTTTGCACACGCCTCTCATTCATATTTTATAATACGAATGATCATTTACGAAGCACAATCGCAATCGTAGAAATAATAATAATAATAATAATAAATCATCTTTATTTCAAAATTATGCACATGTACATAAAACGAAATAACGTTAATACAAAAGAGAAAAAAAAAACAACAAAATAATACGAGTTCGCTTAAGTGACTAAATTAATATAATCATCTATGTCATATGGCTCAATATTCAAGAAGAATTTAAAAAGGCGGGTTTTGAATTGGTTGAGATGAGTTATACTTTTTATACTTACTGGTAGATGATTCAAAAATTTTATGCCATATAATAAGATCCAGCTTTGTAAAGTGTTAACCTGTGTTTTAGTAGAATATAATTTTTTGTTCTTGTCGAGCGAATATTTGTTGGAACGTGGCCCTCAAATAAAGACTGGTTTTTAAAGAAAAACAGTATGCATTCTTAGATATATATCGCGTGTACTGTAAGTATACCAAGTTCCCTAAATTTACCTTTACATGTTTCTCTAAACTTTAGTCCTAACATGATCCTTAATGCCTGCTTTTGACAAACAAAAATTTTGTTTATTATGTTACATTGTCCGTAAAACATAGTGCCGTATCTAAGGTGAGATTCAAAATTGGCATAATAAATCATCTTCCTGGTTCGCCTGTCCAGGTATTTGTATAACACTCTAAATGTATAGCACACCTTATGCAGTCGTGCTGCAAGAAAATCAACATGCTGCTGCCACGTGAGAGCATTGTCCAATACCATCCCCAAAAACTTGGTCGTTTCACTAATATGTCGTTCAACGTTGTTTAAGTTTATTGCCAAGGGTATGTCTAAGGCGGTCCTTTTTGTTTGAAAGATAAGCACACTTATTTTGGTGTTGTTAAGTACAAGCTTGGTTTTAAAGAACCATAAAGTAGCTATTTGAATAACTTTCTTGGCATCCCTGAACAGTGTCGATATAGTTGATCCCATAACAAGAAGGCTTGTGTCATCTGCATAGTTTATCATTTCAAGTTTAACCTTAGTCCCCAGCAATTCAGTTATGTCATTTATATACAGGGTCATAATGGGAGGACGAAAATGAAATCTCATATTCTTTGATCGATTTTAAGGGGGGCTTGTCATACATTTGTGTTACCTATCGAGATTCGTTAAAAAGTTACAGGGTGATGAAGTTAAAATTTTAAAATGTATATGTCTTGATTATTCCGAAAGGGTAAGAGATATTTTATTGAAGTTTGGTATGTTTTGACTGCTATGAAAGGCGCACACTTTGCAATAAGAAAATTATTTTTATTTCCGCCAGTGGCGTGCTTACCAGCACGTTGACGCATATTATTTGAAGAAAAAATGGTACGCCACTGGTTTTTCGAAAAATGAAATTTAATTTTTCAATCCTCATCCATCTCTGAAGAAATAACCCCTCTTCAGATTTTTTAGTGCGACGCACGGTATATAAGTAAATTAACAAAAATCATTGCTATACCGCCATTTTAAGTAGTCTGAGAACAGCATTAATGTTTGATGTGGCGCGCGTACCAGCACCTCAACGCATATTACCTGAAGAAAAATTGGTATGCCAACTTGCTTTAGAAAATTAAAATCTAATTTTTCAATTCCCCATCCATCTCTAAATAAAAATACCCTCTTCAAGTTTTTTAGTACTACGCACCTTTTTCGAGAAAATAAATAAAAACCATTATAAAGTGGGTCCCTGAAATTCTTGCAACAAAAATTGGAAGCCGGTTGCTATTATTATCGTAATAGGTGGAAATTTTTAGCATTTCAAGATATCTGTCATTTTGAAAATATTGAATAATTGTCAATCGTGCCTTTTGTTTGTTGTAAAAATGGCTCAATTTACTCCAATGGAATATGGACAAATAATGAGTATATCTACACTTCATGTAGTGGCAATGGTGCAGAAGCAACTCGTGAATATCAGCTTAGACTTCCTGAAAGTCGAGCCCCTTCTGTAAGAGTTTTTGCGAAAGCCTATCGGAGATTGTGTGAAACAGGAAGTGCCATCCCTAAGAATAATACCGGTCGTCCAGCTGCTGTAGCAAATGTTGCAAATGAGCTCGCCGTAATTGATACCGTTCAAAATGATCCGGAGACTAGTACATGCCGAATCGCTGCTCAGCTTCATCTATCACAAAGCTTTGTTGCGCGAACTTTGAAACGGGAACTGCTTTATCCATATCATTTTAAACTAGTGCAATGTCTCAATCCTCGTGACTTTAATCCTCGACTGGTCTATGCTGAGTTCTGGAGAAGGTGGACGACAATCCGCGTTTTCCTGAACATGTAATATGGTCTGATGAGGCAAAGATTACAAGAGGTGGAATAAACAATTCGCGAAACAGCCACGTTTGGTCGATTGATAATCAGCATGCAATGAAGCCGAGAAAATCCCAAGAGCGATTCAGTGTAAACGTTTCGGCAGGCATTTTTAGCGGCAACCTATTGAATTTAGAAATTTTGCCAGATAATTTGACTGCACCTAGATACTTGAATTTCTTGAACTAGAGGATTCCTGAATTTTTGGACGATGTTCCATTGAATGAACGGTTACATGTTTGGTACCAACAAGACGGAGCACCACCTCACTATGGTTTAAATGTCAGAGATTGGTTGAATGAACATTTTACACAGCGGTGGATTGGACGTGGTCCAGTACTTTGGCCCCCAAGAAGTCCCGACTTAAATCCTCTGGATTTTTATCTCTGGAGACATATGAAGCAAGTAGTGTACAGTGTCAGAATAAATACACGCCCTCAACTCATCCAAAGAATCTCAAATGCAGCTGAGGATATTAGAAAAAATGTAAACTTTAATAGTGTATACCATTCCCTCATCAAACGGTGCCATCATCACGGAAGCACACTTTCAGCAGATTCTTTGATGTTTTTATCTTTGTATTTTATTTTTATTGTGATGTTAATTGCATTTTAATATAGCCATTTTAAGCAGTATAGAATAGTCGCGAGGCATGCAGTTTATGGGTTGAACTATGTTGCATATCAATAGGTTTTAATATTCAAGCCATAAGAAATGGAATTTTGATGGATTTTTCTTCAATCTTAAATGCGTTGGGCGAGAGTAGGCCACATTACAATGGTTTTTATTTATTTACTCAGAAACGGTGCGTCGTACTGAAAAACGTAAAGACGACATTTTTATTCCGAGATGGATGGAGAAGTGAAAAATTAAATTTTATTTTTCTAAAACCAGTGGCGTACCAATTTTCCTTGTAAGTAATATGGGCCGAGGTGCTGGTACCCGCGCCACTGGCAAAAATACAAATAATTTTTTTATTGCAAATTATGCGCCTTCCACAGAAGTCAAAACATACCAAATTCCATTAAAATATCTCTTACCTTTTCGGAATAATCAAGATATATGCATTTTGAAATTCTAACTTTAACACCCCGTAACTTTTTAACGAAGCTCGATAGGTAACACAAATGTATGACAAGCCCCCCTTAAAATCGACCAATAATATGAGATTTCATTTTCGTCCTCCCATTATGACTCACCCTGTATATTAAAAACAGCAATGGGCCAAGTATGCTTCCCTGTGGCACACCCAATATCACCTCTAGCTTATCCGACAACGATTTCTTATTATTTCGACCAATGTTGACTTGTTGTTGCCTACCAGTTAAATACGATCTTAACCAATCGTGTGCATTGCCTCTTATTCCGTAGTTTGATCATTTAGTCATTAAAATATCATGATCCAATGTGTCGTAGGCTCTAGACAAATCCAAGAATATTCCCATTGGTATTGTTTTCTTCTCAATACAGCTTAGCACTGACTCTACAAAGCGAAAAATAGCTGTTTGCGTTGATCTACCTCTGATGTAACCATGTTGGAATTCGTTCAACCGGTTATTTTTTAACAGAAAGTGACTCTATTAATAATAGTAATAATAATAATCATCATCTTTAATTCAGGTTTGTGCATACAGGGTGATTCACGTTATTCGACACGGAAGATTATGGCTAAACCTTTAGATTTAAAAAAAGTTTTGTATATGGAATGGATGGGGGTCTATTGGAAGTACAGTTGTGTTCATAAAAAACTAGTACAGCAATGCTTCCTGATGTTGTGTTATAACTCGTAATATATTTCAGAGAAATGTAATATAAAATAAATAATAAGAATCAACGAGTATCTAATTTATTTATTAATTAAGACTATAATTAACTTCAACCTTCAACTATCTTATATTTTATGAAGAAAAGAAGGATAATGCAATACACTCTGTATCCAAAGCAGCAATGCGTGCCAATATTTTTTGTCATTGCCCCATCTCGTTGAAGAAGCTCTTGCAGCCTGCGAAATATAGAGTTATACAGATTCGCCGTTAAATATCAGGAACGTCAGATAGTTGCTCTTCAGCTTATTCCAGGAAATGTACGAGTCCGACCCTGTTATTGGACCTAAAGTTGGCAATACAATTTTTTTTTGTTATTAATCCCCAAACATCTTCGATAAAATTAATATCAGGACTTCTAGAAGGCCACAATAACATCTCGATGTTATTACCATTAAACCCGAGATTAAACCATTCGCTAATTATTCTCGCGGTATGGACAGGACATTATCTTGTTGATATGTAGGTCTAATCGTTATTGGGAAAGTGTTGTTCCACACTGGGAAGCATTATATTTTCTAAAATATGTCGGTAGTTTGGTGCTGTAGATCTATCCTCCATAACATAAAATACTCCCAGGCCTCTATAGTTGATAGGCGCCCACACATTCACAGAAAAACGTCTAAATTTCTCAGAATTATTGACGTATTCTTCATCAAATCGAGTTCCATAAGGTCGGGAAACCCAAATAAGGCCATTGTATGCCGAGTAGAATGTTTTTTCATCCGTAAACACTTCTCTCTCAGCCTATTATTAAGGGCAAAAATTATTCTTTCCTGTTCTTCATTTAGAACAATCGTTTTTACAGCAACTTGGTTCTTCAAATTCGATTCCTGAATTCTTCGAACAGCTGTTACTCTGGATGCTAGAAAATTGGTATTATAGATTGCCTTACGAACGACATCAAAGGGATTGCCATCCAATTATCCAATAATAGCTTCATCATTAGTTTGAGTAGTGCACCGGAGAGGAGAACAACAAACCGGAGGGTTTGTTGTTCAATTCAAAACAACAACAATGTCCCAGTTGTTTCCCATTTTCTCTTTATCTTTATCTCTTCTCTGTTAAGTAGGATCTTATCCAGCTATATGCCTTGTTTCTGATTCCATACTTATTGTTGCAAACTCGGGGTTCGATAATTCCAGTGTAACGATTTAATACGAAAACACTATTTATTTATTCCACAAATACACTCGACTACTAAATAACTCGCTACTTTAACACTTTATAGCCTTCTATTATCGCTTCGTACTTTATCTTACTTATAGCTCGCTTAAAATAAGACTATTCCTAATCGGGCGCTCTATGCGCCTTTTATATACAATCCTAAAATTACAGAAAAACCTAGAAAGTTCTTTATAAGAATTCTTGAATAATCTCATATAAAAAAAAACGGTTGTAAACAACTGCCTTCTAGATTAAGCCAGACGAGCAATAAATCACTCGTGTCAGCCATGACGCAGCGCGGATAGGTCGCGAAGCTCCAACAACCAACACGCTCCCATGCGTTGCCCCGCCTCCCATGCGGCGTTGCTGCGATCGTAACATTGCCCTCCTCCTAAGTCTGTTCGTCCCGAACAGATAGAGTTCCATGGTATCGTGCTAATCGATCCAAATGAACGACCTTCATCTTTGACCTAGGGGTCCGCTGGATCCTATACACCACATCATTAATCTTCTTTATAATTGTATAAGGTCCTTCCCAATTTTGGCTAAGTTTGGGCGACTTCCCCACCTTTCGCCTCGGATTGTATAACCACACTAAATCACCATCCTGGAAGCCGCGGGAGTTAGCTAGTAAGTCATATCTTGCTTTCGCTCGATCACTGGATATCCGCAGTTTATTCCTGACTTGCTCATGAACATTGTTCAGCCTCTCCTTAAGCTCCTCCACAAAATTCTCAGAGCTGAGCGACTCTTTTTCTGGTGTTCCATACATCAAATCCGCAGGAAGCCTCATTTCCCTCCCGAACATCACTTTCGCCGGAGTATAACCAGTGGCTTCATGCGTAGAGCCTCGATATGCCATCAACATGAGAGGTAGATGTTGGTCCCAATCACGCTGATGATCTGCCACCATTTTAGACAGGTAATGTTCCATGGTCCGATTAAATCTCTCTACCATCCCATCCGACTGTGGATGCAAAGGAGTTGTCCTGGTCTTGCGAATTCCGAGAAGTTCCATGACCTTCTGGAAAACAGCCGATTCAAAATTTCGGCCCTGATCAGAATGAAGTTCGAGAGGGACTCCAAATCTGCAGAACATTTCATTTACTAGCACCGTTGCCACAGTCGTTGCTTCTTGATTAGGCAGGGCGTATGCTTCAGGCCATTTAGTGAAGTAATCCATGGCGACCAAGATGTATTTATTGCCCGACTCAGTCTGAGGAAACGGTCCCGCGACATCAATTGCTACCCTCTCGAATGGAGCACCTACAGTGTACTGCACCATTCGGCCGCGTGATCTTGTTCGAGGTCCTTTTGTGGCACAACAAACTTCGCACTTGCGGCACCAAGATTCGACGTCTTCATGATAATTCACCCAGTAGAACCGCTCTTTAATTTTGGCCAAGGTTTTATTGACCCCAAAATGACCTCCACTGGTTCCGTCGTGCATTTCCTGTAGTACGTCCGATTTTCTGCTTCCAGGAACAACCAACTGACTGACTACGGTCTTGCCATCCAGACTCTCCCACGCTCTCTTCAGTAATCCATTTTCTATTTTAAGAGAGTGCCACTGGGCCCATAGCGCCTACAGGTTTGGACTTTTACCAGCAATTTCTTGCCATTCTGGTCTCTTGTCGTCAGTCTTTGCAGAGAGGATGAGTCCAATATCTGGATCATTCATTTGTTCTTCTCGAAGGGTCTGTGTGGTCCAGCCATCGTTTATTTCTACCGACGTTCTCATTACCAAAGGAAGTCCCTCAAGCTGCTCAGTTCTTTGACAATGCCGACAATCTTCTTTACAAGGCCGTCTAGACAATGCATCGGCATTTCCGTGAGACCTTCCTGGTCGATGTTCAATTTGGAAATCGTACTGCTGCAGGCGCTCTATCCATCTGGCCATTTGACCTTCAGAGTTCTTCATCTGTAATAACCATTTCAAGGCTCCATGGTCAGTCCTAATCAGGAACCTTTTTCCATATAAGTAGCGATGGTAATGTTCGACTGCTTTAACGATGGCCAACAGTTCCTTTCTAGTGACGCAATAGTTTCTTTCTGGCTTATTTAAAGTCTTACTGTAGTATTCAATGACCTTCTCTTGCCCGTTTTGTCTTTGAGAGAGTACTGCACCTAGACCACAGTTACTTGCATCCGTGTCCAAAATAAAGAGTCCGTCCTTTATAGGGTAAGCCAAGATCGGACTAGAACAGAGGGCAGCTTTAAGCCTTGCAAACGCCTGACTGCATTCGTGGTTCCACAAGAACGGTGTTTTCTTTTCCGTTAATTTGTGCAGCGGTTTTGCGATGTCGGCAAATCCCTCTACAAATCTCCTGTAGTAAGTACATAGTCCCAAAAAGCTCCTTACTTCGTGTTTGTCTCGGGGAACTGGCCAATCTTTAATGGCAGATATTTTACTATGGCTAGTTTTAATGCCTTGTTCTGAGATAGTATGCCCCAAATACTCGACTTGCTTCTGGAACAGGCTGCATTTCTTATAGTTTAACTTCAGGTGAGCATTCCGTAACTTGTTGAAGATTTCTCTTAAATTCTTCAAGTGCTCGTCGAAATCACGCCCCATGACAATTATGTCATCTAAGTATACCAGGCAAGTTTTCCAAGTCAGCCCCCTCAAGACAAGTTCCATTAGTCGCTCGAAAGTTGATGGAGCATTGCACAATCCAAAAGGCATAACAGTGAATTGGTATAGTCCAGAACCAGTAGAAAATGCAGTCTTTTCTTTGTCTTCGGGAGCAATCTTTACTTGCCAGTACCCACTTTTTAAATCTAGAGTGGAAAACCACTTTAATCCCGATAAAGTTGCTAAGGTGTCGTCTATACGTGGCAATAGGTAGCTGTCTTTCTTAGTTACATCATTAAGTTTCCTGTAGTCAACACAGAACCGCGTTGAACCATCTTTCTTCTTAACAAGAACCACAGGCGACGACCATGGACTAGATGATTCTTCTATGACGCCCTCCTTTAACATTTCATTCCGCAAACTGTTAACTTCCTGTTGTTTAGCCAGAGGGACCCTTCGTGGATGTTGTCGTATTGGCTGGGCATCTCCTGTGTTGATCTTATGGACAACTAAATCGGTTTGACTGTCGTTGCTCTTGAAGTTAAACATATCAGATTCATCCATGGCAAATTTTATAGCAGACTGAAGTTGTTCCTTTGACAGGTGACTCCACTGTCGCTTAAAAGCATCAATAACTTCTGGGGAAGCTTGGTTAGAAGATATAATTTTGGATGTCTCTGCTTCGACACAATTGCATACCCATTGTACAGGCTCATAATTGGCAAGAACTGTTTCTTCTTTTAGCTTGATGGTCCTTTCTCCAACATTGGCAACTCGTACTGGCATAGTCTTCTTCGTGTCGGTCAAAGTTCGGGCTACCATGATTTCAGTCGTCAAATCCAGGTTAGGTTCTATAAGTCCTATGGACCACCCAGGATCATTTTCAGAAGTCACTGTGATAATTTGTTCTGAATTTGGAGGAATTTTTACATCTTCCACCACCAGTAGACGGATACTAGTTTCCACATTTCCATTGGTTAATGCAAACTCCTCATCTCCAAACGTGAGAATATTCTGTTTGTGATCATACGAGAATCCATGTTTCCTGATGAGATCCATTCCCAAAATAAACTCGTCTTTGATCCTGGCAACCAACACTTTATGCCGAACTTCAAGTCTTTCTCCAATAATGATGGTGACATCGGCTTCTCCGTCTATAGGGCAAGATTCTCCAGTGACTGATTTTAACATAATAGGGTTGGGCAATGGTTGTATGGTATATCCGAAAAGTTTATCTGGCCTTACAATGGTCACATCTGCTCCTGTATCGATGGTAATCTGGATCTTCTGTCCTTTAATGCGTCCGGCCACTGTGAGACTTTTGCCACCCAAATTATTGACTTTAAAGATCCTGGGGGTCTTAGCGGCCCCGGTCAATTGCCCCCTTGCATTGACCGGAATTAGTTTTCCTGGGACCTAGGGCGGTCTTGGTCGCCGCTTGGTCTTCTAAACGACGGCGACGGACTTCTTGCCCTATTACGGCAGTTACTCTTGATGTGACCCAGTCTGCCGCAGTTAAAACATTTTATGCCCCGATTGTCCGTTGATCGAGGCGTTCTTTCTAACAGGGCTTGCATACTGACTGCCATATCTTTCATCGCTTTATGTAAACTGGCCATGGATTCAGCCATAGACGTATTCTCCTCTTCACCGCAAGTTGCCATTCGTACGCGTGGCGATGAATTAGATGACACTCGTGACGCCTCGAATTCCAGGGCCCGAACTAGTGCCTCCCTGATATCCTTGGGCCTTACTAGACGTAAGTGGTATCTCATGTCACTATCGCGAACTCCCTCAATGAACCTTTCGGCGGCAAATTGCATTTGAAAAGATTCAGGGGCCGATGGATATGCCAGGTGAATAAGTCTGTCTATGTCCGCCTCAAATTCTTGTAAGGATTCACCTGACTTTTGCTGCCTCATCCTCAGCTGGGCCTGGAACACGGTCTCTTTGTGCTCATTCCCAAATCGTAGTTGCAGAGTGTGTACTAAAGCCGCATAATTACTTTGATCCGCTGCCGACAGAGATTGGAGTAACTCAGCCGCTTTTCCACGAAGTGCTACCACTAATGATGTAGCTTTCTGGGGCTCGGACCAACCATTAGCTTTTGCAGCTGCCTCAAACTGAGTTTTATAAATTTCCCATGCAGTAGTACCGTCGTAATCGGGAGGCTTAATTTTAGCGTTGGCTGTGCTAAAACTCTCTGTAGACACGTTGTCGTCCTCAAGTTGTTCCCGGAATTTCTTTTCTAGCTCGAGAACCTTCTGGTTGACAGCTTCGAGTCCTTCGTTAACGGATTCATTAACGGATTGCATTATTCTTTCTTCCAGCTGTTGCTCCCTGACTGCGAGATGGCTCATTAATTCTTCTTTGAATTGTTGATGACGTCGCTCTTGCACTTGATCACGTTTTTCCTGCTCTTCTTTTTGTTCTTTATAACGGCGCTCCTGAATTTGATCACGTTTTTCCAGCTCTTCCTTCTGCTCTAGATGACGTCGCTCCTGTACTCGATCACGTTTTTCCTGTTCTTCCCTCTGTTGTTGCAAAAGTCGCTCCTGTACTTGATCACGTCTTTCTTGTTCTTCTTTTTGTTCTTTATAACGTTTTTCCTGCTCCTCTTTTTGTTCCTTATAACGTTTTTCCTGCTCTTCTTTTTGTTCTACATAACGTCTTTCTTGCTCTTCCTTCTGTTGTTGCATAAGGGACAGCAGGGCGGCAAGTTGATCCTCCATCGCTTGATGCTGGCTTCTGGTCACTGGCATAAACACGTAATGTCCGGCAATGAAGCACTCACTTACAGTTCAGCAATATTAGTTCTCAAATTCCCACTGGAATCCCACTTCTGACACCAATTGTTGCGAACTCGGGGTTCGATAATTCCAGTGTAACGATTTAATATGAAAACACTATTTATTTATTCCACAAATACACTCGACTACTAAATAACTCGCTACTTTAACACTTTATAGCCTTCTATTATCGCTTCGTACTTTATCTTACTTATAGCTCGCTTAAAATAAGACTATTCCTAATCGGGCGCTCTATGCGCCTTTTATATACAATCCTAAAATTACAGAAAAACCTAGAAAGTTCTTTATAAGAATTCTTGAATAATCTCATATAAAAAAAAACGGTTGTAAACAACTGCCTTCTAGATTAAGCCAGACGAGCAATAAATCACTCGTGTCAGCCATGACGCAGCGCGGATAGGTCGCGAAGCTCCACCAACCAACACGCTCCCATGCGTTGCCCCGCCTCCCATGCGGCGTTGCTGCGATCGTAACATTATTAAGTTTTTCTAACAGCAATATATGATTTAATGTAACAAATTAATACCCATAGGTGTTTCGCCTTTATCCAATGATCCTAGTATATATTCTACAGATTCAAATATTGCCGTTTGTGTTGATTTACCTTTTATATACCCATGCTGAATATTTGATAGAATATTGTTGGTAGTCAAAAAGTTCATCATTCTATCAAACATGACTCTTTTAAAGATCTTTGAGAAACTCGAGAGTAGACTGATCGGACGATAATTCTCCAATTGAGACCCATCCCCTTTTTTATATACTGGTATGACTACGGCTAACTTCAACTTGTCTGGAAAAAATCCGTGTTTTAGTGAGTTATTAATTATATGTACTAACGGTTTAATAATGCAACCAATTACATACTTCAGTAGAGACGAGGATATACCATCGTGGCCACTGTTTGATTTGTTTTTCAAGTCACTGACAATTTGCAGGAGTTCTGTTTCATCTGTCAAATTCAATGAGATTGATTCTTTACAATAAAGTATGTTGTTGGTGAATGGAACCTTGTCCAACTTTTTGACTAATTTGTGTGGCTCTGTACTAATATGTTTATTAAAATTATTTGCAACTTCAGTTTTACTCCCCTCCACCATGAGGTCAGAGCTATTCAATTTTCCAGATATTTCATTCACCATCTGCCACACACACTTAGTTTTATTGTCAGAATTCAAAATAGCTTTGTTATAGTAATTATTCCTCCCTCTCTCTTGGTAAGTTATCATACTCTTTTTTCTTGGTACTCTATCTGTTCTTATTTGCAGAACTTAACCCTTTTAGCATGAATAGTATATCCAATTCTCTCTTGCAGCCTGCAATCTCTGCATCATCTTGCCAATATTTTGCCCTACTAAAGTTTTTCAATGGAACCCTAGTAACTGTTCTCATAAAAGAATTCCACTGCAAATCGACCAGACAGTAGGGAATATACAGTAGGGAATTTACTGTATACACTGATTCCCAGTTATGATACTAAAGCCTTTCCCTAAACAAATTTTTATTGTGTTCATAGAAGATTCTTCTATCTGTGTAAGCTTGCTTAGAACATGTAAGAGTAATTGAAATCTTCTGACACATGTGATCAGAGATATGATATTCCAAAACTTCAGCATGAAAAGCCCCTGCATAATTGGTTAGTATGTTATCTATACATTTTTTACTTGTGCTAGTAATCCTTGTGTAATTATGTATCGCCTGCTTAAAGTTAAAAGAATTAATTAGTTAAAGTAAATTTAGAGTCTTTTTATCAACAGACAGAAAATCAGTATTAAAATCACCTCCGACAAACACAATCCTCCTCTCCGAGAAGCACAATGACAGATTTTCCATGCCTTCCAGAAAAGTACCGTAATCACCCAAGGGCGGCCTGTAGATGGATACAACAACAACCACACTACTCTGGAATTGCAAATTCACAGCCACAGCTTTCAAACTGGTCCTCCACAGTTAATAAGTTAATGTCTCTTCTTATTTTAGATAATATCTGTTCCCGCACAAAAATAGCACTGGGGGCATTTTCTCGTTGCCTACAGAAACTTGTTGCTAATTTGAACTTCTGGATATGATGACATTCAAGTTGTGGCAGAGTTTTCCAGGGTTCAGTTACACAGAGCACATTGCAGGACTTATTAACTTGTAACATTCTTTCCACTAATTCACTAGAATTTCCAATAGACTGCAAATTTTGGTGAATGACGCTCCACTCATTTTCAAAGTTTTTCCTTTGTTTATAATTTCTGTTGTTAGAAGGTCCATTTAATGTTTTATGTAGAATGTCACTTGCATCAACTTCTATAAAAAATTAGTGCCCTAATTAATTCGACTTTTAAACCTTTCCAATCTTCTTCTATACACTGGGCAGTTCAAATCACACATAGCTTTCTCAAAAATTTTTGAATAACTTGACAGCCGGCTTATGGGTTTATAGTTTTTTAAATCTTCTATGTTTCCCTTCTTGTATATTGGTACGATTACTGCCAACTTCAGTCGCGCTGGGAACACTCCAGACTTCAGTGAGTTATTCAATATGTATACAATTGGTTTTAGAACCGGTGCTATTATGGATTTAATATTTTTAAGATTTTTAATATTTATAAATTTAATTTAATTATAATTTTAATAATCATTATTAAGATTTTTAACAATATTTAAGATTTCATTGTTATCTACCAGATCTAATGAAATGACTAACCTGGACTAGCGCTATCCACAGTAGTGAACGGGACACTACTCAAACCCTTCAGCAAGTTAATCGAGGCGTCTAATATAAATTTATTGAATTCATCTGATAAGTTCTTATTTGTGTCGCTATCCGCTATTAATTCTTGCCTGCAGCGTTTGCCCAATATCCCGTTAACAATATTCCAGCATAATATGTTGACTTTTTTGAACTCAGTAGACTATCGTAGCGTCTTTTCTGTTCAATATATCTCACCCTACATACGGCATCATGGTCCTTCAAGACGTGCAAAGCATCTAGATACCTCTTGATCACTTTGCAGATATGTAGCTTTGTTAGAGCTCCTAATTGGCATCTTCCTATATGGAAAACAGACATTAAACATATTTGATACTACCAAGGAAAATACATCCCACTGTTTGTCTACTAAATGTTTGTCCAAACTGTGCACTCTTTCAAAGCTTTGTCCTGATAGCAAGTCCTTAAAACTACTCACACTCTCACCATTGAATAATCTCTTATCCACATGACATTCATTCAATTTTCTTGGAAGCACCAAAGATAATTTCTGGGCCGTGTAATCCGATATATGTTATTCTAAGATATCAATTGTGAAATCGCTTTGTATATTAGTCATTATGCTATCAATACACTTATTTGAATTACTTGTGACACTAGTTGCTTGGTTTACTGCCAATCTAAAATTATAAGAAGTCATCACAGACATAACGTCAAATGTTTTATTATCGCTGGAGGGGAAGTTAATATTGAAGTCACCCGCAATTAAACATATTTTATTTTCTTTAAAGCACATACCTAAAATAGCTTCTAATTTCTCAGTGAACACAGCATGCTCTCCATCTGAAGACACACACCACTATAATTTTTTGGTCACCAAATTCGGCTTCACATGCACAACACTCCCATTGTCTTTCTACGCTCACACGATTAATATCGTTTCTTATGGTGTAGGATACAGATTCTTCAAGAAAAATAGCTGAGCTGCCATGAGCATTTTCTTCTTGCCTGCAGTAGTTAGTTGACAAATGGAAACCATCTATTTGATGACTTTTAAGTGTTGTTGAGGTCTTCCAATGTTCGGTAATGCATAGTATCCGACACGTTTTGTGTTCCTCAAGCATGAGTTCTAGTAGATCAGTGGAGTTTCCGATTGATCTTACGTTTTGATGTATCGCACTAAGCATGATCTTTTCTGTGGGATTGGTGACGAAACAAGATTTGGCAGTTTGTTCAGCAGGTTTTCTTTTGCCGGAAACTATAAAAAATCCTTATAATTTACATTATTGCGATAGGATGTAAGTTTCCGTTGGAAGATTGGACATGTGTTTTGATCTCTTGCTGAGTGGTTTGGGTCTCGAAGTTTCATTCTGGTACAGTTAGAACAGTTCAATTCTTCGTTACATTCACTACCACCATGTTTTCCACCACACTTGTAACAACATTCTTCCTGGTTGCAATATTTTGCTACATGTCCAAACCCCCAACACTTAAAACAGTGAGCCAAATTTAAATGCTCTTGTACGTGAACAGTTACGAGATTGAATAATATTTTTCCTTTTTTGAGGAACTATTTTGCAATATTTGGTTCTGCTTCTAGAATCCAATTGCCACTACTCGTATTTTGTCTATGATCGTGTATCCTAATTCTGTAACTATATCATCATTGAGTCTTTCCAGCTCTTCTAGAAACTGGTCGTCTACGAAGCCACAGTCATCAACACCGGTAAGCATAAACATAGGATTGGATCTTTGTGTCTCTTTTCTAGTTAAATGATCTTTTTCTGCTAGAGCTGATTTTAGTTTAGTTTGTTGTTCGGTATTGAAGCTTTCAACTACAATGCAACATCTAAATTGTATCGTATAATGGTTTCATGTTTTTGGTGCACTTGCGGCGTACTCCAAGTCTTTTTTTCTACTTGAATTGAAAAGTTATCCTTATCCTTCCCCCCTTGCTTTAGAGTATCTGCAAAGCTTCTTGTAGGTTGATTTGTAGTTCTTGTATATTCGCTCTCTTTTACTGATTGTTTATCCATAAGAGTTAGTTGGCCACTCAATTTGGTTTTCAAATCCTCAAATCATTTTCCATTAAAGGAATTTTCCAATTAATGTTGTAAATTGGTGCTGAATTTGTAAATGTGCTTTCCTGATGAATGACCCCGTATAGCGAAGAGACTAGTTAACTTTGTTATTTTCAAAGATAGGGCGGTGAAGTGGGTACTTATTTTCTGCTAACTTTTTCCAACTAAGACGATGCTGTTCTCAGATTCCTAAAAGTTGCCTCCCAGTTCAAAAAAAATTCTAATTTTCTTGTTTTAGAAATTAGACCCATAAAGTGGGTGCTCAGTTTCAGCTAACTTTTCCAACTAAGACGACGCTGCTCTTAGATTTTAACAAAGTTGCCTCCCAGTTCGGTACAATTGTAATTTTAATATTTAAAAAAATAGACTCATGAGGAGGGTACTCATTTTCAGCTAACTTTTTCCAACTAAGGCGATGGCGCATTCGGATGTTGATACTTTTGCTAACTATAACGAAGAGACTGGTAAACTTTGTTATTTTCAAAGATGGACCGCTGAAATGGGTACTCATTTTCAGCTAACTTTTTCCAACTAAGACGATGCTGCTCTCAGACTTCACAAAGTTGCCGCTCAGTTCGAAAAAATTCTAATTTTATTATTTCAAAATTAGACCCATAAAGAGGGTACGTCCCGAAGCTAACTGTTTCCAACTATTTCTCTATAACTCTCTCTAATTCTCTTATTTTAAAAATTAGACCCATAAGGTTGATACTCATTTTCAGCTAACTTTTTTCCAACTGAGACTATTCTGCTGCCATATTTGACAAAGTTGTCGCCCAGTTCTAAATACAATGCAAACTTAGCATTATCATTTTTTTTTTAATTAAATTAATAACTATTATGGTGATAGAGACTTGATTTCTTTTTTTTGGTACCGATTCTATTATATTCACCAATATTTTTTCATTATTCTTCCGTTTAAAATTAAAATGTTAAGCTTATTTCTAGGGCTGGCTAAGACTGACAAAGCTATATAATGATAGATGAGGATGTTTTGTAAACTATTTACTTCTTATATATAGATGGGTAAAATTTATTGACAGCACAGATAGTTACAGCCCCTTAATGGAATAAAACTGGTATATGCGTTGTTTCAGCGTTTTGCTTCAATGGAAAAAATGTTTAAAAAAATCCTGTTAAAGGAAAACCATAGACTTTCGTTAAAAAACTTGCAAAAATTGGAAAAATTATCCATCGCCAGCGGGTTCAGTTTAATAAGTCAAAATTGCCACTGATGACGCTTTAAGATAAACAATTATTGAAAAAAAAATAAAAAGGCTTTTGAAGATGAAAACCAAACCTGACTGCTCTATATGTAATAACTAATAATAGACCTATAAACTATAAGCCCTTCACTTCTTATTGTCGTCAAGCAGGAGTTGGAAAATTGACTTTGACATTTTTATCGTATCTTCATGTGATAAAAGGAGATCGGCATAAAAAAATGAAGGTTTCAAAGGTAACTAGATGACAAAAATAAGTGATTAGGTAATATGTGGGTGCTTACTGGTCGAAAATGGTGCAGCTGGGAAGCGATTTTAAAAGAAAACGAGCAGTATGAGCCTCCAGTTAGGTGGCACTAGGAATAGTTGTCCATTTTGTACATTTGAGGCACTAAAGCTACAATTCTCAAACCTAAGGCTGATGGTCACTATACTGGCGTTGTGAAAAGTTACCTGGAGCAGATGCCATTCTTAACACCTCTTCAGAAGATCCCTAACGAGGCTGAACCTGAATGAACTACTGGGACTTGCATTGAAACAAGTCAAGGTTTAGAAGGATAATTAACCCTATTTTTACTTCATTTAATTTGCACACAATTCAATTAGCATGCAATTCATATTTATGTATAATAGTTTGTTTTTTTATTGCCTTTCCGACTTTTTACTACTATTATTACCTGGTGTTTTTACCTGCTATTTTTTTTTGCTAAGTTTGCTAAGACAATTTAGCCGTTAATCAATGTTTTATTGTCATATTTAAGTGCGGTCTCCAACAATAACAAAAACACCCAAGTGTGCTTTTATCACCTGCTTACCTACTCAATAATTATAACTTTTATGTGAATAATACACATACTCAAGTACCACTTTCTTATAAACTCCTTTGTGTTCAATTACAAACAAAGCACTAGAGATTACCCCTATTGAAACGAAAAATTCCTTACCTCAGTATCCATGCGGAACTTATCAGGCCGACTTCATGGCAACTTTTGTAAGAATTTTCTTCAGCGTGGTGGCCTTCTTGGCCTCACAAAGCCACGGGGGCGAGTACGCAAACCGGTTTCTCACCCTCTACAAGCAAATCGTGGATTCAGCTAATGGGTACTACTCCAAGGAGGGGGTGCCGTACCACAGCGTGGAGAATATGCTCGTGGAGACGGTGGACCATGGACACGAGACTGATTCTGAAGCTCTGAGGTGAGTTGACATTGCTGATTCGGATTGACTCTTGATTTTCAGTAACGTTCTGATAGCAGCATCGTTATAGCTTTGTGAAATCTGACAGCGGCATCGCCCGACTTAATTGGAAAGAACTTAGGTAAAAATGGGTACCAACTTCATGCTTCTAATTTAAAAAAATAAAAGTGTTATAACTTTCTCGCACTGGGTGACAGTTTCACCCAATTCGAGAGATTAGTTTAATTTAAAATTTCCCACTTTATTAGTTTAAATTAAAAAAATAAGGATGTTACAATGTTCGCTACTTATTTTGAACTTAGTGACAGCTGCGTTAAAGCTGATGGTGCCATCGTCTTAATTGGAAAAAACGAACTGAAAACGAGTACCCACTTCATGCGTCTAAATTTAAAAATAAAGGAATTATAACTTCCTCAATTTTTTTCGAACTGGGTGACAGCTACACCAAATCTGACAGCAGCTTCTTCTTAATTGGAAAAAAACAGCTTAAAATGAGTACCCACTTCATGGGTCTAATTCTGAAAATAAGAAAGTTACAATTTTCTCGAACTGGGTGACAGTTTTTTCAAATTTGACAGCACCATCGTCTTAGTTGGAAAAAAGTAACTGAAAGTCAGTACCCCCTTAGAAAAATTAGGAAGTTACATTTTTTGCAAATTATTTCGAACTTGGCGACAGCTGCGTTAAATCTGATGGTTCCTTTGTCTTAATTAGAAAAAATTAGCTGAAAATAGGTACCCACTTCATTGGTTTAACATAAAAAATTAAGAAGTTACAACTTTCGCAAATTATTTTGAACTTAGTGGCAGCTGCGTTAAATCTCATGGTGCCTTCGTTTTAATTGGAGAAAATTGGCTGAAAATGAGTACCCACTTCATGCGTCTAATTTAAAAAATAAAGGAATTATAACTTTCTCGAACTGGGTGACAGCTCCACCAAGTCTGACAGCAGCTTTCTTAATTGGAAAAAATAGCTGAAAATGAGTACCCACTTCATTGGTTTAACTTCAAAAATTAGGAAGTTACAATTTTCGCTAATTATTTTGAACTTGGTGACAGCTGCGTTAAATCTGATGGTGCCTTCGTCTTAATTGGAAAAAAAATTCTGAAAATAAGTACTCACTTCAAGTGCCTAAATAAAAAAAATAAAGAAATTATACATTTCTCGAATTGGGTGACAGCTTTACCAAATCTGACAGCGGCATTGCCTTTGTTGGAAAAAAATTTGCTGAAAATGTGTACCCATTTCTTTCTATTTTTAAGTCCAAGCTGTTGTCAGTTCAGGAAAAAATTCAAACTTTCTTACTTTCAAAGTTAGACCAATGAACTCATTTTCTGCTATTTTCTTCCATCTAAAACGATACTGCTCTCAGATTTTATAAAGCTGTCAGACAGTTTGAGAGAATTGGAAAAAATGTAAACGTTTTTATTTTACTTTTTTAATTAGGCCATGAAGCCGGTACTCATTTTTAACATTTTTTTTTCAACTGATAGCAGTTGTCAAATTTGGCGAATCTATTATTTTGTTCCAGAAAATTCTTATTTTCGAAATTAGGTACTTATTTTCAACTAATTTTTTTTCCAACTAAGGCGATGATGACACATCATTGTGTTTAAAGAAAATTATAGGTCTCATATTTTTTAAATTTAAACAAAGCTGTTACCCAGTTAAAAAGATTAAATTTTCAACTACTCTTTTTCTACTACGTATTACGATGAGTTTTTCAAGCTTGACAAAAACTGTCACACAAAAAATTCTAATTTCTTTATTTTTAGAATTAGACCCATGAAGTGGGTACTCATTTTCAGTTACTTTTTTCCAACTAAGACGACGGTGCTGTCAGATTTAAAAAAGCTGTCACCCAGTTCGAGAAAACTGTAACTTTCTTATTTTCAAAAATAAAACCCATGAAGTGGGTACTCATTTTCAGCTACTTTTTTCCAACTAAACGATGGTTCTGTTAGATTTGAAAAAGCTGTCACCCAGTTCGAGAAAACTGTAACTTTCTTATTTTCAAAAATAAAACCCATGAAGTGGGTACTCATTTTCAGCTACTTTTTTCCAACTAAACGATGGTTCTGTTAGATTTGAAAAAGCTGTCACCCAGTTCGAGAAAACTGTAACTTTCTTATTTTCAAAAATAAAACCCATGAAGTGGGTACTCATTTTCAGCTACTTTTTTCCAACTAAACGATGGTTCTGTTAGATTTGAAAAAGCTGTCACCCAGTTCGAGAAAATTGTAACTTTCCTATTTTCAAAATTAGACCCATGGAGTGGGTATTTATTTTCAGTTCCTTTTTTTGTAACCAAGACGATGGTGCTGTCAGATTTGAAAAAGCTGTTACCCAGTTCAAGATAATTAAATTTTTAATATTTTTGGAATTAGATCCATAAAGTGGGTCCTCAGTTTCAGCTTCTTGTTCCCAACTAAGACGATAGTGCTGTCAGATTTGGCAAAGCTGTTACGCAGTTCGAGAAAATTGTAACTTTCTTATTTTCAAAATTAGACCCTAAAAGTGGGTACTCATTTTCAGTTACTTTTTTCCAACTAAGATGATGGCGCTCTCAGATTTGAAAAAGCTGTTACCCAGTTCGAGATAATTAAATTTTTACTATTTTTGGAATTAGATCCATAAAGTTGGTACTCATTTTCAGCTTCTTGTTCCCAACTAAGACGATAGTGCTATCAGATTTGGCAAAGCTGTCACGCAGTTCGAGAAAATTGTAACTTTCTTATTTTCAAAATTAGACCCTAAAAGTGGGTACTCATTTTCAGTTACTTTTTCCAACTAAGATGATGGTGCTCTCAGATTTGAAAAAGCTGTCACCCAGTTCGAGAAAATTGTAACTTTCTTATTTTCAAAATTAGACCCATGAAGTGGGTACTCACTTTCAGTTACTTTTTCCAACTAAGATGATGGTGCTCTCAGATTTGAAAAAGCTGTCACCCAGTTCGAGAAAATTGTAACTTTCTTATTTTCAAAATTAGACCCATGAAGTGGGTACTCACTTTCAGTTACTTTTTTCCAACTAAGACGATGGTGCTGTCAGATTTGAAAGAGCTGTCACCCAGTTCAAGAAAATTGTAACTTTCTTATTTTCAAAATTAGACCCATGAAGTGGGTACTTATTTTCAGTTACTTTTTTCCACTAACACGACGGTGCTGTCAGATTTGAAAAAGCTGTCACCCAGTTCGAGAAAATTGTAACTTTCTTATTTTCAAAATTAGTCCCATGGAGTGGGTATTTATTTTCAGTTCCTTTTTTTGTAACCAAGACGATGGTGCTGTCAGATTTGAAAAAGCTGTTACCCAGTTCGAGATAATGAAATTTTTACTATTTTTGGAATTAGATCCATAAAGTGGGTCCTCATTTTCAGCTTCTTGTTCCCAACTAAGACGATAGTGCTGTCAGATTTGGCAAAGCTGTCACGCAGTTCGAGAAAATTGTAACTTTCTTATTTTCAAAATTAGACCCTAAAAGTGGGTACTCAATTTCAGTTACTTTTTTCCAACTAAGATGATGGCGCTCTCAGATTTGAAAAAGCTGTAACCCAGTTCGAGATAATTAAATTTTTACTATTTTTGGAATTAGATCCATAAAGTTGGTACTCATTTTCAGCTTCTTGTTCCCAACTAAGACGATAGTGCTGTCAGATTTGGCAAACCTGTCACGCAGTTCGAGAAAATTGTAACTTTCTTATTTTCAAAATTAGACCCTAAAAGTGGGTACTCATTTTCAGTTACTTTTTCCAACTAAGATGATGGTGCTCTCAGATTTGAAAAAGCTGTCACCCAGTTCGAGAAAATTGTAACTTTCTTATTTTCAAAATTAAACCCATGAAGTGGGTACTCACTTTCAGTTACTTTTTTCCAACTAAGACGATGGTGCTGTCAGATTTGAAAAAGCTGTCACCCAGCTCAAGAAAATTGTAACTTTCTTATTTTCAAAATTAGACCCATGAAGTGGGTACTCATTTTCAGTTACTTTTTTCCCACTAACACGACGGTGCTGTCAGATTTGAAAAAGCTGTCACCCAGTTCGAGAAAATTGTAACATTCTTATTTTTAAAATTAGACCCATGAAGTGGGTACTCATTTTCAGTTACTTTTTTCCCACTAACACGACGGTGCTGTCAGATTTGAAAAAGCTGTCACCCAGTTCGAGAAAATTGTAACATTCTTATTTTTAAAATTAGACCCATGAAGTGGGTACTCATTTTCAGTTACTTTTTTCCAACTAAGACGATGGTGCTGTCAGATTTGAAACAGCTGTCACCCAGTTCGAGAAAATTGTAACTTTCTTATTTTCAAAATTAGACCCATGGAGTGGGTACTCATTTTCAGTTGCTTTTTTCCAACTAAGACGACGGTGCTGTAAGATTTAAAAAAGCTGTCACCCAGTTCAAGAAAATTGTAGCTTTCTTTTTTTCAAAATTAGACCCATGAAGTGGGTACTCATTTTCAGTTGCTTTTTTCCAACTAAGATGATGGCGCTCTCAGATTTGAAAAGGCTGTAACCCAGTTCGAGATAATTAAATTTTTACTATTTTTGGAATTAGATCCATAAAGTTGGTACTCATTTTCAGCTTCTTGTTCCCAACTAAGACGATAGTGCTGTCAGATTTGGCAAACCTGTCACGCAGTTCGAGAAAATTGTAACTTTCTTATTTTCAAAATTAGACCCTAAAAGTGGGTACTCATTTTCAGTTACTTTTTCCAACTAAGATGATGGTGCTCTCAGATTTGAAAAAGCTGTCACCCAGTTCGAGAAAATTGTAACTTTCTTATTTTCAAAATTAGACCCATGAAGTGGGTACTCACTTTCAGTTACTTTTTTCCAACTAAGACGATGGTGCTGTCAGATTTGAAAAAGCTGTCACCCAGCTCAAGAAAATTGTAACTTTCTTATTTTCAAAATTAGACCCATGAAGTGGGTACTCATTTTCAGTTACTTTTTTCCCACTAACACGACGGTGCTGTCAGATTTGAAAAAGCTGTCACCCAGTTCGAGAAAATTGTAACATTCTTATTTTTAAAATTAGACCCATGAAGTGGGTACTCATTTTCAGTTACTTTTTTCCCACTAACACGACGGTGCTGTCAGATTTGAAAAAGCTGTCACCCAGTTCGAGAAAATTGTAACATTCTTATTTTTAAAATTAGACCCATGAAGTGGGTACTCATTTTCAGTTACTTTTTTCCCACTAACACGACGGTGCTGTCAGATTTGAAAAAGCTGTCACCCAGTTCAAGAAAATTGTAACTTTCTTATTTTCAAAATTAGACCCATGAAGTGGGTACTTATTTTCAGTTACTTTTTTCCCACTAACACGATGGTTCTGTTAGATTTGAAAAAGCTGTCACCCAGTTCGAGAAAATTGTAACTTTCCTATTTTCAAAATTAGACCCATGGAGTGGGTATTTATTTTCAGTTCCTTTTTTTGTAACCAAGACGATGGTGCTGTCAGATTTGAAAAAGCTGTTACCCAGTTCAAGATAATTAAATTTTTAATATTTTTGGAATTAGATCCATAAAGTGGGTCCTCAGTTTCAGCTTCTTGTTCCCAACTAAGACGATAGTGCTGTCAGATTTGGCAAAGCTGTTACGCAGTTCGAGAAAATTGTAACTTTCTTATTTTCAAAATTAGACCCTAAAAGTGGGTACTCATTTTCAGTTACTTTTTCCAACTAAGATGATGGTGCTCTCAGATTTGAAAAAGCTGTCACCCAGTTCGAGAAAATTGTAACTTTCTTATTTTCAAAATTAGACCCATGAAGTGGGTACTCACTTTCAGTTACTTTTTCCAACTAAGATGATGGTGCTCTCAGATTTGAAAAAGCTGTCACCCAGTTCGAGAAAATTGTAACTTTCTTATTTTCAAAATTAGACCCATGAAGTGGGTACTCACTTTCAGTTACTTTTTTCCAACTAAGACGATGGTGCTGTCAGATTTGAAAGAGCTGTCACCCAGTTCAAGAAAATTGTAACTTTCTTATTTTCAAAATTAGACCCATGAAGTGGGTACTTTTTTTCAGTTACTTTTTTCCCACTAACACGACGGTGCTGTCAGATTTGAAAAAGCTGTCACCCAGTTCGAGAAAATTGTAACTTTCTTATTTTCAAAATTAGTCCCATGGAGTGGGTATTTATTTTCAGTTCCTTTTTTTGTAACCAAGACGATGGTGCTGTCAGATTTGAAAAAGCTGTTACCCAGTTCGAGATAATGAAATTTTTACTATTTTTGGAATTAGATCCATAAAGTGGGTCCTCATTTTCAGCTTCTTGTTCCCAACTAAGACGATAGTGCTGTCAGATTTGGCAAAGCTGTCACGCAGTTCGAGAAAATTGTAACTTTCTTATTTTCAAAATTAGACCCTAAAAGTGGGTACTCAATTTCAGTTACTTTTTTCCAACTAAGATGATGGCGCTCTCAGATTTGAAAAAGCTGTAACCCAGTTCGAGATAATTAAATTTTTACTATTTTTGGAATTAGATCCATAAAGTTGGTACTCATTTTCAGCTTCTTGTTCCCAACTAAGACGATAGTGCTGTCAGATTTGGCAAACCTGTCACGCAGTTCGAGAAAATTGTAACTTTCTTATTTTCAAAATTAGACCCTAAAAGTGGGTACTCATTTTCAGTTACTTTTTCCAACTAAGATGATGGTGCTCTCAGATTTGAAAAAGCTGTCACCCAGTTCGAGAAAATTGTAACTTTCTTATTTTCAAAATTAGACCCATGAAGTGGGTACTCACTTTCAGTTACTTTTTTCCAACTAAGACGATGGTGCTGTCAGATTTGAAAAAGCTGTCACCCAGCTCAAGAAAATTGAAACTTTCTTATTTTCAAAATTAGACCCATGAAGTGGGTACTCATTTTCAGTTACTTTTTTCCCACTAACACGACGGTGCTGTCAGATTTGAAAAAGCTGTCACCCAGTTCGAGAAAATTGTAACATTCTTATTTTTAAAATTAGACCCATGAAGTGGGTACTCATTTTCAGTTACTTTTTTCCCACTAACACGACGGTGCTGTCAGATTTGAAAAAGCTGTCACCCAGTTCGAGAAAATTGTAACATTCTTATTTTTAAAATTAGACCCATGAAGTGGGTACTCATTTTCAGTTACTTTTTTCCAACTAAGACGATGGTGCTGTCAGATTTGAAACAGCTGTCACCCAGTTCGAGAAAATTGTAACTTTCTTATTTTCAAAATTAGACCCATGGAGTGGGTACTCATTTTCAGTTGCTTTTTTCCAACTAAGACGACGGTGCTGTCAGATTTAAAAAAGCTGTCACCCAGTTCGAGAAAATTGTAGCTCTCTTTTTTTCAAAATTAGACCCATGAAGTGGGTACTCATTTTCAGTTGCTTTTTTCCAACTAAGATGATGGCGCTCTCAGATTTGAAAAGGCTGTAACCCAGTTCGAGATAATTAAATTTTTACTATTTTTGGAATTAGATCCATAAAGTTGGTACTCATTTTCAGCTTCTTGTTCCCAACTAAGACGATAGTGCTGTCAGATTTGGCAAACCTGTCACGCAGTTCGAGAAAATTGTAACTTTCTTATTTTCAAAATTAGACCCTAAAAGTGGGTACTCATTTTCAGTTACTTTTTCCAACTAAGATGATGGTGCTCTCAGATTTGAAAAAGCTGTCACCCAGTTCGAGAAAAGTGTAACTTTCTTATTTTCAAAATTAGACCCATGAAGTGGGTACTCACTTTCAGTTACTTTTTTCCAACTAAGACGATGGTGCTGTCAGATTTGAAAAAGCTGTCACCCAGCTCAAGAAAATTGTAACTTTCTTATTTTCAAAATTAGACCCATGAAGTGGGTACTCATTTTCAGTTACTTTTTTCCCACTAACACGACGGTGCTGTCAGATTTGAAAAAGCTGTCACCCAGTTCGAGAAAATTGTAACATTCTTATTTTTAAAATTAGACCCATGAAGTGGGTACTCATTTTCAGTTACTTTTTTCCCACTAACACGACGGTGCTGTCAGATTTGAAAAAGCTGTCACCCAGTTCGAGAAAATTGTAACATTCTTATTTTTAAAATTAGACCCATGAAGTGGGTACTCATTTTCAGTTACTTTTTTCCAACTAAGACGATGGTGCTGTCAGATTTGAAAGAGCTGTCACCCAGTTCAAGAAAATTGTAACTTTCTTATTTTCAAAATTAGACCCATGAAGTGGGTACTTATTTTCAGTTACTTTTTTCCCACTAACACGATGGTTCTGTTAGATTTGAAAAAGCTGTCACCCAGTTCGAGAAAATTGTAACTTTCCTATTTTCAAAATTAGACCCATGGAGTGGGTATTTATTTTCAGTTCCTTTTTTTGTAACCAAGACGATGGTGCTGTCAGATTTGAAAAAGCTGTTACCCAGTTCAAGATAATTAAATTTTTAATATTTTTGGAATTAGATCCATAAAGTGGGTCCTCAGTTTCAGCTTCTTGTTCCCAACTAAGACGATAGTGCTGTCAGATTTGGCAAAGCTGTTACGCAGTTCGAGAAAATTGTAACTTTCTTATTTTCAAAATTAGACCCTAAAAGTGGGTACTCATTTTCAGTTACTTTTTTCCAACTAAGATGATGGCGCTCTCAGATTTGAAAAAGCTGTTACCCAGTTCGAGATAATTAAATTTTTACTATTTTTGGAATTAGATCCATAAAGTTGGTACTCATTTTCAGCTTCTTGTTCCCAACTAAGACGATAGTGCTATCAGATTTGGCAAAGCTGTCACGCAGTTCGAGAAAATTGTAACTTTCTTATTTTCAAAATTAGACCCTAAAAGTGGGTACTCATTTTCAGTTACTTTTTCCAACTAAGATGATGGTGCTCTCAGATTTGAAAAAGCTGTCACCCAGTTCGAGAAAATTGTAACTTTCTTATTTTCAAAATTAGACCCATGAAGTGGGTACTCACTTTCAGTTACTTTTTCCAACTAAGATGATGGTGCTCTCAGATTTGAAAAAGCTGTCACCCAGTTCGAGAAAATTGTAACTTTCTTATTTTCAAAATTAGACCCATGAAGTGGGTACTCACTTTCAGTTACTTTTTTCCAACTAAGACGATGGTGCTGTCAGATTTGAAAGAGCTGTCACCCAGTTCAAGAAAATTGTAACTTTCTTATTTTCAAAATTAGACCCATGAAGTGGGTACTTATTTTCAGTTACTTTTTTCCCACTAACACGACGGTGCTGTCAGATTTGAAAAAGCTGTCACCCAGTTCGAGAAAATTGTAACTTTCTTATTTTCAAAATTAGTCCCATGGAGTGGGTATTTATTTTCAGTTCCTTTTTTTGTAACCAAGACGATGGTGCTGTCAGATTT
Organism: Taphrorychus bicolor; assembly: GCA_951812265.1. Taxonomy (NCBI): domain Eukaryota; kingdom Metazoa; phylum Arthropoda; class Insecta; order Coleoptera; family Curculionidae; genus Taphrorychus; species Taphrorychus bicolor. Next base: position 38,306,599 of record OX638299.1, on the reverse strand, counting down.
GAAAAAGCTGTTACCCAGTTCGAGATAATGAAATTTTTACTATTTTTGGAATTAGATCCATAAAGTGGGTCCTCATTTTCAGCTTCTTGTTCCCAACTAAGACGATAGTGCTGTCAGATTTGGCAAAGCTGTCACGCAGTTCGAGAAAATTGTAACTTTCTTATTTTCAAAATTAGACCCTAAAAGTGGGTACTCAATTTCAGTTACTTTTTTCCAACTAAGATGATGGCGCTCTCAGATTTGAAAAAGCTGTAACCCAGTTCGAGATAATTAAATTTTTACTATTTTTGGAATTAGATCCATAAAGTTGGTACTCATTTTCAGCTTCTTGTTCCCAACTAAGACGATAGTGCTGTCAGATTTGGCAAACCTGTCACGCAGTTCGAGAAAATTGTAACTTTCTTATTTTCAAAATTATACCCTAAAAGTGGGTACTCATTTTCAGTTACTTTTTCCAACTAAGATGATGGTGCTCTCAGATTTGAAAAAGCTGTCACCCAGTTCGAGAAAATTGTAACTTTCTTATTTTCAAAATTAGACCCATGAAGTGGGTACTCACTTTCAGTTACTTTTTTCCAACTAAGACGATGGTGCTGTCAGATTTGAAAAAGCTGTCACCCAGCTCAAGAAAATTGTAACTTTCTTATTTTCACAATTAGACCCATGAAGTGGGTACTCATTTTCAGTTACTTTTTTCCCACTAACACGACGGTGCTGTCAGATTTGAAAAAGCTGTCACCCAGTTCGAGAAAATTGTAACATTCTTATTTTTAAAATTAGACCCATGAAGTGGGTACTCATTTTCAGTTACTTTTTTCCCACTAACACGACGGTGCTGTCAGATTTGAAAAAGCTGTCACCCAGTTCGAGAAAATTGTAACATTCTTATTTTTAAAATTAGACCCATGAAGTGGGTACTCATTTTCAGTTACTTTTTTCCAACTAAGACGATGGTGCTGTCAGATTTGAAACAGCTGTCACCCAGTTCGAGAAAATTGTAACTTTCTTATTTTCAAAATTAGACCCATGGAGTGGGTACTCATTTTCAGTTGCTTTTTTCCAACTAAGACGACGGTGCTGTCAGATTTAAAAAAGCTGTCACCCAGTTCGAGAAAATTGTAGCTTTCTTTTTTTCAAAATTAGACCCATGAAGTGGGTACTCATTTTCAGTTGCTTTTTTCTAACTAAGATGATGGCGCTCTCAGATTTGAAAAGGCTGTAACCCAGTTCGAGATAATTAAATTTTTACTATTTTTGGAATTAGATCCATAAAGTTGGTACTCATTTTCAGCTTCTTGTTCCCAACTAAGACGATAGTGCTGTCAGATTTGGCAAACCTGTCACGCAGTTCGAGAAAATTGTAACTTTCTTATTTTCAAAATTAGACCCTAAAAGTGGGTACTCATTTTCAGTTACTTTTTCCAACTAAGATGATGGTGCTCTCAGATTTGAAAAAGCTGTCACCCAGTTCGAGAAAATTGTAACTTTCTTATTTTCAAAATTAGACCCATGAAGTGGGTACTCACTTTCAGTTACTTTTTTCCAACTAAGACGATGGTGCTGTCAGATTTGAAAAAGCTGTCACCCAGCTCAAGAAAATTGTAACTTTTTTATTTTCAAAATTAGACCCATGAAGTGGGTACTCATTTTCAGTTACTTTTTTCCCACTAACACGACGGTGCTGTCAGATTTGAAAAAGCTGTCACCCAGTTCGAGAAAATTGTAACATTCTTATTTTTAAAATTAGACCCATGAAGTGGGTACTCATTTTCAGTTACTTTTTTCCCACTAACACGACGGTGCTGTCAGATTTGAAAAAGCTGTCACCCAGCTCAAGAAAATTGTAACTTTCTTATTTTCACAATTAGACCCATGAAGTGGGTACTCATTTTCAGTTACTTTTTTCCCACTAACACGACGGTTACTTTTTCCAACTAAGATGATGGTGCTCTCAGATTTGAAAAAGCTGTCACCCAGTTCGAGAAAATTGTAACTTTCTTATTTTCAAAATTAGACCCATGAAGTGGGTACTCACTTTCAGTTACTTTTTTCCAACTAAGACGATGGTGCTGTCAGATTTGAAAAAGCTGTCACCCAGCTCAAGAAAATTGTAACTTTCTTATTTTCACAATTAGACCCATGAAGTGGGTACTCATTTTCAGTTACTTTTTTCCCACTAACACGACGGTGCTGTCAGATTTGAAAAAGCTGTCACCCAGTTCGAGAAAATTGTAACATTCTTATTTTTAAAATTAGACCCATGAAGTGGGTACTCATTTTCAGTTACTTTTTTCCCACTAACACGACGGTGCTGTCAGATTTGAAAAAGCTGTCACCCAGTTCGAGAAAATTGTAACATTCTTATTTTTAAAATTAGACCCATGAAGTGGGTACTCATTTTCAGTTACTTTTTTCCAACTAAGACGATGGTGCTGTCAGATTTGAAACAGCTGTCACCCAGTTCGAGAAAATTGTAACTTTCTTATTTTCAAAATTAGACCCATGGAGTGGGTACTCATTTTCAGTTGCTTTTTTCCAACTAAGACGACGGTGCTGTCAGATTTAAAAAAGCTGTCACCCAGTTCGAGAAAATTGTAGCTTTCTTTTTTTCAAAATTAGACCCATGAAGTGGGTACTCATTTTCAGTTGCTTTTTTCCAACTAAGATGATGGCGCTCTCAGATTTGAAAAGGCTGTAACCCAGTTCGAGATAATTAAATTTTTACTATTTTTGGAATTAGATCCATAAAGTTGGTACTCATTTTCAGCTTCTTGTTCCCAACTAAGACGATAGTGCTGTCAGATTTGGCAAACCTGTCACGCAGTTCGAGAAAATTGTAACTTTCTTATTTTCAAAATTAGACCCTAAAAGTGGGTACTCATTTTCAGTTACTTTTTTCCCACTAACACGACGGTGCTGTCAGATTTGAAAAAGCTGTCACCCAGTTCGAGAAAATTGTAACATTCTTATTTTTAAAATTAGACCCATGAAGTGGGTACTCATTTTCAGTTACTTTTTTCCCACTAACACGACGGTGCTGTCAGATTTGAAAAAGCTGTCACCCAGTTCGAGAAAATTGTAACATTCTTATTTTTAAAATTAGACCCATGAAGTGGGTACTCATTTTCAGTTACTTTTTTCCAACTAAGACGATGGTGCTGTCAGATTTGAAACAGCTGTCACCCAGTTCGAGAAAATTGTAACTTTCTTATTTTCAAAATTAGACCCATGGAGTGGGTACTCATTTTCAGTTGCTTTTTTCCAACTAAGACGACGGTGCTGTCAGATTTAAAAAAGCTGTCACCCAGTTCGAGAAAATTGTAGCTTTCTTTTTTTCAAAATTAGACCCATGAAGTGGGTACTCATTTTCAGTTGCTTTTTTCTAACTAAGATGATGGCGCTCTCAGATTTGAAAAGGCTGTAACCCAGTTCGAGATAATTAAATTTTTACTATTTTTGGAATTAGATCCATAAAGTTGGTACTCATTTTCAGCTTCTTGTTCCCAACTAAGACGATAGTGCTGTCAGATTTGGCAAACCTGTCACGCAGTTCGAGAAAATTGTAACTTTCTTATTTTCAAAATTAGACCCTAAAAGTGGGTACTCATTTTCAGTTACTTTTTCCAACTAAGATGATGGTGCTCTCAGATTTGAAAAAGCTGTCACCCAGTTCGAGAAAATTGTAACTTTCTTATTTTCAAAATTAGACCCATGAAGTGGGTACTCACTTTCAGTTACTTTTTTCCAACTAAGACGATGGTGCTGTCAGATTTGAAAAAGCTGTCACCCAGCTCAAGAAAATTGTAACTTTTTTATTTTCAAAATTAGACCCATGAAGTGGGTACTCATTTTCAGTTACTTTTTTCCCACTAACACGACGGTGCTGTCAGATTTGAAAAAGCTGTCACCCAGTTCGAGAAAATTGTAACATTCTTATTTTTAAAATTAGACCCATGAAGTGGGTACTCATTTTCAGTTACTTTTTTCCCACTAACACGACGGTGCTGTCAGATTTGAAAAAGCTGTCACCCAGCTCAAGAAAATTGTAACTTTCTTATTTTCACAATTAGACCCATGAAGTGGGTACTCATTTTCAGTTACTTTTTTCCCACTAACACGACGGTTACTTTTTCCAACTAAGATGATGGTGCTCTCAGATTTGAAAAAGCTGTCACCCAGTTCGAGAAAATTGTAACTTTCTTATTTTCAAAATTAGACCCATGAAGTGGGTACTCACTTTCAGTTACTTTTTTCCAACTAAGACGATGGTGCTGTCAGATTTGAAAAAGCTGTCACCCAGCTCAAGAAAATTGTAACTTTCTTATTTTCACAATTAGACCCATGAAGTGGGTACTCATTTTCAGTTACTTTTTTCCCACTAACACGACGGTGCTGTCAGATTTGAAAAAGCTGTCACCCAGTTCGAGAAAATTGTAACATTCTTATTTTTAAAATTAGACCCATGAAGTGGGTACTCATTTTCAGTTACTTTTTTCCCACTAACACGACGGTGCTGTCAGATTTGAAAAAGCTGTCACCCAGTTCGAGAAAATTGTAACATTCTTATTTTTAAAATTAGACCCATGAAGTGGGTACTCATTTTCAGTTACTTTTTTCCAACTAAGACGATGGTGCTGTCAGATTTGAAACAGCTGTCACCCAGTTCGAGAAAATTGTAACTTTCTTATTTTCAAAATTAGACCCATGGAGTGGGTACTCATTTTCAGTTGCTTTTTTCCAACTAAGACGACGGTGCTGTCAGATTAAAAAAAGCTGTCACCCAGTTCGAGAAAATTGTAGCTTTCTTTTTTTCAAAATTAGACCCATGAAGTGGGTACTCATTTTCAGTTGCTTTTTTCCAACTAAGATGATGGCGCTCTCAGATTTGAAAAGGCTGTAACCCAGTTCGAGATAATTAAATTTTTACTATTTTTGGAATTAGATCCATAAAGTTGGTACTCATTTTCAGCTTCTTGTTCCCAACTAAGACGATAGTGCTGTCAGATTTGGCAAACCTGTCACGCAGTTCGAGAAAATTGTAACTTTCTTATTTTCAAAATTAGACCCTAAAAGTGGGTACTCATTTTCAGTTACTTTTTCCAACTAAGATGATGGTGCTCTCAGATTTGAAAAAGCTGTCACCCAGTTCGAGAAAATTGTAACTTTCTTATTTTCAAAATTAGACCCATGAAGTGGGTACTCACTTTCAGTTACTTTTTTCCAACTAAGACGATGGTGCTGTCAGATTTGAAAAAGCTGTCACCCAGCTCAAGAAAATTGTAACTTTTTTATTTTCAAAATTAGACCCATGAAGTGGGTACTCATTTTCAGTTACTTTTTTCCCACTAACACGACGGTGCTGTCAGATTTGAAAAAGCTGTCACCCAGTTCGAGAAAATTGTAACATTCTTATTTTTTAAATTAGACCCATGAAGTGGGTACTCATTTTCAGTTACTTTTTTCCCACTAACACGACGGTGCTGTCAGATTTGAAAAAGCTGTCACCCAGTTCGAGAAAATTGTAACATTCTTATTTTTAAAATTAGACCCATGAAGTGGGTACTCATTTTCAGTTACTTTTTTCCAACTAAGACGATGGTGCTGTCAGATTTGAAAAAGCTGTCACCCAGCTCAAGAAAATTGTAACTTTCTTATTTTCACAATTAGACCCATGAAGTGGGTACTCATTTTCAGTTACTTTTTTCCCACTAACACGACGGTGCTGTCAGATTTGAAAAAGCTGTCACCCAGTTCGAGAAAATTGTAACATTCTTATTTTTAAAATTAGACCCATGAAGTGGGTACTCATTTTCAGTTACTTTTTTCCCACTAACACGACGGTGCTGTCAGATTTGAAAAAGCTGTCACCCAGTTCGAGAAAATTGTAACATTCTTATTTTTAAAATTAGACCCATGAAGTGGGTACTCATTTTCAGTTACTTTTTTCCAACTAAGACGATGGTGCTGTCAGATTTGAAACAGCTGTCACCCAGTTCGAGAAAATTGTAACTTTCTTATTTTCAAAATTAGACCCATGGAGTGGGTACTCATTTTCAGTTGCTTTTTTCCAACTAAGACGACGGTGCTGTCAGATTTAAAAAAGCTGTCACCCAGTTCGAGAAAATTGTAGCTTTCTTTTTTTCAAAATTAGACCCATGAAGTGGGTACTCATTTTCAGTTGCTTTTTTCCAACTAAGATGATGGCGCTCTCAGATTTGAAAAGGCTGTAACCCAGTTCGAGATAATTAAATTTTTACTATTTTTGGAATTAGATCCATAAAGTTGGTACTCATTTTCAGCTTCTTGTTCCCAACTAAGACGATAGTGCTGTCAGATTTGGCAAACCTGTCACGCAGTTCGAGAAAATTGTAACTTTCTTATTTTCAAAATTAGACCCTAAAAGTGGGTACTCATTTTCAGTTACTTTTTTCCCACTAACACGACGGTGCTGTCAGATTTGAAAAAGCTGTCACCCAGTTCGAGAAAATTGTAACATTCTTATTTTTAAAATTAGACCCATGAAGTGGGTACTCATTTTCAGTTACTTTTTTCCCACTAACACGACGGTGCTGTCAGATTTGAAAAAGCTGTCACCCAGTTCGAGAAAATTGTAACATTCTTATTTTTAAAATTAGACCCATGAAGTGGGTACTCATTTTCAGTTACTTTTTTCCAACTAAGACGATGGTGCTGTCAGATTTGAAACAGCTGTCACCCAGTTCGAGAAAATTGTAACTTTCTTATTTTCAAAATTAGACCCATGGAGTGGGTACTCATTTTCAGTTGCTTTTTTCCAACTAAGACGACGGTGCTGTCAGATTTAAAAAAGCTGTCACCCAGTTCGAGAAAATTGTAGCTTTCTTTTTTTCAAAATTAGACCCATGAAGTGGGTACTCATTTTCAGTTGCTTTTTTCTAACTAAGATGATGGCGCTCTCAGATTTGAAAAGGCTGTAACCCAGTTCGAGATAATTAAATTTTTACTATTTTTGGAATTAGATCCATAAAGTTGGTACTCATTTTCAGCTTCTTGTTCCCAACTAAGACGATAGTGCTGTCAGATTTGGCAAACCTGTCACGCAGTTCGAGAAAATTGTAACTTTCTTATTTTCAAAATTAGACCCTAAAAGTGGGTACTCATTTTCAGTTACTTTTTCCAACTAAGATGATGGTGCTCTCAGATTTGAAAAAGCTGTCACCCAGTTCGAGAAAATTGTAACTTTCTTATTTTCAAAATTAGACCCATGAAGTGGGTACTCACTTTCAGTTACTTTTTTCCAACTAAGACGATGGTGCTGTCAGATTTGAAAAAGCTGTCACCCAGCTCAAGAAAATTGTAACTTTTTTATTTTCAAAATTAGACCCATGAAGTGGGTACTCATTTTCAGTTACTTTTTTCCCACTAACACGACGGTGCTGTCAGATTTGAAAAAGCTGTCACCCAGTTCGAGAAAATTGTAACATTCTTATTTTTAAAATTAGACCCATGAAGTGGGTACTCATTTTCAGTTACTTTTTTCCCACTAACACGACGGTGCTGTCAGATTTGAAAAAGCTGTCACCCAGCTCAAGAAAATTGTAACTTTCTTATTTTCACAATTAGACCCATGAAGTGGGTACTCATTTTCAGTTACTTTTTTCCCACTAACACGACGGTTACTTTTTCCAACTAAGATGATGGTGCTCTCAGATTTGAAAAAGCTGTCACCCAGTTCGAGAAAATTGTAACTTTCTTATTTTCAAAATTAGACCCATGAAGTGGGTACTCACTTTCAGTTACTTTTTTCCAACTAAGACGATGGTGCTGTCAGATTTGAAAAAGCTGTCACCCAGCTCAAGAAAATTGTAACTTTCTTATTTTCACAATTAGACCCATGAAGTGGGTACTCATTTTCAGTTACTTTTTTCCCACTAACACGACGGTGCTGTCAGATTTGAAAAAGCTGTCACCCAGTTCGAGAAAATTGTAACATTCTTATTTTTAAAATTAGACCCATGAAGTGGGTACTCATTTTCAGTTACTTTTTTCCCACTAACACGACGGTGCTGTCAGATTTGAAAAAGCTGTCACCCAGTTCGAGAAAATTGTAACATTCTTATTTTTAAAATTAGACCCATGAAGTGGGTACTCATTTTCAGTTACTTTTTTCCAACTAAGACGATGGTGCTGTCAGATTTGAAACAGCTGTCACCCAGTTCGAGAAAATTGTAACTTTCTTATTTTCAAAATTAGACCCATGGAGTGGGTACTCATTTTCAGTTGCTTTTTTCCAACTAAGACGACGGTGCTGTCAGATTAAAAAAAGCTGTCACCCAGTTCGAGAAAATTGTAGCTTTCTTTTTTTCAAAATTAGACCCATGAAGTGGGTACTCATTTTCAGTTGCTTTTTTCCAACTAAGATGATGGCGCTCTCAGATTTGAAAAGGCTGTAACCCAGTTCGAGATAATTAAATTTTTACTATTTTTGGAATTAGATCCATAAAGTTGGTACTCATTTTCAGCTTCTTGTTCCCAACTAAGACGATAGTGCTGTCAGATTTGGCAAACCTGTCACGCAGTTCGAGAAAATTGTAACTTTCTTATTTTCAAAATTAGACCCTAAAAGTGGGTACTCATTTTCAGTTACTTTTTCCAACTAAGATGATGGTGCTCTCAGATTTGAAAAAGCTGTCACCCAGTTCGAGAAAATTGTAACTTTCTTATTTTCAAAATTAGACCCATGAAGTGGGTACTCACTTTCAGTTACTTTTTTCCAACTAAGACGATGGTGCTGTCAGATTTGAAAAAGCTGTCACCCAGCTCAAGAAAATTGTAACTTTTTTATTTTCAAAATTAGACCCATGAAGTGGGTACTCATTTTCAGTTACTTTTTTCCCACTAACACGACGGTGCTGTCAGATTTGAAAAAGCTGTCACCCAGTTCGAGAAAATTGTAACATTCTTATTTTTTAAATTAGACCCATGAAGTGGGTACTCATTTTCAGTTACTTTTTTCCCACTAACACGACGGTGCTGTCAGATTTGAAAAAGCTGTCACCCAGTTCGAGAAAATTGTAACATTCTTATTTTTAAAATTAGACCCATGAAGTGGGTACTCATTTTCAGTTACTTTTTTCCAACTAAGACGATGGTGCTGTCAGATTTGAAACAGCTGTCACCCAGTTCGAGAAAATTGTAACTTTCTTATTTTCAAAATTAGACCCATGGAGTGGGTACTCATTTTCAGTTGCTTTTTTCCAACTAAGACGACGGTGCTGTCAGATTTAAAAAAGCTGTCACCCAGTTCGAGAAAATTGTAGCTTTCTTTTTTTCAAAATTAGACCCATGAAGTGGGTACTCATTTTCAGTTGCTTTTTTCCAACTAAGACGATGGTGCTGTCAGATTTAAAAAAGCTGTCACCCAGTTCGAGAAAATTGTAACTTTCCTATTTTCAAAATTAGTCCCATGGAGTGGGTATTTATTTTCAGTTCCTTTTTTTGTAACCAAGACGATGGTGCTGTCAGATTTGAAAAAGCTGTTACCCAGTTCGAGATAATTAAATTTTTACTATTTTTGGAATTAGATCCATAAAGTGGGTCCTCATTTTCAGCTTCTTGTTCCCAACTAAGACGATAGTGCTGTCAGATTTGGCAAAGCTGTCACGCAGTTCGAGAAAATTGTAACTTTCTTATTTTCAAAATTAGACCCTAAAAGTGGGTACTCAATTTCAGTTACTTTTTTCCAACTAAGATGATGGCGCTCTCAGATTTGAAAAGGCTGTAACCCAGTTCGAGATAATTAAATTTTTACTATTTTTGGAATTAGATCCATAAAGTTGGTACTCATTTTCAGCTTCTTGTTCCCAACTAAGACGATAGTGCTGTCAGATTTGGCAAACCTGTCACGCAGTTCGAGAAAATTGTAACTTTCTTATTTTCAAAATTAGACCCTAAAAGTGGGTACTCACTTTCAGTTACTTTTTTCCAACTAAGACGATGGTGCTGTCAGATTTGAAAAAGCTGTCACCCAGCTCAAGAAAATTGTAACTTTCTTATTTTCAAAATTAGACCCATGAAGTGGGTACTCATTTTCAGTTACTTTTTTCCCACTAACACGACGGTGCTGTCAGATTTGAAAAAGCTGTCACCCAGTTCGAGAAAATTGTAACATTCTTATTTTTAAAATTAGACCCATGAAGTGGGTACTCATTTTCAGTTACTTTTTTCCAACTAAGACGATGGTGCTGTCAGATTTGAAAAAGCTGTCACCCAGTTCGAAAAAATTGTAACATTCTTATTTTTAACATTAGACCCATGAAGTGGGTACTCATTTTCAGTTACTTTTTTCCAACTAAGACGATGGTGCTGTCAGATTTGAAACAGCTGTCACCCAGTTCGAGAAAATTGTAACTTTCTTATTTTCAAAATTAGACCCATGGAGTGGGTATTTATTTTCAGTTACTTTTTTCCAACCAAGACGATGGTGCTGTCAGATTTTTTTTTACTCAGTTTCAGTTACTTTTTCCCAACTAAGTCGATGGTGCTCTCAGATTTGAAAAAGCTGTCACCCAGTTCGAGAAAATTGTAACTTTCTTATTTTCAAAATTAGACCCATGAAGTGGGTACTCATTTTCAGTTACATTTTTCCAATTAATACGATGGTGCTGTCAAATTGACAAAGCCGTCACGCAGTTTGAGAAAGTTGTAACGTTTTCATTTTCAAAACTACACCCATGAAGTGGGTACTTTCAGCTACTTTCATTACTCATAACACCATTAATAAGGTTCTAATTTCAAAAATAGAAGAGTTACAATTTTTTCGGACTAGGACAGCTTTTTTAAAACAGACATCACCATCGTCTTACTTGAAAAATGTAGCTGAAAATGAGTACCCATTTTATAGGTTTATTTTGAAAGTAAGAAAAGCTGAAAATGACTACTCGCTTAATAATTTTAATTCCAAAAATTAAAAAAAATTAATTTTCTCAACAAGTCTGAAAAGATAACTTATTAATTCATAAAACCGCAAAAAAATAGTAAAGGAGCGAATAATAAATATAAACCCTGTCACACAAATATTAAAAAAATCTCGATTTGAGAAGAACAAATAAGAATAAAGATCAAAGAAATTGTAAATAATATGTCAACCTTCATTGAGGAAAAAACTTTAAGACGGTAATAGAAATTGAAATCACTAGAAAAGAAAGGCGCTTATACTATGTTCTCTCTACTATGTGTAGAGATATTCTGTATATGCAGAACATACAGTGCGAACTGTACCTCAATACATATTTGGAATTTAATAAAAATCAAGTTGAAAAACTCGAAAGGAAAAAATGGTAAAATAATGTATAAAACAATTTAAAGAAGGAAAAATATTTAAAAAAGAGTACAGATTTCACAAGTTTAATTAAACAAGACAAGAAAGGAAACAATAGTCTGATAAACTATCATAAAAAAAGAAAAAAGTGATAAAAAACGACAATAGAATATGCGTAAAACCAAAGATAAATAAGCTGTCACAGCTTTTTTAAACCTGACAGCATCAACGTCTCAGTAGGGAAAAAGTAACTGAAAATGAGTACTCCCTTCGTAGGTCTAATCTCAAAAATAGAACAATTTCAATTTTCTTGAACTGAGTGACAGCTTTTTCAAATTTGACAGCACGGTCGTTTTAGATAGAAAAAAGTAGCTGGAGATGAGTACCCACTTCATGGGTCTAACTTTGAAAATAAGAAAGTTAGAATTTCCGCTAAGTGAATTCGTTAGTTTCCACAAAAAAATTAAATTCTTTATATTTTCGAAATTAGACCAATGAAGCGAGTACTCATTTTCTGCTACTTTTTTCCAGCTCCCAAAGCCACCCAGGTCGAGAAAATTGTAACTTTTTTATTTTTTAAATTAGAGCCATAAAGCGGGTACTTACTTTCAGCTCCTTTTTTGTAACTAAGACAATGCTGACATATTTGACGCAACTGTCACCCAGTTGGACAAGATTCGATCATTTTCAAAATTAGCCCCGTGAATTGGGCACTTACTTTCGTCTGCTTTTTTGCAACTAAGATGATGACGTCAGATTTCATGCAACTGTCACCCACTTCGAGAAAAATCTAACTATCTTATTTTAAAGTTAGACCCATGAAGTGGGTACTCATTTTCAGCTGCTTTTTTCCAACTAAGACGATAGTGCTGTCAGATTTGGCAAAGCTGTCACCCAGATGGAGAAGATTTTAATTTCTTTTTCTAAGTTCCGCCTATTCTTTTCTAGTTACAACGTGTATATGCACGCGATGTACGGCGCCATCGCCGACGACTTCGAGCCGTTCAACAACGCCTGGAAGGTCATCGAGAACTACGCCATCCCACAAGTTCAATACAACATGGACAAATATAATCCAGCAGCCCCAGTGGGCAACCCCGATTTTTCCGTTGGAGTCGATCCAATTTATGCAGAGTTGAAAGAGGCTTACGGTGAGGACACGGTGCACGTGATGCACTGGCTGCTGGACGTGGACGACAACTTCGGCTTTGGCAACGTCCAGGGACAGTGCGAGGCCGGTCCCGGAGCCGGAGGCCCCTCCTTCGTCCATATGGGCGCCGGAAATGTGTGGCAAGGCATCACATTCCCCACCTGTGACAACTTTGTTTTTGGAGGAGTGACCGGGTTCTCCTACAGCAGTAACGTGCCTAATTGGCATTATGACGCAGCGCCGGACGCAGATGCTCGCATCTTGCAGGCGGGCTATTGGGCGTCGCAATGGGCCACGCAGAAAGGCAAATTGGGGGACATTCAAAGCACATTGGCTGGCATCTCGAAACTTGGAGATTTTCTGAGGTATTCGTTCTTTGATGTGCTCTATAGACAGGTAATGGTTAATGGGATAAGTCAAAAGGAGGTGACTGATGATTGTGATGATGTTGACAGGCAGGCAACTGCATTGGTCAAGAGTGCCCTGCTGCTAAAGGCAAAGAGAGCGCCCATTATCTGATTGGCTGGTTTATTGGGTGGGGAGGTAACATTAACACTGATGGAGGGTACAGTTGGAGAACAGGAAGCTCTGAGACTATTATCGGATACCAAAATCCAGTAGCAGCTTACGCCATGGTTAACGATCCAAATCTAGCGTCTGTACTGTAAATACTAAACCTCTAATTCTGTTCTAACTGGCTGCATTATTTAGTCCTAAAGGGGCTACCGCCAAAGAGGACTGGCAAAACTCTTTGGAAAGGCAGGTAGAATTGTACCAATGGATTCAAACTCCAGAGGGTGCAATGGGAGGTGGAGTTACCAACTCGTGGAAGAACGTTTATGGAACTCCTCCTAGTGACGTCCAAGAGTACACCTTCCACGGACTGTTCTATGAAAACGAACCAGGAATGGATGACGGTACCAGCGATTGGTTTGGTATGTGGTCTTGGACTATGGACCGCTTGGCACAATACTATTACATCACCGGTAAGTTGATGGGTTTATGAAAAGAGTGAACTTAGGAGATTTATTCCAGGGGACTCCACTTCTCAGTCTGTCTTGGAAAAGTGGTTTAGTTGGCTCTATCAGCACATGACGATCACCGAAAACAGCTACAGCGTGCCCATGATGATCTCCTGGAGCGGCAGCCTGCCTACGAACACCAAACTGACCATCCGTGAGGAAGGTTCAAGGGTAACGTTCAAATCACTCTGTTTTTTAAATAGTTTTCTAGACAACTTTTTGTAGTTTTTCGGCATTGCCAGCTCTATCGCCAGAGCCCTCACCTACTATGCGGCTAAATCCGGAGATTCAACGGCGCAGAGCACCGCTAAACAGCTGCTGGACGTGATTTGGGCCAATCACAAAGACAGCAAGGGCTTGTACGTGCGCAGTGAGCTTTCCGGTTTCAGTGCCGTGAATACCAAGGTATGACAATAGGAGGAATGTATTATAGGGTGGCGTATAAATCGATACTTGTTGGAACAGGTATACATTCCTGTAGAAGGATGGACGGGAACCTATCCCAATGGAGACAAAATCAACGCTTCTTCGACGTTCTTGGACATCAGGTCGTGGTACAAACAAGACGAAAATTGGCCCCAGTTGGAGGCTTACTTGAACGGCGGATCGCCTCCAGTGGTCGATTACCATCGGTTCTGGGAACAGGCCGATATGGCGTTAGCGCTAGGAGCTTATTCTTTACTTTTTGAATGATCCTCGCAGTCAGAATAAATACTATACAACTTTCGCATGTTTATTATTACCGATACAATAATAGATAAAACTTATGATAGTATATTATTAATCGAGCTTTTTATGATCCATTATTCCCTTAGGGGGACGTTTGCGTCACGAGCCGCAAGCGAGGGGCGCAAGTCTCCCGTGGGAATAATGGCCATAAAAAGCGAGTATAATACTATACTTTGTCCACGGCCATTGTCTAATAATAATTACAAATTATAAAATCTATAGGGAGTGTAGATAAAATTATTGAAATGTCAAAGTGACACTCTATTGGCATTATCTAGGCAATACCGTTGGCTAGGAAGCTGCAGATCATAAATAGAGTCAAGTATTTATGGTAGTTTTATTTTATTTAAACTAATTATTAAAAGTAAAAACATAACTTTTTAGTTACAGTTATTTCAAGGAGATCGATAACAACTAACTGTCAATGTCATGTCACTCATGTCATACGTCGAACATACGAACACAAACAACCGACATTATTAGAGAGCTTTCGCAACCTCACTGAGTTAATATAGAGTGTTGGTAACTATCAACATTTATACGATTCTCTAAGTACTAGAAATCCAACACACTCGCGTTTGACGGCTAAACCGGTGCCACCAATGCATTTTTTAAGCTGCGGCATTTGATATTGCATTGTTGCCTACTCCTACTGGTTGCCAAGGCAACATATATAACTTAAATGGCGAGCGGGAATAATGATATTATTCCCGCTGTTTCAACTCATATATCCCTCTGACGCTATATGAGCCCTATTTAACTTTTATCAACAAGCTGAATATCAGTATATTATTAAGTGGTCGTGGGCAAACTCCTTTTCTTTGAAAGGTGAACCAGATGAGTATAGTTACTCCTTTGAAGCCTTTTTCTTCTGATACCCACTACTTTCAAATTTGGTGTGGAGGGTTAGGTACCCAACTCAAGAAAAGCTCTCTCTAGGAGTCTTATTTTCAAAATTAGAAACATATCGTGGGTAGCCATTTTTAGTTATTTTTCCAACTAAGACGATGGTGCTGTTAGATTTTCCGCAATTTTCACCCAGTTCCAGAAAACTCTAAGTTTCTTATTTTCAAAATTAGACCCATGAAGTGGGTACTCATTTTCAGCTACTTTCTTTTAACTAACAAGATTTAGCTGTTAGATTTGACGCAACTTTCAAGTTCGACAACATTTTAACTTTCTTATTGTCGAGGCCAAGTGCTCGTACTGCTTGAGTCGATGACGGTGACATTTGTAATACTGATAATACTCGACATTACGACAAGAGACAAGTGACGTGTGTGTGTTAGGTTAGGCAACATGATATACACAACAAGGATACCTTTTTTTTATAAATATTGTTACAAATATTAATGCCAAAATGATGGGGTTTTATCTGATCAATTGCAATTCGTATTTGAATATAGTCCACTTCACACCATATTCGTTAAATAAAAAGGTCTTATTATTGAATCCGACCCCCCCCCCCCACATGGCCGTTCGAGCAGAATTTGATTGACTTTATGAATTTCCACTGAATTGGACCTGCTGTTAATTAGAAACAAACCTTTGAATGTTTTCTTGATGAAAATTTCAGAGGATGAAATGAAAAAGCCATAGGCAAAAACTGTTTTATTTTCCATTTTCTTATGAAAACCGTGAGTGCATGATCTCTTGAATTTGGTCAAGTGCAGTTGCCATTTGTTGGTTATAATTCGATTTATTATTTGTTATAATATCGTAATCTAACTTGCATTGAATAATGGCTCAATAACTGAATTGGCCATTGAATTGGATTCCCGTTTGGGAAATGCGTATTCATTGCTCGAAAAATTTAATAAGGTCTAGTGTGAAATTGAGTATCTTGAAGTTAAAGACTCTTGTGGTGATAAAGATGATGGGAGACCAACTCGCACAGGTAGGTGAACAAAAACGGTCAGAATTTGTTCACCAGATTTTGTTGAATAAAATTTATAAATATACATCTATGGCTAGATCCAACTCTAACTATTTAACTACAATAAAAATAAAACAAAAAATGATGACACTACTTTGTCAAGTAGCACTAATAATAATCGAAAGGACACAAAAGTACGCTTTTCTACCATAGAGCTACCAAAATTTTATGGTGACTGTAGTAAATGCATGGGGTCAACTCCTTGAAAAAAAAAACATTTTAATATATTTATTTTATGTTTTTATCCGAAAAAAATTTTACCTTTGCAAAATTATTTTATTTTAGCTAAGTAAAACATTTTTTTAAGTCAAAATTTTGACATAATTAAAAAAAAATGTAAGAATAAAATATTTTTAAAAGTGCAGAAAACATATAATATGTATTTAAAGTGTTTTCGTTTCCCGAAAAATGAATATTTATGATATTACAAGTTGGAAAATAAGGATGCTGTTAAGGAGCTTGAAATAATTTTTCATAAAAAAAATACTGAATATTCATTTATAAAATTTTTTTTCTAAGTCATTAATAGCGTAAAGATTTTCAAATTTGGAAAAAAAAATGTAAAACTATTTTTTTCTTTTTAATTTTTAATAATGGTTTTAATAATTAAGTTGAGAATGGTGTAGGAAGTAGGTGTAAAAATACAAAAATTTTTTTTTTGTAAATTTTTAAAAAAAAATTTCTTAGTTGTGAATAGAGAAAAAAAAGCGCTCGGATGTAAAAGGTAAAGAATAATTTTAAAATAAGTTTCTGGAAAATTAAGAATATTTTTCAAGATAGTTTTTAAACCCCATTAATATTCTTGGTTTCAGTTTAAGAGTAGTTGAGAACCATTACTAAGTTTTATGTATTAGTGCAATACCATATAGAAAGCATAGATGATCACGGAATATGCCTAAGTCACCTAACAAAAATTAAAAACTGTAAAAAATATGTACCTGTAAATTTTTTAAGCATAATTCGTAGAAAAATTATTTTACACCCACTGTTCACTGTACCTACCATAATTTGTAAACTTACGCTCACACAAATTCTAAAACGCATATAAAATTTTTGAAAAATAATTAACATCAACATTTTCTAAAGACTAAGTAATTTTGGAGCTGTTGACCGTACTAGTCTTAAACTGAGCCTCGCGATCCAGATCAAGTCCGAATTTCATTTCTGTTAATTCCTAATTTGGTAATGGGTCACGTATTGGTGGCACATCAGGTTGAGGTAGGGATGCGCTGAAAGCTGCCAGACATCGGTAGGCGGAACTATTCCTCCACCTGCTAAATATTCAAGAAACCGGAATTATTCATTGTCCCCTCTTAAGATTGGGCTGGCCTCATCAAAAAGTAAGGAGATGGATTATAGATATTTCGGAGGGAAATTAAAGTGGAGAGAGAATGATGCGCGAGCATCAAGATCTTGGGAGTGGAACATAAGAGTCATTTATTCATTCTTGGAAAAAATAGCCAAAAAATACCCCAAGGTAGCGAGGGAAAAACTTTATAAAGTGAGATGACTGAAATGAAGAGGGTCAGTCAGATTCAGTCAGTCAGACATAACATTCAGTCTGTATGGATTCAGTCAGATTAAAGTTAGTTGGGGTCAGACAATCCAGTCAGTAAAAGTTAGTTAGACTCAGTGACAGTCAGTAAGGGGCAGAGAGTCAGTCAGCAGTAGGTAAAATTAATTTTACCTTTTTAATCAATATATTGTAATTGCCTTTGCTTAACTCTTTCGTCTCATTGATTAGAAAACATGGAAGTTTAGAAACTAATAAAAAGGGGAAAAACAGTGTGATTGAATGTGGTATGGCAAAATGATTATTTAAGTTAAAGCTCTCTTTCAAAAACAAATAACTATAAAGGTCATGATTAAGATTTGGTAAGAAAAACAAAATTCAGGAGTTGGGTCGATACTGGGGTGAGACCAACTTATTCTATTACTAATAGGAATAGGGATCTGCGTTTCATTTCAGTACAAGGGCGATACCAAAGGTCGGGAATGAGAAAGTGGATTAGGTGACTCGCTGGTTGAACCCGTAGCAATTCAGATTGTCGCGCTCTGTTTTCTTTTTGTGATAGCACATATTTTTGAATCCGAGTTTTTCTAAACCTCCCGGACATTTGGTGGTATCTGAAGTGTAATACTTGTAGAAGTAGAGTTTTATAGTGTTTGTAGAGCCACTTTCTGTTCGCCATAATATCGAGAATAATAGGAACAGGTTTTCTCCTGACAGTTTTTCTTTTAACTTCTACCCGGTGTAGCTTTTTATTTCTTTTTTTTAGTAAGAAATCGTGAGCCCGTCAAACACGTTTCTGGGAACCACTGAGCTTATCGCGAAAAGTTCACGTCCGCCGCTTTTGTATTTCAGGTTCCTGAGCAAACAGTGACAGATCAAATTTTTAAAGTCAATTAATTAATAGTATATTGTATAACGAGTGACGAATATAGCATTTTCTCTCGCAAGAGAACAGTTTACCAACCGAGGCGAAGCCGAGTTTGGTAATGTTCTCGAGCGATAGAAAATGCTTTTTTGACCAGTAAAACACTATACTTTTTCTTCGACCATGCTAACATTAAGTCTTCATAAACTTTAAAAACAATCTCTATTTTCTATAGAGTATTTCTTTGAAAAATTAAGGCGCGTCATTGTCAACATGACACCTCGATTGTCAGTCAAAGTCAGTCAAATTTCAACACTTTGATTCAGTTTTCTGAGACCCGGGCAGGCAAAATGTACATGATTTTGTATGATATCACCATGGCCCATGGTGTTTTATAACATTAGAACAGTTAAATCGTATTTAATTGGCGATATATAGACGAAATTAGAACAACTTACTTTCATCACTAAAGACGAAAGTTAACGTTATGGGATTTTCTCTCACTAGAGACGAAAGTTACGTTTTCGGCTAGGGCAAGGTATGACGAGAGTTGTTTATTGTTACATGGTCGTAGAAAATATTGTATTTTTAATCAGACGATTTGCAAGTTTCCTCTAAATTTACGATAATTTAATAACTTGCTGGCCTCCCGACATTTATTAATTTCTAATATCATCAGATTTTTAATTATTAACATTATCCACTGTTAATTGAAAAATCTTATTACCTAAATTATACCATCTATAATCATGTAAACAATACACGGATTTTTCGACATCTTGGACGAAACCCTCCAAACCAATAGCTGCCCCCTAGTTTGAGAATATCAATTTTTTTTTTAATTTTTAAAATTACGCTCAAGAAGTGAGTAGTAATTTTCAGCTACTTTTGTTCAACTAAAGGTGGATTTATACACCAAATAAAATAAAATAAGAAATAAAATAAAATGAAAATAAAATATAACCGAATATGAGAATGAACCGAAATCGAAATGAGATGACATATCATACGTCAACGTTCAGCATCCAGCTCTGCAAACTTGACTAAAACTCTATATACATTGTGCTTTTGTCTTCGCTGATTCATAGGTCTAATCTTAAACTTCCTGCTTCGCTTCTTGACTCCTAAGCAAACCGCAGTTGCTGCTGTACCTAATCACATTAAAAGTCCTATTTCTTCAAAAAGATTAATTTGTAAAGTTTCTTTCCACTATCCTTCCAAAAGCCTTTTTTCTCAAAAATAATTACACGACACAAAGAAACGCAGCGCTCCTCAACAGTTTTCTTCGCAAAAACCAACGAGGATTAATACTTTTATTGTAAACTCTTTGACAAAAACCGCCAAATACAAATTAGAAATTTTTTTAATTTCCAGAAATCACAAAATAAGCAAAACGAATTCCTTGCAATTCGTTTTATTTATATTGGACAGACGACGCTCTGTACATTGTCATTTTGTTGGTGACATTGACATTTGACATTAGACAGACATGCGCACGCACTCTTACTTTTCCAAATAAGAAATAAGATAAGAAGTTAAAAGTTGCTTAACTTCTTATTTTATTTTATTCATATCTTATTTAGTGGATGAACGCTAATAGGGGTATATATGAAACCAACTTTTATTTATAATTTTATCTTATTTGTTATTTTATTTTATTTGGTGTATAGACCCACCTTAAGATGATCGTGCTGTTAGATTTGACGCTACTGTCACGCATTTCGAGAAAGTTCAGCTGATGGTACTGTCAGATTTGACGCAACTATCACCCACTTCCAGAAAAGTCTAACTTTCTTATTTCCAAAATTAGACACATGAAGTGGGTACTCGACTCTAGCTATTTTTTTTTTCAAACGAAGACGTTAAAGTTCTCAGATTTGACTCAACTGTCTATTTTGTCCCACTTCTTATTTTCCAAAATGAACCCATAAGCTTTCAGCTACTTTTTTCTAACTAAGACAATGCTGATGTCAGATTTTAGGTAACTGTTACCCACTTCGAAAAAATTCTAACTATCTTATTTTTAAAATTAGACCCACGAAATGTGTACTCGACTTCAGCTACTTTTTTCCAACTAAAACGATGGTATTGTCGGATTTGGAAAAGCTGTCACCTAGTTCAGTAAAAATGAAATTATTAAAATTAGACCCACAAAATGGGAGCCATTTGCGCTACTTTTTTTTCCAGCTAGGAAGATGGTGCTGTCAGATTAGACAAAACGGTTACCCAGTTTGAGATTCTTTTTTTTTTATTTTTGAAATTAGAACCATGAAGTGGATACTCATTTTCAGCTATTTTTTTCTAAGACGTTGCTGCTGTCAGATTTGAGAAAATTGTCACAGTTTGAGATAATTGAAATTTGGTGTTTTTGAAATCTGACTAATCTTCCTTATTTTCAAAATTAGACCCATAAAGTGGGTGCTCATTTTCAACTACTTTTTTCCAACTAAGATGATGGTGCTGTCAGATTTGACAGAACTTTCACCCAGTACCAAAAAGTTTTAACTTTCTTAATTTTAAAGTTAGACCAATGACCACTGTACTCATTTTCAGCAAATTTTTTTCAACTAAAATGTTGCCGATGTCACATTTGAGGTACCAGGTACTACAACGTTGAAGAAATCGTTAACTTTGTTATATTTGAAGTTAGACCTCTTTTTTATATTAATTTCAAGCTAATTTTCCCAATTAAGATGTTGCCAGATTCACACTTGAAGTTTAGGTGCCCATCTCGAGAACCTTAGGTACAACTTTCTTATTTTTTAATTAAACCTTCGAGTTTGCGCTTTGCATTTTCAACTAATTTTTTCAAAGTATGAAAATGTCACAGTTAGTTTTTATATGTAGTTTTAACCCACTCCGAGTTTTCTTCATACTTTTACGCCCAACCGTCGGTCTACAGAAATTTGGGCCGAAACGGCAACGCCGAGCGCCGACCGCGACCCCGCGAACCCATCTAGAATAAACGAGAATCGGGAACAGTCGCCTCCGTTCTAGAAAGTATATAAACCAGCGAGCCGCGCGAGATGGGATTGAATAGATAGTGCAGTGTAATAAATAAGCGAAATAAGCGGACAAGCGAACAGTGCAAATTGTTAGTAGAGAGTTATTGTGTTTTAATTGTGTTGTAATAGTTAAAAGTAAATAAAAGTGTGTAGTTAATAGTAACAATACAAACAACGCAAACGCTGTTGTAGGTAAGAAAGTGATTCGATTTCTAATGAAAAAAAGTGACGTGTAAAAAGAACCATTTCATCGGTTAAGGTTAATAATACATGAATCACACAGCCGTAAAAGTCAAAGAAACCGCAAATCGAAGCCGGACAAGCGTGCACCGCATACGACAAAACCGATCCATGTACAGTTTGCCTCCAAACAATGCTGCTCCAAACGACGTAATCATCGAGGGGGAAAAAGTGCACTTGGAACGGCTTCGCGACTTTCAAAGGCACGAGCGTGACCGCGCTTATTACCAACTTATTTAAAGCCTGAAAACGGTATTTCCTGAACGAGGCAGTACCGCATAATAAATTATTACATCTCTCTGCCGCAATATAGAAATTCTTATTATTAGCAAGGTGTCGCACGGCAAGGTCTTTGCTTGTATTGGCATCCCAACTAATGAATTAACCATCATCCGATACCCTCAGCTTGCGGGCTAAGTACTGCAGCGGTACCACCTGTGGGCGGCTCAACAATGGCCGAGGAGGTTTTTCTACCTTGGAAAGTTAAGCGATAGACCTTCAACTGCCGCCACAAGGCGACCACCGACGATTTCCAATGAAAAATTAATCTAGTCACATGGGTTCAGATCTGGTCATCGTGGAGGCCAAGTGGTACTACATATCTGAGAATGGCTGAGAAAAAGGAATTTTTTGGAATAGAACTAAAATTTTAATAGTTTTATGTTCACACTGCAAATCACATTTTTTTTTAGAAAAAGAAAAAGAAAACATCCTATGGAGAGAAAGTGAAGGAATAGGATGGTTAGAATGTGTACTTTATCTTTCTATTTTTTTCTTTTTATGGGAGAAATTAGTTTTTTATTAATTCTTCGAAAACTACTAGAGATAAAGGTATGAAATATACATCGATCAAAGTAGCAAAAAAAGGGCTGTCAAACGATCGAATAATCTACAGGGTGTCCCATTTAAAAAACCTAACTTTATATCATAACTTGAAAACCGCTATCAATAAAAAATTCACAACTTCACCACTAAATTACTTACGAAAAACTCTAAAACATTTCTATTTCACTTCTTGAACTATTTCCCATCATAACCGAGATACAGCGCCATGTGTCAAAGCGCCAAAAGTGCAGTTTTACCAAAAACGTCCTGTATACAGGAAACGAATTAAGCTGACCGGGCAATAAAGCTATCATTAAATTTATCATAAAAATCGGAGTTTGGAATGTGTAATCATATTTGATATATCTATTACCGTTTTACCCTGTACATGGTATTTGTGTACTGTTGTATACTCAAATGTGCGTTTTTATCATTTTACATTTACAGCATTTTACCCCTATCGGCCTTAATTGTACTTTTTATGGTAAGAATGTACTTGAGCCTGGCGCATTCGCCGTATTGTTATGTAAATATGTTAATTTTTATATTTTTGACATGACATTTTTTTTATTTTTTCCTAGTTTTCCTTGTCGGCACATGTTGAGAAGATACGATAAAGATGTCCAAGCGGTATTTCCCACGCTTGCTTGATGTCGATAATAATTGAATGGTTTTTCAATGGAATTTTCAAGAAAAGGATCAAATCTTTTTCTGTTTTGCTATTTTGCTTTTTCATGTGGAATCCTTCGGTTAGGTTAGTCCAGGTCAGTTCAATTACGTTTTTCCTTTGTTCAGATTAGTCCTGATTAATTTTGTTATATTTTTCCTTTGGTTAGGTTGGTCTAGGTCAGTTCTGTTATGTTTTTGCTTTGGTTAGTTTAGGGCCAATTGTCTAGGTTAATTTTAAATACAGATTTAAATTTGTTATAAAATTCGGTTTAAAATTGAATTTAAACATCGAAATTTCTGATCTACGTGTATGTACGTTGTATAATTAAGTAGAGCTTAAGTGAAAGAAAAGATGGATGTCGAATTATGACGGCAAATGTCGTTTGTAAGAAATATATCTACATTATCCTCGTCGACCGATATTTAGTGCCATTTGCACACTTTCCCCATAAAGTCTTCATCTACGATAAACCTTAAAATTTTCCATATAAAATGTATTGCTGCCAAAAAATTGATAAGTGACAGATCGCTTAACACCGAAGTATTCCGTATGGAAAATTTTAAAGACCACCTTAGATCAACTTTAAGAAGAAAGTTGTGCAAGCAGCTATCTGGATATCTTAAAAAATTCCAAAAATATTCATTTCAATTTTTTGCCGATTACACTATTTTGACTAAATTTAAATTTTGTTGATAACTCGGTGTCTCTGTAGCTTCCAAAATTCCTGACAAGAAACCGTTCGAACCTTAATGTCTCTGTAGTCTTTAGAGTTTCAATGCTGTTTTTCGGACAATTATTTAAGATTGTAATTACGTTTGCATTAGTTTCAATGGAATTTCACTATTCTGTAGGCTTAGCAATGGTTTTACTACAAATATATTATATTGCCCAATCAACTTGCCAGAGACGTTTTTTACTCGTGTTGTTGGAAATTCAGTCGATTACACTACTTTGAATAAGTCTTATCTTTTTTCTCAAAACTCCGTGTCTCTGTAGCCTTCAAGTCATTCCTGTCAAGAAACAGTATGAACCTCTATATCTCTGTAGTCTCTACAATTTCAATGCAGATTTTACGGGCAATTAATTAAGATTGTGATTCATTTTGTGTTAGTTTCCATGGGATTTCACTGTTCTGTACGCTTAGCAATGGATTTAGAAAGACTACAGAGACATTATATTGCCAGAGTAACTTGCCTAGAGACGTTTATCACCCCTGTTGTTGGAAATTCAGTTAATTACAGTACTTTGAATCAGTTATATATATTTTGCAAAACTCCGTGTCTCTGTAGCCTTCAAAGTTCCTGTCAAGAAACAGTTCTAACTTGATGTCCCTGTAGTCTTTACAACTTCAGTAGTGCAGTTTATTTGGACAATCATTTAAGTTTGTGATTAATTTTGTGTTTGTTTCAATGAGATTTCCCTGTTCTGTAGTCTTAACAATGGATTTAAAAAGAATATAAAGGCCTTATATTACCCAAATAACTTGCATTGAGTCGCTTTTTAATATTGTTATTGAAAATTGAGTCGATTACACTACTTTGAACCAATTTTTGATTTTTCTTTCAAAACTGCATGTCTTTGTGGCCTTCAAAGTTTCTGTTAGGAAACAGTTCGAACCTCGATGTCTTTGTAGTCGTTAAAACTTCAATATAGTTTTGTCACGCAATTAAGTAAGATTGTGATTAAGTTTCACTGTTCTGTAGGCTTAGCAACGGATTTATAAAGTCTACAGAGGCACTATACTGCCCGAATAACTTGCCTAGAAATGTTTTTTACTTTTGTAGTTGAAAATTCAGCCGATTACACTATTTTGAAAAAATTTAAATTTTTTTTGATAACTCGGTGTCTAACAGAAACTCGGTGTCTCTTAGCCTTCAAAAGTTAGAGACGTTTTTTACTCTGGTTGATGGTAATTCAGTCGATTACAATACTATAAACAATTTTTAATTTTTTTCTAAATTTCGTGTCTCTGTATCCTTCAAAATTCCTGACAAGAAACAAGTTCCAACTCGATGTCTCTGTTGTCTTTAAAACTTCAATGCGGTTTATTCGGACAATTAATTAAGAATGCGATTATTTAGGATGCAATGGATTTAGGCAGACTACAAATATATTATATTGAGATGTTTTTTACTCTTGTTGTCGGAAATTCAGTCGATTGCACTTCTTTGGACAAGTCTTATTTTTTTTTAACTCAGTGACTCTGCAGCCTTCAAATTCTTGTCAAGAAAGAGTGTGAACCTCTATGTCTCTGTAGTCTTTACAATTTCAATGCAGTTTTTTCGAACAATCAAGTAAGAATGTGATTAATTTGTGTTAGTTTCAATGAGATTTCACTGTTCTGAAGGCTTAACAATGGATTTAGAAAGACTACTTACCCGAATAACTGGGCTTGAGTCGTTTTTTAATTTTGTTGTTGAAAATTCAGTCGATTAGACGACTTGGAATATATCTAATTTTTTTTTGAAAAATCGGTGTCTGTATCTTACAAAATTTCTGTCAAAAAAAGTTCAAATCTCGGGTCTCTGTAGTCTTCAAAATTTCAATAAAGTTTCTTCGGACAATTAATTAAGAGTGTGATTAAGTTTGTGCTAGTTTCAATGGAATTTTACTATTCTGTGGGCTTAGCAATAAATTTAGAAAGACTACAGACACACAACACTTTGAACAATTTTTTTTTTCAAAGCTCCGTGTGCTTTAGCCTTCAAAATTCCTATCAAGAAACATTTCAAATCTCGATGTTTCTGTAGTATTTAAAACTGTAATGCAGTTTTGTCGCACAATTAAGTAACAGTGTAATTAAGTTTGTGTTAGTTTCATCGCAGTTTCACTCTTCTGCAGGCTTAACAATGGCTTTAGAAAGTTTACAGAGGCACTATACTGCCCGAATAACTTGCCTAGAGACGTTTTTTACTTTTTAGTTGAAAATACAGCCGATCACACTATTCGGAAGAAATTTAAATTTTGTTGATAACTCGGTGTCTCTGTAGCCTTCAAAATTCCTGACAAGGAACCGTCCGAGCCTCAATACCTCTGTAGTCTTTAGAGTTTTAATGCTGTTTTTCATACAATTATTTAATATTGTAATTACATTTGTATAAGTTTCAATGGGATTTCACTGTTCTATAGGCCAAGCAAGGAATTTAGAAAAACTACAGAGACATTGTATTGCACGAATGACTTGCTTAGAGACGTTTTTTTACTCTTGAATAATTTTAATTTTTTTGCTAAATTTTGTGCCTCTGTAGCCTTCAAATTCCTGCCAAGAAACAGTGTGAACCTCGATGTCTCTGTAGTCTTTACAACTTCAATGCAGTTTATTTGGACAATCAATTTAGATTGTAGTTAATTATGTGTTAGTTTCAAAAGGTTCACTGTTCTGTAGTCTTAACAATGGATTTAAAAAAACCATAGAT
Organism: Taphrorychus bicolor; assembly: GCA_951812265.1. Lineage (NCBI taxonomy): Eukaryota > Metazoa > Arthropoda > Insecta > Coleoptera > Curculionidae > Taphrorychus > Taphrorychus bicolor. The sequence continues at coordinate 38,279,929 of OX638299.1, read as the reverse complement.
GCATTATATTACACGAATAACTTGCTTTGAGTCTTTTTTAATTTTGTTGTTGAAAATTCAGTCGATTACACTTCTTTGAACAAGCTTTTAATTTTTCTTTCAAAACTCCATATATCTGGGGCCCTCAAAGTTTCTGTTAGGAAACAGTTCGAACCTCGATGCCTCTGTAGTCGTTAAAACTACTTCAATGTACGGTTGTCGCGCAATTAAGTAAGATGGTGATTAAGTTCGTGTTAATTTTATTGGAATTTCATTGTTCTGTAGTCCTAACCAATGGATTTAAAAAGACTATAGATGCATTATATTATCCGAACAATTTGCCTTGAGTCGTTTTTTAATTTTGTTGTTGAAAATTCAGTCGATTACACTACTTTGAACAAGTCTTATTTTTTTTAAACTTGAACCTCGATGTCTCTGTAGTCTTTACAATTTCAATACAGTTTTTTCGGACAAATAATTAAGATTGTGATTCATTTTGTGTTAGTTTCAATTGGATATCAGTGTTCTGTAGGCCCACCAATGGATTTAGAAAGACTATAGAAACATTATATTGCCCGAATAACTTGCCTAGAAATATTTTTTTACCCCTGTTGTTGGAAATTCAGTTAATTACGCTACTTTGAACAAGTTATATTTTTTTTTTCAAAACTCCATGTCTCTGTAGCCTTCAAAGTTCCTTTCAAGAAACAGTTCTAACTTAATGTCTTTGTAGTCTTTATAACTTCAATGCAATTTATTTGAACGAATTTAAGATTGTGATTAATTTGGGTTAGTTTCAATGGGATTTCACTGTTTTGTACGCCCACCAATAGATTTATAAATACTACAGAGACATTATATTTCCCGAATAACTTGCCTTAAGACGTTTTTCACTCTTGTTGGAAATTCAGGTAATTACATTACTTTGAACAAGTTATATATTTTTTTTCAAAACTCCATGTCTCTGTAGCTTTCAAAGTTCCTTTCAAGAAACAGTTCTAACTTAATGTCTTTGTAGTCTTTATAACTTCAATGCAATTTATTTGAACGAATTTAAGATTGTGATTAATTTGGGTTAGTTTCAATGGGATTTCACTGTTTTGTACGCCCACCAATAGATTTATAAATACTACAGAGACATTATATTTCCCGAATAACTTGCCTTAAGACGTTTTTCACTCTTGTTGGAAATTCAGGTAATTACATTACTTTGAACAAGTTATATATTTTTTTTCAAAACTCCATGTCTCTGTAGCTTTCAAAGTTCCTTTCAAGAAACAGTTCTAACTTAATGTCTTTGTAGTCTTTATAACTTCAATGCAATTTATTTGAACGAATTTAAGATTGTGATTAATTTGGGTTAGTTTCAATGGGATTTCACTGTTTTGTACGCCCACCAATAGATTTATAAATACTACAGAGACATTATATTTCCCGAATAACTTGCCTTAAGACGTTTTTCACTCTTGTTGGAAATTCAGGTAATTACATTACTTTTAACAAGTTATATATTTTTCAAAACCCCATGTTTCTGCAGCCTTCAAAATTCCTGTCAAGAAACAGTTCTAACTTAATGTCTCTGTAGTCATTAAAATTTAAAGGCAATTTTTTCAGACAATTATTTAAGATTATGATTAAGTTTGTGTTAGTTTTAATGGGATTTGTTTTTTTTTAATAAGTGGTCTAAAGATGTTTTTTCTTTTGTTAATTGAAATTAAGTCGAAAAGTAGTGTACTTTGAACAAGTGCGATTTTCTTCAAAACTCCTTGGATCTAAATTCAACTTTCTGTCAAGAAACAGTTTAAACTATAATTATTTTCATTTTTAAAAAAAAATTTCTTGATAAAAAACTTCGTGTCAAGAAACAGTGTGAACCTCGATGTCTCTGTAGGCTTTACAATTTCAATACAGTTTTTCGGACAATTAATTAAGATTGTGATTAATTTTGTGTTAATTTCAATGGGATTCACTGTTCTGTCGGCTTACCAATGGACTTAGAAAGGCTACAGAGACATCATATTGCCCGAGAAACTTGCCTAGAGACGCTTACCACCCCTGTTATTGGAAATTCAGTTATTTACACTACTTTGAACAAGTTATATGTATTTTTCAAAGCCCGTGTCTCTGTAGCCTTCAAAGTTCCTGTCAAGAAACAGTTCTAACTTAATGTCTCTGTAGTCTTTACAACTCCAATGCAGTTTATTTAGACAATCATTTAAGTTTGTGATTAATTTTGGATTAGTTTCAATGAGATTTCACTGTTCTGTAGTCTTAACAATGGATTTAAAAAGACTATTAAGGCATTATATTAACGGAATAACTTGCATTCAGTCGATTACACTACTTTGAACAAGTCTTAATTTTTTTTTAACTCCGTGTCTCTGTAGCCTTCAAATTCCCGTCAAAAAACAGTGGGACCTCGATGTCTCTGTAGTCTTTACAATTTCAATACAGTTTTTTCGGGCAATTAATTAAGATGGTGATTAATTTTGTGTTAGTTTCAATGGGATTTCACTGTTCTATAGACCCACCAATGGATTTTGAAAGACTACAGAGACATTATATTGCCCGAATAACTTGACTACAGACGTTTTTCACCCTTGTTATTGGAAATTCAGTTAATTACACTACTTTGAACAAGTTATATATATTTTTAAAGCTCCGTGTCTCTGTAACCTTCAAAGTTCCTGTCAAGAAACCGTTCTAACTTAATGTCTCTGTAGCCTTTACAACTTCAATGCAGTTTATTTGGACAATCGTTTAAGTTTGTGATTAATTTTGGATTAGTTACAATGAGGTTTCACTATTCTGTAGTCTTAACAATGGATTTAAAAAGACTATAGAGGCATTATGTTAACCGAATAACTTGCCTTTAGTCGTTTTTTAATTTTGTTGTTGAAAATTCAGTCGATTATACGAATTTGTACATATTTCAATTTTTTTAAAAACTCGGTGTCTCTGTAGCTTTTAAAATTCCTGCCAAGAAACAGTTTAAACTATAATTATTTTCATTTTTTTAAAATTTTTCTAGTAAAGTATTTTACGGAAAAAATAACACAAATGCCAGGTTGACGACGAATTATAACGGTATCTAAACGTACATATTACGAACGTACATATTACGTCCGGGCACGTAGTTTTTAAAATCACTAACTTTTCAATTTAAATATTTACATTTATAACAGAAAGAAATGTCACTAAACTTTTGTTATATACAAAATTTGACAATTTTATAGGTTGCATTTTTTCAACTTTTTTTTTACACTTTTTTTACAATTTTTTCACTATTTTTTTTTACTTTGTTTTGAACCCTTTTTTTACACATTTTTCAAAGAGAGAGTCAAAGAAAAGTCAAAAGAAAAGGATGGAGAAACAAAAGTCCATTTATTTTTATTATGTCATCCCTTTCTGTCAAAATTTCATAGCCTGCTAGATGAAGTTTTATAATGAACACCCCGTACTTAAGTGTGCGTTTTTGACTGCAAAGTACGGGGTGTTCATTATAAAACTTCATCTAGCAGGCTATGAAATTTTGACAGAAAAGGATGACATAATCAAAATAAATGGACTTTTGTTTCTCCATCCTTCTCTTTTGACATTTCACAGCCAACTAGATGAAGTTTTATAATGAACACCCCGTACATAGACGTAACATCCCTGGTTCTAACGTGTGTATTTCATGTCTCGGATTTATACATTGGATAGCGATCGGTTTTCTCATCAGTCTCATCACGTTTTTACTGCCATTGCACAAGCCCGTAATGGCAACATTTTCACACTCACACGTGATGAAGAAACATTCTTTCAATTATCGCGTGAAAATCTAATGAGATCACGTCGATTGCTTCACACACATGCACACGGTACCATCTTCATTGGCGCGTCATCTTCCTCCATTTGAATGGTTCATTGTTTTGAAACCCGTTTGTTGTTTGGATTTTAAGCTTATGAAAACACCGAAACTGAACGGTACCGCCATCACGACACCTGTGCGGTACCACCGCGAATTTCGTAAACTAGGTCAGAACCACCTGTCGCCTCAGCCATTTGGTTGAGACCAGATTGGTTTGTCATCTTCAGCATCTGGTACACCAGCCGCGGCTTTAACGACATTCCACTCATTTACATGAACCTTTGAGAATGTGAGTACCTACGCCTCGTGTGCACATTCCTCAGCGGAGCCCCGCTCGGCCTCCCTTTAGTAGATGGTACCAATATCGGCGGCGCACCTTCCCCCCTACCATCTCGACCGGCGCGAGGTGTTCCGCAAGAGAAATCCGAGTGGTATTACGCGAAAGGTCGTGCCGCGGTACTGGTCGAACCCATTACATGGTACTTATTTCTTGAAAATTGCGTGGGTTTATATCTTGGTGTTGTAACATGGCGAACGTGTAGTAAGACTGGAGGTTTTAAAAGTTGCTCAAAATCGACCGATTATGTCGGCGGTACGTGGGTTGTTGAGTGGTACCGCGTTTTTGGTACTGTGGTGGTCCTGTGTCTTGGAGAGTGAAGGACATGTCGCTTTGGTCTTCCCACCGGCCAGGAAGTACGATTTGGATTTTTTGGATAATTCTCGGACCAAGGCTCCCTGCGGCATGCCCAAAGGTACCACCCCAAAACGCGTTTCACATGATTATAGAAATTGAGAGAATATGTCAATATAGCATAATTAACAGATTTACGCACTTTCTCTCGTAGTTTTTGTGTGCCTGGCGTTAATTGCTTCCGTAATCGATGGATAATACATTGTATGTAAAGTGGTACCACAAAGCTTTCCGGTCCCTCTCTCGGTCGATACCGAATTAGCGGCGGTCAAGCGGAAAAGTGCTAAACTCTCTTTTACTAGATTGCACACTCATTCTTTAAAAATCGAAAGGTGCTCTTAATTATCGGTATCTTAACCAACACTACGTATGGTACCGATCGCAGATTTCTCCTAATAATATCGAGTAATAAGACGAATTCGACTCGAGAATAATAAAAGAATAATGAGAACCTGGCGGGTGAAAAGCGCCGTTCCGATCGATTAAATAAAACAAGCATTGGAATGTGTTATTGGAATTATCTGCTAGTAAAATGCGCACCAGTTACATGCTATATACGTGAAAGAGAAACTTGGTACTATCAAAAACGGACCTTTTCAGTTGTAGAATCAACTTTTTAATTATTTATTTCAGTATAAAGTGTCTAAGACTGTTTGGCCTCTTTGAAGACAGCAACAATCAATAACGTGCCTTTTGAGTTGTCTGTTGTAGAACCAACTTTTGAAGTTTTTTTTTCAGTACGACATGTTTACAATGGTTTGGCCTCTTTGAAGGCCAGATTTAGGTTCAAGTGATTCTTTTGAAAACCTGAACTGAACGTGAACTAGAAAACTTGCTACTATTAAAAGATGCGCAGTTTGAGCTGTATAATCAACTTATGATATTTTTTTTATGAATGTTTGGCGTCCTTGACGGCCAGATTTGGGTTCAAGTAATTTTTTATTGAAAACCTGAACTGAACGTGAAAGAAAAACTTGCTGCTACAAAAAAGCGTCTTGTAGCACTTTTGAAGTTTTTTTATTTCACTATGACGTGTTTACAACTGTTTGGCCTCCTTGAAGGCCAGATTTAGGTTCAAGTGATTTTTTTGAAAACCTGAACTGAATGTGAACCAGAAAGTTGCTACTATCAAAAGACTCGCAGTTTGAGCTGTAGAATCAACTTTTGATTCTTTTTTACGAATGTTTGGCGTGCTTGAAGACTAGATTTAGGTTCGAGTGATTTTTTTTGAAAAAATGAACTGAACGTAAAAGAGAAACTTGCTGCAGTAAAAAACGCGCCTTTTAAGCTGTAGAATCAACTTTTGATTGTTTTTTTATTTCAGTATGAAGTCTTTACGACTGTTTGGTCTCTTTGATATTCAAATTGAGAATCTAATGATTTTTCTGAAAACATAAAGTCAGCGGGAATTCGAAAATTCCGTTTTATCGTTCCCGTTTAAAAATTTAGACTTTTTCAATTCAATTTAGTTCAATTTCACGATTTTTTTTACGTGTGGAAGTAAAGAAAACAAGATACAAGAAAATAAATTTCTGGCCTATGTTTGGCGCCAAATTTGATATCTCATATCCTCGATCACGCCAAATCTTCGAAACAGATTTTTTTTGCTAAAATTCGGACTTTTTTTGTTGATATTAGTACATTATTAGGTTTTTTTTTTGAACGTGCGCAAAACATAAAAAAAATATAATAAAAGACACATTTCTTCATGTTCTGCACCTAATTGGATATCCCTAAATTCTGTTTTATCGTTCCTGTTTTTCTAAAATTGAGATTTTTCAACGTGTGCAAAAAACAAGATATAAGAAAAAAATATTTGGTTTATGTTTGACGCCAAATTTGAAATCTCATGTCCTATTTTCCCAAAATTAGTCGTTTTAGTTATTCCTTTAACATGACTTTTCAAATCTTCTTAATTTGCTCCCTACTTTGGGCGCCAAATCTTCCAAACACATTTTTTTTTACTGCTATTTAGACTTCTTTAGTTGAATTTGGTTCATTTTCACGTTTTTTCAACGTGCAAAAAAAATAAAGTTTTGGCGTCAAATTTGATATCCCATTTAGATTCTGTTATCCCAAAATGTAAACGCTTTAGTTTCTCCTTTAACATGAGTTTCCAAATCTTCTTATTTTGCGCCTTACGTTGGGCGCAAAATCATTCAAACAGATTTTTTTGATTTAGTCTTTTTTGGTTGAATTTAGTTAATTTTTACTTTTTTCCAAATCTTCAGCAAAAAAAACAAAAAATAATAAAAGAAACTTTTGACTCATGTTTGGCGATAAGTTTGATATTCCATATCCTGTTTTCCAAAATTTAGATACTTTAGTTCCACTTTTAACATGAGTTTCTAAATCTTCTTATTTTCTACCCTACGGTGGGCACCAAGCTCTCGAAACAGAATTTTTTTTGTTGAATTTTGTTAATTTTAATGTTTTTTTCAATGTGCACTCAAAAAATTTAAAAAAATATAGTGAATGATACATTTTTTTCTTAATGTTTTGCGTTCAATTTGATACACCAAAATTCTGTTTCATCGTTTCTGCTTTTCTAAAATTTACACTTTTTTGGTTGAATTTGGTTCTTTTTTGACGTTTTCTTTCAACTTGTGCAAAAAAAAAACAAGATATAACAAAAGAAATTATTAGCTCATGTTAGGCGCCAAATTTGATATCCCACATCAAATTTAGACGCTTTTTACTCCTTTAACATCAGTTTCCAAATATTCTTATTTTGCGCCCTACGTTGGGCGCCTAATCCTCCAAACAAAGTTTTTTTGCTAAGATTTAGACTTTTTTGTCCGTTTTGTGTCTGTCCAATGTATCCAAATAAACAAGAAATAGTAAATAATATTTTTGGTTCATGTTTGGCGCCAAATTTGATATAACATATCCTGTTTTCCAAAAATTTAAACGCTTTAGTTACTCATCATGTTTGGAGTCAAATTTTATATCCCATAACCTTTTTTCCCAAATTTAGACAGTTCATTTCTTTAACATGAGTTTTAATATTTCCTTATTTTGCACCCTATGTTGAGCGCCAAATCTTCCAAACAGATTTTTTTGGTAAAATTTCGACTTTTTTCGGTTGTATTTAGTTCTTTTTCACGTTTTTTTTCACTGTGTGCAAATAAACGAGAAATATTAAATAACATTTTTGGCTCATGTGTGGCGCCAAATTTGATATCACATATCCTGTTTTCCCAAAATTTAGACGCTTTAGTAACTCCTCATGTTTGGAGTCAAATTTTATATCCCATAACCTTTTTTCCCAAATTTAGACAGTTCATTTCTTTAACATGAATTTTAACATTTCCTTATTTTGCATCCTATGTTGGGCGCCAAATCTTCCAAACAGATTTTTTTTGCTAAGATTTCGACTTTTTTGGTTGAATTTACTTAATTTTTACCTTTCTCCAATGTGTGCAAAAAAACAAAAAAACAAGAAGTTTTTGGCTCATGTTTGGTGCGAAATTTGATATCCCATATCCTGTTTTCCCATAACTTAGACACTTTAGTTACACCTTTAACATGTGTCCGAGTTTTATTTTCTACCCTACGGTGGGCGCCAAATTTTCCAAACAGATTTTTATTTGTTGAATTTAGATCATTTTTACGATTTCAATGTGTGCACTAAATTAAAAAATATATATAATGAATGATACATTTTTTTTAATGTTTTGCGTTCAATTTGATACCCCAAAATTCTGTTTTAACGTTCCTGTTTTTCAAAAATTTAGACTTCGGTTGAATTTGGTTCATTTTCTCGTTTTTTTTCAACGTGTGCAAAAAAAAACAATATATAGTAATAAAATAAAATTTTTTGCACATGTTTGGCGCCAAATTTGATATCCGACATCAAATTTACACCCTTTAGTTACACCTTAAACTCGAGTTTCCAACATTCTTACTTTGCGCCCTATGTTGGGCGCCTAATATTCCAAACAGTTGTTTTTGCTAAGATATCGACCTTTTTTCGGTTATATTTAGTTCTGTTTCCGTTTTCTTTTCAATGTGTGCAAATAAAGAGAAATTTTAAATAACATTTTTGGCTCATGTTTGGCGCCAAATTTGATATCCCATATTCTTTTTTCAAGAATTTAGACGCTTTAGTTATTCATGTTTGGAGTCAAATTTGATATCCCATATCCTTTTTTCCCCCAATTTAGACGCTTCAGTTCTTTAAAATGTGTTTTAACGTTTGCTTATTTTGCACCCTACGTTGGGTACCAAATCTTTCAAACACATTTTTTTTGCTAGGTTTGAGACTTTTTTGGTTGAATTTAGTTAATTTTTACCTTTTTCCAACGTGTGCAAAAAAACACAAGACATAATAAAAACATTTTTGGCTCATGTTTGGTGCCAAATTTGATATCCCACACCCTGTTTTCCCAAAATTGAGACCCTTTAGTTTCACCTTTAACATGAGCTTCCAAATCTTCTTATTTTCTACCCTATGGTGGGAGCCAGGCCCTCCAAACAGAATCTTTTTTGTTGAATTTAGTCCATTTTTATGTTTTTTCAAAGTGTGCAAAAAATAAAAAAAATTAATGGTACATTTTTTTTTATGTTTTGCGTTCAGTTTGTACAACAAAATTTTGTTTAAACGTTCCTGTTTTTCTAAAATTTAGACTTTCGGTTAAATTTGGTTCATTTTTACGTTTTTTTTCAACGTGTGCAAACACAAAAGCACTCAAAAAACATATAATAAAAGAAATTTTTATCAAAATTTAGACGCTTTTGTTACTCCTTTAACATGAGTTTCCAAATCTTCTTATTTTGCGCCCTACGTTGAGCGCCTAATCTTCCAAACAGATTGTTTTGATAAGATTTAGAATTTTTTGGTTGAATTTAGTTCGTTTTCAGGTTTTTTTAACGTATGCGAAAAATAAAAAAAAAAGTTTAATAAATAATAAATTTTTTCTTAATGTTTTGCGCCCAATTTGATATTCCAAAATTCTGTTTTATATTCCTGTTTTTTTTAGATTGAGAACGTTTGCAAAAAACAAGATATAACAAAAGAAAAATTTTGGCTCATATTTAATGCCAAATTTCTTAATCAGAAATCTTTTTTTTTGTTGATTTCTTTCGACTGACTCTCGTTGAGCGCTCAAATTGGTAATTCAAAATCTTCCTGTTTTTCCCGATATTTAGACTTTTCCCTTCAGATTAGTTTTATAAAAAAAACAGTTTTTTGCTTCACATTTAGAGCCAAATTTTACACTTCAAATCCTATTTTTTTGTCCTAATTTGGGCCCAAATATTCAAACAAAAATCTGTTTTTTTTTTCTGGTGTTTAGACTTTTTTGACTGAATTTCCAATATTTTTGTTTTTTCTCAATGTGTGAAAAAAATTTAAAAATAAATAACTGGTTAATAGAAACATTTTTGCCTCACATTGAATGCGAATTTGGTACTTGAAATTTTGATTTGTTCCTAAAATTTAGACCTTAAATTTAACGTTTTTCACTTCGAATTTACCTTATTAGAACGTGTCGTAGGGCAAATAAGGCTAATCTAGTTCAATATTTTTGCCCCCCTCTTGGGCGCCAAATGCTGTAGTTATTTGTTACTTTTTTTTTAAAGGAAATTTTAATTTTTGTTTGCCCCATTGTGAACCCCAAAATTTGTTTCCATCAATTTTTGTTTCTACGTTGGACGCCAAATGTGTTTCCTAGACGCATCTATTTAGTTAAATTTAGTTCATTTTTGATGTAATAAGGACCTTTTTTGCCCCACGTTGGGCCCCAAATGTCAAATTTCGAAATATTGTTTTGTTCCTAACATTTACAATTTTAAGTATTTTGTTAATATCAAAAAAGAGAAAGTTAACAAAAATTATACCCCCGTTGGGCGCCGAATGCTGCAGTACACAACGTTCTTTTGTTATTGTTTATTGTTTTTTTAAAAGAAGTTATTAATAAAATAACCTTTTTTGCCCCACTGTGGGCGCCAAAAACTTGTTTTTTTGTCACTGGAACGACTATTTTAATGTTTCTCAATGAGCGAAAAAGGATAAGCTTCTGAAAAAGGCCTGCTATTTTTTTCCGACGTTGGGTTCCAAACGTCCAAAAATGTCTTTTAGGCCCACTTGCAGTTAAATTTTATTCGTTTTTGATGTTTTTTAAAGAAGTTAAAAAGTAAAGTTTTTTGCCCTACTGTGGACGCTAAAAACTTGTATTGAAAGTTTTTTTTTTGTCAATCTGTCTACTTTGTCACAACGACTGTTTTCAGCGCATTTTAACGTTTGTCAGTGGCTTAAAAAAATAATAAGGATCTGAAAAAGGAATGTTATTTTTGTCCCCATGGTGGACGCCAAATGTCGAAAAATGTTTTTACATCCATTTATAGTTAAATTTAATTTGTTTTTGATGTTTTTCTAAAGAGGCTGTTAATAAAATTATCGTTATTTGCCCCTTTGTCGGCGCCAAAAACTAGTTAATTTGTTAAGCACTTGAGCAAAATGTTTTTGACTTTTATCATGCCATTGGCATAACTTGGGTTTGTGCATCTAAGGGACACAGAGACGTTTTGCTGTGGGCAGTTTCTTAGTTATATGTGGACTCTGAAACCCTGTAAATTAATGTGACAAGATATGAAGAAAAAAAGGAAAATTCGAATAAAAAAAGAATAAATTGAGCACGAAAAAAACCGGCGAGTCAAAAAATCAAAGAAAGAAAACTTGTGCTTTGATAAACTCACTCGATAAGAACATATTCCCATGTCCCCTGTCGGGCGTCAAATGTGCAAATAGAACATTTTGTCGCAAACTAGTAAGACAGTTGGATAAAAAGAGGAATAACTCAATCTTGAGCAGGTAAAAAAGCCTTTAGACCATCCATCTCGTCGTTCTCCCACTCATCTCAGCGTGAGGCTGACGCATTCTTCAAACTCTACCTCATCATCGTTCGTTTGTGCATAAAATTTTCGCGACCTTCGTCTGACTTTGGTCCGCTTCTATCCGCTTTATTATCGTCCAATAACAATAATTCAATAATTAGTATTCTTCAAAACGTTCTAGTACCTGCTGCAACGGTACCAACCAGCGGCACCATCGGACCGACCTTTCTACACGTACCACTTGCCTTGAATGACCAGCGCTAGGCCCCGCGGGGCGTATTTGCATTTTAAATGGTCGAGAAGAAAAAACTGGTTTATGTTTAATGGAAATTAATGGAAATCGATATTACGCTAACGCGGCTAGCGAGGCAGCCGGATTATTAATAAAAATCGAAGAAGAAATCAGTCAAGGAAACGTTGTATGGCAACTTATGCAACGAATTGCTCGGTCACGATAAAAGTTGGTGTTTACTGCGCCGCAATTACCGACCGAATATTATCGAACTGTTCATAGTTTGTACAAAAGCCGTGTTTAAAGCATGTGAATGAAAGATACTACCCAGTGGACCCACACTGAGCGCCAAATGTTACGTATTCAAAAATATTTTTTTTTTAGTTAACTACTTGACCATCTTAGGTCATTTAAGTTCATTTTGATGGTTGTCAATTAATGAAAAAAAAAAAACTAAAAGCCAGTCAAAGAAACGTTTTTATGGCCCACTTTAAGCGCCAAATAAAAAAAATATGTTTAGTTTTTTGGTGAATTTTGGTGTCTATAACAAAAGGCATTCAATGAAAATCGTTTTGGGCCCCGTTTAGGGGCCAACTCCAAAAGCAAAAGTATTTTTTTCGTTAACAAATTGACCATCTTAGTACGTATTAGTTTATTTTGATGCTGGTCAGTGAACAGAAAAAAAAGCAAGAAGATGATGAAAGCAACGTTTTTATGGCCCACTTTAAGCGCCAAATAAAAAAATATGATGTTTAATCTGGACACCTAGTTCTGCGCCAAATAATTAATTCACTTTTATTGAAGCTAAAAATAACTTGGATTTAGACAATTTTATTTAAATTTAGTTTATTATGATTTTCCTCACCATATGAGTTAAAGAGAAAGAAACTAGTTAAAGAAAACGTTTTTTTTTTCGCTCCCTGTGGGCACCAAAAGTTGAAAAAATATCCTTTTATTACTCTATTGGTCTTGAAACTTTTTACTTTGGCAATTCAAGCGTCAGTTGAACCAAAGTTCAATTGAGGGCAAATTAAATTTTGATGTTTTTCACTGAAACAAAAATGTGTTGAAGAAAATTGTTTTTGGCGCCATTTTGTGCGCCAACTCCAAAACCAAAAGTATTTTTTAGTTAACAAATTGACCATTTTAGTACATAGTAGTTCATTTTGATGGTTGTCAATGAATAGGAAAAAAAAACAAGAAGATAGTGAAAGTAACGTTTTTATGGCCCACTTTAAGCGCCAAATAAAAAATATGATGTTTGAACTGGACCCCTGGTTCTGCGCCAAATAATTCATTCACTTTTATTGAAGCTAAAAATAACTTGGATTTAGACAATTTTATTTAAATTTAGTTTATTATGACTTTCCTCACCATATAAGAAAAAACGATTTTTTTTCGCTCCTTGTGGGCGCCAAAAGTTGAACAAAATTTTTTTTTATTACTCCATTGGTCTTGAAACTTTTTACTTTGGCACTTTCGGCGACAGTTGAACCATAGTTGAATTGAGGGCAATTTAAATTTTGGTGTTTTTCACTGAAACAAAAGTTTGTTGAAGAACATTGTTTTTGACCCCATTTTGGGCGCTAACTCCAAAAGCAAAAGTATTTTTTTAGTTAACAAATTGACTATCTTAGTACATATTAGGTCATTTTGATTTTTTGATTGTCAATGAATAGAAAAAAAAAACAAGAAGATAGTGCAAGCAACGTTTTTATGGCCCACAAATAAAAAAATATGATGGTTGTCTCGGTAACACAGTTTTTTTTAGTTGAATTGTAAGCGATAATGTGGTGTTTTTCAATGAAACAAAAGTTAGTTGAAGAGGTCGCCAAATTTCAAAAATCTGGAGAATCACTGAAATAGAGCTTTTGCTTCAGTGTCAAACCTTTAGACGATTATGCCCTTGGCAATGTATTGAAAAGAACGAGATAAATTAAAACTTATTTCTGGAATCCTGATTCTGCGCCAAATAATGAAATCACTTTATTGGAGCTAAAAACAACTTGGATTTTGACGACTTCGTTTAAATTTTGTTTACTAACACTTTCCTCACCAAATGAGTAAAATCGAAGGAAACTAATAAAAAACCCGATTCTTTTGGCTCACTGTGGGCGTCAAAACAACAGTGATTTAGACAAATTCATTTAAATTTAGTGTATTATCACTCTCCTTATCGTATGAGAAAATGGGAAGAAAATGTACAAAAAAAATTAAATAAAAAAAGGTCATCAATTGTTGCTCGTCAATGACTGGAAAACCAAAAACAAAAATCCTGCGAAATAAACGTTTTTATGGCCCACTTTAAGCGCGAAATAAAAATTTAAGTTTGTCTCAGTAAGTTGAAGAGTTTTTTTTAGTTGAATTAAAGGCAATTTAAATTTTTGTGTTTTTCACTGAAATAGTTATTTGAAAAAAATTGTTTTTGGCCACATTATGGGCGGCAAAAGTATTTTTTTAGTTAATAAATTTATTCTTACACTACAATTTAGCTCATCTTGATGCTCGTCAATGATTGCAGAAGCATAAACGTTTTTATGGCCCACTTTAGGCGCCAAATAAAAAAATATATTTATATCGGTACCTTGGAGTTTTTTTAAGTTGAATTGAGGGCAAATTAGAGTTTTTCACTGAAACAAAAGTTTGTTCAAGAAAATTGTTTTTGGCCCCATTTTGGGCGCCAACTGCAAAAGAATTTTTTTAGTTAACAAATTGACCATCTTAGTACATAGTATTTTGATGGTTGTCAATGAATGGAAAAAAAAAAACCAGAAGATAGTGAAAGCAACGTTTTTATGGCCCACTTGAAGCGTCAAATAAAAATTATGATGTTTGATCTGAACCCCTGGTTTTGCGCCAAATAATTAATTCACTTTTATTGAAGCTTAAAACAACTTGGATTTAGACAATTTTATTTAAATTCAGTTTATTATGACTTTCCTCACCTTATGAGTAAAAGAGAAAAAAAATTATAAAAAAACGTTTTTTTTTCTCTCACTGTGGGCGCTAAAAGTTGAAAGACATTTTTTTTATTACTGCATTGGTCCTGAAACTTTTTACTTTGGCACTTTAGATACCAAATAAGAAAATATGTTTATGACGGTAACTTGGATTTTCTTTAAGTTGAATTGAGGGCAATTTATATTTCGGTGTTTTTCACTGAAACAAAAGTTTGTTGAAGAAAATTGTTGTTGGCCCCATTAATTGTGGGCGCCAACTCCAAAAGCAAAAGTATTTTTTTTAGTTAACAAATTGACCTTCTCAGTACATAGTACTTCATTTTGATGGTTGTCAATGGATAGAAAAAATAACAAGAAGATAGTGAAAGCAACGTTTTTATGACCCACTTTAAGCGCCTAATAAAAATGATGATGTTTGATTTGGACCCCTGGTTCTGCGCCAAATAATTAATTCACTTTTATTGAAGCTTAAAACAACTTGGATTTAGACAATTTTATTTAAATTCAGTTTATTATGACTTTCCTCACCTTATGAGTAAAAGAGAAAGAAATTAATAAAAAAAAAGTTTTTTTTTTTCTCTCACTGTGAGCGCCAAAAGTTGAAAAAAATATTTTTTTTATTACTGCATGGGTCTTGAAACTTTTTACTTTGGCACTTTAGATACCAAATAAGACAATATGTTTATGACGGTACCTTGTAGTTTTTTTTATGTTGAATTGAGAGCAATTTAAATTTTGGTGTTTTTCCCTGAAACAAAAGTTTGTTGAAGAAAATTGTTTTTGGCCCCATTTTGTGCGCCAACTTCAAAAGCAAAAGTATTTTTTAGTTAATAAATTGACCATCTTAGTACATAATACTTCATGGTTGTCAATGAATAGAAAAAAAAAACAAGAAGATAGTGAAAGCAACGTTTTTATGGCCCACTTTAAGCGCCAAATAAAAATTATGATGTTTGATCTGGACCCCTGGTTCTGCGCCAAATATTAATTCACTTTTATTGAAGCTTAAAACAACTTGGATTTAGACAATTTTATTTAAATTTAGTTTATTATGACTTTCCTCACCTTATGAGTAAAAAGAGAAAGAAATTAATAAAAAAAAACGTTTTTTTTCTCTCACTGTGGGCGCCAAAAACTGAAAAAAATTTTTTTTATTACTGCATTGGTCTTGAAACTTTTTACTTTGGCACTTTAGATACCAAATACGAAAATATGTTTATGACGGTAACTTGAATTAAGTTGAATTGAGGGCAATTTAAATTTCGGTGTTTTTCACTGAAACAAAAGTTTGTTGAAGAAGAATATTATTGGCCCCATTAATTGTGGGCGCCAACTCCAAAAGCAAAAGTATTTCTTTTAGTTAACAAATTGACCAGCCTAGTACGTGTTAGTTCAGTTTGATGCTTATCAATGAATAGAAAAAAAAACCAAGAAGATAGTGAAAGTAACGTTTTTATGGCCCACTTTAAGCGCCTAATTAAAAAATATGATGTTTGTCTCGGTAACTTTTAGTTGAATTGAAAGCGAATCAAAATGTTGTGTTTTTCAATGAAACAAAAGTGAGTTGAAGAGGACGCCAAATTTCCAAAATCTGGAGAATCACTGAAATAGAGCTTTTGCTTCAGTGTCAAACCTTTAGACGATTATGCCCTAAGAAGGAGATAAAATAAATCTTATTTCTGGAATCCTGGTTCTGCGTCAAATCATGAAATCACTTTATTGGAGCTAAAAACAACTTGAATTTTGACGACTTCATTTAAATTTAGTTTACTAAGACTTTCCTCGCCAAATGAGTAAAAGAGAAGGAAACGAAACAAAAAAAAAACGGTTCTTTTGGCCCACTGTGGGCGCCAAAACCACTTTTAAATTTCATTTAAATTTAGTGTATTATGACTTTCCTTACCATATGAGTAAAAGGTAAGGAAATTTAAAAAAAGTTGAAAAAAAGTCACTTTCCCCAATAAACTGAAATTGACGAAAAAAAATCATTTAATAGAGGAAATGAATTTTTATGCATCACGTGGGCGCCAAATTTCAAAAGTCTGCTGCATCACTGAAATAGAGCATTCGCTTCAGTGCCCAATCTTTAGACGATTATGTTCTTGGCAATGTACTGAAAAGAAGATCTGGGCCCCTGGTTCTGCGCCAAATAATTAATTCACTTTTATTGAAGCTAAAAACAACTTGGATTTAGACAATTTTATTTAAATTTAGTTTATTAAGACTTTCCTCACCATATGAGTTAAAGAGAAAGGAACTAATAAAAAAAACTTTTTTTTTCGCTCCCTGTGGGCGCCAAAAGTGGAAAAATATTCTTTTATTACTCTATTGGTCTTGAAACTTTTTACTTGACTTTAGTTCATTATCACGTGTAACAAGTTGCGAAAAGTAATATGCTGCAAAAACAGTAAACTTTTTTACCCCACGTTGGGCGCCAAATCGGAAATGTACAGAAACCAATGTAAAGTCTTTTACCACAATCTTGTATGGGTTACCCAGTATAGGTATATGAGTTTTTCAGCTTCCGTTTGCTCCATCAGGACGTAGAAATCCGGCTCCTTGCTTCATCTTACAATTACCATAAAATCGCGCCGACTTCTTCATTCTTCTCCAAGCCGCTCGCACGCGTCCTAGATGTGTACGGGTGCGTATGAGGCAACTGCCCGACTTAATTCCACATAACGACGCTAATTATTTATAGGCTATGTATAGGGAGTTGCGTAACTAATCTAATAAGTGAGCTAATAACGATACTATTGCTTAAGCTTAAACGGAAAATGGCGGCGGCAATTCCAGCTCGAAATGGAAAGTGCCTGCCCGAGGATTCTTCATCTTCACCGTCGGTCGTGATCTCATCTTCCTATGGTGCAGAAAAACCGGCAGAACAATGTCAATAATTAAAGGCGAATAAATCATGGCCGACGTTCACTTACGTAACGCTGAATTCCGAGAATGAAGATCTTCGGACAGCACCTGCGGGCCGCCGGGATTCTTTTTCAAGCACGAGCACCGTCTTCTGTTCTTCCGCGTCGACTTCTTCGTCGAGCGAGAAAAACCTATATTTGCGCCCGCAATACTTTTGCTTTGTAATAAGGCGGCGATGACGTAACGTAGAAATTCTAGTTGCGATATTTTCTCTTTCGGTTCTTGCTTGCAGATATATCAGACGTGAGAGTATTTTAGGTTTGGCTTGAAAAGCGCACAGGTAACTGCTTCGAATTCTTATGATTAATGGTCGCACATTCCTACTTATAGCGTAATGTACAGGGTGGCCATCGAAAGGCGACCCTGTACCTTGTCTCGAAAAATGAAAGCGCTATGAGAAAAATTCAAATACAAAAGTTTCATAATTTAGTAAACAGTTTTTAATTATTTGTTTTTGTATATACAGGTTGTTCCGATTTTGCGCATTCACTTTTTAGTTTTAAATTAGACATGAAGTTTTTTCTTTCATTAGTCGATTCTGTATTTCATTCTAAGATATTTTTCTATTTCAGATGCTTTTTTTACAAAAATACTAAAAATTTACAATTGAACCACTGCGCATTTTACAAATATTTAATTTTTGTTCACCTTGTTTTATCAATATACAGTGTGTTCAGAAACTTTGACCAAATATTTCGATTTTGATTCGAACATATTTATGAAAATAGTTAGAAGAAATACAGATTATTTTAAATGTGAGGTAAAATGTAGGGCGTTTAATTAAAATATTTGACTTTTTGAGCTTCAAAAATTGTTAAAAAATTGTGTAAAAAGGAGAAAAATTGTGAAAATTTTATTTATTTTAGCTTTTAAACTGATTTCATGAAGTAAAATCGAAAAACATAATTCTTTGTGAAGCAATAATCAAAATTCGTTTTAAGGCTTTGAACGATTTACTTAAAAAAATCAATTTTTTACGTTTTTTTTTCTAAATTTTTGTTCAAAATGACAATTTTTTCATAAACTTTGATCGAAATCAAATCTTCGAGTTTTTAGAGCAAAATCACTCAAAACACTCAATACCAGTGGCAGGTCTAGCTTTCTGAGAAGGGGGGGGGGGGGGGGGGGGTGTGGAAGAAAAAAAATAGCACAAAAATTTTTTGAGGTGCTACGCCTACTTTTTGTTACATTTTGACGAATATTTCCCTAATGCATAAAATCAATAACAATTTCATTGACTTCCTGTAACTTGAAAAGAGTCAATCCAACCGTTTTTTCCTCTCCTTGACGTCTTCTTTCACCTGCCACCATCGGCAGTTCCGTAGGTACAATATTTTCGGAGATACCCCCTTCGGAGGTCAATTTTTAAGCACTTTTAGAATCGCGTTTTTTGACCATTTTTCGGGGGGGGTTATTATGACATTTTTCTCAATTCTCAAGTTTGACCCCCTATAACTTGAAAAAACCTCGACTGATCGGATTGAATCCAACCGTTTTTTCTTTTCCTTGATGTCCTCTTTCACCTCCCACCATCGGCAGTTCCGTAGGTGCAATATTTTTGGATGGACCGAATCGGAGGTCGATTTTTAAGCACTTTTAGAATCGCTTTTTATGACCATATTTAAAAAAACCTCTTTAGAGGTTAAATTTATTCGAATTGAGTTTGTTACGTTCTTAGGGGATTGTAAGGGCACGCTTATAATCCCCTAAGAATCCGAACAAAAACAGCAAAAAAAATGTTTCAGAAATTTTTTCGAAAATGTCCAAAGAACGGGGGTATGACGACTTTTTTCTCAATTCTCAACTTTGATCGCCAGTAACTTGAGAACGCTTTGACCGATCGGAGAGATTCCATTTTTCCTCTTCTTGATGTCCTCTTTCACCTCCCACCATCGGAAGTTTCGTAGGTGCAACATTTTCGGAGATAGACCCCTTCGGAGGGGTTGATTTCAAAAGTCGTCAAAATGAATCTTTTCAGTTGTGCGTTTGCGTTTATCAGTTGTTCGAACCAAAATCTCAAGAGTCGAAAAAAAGAAGGGCGATGCCCCCCCCCCCCCCTCTTCTCCCTGGATCCACCACTGTAACTTACTTACTGCATTTATAGGCAAGTTCGGAACAGATGGATAAAAAAGTTTTGACTCAAAAACGAGCAAAATATCGTCCAATAACGGTGAAAAATTTGCAATTTTTCGAATTTTTTAACTCAATATATGAACTAGAATTTACATTTTTAGGCCATAATCGCACAAACAAATAACAAAATTTCGTATCAAGCATTTTTGGCGATTAAACGCCTTTCGAGCTAGGGTATCAAGAAATCCAATTTTCGATTCAGTAACGACAAACATGATTGTAAATTTGAAAAACCAATTTTTTTTTACTTTTGTCTATAAGCCAGTTTCTTAACATTTAAGAGGATGTAATCTTTTTGGATCAATATTGTTAAATCGATCAAATTAAGAATCGGTTTTCGCAACGAAATTGCATAAAATTTAAGTGAATCTGAGTTCGACAAAAAACTAAATTTTTAGAATCAAATGGCAGTTTCAAGGGACAAAATCGTTAAAAAAAAGCTAAAGCATTGTTTCAGAAACGATCAAAATGGGTTAAATCGTTGTATAAAAAATATTGTTCTGATTCGATGCCTAAAAGTTAACAAAAATAAAATTATAGTTTAAAAACTCTGATCTGAAAGAGGCTTATTATTCAAGTTTTTTTAAAGTTCAACTTTCGGATTAAAATCGGTAAAAATAATTTCATTCTCGGGGCAACAACGATCAAAAATAGATTACATTGTTCGTGTTAATGAAACCGATCTCATTTTAGGTGAAATGTATTCAAAAACAAAGAATAATATAAATATATTATTCTTTGTTTTTGATATATAATATATAATATATAATATATAAATAAAAATGAAAGAAAGCAAATTGTGTTTAAAGAATTTGGAGAAAAGTTACAGAAATAAAAAAAAAATTGTTGAATAGTAAAATCAACATGGCTGGCAAATTTCTTTCATGGAAAAGAGTTTCAAGTATGAAACAACTTCATGGAAAAATAATGTCGTGTCTAATTGTCAACAAGAAAGTTGTTAATACATGCGCAAAATTGAAACAACCTTTATATATTAAAAAATATTAAAATCTATTTACTAAATTATGACATTTTTAGTAAATAGGTTTTAATTTATTAACAACATAAGACCTCGTTCAAAGCTTATATTTTTATGCAAAAAGGAGCGTTTACTAGCTGAACTAATTTTTCCATTCTTTTGACATAAATATTCTGCACCACATTCCATCAAAACATTTTAATAGACTGGACTTTACAGAAGGCCTTGAGATCAGTCGTGAATTACTCACAATTCCTTTCTCGAATAGGTTCTAAAAGCTATTCCCATTTTGCTTTATAATAAATAAGTATAGTCGACAGAAAAATTTGGCGACTACAATGGAGTCAAAAACGGTTTTCGTTACCTATGTACCTTTTGTTTTAGTGGTAAACACCAAAAATTTAAATTTGTTAAAAAAATAAAAAATTGTAGTTAAAGTTCTCGAGTTGAGTACCTGCCATCTCAAATGTGATATTTGCAACATGTTAATTGGAAAATGAGTATAAACATAGGAGTCTAACATTAAATGTGAAAATTTTAAAGATTATCAAGTTGAGTACATGGTACTTCAAATGTGCCATCGGCAACGTCTTAATTGGAAAAATGATCTGAAAATAAGTAGCCACTTCATGGATGTAATTTTTAAAATAAGAAAATAAGAATTTTCTTGAACTGGGTGACAGCTTTTTCAAATCTGACAATACCATCGACTTAGATGCAAAAAAGTAGCTGAAAATGAGTACCTACTTTATGGGGCTAATTATGAAAATAGGAAAGTTACAATTTTCTCGAACAGGGTGATATCTTTGTCAAATCTGGCAGCACCATCGTTTTAGTTGGAAAAAATTAGCTGAAAATGAGTACCCACTTCATGGATCTATTTTTTAAAATAGGAAAATAATGATTTTTTTCAAGTGGGTGGCAGATGTTTCAAATCTGACAGTACCATCGACTTAGTTGGAAAAAAGTAGCTGAAAATAAGTACCCACTTCATGGGGCTAATTTTGAAAATAAGAAAGTTACAATTTTCTCGAACTAGGTAATAGCTTTGTCAAATTTGGCAGCACCATCGTTTTAGTTGAAAAAAATTAGCTGAAAATGAGTACCCCCTTCATGGGTCTAATTTTTAAAATAAGAAAAATTGAATTTTTATCAACTGAGTGAAAGTTGCGTCAAATCAGACAGATTCTAAAGCTTCGTATCTACGGGTTGCAGTTTCCATCTGCACCACATTACATCAAAATCTTTTAACCGACTGCTTTAATAGAATAGCTAACTAAACTGAACTAAATTGTTCTGAGATTGTCAATTGGTTAACTAAAAAAAATCTTTTTTCTACGAGCGTGCTTATTATGTCACTTTCCCGCACGCATTTTGTTTTCGAAAGTTTTACTTTCCCGCACAGTGTGCGTGAAAGTAAATTTGGCGTGCGTGAAAGTAAATATTTAAAGAACTGACTGATTTAATATATAATTTAGACTTTATAATCTGTCTATCTAGATAGGTGCATCTGCCTTACAGCCGTGCCAAACATTTTTATCTGTTTTAAGGAACTATTATGCTTGCATTTATTGATTTTTGATACAAAATATATATACCTATAATATACGTACTTTTTATTCCAATGTCACCAGTTCATGTCTGAAACATTACGTCACGCCAACAATCACACCAAGTTTTTGTCATAACAACCAATTGATTGTTGATTAATTCAGCTGTCATACTATTGACAAAGATAAAGTTGTTTATGTATTGTATGTTTATTCCTTGTATATGTTACAATGAATTGGCTCGTAGAAAAAATATTGTTCCTAACTCGTGCGGAAAGTGTCTTTCCCGCACTCGTCAGCTGCCCGAACTCCGCTTCGCGTCGTTCGGGCATCGGTAGACAGCGTGCGGGAAAGTATCACTTTCCGCACTAGTTAGGAAAATAACTATTGCACATGAGAGTTAGCGCCCATAATGGGGCCAGAAACGGTTTCCATTAACTAACTTTTGCTTCAGTGACAAACACCAAAATTCGAATCGCCCTCGGGTCGATTAAAAATAAATCCAAATTATTGAGAAAATCATGATCTTTAATTTGGCGCTTAAAGTGTGCCTTCAAACATTGCATTCACTAGCTTTTGGTTTTTTTTTCTATTCACTGAGCAGCATCAAAATGAAATAAATTGTATTTTGATAGTCAATTTGTCAACTAAAAAATACATAACGGGCCAAAAACGGTTTTCTTCAACCAACAGTTGTATCCCTAAAATCAACAATAATCAAAGTGCCCTCAATTCAACTAAAAAAAAAGCAAAATTATTGAGAAAAAACATGATTTTTTTAAAGAGGGCTATAAAAATGTTTCTTTCGTTAGCCTGTTGCTTTATTTTGGTCGTTGAGAATGAATTAAATTGAACGGAGATGGTCAAATAAAAAAGAAATACTTTTAAACGTAACATCTGGCGCCCTCAGTGGGACCAAAAACTTTTTTTTTTAACCAAATTATGTTTCAGTAAAAAACACAAATTTCAAATCGCCCTCAATTTAACTAAAAAAAAACATACAGTGACAAACATAAATTTTTAATTGACGATTAAAGTGGACCCACAACAACGTTTATTTCATTAGCTCTTTGTTTTTGGTTTTCCACTCATGGACAAGCACCAAATTAACTAAATTTAACTAACCTGAACTAAATTGTACTGAGATTGTCCATTTGTTAACTGTTGTTAACACCAAAATTTAAATTGCAATTATTTCAACTAAAAAAAGTCTAAATTACTGAGTTAAACTGAAATGAGGTAGTGAATTAAAAAAAAATTTTCAACGGACAATTTAGCGTCTAAAAGGGGTCAAAATCAGCCAAAAACGTTTTTTTTAACTAACTTTTGTATCAGTAAATAACACTGAAATTCCAAATTGCCCTCATTTCAACTAAAGAAAAACTCCAGCTTACCGTGGCAAACATAATTTTATTTGGCGCTTAAAGTGGTCCATAAAAACGTTTCTTTCACTGGCTTTATTCTATCACTTTCTTCTTTTTAATACATTGCAGAGCATAATCATCTAAGGGTCTGACACTGAAGCGAAAACTAATTTATGTATGATGCTACTGACTTGAAAAATTCGGCGCTCACGTGATGCTAAAAAACCATTTTTTTCATTACTTTTTTTTATCAATTTTCGTGCATTGACAAACGACACTTTGTTTTGCTTCTCCTTTTTTTGCTAAACTAATGTAAAAATTTAAATAAATGAACACATATTTTGATTCAGTCGCAACATTTGGCGCCCGAAGTAGGGTGAAAAAAAACTTCTGTTTTGTTGCTTCTCTTTTTTTTTGCCCACTGTCACACCATAATAAATTAAACTGAAATAAAGAGCTTAGAGGCAGTTTATAAAACAGGATTTTAAAAAATCCACATTTGGCGCTCAAGATGAATCCTAAAATCTTTTTTTTCGGGTCGAAAAGTTCAGGGGGGAAGTAAAAATGCATCTCGTGCAAATATTTATTGAAATTCTTTTTGGAGAACCAGTTTCGGGTTTCAAACCATCATCAGGACCCAAAATTGAAAGATTTAGAAGAAATATGTAACCTACTCGTCAAATTGGAACCTTCAGGACAATGAAACCACCGAGCAAGTCATGGCTCCAGACCTCTGGGCCGCGTTCAAAATGTCAATTTTTAATTTAGCGTTAGAAAAATGAAAGAAGGTTGATATTTTTCTGATAAATCAAAATTTGGAAATTTATCATTTGGGGCACAACGTGGGACAAAATAACCTTCTTATACAGCTTTTTCTTTTTTCTTCAAATATTCACAACCCTACTGTAATTAACTAATTCAACTAAAAAAAATATAAATTTCAATAAATGATCGAGATTTCTCGTTGAAATATTTGGCGTCCAACGAGGGAAAATAGTGTATTTTTGAAACCTATTTTTTTATACACCAACAGATGTCCTAATAAACTTACGTCTAGATTTCCATGAAAAACAAGGATGTTTAAAAACAACATTTGATGCCTTTGATCTTGTAGCAAAAAAGCTTCTCCCTATTTCCAGGCATGAACACTGACATATTAGTAAGAAAGTGTCAAATTTCGGCGATGAAACACGTTTTGGAAATATGACATTTGGCGTCCAACGAAGGAAAAAAAAAAATTCTTGTACTTGTTCATCTTCGTTTTTTTTTAATTCGCTATTTTTAATAAGCCCTTGGTTTAGGAAATACTCGAATGCTGCTTTTATGTAACATAAACTACCGTAAAATAAAAAAAAACCTGATGATCATCAATGTCTAAAGAGAAGGATGAAGAAATAAATGTCTTTTTACTTCAATTATGTCATTCTCTTCTGCAATAGTTTTCTAGATGACGGTTCTAATTAATACAGGATATGAGGGGTGCCTAAAGGGTATGGCCCATGCCTTTGGCTCACGCCTTTTATATTTCTTCCATATAAAAGTTCTTTTTATAGGAGACATGCATGTAAGTACCTGGTGATGCCGGACGAATCGGTGAAACCTTGCATATTGAAGCGGTTTCTAGTAAATATTGTAAGTGGGCTACATACCAAATTTCAGCTTTCTAACTTTAATCGTTTGAAACATATCACTGTTTAGTCACCTTGGTCATGGTGGCCATTTTGATGGTACTTTTAGCTTATATTTTATATTGAAGCTGCAACTCTACATCTGTCAAGAAAAGGTCTTTGATCTAAGTAAATCGGAATTTCTGAACGTGTTTTTGATCTGAATCCCGACACGGAATTTTCAAATCGGCCAAAGTTTGCGAAAACGTTTTTGAAGACCGAACATTTTGCTCATAATGTTCCTAAAAATGTTCAAATTTTCTCCTCCCGTACAGTTTTCCAGGGTTTTCAGCCGATTTTCCTAAGTCTAAGGGCGACGTCACATACGGCGGAATTTGATTAAAAGATGGCGGCCTAAGCCTTTAAAGTTGTTTGTGTTTCAGAAAATGTCAGCTGTCAGATGAAAGACGGTGAAAGGTGCCAAAATCCCGAGCAGTTCCGATCACCCTTGTGTATCTAAATCGGAATCATTCGGCTTTTTGAGCAAAATTTGCAGATATCTGCATTTTTCGCTTCGAAATTCTAATCAGGCTATTTCCTGCTATCTCAGCAAAAAATGGTCTCCAGGTGTCCAATAGAAAGTATTCCAAGGTTTTCTCCGGGATAAAAAAGGACATGCTGGGGTGTATGAGTTCGGCACAAATCGACTTCAATGTGGAACCATTCGGCTTTTTGAGCAAAATTTGCAGATATCTGCATCTTTCGCTTCGAAATTCTATTGAGGCTATTTCCTGCTATTTTAGCAAAAAAGTAGTCTCTAGGCTCCGATAGAAAATATTTCAAGGTATATCTGGGATAAAAAAGGATATGCAGGGACTTATAAGTTCGGCACAGATCGACCTCAAAATGGTACCATTGGGCTTTTTGAGCAAAATTTGCAGATATCTGCATTTTTCGCTTCAAAATTGAGTCTATTTCCTGCTATCTCAGCAAAGCAGTGGTCTCTAGGTGTCCAATAGAAAATATTCTAAGGTATCCTCTGGGATAAAAAAGGATTTGCAGGGGTGTATGAGTTCAGCACAAATTGACCTCAAAGTGGAACCATTCGCCTTTTTGAGCAAAATTTGCAGATACCGGAATCTTTCGCTTCGAAATTCAATTGAGGCTATTTCCTGCTATCTCAGCAAAAAAGTGGTCTCTAGGTCTGCAAGAGAAACTATTTCAAGGTATCCTCTGAGATAAAAAAAAGGATATGCAGGGGTGTATGAGTTCGGCACAAATCGACCTCAAAGTGGAACCATTCGCCTTTTTGAGCAAAATTTGCAGATACCGGAATCTTTCGCTTCGAAATTCAATTGAGGCTATTTCCTGCTATCTCAGCAAAAAAGTGGTCTCTAGGTCTGCAAGAGAAACTATTTCAAGGTATCCTCTGAGATAAAAAAAAGGATATGCAGGGGTGTATGAGTTCGGCACAAATCGACCTCAAAGTGGAACCATTCGGATTTTTGGGTAAAATTTGCAGGGTTGCAGGGTTGCATTTTCCAGGGTTTTCAGCCGATCTTCCAAAGTCTAAGCCTTTAAAGATCTTTGTGTTTCAGAAAATGTCAGCTGTCAGATGAAAGGCGGTGAAAGGTTTCAAAATCCCGAGCAGTTCCGATCACCCTTGTGTATCTAAATCGGAACTATTCGGCTTTTTAAGCAAAATTTGCAGATACCGGAATCTTTCGCTTCGAAATTCAATTGAGGCTATTTCCTGCCATCTCAGCAAAAAGGTGGACTCTAGGTGTTCAATAACAAATATTCCAAGGTATCCTCTGGGATAAAAGGCTATGCAGAGATGTATGAGTTCGGTACAAACCGACTTCAAAGTGGCTATTTAAAATTTAGTCTTGTAATGTTTGAAAATTCGTCACAATTTCAAACTCACAGCTACGTCCTTGATTTTTGGCCAGATCGAGGGACTATATGTGTACTGCCTCTGTAAATTATTTCAGATTTTTTGCTGTAAAAATTTGGAATATACAGAGTAAAATGTAAAAATATACACCTAAATTGGCAAAAATTGTCAAACATAAAAAGTTTAGTGGCGCACCCGGTATAAGGGCTGATCAAAACTAACAACTGTGTTTTTTTCTCTTCCTAGGTAGTCTAATTATCCATCTACCAGCGAAGCTCGGCCGCGCTATAGTTTTTGTAAGAATGGCAAATTACGTTATATACATATATGACACTCTTTCATAACTTTTTCTGTATATTAGAGGTGACACCTTTGGCGGGATAGGACTAAAAGTACCCAAAGACATGCTCTTTTCGCTGATACTACTTTCGTCGGCAAATCGTCTAAGGGGGTCTAGGCCAAAAAATAGACCATTACAAACAAGCACAAATAAACGTCTCAACTTTGCCGATTTTTCTAGTTTTACTATTATACTTTCCGGAATTAGATTTCGAAGGGTATTATATGGAGATGCTGAGTAATTCATCCATTGGAAGCACTACACCCTAAATAGCCCCTGAGTTACGGTCGAGTTGCCGTAAAAGTGTGTACCAAAAAAAAAGCTATTTTGACTTTAGTACGCCACTGCTCAGCCCTTTCCACATCTTCGATCAAACCGATAATATCTTTGGAAAAACTTTTCATTTCTGTACGCTATTCAGAAAAATCCGGCGAAATTAACAGTTTAACAGTTAAGACCAACATCAAAAAAGAGAGATCTTTATAGGGTTTTTAGGTGGCTTCTCAAGACCGCTCTCAGAGTAGTTCTATCTTTCAGTTTTGAATGAGAAAATAAAGGTTGGGAGTACTCTCAAAGCGTCCGATAGCCGCCACCCGAAAACGCCATTAGATAGCCGAGTGCCGAGTACTAGGTGTAAAGAGGGTACCGAGTGCAAAGTTTTATTGCCCCTCAAAGCAGTAAGTATGGCGGCTCTTTTTCAAAACAGCTATTTTGGAATGCTTATAATATGTGTCAATAAGAGAATCAGATGAAATTAACAGTTTAAAAGTTAAGAACAAAATAAAAAAAGAAAAGTGGCCAGCCCCCGTTTCGGGTGGCCCCTCTAGACCGCTGTGAGAGTAGCTCTATCTTTCAATTCTCATTGATAAAATAAAGAACGAGAATACTCTCAGAGCGTCCCACAGCGTCTCAGAGCTGTTCTCACAGCTATTCTAAAACGCCATTGGATTCCCGAGTGCCGAGTGCAAATTTGAATTGCCCCTCAAAGCAGACTTCAAAATCAGCTGTTCTGGGATGCTCAATAGGTGCCAATATAGGACCTTTCGGAAATGGTTTGATTCGTACAGTTAATTGTCAGTGAACCGGATTGGTGACTGATGAAAGGCCAGTAAAAAATCTGACCGGCTGAAAATCAGATGATCAATCAACCCGATTCGCTTTGCTGTTTCCGAAAAGGCCTAATAAAACCAAATCAAATTATAGATGGGCGAAGGGAAAATTCCCAAACAACCTTTAAACCCAATTTAGGGTTTTTATCCGGGTTTTTCCCATCTTTTCTTGAAAGCACCCGGCAGTTTCAAGATTTAAGGTTAAATTTTAGATTAGAATTCAATAAATCCAGATTCTGGTTTGTTTTTTGATATGGTCAATTGATCAAAAGCTTCAAGCTGCATAAACCAACAAATTATTGCTTAATTGAAGAATTGGGCGTATTGAAAAAGTTAAATTTAGAGGTTATAATGGAATAAACCCGGAATTTTCCCGGATGTGTGCAGGGAATAAACCCTCAAAAAATGAAAAAAACCGGGTGAAAACCCATCTCTAAATCAAATGCTTGTTTAGGGGGCGTTCAGAAATTGCGTGCGCTGACACAATACACAGCGAAACAGGTTCGCAGCTTCGAAATACATGATGTAATAGCCAGATTAAACCGATATTTGACCGCTTTCGACGAGCGGCCGGTTTTACATACGTACACACAGAAATATTTTGAATAAGTAACGAGGATCGAAGGCCGTTTGCCTTGACTATGAAATGGATACCTTCGTGTTTCGAAAGCCACCAGGCCAGGCCACGCCGTTGAATCCACTTTTCGGTCATCGTCAATGTAAACAAGGTAGATATTTTTACGCCGCAGGAATGTTTACAAGTGATGTTTGTGGCGACAGGAAAATAATAATTTATATTAAGTAATTACTTACTTTTTCTTTAATTTAAATTATTATTCTTCTGTTCGCTGAAGCCACAAACATCGCTTGAAAGTGTAAAAAATTTAGAGAAACGCAATGGGTATTGTGTTTTCTTGGACAAGATGACACCTTGATTGGCAATATTTACCAATTACCATCGACGACCGTGGCCAATAGTAAATCGAACAACGTTCGATTTCAGCGAGAAACCGAAAACTTCCGCCGTAAAGTTCGATTTTCTCACGGAGTAATTAGATTTAACAGGCGTTCATCAGTATGTAATAATAGTTGACGATCGTCTTCTTCATGGTCAGCAACACTCCTCCGAAGCCGGATTTAGTTATTAGCGGTCACGGCTAATCGTCAAATAATTGACTGTTGGAATTTTTTTTTCTTTCTTCTAATTTGCTCGAATGGAGATGGGGCGCTGAAAACCCGTGGGTTTTGTTTTTGCCACGGGCTGTAAAAGCAAGATTTCGAGGTTTTTGCACATTTAATGAGCGCCTAGTTTTCTCTATGTTAATGTCACTGAAAGCGGGGGTTTTTAAGTTCTTTTTTTACGGGATTTGAATAATTTACTAGTCCATTGAAACACACCAAATAAAATATTAAATCGCATAAAAAAATATTTTTCTGAAGTTTTGAAATTTTAATATGCATTGTATTGTATTTAATGTGAGTGGACTTGTAGAGTCCTAAACCGCGACCTGCGGCATATTGTGGCTCACTCGAAGAGTTGCCAGCAAGGTTTGCCCCTGCTTTCTCTACTATCTCGTCGTCCTCCAAGCACAGCCGACACTCCGCCTCTTCGGACAGTTTCTGGAGTCTGTGCATGTGTAGTAGCCACTCTGATTTGTCTCTTATTTAGTCTGAGGAATTTTGGGCTTTTGCCTTCCCTGTTCCCGTGACACATTTTTTGGAGTGTGATAGTCCGGGCGGGTTCTCCCACCAGTCCTGGGATTTGGCATTGCTCCATTTCTGGAGTTCAGCCTTGATCTGGGAATATGGGACTTCCAGTGCCGGCTCCGGGAGTACGAATGCAGAGCCCGCCGCCCTCCTGGCTAGAAAATCGGTCCTCTCATTGCCTTCGTGACCACGATGGCCCGGGATGCATACCAGTGTGACGCTGTTCTCCTGCGATAAAGTATTCAGAGTCATGGAGGTTTCAAATAGTTTTGGAATTGCAGCGCAAAGACACAAGCGCTAGAAACGCTGCCCGAGTATCCGAGCAGATCTTTATTAATCTATTGTGTCCTCCCTCTTCTAATAGGTGTCGGACACACAAGTCAGTGGCTTGTATCTCTAGCTGAAGCACTGTGGTGAATCGGCCCACCCTCTCTGCTACGCAGATGCCATCCGATCTCCCGTACACTCCGCAGCCAGCCCCAGTTTTCCGTGGACCAGGTACTTCTTGCCAGTTGCAGATCTTCGCCTCGTTCGTCCCAGTTTGCCCGTCAGGAAACCCTGAAAACGCGACGTAGCGAGTGTCTACTGTGCGTTTAGCCACTTAGTTTGCTGGGCTCATTGTTTCAGCTGAATCATATTGTTAAATTCATTGACAAAGTTTCTTAAAATAAATTTAGTATACAAAACAAAATATGTCACAAAAAAGAAGTACAGTCACTACGACATCGGTGCATGTTAAAACTTAAAAACTATATTAATGTAAAACAGTAAAATATTCATTGTGTAAAACAGTAAAATAATGCATTGTATATACCTGTTCCAGGATGAATTTGTAAGTGCAATGCCGGCCAGCAACCCCACCATAAGAATTTTTACTTGCATGCATATAAAGTAAAAATGGTTTCCTAAAATGTGCCCCCCTTCCTAATAAGAATATGTACCCTCGAGAAATTCGTCATCAGAGTAGAAGGAATAATCAATCAGAACTATGGGATGTGAACCGTTATAATTGTCGACGTTTCGGCTCTAAAACAGAGCCATCGTCAGGACACTAAAATTGTGAAAAAAGCATTCCATAAATGTACCGAACTACGGTAATGACATTAAATTGAAATAACACATACCACAATCAAATTTAAAAAGCATTAAAAAGTTTACATAATACAAAAACAACCTAACAAAGAGTATCATTAACAAATTAAAACAAATATATTAAAAACACAAAAAACACAAAATCTATACTCACATATAACACTTGCCGCTCCCTGTGCGTCAGACTCAAAATGGCTTTCCCAGGACATATCGTATGCGGTGTGTCCCAAATTCGAGGCTCTACATTGGGATCTCGG
Source organism: Taphrorychus bicolor (assembly GCA_951812265.1). Lineage (NCBI taxonomy): Eukaryota > Metazoa > Arthropoda > Insecta > Coleoptera > Curculionidae > Taphrorychus > Taphrorychus bicolor. The sequence goes on along the minus strand of OX638299.1, from coordinate 38,248,417 downwards.
AAACAGCTACAGCTGTAATAGCTACAGCAAAGGTTAAATGGGGAATGTTTTGGGGAATCTAGTGCTGATTTCAGATCCGGCTTCAAATTAGATACCGGACAATTGGTTTCTGAGATATTGCAAAAAATATAAAAATGGTGAATTTTGTTTTTTTCTTATAAATACGAAGTGGTTTATTTGACGAATGTCGAAGTATGACATTATTAGGACACTTTTTTGAGACAATCAATATGGCGTATATCAAAACTCGCTATCGTCTTTTGTTTTTTCGGAACTCACTACAACTTTGGTTTTTCTTATGGCGGCCATATTGGATTTTTCAATTTTTAGATCCAGCGAAAAATTTTCATTACCTTGATATCCAGCAAGTACATAAAACTCGAAAGTTACGATAAAAAAAAAACAATTTTTTTTAAAGTTCGACAGTTGGCCACCACTTTGACGTAAAATGGCATTGCGCCATTTGCATTTTTTTATCAATAATCACAGTCATTTCGTTAAAAGCAAAACTGAGTTTCCTCTGAAATGTTTCGCAAATGTTAATTTTATTTTGCTTTCTTTCTGTGAAATAACATATCTATTAATTAAGTATACCAACAAAAGAATAACAAAATGAAGGCATCTAATAAACTAGGTACTAATATAATTTTTAATGACTTAATTTTTAGCAATTCTCTCTCATATTAATTATTATCAGGTAGATTTGCAAAATGCCTACCGTCTACCTCTTGACATTTCTGACAGTTTGGAAATACTTTTCGAATGACTCTAGTAAGGATATTCGTAAAGGAGGATCGAATTCGTAAATCTTATTTTTTACGTGGCCCCATATGATGATGCAAAAGAGCGGCTTAAAATAAAATACGCGGTATTTTTATCTGTGAGTGTATAAGGTCTAAAAGGAAAAAAGTAGACAAGTACAATTACCAACTATTCCACATCATACATTAAACCCAAATCGGGTTTGAAATCGCCTTTCCTGGACTTCTATGGCCCAATGGTGCCTCTTATGTTTATTAAACACCTCACAGTTAGTAAACCTACTTTCGTCAGACTACAACACGTTGTTCGAAAATTCTGGATCTTCAATACATTTACTTGTATACCATTCTGAAAATCGCATTCTTCTTTGAAAATCAGTTTCTATGAGCCCCTGAACAATCGTAGGTTTGTAAGGATGTAACCTGTTTTTCTTTAGTACACGTTGTACAGTGGATTTTGGTGTGTTTATGTTACGCTCTATAGTTCTGACAGATGTTCTGGGATTTCTGTTGACAGCTTGAAAAATATTTCGGTCGCGGTTGTGATTTGCAATATTGTACTTTCCTTTAAGTTGGTCAAATGCTCCACAAGTAATAAAATTCGTAACAATTCTTCCAAAATATGTTTTATGGGGCTGTCGTCTTCTCGGTGTACCTCCAAATGTCCAAATATCTAGCTGCTGCAGCATCAGCATTTCTGTGTAACTGCAAATACAGCGTTAACATGTCAAACTTTTCTTCATTGGAATAAGCCATTATGTATTTTGAAGTCTTAAAGGAAATTCTCACAAGAAATCTAACTGACAATCTAAGAGGAATAGAATTCAACACGATTTTGCTAAATCACAGTACACAGGACCTATAATCGTTTAAACAAAAATGCAAATGGCGCGATGTCACTTTACCTCAAAGTCATGGCCAACTGTTCAAATTTAAAAAAAAAAATGTTTTTTTATCGTAACTTCCGAGTTTTATGTACTTGCGGGATATCAATGTAATGGAAATTTTTCGCTGAATTTGAAAATCGAAAAATCCAATATGGTCGTCATAAGAAAAACCAAAGTTGTAGTGCATGTCGAAAAAACAAAAGACGATAGCGAGTTTTGACATACGCCTTATTGTTTGCCTCAAAAAACTATTCCAATAACGTCGCACTTTGACAGTTGTCAAATAAACTACTTCGAATTTATAAGAAAAAAACTAAATCCGCCTTTTTTTATTTTTTACAATATCTCAGAAACCAATAGTCCGCGGTCTAATTTGAAACCAGATCTGAAATCAGCATCAGATTCCCTAAAATATTCCCATTTAACCTTTGTTGTAGCTATTATAGTTTGATAAATTTGGGACACACTGTATAAAGCAAATAGATTATTATTGCCACTATAGTGTGTTAATGTGGTTTGGAAAATGGAGCAGACGTAGGCCGTATCACAGCCAAAGCAAAGAATGAAGTCGAGCCGATCAAGTCGGCATTTGCATAAGAAGAACACAAAAGAATGCGATACGCAAGCTATAAAAAAAGTCTGTTTTAAAACTAGGAGGAGTAATTCGAATTTTCGGCGCGAAAATGGCGGTATTTTATTGGCCGAATGACGGCCCGATTTACACAAGCAAACTTCTTCTGACGTTTCTCGAATTTGACAATTCGAATTTTCAAATATTTTTTGTGGGTTCGTTGTTATTTTTAATTTTTACTTGTCCAGTTCTCTAATTTTCTTGGTTTTATATTGTTATATTGTCCAAAAATTCTTTTAAGAACTCATAATATCGCACTTTGCGTTATTTCGTTGTTTTTGCCATGGATCCGGCCATCCCAAGTACTAGCGGCTGCAGCGGAGGCGGAAATTCTCCACCCAAAAAACGAAAACGTTTAGATTTGGGCCATGTCTTTGGCAGAGAAACAGTATATATTGTAAATTTATACAAGTAATTAACAGCAGACAAGCCTTTAATAAAAACATCTTTTCTGATTTCGAAAATTGCTGAAGCAGGAGGTAAAACTGACTCCTTTATATTATTCCCTAAAGGGGCTAAACATTTTTGGGTATTTCTAATTATTTTTAGGGATTGCGAAGTCCACAGTTTACCGCACTCTGAAAGAGTATAGGGAAACCGGAAAAGTGGTCGCTTCTAAGTATTGTGGTGGAAGACCTGTGACCGTTAAAACCCTCAATGAAGGCCAAAAAAATGAAATAAGGAGGCTTGTACATAGCTTTTTTTTTAAATAAAATTCCCACTCTAAATAAAATACTTGAGGTCTTAAAAAGCCGCAATGATCTGCCATTAATGTCCTGAACATCTTTTTACCGTCTAACGAAGCAAATAAATTTTAATTCAGTTTTTCAAAGTATTGAAATGCTTGGATCTAAAATTATTATTCTATAGCTACATGAAAAGAAACCTCAAGAGTATTTTAATTGAACGAGGTGACATTGTCGTATGGAGAAATACATATTTAAGAAGTATCCAGCGGTACAGGCGTGAAAAGCGTCCCATTTTTTATCTTGATGAAACTTGGGTCAATGAGGGACATAGCAAAGAAAAAGTGTGGGTGGACTAAGAAATTAGAAATAGACGTCATACTCTATCTTTTCTCTCAAGATTTTACAGCCAATTTGTTAACGCTCTTACTGAACTAACTGAACACCCAGTAGTATCGGTATTAGTTTCAGTTTGTAGAATTCGGCTCTAACTGAGATGGTAAAATTTCAAATTATCTATTTTCTCTTGTATTTTGATAATGATCCATTTCTGCACTTGCTACTTTTATACTAATTTTATTCCATATTTTTGAATGTGATTTTAGAATGAATAGATCATACCTATTAGTAAGTAAGTTTAATTTCAACATTAGAACTTCGGTAGACCATAAAATTGTCTACCTAATCCCCTAGTTGATCTCACATTTCCCGCTACCATACAAACTAGCACAGCAGTATGTTTACGGGATGTTCATTAGAAAACTTCATCTAGCTGACTGTGAAATGTCAAAAGAAGAAGATGGAGAAACAAAAGTCCATTTACTTTGATCATCCTTTTCTGTCAAAATTTCATAGCCTACTAGATGAAGTTTTCTAATGAACACCCCGTACATTCTAAAGCGTAGCTTTGAAGCCCTGGTCTGGTATCGTTCAGTGGAATTTCTTCCATCAGGCGTTTTGTCGATGATGCAAAGGGCAAATCGAGCTCTCATGCCCAATGGTTGCTAGTCTATTGCACCATGGAATCATAGACCATAATGCATTTTGACTAGCCATGAAAGCCTTCACAGTGCTTAATAGATTTCTTTGGCGTCTATAGAGAGCATTAGGAAATACTGGTAACAGGTTATCGAAAAATAAGTAGAGTTTGCTTAATAAACCCATGTCTTAAAATCAACCTGTATTTTGTTTCAGTTTTAACTTTTACATTTAGTTATAACTAAAATTTAATATAATATATTTTTCAGTTATGTAAAAGGGACTGGACATTTTAAAACACAAACAGGTATGTTTATGTTTCCGTTAGATCTTTCCAAAAATTTTAACTAAACTCCAGTATCTTGTAGACAGTATTTGTAGCATACATAGGTACCCCTTCATGGTTTGTCGCTCATGTCAAGTCCAGAATTTTAGTGGACAATTTTTGACACAAAAGATATTATGTTAAAATCTGCTAAAGTGAGAGAAAAAAAGAACAATAAAAATAGCTGTTTGCAATATTCCCCTGTTTGCAATTTCCCCCTGTTCGCAATATATGAATTATATTAGAAATTTAATCAAGGATGTTGGAAAGAACTAGAACTAATACCCAAACATACCTAATTTTGTTTCAGAATGTCTAGTCCTTCTCACATAAATTAAAAATAACACAACAACATGTGTTATTTTCTACATATCTTTTAATAAGGGTTGGTATACGACACATGTTATGTAAAAAAAACAATACAAATAGAAAGTACAACTCATATGTGGCACAGGAAGAATGTCTGAAGTTAAGTCTTGTGTGAGTTTTTTTAGGCCTGAATGTACAAGCCACACTCTAAGTCATGTTCAGCAAAACTCAACTGGTACTTGAGCCCAAGTTTCTTATGGGTGAGTTTAACTTACAGTTGAGTTTAGCTGAACTGGATTTTGAGTGTAACTCTCAGTGTAACTTGTATAATTGTACCTTAGTGTGTTGCCTTGTACCAGCAAATGGAATAACTTGTCTTTATTTTGTCTTCAACCACCCATGGTCACTAATCTTTTTTTGTGACAATAAGCTGTGGGAGCTGTTGTTAAATTAGATATCTTTAATATTTGCACTCAAATGCAAGGGCTAATAAAAAAGCAGTACTGAAATACATAACTTATTGATCCCACAAAATCCAGATTATGGAAATGGGTTTAGTGCACTGGCATTAGTTATGGTGGTTATATTGGTTATTCCTCCGGTTATTCACAACAACTCATTTCCAAAACATCAGCTTTCAGTTTACTATTTTGCTACTCATTCTTTCCCACTTTTTCCAGTTAGTTGGAAAATATTGTAGGTATGTTTGCTTAAAAGGCTTGGTATCAGAACAATTGCATTAGGATAATGTAGTTCACCCTCGATTACACTTATAGGTTCCGTGAAGAACTGTTATTGGTTCTGCATATTGTATTATCTTCAAAAAGCACTCATCATCTTCATGAAAGTTATGTGAGCATAGGTATGATGAAGAAACTAAAGAACGTTCTAGAGATTTTGGATTGTAACTTTTAACAAACCATTTCATAGGCTTTTAAATTAGGCTTAACAAAGAATAGGACCTCCTTTATACAGTTACATAACGATGTAAAAACTTCAATATTGGCTTAAATCAAATCATTTTTCATACTCTTTAACTGAAAAACGTAAACATATTATAACATAACCTCATTTCATAAAAAGAAAATAATACATCATAAACATGTTTCATTAAAGACCCGACGCCTCGAGAACTTGGCGTGTTCTAGTAGAAAGAGATAGCTAGTCAATAATATTTAAAAAGAAAGAGAGATGAGAAGTTCTGCTAAATGACGTTGGCTGCATCGCGCTCGCCCAGTTCCCATGTCTATTGCATATCCTAGTCTACGATAATTTTTAGTAACTTTTTTGGTAACTTTCATCGTGTAAATCTATCTTTGGCCTTTACTCCTCCTAGTTTTAAAACAGAGATAGATGTAAGCACTTCTAGAGCGGTGGGATGTAGAAGGTCACCATAGCATACAGAGTTATTTATCTTTTTGGGCCGTGTATTAAAGGGATGTTGTTCCGTGTGGAGTAATAACTTAACTTATACTACAGTGTTGAAGCATGAGCATTCGTTGAGCTATTATTGTTTCTTTATTATTTGTAAAATGTTAAAGTAGCTGTTACTAAGACCTTCAACATCTTGCTTTTTGTTAATGCTCTTTGAATTTTTCTTTATTTCGATCATCTCATGTATAAGCCTCTTTTGATAATTTTTTTGGCGACCTAAGATATTAACGTTATCAAAATTAAATGAATGCATGTATTTATCAGAGTGTTCTGCTAGTGCGGTCTTTTGCTTACAAATAATCAAACTAATTGGTCGAATACTTCTCTTATGTTCCTGAATTCTAGTCCTCAGGTATCTCCCAGTTTGACCAATATACACACCATCACAATCACCACAACTAATCTCATAGATAATCCCACTCTCATAATCCTTATGAATCTTATGTTTCAATTTTGAAAAATGTTTTTTATTTGTGTTTTCATTACTAAAAGCGACTGTGATGTTTTCGTCGTTTAATATTTTTGCCAAACGCTCTGAAAGATTTTCCACGTAGGGAGAGGAGGTTTCCATTTATGGAATGCCTTTTTCACAATTTTAGTGTCCTGAGGATTGCTCTGTTTTAGAGCCGAAACGTCGACAATTATAACGGTTCACATCCCGTAATCGTTTTATTGATCCTTACCAAACTATCCACCGTACAATATATATCTGGGATCACCAATAACAGCTGCTCAAACTCAATCAGAAGCTTCCTCACAGAGTCCCTGAACCGCCCCGGATCTCTCAGACATCGCAGAGTAAGGGATAAATTATTAAATATAGTTCTGCTGCGATATATCACAGAATCTCTAGTATGAGCTGTCAAAGGAATCGGTAGTGGAACCACATGCGAGGACCGAGTTTCCCTCTGGTTGGGTTTCTGAATTTGTTCCCGATACCTTGCATGTACCTTGCACGCTGTCTCTAAAATGTACAATGACGCCAATGTTAGGAGACCTTGACGACCACAAAGACAGCGTACTGCTCGCTTCTGCAGCAGAAGCCATACCCCAGGTGGGACTCAATCAAAGCAAAATACGCCTTTCTGGTTACTGTAACGCCTAACTGTGTTCTAATGACCCGAAGAGCATAATATCCTGAGGAAAGCTTTGCTCTCAGGGGTTTGATGTGGGCATCAAACTTCAGCCCATGGTCCATAAGCAGCCCCAAAAATGGATTCTCCCTCACTTTCCCTATGTATCTGCCATCCAAGGTCAAATCAATGTCTGCCTTAAAATTCATAACACAGGTTTAGTTTAAATTGAGGGATAACTGATTAGTAATACACCACCTTTTTATTACAGTTATATCTTCATGCATTCTCCTTCCAAGTAACTGGTCATCTCCCCCTCATCCACAAAATGTTCGCATTGTCCGCATAAAGAGTAAACTTTCCCTCTATATCTAATCCAGCGACATCATTAAAATATATCAGGAACAAAAGAGGCCCCAAAGCTGATCCCTGTGGAACTCCCCTTGCAACCTCCAGACTGCATAAGGTTGCACCATCATATTGTACGCGTTGTACCCTTCCACCCAGTCGAGAGCACATCCTCTGACCCCATACGTCCCCAACTTGAAAATGAGGATATTGTGGTTGACACAAGGCTTCAAACTTCAAACGCTTTGGAGAGATCTCAAAAAAGGGCCGCAGTCGAGTCTCCACTGTTGAGGGCAAAGAAAAGAGACTCAAGAAAAGAAAAAATAGCATAGTTTGTACCAGTGGATGGTCTGAAGCCAAGCCAAGTTGATTCTCACTTAGCATTTTATTTGTCACCAGCTAAGACATCATTCGAGATTTTACCAACTTCTCTACAATTTTAGACATGGCAGGCAGTAGCGCGATAGGCCTGACTGCCGAAGAGTCATTCTTGTCGCCGCCCTTGAAGATGGGAACCACCGTGGCCCTTTTCAAGCATTCCGGGAATATGCCCTTTAGAAACGACATGTTTATTATGGCCTCGCCAAGTATCTGCAGTATGCGACTGGAAAATATACCCGCTGCCATACCATCCCAGCCCGTAGATTTTTTATTTGTCACACTACCTATTGTACATTTTAATTCGTCACAACTATAGGAGTTAGAAAAAAAAAATTGAGGGCATTGATGTGACCAAGGAAATCCTTAAAATCCTCCACAGTTCCACCTGACACTAGTCTTTCACCAATGCTACAGAAAAATGCATTAAAAGTTCCTGTTTTTCCCCCCAAATTCGCCAATCACATAGGTTCACGTCGTTGCACGACCAAAGGGAGAGCTGTGCCCCGCTAACGGTACGAGTCGCATATGTGGTCCATGTGAGTGATTTGTCCAGGATGACTCCTAGAAATTTTCCTTCGTTGGTAAATGGGATTGTCGTCCCGAACTTATTACCATTTACCCGAAGGAAGTCCAGCCTCTTCCTTCGGGTAAATGGCACAATTACCGTTTTCATAGGTTTTCTTTTGAACACCAGCTGTGTCCAACATCCAGCACCTCTTGCAACGTGCTGGAGATCTCGACTCCCCATACTTCCAAAGTAGCTAGAAGGTTGTCCACTAGTAGGAACCACAAGAGTGGTGAAAGGTCTCCGCCCTGTGGACAACCTCCCTCTGTTGTGAATCTGACGTGTCGTTGTTTAATGATGTAGTGATCAGTCTGGATTCTAACCTGTTGCGAATCCAGTTGGTTATTGTTGGTTCGACCCTTCTCGCTTTGCTGGCGTTGAGGAGGGTGTCTGGACGCGTATTATTAAAGGCCCCTACGATGTCTATGAAAATACCAACTGCGACACCCTTTGTATCCAGGGTATCTTGGATTTTCTCTGCCAGGTGGTAGCCTGGTATGCATGCTGTTCCTTATTAAGGGGGTACATTGTTAGCGCTCCCTCCCTCATGTATAGGTCTAGCAGCTTTTCCAAGCTTTTTAGCAAGAAAGAGGTTAGACTGATTGGCCTGAGCGATTTAAGATCTTTTCCCCTACATCCCATCTTTGGTATGTCCTCACCCTGGAGCACCCTCGAGCAGCAGTGTGGAATAAAGTTCCATGCAAGGCTTGCTCTAAACGGCTTTGTTAATAGAGGTGCGAGTTGATTAAGGCCCTGTTGTAGTAGTGCGGGGAACACTCCATCCTCCCCAGGTGTTTTGTATGGTTGAAAAGCCATAATCGTGGATTTTAACAGGGTTAGTCTGACCACTTTTCTGGAGAGCTCCCAATCTGCCCTGTTGGGTCGTAAATCGTAAATCGTACCAAGGGGCTTGTGTTAGTCATCAAATTTGACTGCCGGGTACCCGGGAAATAACAGATTGCCAGCATCTCTAACGTTTCACTACCAGTGGAGGTGTAGGTTCCATCGGACTGTTTTATCGATTCAAGCTCCTGACACGGCTCTCTGGAGAGACTCCTGTTGGCAGGTCTTCGATCCCGTCACAGAACCTTCTCCAAGACTCTCATTTAGCAGCCCTGATCTGCTTCTTGTAGTTAATAAGGGCCTGTCTGTAAGTGTTCTAGCCGCCGGGTATTTTTCCTTTATTAAAGAGTCGTCGGACATTATTCCTCTGACTTTCCAGGCGGTTATTCCACCAGATTGTTTGTCTTTTTTTGTTCTCGTTGGACAGTTATCTTCATAGGCCTGAAGAGCAGCTTTTGCCAGCCGCTCGGCTGCCAGCTCTATGTTGATATGTTTCAGTATGTAATAGGGTATTTACTTTTTAACTAAGTTATCTGCGCCCACATTGGACCTCAAAATTTTGCTCAAAAATCCTGTTTTACACTGAAATTTATGAATTTCTACATATTTGGTTTGTTTTTGATATTTTTCAAAGTTAACTAATATCGCCATTATGGTTAGAGATATCACACTTTTGAATACACTGTCGTCTTAGTTGGAAAAAATTAGCTGAAAATGAATACCCACTTCAAAGGTCTATTCTTGAAAATAACAAAGTTAGTCAGTATTTCCGTTCCGGTTAGAGATATCAAGTTTTTCATTACACTGTTGTTTTAGTTAGAAAAAATTAGTTGAAAATGAGTACCCACTTCAGGGGTCCACCTTTGAAAATAACAATGTTAACCAATATCGCCGCTGCCGTTGGAGATAACAAAATTCCAATTGTACAATCGTCTTAGTTGGAAAAAATTAGCTGAAAATGAGTACCCACTTCAGGGGTCCATTTTGAAAATAACCAAGTTAGGCAATATCTCGACTGCGATTAGAGATACCAAAAAAATAACAATGTTAGCTAACATCTCGGCTACGATTAAAGATATGAAATTCTGATTAGACCATCGGCTTAATTGGAAAAAGTTAGCTACAAAAACTACAATTTTTTAAGTAATAATGTGTAGATACTTGTATAATGTAAATGAAATTTTGCACCAGCCATCCTCCTCCTAAAAGCCAGACCTGATACCTGAACTTGATCTATTCCGATCCTGAGAGTAATGGTACGTCCCCATGTGCGGATATGGCGTATATTGCGGATCCACAGTGTTGCCGCAGGTCAAAATTTTACAAATTTTTTCTTATTAGACTTTTTGATTGATGATTTGTCTAGTATAAAATATAAATATATAGTCTAGTATAAAATAAAATATAAAAATAATAAGTTAATGTATGTAAACAAAATAACTTGACAATTAACATTTGACAGACACACACCAATAATCCAAATTAGTGCGCCAAAAAAGTCAATTTTTGCCGACTTATATCACTTTAATGAGAATGCAGAAATTTGGCAACACTTAGCAAGAAACTTCAATTTCAACCAATCAGACCACAGCGCCAAATCCGCAATATCCGCCATATCCGCACATGGGGACGAACCATAAGTTACAGGTTAAAGGGGTACATCAACTTACTTTATAGTTGAGTTTAACTAAATCGGGTGGAGCATTTCGCCTGGTAAACATAACTCGGTCGTCTCTTTCTTTCTCATTAAAGTAGTTGTCCTTTTTTAACTCACTGGAGCATTTTGGTGGGACTATTGGAACTTATTAGAATTTCAATCACGTAAGCGAAAGAGACAGCTGGGAACAACAACCGTAACCCCTTTATGATTCCGTCCATAAACTGATTCGACTATCCTTATCCGCCGCTTCCGTTTCCGAGGCAAAAGGATATCTAATAGTTCATTGGGTACCTGGTTTTGATTCTAATTATCGTTTGTAGTATTTTTCTTTTTTAAATATAAACACCGTTTCACAACTTGTTGTTTTTGTGATTTCTGGGTGAAAGATTTGGATGTCAACTGTCTAAACTGTGAAAACCCTAATAGGCATTTTCCAACGAACCGCTCCGTTTACACCGCCAGTAGAACTAGAACTCTGTCACCGTCTGTTTAAAAGCTACACTGGAACAAATGGGCCCTTCACCACATTAATCCGAAGGGTGGCGCCCGAGTTAGTCGAAGAAGTTCACCGACGCAGCATGTGAGCAGACGATCTCATCGACACCAGCTTAACATCAAATTATTGAACCAACGAAGCGGCGCTACAATTCAAAATGATAACTATAATTTTTAATGTAAAAATTGTAAAGGAACCGAAAGAAAAAATAATAAAAATCCTTATTTTTCAAAAAAATGCTGTTAGCTTTTCAAGTTCAAAAACATTTTTTTTTTCGTCTAAAAATATTTCTTAAAAAGAAATTTAAAAGGTTTTGTGTATAAAATTGAAAATGACAACATCTGTTTTTCCGAAAAAAAAAGATAAAACTGATAGAAAAACCTTGTATATCCGCTACTTAGCAGTGAATGTACAAACTATTATTGTTACGGTTAAGAATGTCAGTCAATTAAAGATCTCGTCTTGATATTTAGTCTCGGTTCTCAATTATTATTAACAAGCGGCTTTTTAGTACGTATTGCTTTCTACGCTTTTTAACTGCATTCCTCCCTGCTTCTTCTACGTCCAATTTGGAGCAAAATTAGCCCCTTTAAGCACTGACTTAGTCATTACCATCAGCAATAAACAGTAACAATATTATTGTTCAAGTCACGAAATCTGCAAAATCTCCTATTGCATAACAATCTTTATGCGTTTCTACATATAACTAATGCGGTTGATTTTCTGCTTGTTTCAGGGAATGTGAAGACCTCCCTTTTATCGGGGGGCAAGTTCAACGTGACGTGGCACCTGGGATACCCCCACAAAGTACGTATAAATACCAAATAACATTAGCAACTAGATTGCGAAAACCTTGCACCTGTTATGGCGTACAAACGAGCGCGATTCAATTAAATTACAGTAATTGTGCAAAAAGCATGTCTTAATGGACAATTACGTTCGTGCATTACTCTGTGGCACGTATAAAAATGCGACCAATTAGTTCGAGTCCGATTTGGACTTTCTATTGTTGTTATTGCCAAATTTGGCGAACGTTAGAAGAAAGTTCTGCTTTAGGGTGGATTCAAGATACAGCTGCTCGATGATTTGGAGAGGCCGCTCCTGGACTTGACGCCCCGCGTAGAAGGATCCGAGTTCGTGTCTGACGATGCTACGTAAGCTCAGCTCTAAGACACTTCAAGTGGTTTGGGATTTTCAATAAGCTTCTATTTCAGCGCTCAGACCTATCAGGTTCAGTTGCCTGGTAACTTCACCTGCCCCAACTGCACTCTCAGATTGCTCAGGCAGGCGTTGGAATGGGGAGCGGGATACAGATTCTGGTCATGCGCGGACGTCGACATTAAAGCCAGTAAGTATTATCAATTTTGAAAACACTATCGTCTTAGTTGAAAAAAGTTAGCTGAAAATGAAAACCCCACTTCAGGGGTGTATTTTTGAAAACAACAAAGTTAGTCAATATCTCCGATCTGGTTATAGATATCAAAATTTCGAATGCAACATCGTCTCAGTTGCAAAAAGTTACATGAAATGAGCACTCACTTCAGAGAAGAATATAAAGAAAAATAAAAAAGAAAAATAGAAAAACTGACGAAATCAGAAAAGTTACAACCCTCTCGAACTGGGTCAGGGATTTGTTAAATATGACAGAACTATATCATCTTAGTTAAAAAAAAAACTAGCTGAAATCGAGTACCCACTTCACAGGTATAATTCTGAAAATTAGAAAGTTAGAATTTTCTCGAAGTGTGTAACAGTTGCGTCAAATTTAAGAGCACCATTATGGGTATAATTTTGAGAATAAGAAAGTTAGAATTTACTTGAAGTGGCAGTTGCGTCAAATCTGACAACCCCATCAACTTAGTTGGAAAAAATAGCTAAAAATGAATATCCACTTCATGGGTCTAATTTCAAAAGTGGAAGATCTTTAATTTCTTTGAACTGAGTGACAGCTTTTTTAAATCTGACAGCACCACCGTCTTAGTTGGAAAAAAGTAGCTGAAAATGAGTACCCACTTAATGGGTCTAATTTTGAAAATAAGAAAGTTAGAATTTACTTGAAGTGGGTGACAGTTGCGTCAAATCTGACAACCCCATGAACTTAGTTGGAAAAAACGCTAAAAATGAATATCCACTTCATGGGTCTAATTTCAAAAGTAGAAAATCTTTAATTTTTTTGAACTGGGTGACAGTTTTTTTAGATCTGACATCACCACCGTCTTAGTTGGAAAAAAGGAGCTGAAAATGAGAACCCTCTTTATGGGTCTAACTTTGAAAATAAGTTAAAATTTACTTAAAATCGGAGTTTTATATATTATGAGGAATGAGAAAAGTTAAAAGTTGAGTAAGTAGTAAACTACGTGAGAGCTTTTTCAAATCTGACAGCACCATCGTCTTAGTTGGTAAAAAGTAGCTGAAAATGAGTACCCACCTCAAGGGTCTATCTTTGAAAATAACAAAGTTAACCAATATCTCCGTTATGATTAGAGATCTCCGTTATGATGATCGAATACCCACTTATACAATATTAATCAGTATCTCTGTGCCGGTTTACGTTCGGTTTCAGCGAGAAACCTAAAACTTCCGTCGTAAAGTTCGATTTTCTCAAGCAGGAATAAGAATGAAACTTTATTTTGTCCACATGTTGGTCGCCAAATATCCAGAAATGTTTTTTTAAACCCATTTGGTTGATTTAGTTCATCTTAGATTTTTGATCTCTATACCTTATGGGTATAGGGGTATTAGATGTCGGAGTAGTTGTTTCTGTTTGTTTCCTTCTTAACAATATTTTTGGAAATATTGAAAGTTTTCAATTTCCAATTAGTAAATATTGCCCTTTTGCATATTTTAAACCAGAGTTTTCTGCGAAAAAGCTAAAAATTTCGATCACTATCTCCGTTATGGTTAGAGATATCAAAATTCTAATTGAACCCTAGTTTTAGTTTGAAAAATTTAATTGAAAATGAGTAGGCACCCATTTCAGAGTTGTACTTTTCTTTAAAAAAAGAGTAAATATTCCATTCTACTCTTTATTACCAATTTTGAAACATAAAGTTTTATTCTTTGAACAAATGCCTTCAATTTCAAATTTCGAAAAGCCGTAATGCACAAGTGCAAAGATGCAGTTGACATTGACAATTGTCATAAAAGCTGGAAATGGAAAGTAAGTGGAGTCGCCATTTTTTTATCAGTAGTAAATTTTCTTAATATTAAAGCGTTAGTAAGAAATATAAACATTGCATCTTTTATTTTGAAAAAGATTAAATACTCCATTTTACTCTCAATTACCAATCTTGGAGCCTAGAATTTCAGTTTTTATTTTAAGGATTTATTGGTCATGGATTAAGGGCGACTTTTACAAGTTCAAGTAAAACTTCAGATTGAAGATAAAACACCAGAGTTCATGTACCTGACAGATAAATAATGCAATGTAGGTTATATCTGGAGTTTTATCTTCAATCTAAAGTTTTACTTGAACTTGTAAAAGTCACCCTAAGAGAAAACATTTGCCCATGATGTAAAAAACCTTCAAAAAGTACAAAAATGCAATTACTGATAGTAAAGAGTAAGTGACGAGTATTTTCTATTTTTTTTTCCTATATCTGAAAAATGTTTTCTAATATTAAAGCGTTAATACCGAAGGCGCTTTCCAGTAGCTGTATTTTAACGAGTAATACCCGATTTAGCACTTTATTACAATTTTTTAGACAGAAAAATAATCAAACTATTTATTCTATTTCGTAAAGATTCATTCATTGATCAAAAAATATCTGAAAATGAGCAATATCTCGTAATGATTAGAGATATCAAAATTCTGACTGCACCGTCCTCTTAGTTGGAAAATATTAGCTGAAAATGAGTACCCACTTCAAGAGTCTATCTTTGAAAATAACAAAGTTATCCAATATCTCCGTTATGGTTAGAGATATCAAAATTTTGATTACACCGTTGTCTTAGTAGGAAAAAATTCCCTGAAAACGAGTACCCACTTCAGGGGTGTATCTTTGAAAATAACAAAGTTAACCGATATCTCCGTTCCAGTTAGAGGTATCAAAAATCCGATTGCACCATCGTCTTAGTTGGAAAAAAATAACTGGAGGAGTCTAGCTTTGAAAATAACTAAGTGAACCAATGTCTCCTTTATAATTAGAGGCATCAAAAATCATGGTCTTAGTTAGAAAAAATTAACTGAAAATGAGTACCCACTTTAGGGGTGTATTTTTGAACATCACAAAGCTAACCAATATGTCCCTTATGGTTAAAGATATCAAAATTCTGATTACACCGTTGTATTTGTAGAACAAAAAATTCCCTGAAAACGAGTACCCACTTCAGGGGTGTATCTTTGAAAATAACAAAGTTAACCAAAATTTCCGTTATGGTTAGAGATATCAAAATTTTGATTACACCGTTGTCTTAGTAGGCAAAAAATCCCTGAAAACGAGTACCCACTTCAGGGGTGTATCTTTGAAAATAACAAAGTTAACCGATATCTCCGTTCCAGTTAGAGGTATCAAAAATCCGATTGCACCATCTTCTTAGTTGGAAAAAAATAACTGGAGGAGTCTAGCTTTGAAAATAACTAAGTGAACCAATGTCTCCTTTATAATTAGAGGCATCAAAAATCATGGTCTTAGTTAGAAAAAATTAACTGAAAATGAGTACCCACTTTAGGGGTGTATTTTTGAAAATCACAAAGCTAACCAATATGTCCCTTATGGTTAAAGATATCAAAATTCTGATTACACCGTTGTATTTGTAGAACAAAAAATTCCCTGAAAACGAGTACCCACTTCAGGGGTGTATCTTTGAAAATAACAAAGTTAACCAATATTTCCGTTATGGTTAGAGATATCAAAATTTTGATTACACCGTTGTCTTAGTAGGCAAAAAATCCCTGAAAACGAGTACCCACTTCAGGGGTGTATCTTTGAAAATAACAAAGTTAACCGATATCTCCGTTCCAGTTAGAGGTATCAAAAATCCGATTACACCATCTTCTTAGTTGGAAAAAAAATAACTAAAAATGAGTACCCACTTCAGGGGTCTATCTTTAAAAATAACAAAGTTAATCAATATCTTCCTTATGATTAGAGGCATCAAAAATCTGATTGCATTATGGTCTTAATTGGAAAAAATTTGCTGTAAACGCATACCCACTTTAGGGTTCTATCTTTGAAAATGCGTTCCGGTTAGAGATTTTTAAAATAGTATTTTTGAAAATAACAAAGTTAACCAATATCTCCATTATGGTTAAAGATATCAAAATTCTGATTGCACCGTCGTCTGAGTTGGAAAAAATTTGCTGAAAACGAGTACCCACCTCTATCTTTGAAAATAACAAAATGAACCACTATCTCCGTATGATTAGTGGCATAAAAAATCTGATTGCATCATGGTCTTAGTTGGAAAAAATTAGCTGAAAATGAGTACCCATTTCAGGGATGTATTTTTGAAAATAACAAAGTTAACCATAATCTCCGTTATAGTTAGAGATATCAAAATTCTGATTGCACCGTTGTCTTAGTTGGAATAAATTAGCTGAATATGAGTAACCACTTCAGGAGTCTATTTTTGGAAATAACAAAGTTAACCAATATCTCAATTATAGTTAAAGATATCAAAATTCTGATTGCACCGTCGTCTTAGTTGGAAAATATTTGCTGAAAACGAGTATCCACTTCAGGGGAAAATTAAAAAGTTGACCGATATCTCCGTTCCGGTTAGAGGTATCAAAAATCCGATTGCACCATCGTCTTAGTTGGAAAAAAATAACTGAAAAAGAGTACCTACTTCAGGGATGTATTTTTTTAAATAAAAAAGTTAATCAATATCTCCGTTATGGTTAGAGATATGAAAGTTCTGATTTCACCGTTGTCTAAGTCAGAAAAAATTAGCTGATAATGAGAACCAACTTCAGGCTTCTATCTATGAAAATAACAAAGTTAACCAATATCTCCGTTATTGTTAGAGATATAAAAATGCTAATTAAACCCTCGTCGTAAGTGAAAAAAATTGCTGAAAATGATTACCCACTTCAGAAGTATATCCTGGAAAATAACAAAGTTAACCAATCTCTCCGTTAGGTTAAAGATATTAGAATGCTGTTTGCACCGACGTCTTAGTTGGAAAAAATAACTGAAAATGAGTACCCACTTCAGGGGTCTATCTTCGAAAATAACGCAGTTAACCAATTCTCCGCTATGGTTACATGTAACAAAATTCTTAATGCAGCTTCGTCGTAATGGGAAAAAATATGCTGAAAATAAGTACCAACTCCAGGGGGCTAACTTTGAAAATAACAAAGTTGACCCATATCTTCGTTATGGTTAGAGGTATCAAAATTCTGATTGCACTATCGTATTAGTTGGAAAAAATTTGCTGAAAATGGGTTCCCACTCCAGCGGTCTGTTTTTGAAAATAACGAAGTTAACCAATATCTCCGTTATGGTTAGAGATATCAAAATTTTGATTGCACTGTCGTCTTAGTTGCGAAAAGTTAGTTGAAAATGAGTACCCACTTCAGGGGACCATCTTTGAAAATAACAAAGTTAACCAATATCTCCGTTATGGTTAGAGGTATAAAATATATGATAACACCTTCGTCTTAATTTTTTAATAAAATTTAAATCTCAACATAAATATGGTTCAACTAATAAAATTTGTATTGTTTACCAGGAAAAGATTTTCGGGAATCATGCGGTGGTCACGGCCGCTACCTCCTGGGCAAGTGCAAGTGCGATCGTCTTTACTACGGCTCCGTCTGTCAGTTCCGGGACGAGTGCGTCGAAAACAGCGACTGCGGCGCTCAGGGCGTCTGCGTGGACGTCGACGCGACCACCGCCCCTCAGCGCCAGTGCTATTGTCAATTAGGATGGTTCGGACCCGGCTGCAACAAGCGGTCTCCGGTGAAATCGGCCGAAATCGACTTTGATTTATACACCGAGCGAAAACTCTCCGATACGTTCAAACTTTACTGGCGTATTCTAAAGGAACAGCGCGAGATAGAAGCAGTGATGGTGGTCAATGGAACCAGCTACGCGGCCTTGGGATGGAGACCCAGTGGATTGACTAAAAGCTGCAAGAACTTTCCGCAAATAGGCCCGGTGGGAAAGGCGGAAGACGCGCCTGCGGTTGAGCCGGAGCCAAAGAGCGAGCCCGAACCGGAGCCCGATAGTGAGCCAGAACCGGAACCCACCACTACCGAAAAGCTTCGCAAGTCCACATACAGCAGGAGGTCAGCGGGAGTGTCTACTCCTGCGGCTTTCCCTGATGCAGACAAAGTCGAGACCAGCGTTTCGTTCCAAGTAAGCAAGAAATCGGGCAGGAACAAGAGAGATGTAGAAGACGAGGAGGAGGGTAAGTTTTAGGGTGCCAAAGGGTTGTACACGTATAAGCTCTTTTTAAATAATTGTACAATTTAGGGGAAGTTTTTAACATTGTTTAGATAGCAGGCGGCCCCCGGGCTGCGGGGACCTGTCATACTAATGGTGATGGTTTTACTTCTCTTTAGAAACCGAGGAACCCGAGGCAGAAGCGGAACCAACATCTGAACCTGAACCCGTATCTGAGCCAGAACCCACTTCCCTTCCCGAAACCAGTTCTGAGCCTGAATCTATTTCAGAACCTCATCCTAAATCGGAACCAATTTCTGAACCTGAACCTAGTTCTAAACCTGAACCTAGTTCTGAACCTGAACCTAGCTCTGAGCCTACACCCACCTCAGAACCCGAACCTACCACCAATAATTCAGGTTCGGAAGTCACAACGATCCTCTACTCGTTTCGACATGGCAAACTTGGCCAACCGGACCCTGAACCTTCCTCTGAGCCAAAGTCCGAACCTGAACCTACATCCGAACCGGAACCAACTTCAGAACCTAGCTCTGAACCCTCCTCGGAACCTGAACCTAAATCCGAACCCGAAATAATCTCTGAACCGACCTCAGAGCCTGAACCTAAATCCGAACCCGAACCAATCTCTGAACCGACCTCAGAACCTGAACCTAAATCCGAGCCTGAGCCTAGCTCAGAGCCCGAGCCTAAATCTGAGCCTGAGCCTAGTGTAAAAACGCACGCTAGTTTAGAGGCCGCACCAATAAGCAAGGGAAATAGTGAAGGTAATGGAAGTAACCTTGATTCAAGTACTAATTGGTTGTTAGTGGTGAGGGTATCGTCGACAATATATAATTTTTTTAAAAAGCTATGGGTACATAACTCCCGACTACAAATTGACTTTTTTATTGATTTAGTTCAAAAAAAGTTAACTGAAAATGAGAACCCACGTCAGGGGTCCATCTTTGAAATTAATAGTTGGTCAATATCTCGGTAGTCACTACCTCAAAATGAGTACCCATTTCAAGGGTCCAGCTTTAAAAATAACCAAGTTAACCAATATCGCGGGTACGGTTAGAGATATCAAAATTTAAAATAAACCAACTTTGAAAATTATCACACTATTTCGTATGCGGGGAGAGATATCAACCAATATCTCGGATACGGTTAGAGATATGAAAATTCCGATAATACCATCGCCTTAGTTGGAAAAAGTTAGCTGAAAATGAGTACCCACTTGAGGGGTTTGTCTTTAAAAATAACAAAGTTAGCCAATATCTCGGCTACCGTTAGAAATATAAAAATTTCATTAATACCATTAGTTAAAAAAAGTTAGCTGAAAATGAGCACCCTCTTCAGGGGTTTATCTTTAAAAATAACAAGGTTTGGCAATACATCGGCTACGGTTAGAGATATGAAAATTTCGATAATACGATTGCCTTAGTTGGAAAAAGCTAGCTGAAAATGAGTACCCACTTTAAGGGTCTATCTTTAAAAATAACAAGGTTAGCCAATATCTCGGCTACGGTTAGAGATATGAAAATTTCGATAATACCATCGCCTTAGTTGGAAAAAGCTAGCTGAAAATGAGTACCCACTTTAAGGGTCTATCTTTAAAATAACAAGGTTAGCCAATATCTCGGCTACGGTTAGAGATATGAAAATTTCGATAATACCATTGCCTTAGTTGGAAAAAGTTAGCTGAAAATGAGTGCCCACTTGAAGGGTTTATCTTTAAAAATAACATAGCCAATATCTCGGCCACGGTTAGAGATATGAAAATTTCGATAACACCATTGCCTTAGTTGGAAAAAGTTAGCTGAAAATGAGTGCCCACTTGAGGGGTTTATCTTTAAAAATAACAAAGTTAGCCAATATCTCGGCCACGGTTAGAGAAATGAAAGCTTCGATAACACCATCGCCTTTGTTGGAAAGAATACCCACTTCAGGGGTCTATCTTAAAAAATAACAAGGTTAGCCAATATCTCGGCTACGATTAAATGTATGCAAATTTCGATAATACCATCGCCTTAGTTGGACAAAGATAGCTAAAAATGAGTACCCACTTCAGGGGTCTATCTTTAAAAATAACAAAGTTAGCCAATATCTCGGCTACGGTTAGAGATATGAAAATTTCGATAATACCATCGCCTTAGTTGGAAAAAGCTAGCTGAAAATGAGTACCCACTTTAAGGGTCTATCTTTAAAATAACAAGGTTAGCCAATATCTCGGCTACGGTTAGAGATATGAAAATTTCGATAATACCATTGCCTTAGTTGGAAAAAGTTAGCTGAAAATGAGTGCCCACTTGAAGGGTTTATCTTTAAAAATAACATAGCCAATATCTCGGCCACGGTTAGAGATATGAAAATTTCGATAATACGATTGCCTTAGTTGGAAAAAGCTAGCTGAAAATGAGTACCCACTTTAAGGGTCTATCTTTAAAAATAACAAGGTTAGCCAATATCTCGGCTACGGTTAGAAATATGAAAATTTCGATAATACCATCGCCTTAGTTGGAAAAAGCTAGCTGAAAATGAGTACCCACTTTAAGGGTCTATCTTTAAAAATAACAAGGTTAGCCAATATCTCGGCTACGGTTAGAAATATGAAAATTTCGATAATACCATCGCCTTAGTTGGAAAAAGCTAGCTGAAAATGAGTACCCACTTTAAGGGTCTATCTTTAAAATAACAAGGTTAGCCAATATCTCGGCTACGGTTAGAGATATGAAAATTTCGATAATACCATCGCCTTAGTTGGAAAAAGCTAGCTGAAAATGAGTACCCACTTTAAGGGTCTATCTTTAAAATAACAAGGTTAGCCAATATCTCGGCTACGGT
Organism: Taphrorychus bicolor; assembly: GCA_951812265.1. Classification (NCBI taxonomy): domain Eukaryota; kingdom Metazoa; phylum Arthropoda; class Insecta; order Coleoptera; family Curculionidae; genus Taphrorychus; species Taphrorychus bicolor. Next base: position 38,226,865 of record OX638299.1, on the reverse strand, counting down.
TAGAGATATGAAAATTTCGATAATACCATTGCCTTAGTTGGAAAAAGTTAGCTGAAAATGAGTGCCCACTTGAGGGGTTTATCTTTAAAAATAACATAGCCAATATCTCGGCCACGGTTAGAGATATGAAAATTTCGATAACACCATTGCCTTAGTTGGAAAAAGTTAGCTGAAAATGAGTGCCCACTTGAGGGGTTTATCTTTAAAAATAACAAAGTTAGCCAATATCTCGGCCACGGTTAGAGAAATGAAAGCTTCGATAACACCATCGCCTTTGTTGGAAAGAATACCCACTTCAGGGGTCTATCTTAAAAAATAACAAGGTTAGCCAATATCTCGGCTACGATTAAATGTATGCAAATTTCGATAATACCATCGCCTTAGTTGGAAAAAGATAGCTAAAAAGGAGTACCCACTTCAGGGGTCTATCTTTAAAAATAACAAAGTTAGCCAATATCTCGGCTACGGTTAGAGATATGAAAATTTCGATAATACCATCGCCTTAGTTGGAAAAAGCTAGCTGAAAATGAGTACCCACTTTAAGGGTCTATCTTTAAAATAACAAGGTTAGCCAATATCTCGGCTACGGTTAGAGATATGAAAATTTCGATAATACCATTGCCTTAGTTGGAAAAAGTTAGCTGAAAATGAGTGCCCACTTGAAGGGTTTATCTTTAAAAATAACATAGCCAATATCTCGGCCACGGTTAGAGATATGAAAATTTCGATAATACGATTGCCTTAGTTGGAAAAAGCTAGCTGAAAATGAGTACCCACTTTAAGGGTCTATCTTTAAAAATAACAAGGTTAGCCAATATCTCGGCTACGGTTAGAAATATGAAAATTTCGATAATACCATCGCCTTAGTTGGAAAAAGCTAGCTGAAAATGAGTACCCACTTTAAGGGTCTATCTTTAAAAATAACAAGGTTAGCCAATATCTCGGCTACGGTTAGAAATATGAAAATTTCGATAATACCATCGCCTTAGTTGGAAAAAGCTAGCTGAAAATGAGTACCCACTTTAAGGGTCTATCTTTAAAATAACAAGGTTAGCCAATATCTCGGCTACGGTTAGAGATATGAAAATTTCGATAATACCATCGCCTTAGTTGGAAAAAGCTAGCTGAAAATGAGTACCCACTTTAAGGGTCTATCTTTAAAATAACAAGGTTAGCCAATATCTCGGCTACGGTTAGAAATATGAAAATTTCGATAATACCATTGCCTTAGTTGGAAAAAGTTAGCTGAAAATGAGTGCCCACTTGAGGGGTTTATCTTTAAAAATAACATAGCCAATATCTCGGCCACGGTTAGAGATATGAAAATTTCGATAACACCATTGCCTTAGTTGGAAAAAGTTAGCTGAAAATGAGTGCCCACTTGAGGGGTTTATCTTTAAAAATAACAAAGTTAGCCAATATCTCGGCCACGGTTAGAGAAATGAAAGCTTCGATAACACCATCGCCTTTGTTGGAAAGAATACCCACTTCAGGGGTCTATCTTAAAAAATAACAAGGTTAGCCAATATCTCGGCTACGATTAAATGTATGCAAATTTCGATAATACCATCGCCTTAGTTGGAAAAAGATAGCTAAAAATGAGTACCCACTTCAGGGGTCTATCTTTAAAAATAACAAAGTTAGCCAATATCTCGGCTACGGTTAGAGATATGAAAATTTCGATAATACCATCGCCTTAGTTGGAAAAAATTAGCTGAAAACGAGTTACCCACTTTAGAACTTTCAGCTAACTTTAGAAAAAGTTAGCTGAAAATGAGTACCCACTTCAGGGGTCTATCTTTAAAAATCACAAGGTTAGCCAATATCTCGACTACGGTTAGAGAAATGAAAATTTCGATAATACGATTGCCTTAGTTGGAAAAAGCTAGCTGAAAATGAGTACCCACTTTAAGGGTCTATCTTTAAAAATAACAAGGTTAGCCAATATCTCGGCTACGGTTAGAGATATGAAAATTTCGATAACACCATTGCCTTAGTTGGAAAAAGTTAGCTGAAAATGAGTGCCCACTTGAGGGGTTTATCTTTAAAAATAACAAAGTTAGCCAATATCTCGGCCACGGTTAGAGATATGAAAATTTCGATAATACCATCGCCTTAGTTGGAAAAAGTTAGCTGAAAATGAGTGCCCACTTGAGGGGTTTATCTTTAAAAATAACATAGCCAATATCTCGGCCACGGTTAGAGATATGAAAATTTCGATAATACCATCGCCTTAGTCGGAAAAAGTTAGCTGAAAATGAGTACCCACTTCAGGGGTCAAACTTTAAAAATAACAAAGTTAGCCAATATCTCGGCTACGGTTAGAGATATGAAAATTTCGATAATACCATTGCCTTAGTTGGAAAAAGCTAGCTGAAAATGAGTACCCACTTCAGGGGTTTATCTTTAAAAATAACAAAGTTAGCCAATATCTCGGCCACGGTTAGAGATATGAAAATTTCGATAATACCATCGCCTTAGTTGGAAAAAGTTAGCTGAAAATGAGTACCCACTTCAGGGGTCTATCTTAAAAAATAACAAGGTTAGCCAATATCTCGGCTACGATTAAAGGTATGCAAATTTCGATAATACCATCGCCTTAGTTGCAAAAAGTTAGATGAAAATGGGTACCCACTTCAGGGGTCTATCTTTAAAAATAACAAAGTTAGCCAATATCTAAACTACGGTTAGAGATATGAAAATTTCGATAATACCATCGCCTTAGTTGGAAAAATATAGTTGAAAATGAGTACCCACTGCAGGGGTCTATCTTTAAAAATAACAAGGTTAGCCATATCTCGGCTAAGGTTAGAGATATGAAAATTTCGATAATACCATCGCCTTAGTTAGAAAAAGTTAGCTGAAAATGAGTGCCCACTTGAGGGGTTTATCTTTAAAAATAACAAAGTTAGCCAATATCTCGGCCACGGTTAGAGATATGAAAATTTCGATAATACCATCGCCTTAGTTAGAAAAAGTTAGCTGAAAATGAGTGCCCACTTGAGGGGTTTCTCTTTAAAAATAACAAAGTTAGCCAATATCTCGGCCACGGTTAGAGATATGAAAATTTCGATAATACCATCGCCTTAGTTGGAAAAAGTTAGCTGAAAATGAGTACCCACTTCAGGGGTCTATCTTAAAAAAATAACAAGGTTAGCCAATATCTCGACTACGGTTAGAGAAATGAAAGCTTCGATAACACCATCGCCTTAGTTGGAAAAAGCTAGCTGAAAATGAGTACCCACTTTAAGGGTCTATCTTTAAAATAACAAGGTTAGCCAATATCTCGGCTACGGTTAGAGATATGAAAATTTCGATAATACCATCGCCTTAGTTGGAAAAAGCTAGCTGAAAATGAGTACCCACTTTAAGGGTCTATCTTTAAAATAACAAGGTTAGCCAATATCTCGGCTACGGTTAGAGATATGAAAATTTCGATAATACCATTGCCTTAGTTGGAAAAAGTTAGCTGAAAATGAGTGCCCACTTGAGGGGTTTATCTTTAAAAATAACATAGCCAATATCTCGGCCACGGTTAGAGATATGAAAATTTCGATAACACCATTACCTTAGTTGGAAAAAGTTAGCTGAAAATGAGTGCCCACTTGAGGGGTTTATCTTTAAAAATAACAAAGTTAGCCAATATCTCGGCCACGGTTAGAGAAATGAAAGCTTCGATAACACCATCGCCTTTGTTGGAAAGAATACCCACTTCAGGGGTCTATCTTAAAAAATAACAAGGTTAGCCAATATCTCGGCTACGATTAAATGTATGCAAATTTCGATAATACCATCGCCTTAGTTGGAAAAAGATAGCTAAAAAGGAGTACCCACTTCAGGGGTCTATCTTTAAAAATAACAAAGTTAGCCAATATCTCGGCTACGGTTAGAGATATGAAAATTTCGATAATACCATCGCCTTAGTTGGAAAAAGCTAGCTGAAAATGAGTACCCACTTTAAGGGTCTATCTTTAAAATAACAAGGTTAGCCAATATCTCGGCTACGGTTAGAGATATGAAAATTTCGATAATACCATTGCCTTAGTTGGAAAAAGTTAGCTGAAAATGAGTGCCCACTTGAAGGGTTTATCTTTAAAAATAACATAGCCAATATCTCGGCCACGGTTAGAGATATGAAAATTTCGATAATACGATTGCCTTAGTTGGAAAAAGCTAGCTGAAAATGAGTACCCACTTTAAGGGTCTATCTTTAAAAATAACAAGGTTAGCCAATATCTCGGCTACGGTTAGAAATATGAAAATTTCGATAATACCATCGCCTTAGTTGGAAAAAGCTAGCTGAAAATGAGTACCCACTTTAAGGGTCTATCTTTAAAAATAACAAGGTTAGCCAATATCTCGGCTACGGTTAGAAATATGAAAATTTCGATAATACCATCGCCTTAGTTGGAAAAAGCTAGCTGAAAATGAGTACCCACTTTAAGGGTCTATCTTTAAAATAACAAGGTTAGCCAATATCTCGGCTACGGTTAGAGATATGAAAATTTCGATAATACAATCGCCTTAGTTGGAAAAAGCTAGCTGAAAATGAGTACCCACTTTAAGGGTCTATCTTTAAAATAACAAGGTTATCCAATATCTCGGCTACGGTTAGAGATATGAAAATTTCAATAATACCATTGCCTTAGTTGGAAAAAGTTAGCTGAAAATGAGTGCCCACTTGAGGGGTTTATCTTTAAAAATAACATAGCCAATATCTCGGCCACGGTTAGAGATATGAAAATTTCGATAACACCATTGCCTTAGTTGGAAAAAGTTAGCTGAAAATGAGTGCCCACTTGAGGGGTTTATCTTTAAAAATAACAAAGTTAGCCAATATCTCGGCCACGGTTAGAGAAATGAAAGCTTCGATAACACCATCGCCTTTGTTGGAAAGAATACCCACTTCAGGGGTCTATCTTAAAAAATAACAAGGTTAGCCAATATCTCGGCTACGATTAAATGTATGCAAATTTCGATAATACCATCGCCTTAGTTGGAAAAAGATAGCTAAAAATGAGTACCCACTTCAGGGGTCTATCTTTAAAAATAACAAAGTTAGCCAATATCTCGGCTACGGTTAGAGATATGAAAATTTCGATAATACCATCGCCTTAGTTGGAAAAAATTAGCTGAAAACGAGTTACCCACTTTAGAACTTTCAGCTAACTTTAGAAAAAGTTAGCTGAAAATGAGTACCCACTTCAGGGGTCTATCTTTAAAAATCACAAGGTTAGCCAATATCTCGACTACGGTTAGAGAAATGAAAATTTCGATAATACGATTGCCTTAGTTGGAAAAAGCTAGCTGAAAATGAGTACCCACTTTAAGGGTCTATCTTTAAAAATAACAAGGTTAGCCAATATCTCGGCTACGGTTAGAGATATGAAAATTTCGATAACACCATTGCCTTAGTTGGAAAAAGTTAGCTGAAAATGAGTGCCCACTTGAGGGGTTTATCTTTAAAAATAACAAAGTTAGCCAATATCTCGGCCACGGTTAGAGATATGAAAATTTCGATAATACCATCGCCTTAGTTGGAAAAAGTTAGCTGAAAATGAGTGCCCACTTGAGGGGTTTATCTTTAAAAATAACATAGCCAATATCTCGGCCACGGTTAGAGATATGAAAATTTCGATAATACCATCGCCTTAGTCGGAAAAAGTTAGCTGAAAATGAGTACCCACTTCAGGGGTCAAACTTTAAAAATAACAAAGTTAGCCAATATCTCGGCTACGGTTAGAGATATGAAAATTTCGATAATACCATTGCCTTAGTTGGAAAAAGCTAGCTGAAAATGAGTACCCACTTCAGGGGTTTATCTTTAAAAATAACAAAGTTAGCCAATATCTCGGCCACGGTTAGAGATATGAAAATTTCGATAATACCATCGCCTTAGTTGGAAAAAGTTAGCTGAAAATGAGTGCCCACTTCAGGGGTCTATCTTAAAAAATAACAAGGTTAGCCAATATCTCGGCTACGATTAAAGGTATGCAAATTTCGATAATACCATCGCCTTAGTTGCAAAAAGTTAGATGAAAATGGGTACCCACTTCAGGGGTCTATCTTTAAAAATAACAAAGTTAGCCAATATCAAAACTACGGTTAGAGATATGAAAATTTCGATAATACCATCGCCTTAGTTGGAAAAATATAGTTGAAAATGAGTACCCACTGCAGGGGTCTATCTTTAAAAATAACAAGGTTAGCCATATCTCGGCTAAGGTTAGAGATATGAAAATTTCGATAATACCATCGCCTTAGTTAGAAAAAGTTAGCTGAAAATGAGTGCCCACTTGAGGGGTTTATCTTTAAAAATAACAAAGTTAGCCAATATCTCGGCCACGGTTAGACATATGAAAATTTCGATAATACCATCGCCTTAGTTGGAAAAAGTTAGCTGAAAATGAGTACCCACTTCAGGGGTCTATCTTAAAAAAATAACAAGGTTAGCCAATATCTCGACTACGGTTAGAGAAATGAAAGCTTCGATAACACCATCGCCTTTGTTGGAAAGAGTACCCACTTCAGGGGTCTATCTTAAAAAATAACAAGGTTAGCCAATATATCGGCTACGATTAAAGGTAAGCAAATTTCGATAATACCATCGCCTTAGTTGGAAAAAGTTAGCTGAAAATGAGTACCCACTTCAGGGGTCTATCTTAAAAAAATAACAAGGTTAGCCAATATCTCGACTACGGTTAGAGAAATGAAAGCTTCGATAACACCATCGCCTTTGTTGGAAAGAGTACCCACTTCAGGGGTCTATCTTAAAAAATAACAAGGTTAGCCAATATATCGGCTACGATTAAAGGTAAGCAAATTTCGATAATACCATCGCCTTAGTTGCAAAAAGTTAGATGACAATGGGTACCCACTTCAGGGGTCTATCTTTAAAAATAACAAAGTTAGCCAATATCTCGGCCACGGTTAGAGATATGAAAATTTCGATAATACCATCGCCTTAGTTGGAAAAAGTTAGCTGAAAATGAGTACCCACTTCAGGGGTCTATCTTAAAAAATAACAAGGTTAGCCAATATCTCGACTACGGTTAGAGAAATGAAAGCTTCGATAACACCATCGCCTTTGTTGGAAAGAGTACCCACTTCAGGGGTCTATCTTTAAAAATAACAAGGTTAGCCAATATCTCGGCTACGATTAAAGGTATGCAAATTTCGATAATACCATCGCCTTAGTTGGAAAAAGATAGCTAAAAATGAGTACCCACTTCAGGAGTCTATCTTAAAAAATAACAAGGTTAGCCAATATCTCGACTACGGTTAGAGAAATGAAAGCTTCGATAACACCATCGCCTTTGTTGGAAAGAGTACCCACTTCAGGGGTCTATCTTAAAAAATAACAAGGTTAGCCAATATCTCGGCTACGATTAAAGGTATGCAAATTTCGATAATACCATCGCCTTAGTTGGAAAAAGATAGCTAAAAATGAGTACCCACTTCAGGGGTCTATCTTTAAAAATAACAAAGTTAGCCAATATCTCGGCTATGGTTAGAGATATGAAAATTTCGATAATGCCATCGCCTTAGTTGGAAAAAATTAGCTGAAAACGAGTTACCCACTTTAGAACTTTCATCTAACTTTAGAAAAAGTTAGCTGAAAATGAGTACCCACTTCAGGGGTCTATCTTTAAAAATGACAAGGTTAGCCAATATCTCGACTACGGTTAGAGAAATGAAAGCTTCGATAACACCATCGCCTTTGTTGGAAAGAGTACCCACTTCAGGGGTCTATCTTAAAAAATAACAAGGTTAGCCAATATATCGGCTACGATTAAAGGTAAGCAAATTTCGATAATACCATCGCCTTAGTTGCAAAAAGTTAGATGACAATGGGTACCCACTTCAGGGGTCTATCTTTAAAAATAACAAAGTTAGCCAATATCTCGGCCACGGTTAGAGATATGAAAATTTCGATAATACCATCGCCTTAGTTGGAAAAAGTTAGCTGAAAATGAGTACCCACTTCAGGGGTCTATCTTAAAAAATAACAAGGTTAGCCAATATCTCGACTACGGTTAGAGAAATGAAAGCTTCGATAACACCATCGCCTTTGTTGGAAAGAGTACCCACTTCAGGGGTCTATCTTTAAAAATAACAAGGTTAGCCAATATCTCGGCTACGATTAAAGGTATGCAAATTTCGATAATACCATCGCCTTAGTTGGAAAAAGATAGCTAAAAATGAGTACCCACTTCAGGAGTCTATCTTAAAAAATAACAAGGTTAGCCAATATCTCGACTACGGTTAGAGAAATGAAAGCTTCGATAACACCATCGCCTTTGTTGGAAAGAGTACCCACTTCAGGGGTCTATCTTAAAAAATAACAAGGTTAGCCAATATCTCGGCTACGATTAAAGGTATGCAAATTTCGATAATACCATCGCCTTAGTTGGAAAAAGATAGCTAAAAATGAGTACCCACTTCAGGGGTCTATCTTTAAAAATAACAAAGTTAGCCAATATCTCGGCTATGGTTAGAGATATGAAAATTTCGATAATACCATCGCCTTAGTTGGAAAAAATTAGCTGAAAACGAGTTACCCACTTTAGAACTTTCATCTAACTTTAGAAAAAGTTAGCTGAAAATGAGTACCCACTTCAGGGGTCTATCTTTAAAAATGACAAGGTTAGCCAATATCTCGACTACGGTTAGAGAAATGAAAATTTCGATAATACCATCGCCTTAGTTGGAAAAAATTAGCTGAAAATGAGTGCCCACTTGAGGGGTTTATCTTTAAAAATAACAAAGTTAGCCAATATCTCGGCCACGGTTAGAGATATGAAAATTTCGATAATACCATCGCCTTAGTTGGAAAAAGTTAGCTGAAATGAGTGCCCACTTGAGGGGTTTATCTTTAAAAATAACATAGCCAATATCTCGGCCACGGTTAGAGATATGAAAATTTCGATAACACCATCGCCTTAGTTGGAAAAAGTTAGCTGAAAATGAGTACCCACTTCAGGGGTCAAACTTTAAAAATAACAAAGTTAGCCAATATCTCGGCTACGGTTAGAGATATGAAAATTTCGATAATACCATCGCCTTAGTTGGAAAAAGTTAGCTGAAAATGAGAACCCACTTCAGGGGTCTATCTTAAAAAATAACAAGGTTAGCCAATATCTCGGCTACGGTTAGAGATATGAAAATTTCGATAATACCATCGCCTTAGTTGGAAAAAGCTAGCTGAAAATGAGTACCCACTTTAAGGGTCTATCTTTAAAATAACAAGGTTAGCCAATATCTCGGCTACGGTTAGAGATATGAAAATTTCGATAATACCATCGCCTTAGTTGGAAAAATATAGTTGAAAATGAGTACCCACTTCAGGGGTCTATCTTTAAAAATAACAAGGTTAGCCATATCTCGGCTAAGGTTAGAGATATGAAAATTTCGATAATACCATCGCCTTAGTTAGAAAAAGTTAGCTGAAAATGAGTGCCCACTTGAGGGGTTTCTCTTTAAAAATAACAAAGTTAGCCAATATCTCGGCCACGGTTAGAGATATGAAAATTTCGATAATACCATCGCCTTAGTTGGAAAAAGTTAGCTGAAAATGAGTACCCACTTCAGGGGTCTATCTTAAAAAAATAACAAGGTTAGCCAATATCTCGACTACGGTTAGAGAAATGAAAGCTTCGATAACACCATCGCCTTTGTTGGAAAGAGTACCCACTTCAGGGGTCTATCTTAAAAAATAACAAGGTTAGCCAATATATCGGCTACGATTAAAGGTATGCAAATTTCGATAATACCATCGCCTTAGTTGCAAAAAGTTAGATGAAAATGGGTACCCACTTCAGGGGTCTATCTTTAAAAATAACAAAGTTTGCCAATATCTAGGCTACGGTTAGAGATATGAAAATTTCGATAATACCATCGCCTTAGTTGGAAAAATATAGTTGAAAATGAGTACCCACTTCAGGGGTCTATCTTTAAAAATAACAAGGTTAGCCATATCTCGGCTAAGGTTAGAGATATGAACATTTCGATAATATCATCGCCTTAGTTGGAAAAAGTTAGCTGAAAATGAGTACCCACTTCAGGGGTCTATCTTAAAAAATAACAAGGTTAGCCAGTATCTCGACTACGGTTAGAGAAATGAAAGCTTCGATAACACCATCGCCTTTGTTAGAAAGAATACCCATTTCAGGGGTCTATCTTAAAAAATAACAAGGTTAGCCAATATCTCGGCTACGATTAAAGGTAGGCAAATTTCGATAATACCATCGCCTTAGTTGGAAAAAGTTAGCTGAAAATGAGTGCCCACTTGTGGGGTTTATCTTTAAAAATAACAAAGTTAGCCAATATCTCGGCCACGGTTAGAGATATGAAAATTTCGATAATACCATCGCCTTAGTTGAAAAAAGTTAGCTGAAAATGAGTACCCACTTCAGAGGTCTATCTTAAAAAATAACAAGCTTAGCCAATATCTCGACTACGGTTAGAGAAATGAAAGCTTCGATAACACCATCGCCTTTGTTGGAAAGAGTACCCACTTCAGGGGTCTATCTTAAAAAATAACAAGGTTAGCCAATATCTCGGCTACGATTAAAGGTATGCAAATTTCGATAATACCATCGCCTTAGTTGGAAAAAGTTAGCTGAAAATGAGTGTTCACTTGAGGGGTTTATCTTTAAAAATAACAAAGTTAGCCAATATCTTGGCCACGGTTAGAGATATGAAAATTTCGATAATACCATCGCCTTAGTTGGAAAAAGTTAGCTGAAAATGAGTACCCACTTCAGGGGTCTATCTTAAAAAATAACAAGGTTAGCCAATATGTCGACAACGGTTAGAGAAATGAAAGCTTCGATAACACCATCGCCTTTGTTGGAAAGAGTACCCACTTCAGGGGTCTATCTTAAAAAATAACAAGGTTAGCCAATATCTCGGCTACGATTAAAAGTATGCAAATTTCGATAATACCATCGCCTTAGTTGGAAAAAGATAGCTAAAAATGAGTACCCACTTCAGGGGTCTATCTTTAAAAATAACAAAGTTAGCCAATATCTCGGCTACGGTTAGAGATATGAAAATTTCGATAATACCATCGCCTTAGTTGGAAAAAATTAGCTGAAAACGAGTTACCCACTTTAGAACTTTCAGCTAACTTTAGAAAAAGTTAGCTGAAAATGAGTACCCACTTCAGGGGTCTATCTTTAAAAATGACAAGGTTAGCCAATATCTCGGCTACGGTTAGAGTTATGCAAATTTCGATAATACCATCGCCTTAGTTGGAAAAAGTTAGCTGAAAATGAGTACCCACTTCAGGGGTCAAACTTTAAAAATAACAAAGTTAGCCAATATCTCGGCTACGGTTAGAGACATGGAAATTGCGATAATATTATCGCCTTAGTTGAAAAAAGTTAGCTGAAATAGAGTACCCACTTTAGGGGTCTATCTTTAAAAATAACAAGGTTAGCCAATGTCTCGGCTACGGTTAGAGATGTGAAAATTTCGACAATACCATCGCCTTAGTTGGAAAAAATTAGCTGAAAATGAGTTACCCACTTCATGGGTCTATCTTTAAAAATAACAAGGTTAGCCATATCTCGGCTAACGTTAGAGATATGCAAATTTCGATAATACTATCGCCTTAGTTGCAAAAAGTTAGATGAAAATGGGTACCCACTTCAGGGGTCTATCTTTAAAAATAACAAAGTTAGCCAATATCTAGGCTACGGTTAGAGATATGAAAATTTCGATAATACCATCGCCTTAGTTGGAACAATATAGTTGAAAATGAGTACCCACTTCAGGGGTCTATCTTTAAAAATAACAAGGTTAACCAATATCTCGGCTACGATTAGATATATGAAAATTAGGATTATATCATCGTCTTACGTAAGCCGATAGTGTAATAAGAATTTTTATATCTTTAACCGTAGCCAAGGCATTGGCAAACTTAGCAAGTATCTAAATAACCGTAGAGAAAAAAATAGAAGCAACAAAATTGGTTAAAAAAAGTGCCATGTTAAAAGGATTATTTTTGACAATAAAAACAAACGCGAACCATTAACACTAACATCGCTGTAGTGCACTTTAACACGTCTTTTAACCTCAAAACGCGCTTTTTGTATCATAAACGCATCGATCATAGCATAACTAGGCCAGAACTAAAAACTGACACTATATTGTGGTAGGGAGTGAAAACTTGAACCCTTACACCCCGAGGCACGACTTTAACCCTATGGACTGCACCGATATCGTTATCGGGTCGGCCAGGGGCACAGCCAGCCGCATTGGTGATTATTACACTAGGGATCGGTAAGTGTCTTTTTAATGTCACAGTTGGAGCAGGTTAAAGGGGTGACAATATCTCAGATCTACGCCACGCATGGACAACTTCTGGGGGGGTAAAAACGACTTGACAGCCGCTCTCGGTTTTGAGAAGGACGGAGTAACCACCATCTTGTTCAGAAAGAAGTTAGACGCTAAGGAACCATCGGATCATTCTATTGAAGAGGGATTGATGCATGTGATCTTTGCGCAGGGTCAGGAAATGGGTAAGTTGACATTGGGTCAATTTTTAAAGTGTTACCAAAGACCTTATGTTCGGATAATTGTAGGTAAATATGTTCACGTACCACAATCTGGAGTGGACACGGCCAAAGCATCGATCAAAGACTTTTATAAACCGGACGAACTCAAGTATCACGGTCACGGTGCTCAACGTGGCGCCCTCTCTCTCGACTTCTTCGGTGAGTACTCTTTTCACTAAGTGCCGCCCCCTTGACTGAACTCGATGCGCAGAAGAGAAGCGAGAAGTTTCGCCTGCGGGAGCTGGCGCCACCAGCAGCTCAGCTCAAAACACCGACTGCGGTGGCGAGTGGAAAGTACCCAAAGATTGCAACCCGAACAATTACACTTGTGAGTACTCGGCCAAGTGGGAGCTGATTCCACGAAAAGACGAAATCCGGTTCACCATCACCACCAGCCACACGGACACGTGGACCGGAATTGGGTTCTCGAACGACGACCGCATGTCGCAAACAGACGCCATCTTGGGATGGGTGGACAAGACCGGGCGGCCATTTTTGATGGACACGTGGATTACTGGTTACACGCAGCCGTTCCTGGACGCCAATCAGAACATTTACAACACGAGCGGTGGGTAACAGTTACCATGCAGTTTTTTACTAGGTGTTACGTTTGGGCGGTACTTACTTTAGGGCGCATAGTCAATGGTGTGACAACGCTGTCATTCTCACGCAAGCGCATAACCAACGATCCCAAGGACTTGGCCTTTACCAACGATCAGTGCCTCTTTATGATGTTCCCGGTGCGTGGAGGAGCTTTCAACAGTGTTAATAAGAAGATAAGGAAGCACGAGGTGGTGCCAGTGGTCAGTGCCGAGAGGGTCTGCATTCGTTCCTGCGGCAACGGTAACTATCTCACACCTGTTGCAGCCTTTTTTCCTGTATAGAAATGTTTACAGACGAAGTCTACGATTACCAAACGACTACCGAAAGCCCAGGTCTGGGATACATGGTCAAGGTGAAACTGATCGAATTAGGAGAGAACTTTGTTCCTCCCAAACCTGGTTCCCTGCAATACGAAGACCTCAGCAACTCAATTTCCAACAATATAGAGCCAGTGTTCAACGGTCTCCCCGGATACCGCCGAGTCACAGTAGAAAACCTACAGGCGTAAGTATACGATTTGTATGGATTTTTTCGTCGCTAAAAAGCAGGAGTTTAGTGAAGGTAACAACATCGTGGCAGTGATGAACCTGCAGTTGGACAAAGCCGCGGCTGAAAAGGGCCGATCCTTGACCAACCTCGACGAAACCGACGAGCAAGTCCATAAAGCGATACAAGAGAGCGTCGGTTCCGGTCGTATCGGAAACCTAAAAGTGGACCCACGGTATCTCGTGTTCGAACCTCATAGCTGTGAGTATTCGCTACGGAAAAACGGGCGGTAAAAAATGTTTTGAGTTTCTCTAATTGGGTCATACCTGTGTAAAATATGACGGCTGAAAAAAAAAATCTGAAAATAGGTTTATGGGTCTATCTCTCAAAATGAAAAAAAAATAGAATTTTCTAGAAGTAGGTGACGGCTAGATCAAATTTGACAACGGCATCGTCTTAGTTGGAAAAAATTACCTGAAAATGAGTACCCACTTCATGGATCTATTTTTGAAAATAACAGTGTAAGTCAATCTCCGTTACGGTTAGAGATGTCAAAATTCCGATTGCACCGTGGTGTTAGTTGGAAAAAAATTGCTGAAAATAAGTACCCAGTTTAGAGGTCTATTTCTGAAAATAAGATAGTCAATATCTCCGTTGCGGTTAGAGATATCAAAATTCTGATTGCACCGTCGCCGTCGTCTAACCTAGAAAAATTAGCTCAAAATGAGTAAATTTGCCGAAATTGAGTACCCACTTCAGGGATATATTTTTGAAAATAACAAAGTTAGTCAGTATCTCCGTTAGAGTTAGAGATATCAAAATTTCAATTGCACCATCATTTTAGTTGGAAAAAATTTGCTGTAATTGAGTACTCACTTACCGTTCGAGATATCTAAGTTCGATAACACGTCGTCTTAGTTTGAAAAAAAGCGGATGAAAATGAGTACTCATTTCATTGGTCTATTGTTGAAAATAACAAATTTAGTGAATATCTCCATTAAGGTTAGAAATATCAAAAATACGGTTGCACCGTCGAGTTAGCTAGAAAAAATTTGCTGAAATTGAGTACCCACTGCAAGGGTTTATTTTTGAAAAAAAAAACAAAGTTAGTCAGTATCTCTGTTAGAGTTAGAGATATCAAAATTCCAATTGCACCATCGTCTTAGTTGGAAAAAATTAGCTGAAATTGAGTACCCACTTCAGTGGTGTATTTTTGAAAATAACGAAGTTACTCGGTATCTCCGTTACGGTTAGAGGTATCAAAATTCCGATTACACCGTCGTCTTAGTGAAAAAAAAAATGCTGAAAACGAATACCCACTTCATGGGTCTATCTCTTAAAATAAGAAAATTAAAATTTTATGTGAGTAGGTGACACCTCAACGTACTCACTCAAAGAGTATATATCTATAAAAATAACAATCTAAACAGGCAGATTAAACTGTTTGGCTTACATTTTCAGTGACCACCAACCTGATTGCCGATTCTGGCTCCTCCACCGCCAGTTCCGGTTTCTTCGACATGCCCTCGACCAAACTCTACATCGTCCTGGGCTGCATCGGAGCGCTGGTATTGGTGGCCTTGGTACAAGCGGTCTGCACGGTATACCGCGCCTCTGGCCGTCGAAACTCGAATCGCCACAAGGTAACGTCATTGTGACGCAATCGCCCTTGGAAACCGAAAGTGTCGCCCTCTCGTTCACTCTCTCTCTCAAGTACGTCCAGTGGTGTTTAGAGGACGCCTAGTAGAGGTGTCGAAGTAGCGATGCTTTCCTTGTATGTGTCTAACAAACGGGTCGCTGCGCAGACGGGTGACAAACTCCTCTGCGCAGCGGCACCACGCAGTAACGAACGTGGGGGGTATTTCAGAGGGTGTACAGCGTGCAATTGGACCCGGGATACTTCTACGAACCCCACTGGGGTTCGTCCGCGCACCGCCCCACGTACTATAACTCGAACGGGGCGCATCGCCAACAAAGGGGAATGTGGTAGGGGTGATTGGCCCTGGTGGGGTGAGTTCGATGATGTCACGTTTCGTCTCCAAGCTTGGCTCCGCTGCGTAATTTTTATTCTCAAAAATAGTCAATAATTTAAAAGTTTTTATTTTTTTTTTCAAATTAAGGGGTTAAAATAAGGGCGGTGGAATCAAGTGTCTCCCAGTCTCTTTAATGCGTCACGCACCTCAATTATTGCACTATATTAGCGTTGCACCTAACTAGCGAACACCCTGTGTATATACACCCCACCTGACTTTTTTGGATTCTAACCAGTCAAAAATCCCCACTCAAATTCCAGGACCACCTGATCCCGAACTCTGCCTGGAAAGACTACTCTGCCAACACAAACTACGCCTTTGACTCCTTTGAGCGCGAGGAAATCCCCAAGAAACACGCGCAGAACGGTAAATCGTCGGCAGTGCCGCGGCCACGCAGTCACCCGCCCCGCCCTCAAGGGCGCCCGCCTAGCGTGCCGCCGCAAGCGCCCCCTGGTGACTCGCGCAGCCTACAGAGACCGCGAAGCGCCGCCGTACTGCCATCGGGCGATCGGAACACGTTCTCCTTACCGCGAACACAATACGATAGGCACACGGTGGGGGCGGCCAAGGGCGGCCAGATGCCCGCCGATTTCTATTTCATGCCGTCGCAACGCAAATATTCAGGCGAAGTGGTCAGGGTTTATGTGGATTATAACGGACAGAAACGGGAGCATCATTGACGAGTGTGCGCGTACTTGTTCTAGTCGGAGATGACAGTTCTCTTTCAGACTGACAGTTGACTTTGACAGAAGTGGTGCGGTGGAGAGTGCACGACGTTGCGACAAATCGGTGAACTGCCACCACCACCACACACCGGTGTCTTAGTTTAAGTTTAGTGTAAATATAGAACGATGTTAGTAGGAGTAGGAAAAAGATTCAGGACTCACCACCCATATTTGAAATAATTTCCTTTGTTAACCATTATCTGTGTAAGTGTAGTAATACTTTGTTGTACAGTTTCACCCTTCTTTTTTTAATAAAATATTTCTCTAAATGTGTATTATTTCATGAATCTCTGCCCACTTCACGGGTCTGTATTTGAAAAGAACAAAGTTAGCCAATATTTCCGTTATAGTTAGAGGTATCAAAATTCCGAATGCACCATCGTCTTAGTTGGAAAAATTTTGCTATATAATGATGTACTAATGATGATAGCTATATATAATCAGTACCCACTTCAGGGGCCTATCCTTGAAAATAACAAAATTAGTCAATATCTTGGCCACGATTAGAGATATCAAAATTCCGAATGCATCATCGTCTTAGTTGGAAAATGTTAGCTGAAAATAAGTACCCACATCAGGGTCTAACTTTGAAAAAAATAACAAAGTTTGCCAATATCCTCGTTACATTTTTCAAGAGTTATCAAAATTTAAATTGCACCGATGTATTAGTTGGAAAAAATTAGCTCAAAATGAGTACTCACTTCAGGGGTCTATGTTTGAAAATTACAAAGTTAACTAATATCCTGGCTATGATTAGAGATATCAAAGAATCCGATAACACCATCGTAATCATTAGAAAAAATCAATTGAAAATGAGTAAACACTGCAGGGGCTATCTTTAAAATTAAAAAAGTTAAGCAATATCGCGGCTACGTTTAGAGATATCAAAGTTCCGATTATACAGTCGTCATAGTTGGAACAAGTTAGTTGAAAATAAGTACCCATTTCAAAGGTCTATCTTTAAAAATGACAAAGTAAGCCAATATTTCCGTTACAGCCAGAGGTATCAAAATTTAAATTGCACCATCGTCTTAGTTGGAATAAAATACCTGAAAATGAGTACCAACTTTAGGGGTCTATTTTTGAAAATAACAAAGTTACCCAATATCTTGGTTATGGTTAGAGATATCAAAATTCGGATAACACCATCGTCTGAATTGGAAAAAATCAGCTGAAAATGAGTACCCACTACAAGGGTCTATTTTTGAAAACTAACAAAGTTAGTCAATATCTAGGTTACGGTTAGAGATATCAAAATTCCGATTATATACACCTTCGTTTTAGTTGGAAAAACTTAGCTGAAAATGGGAAAATAAGTACCCACTTCAGGGGTCTATCTTTGAAAATAATAAAATTAGTCAATAATTTCACTACGGTTAGAGATAAGAAAATCGTGATTGCACCGTCGTCTTAGTTGGAAAAAAATTAGCTGAAAATGAGTACCCACTTCAGAGGTATATCTTTGAAAATGTTAAAGTTAATCGATAAGTCCGGTATTTTGGGTGATGTCAAGACATATTTGACGATCCTTTAAGAATGAGAAACTGAGGCTCGACAGATCTCTTGTCGTAAAATATTTCCCTTTCCTTTCACACACCCACTTTGCGTACTAACAAATAATAATAATTTAAGTTACGTTTAGGAATAAACGGTATCCCGAAACTATCCCTACTACTAACCCTACTACTAACCCGCACTATCGTCTTAATCGGAAAATGTTAGCTGAAAATGAGTACCCATTTCAGGGGTCTATATTTGAATACGACAAAGTTAACCAATATCTCCGTTATGTTTAAAGGTATTAAAATTCCGATTAGACCATCGTCTTAGTTAGAAAAAGTTAGCTGAAAATGAGTATTTACTTCAGGGGTCTATCTTCAAAAATAACAAAGTTAACCAAACAAAAACAAAGCGTGATTTTGGTCACGGTCTCAGTACATTTAAATAGACCTTAGATTCTCTTATGGGAATTTTATAGGAATTTCAATTTAAGTTAAGACGTCGCTGTACTCCGGCAATCGCTGTTACGCCGGCACCGAAAGCTTTGCTGTCAACCATAAAAGGTGTGCTATACCGGGTGTCCAGCAGAACCCTGGACATAGGAGATTAACATGGGAAATCGGTTTTTATTTTTTGCGCCTGTACGGTTGAATTAATTGAAAAACTTTTAAGAGTAAAGTTGTAGAGCGTATGGTCAGCTATCATCCTGTAACTTTTTCAATTCCCCAGTTTTGGTCGTTTTTTGGAAAACCGCCTCGAAAAGTGCAAACATTTGAATTTGGCGTTCACCCCCGCCATGCATGTGACATTTTTTCGGTTCATTTTCACTGCATAATCACGTTAATTACTACATGATAGTCTCTCAAAATAAATAAGAAAAGAAAATCGGCTCTGACTCTGACATAAGAAATTATTATCTTGGCGACACTGCACATGCATGGCGGGCGTGACGCGTCAAATTCAAATTCTTGCACCTTTCGAGGCGTTTTTCCAAAAAACCGCCAAAACTGAGGTATTCAAAAAATTACAGGATGATAGCTGACCATATGTTCTACAACTCTACTCTTAAAAGTTTTTCAATCAAATCAACCGTACAGGCACAAAAAAATAAAAACCGATTTTCCATGTTAATCTCCTATGTCCAGGGTTCTGCTGGACACCTGGTAAATATATAAAGAGTTTCTGCATTTATTAGAGTCTACCTGAGGAGCAGAGATAACGCTAAACAGATACATTCGCTGTTAAAAAAGATTTCTTCGTTTAGAAAACTATAAAAATTAATACAATTTTAACAAACAAAAATAATTCTTGTTTTTGTCTCAGAAAATAAAGTCAACTAAATGAACGATACCTTAACTAACAACAAGATTGACCTTAATTTTTCTGAGTCATCATATTAAATCACGCTTTTTTTTAATAAAATTTAAAAAATTATTTATGAACAGTAAATATGGGATTGAGCAGTAACCAGGCGCTTGGCCGCGGCGCATTCACCATCGAGTCAAGAATTCCACAAAACATACCTAGATTCTTTTTTTTGCAAATTTCATTAACAGTACATATTCTTCCACTATTTCCATGAGGTCCGCTTGACAAGCGTACACCGGGTCCCTGAAGTGGCTATAGTTTACTATGCTTCCTATAACAACTGAAATATCAAACTATGAATGGTGGTTTTTAGTACTCAAAAGGGATATTAAAGTTTAACTTTTGATATCTCAGAAACTCAAACAAAAATATGGGTAGCTGGCTGTTAGGAACAGGCCTGCAACTATTGGGTAAATGGCAGTCACACAAACGATTCTGTTAAAGCCGACAAACTTACAGGCCTTTGAAAGCTCAGTTGAGATAAGATTTTATTCCGCCGCTTTGTTGAAGCTTTTTTTGGACTGTTGTTTCGAATAATACATTTTTAAATATTCTGATAAGAGAATAGACTAAAGGATTTTAGCTGCCTTACAAACGATTGGTCAAGGCCCACAAATTTGCAGGCTTTCGAAAACTGGGTTGGAGCGAGATTTTATTCCTCCGCTTTGTTGAAGTTTTTTTGGAATTTTGTTTCAATTAATGTTTTTTTTCAAATTTTCTGATGGGAGAACAGACCAAAGGATTTTAATATGGTTGAACAAGGTTCTTGAAAAATATGGACTAAAACAGACCTGTAACTTTTAGATAATTGGCAGCCATACAAACGATTGTGTCAAGGCCTATAAATGTATACGCCTTTTAAAACTAAGTTGAGATAAGATTTAATTCCGCCGCGTTGTTGGAGTTCTTTTTTTGACTTTTTGGAAGTTTTGAAAAACATATTTGCAAATGTTCTCGTGCGAGGATCGACAAATGCATTTCAGTATGGAGATTCCGATGTACGTTCAGTTGGAATTCGTCTGAAAACTCTGACTGAATAGATACGTTTGCTCTTAAAAACTGGATAAATGTGATTCTTTGGTCTAGAAAACTTTAAAAATTACCGCAACTTTAATTAAAAAAATTAGTTTTTGTTTCTTTCTGTTTATTAGCTCTTCGTCTCAGAAAGTAAAGTCGATTAAATGAACAACACCTAAACTAATAATAAGGTGAAACTTAATTTTCTGAGTCATTCTATTAAGCGACTCCCTTCGTCCTTTCATTGGGAAGTATCGAGGGATAATTTTATAACGTGTGGCGTGTTTTCGATCTGATGATGCCATAGGGCAAAACACGTGTAACCATTTTATAATACCTATTTTAATATTAAATGTACTGAAACCGTGACGAAAATCACGCTTTGTTTTTGTTTATAATTACTAGATCTCTTTGTGTAATAGAAACGAAATCCTCAAATTAAATTTAACCAATATCTCCGTTATGATTAGAGTTATCAAAGTTTTGATTCCATCGTCTTAGTTGAAAAAAATTAGCTGAAAATGAGTTTTAATTTATCTTTAAAAATAACAAACTTAGGCAATATATCGGTTAGGGATAGAGATATGAAAATTCCGATTACACCCTCATCTTAGTTGGAAACAGTTAGCTGAAAATGTATAACCACTTCAGGGGTCTATCATTAAAAATAATAACAGTTAGTCAATATTTCAGCTACGGTTAGAGATATGAAAATTCCGATTACACCCTCGTGTTATCTGGAAAATGTAGCTGAAAATGAGCACTCAGTTCAGGTGTCTATCTTTACAAAATAACCAAGTTAGTGCTAGCCAATACGAAAGCTCGCACCGCACGATGTCATTTTAGCGGCGCGGCAAGAAACGTGCACTTCGATGATACCCGCTGCAAAGCAGCTCCGCACAGAATAGTGAACCTCAGTGACGTTTTGTTGTCAATATCGACAATAATAGCTATTTATGTAACCAGTTACGAAAAGTCCGATTTTGTGTAACGAATGAATGTTTGCGGGACGAGCGCAGCGAGTTCCCGCAATTTGAATGAGATACACAAAAAAGGCTTTTCGTCACGTGTTTCATACAAGATTTTTTCTAATTTTCACTACAAATACCTACTTAGAGAGAGAATTATTATTATTAAACTTCAATATTTACTTTTAAACCACTTTGTATCTACTTAATACCGTAAAACTATACAAACGGTGTGCCACAGCCGAAACCTGCAACTGGTGGTGACACCAACTTTTCATCACTAGTTACGAAAGATTTTACTTTTCGTAACTAGTTACAAAAAGTAGGACGTTACGTCACTGTCATCAGTATTGAAAAGTGCCACTTTATATGTCAAAATTAGAAAAACTCCTTTATCACAGCCTCCTAAAAGTTTTTGTATCCTTCTAACAATATAATTTATGTTCGTTTTCAATTTTACAAAGCAAATTCACCAAATTACTCTTTCCTCGTCAATGCTCTTTTGCTAACTGACCAAAACAATTAAAAAAAGGACAAGTCAAGCAGCGTCGCTGCAGTAGCATAATGTGAATACGGAATCAAGAAGCAGCGTCGTCTGCCAGTGGCCGCTGGTGTCGCTACTAGACTAGAAGCCACCCAAGGACGGTAAACAGAACAGGACAGTCCACTGCCATTTAAACATGAGCCGAAAATCGTGACGTCAGCATAGTGCGGACTTGGGAGCGATAATGACGTCATTATTTCCCGAGCCCCGTGGCCATCATCGGCGCTGCAATTACGGCTGTCAATAATGTCGTTGCTGACTCTGTCATCAGTAATTTTTTAATAGCGTTTTCGGGTGGCCGCTCTAAAGCGCTCTGAGACTATTCCCGTCATTTGTTTTCTTAATAAGAATGTAAGGACGGAAATAGTCTCAGAGCGCTCTAGAGAGATCACCCGAAAACGCTGTGAATATTTGATTTGACATCTCCATGATTATTCGCGGGCGCAGGTTATTCAGTTTTTTTTATGATCGTATTCTAATTTTTGAATCTTTCCCAACCTTATTGCTGTGATTGTGCCGATTGTGTTGTGATTAGCAGTTGTAAAAGCAACAAATTAAGTGGAAGAAAGAAGGCAGACCAGTGACTTTGTACAACTAGACCCAGGCATGGCGACACCACTTGTAAATATAGCATCGAAGTATTTATATAAGCCTGTCTCTTTCGTCGTAACAAAACTCCCAATACTTTGTCATTGTCTTGGAACCGGCACAATTAGTGACACCAACGGAGACATACGAAGTTAAAAATTGACTATTTCCATCCTTTGGTTTCTTAATAAGAATGTAAGGATAGCAATACTCTCAGATCGGTCCCTCGAAAATGCTATTTATTGTAATAAAGAAAAGTCAGAAAATCAGGAAACGTCAGCCGAGTTCGGTAATTCCTTCCGAGCGCTCCGGACACAGACCGTCTCTCAAAATCTTAACAAGCTAGAGTGAGACTGTTATCCCGAGCGCTCGGGATGTAATTACCGAACTCAACTGTCATGCATACGTCTGTGCTTGGATCGTTGTTTTGACAATAAAGGGTGCCACAAGAGAGATAACCTTAACGCAGATACCGTAATGTAGAAAGAGATGAATAGAAAAAAGAATGTTGGAGGTCTTGGAAACAGCGTGTATTTCGGCGACGTATAGCCATACTTGGGTCTAGTAGTACAAAGTCACTGAGGCAGACAAATATTCTTTCATTTTTTCACACAAAAAAAAGATGCTCTTTCACCTAAAATAAGAAATAAGTGGATTCAGCTTTGCCAACGAAGTGATACATTTTATCCAGATACCCCGGCAAAATGCTCTTTAAATTATTTTTTGATTAAGAAAGAGACTTCCGAAATGAACTTTTATGTAAGTGTTACATTCAGGATTAAGTACCTACATTGCTTCTAAGGCGGCTGGCTCTTACACTAAAGCAACCAACAATTAGCAACGGACCACGATCACTATTTATTGTTCGCCGCTTTTACATTGAATTATGAGGACTTTTTTTTGTACCAACTTTTTGTGTCACCCTGTAGCAAAGACAAATTTTTATTGCATTCTTTAGATCATAGGGCAATAACCATTCTTTTCATTTACCCGATATATATTATCTCCGCCTAACTACAAAGTAGTTGTTTAGAATTGAATATAGTTGTTTCCAACCCGCTTTTTAGGTCTGCATGTACGTAATAAACCTACCTTTGAAATCATAAATATTTGTATTATTACTATTTTATAGATCCTTTCATACTTATCAACACTTCTAAAATGTTATTTGAACCAATACAGGATAAACAGAAACACAGCATATGTCAAAAAACTATGCGTCCGCGGAATAAACTCTTAATGATATATCTCACCAGAGCACTAGTGTGACGTCACGCCGCGGGTACAGAAAAAGAGGAAACTGGGCAGTCCTGTCAGTCTAGCGTCCTTAGAAGCCACCGGCATCGGCCAACGCCACCTAGACAATATAAGGCCTGGAAGCGACCGAGCGGGAGAGCGGTGACGTCATCATATGTGGTACGAAAATTCGACGACCGTTTCAACGCTCAAAACCCGAAGGTTTTGGAAAGCTTTTAATAAGGGTAAATACTTTGGTAATTGGGGTTTAGATTTTAGATTAGAAAAATAAAACCATTAGTAATATATATAAACAATACAAACGTAAATAAATAAACAATTTAACTATACCAGGGTACACTTAAATTAAAATAATACTTAATACTGCATATTATTATTATACAGTGTAGTGGTTTACTAACAATAATTTTTAATACTTCTGAAGAATAAGTATACTATTTTCTCTTTTTGGCTGAATTTGTTATATACAGGGGATTCTGAAATTAGGGTGCAATAATGTAACAGCTTAGGTATTTTAGAATAAAAAAGATAAAAAGTTTATATATAAAGACAGGTTTTCAAAAGTTTCGTTACAAAGGTAGAGGGTATAACTTTTTAAATTAAATTATTTTTTTCCACATAGATAGCTCGTGCAGTTTCGAAAATAATCACTTCAAAATTGAAATGTGATAACTCGAATCATTATGCTCTACATAGATACTTACCATCTAATTTTCAAAGGTGCCTGCTTTGGTAATAGGGATTTAGATGAAAAAAAATAAAAACATTTGATCATTTTAAAACATTATATTAAATAAAAAAAAACAAATTAAATATACATGTGTACCTCAGAAAACACTATTTTGTTAATTGCACACACTACACACACTTTGTCTTATACTAGAGGAATTCCTTCTTTTGCAAACAGGAATTGGTTGATTTGATTCTCGATTTAATTACAACTAGGCCTAGGAAACAAATATAAAAATCTTTGATGGATTTGGATAACATATTTGTAACAAACTATAGCACAAACCCTACACAACAAATGTTTAAAAAAAAAGTCCTACCGGGAATTAATCTTGGGACATCTAATAGTAACAGTAGAGCTTCTAAGGACTGGCCAGTTCTTTCACATGTAAGTATGTTACTTTCCTCTGAATTTCATGTGAATGAAAATGTAACTTACATACCTAAAATAAAAAAAACCCAATAAATTCTGCTGATTTTTTGAATATAAGAGTTTTTTTCGGAATATGTTCCTATACTTATGCTTATGTAGTGTTGTATGAGGTTAGGTTAGGTAGACTTACCCTGCTATGTTTATTTGGTATAAAACTATCCCTTATAATACCGTGAATCCACTTTTCTTTTTATATAACATCTTCTGGAAATCTAAACACTGAATTTCGCGGACCAGTCTTGTAATTACTTTTGCATCTCTCTACACAGCAACCGTGAGGCATGGTTTGCTAAATTTTGAAACTTTAATTCCGAGCTAATTCAGCTAATACTAAAATACACGTTTCTAGAAAAGACACAGAACTGTTAATTATACAAATCTAGGCAAAAAACAACTTGAATATGCACGAAAAATGCAAAACTAGGAGCAAAATATTACTAAAGTCCATATGAAACAGCTGACCCGTCGTACCACCCTGGCGGCCATTAAAATATCGCTTCCAGGCCTTATGTCTAGGTGGCATTGCATCGGCAGCGGGTTGCAGCGCCGCCCTTGTAGCGGCGCAGCGAAGTACGAAGGTTCCCATTGTTCTCAATGCTTTTCCACCGGCAGCGCCACTGAAAGCGCCGCATAGCTGCGTAGTGTGAAAAGGCCCTTATATTTCGGACCAAAACTGTATAGAAAAAACTTGAATATTCAGGAATCATTAATTGTTAAAAAAACACAGTTTTGTCTCAAAACTGTCGTAATGGAAACCAATCTACATTACAATAGATTAATGATTGAAAAATTTCTCACACAATAAAAAGTTTATTTTAGATCGGTAAAAAATTAAAAAACCAAAATTTCAACGAAACATGACAAAGGATAAGAACAGAAAAACATGAAGGATAAAAGAATATTAAGAAAGAAAAAAATAAATTAAAAACTAAAAAAAAAGCACCGACTCAATAAACCTAAAAAAAATCAATAATTTATAGAGAAAAATAAATCCAAAAGGGGTAACTAGAGGCACAAATTCCTCCACTCAATTTCTAATTTTAGGCCAAAATCATCTAAAAACGTTGTCAAAATGATTCCCTTTTCGGATCAAAATTTTTTCAATAAAATTTATGTTTGGCTCGTGGGAGAAGTCAAAAAACACAATTTGAACAAAATTGTCCCAACGCAAATCAATTTACTTTACAATTTTTTACTCGTCGGAAAAGTTCAATTTTGGGTAAAAATTATCTCGAAAGAATGAAAACCCAATAAAAACTCCAATGCTTAACTGCGCTACGAAATTTTAGAGGGTGATTCGTTAAGACGTTTTAGGAAAAAGTTCATGTGAATATATGACCGGAGTTGTTCCGTTTCTGAGCTACAGGGTGTTGAATTTATTTAATTAAAATTTGTTACAATTATTTGAAGTAGTAAACCGTTTATTTAGACCCAATTAGATTAAAATTATTAGATCAAGTGGTGTCTCAGTGAGCACCTCTGTCAATTATTATTGAGAAAAAAAGTATATCACTGACTATTTTTGCAGTTTTTCAGTACTAAGTAACTAAAAATACAACTTTTTTGTTTTTTGTAATTATTTCCTATCTCTTTTTTGTTTTCGAGATTCGGTGAAAAAAAAATAAAAACCACTCCAACTAATTCTAAAAATGGTCCAGAGACAACATAAAATAAAATTAAAAAAAAGATAATTTTGACCATAAATTAAACTAGGAAAATGTCTTAATACTTAAAATGACTGTAGCAAATTTCAACCGAATCGGTTCAAGGATATTTATAATATATTATAAAGACATTTAATAAATAATAATTTTTTTATTAAACGCCCCAAACGAAGCAACTCTGTACATATGTTCATAAAAACTTTTTTTTATTAAAGTAACCTAATAAATCACTCTCTGAAGTTTCAATCGTCGTTAAGAAACACCCTGTTTAAGAAAACAAATAATTGCAAAAAAATCGTGACAAAGAATAACAATAGAAAAATATGAACCGTAAAAAATAAAAATTTAAATTGAAAAAAGATGAAAAGCACCAAATAAAAAAATCTGGAAAATAAAACAAAAAAAAATATGTTCAAAAAAAATAAGATAGTTAAAAGGATAAATTTAAATTATTTCTAATTTTAAGCCAAAATCGTGTAAAAACATTCAAAAATGTGCAAAAAAAAATTTTTTAGACCAAAATGTCTTCAATAGAAATTAACTGTGTTATAAAAGTGCTGTTTGAAGCCAAAACAGGATTAAAAAAAACTTAAAAATCAGGAATTATTAATCGTGAAAAAACACGAATTGTTTCGTTACAAATCAAAATTCATTGTTTACTCGTATGAGAATTTTTTTCGAAGTTCTCATACTTATGTATATCTACATTATGAAAATCAAGGGGAAAGGGAAACTTGAAAAAAAAAAGGCAACAAGCAAGAGAAGACGGAAAGAGTCAGTAGAAGAGGAAGGCAAACAACCCCACACAACAGTAAAATGTGTTTTCGTATTTAGTTTGTTATTTAGAAGAGAAAAAATTACATATATCGCCGAAATTTCTTGTAGAAAAACTGTCAGAGCAAATAGGCGGTGTTCGTTTAAAAACGTCATCTAGTTGGCTGTGAAATATCAAAAGAAAAAGGATAAACGAACAAAAGTGCAATTACTTTTATTATGTCATCCTTTCTAGATGACGTTTTCTAATGAACACTCGTAGAGGAGATAAAAATTAAATACTTAAAAACACTTTATGAACTCAAAATAGTTAAGAAGCAATTTGTGACGGGAAGGTCACTGTGAAGAAAGCAGAAGGCCATAATTCTACAGAAGACGACATTCCAAAGGAAGAATCATTAAGGCCTTTTTCCACCCGTGATGACAGCATAAGATGCATCCACCATCTCTTTTTTTTACGCTTATTTTTATGTTGCTTTCGATGCAGGAGAAAAGCAAGCAACACAACATTATAATGTACTTTTTCTAGTTTTGACATATAAAGTGGCACTTTTCAATGCTGATGACAGTGACGTAATGTCCTACTTTTCGTAACTCGTTATGAAAAAGGAAAAGTAAAATCTTTCGTAACTGGTGATGAAAAGTTCGTTTCATCACCAGTTGCAGGTTTTGGTTGTGGCACACCGTTGCTACAGTTTTACGGTATTAAGTAGATACAAAGTAGTTTAAAAGTAAATATTGAAGTTTAATAATAATAACTCTCTCTCTAAGTAGGTTACGAAGGCGTAGAAGGGCCAACACAATTTTTTTTCTTAAATTCCGAGTTCAAAGTCGGAATTTAGTTAAATTCCGAGTTTAAAGTCGGAATTTAGTTAAATTCCGAGTTTAAAGTCGGAATTTAGTTAAATTCCGAGTTTAAAGTCGGAATTTAGTTAAATTCCGAGTTTAAAGTCGGAATTTAGCTAAATTCCGAGTTTAAAGTCGGAATTTAGTTAAATTCCGAGTTTAAAGTCGGAATTTAGTTACATATGATTCACAAATCAGTGGCGTAGACGCAAGAACAATATTGTACAAGAACGCCAAAAAAATGTTTAAAAGACGGATCAATATTTTGTTAACTACGACTTCATGGTGGGTGTCCTAACTTTAAGACTCCTCTAGTGATTACATTTAAGAGCTGTGATCGATATCTCGGGACGTTTTTTGCGGTTTTTTGTTTTTTTTTGTCGACAAGAAGAGTTACGGGACGTTTACAAAAAGTTTTGCACCTTTCTATAAATTACAGTGTTTTGCGGGAATACCCGCGCCAATAAAACTAATAGACTTTAAAAGTTCATTGATTTGGAAATCGTTGGCGAATATTGACAGTTAATAATGACAAACAAATAAAAGTGTAGAGATAATAAAATAAAAAAGTAAACTGCTAACAAAAAAGATCGATACGACCTAATTTTTGGCAATTTTCAAGGCGTTTTATCTCAGAAATCATTTACGATAAATTCATAGTTTAAAAAGGCTCTGAAAGAACTTTTCTTCTAGAACTAACTATCTGAACCAATCTTTAACTAAACCAGTTTTATCATTGTGATACGGCGCAAAAATGTAAAATTTGAACTGATTGCATTATTTGATATCTACGGTAAATCTTAACTTTTCAACTTTGTCATGTCATTTTATAGGCTTGGTAGATATCTCGGGACATGTTCGGCGGTTTTTGTTTTTTTGCTCGAGATAAAGTTATCTCGAGAAGTTATATCGAAAAGTATAAATATATTTTCAAAAAGTTTGAAGTATTTTTATTTTTTGCTCGGTATAGCAGTGTAGATCACCCGATTTTAATGATATAAACTAAATTTAAAAGCTCATTAAGTACAAAATTAGTGACGTAGAACTCTAGTTCATAAAGATTGCTTCGGATGTTTTCGCAAAACTTTAATATTACTTCTGTGACATCATCACTGTTAATGATTTCCCAGCTCCTTTGCTGTAACTTCAAAAATGTACTATTAACTTAAGTGAAGTGTTATTTAATAGGTTTGCTAAATATCGGAACGGTTTTGGGGATGTTTGTTTTGTGGTCTCAAATAAGATACGAGTGCAATTCAAAAATTTAATGACGTAAACTAAATCTACGAATTTATGTACTTAATAATGTGTGGGCCCACCGAAAACTCGCATTACCTCAGCCGCCCTTCTTGGCATGGTCTCCACCAAATTTCTGATAAACTCCTGGGGAATGGCTTCTCATTCCTCCCTAAGTGCCACTACGAATTCATCCAAGTTTTGAAATTCTTGCTCTCTTTCTTTCAGTTTTAGTTTCATTCTGCTCATCACTTTATAACATTCATATCGGGCGACCTAGCAGGCCAATTCATGCCCTCGATGCTATTCTCTCTCAGAACTTCATTAACAATTTGAGCCCGGTGTGACCATGCATTATCGTCAACTAAGATAAAACCATCTCCAAAGTTCTGAGCGAAGGGAATAACAATTTCATTCATACACAAATATCGATATCTAACTGCGTTCAGGTTAGTTCAGGTTAAAATTAAAACCAATCAAAACCACTAAGTCAATCTTTCCATTTCCCATTACGCCTCCCCATACGCTGACACTTTCACCCCCAAATGGCACTCTGGGTTCTATATCTTCTTGCAGGTTTCGTTCATTCTGGCCTCTCAACACTAAAATACGTCCATTTGATGCATACAACAAAAATCTACATGCATTTGTAAAAATGCAATTATTGTTCCACTCTGCCATTCCCCAGTGCAAATGTTCTTCTACCCAACGCCATTCAAATGGAGTGAGTTCAACTTTAAAGCTTTATACCGTATTACATTGATAAAACTGGTTTAATTAAAGATTGCCCAAGGTAGTTAGTTCTAGAAGAAACGTTCCTTCAGAGCTTTTTTAAACTATGAATTTATCATAAGTGGTTTCTGAGATAAAACGCTTTCAAAATTACGAAAAATTATGTCGTATCGACTTTTATGTTAGCAGTTTTCTTTTTTATTTTATTATCTCTACAATTTTATTTTTTTTTCATTATTAACTATCAATATACGCCAATGATTTTAAAATCAATTAACTTTTAAAGCCTATGTGTTTTATTGGCGCGGGTATTCCCGCAAAAAACGTTCCGAGATATCGATCATAGCTCTTAAAAGTAATCACAATAGGAGTCTTAAAAAGGACGTCGTAGTTAACAAAATATTGATCCATTTCACAAAGAATATTTTGTCGTTCTTGTACAACATGGAATAGAAATGTTTTATTAACCTTGCGTCTACGCCACTGATTTGTCAATCATATACTCAATCATATACATAATTTGACTAAATTCCGACTTTAAACTCGGAATTTAACTAAATTCCGACTTTGAACTCGGAATTTAACTAAATTCCGACTTTAAACTCGGAATTTAGCTAAATTCCGACTTTAAACTCGGAATTTAACTAAATTCCGACTTTAAACTCGGAATTTAACTAAATTCCGACTTTGAACTCGGAATTTAAGAAAAAAAATCTTGTTGGCCCTTCTACGCCTTCGTAGTATTTGCAGTCAAAATTAGAAAAAATCTTGTATCCACCCTTGGAGGCCATCTCATTGATGCTTCCCTACAGTTTAGCAAAAAATAAACACCTGAACTATATATAGGTCTTGGTATGGCTAAAATAATATGGAACTCCTATAGGAGCTGATTAGAGGAGTGCCTGGATACAGGCAAAACCCCTGAACATATGTTCTGTTTAATTGCAAAACAAACAGACTAGGTATACTAAACAAATCTCAGTCAGAACTAGGAACAATCCTGAATCTGCAGCAGTAAACACAGCACAAAAGACGCCGCACCGGAATACCCAGCCCAGCAAAGTTGAATTAGGTTAAACCAAACAGTATTTATGCAGACCGATTAATGATTTGAGTAAATTAAACTAAACAAACACTAAACTGAAAGTTTAACTTTAGCAAAGAACGAACAAGATCAAGATGAAAACTTGAAAGCGTCCCCAAAAGGTAGGGTTAAATGCAAGGTTGACGCAAGGAGATGTAATTTTTATTACCGTTTGTGAGTGTTAAAAAATTCAATTTATTGTGAATTTTATCGATTTTATAATATCATATGTTCTGTTATAATAAAAGTAATATGTATTCTGCACTTAAAAATGCTAAAATGGCAATTATTGGTGATTTTAGTAAGATTTCACTAATTTATCTAATCGCGTGACGTCAGATGCGTCGACAAGTTGGCAACGTAGAACTTTCAAATAATTTTCAAATCTCACGCATGCATGACCAGTTCATTTCCGTCGAGTAACTAGGCATGTTGATCGTCAGCTGTTTTTGGCTTCTTTTTCAGGACTTACGTAATTTTTATAGAACTTCAAATTATTTGTGCAAAACCCGGTATATCAAAATGTGCGTTTTTGAATACAAAGTACATAGCCATAACATCCCAGGGCACTTATTCTATAGAAAGGTGTGAATAAAGTGAAAATGAAAATCTCTGGCCAATGGAATTCGTCAATAGATTTTTTTGACCAATCAAGGTTGTACAAGATTTTCATTCTCACTTTCACCAGTTCCTACAGAATGAGGCTCCTGGACGCTTATTCTTAAGTAAGAAGTGAAAGTGAGAATTTTGACAACCTTGATTGGTCAAAAAATTCTATTGACAGAATTTTTTGACCAATCAAGGTTGTTAAAATTCTCACTTTCACGTTCACTCTTTCTTATAGAATAAGCGTCCTGAACTGGACTGGAGAAGAGGCGAGGATCACTAAACCTCGTATTACACTGACAATTTCTTCGCGAAGTTCTTCATGAAGTGGCATTCTTCACAAAGTCAAATTCTTGTCAATGTAAATGCAAACTTCACGAAAATAACTTCACGTGAATTTATTCACGGCATGTTCTAATTTTCGTGAAGTTTTTCGTCAATTCGGAACCGCCAATAGTAAAGATTTTAGGTTATGGCTATATTTTTATTATTTTTGATTTGAAAAGTGCAGATTAATTTTTGAGAATCAACTAATTTTAAATCACTAACTGTAACGCCGTGCCCCCTCTGGGTCACGTGGTTGCGGTGTTGCGTTTTGGGAATCGGGAGTTTCTACGTTCCTGGTAGGAACCCAATCGCCTTCTATCCACGAGGGACACCTTCTCCCGAATAGGACCGTCTTTCCTCATTGTCCCTGAGGTCGCTAAATATGGGGATAATATGGGGGGCGAAATGCCGCCTATTGGTTCGGGGGGTTTCGTCTACGACGTCGAACAATCCGTCCATAATTCCGAGATTATAGAAGGTTTAATTTAGGTAATAAGATTTTCTAAATAATCGTTATTAATAATATTAATAATTAAAAATCTGTTGTTCAAAATTAATGAATGTCGGGATGCCAGCAAGTTATTAAATTATAGCAAATTTAAAGGAAACTTGCAAACTGTCTGATAAAAAGAAAAACCAATTTTAATGGACTTTAAAAAAACAAATGTTGGGTTTGTCAGTGTTCGCTCAGGAACCTGAAATAAAAAACGGCGGACGTGAACTCTTTGCGACAAGCTCAGTGGTCCCCAGAAACGTGCTTAACGGGTACACGATTTCTTACTAAAAAATAGAAATAAAAATCTAAACTACTCCGGTTAGGAGTGGAAGGAAAACTGCCGCGAGATAACCTGGTCCTATTATTCTCGATCTTATGGCGAATAAAAAGTACTATACAAACACTATAAAATTCAACCTCTACAAGTGGGTACTACACTACAGATACCACCAAATTTCCGGGTATTTTCCAACGTCGTCCGTAGGATCAGCTAAGTGCACTAAATGGCCTAGTTGTAGGAAAAGGGCAGAGGTGGGTCCACACCACTGGGCGCAACCGAAGACACTCGTGCGTAGCTCTTCCGTAGGCTAGCAAAATAGCGATTTAAGGCACTAATTAAACACAAGTAATTAGCGCGGCGGTTCGGACGTTTCGAAAAACTCGGATGCAAAAATTGGCGGTAAAAAAAAATAAATCAGAACGCGACGATCTGAATTACCACGGGTTCAGCAAGCGAGTCCCTAAACCCACTTTCTCCTCGTCATTCCCGACCTTTTGGTACCGCCCTTGTACCATGCGAAGAAGGGTGCATCGTGCCATCATTGGCTAGAAGACGAATGATAAATTACCTCCAGAAAGGATGACGTTTTTGGACGAAATTTACGAAATTAACTTTTTCGGAAAATACTCAATATCTATGAAAAAGAAATTTTTGAAAATCGGATACTTGTAAAGAGCAGTTTATGCTCTTTACAAGCTTCAAAATGATACCTCACATGACATACTTAAGTTAGCAATTGAAGTTTTTGATTTAACTTGACCGCTAATTTCCTGGGCAGTCATTTATATTCAATGGAGGAGAAATTAAAAGTTCTATCTGATAAGAGAATAAGATTTTAATTTCAATCAACGATATTCGCTAAATCGCTCTAAGTACTAACCTGTTGCCTGGGTCCCTCCCAGGAAGAAAAAAGACCGTTGAAGTCATAAATATCACTTAAAACAGTTGACGCTTTAATGCGCGGCTTTGACGGACAATA
Source organism: Taphrorychus bicolor (assembly GCA_951812265.1). Classification (NCBI taxonomy): domain Eukaryota; kingdom Metazoa; phylum Arthropoda; class Insecta; order Coleoptera; family Curculionidae; genus Taphrorychus; species Taphrorychus bicolor. The sequence continues at coordinate 38,193,027 of OX638299.1, read as the reverse complement.
AGTGTCATGTTTCCCTAAAATTGCGGGGTTCCATGTTTTAGGACTAGAATTCCAAAGAATGGATGAAAGTGCATGCCAAAACTCACAAAGGAAATGCATGGTCTTTTTGACAAAAATTAAGAATATTGCACCCAGATGTGCTTAATTGCCTGGCTGGTTTATTTAGAAAACAGAAAACTTTCCTAAACTTTAATCGTAAACGTTTAAAGAAAAATGGCATACAGAGTTGCCTTGGGCCACACATGAACTGATATGCAAATAGAGAGTTCAGTTTGCACAACACAACCAAAAATTGTCAACTTTTCAAAGGATTTATCTTGACACAAACATTCTAATTTTTATCCCTGCGATTGGCAACACGACTAAAAAGTGAGAGTTTTGACATGACACTTCACAAAAGCAGGAGTGGGGAGAACACAAATGTAAAATGGTAAAACTTCGCGAATTTATTCACGAAGAACTTCGCGAAGAAATTGTCAGTGTAATACTAGCTTAAGAGGAAACACTGGCTGTTTCATTATTTGTTATTAGCTTGAAAGAAATCTAAACTGCATAGTGAGGGTTTGGTGATCAATAAATGCGGAGTTGATAGTTATCTTCATAAGTTGGCTATTTTTGTTTTGCTTACGGGCATATCCCAATGGCTGGAAAAAACTCGCTGCAAATAAGTACCTACCAACTTCAGGGGGATATCTTTAAAAATAACAAAATTAGCCAATTTCTCCGCTACAGTTCAAGATATCAAAGGTCCGATAACACCAACGTCTTAGTTAGAAAAAATTAGCCGAAAGTCAGTACCCACTTCAAGGGTCTATCATTGAAAATAACAAGGTTTATGAATATCTCAGCTACAGTTGAGGATATGAGAATTCCGAATGCACGATCGTCTTAGTTGGAGAAAGTTAGCTGAAAATGAGTACTCACTTCAGATGTCTATCTTTGAAAACAAAATAACAAAAAAAGTCAATATCTCGACTACGGTTAGAGATATCTAAGTTCTGATACACCATCGTCTTAGTTAGAAATAAATTAGTAAATATCTGAATAACAGAGGAGGAAAAAATAGAGATATCAGAATTAGTTAGAAAAAAAAGAACTATGTTAAAAGCGTTATTTTCGAAAATGAAAACAAAATTATAAAACAAAACATGGTAATTTCTTTCAAACTCAATCTTCCAGTTGTTTTTTAATAAAACTTGTTGAGAACAATTATTTCTTTAGGAACCTACAAGCCATTTCTAGATAATAATGTACAACAAATGTCCTATCATTAAAAATAGGACTGCTAAAAGAATCTTCCAAACTGAATGATCAGTGACTAATGTTGTGCAATAGTTCGTTCAAACTCAGGTTCAGCTGAACCTGACTGGTGCTTGGCCCAATTGCACCAAGCAATTTTCAAGTAAATCTAGTTAAGGCTTCCATTATTACCATGGTTACACATGCTAATAGCTATATGATTTAGGGGTCCTTAACTTTAGGTTTAGGTACCTAAATTTGCTTGGTGCAGATAGGGGCTCACCACCCTATAAGAATAGCATTGCTGTCAAATTTAATTCGTTTGTGACACTTGGTGACAGCAATGCTATTCTTATGTAGCAGTTTAAGTACCAGTTCAGCCGAACCAGACTGTAGACCACGATTGTACAATTGGGCCTAAGGAATACAATGGTGTCAAAGTTATGGTACGTCCCCATGTGCGGATATGGCGTATATTGCGGATCCACAGTGTTGCACACTGCATTCCATCTTTTTTGATATATGCATCGTTCTACGCGGACCTCTGAAATCATATGGTCAAAGATTTCGATCAACTTTTGATTAACTGTCGTTTTTTTCCACTGTTTATCCAACAACAAATACAGCTATAATAAACAACTTTAATGAGAAGAAGATAATGGCGTTTTTCAGCAACAATTAAATTATTTCAAATAACTCTAAAACCAGTTATTTTACATCCAAATCTTCGAAATATGATTTAGTATATATGGCAGTGAAGTCAATAATGCTATTTTGGGAAATATTTGAAAATACTATTTAGCAACCCACAACTAGTACTGTCACTCTTGCTCATGTGCTTAAAAGCAGCTGAGATGTAATTATATACCTTGTGGAAAAATGGAAAATTAAACTTATTCATTTTACTTATAAAAAATCTAATCACAAATTCTTAGCACACTAATCTATAAGATATATATCTCCCAGCCGTCTCTGAAGACCTTATAATCTTCACCACCTGCCCCCTTTTCAACCCAAAGTACCTGGCTACAGGATCCCCAGCCTGAATCCTCATTAACATGTTCTCTTTCAGTTTATACCTGACCATTTTAATAAAACTCAGTTTCAGCTTGAAATTAGACATTGACTTACCTGGCAAGTAGCTCGGCCTTTTCCTCAGGGTTCATAACGACATGTTCAGGCACCAGTTCATGTTCAGTTATATTAATTAGCAGCTCTGACTCCAGGAACTGTTCCAAGATGTATTTGGGAGCCATATCGACTAAAGACTGCTTAGCCGAGGGAGTCATACCTGCTTGCACCACTATAATGGCCCTGTGGATGTTTTCGTCCTGCATACGCTGACAGTAAGTTTTGATAGTTTTAATACCAATCTTGGGCTCGTCAGGAAAGAACACAAACATCTGATCGGTGGGGTCATCGTTGTGGGCCACTAGCACAATTAAATCGCTACGCGAAGGACGCTTTTCACTGCAATAAAACTTTTTCTTCATCTGAAAATTCCAATAGTGGAATCAAAAGAACTTACCTGGGTTTGTCTCCAAAGTGTTCCTTGAACTGTTCTAGAGTTTGGTCCAATTCATCCTGGGTAACTAAGTAGCCTCTGTCGTGGCAAAGCTATATGTTTAGGCAGTTTTAAAAACAGGCTGCAAAGGGGATACTTTAAAGTGAGGTTAGACTTACCTGCATCACGGTTTTACGGATGCGCCACAACTTGTAGGTCTCCGCCTCGTCGTCCATTGCTTATGGTAAAATAATAGGGCTTTTTTTTGTTGTCTCAGAACACCAAAAGCTTCAACCGAGGGGCCAAAAGAGGAAAGAGAAGTTTTTTCTTTTATTTACTTAAAACTTAAAACTAAAGCCGGTCAAAAGTCAAACGAAACGTCAAAACCATTGACCATTCCAGATTTACGTCATCTACCTTGCCCATCAAAGCCATATGGCAGACCGACCTATTCTCAGAAATTGTAAACTAAGGAAATCCACGCGCGCAATTCTCCGTTATATGGGCAGCTGTTACCAAAAATGATGAGACGCCATGTCTAAGGCGAAAACCAAACATTTCGTTGGCTATGTGTTTTTCTGCAATAAATTGCATTTTGCAAGACTTTAATATTATAAATAATTATGTTGTTTACAATGGTGGGATGTGCAGATTACGGTTTTAAAAGCAGCGGTTATAGAAAGGAGCCTGGAGTTACGGTTCACAGGTAAACAGATATTGGCGTTTTTCAGTAACAATTAAATTATTTCAAATAACTCTAAAACCAGTTATTTTACATCCAAATCTTCGAAATATGATTTAGTAAATACCGCAGTGAAGTCAATAATGCTATTTTGGGAAATATTTTTATAATCCTGTAACTTGTAGACAGTTTTTTATTTAAATTTTTGAGCAGTTTTTCAAGTGGCGCAGGAGATGTAATCCCAGGGTTATCAACGACTATATATTAATTCACAATTATTTTTATTTATTTAATAGTAAGTCGATGTTTGCTAATAATATTACGTATAATATTACTAATGTTAGAAATAGTAATTTAGTTCGATTATTATTTTTAATAAAATATTTTCTTATGTGCTACGTCACTGGCATTTTCACACTTGACAGATTGAAGCAAACTATGGTAACAGACGCCGGAGTCGTATCCTACATCCTCTGGTTTACATTTTCTAAGAACCGATTAAAATATTACAGCGTTTTCGATTGATAACTTTCGTGCAGTTTGGTATGCTTTATTGGGAAACCAGTGCAGCGAGTTTCACACAGAGTGCAACATTTTCGACACGCTAGTTTTGCCTTGAGTGCAATGCAAATGTGAATTGCGTGTTTTATTTTATTAGCAATTTCTTTGATTTCTGGTTCTCATCATGACGTCACGACAGTGCACTAGTAGAGATATATCACTTGAGTTTATGGAGATGTGTGCAATAACGTTGTGCTAGGCGTTAGCCACTTACACGTAGAATCTAATTTCTATATTTATGATGTAGATAACGCATAGATAACACATAGATAAACTTCATGTAGAAAGAGAAAACAGAGAAAATAACGTAGAATTTATAAGAGAAAAATAATAGAAAAATTTGTGAAAAAAAGTCCTCTAATACGAAAACACTTTTGCTAATTCCAATTTCAACCCCAGTTAGAGAGAATCTTCTCAACCTGTTCGTAAATTTCTAAAAACCGTATTACCATGTCGTTTTAATGTGCTGTAGTAAGAAACTAAAAATAAAACGAATTTATTTTGGTCTTTATATTCCAGTTTCAAAGAAATAGCAAGGTTTTCAAAATGTATCTTTCTCACATTGGAATTAAAAATGCAAATGCGTAACAAAATATTGTTTTTCAAATATTTCATAGTTTTATTTCTTTTGTTAAAACAAATTAAAACATTTAATAAAAATTAGTAAATCAATAAATCGATTCGATTCGATAGAAAGTATTTGTAGTTTTCAGGATGTTTTTGAATTAGGGATTGTGTTTTCATTTTTTATTTTGTTTTAAAAATAAAAAATTCGATTAGTTTTAAGATATTAAAATATTTTATGTTTAGAAATAAAACATGGTTAAAACTAAGCTAACCATTTATTTAGTTTAATAAATAATTTCTCTAATATTATGTTTTTGTTAAACAAAACAAAAAAATAAAAATACACAACTTTTAATCCCCCAGCATATGATAGTTTTATTTGTTAAAAAAAATTGAACATTTAACAAAAACTAGTAAAGTAATAAGTCGATAAATATTTGTTGTTTTCCGGATGCTTTGGAATTAGAAATAATATTTTTAAATCAGAAGAATCGCCTGTCGGCACCACGAGTTTAGGTATATGGTTCCACATAGAGCGTTCAATATTTGAATTAGTACGTCAAGACTGTTTGTTGACATTAGTGAATGTCAAGACTAATAATAGGACGAATAAATAAGGAGGATCATTTCGCCCATCCTGGACAAAACTTCAAAAAGAATTTTTATTACGGGGTGTTCATTATAAAACTTTATCTAGCAGGCTATGAAATTCTGACAGAAAAGGATGACATAATCAAAATAAATAGACTTTTGTTCCTCCATCCTTTTCTTTTGACATTTTACAGCCAACTAGATGAAGTTTTATAATGAACACCCCGTATTTTCACCGGTCACAAAAGTCTTCACAGTTGGATAAAACCCAGTTATTTATAATGCAGTCTTATAAAACGTAATTTATGGCAAAAAAAGCAAACAAACACCATAAACGAATTACTTGTTTTGGCACCACAGAAATGGCGTCGCAACATTTTAACAATGATTTTGGTAACAGCCGCAATTGCACCCACTCATTTCTCCTACCAAACAAATGCCGATATTTTCATTATTTTCGTAAAATTGGCCCGGTTTTTAACCGGAAATCCGCCATGAGGCGAACGGCGAATCGCGATTTCGAATCATTGATCATTTGACTTATTGGCGGATATCGTCACCATGTTTGTGTGACTCACTGCTAAAAAGGGGGGTCTCTCCTGTCTCCATATGTGGTATACTAGCTAGTTGGTGAAACGTAAATGAGAACACACGGGCTGATGACGTCACTTGACTCCTACCCTTACCTACCTACCTATACTGTCAACTAATGATGTAAAATTTCCGGAAAAATAATATTCGAAAAATTTTCCAGAAAAATTCCGGAAATTTTAAGGGTAAAATAGGAAACATTTGGAATTAAAAATGTCTGGCATTTTTTTTCCAAATTTTTTTATAACGATACCAAAAAGCCGGATACCTATAATAAAACTTCAATATTCATAACACATAGATTTGTTAACATAATTATAATTATATTAAAAAATCCAGGAAAACTTTGACGATTAAGTTAAAAAGAAAGTGATAAATAATGATATCGATTTGTGACAAATGCAGAAAATTTTCATTCCAAGAAAGCAAAATTTTCCGGAAAATTACCGATTTCGGAAAATTTCCGTTTGGAAAATTTTTGCCTTTACATCACTGCTGTCAACCACATACTACCCACTCCCCCTTTTATATTTCTGGCCTTAGACTGAAAAAGGAGGAAATGGAAAGATAATACCTAATACTTTGAGAAAAATGAGAGTGCTTTTGAAGCGCCGAACATGTTTTTCAAAACTTAGACTGAGGCTTGATTGTATAAGTCACCCTCAAACTCGGATTCAGCTAAACTCGACTGGTACTTGAATAAGAAAAGCATTGCTGTCAGCAAGTGTCACCAATGAAATTAATTTGACAGCAATGCGATCCTTATGGGCGGGTTCAAGTACCAGTCGAGTTTGGCTGAACCCGACTTTGAGGGTGACTTGTACAATCTGGCCTGAGAGAGTCTGGATTTGGTACACAAGGACAAATAACAATCCAAAAAATCCTCATCACCAAAACCGGCACAACACACAGGTCAATGGCTATCTGCATCCCTCCTTATCAAAGATTCTAATGTAGAAAATGGAATGTAGCAGTTCTGGTTCTCTTCAACGAAGATGATTGGTTGAAAATCTGCTGGTCTGTCATTTTTACGTCAACCAGAACCAGAACCGGTGCGAAACGAATGATGAAACGAAATGACTCTTGTCGGTGTTCGGAGTATCCAGAGTAGGATCAAAATGATTGGATCGCAAAGAGGTAATCTGGAGACCCCCCCGTGTTTTACAGTTTTGGCCCCCTTTTTAGCAGTGGGAACCTTTAAACTGGAGCCTCATTCTGTAGGAAGTTGTGAAAGTGAGATTGAAAATTTTGTCAACCTTGATCGGTCAAAAAAATCTATTGACCAATTCCATTGGCCAGAGATTTTCATTTTCACTTTCACACCTTTCTATAGAATAAGTGCCCTGGTGACGATATCCACCGGAAATGACGTCTCGGTGACGTTTTACTTCAAATTATTGCAAAAGAGTTGTTACTGGCATTATTTTTATTACTTCTTATTTCCAATCCAATCGAATATCCAATCGATTCATCTCCTATGTAGAGCGCCTAGCTCTTATAGCTGACCTAGCTCTAAAGGTTTTCCAAAACTTAACTTCCGACCTAACGAAAACCAAAAAAGATCGACACCATCAATCTTCGGTTGGGCTTTAAGTTGGTATGACGCTTGTATGACGTGTGTTGACGACAAGATTACGACATGGGAACCGACAAGAGGGCCGAAACTTCCGGCCAAAAAACGGGACCATTATGAGGTCCCTGTCCATATCTTCTAGGTCGTTGGATTGGAGTGTTGAATTTTTTATTGTACTGTAGATAGGAGCAAACGTACTGAGGGACTGTGCAATAGGCAATTAGCTAATTTCATTTTCTCAGCAATAGGCGTTTTCAGGACACTTCTACTGACAATGTAACTACTTTGTACGCGTTTTTCGGATTGCGCCGCAGGTCAAAATTTGCTCAAGCCGAAGCAGTTTCACTTACCGACTGTTGCCGGTAAAAACTCAAAGGGGCTCAAAGCAATTCAGGCCGATTGCTATTGGATTTACTTCTGGCATAATTTATATTACTGTCAGAAGGACTTGGTTTTCATTCGCAGTAAAACGTATTTTGAATATTTTGCAGTTGGGATTTCCCTCAATAAGTGTCCTAGACCCCATGGTGCAATAAAATTGTATGTTTTTATTTTACTATACCTATGACCATTGTCTATGACCTACACCCTGGTCTTGGCGCTCGGTCCATAAATAAGGCTAAACTTTTAGTACCTAGAGATGGTCGCTCGAAGCTCGTCCCTTTTTCCTACACTGCCTACCTACCTTTTCACATGCATGCGATATTGTTGTACCAATTAGGAGGAATAAAAGTTGAATATCCTTAAAAAAATGTCGTATGCGGGTACTATACTTTTCCAGTTCAACGGCTTTTACATGCACCCCAAATGGGTTTTCTGTGTATTCCGACGTTCTGACAGGTGTTTCTCTTTAAAATACAAAACTCAAAACTATTATTCGCTTCAATAGATTGTGGGGAAGCGTTTGTTTTTGTATTCTTCAGCTGGCTCCGCTCTCGGGCTTTCGCCTGAATCACAAATGTTTCGTCTGTGTAGTTCAAACTCAAAAACGCCCATATTTGTGTATTCAGAGTACACAAGTAGTACAAGTACAATTGACCAAAAAATAGTACAAACAATAAAATTAAAGTGGAGCATGGATTCAGAAGCACGACGAGCAATCGGAGCAAATGAATAAGCGCTGCCACTGTCACAGTCAAAGTTCGAGTATTTTTTTAATTTTTGTATCAGTAAAATAAAGATAAAAATGTACTTTTCGCAAAACAAATTTCCATTGGAAGTGTTCGGTTTAGACTGGCGGGGATTAATTTTAGGACCCATGTTTATAGGAAAAAATGTCTTATTTTGACCCCACAAATATGCCCTTCAAATATTTGTACTTAATTTTGAATCACCCTGTATACGTGACCAGTTTCTACCTGGGCCATCGAACCGAACCAATCAAACATAAATCGAAATATAATTGGACAGCCAGAGGGCCATCTATATAGTTAAGAACAACGTCGGCGTCACTTAGCTGCACGCGCAAACTCTCCAAAACTTCTTACAAACTCGATTATACCTCCAAAGAGTTTCGATCCATTTTCCATCCGCAGCCCCTGCTAAGACAATAATTGACAAAATAATGGAATTACTGTCCTCGTAAAGCTAAGCAAAGTCATAAACTTGCTGCTTTGAAGGGGAAAACTACCAATACTACCAACCACGCATGGAGTTTTTTCGAAAAAAATCGGTAATGGGAATCGGTTTGGCAACGTAGCGAACGCATCTTTCGCCCGCACATGGCCGACATAAACAAATGACGATCGCCGGTGGGGGTAATCAGCTGGGAGGTGGGGTGGGAGAGATGTGCGAGAGCAACGTTGCCAAATGAGGGCGAATAAAATGCAATAACAAAAAGTGGGTACGTCACTATCAGCAGTTAAGAGCATTAGAAATATAAAACCATTTACTTATTATTGAGTAGGCGTTGGAAATCTGACTCTGAAATTTTTATAGTATCTTCTTAATCTGAGCTAAATGGATAGATATAAAAAAAGATTTCAAAGGGAACGAGATGTCAAAAATAAGTGAAAGAGTTATAGTCATGGAGTCATGAACCTCTCTTAGCGAGTTCTCATGTTTTGTTTTCTTTTCTCAATAACATTGCAAAGATAGCAATACTCTCAGAGCGGTGTAAAGCAGCTAGTCGCAATCCCGAAAACGCTATAAATGGCCTAGTCGTTGGTTACGTTCACCCGACAGCAGCAGCTGAGTGTCGGCATAAAAACGCTAAGCCTTAAAACTAAAACTCGTTAGCATCTGTAAGTCGGGTAAACGCAACGTTTTGCTACGCTATAAGTCAATTTTGTTTCATAGCGGTTCTGGTTTTGGTCTATCGTTTTAATGCCAACCAGAATCAGAACAGGTGTGAAACCAAAATTACTAAAATTGTATTCGTTAGACGACTGGACAGCTAAGGGCGAACTTGAACAAAACAGTACCGTTCATTTTCCGGTTGCAAATACCCGGACAACGGTTGACGTTTTATAATTCACAATGACCTAGGAGATTTTTTTTTACGAAAGTCCGCCATCCCCTCTTTTTAAACTTCATATTTTCTAACTTTTGCTGTTTATGTCAATAAGCCTTTTGTTAAACCAAAATGAATCTTACCAACAAGGGAAACGTTCCTTTCTGAGGAAATTGCGACTGAGGAGTTTGACGACTTGCACCGAAAAACTGCGCACTGAGTCCAGAAATAAAATGGACCTGAGGGGTCATGTCTGGGCCTGTTCAGTTCAAAACAAACATGGAGGTTGACAGCGGAAAATGGTTGTTACATCAGATGCAGTTTTTGCTGATAATTCACCATTAATTAATTAATAATTTGTGTATTGCATGAGTGTACTTCAATATTTACACGTTTTTGATAATAATAATGTTTACTTGGAAATATATATGCTGCTAATATCAGGAACAATACTGACGATTCAACTCCAGAGCCCAGTGAAATGAAAACGTTTTGTAAGTAAAATAAAGGCTCATACATTATTATATTACATGTATCTCTATTCAGAAATAAATTTATTGTAAGTTTGTAGGTATATACCTACTTTTATTACTATATAACTACTTATTTTCATCATATCATTCAGGCTAAGGACGAGCAGCGAAAACTTTTCAAATATACTATAAATATTTCGCAAAATCGAGCTAAAATACAAACAAAACAAAATTCCAATTGACAAATGACGGCAAACATCAGCCCGGCAGTCCCGGCATCTTTCGATGGTTTCTTCTTTTACTAGAAACTGCACACGCTGGACAGTACACTAAAAAATTGATAAAAAATTTAACAGACCTCCTAGAACTGAGTGCAGTTATAGTGCGGCACAGTGAAAAACGCTATGAGTCAAGTGAATCGAAAATGCCTAAAGTGTCAATTATGTCACTGTCATTAACCATGTGTCAGTTTTAAAATGGCTTTCGCTTCTGAGTTTTCAAATTTAAAAAAAATTAAAAAAATTGTTATATTTTATAGAATATAGGCCATAATGGGTTCCAGAGAGCGTCAAGATGAAGGTATTAATTTTTTTTTCCACGACCATGAGCCTACAAAGCCTAAAAAACACTTCGAACTCCGACGGCCCGATATGGAAAAGATATTTTTGCGCAAAATGGCCGCTATTTTTTTATTTAATAATTGGCTTGATCGTGATATGCCCTATAAATCTCAATTTTTTTCGGTCAAATGGACATAAAATAATCATTCCTTTTCCACTTTTTAGGACCTAAAGTGTACAAAACTTTACGACAGTACCTTTTCGGCACCTTAAGCAAAAATCGGCAGTGTGACAACGCGGCGGTAGTAAGTCCAAGACGCCCCTTTACGAGTTCGGGGCGGCCGTTCGCTTCTCCGTCGGTCGGCCGTCCGCATTCCCGATTCCGTCAGTGTGTGATCGAGTGCGTTCGGCGACGTATGGCGCACGACGCGCTACCGTCCCGTCGCCCCCCCGTGGGGGCCCTGCCGCCCTGTTGTGCCCCGCTGCGTTTACGACCGCCGCCCCCGCGTAATCCCGACTCTTTGTTGGACGTGACCGCGAAAAAAGTGGCCGAAACGGTACCGTTTGCCCGAATCGAGGAGAAGTACGACAGGATACCCGAACCGGTCCAACGTCGCATAGTTTTTTGGAGCTTTCCCAGAAATGAAAGGGATATTTGCATGTATTCCAGTCTGTCTCGAGTACAGAACAACCAGGAGCCCGGCAGCTTGGCTTTTTGCAAGGGGATGAAGCTGCTAGAGAGCGGATGTGTGGATAATGTGCTGCAAGTCGGTGAGTACCGATTATCAATAATCATAATGCGTTCTTTAATCTTTCCACCCTAATTGGGCCTCGAATTTGATTGAGGGAATCAATAATGCTTACAAAGACTTAAATATAGATTATAGCCCAGAGGTATCCTCATAATTTACCGTTGTTTATTCACCATTATAATCCTACTGATCAAAAGCCCTGGGGCATTCTCACCAGGTTCACACACACTATCACCACCACTTCTATCTATTGACAACAAACATACGGCCTTGGATGGGGCGCCACACCCATAACTGGTTTCCTCAATTTTTCCCATAATATTCATAATCGCCCAGTATTGTTTAATTACTCGGAGCCTTACATGGACAAGTGGGTGTGTAAGGCGCACTTTTCAGTTAACCCACCTACAGCCTGCTTAAGCAACCAATCCGAGGTGTCATCATCAGCTTTATGTTATTGCATAGCTCACTCACAGATAGAATACACACTTCGAGGATTTGGGGTTATCTATCCACATGAGGCGAGATTAGAGGCAAATATTTGCACTGCTGGGTAAATGCTTTGCGGTTAATCTCAGGGATCTCAAGTCTGTGTGGTAAAAGTGAAGGTTGTTAGTACAGTTGTTGATTGAATATTATATAGAGGAAGATGAGCTTTAAATGAGTGTCATTATTTAAGTTTATAGGCCTTGTAGAGAGATTTTAAATGACTCCTCCAATATTAGTCTGCAAAGTAGGTACACTCATAGATAAAATAATTCACTTTAAATCTCGCGTTAGCTTACAAATTTGAGGTAAGATTAGAGACAAATGTTTGCTTTTGATAAATCAACTGAATGTAATCTAGACAGGCTTGGGGATTTCTGGTGTACCTACTTAGTATACAAGGTATACCTTCTATTGGGTTGAGGTCATAAGAAGATGGTGTTTCAATGGGTTTTAAAGTTAAGATGTATACTAACGGCCAGTTTCATAATCATATTTAAATTTCCTTTAATTTAAAGTGACATCAAGATGTGACATGTATTTAACTTGTATCAGGAAAAATGACACATGCTGGGAGTCATTTTAGTTAAAGGGACTTTAAATTTGATTATGAAATTGGCCCTTAGAAAAGTTTTGTTTTAATGGGTTTCATAGAAGTACCTATGTAGATAGGTATGTGTTCTTGTATGGCCCTTAGAAAAGTTTTGTTTTAATGGGTTTCATAGAAGTACCTATGTAGATAGGTATGTGTTCTTGTCCTCAGTTGTCCCCTTTCTGTTTTGGGCTTGCATTTGGTTGCTATAACATACTGTAGTCATATAGGCAAGGACAATATTCACAAACTGAAAAAGTCCTGAGGAAGACTTCAATAAAGATTGAAACTTAGGCAATTTTATAACTATAAGAAAGGCCAGATGATGCTGTGTGCACACCTTGGTGCACACTGATATACATATTTGCAAGAGGCATATACTTTTACCTGTTCTTCACCTGCTTGTGGCATTCACTAGATCTTTCAGACACCTTAACATTGTGTTCAATGCTTAGGACTCGAGTCACAGCCCTAGCTACAATGGTGCAGCCAGGGCACTGCCCTGTAGGGCTCAGACCTGAATGTTTCAATAGCAATAGAATTGTAGGTTGTTAAAGTTAATTTTTTTGACAGCCTTTAATAACTTTAATAGGTATAAATCTCCCTATAAGTATAAACCATTCACTTATTATTGGCATCAACAAAGAGTTCGTAATCTGACTTTGACATTTTTATTATATCTTCTCAACATGTGCCGAAAAGAGATAGGTGTAAAAAAATAAGGGTTTCAAAGGTAATGAGATATCAAAAATAAGTGAATGAGTTAGTTATACATACAGTTAACAGCTTGGTTAACAGGGAGGTCAACAGTATACCAAGCACTGTAACCTTGAGTCAAGCCTCCTATGTACCTCTTGGCAACTCTACAGGGTAGTTGTTTGTGTGATATTCGACAACTTGCTTATCCATGTCTGCTACTAGATGGGCATTAAGAAAAGTTTTCAAGTTGGCCACTTTTTGATGATTTGTTTTTACTTTCATCTATAGATGGGCGAAGGGAAAATTCCTAAAAAAATCTTTGAGCACAATTTTGGGATTTTATCTGCGTTTTTTTTCATCTTTTTTTGAAAGCACTCCGCAGTTTCAAGATTTAAAGTTAGATTTTAGATTAGAATTCAATAAATCCAGATTCTGGTTTGTTTTTTGATAAACTAAACACTGGTCAATTCATCAAAAGCCTCACACTGCACAAACCAACAAATTATTGCTTAATCGGTAAGTGTTAGGCATATTGAAAATAGAAACGTTTGATTGATTGAAAATATAAGTTAAATTTAGAGGTTATAATGGAATAAACCCGGAATTTTCCTGGAATTTTCCAGGGACTAAACCCTCATAAATGAAAAAACCGGGTGAAAACCCATCTCTACTTCATCCACCAGATTTGTCTTCTCAAAATTTGCATTTGACTTGAATTTATATTAGAAGAACGACCCCATCGTCACTTCATTTTATCTTTAAAAAAAAAACTTCTTTAGAAGAAATACTACGCACGTATTAAGTTTGTTGCGTTCAAAAGAGATTGAAATCGTCTCGTTCCGATCAAAAACAGCAAAAAAACAATTTCCAGCAGTTGTTTTTTGAAATTGGCTGAAGCATAATTTCTCTTTTTTTTTCAACTGGCAACTTATTAACTTATTGTAGACCGCCTGTAATTTTAGAACGAGTGGACCGATGGAGTGAATCCAGTAAACAATAATCCGGTAGGTTTAATAGTTTGGGAGATCCTTCAGTGGTTGGTTTTTGTATTTTTTAAAAACCTCCCTTGGAGGACTACTGCGTACCTATTAAGTTGGTTACGTTCATAGCAGATTAAAATCATCTCATTCTGATTAAAAACAACAAAAACATTTTAATTTTTTGAAAATAACCAGGGGGGTGGGTATATCCACTTTTTTTCTCAACTTCCATGATTGACTGTTTATAGGTAATTTTAGAACGCGTGGATAGATTGTAGTAAATCCAACGGCTCTTTCTTTCTTCCCTCGCGAACGAAAATCCTGTAGGTTCAATGGTTTGAGGAATAGACCCCTTCAGTTGTCGATTTTTAGGCTTTTTCATAATCATTTTTATCATTTTTATACACAACTCTTACGTTCATAAGAGAGTGAAGTCATCACATTTCGATCAAAAACAACAAAAAAAATTTCAAGTTTTTTGAAATTGCCTAAAAGGTACCCTTCCCCCGCGTTTTCTGTAGTGTTTCTGTATAGTCAAATTGCTGTTATTTTTGCTCATTTTAATAAACAACTTTTTGTAGTCTTTGAGCTATACAAACGCTTACCGGACAAGATTCAAGTTCCTTTCAAGAACTCAGTGACTGAAATTGCAATTTTTTAAAATGTGTAGTCTTCGACTATTACAAACCTTTTCTTCATTCAATAAATAATGTCTTGTAGCCTTCTACATAATAATTTGTTTAGAAAACAACTCGGAAAACAATGTCTTTGTAGCCCTGGAAATCGAGCTGGAAATGCTATGTAAAATGAGGTGTTACTGTAGGCAAATTGCTATAATTTTGGTTCATTTTAATAAATAACATTCTGTAGAATTTGAGCTCTCCAAACCAAGCTCCAAACACTACCAGACACTATTCAAGTTCTTTTCAAAAAATCGGTGACCTACTGAGACTGCAATTTTTGAAACTCAATAAGCTCGTCAATAAGTAATGCTCTATAGCCCTCTACAAGCACTTTTTAGGAAAAAGTAATAATTTGTTTTGACAATTCAATTTCTAGGTAGCCCTGGAAACGCTATGTAAAATGCTAAGTGAAATGTAGTGTTTCTTTAGTCAAATTGCTGTTATTTTGGATTATTTTAATAAATAACATTCTAGGTATTGAATTTGAGCCTCGCTTTGCGCTATACAAATACTTTACCAGACAAGTTAAAGTTGTTTTCAATAACTCAGTGACTGAGATTGAAGCTTTTGAAAATCTGTAGTTTTCAAAAACTACAATACCTACCTACTTATTTTTCTTTCTCTGTATCTCTGTAATCTCTGTAGACTTTAAACTGTTTAAGTTACCAGACAAGGAATCAAGTTCTTTTTGAAAACTCATCGACTGAGATTGCAATTTTTTAAGTGGGTATCAACATTAACAACAATAAACAATAAATAAATGTTTCGTTACGTTCTTCAGACACTTTTCAAGAAAATATGTAATTTTTTTTTTAAATTTAATGTCTATAAAGTCTTGGAATAACTACAAAAAAATCTGTGTCTGTAATCAATTTCAAAACATTTTTAAATTTTTTTGATAATAAATTTTTAATAATGTAAAATGAAAAAAAAATATAAGAAAAATTTTAAGTTGAACAAATGTATTTGGAAGAGGTAATACCTAGAGGAATACTAGGGTATTCCTCTAGGTATTATATCTTTTTTCTCATTTAGCAATTTTAACCGTTTTTAAGAACGCGTAGACCGATTGAAGTGAATCCATTGGTTTTTTACTTGGTTTTTAACTCTTAGAAAGTTATCGGTTCTCTTAAAGAGTATCATCTTAATCGAGATGTAACAGATAGGGGTAAGTGGTAGGTACCCTGCAGGGTATCGGATTTGGCCGGGTACAGTACCTACTACGCGGTTTTACTACCCGGTCAAAAAAAATTAGAAGCGTACTTCTATGTATCTACAGTATTATATTTAAGAATAATTAATGCATTACCGGAAAATTGTGTACTCTTTTTGTTAAATACTATTTGACAAATAAAGAAAATATTATCAGCATTAAATACGTTTATTGTCATTATCTCAACATTTGTTATACTGAAAACCGAGGTTAAAACTAAAGCGAAGACATAGTCCATTTTCAAAGAGATGGTTTTTAGATTTTAGATGTGATCGGTGATGGAGAGGCGCGTGAAGAGGTTTTTAGATTTTAGATGTGATCGTTTGTATAATAAAAAATTTCGAAAATTTACTATTCATTATTAATATTTAAAAATTACATTGTATTGTATTCAATGAGAGTGGATTTATACGGTCCTCCACCGCGACCTGCGGTCTATTGTGGCTCACTCGAAGTGTTACCAGCAAGGTTTGCCCCTGCTAGCTCCACTAGTTGTCACCCGTTATGCCCAAACCCTCAACGAATCTGATGAGTCGCTCGGGCGACACTGCGCTTGCATCTTGAGGTTCAATGATCGTGTTTGTGTGCAGTGAGTACCTCGATCTGACATTAGCCGGGCACTCCGTCTCTTCGGACAGCCGAGTCTGTGCATGTGAGATCTTAGGTGGCTATGTCGTGTGTACAGTGCAGTGGCCACTGATTTGTCTCCTATTTAGTCTGAGGAATGTTTGAGCTTTTACCCTCCATGTTCCTGTGATAAATTTTTTGGAGTGTGATAGTCCGGGTAGGTTCTCCCACCAGTCCTGGAACTTGGCATTGCTCCATTTCTGGAATTCAACCTTGGCCAGAGAGTATGGGGCTCCCAGTGCCGGCTCCGGGCTTACGAAAGCAGAGCCCTCCTAGCTAGAGAGTCAGCCCTCTCATTGGCTTCGTAACCACGATGGCCTGCGATCCATACCAATGTCACGCTGTTCTCCTGCGATAGGGTGTTCAGAGACCTGTGGCAGTTTGCAGAATTGCAGCGCAAAGACATAAGCTAGAAGCGCTGCCCGATTATCCGAGCAGATCTTTATTGATATATTGTGTCCTCCCTCTTCTAATAGGGGTCGAGAACACAATTCAATGGCATTTATCTCTGCCTAAAACACTGTGGTGAATCGGTCCAGGCTCTCTGCTATGCATATGCTATCCGATCTCCCGTACACTCCGGAACTAGCCCCTTCGTCGGTTTTGGATTCGTCAGTGTACCAGGTACTTCCTGCCAGTTGTAGATCTTCGCCTCGTTCGTCCCAGTCTGCCCGTGAGAGAACCCTGATGACGTAGCGAGTGTCCAGTGTAGGTACGTTTTGATGCTATTAGGTCGGAGACCATGTTCAATACCCCAAGGGCTTCCAAGCCATCCTGGGCATTGTTGGTCCCACCATCGAATGGCTGCGGTGCTATGTTTGTCACTTGTTGCAGCCGGTATGTCCAGGTGTGGGGTCACATGTGGGGTCCATGGAGAGATTTGTCCAGGATGAAATTTTTCTTCGTTGGTAAATGGCACATTCACCGTTTTCCTAGGGTTTATTGCTAGGTTTTCCTTTGAACATCAGCTGTGTACAACATCCAGCACCTCTTGCAACGTGCTGGAGATTTGTTGGTATGGGTGGTTTCTTATAAGGATAACCATGTCGTCAACGTATACTTGGACCTCGACTTTCCATACTTCCAAAGTAGTCAGAATTTCGTCCGCTAGTAGGGACCATAGGAGTAGTGAAAGGACTCCGTCCTGTGGACAACCTCCCGCTGTTGTGAATGCTGACGCCGACAGTGTCATCGTTTAATGATGTAGTGATCAGTCTGGATTCTAACATGTTGCGAATCCAGTAAAAATAACAAGACACCCGAAGTGACACCTTATTACCACGCTAATAGCAACGGTAAGGGTAGCTGACGCCTATACAGTGTCCCAACATGAATGTTTTGTTTTCGTAAAAAGTCGTCTATTTTTGTATGAAAAAGTTGCCAAAAGAAATTTTTTAAAACTTGTTTTATTTACCTATATGGCTTGAAAGCGATTGTGACCGTCTTTTAGTCAAGAATAACGTTTCTTAAGATAAATTTTGAAACAAAAATGAAAACTTTACTCCAAAATTTCACCCTTTTAGAAGATACTAAAATCCTTGGCTAAAAAATCTAATATATTTTTATCGATTTTTGCCTAACAATTTAGTTTGAAAGTTTAAACTCAGGCTCAAACAAAAGATGGAAAAAATTGCGTTTTTTGAGTAGTCATTTTTAGAGAATTTAAGTAAAAAATTGGATTTTTTATTATTTGGAAACAATTATGACAGTCTGTTACTCAAAAATTGTGTTTCTTAAAATAAATTTTGAAACAAAAAATCAGACTTTAGTCCAAAAATGTACCGTTTGAGAACATGCTAAAATTCTCGTAAAAAAAAAGTTCATCTATCGATTTATATCTAACAATTGAGTTCAAAACTTAGCGTTAAGAGACGGAAAAATTGCATCTGTCATCATGTTTAAATGGATTTAAGTCAAAAAATTGCATTTTTTATTATTTTCAAACAATTGTTGTAGTTTCAATGGCGTAAAATTTCTCTAATTTTTAGAAGATTTCAAGTCAATAATTGTAGTTTTTGTGTCTCAACATGAACGTTTTCTCCGCAAAAAGCTGTCATCTTTGTACTAAAAATTACCGTAAGAAATGCTTGAAAAATTGTTTATTTTATTAGGTTGTTTTAATAAGTGCTATGCTCAATAATTAAAGTTAATTGTTATAAGACTTTAGTACTTTTAGATAGATGGTACTAGGTACTTTGACGAGGGCCGGGTACCCGGCCGGTTCCTAAAAACTACTATCCGTTACGTCCTTTTTTTTAACTTGCAAATTTGACTGTTTATAACTTTAGAACGCGTAGACTGATTGGAGTAAATCCAACAATTTTTTACTTTTCTTACTGTCCTCTTTCGTCAACAAAAGTCCTGTAGGTTTAATAGTTTCGGAGGTAGACCCCATCGTTGGTCGGTTTTAAAACCGAGGTTTTTATAATTTTTTTAAACTTTCTTAGAGGATCTACTTCTCTCGTTTTAAATTTGTTCACTTCAAGTATTTCTAAGCTCTTTCGGGTCCTCGAAAGTGCGTCACTTGTACTATTTTTATTGCAGTTCTGCAAATATTGATTTTCCGCAAAAACTAGCGTCCAGCTAGATTGTAAAAAAACTATTTTACAAAAGTACAATTGGCCTTTCCGCTGACTCGGTCGTGCGTCATGTGCCCCGCACGTACCTACGCCGTTGCCACACTCTCGGGGCTCAATCGAGGCTTCGGCATTACTGAAATTCCTGGGGCACAAAGCACCATTAATCACCGGAGTAGTCATCATCATCATCCTCTGCTGGTACACAACGGCGGACGAGTGGTCAACCTTCAACCTCGGTTACCTGGCTGCTGGCTCGCTCGGGGCCTCGGTCGGTCTATTTATACGGCCCTCTTTTGTTTCGTTATTGTGTCATCTTAATTGCTGCAATTGGCCAGGAGTTCAACGACATCCTGTTGAGGAGGAAGTCGGTGTGTTGTTATCGTTGTCGCCCTCGGACGCGCGTTACTCTCGCTGAAGCGAACATCGGAGGCGAAATTAAAAATGTTCCGGATTTTTCTCTGTGTAGGAATTCGAACCCAAAAAATTCTTGAAAAGAAAGTTTTAATTGAAATCCTCCCGGAAACGTTCACATCGGCGGGGCCGGCAAGCCTTTTAATAGAATTGTACAAATTTAGTACAAACCACAAAAATCGAACTGGTTTGTTAATTAAACGTCCCGAACGACGGACAAAAGCAGCCAACACTCTGCTGGAAATCCTTGTTATAAAAAGAATAGATCCCTCGCAGTTGTATTCAAATTTCGGACATGCTTTGTACGCCGAAACAATGCCATTTTACGATGATGATGAGCCCGGAAAGTTGTGGAACGGGCCGACACACACACATACGATTAAAAAAAGCTGCTTGAAAGGCCGTTGTTGTCCGACAAAACTTATATTCTTTTCACGTTTTCAGGGGCTTTGTCTAGAGCCGCTGCAATAGCAATTGTACTATTTTAACGCGGGGACGTTAAAGGCCAATGAGCCCCGAGTATGATGGTATTCAGGGTTTGATTAATGCGCTGACATTTCGCTTAATAAGCGCTGCGCTGGGGTAAATGTCAAAGGGGAGGCGACGCTTTGATGGCTAATGCAGGGGACGACTATCTCTCATTGTACTTTTGCAATAACGAGCTGCTAAATAATTACACACTTTGTACTAAAAACTGTACAATTTGCAAAGATTATTACCCCACATATTTTTCGAAAGCTTTAGTCCATAAGCTAATTAGTGAGTGCATTAAAATTGTACAAAACGTAGTACAATCATCAAATTAGCCGAGAAGTATTCCAATATTTGTACTAATGAACATATTTAGCGTCCCAGGTTTTTAAATGCCGACTGAATAATTTTTTGGAAAGCTATGCAAAGCTTAAACCTGAATTATCTTGAGCTCGAGAGAAGCGCAATCTCAGGTAAGAAAATTACACCCGTCAGCTATGACAGTTCATCACGAACGGAATTGTAGTAAAAAAAGCGGGCCGACGCAGAGAGGGTCATTTATCAAGTCATCCTCTGTCGGGCAAAATAAATAAGTTCCACGAACTTCTAGAAAATTAGTTTCGTAAAGCCCCCCTTTTCGGTATTTTTTGCCTGTCGGGTGCTGTGAGTTGTATTAATGGACGCGCTCTGCGAGCTCTAATTATGGGCATTAGGCGAGTCAAGACTGAAATTGCTCCTAATCGGATGAGGCGGCAACGTCGCGGGTCTCGCACAACCTTTGATCTCGGGAAACACAGTGGCACATGCACAGTTGCCGGCGCGACGACACGCCTCCGAGAGCGGCCGAAGACGTGCCGAGCATCGTTCGGCCGTAGACGGGCCTCCGTTAGACGGTGACGTAGCGCCGGCAAACAGCTGAGAGTGAAGGTGTCGCTCGTGGCGACGTTGCCACGCGTTTATATGGAACGCAGCCAAGGCGACACTTTTGAAGAAAGAACAAAAGTGCTGAACTCGAAGAGAATTGAGTTTGATTCGAAGGGGCCGAAATTGCGAGCGAGTACAAGAGCTATAATAGAGTAATTCGAACGAAATGACGATATGGGTGGGAACGCGGCTATCGGGCTTTTGACACGCTGCTCAAAGGAGCGTTCAAGTGAAAACCACTTTCTTGCGCAGCCCTGGGAGAGAAACCAAAGGCCTCCACAAAAACCGGATCTAAATCCACTTCCTTGGCGATTGAACGAACGAACGACCCACCACGGTGGTCACATTTTGGTCAAGGTCTCCAACATCTAATTATTCGCCATTGTTCCTATACAGTTTAGTTTGGAAGGTACAAATTTTTAATTTCAAATCGCTTGGCCTTCTAGGTAGCCAAATTTTCGATGTTGAAACGATTGGGTATCACGTGCTCAGTTTTTAAATGGCCGGAAAGATGACCACACCCAGATGCTTAATCTAGGACTACTTGGAGCTTGTTCTGTAAAACTGTAAATTTGTCGTGTTTTTTTTAGCTCAAGGAGTATTCTATTATCACAACCTTGCAATGGATATTTTTAATTGTACTAATGCTAGTAGGTACAAGTTTTAAAAAGTTTATAGCACCAAGTATCACAGTTTATCTATCAACACTATCAACAGAACTTTATTAATAAATAAGGGCGTTTTTGTTTCCTATGTCTGTTAAAAACATCTTATAATAACGAATCGGGATCTCATAGATAAGATGTTAGAATAAGACTCAAAATAAGAAGTATTAATTGTACGAATACTAGTACAAATTGTTGTTGACAAATTTGGATTTGACTGGGGAAATTGACAAAAACGCGATTCTAAAAGAGCCTAAAAATCGACCTCCGAAGGGGTCTATCTCCGGAAATATTGCACATACGGAATATCCGTAGGTGGAAGGAGAAAAAGGACTTCAAGAAGAGGACAACACAGTTGGATTCACTCTAGTCGGTCCAGGCGTTCTCAAGTTACAGGCGGTCAAAGTTCAGAATTGAGAAAAATATACGTAATACTACCCCCTTTGGAGATTTCCAAAAAAAAATCGGACTTTTTTTTTGCTGTTTTTGAATGGAATGGCACGTTTGCAATCCCCTGAGAACATAACAAACTCAATTCGAATGGAAATAACCTCTAAAGAGGTTTATTTAAAAATGGTCCAAAAACCGATTCCAAAAGTGCCTAAAAATCGACCTCCGAAAGGGTCGATCTCCGGAAATATTGCACCTACGGAACTTCCGATGGTGGGAGGTGAAAGAAGACACCAAGAAGAGGACAACACAGTCGGATTCACTCTAATCGATCCAGGCGTTCTCAAGTTTTTTTGCTCTTTTTGAACGGAATGGCACGTTTGCAATCCCCTGAGAACATAACAAACTCAATTCGAATGGAAATAACCTCTAAAGAGGTTTATTTAAAAATGGTCCAAAAACCGATTCTAAAAGTGCCTAAAAATCGACCTTCAATTGACTGGGAAAATTCCATGGCATGGGTTGATGCCAAAAATAACTGAATGGATAATACCTACTGATGCTACTACAAATTTTAAAATTGTTCAGTTAAAAATAAATAAATTCGTTTCAGAAACAAACGAGGCGGTCAGAATTGCTTCTTGAGTTTTCTAAAGTAAAAACATATTATAACGAATCAGGATCTCATAAGTAAGCTGTTACAAGATGACACTAAAGATAAAAACTCTTAATTGTACGAATACTTGTACAAGAACTTTACTGCCACAAGTACACTGTTTATTGGCCAATATTTGACCTTGTTACGTATATAAAAATTCTTTAAACGATGTTTCCATGCTTTATAGTTTCAATTATTTTATCTTATACATTTCTAAAATATCCTAGACATATTTATAATAGATTTCCTTCGAGAGAATCATCAAGCGAGTTTGCAAGTGGAATCTAGAAATGTACTGATACTAGTACAATTTTTTAAATTGCTTAATTGCAAATAAATCTGTTTTATTTAAATAATTTCACTAAAATTTGGCGTTTTTAGGCATATCAATTCTTCTTGAACAAATCTATTGAGGTTTAAACTAAAATTTATTCATTGATAAATTCTCGGATAAATTAGAGTGTTTTAGCACCTCAGTCCTTTTTTGTCCTTTAGGAACCAAAAAAAGTGACGATCTGACTCTTTTGCTTCCTGAGTAGAAAACTTTTCTAAAATATCGTAGAAATCTTTATAATAGATTTCCTTCGAGAGAATCATAAAGCGAGTTTACAAGTGGAATCTAGGAATGTACTGATGATAGTACATTTTTTAAAATTGCTTAATTGCAAATAAATCTGTTATTTTTTTAAATAATTTCACTAAAATTTGGCG
This sequence comes from Taphrorychus bicolor, assembly GCA_951812265.1. Taxonomy (NCBI): domain Eukaryota; kingdom Metazoa; phylum Arthropoda; class Insecta; order Coleoptera; family Curculionidae; genus Taphrorychus; species Taphrorychus bicolor. Next base: position 38,169,393 of record OX638299.1, on the reverse strand, counting down.
TTCTTAGGCATATAAATTCTTCTTGAACAAATCTATTGAGGTTTAAACTGAAATTTATTGATTGATAAATTAGAGTTTTAGCTCCTCAGCCCTTTTTTGTCCTTTAGGAAATAAAAAAGTGGCGATTTGACTCTTTTCTTTCCTGAGTTTTCTAAAACATCTTATAACGAATCAGGATTTTATAAACCAGCTTAGATTAAGACCCAAAATAGAACTTCTATTTGTACGAATAGTAGTACAAATTGTAAAATAAGTTTTGCAAATTTTATTAGCCAATATTTGGCCTTGTTTGGTATATAAAAATCCTTTAAACGATGTTTCCGTGCTCTAAAGTTTCTATTAATATTTATCAAATATTAGAGTGATTTAGCTCCTTTTAAAAATTGTACCAAATTTTAATGCGACTCTGAAATACCCTAAAAATGTTTATAATGGACTTTAGATTTCCTGAAAAGGATTCATCAAAAGATTTTACAAGTGGAATTTAGGAATGTACTGATGGTAGTACAATTTCTAAAACTGCTCAGTTACAAATAATTATGTTTTTGAATCATCTATTAAAGTTATAAATTGAAATTTATGAATAAATTAGATTATTTTAGCACTAGTTAGTCCTTTGGGAAACGCAACGAGAGTCAATTACTAGGTCAATGATGAGGAGAGTTTTTAAAATAAATTAGGATCTCATAAATATAACTCAGAGGACCTTACAATATGCACTATTGATTGTACTAACGTTAGTACAAATCATAAAAAAGTTCAGAGCCACAATTATCACAGTTTATTGGTCAAAATTTGTCCCTGTACTTATAAAAAAGGTTTTTAAACGATGTTTTCATGCTTTAAAGGTTCAATGGATGTCTGTAAAAAATGTTGGAACGAGTCTGGTGTTTTGGTCTCGGTAAAAAATTCTACAAAATCTTATACAACTCTATAATTTATAATAGCTTTGTTGAAAAAGCTTACCGTAAAGAAAATCATGTGGATACCTTATAAGTAGAATCAAGGGGTGTACTTTTGGTAGTACACTTTTTTAAGTGTTTTAGCACCCTATTTATGTAGTTCTTTAGAAAACAAAAAAGAGTCAATTACAAAGATAAATTTAGGTTAGAGAAGCAAGTATGTACCATGCACCGTTTATTGAACAATATTTAGCCTTCTTGCACATATCTCTTTTTTTAAACGTTTTTATGCTTGTGCAGTTTTATGTATTGTACTTAAATTGTACTTACACCAATAATTTAAACGTTCTATAAATTTGCTAAAGTGATCTATAATTATAGCTTTCCTGACAAAGAATCACTATTCATAGAATCATCTAAAGGTCTTAAAATAAAATTTAGAAAAATGTACTATTTATAGTACAATTTTCAAAGTTGGTCAGAAATGTTCTACAATTCTATATATTTTCTAGACTTTTTTCCTATGGCTTTTTCAAGACCCCTTGATCGGTTGTGTCAGAAATATTAAATTTTATACTTCTTGAATTAAGAAAATAGAGTTACTTAAATAATAATATGTCTAGAACACAATTTTCTGTACCTATACAAGTTGCTGTAAACATCAAAGCCACCAAATATGTATAATAGAATTTTGCAGTAACTAAACGATGCTTTGTATATAAACATCTTTAAAACAGTGGTTTGGAGCTTTAATAGACTATTTTTGAAAAAATCTTGCATTTTTTAAAAATGTTCTAAACTTTGTACAAAACTAGAAAATTGCTAAAAAACGTGTCCAAAGGCATTCTCGAATCGTTTAGGTAGTAAATACTAACATTTCCACTCTTTATGGTGAACACAGTGTACATAGTGAAAACCTTAGTGATGCAAGACAAAAGAAAGTCGAATTTCTAAAGTTTTTCTAACCTACCAGGGTGTTGAGAAACAACAGCTATTAAAACTTAGAGAACTTCAGTAGGTACTAATTTTAGAATGTACAATTCGTACCATAATTAGTAAAATGTGTGTTATTATGTAGTTATATTAATATACTTTCATATTCCAGTACCTACATAGATGTACCTTAGTCGAGTAACATAAAGTCTAAACTCCAAATCTTAGTTTTTTACGATGATACAACCAATATTTTGACGCAATATCTGCATTTTTAATTGTACTAAATTTAGTACAATTGCAAAACGCCATTAAAGGCCGTCGTCAAGCCACCGCAAACAGATGCACTTTATTGCTCCTGTAACTGTACAATCAGACAATAAATATCGTGGTTCTAAAGTTACAACAACGGCTTAAAAGAGGGCCCCTGCTACCTGACCCATCCAAATGGCGGTTCCTAAACAAACACTAGATGCTCGCATTTCCTTTCCGAAGAGGATCGACCATCAGGCGGAGCTTCGTCGCCTTTTGTTGGGATTGAACGAAAACTGGGCCCCGTTGTTGTTCCTCTCGGCATTATGAATCAATTTGACGCTTGAAGCAGCAGCATCATCAGCGCAAAACAATATTTAATACTCGCGTCCGTCGGGGTCGATTCGTATGCAAATCCAGTCACCATAAGTCTGATCTGCATACCGGCCAGAGTCGAAAATCGTCGAAGAGAACCTGGCAGGCAGCTGCACTTAACTACTACATATTTATTTAAAATTTAAATTTTGACGATGTACTATCTGCATCACACGCAGTAATCTCGGTGGGGCCGTAACGGCGTCGTCGGGAGGGCCGAGGGGACGTTTATGGGGGCATAGGGGTGGCGCTAATTTATGGGGCACCATTGTCGGAGGCCGTTGGCCCCTCGAGGAGAGATTATTTCACTCTCCGAATGGTCCCGGCATCAATCTTAGATACCGAACTATAATGAAGGCGCTTTGTTGCCGCCATGGAACACAACACTCGAGCTGCGTGAGGCGTTCCCCCGAGGAGCGAGAAAAAAACGGCCTCGTCAGGCCAGATGGCCCGTTTTTGTCGCGCCCCAAGTGCACAACGCGGCCTCGGAGGAGTCGGAGGTAGCAAGTGCCCAAAAAGGGCTGAAAAACGCGACAGCTCAAGTGCACACATCGTCAGGTAGCATAGGGGAGTCGAAACAAGCGACAACTAGTTGAAACTAGCTTTTTTAGAAATTGTACTAAAACAAAAACTTTTATTTCTATCCGGTAATAAGAGCCACTAAACAAATACACACGTATTTTAGATCAATTATCAATTGTACTTAGAAATTTCTAGTTACTGTGTTATAAACATATTTCCGAGAGTAAGCTAATAACTGTACAATATCCAAATCCTCAATAGGAACTGCTGATCTTGTATAAATTTTTGGCATAAAACAGTGTAGAATTTGGAGGAATATTTTATTTGCGTTCAGCAAGTAGTTTAGCTCAAATAAAGCTAAAGATTTATAGTAAAATATAGTAAAATATGTGGATTTATAGTAAAATATTGTAATTCCTATTTAAAGCACACTCACGTCTCAAGATAATGCTTTCACCTAATTGCTATCAACATTCTTTCCAAATATTCTGAATCAGAGGCGACGAAACACACATTGTGAGTGAAGCCATGAAAAGTCGAAAACAATGGGCAATGAGTAGTAGTACAATATCGCAAGTTCTACTAAGAATTACTTATCTGTTCAATATCCAATTATTGGTTTAGTATTATGTACTTTATACTTACACACTTACCTTTAATTGATTCAATCTAGTAACTACCGAACCGAAAAATGTCTTATGTTAACGTTCAAACCGTTGACAGCTGAGAATGAGATCTAAAAGTACAATAGTACAATTACGTGCTTTCCTTTATGAGGCTATGTGCTTATCACGCACATACATTTGGCTATGACAGCATGGAGATAAGTCAGCAAGGAGTGTGCAGGATATTTGTATTGATATAGTGCAATACCATAACTGTAAATACGTGGCAGTTAGTACATTAGTTCCTGCAGGTCTAGATAGCCTAGAGTCAGCTCTGTATGAACACCCAATACATAATGATTGCTAGTACGTATTTAACGCAGGCTGTAGGCCGAAATAAGTCATCACTGTCAGGAAGTGAAGTCAAAAAAATTAAAAATACTAGAACTCTCAACTTGTTTTAATTGACTCAATGATTGCCTAGCGTAGAAATAGCTCCAGCAATAATCAAATTTGTGTGTTGAGGAACTCACTTTGGAACGACTCAACAAGGAGTGTGCAAGATGTACTTATTTAGTACAATAGCACAACTTTGCATATGCAGCAGTTAGTGCCCCAATTCTTACAGGACTAGATAGCCTAGAGTCGGCTCTATAGGAACATTGAATACATATTGATTGTTCACATGTCAACACATCACGTTGATAACATTTTTATTGGACGTTGTCAACATCAACACGTCGAATACAAATTTATAACTATCAACTTGGTATAGTTAATTCAATGAATGCCTAGCTTGAACTCAACAAGGAGTGTGCAAAATGGACATATATAGTAGAATAGTACAACTTTGCACGTGTCGGCCCTATAGAAACATTCAATACATATTGGTTATTCACACAATATTTTAACAACATTTTTTTATTTCGACGTGTTCAATATCAACACGTCGAATAAAATGTCATAACCTTTAACTTATTTTAGTTCCCTCAATGATTGCCTAGCGTAGAAACAGCTCTAACAATGATCAAATTTACGTGTTGTTGAACTAACTTTAAGAGACAACTCAACAAGCAGTGTGCAATCTACTTTTACTTATATAGTAAAATAGTACAACCTAATGAGGGTACATGCAGCATTTATTACCTCAATTCTACTGTACTAGATAGCCTAGAGTCGGCTCTATATGACCATTCAATGTTCACACGTCTACACTTCACCTTGGCAACATTTTTATTCGACGTGTTCAACATCAACACGTCGAATAAAAATTTATAACTCTCTACTTGTTATAGTTAACTCAATAATTGCCTAGCGTAGTTGTAGCTCCAGCAATAATCAAATTTGTGTGTTGGGGAAATAACTTGGAGCAAGCTCAACAAGGAGTGTATGTTCTTATATATTACAATAGCATTATGTACTTATATAGTACAATAGCACAACTTTGCATCCCAGTTTTTTCAATACTAGAAAGCCGAGAGTCGACTTTATATGAACATTACATATATCGATTGCTGCAGTGTCTCTAGTAGAGGATGTAGGCTGACATTAAAAGGTCAGCATGGTCAGAACTTTCAAAATGAGTTAATAATCAACACTTGAAATAAAATTTCCATCAAAAACCTACAAAAAAAAAACTCGTCTCTATTAACCATTAATCTAACTTTTGTGTTTTTGAATCACATAGCTTTTAGCTGTGACAGCCTAGTGACAGTTCAGCGGGGAAGCTTCAAAAAGCACTGTAAGTGAAGTACAATACTGCAACTCTTTACTTGCAACATTCAGCTCTTATAAACTGTCAGAGTTATGTTAAAAGACCACTTTTTGCTGATGCTAAAGCATTATCGCAACCATTAGCCTCTATTGAACTTGCTATAGTGTACAATTTCCAGTACATTTATTTCTGATTATAGAATAGTACTTTACAGCTCCGGACCCTCAACTCCCAGAGCGACTTATTCAAAAAAATCCGTTGCTCCTGGAAATCCGCGACTGGAACGGGCTTCGGCAGAGCCCCCGCACGAATCTGGTACAATTCCTACGGCTAGATAGAGCCGGATCCATACACAGTGGTTGCGTCACGTCCTCGACCCCTCGCATAAGCAAATAATAATTTTTAGGCCCTCCTGGGGGGTGGCGGCCTTCTCCCTTTGATCTCATTTGCCTAGAGCAACTTCGTGCCACCGATCTCCGACGCCATATTGATCGGCTATTGCCGACTTATTTGTGGCGGCAGGGCGAGTTGCGCAAATTGTACTGCACCCTGTACAGTTTCAGGGGGGTTGAATGTATGTCGGTCGAGCGTTGCCTAAATTGTACTGGTACTAGTACAATTGGGACCGACGTCGCCGGGAACGTGAATGTATGTCGAGTTTTTCCTCTCTGGTTAACTGTGCAAGGCTCGTTCCGGTACAATTTGAATAAATTCTGTCGTTAATAAGTCGACACCGATCCGGGTCTGTTTAATATTAATCGATCTGGCTGGTGGGTTATTAACATTTTGTTTACCTGTCCGGCGGCCTTAAAACTTGTTTTAGTACAATTTGCACGCCCAGAGAATGAGGGCATAATATCAGCATTGTCTTCCAAAAATTGTACTAAACGTTTAGTACATAAGGTTTCTCATGAAAAAAAGCTGATTCTCAATAAATAATAACCAAACCGATAAAAGAACCGTTGCTTGACGCATGTAAGCTCAAACACACACACTTATGCACACATTTCCGAAAAAAGGTGGTACCACAGGTGTCTCTCTCTCTCTCACTCTCAATAACGGGTTCCCCGAATACTAATCAGAGACGTCCGTTTCCTGGCTGGGCCATAAGGCGGGCGCCGCGCTTTTTTTTTGCCCCTATTATCGGTACAATCATTATTCCACTTGCCAAAGTAGTACCGAACCGCCACTTACAGTACCGTGTTTCGTCGCCTCGTTCTAATAAACCCGGTACTAATTTAAGTGGCGATTATCATTCATCGGGTGACGTCAGCCCGTGTTGAAATAGCTTTTTATCGTACTATTATTGTTGTTATTATTAAATGTTTGAGGAGCGTGTGGCGCTTTTTTCGGCTCGCGATTGTGTGTACGTCCGATTCGATGCGGCCGGCGTGGGGAAATTGCACCGCGTTGTGTCACGCTTTGAGCCTAAGTGAATTGTACGTTGTATAATCAACTCGGAAGAAAAACAAAACCGATTTGTTCCGCCTTAATTTACTCGTTTGGGTGAAAAACTGTATTGTACTAAGTTCAGTACAATTATTTCATTGTGGTTTTATAGCATTTTATTCCTGATTTTATTGTAGTTTAGTTCAAAAAAATATCTCTATAGCTCAAAATATTTAATTGTACTTATGTAATTGCGTGCATGCGGTAAAATTCTGTTCTCAAATAATTCAGAATAATTTGTATGTTAACATTTTGATTAATTTTTAAAGCATTTTTTTAAGTTGTACTAACTTTAGTACATATATTTTTCTACAATTTATTTCACTTGTTAAGGTTCTGATGCAACTGTTAAGGTTCTGATGCACCTTCTAGGCTACAAATAAATTTTTAAATAACATTATATTGTAAACCTATTTTTGTGCTGCATATTCATATAACCCAGTATATAACCGAGCTAAAATGTACTAAAATTTTGTTGTCGTAAGAAATTCTGGGCCAGACATTTTAGTTGAAAAAAAAAGTAGAAAACAAGGTTTTTCGTAAAACAGCTAAAACATTTTTTTTATACTTTTGGAAGAAAAAATGCCTAAATATTTTTTTTGGAACAAGTATTAGAAAAAACATAGCATAATAAATATTCCTAAAAACAAAAAATATTTCAAACACAAGTTGCTAGAATAATAAAAAAATAAATAAAATGTTTGCTCAAAAATTCCTGGAAAAAGGACTGTCTCTTCATGCAAAACTGCCCACAAATTTTACAAACTTTGGTATATAATATTTTATAGAAAACTATTTCTAAGAAAACCTAAAATTTTTGTAATAAAAAAATCTAGATTTTTTCGTAAAAAAGTTCCTAAAAGAATAAAAATGCACATATAAGCCCTACAATAAAAGGTATTATTTTCTAGAAAAATGTAATTTTTAGAAAAATTTAAAATAATAAAACATTTTATAAAAAAAATTAAAAAAAAAAATATCTGTCGTGAAGTCGTGAATAAAAAAAATAAAACAAAACATAATCTAGTTCTATAATTTTAAAGTATTAAAAAAATTATGAAAATATGCATGAGCATGATAAAAATTTACAAAAAAAGTTTTGCAAGAAACTAATCACAAAAACACAACAAGAAAAATTTCCTCGATAAAATTCTAGACAGTGTTCATTATAAATATTATGTTACTTATAATTGCGGAAAAAAATCCAGAAAAAAAAACTTGCTAGAAAAAATTTAAAACAATGAAACATTTTTTTAGTAAAAAGTCATAGAAAAAAATTGTCGGGCATATGACCGATAAATTTTTCTCTAAGGTACGCTGTTAGATTTTTTTTTTATTTGAAAAGTGAAAAGTAACTTAAATCTAAAATTATAAAGCATACTAATAATACTTAATTTCTATAATAAAAATAAAAATTCTCTAATACTACTTACGTTGTTACCTGTTACCGTAAAAAACAGCTAGAAAAAAAAGTTACAACAATTTTTCTTTAATTCTTTTGGAAGGAAAAATACCTCGAAGAATACCTAAATAATTTTTTTGTAGAGGAGGTATTAGAAAAAAAACATGTATAATAGATACTATTCCTAATAACAAAAAAAATTCCAAACATAAGTTCCTAGAAAAATAATAAAAAAATGTATATACAGGGTGTCTTTTTTTAAGTGCGTGCAGTATTAGATACTATCTCCGAAACGGCTATAGTTACGAAGACGGTTAATTTAGCAAAAAGTTGACTTTTGTAGAGCCTGTTTAGAAATCTTTTACAATGTTGCTTTATTTTGAGTGGTTTCTGAAATATTTAAAAAAAATTATGAAATACCACAAACCAGGTCCGTATTAAAAAAAAATTAACTTTATAATGGTAACTCGGTTGATAAGCGTCACACGAACCTAATCGAGATGTCATATGGGAGGGGTAAACTTTTTTTGTCTCACCAATAGTTTTAAATAGAAGATATTTAAAATTTTCGCAGTTTTAAATTTTTCCAATTATTTCAAAAACTACTTAAAATGTGGCAACACTGTAAAAAGTCTCAACAAAAGTCGACTTTTTTCTAATTTAACCGACCTTGTAACTTGTAACTACAAACGTTTCCGAGATAGCAATACTGCACGCACTTAAAAAAGACACCCTATATATTTGCTTAAAAAAAAAATCCCGTAAAATGGACCCTCTCTTCACGAAAAAAATGTCTACAAATTTCATAAACTTTTGTATAATAAGAATTTATAGAAAACAAAAATATGTTTCTAATAAAACCTAAAATTGTTGAATTAAAATATTTTTATAATTTTTTTCCGTAATAAGCTTTAAAAAAATATATAAAAATGCACATACAAAGCATACATTAAAAAGTATTTTTTCAAAAAAAATGTTCTAGAAAAATTGAAAAAATCAAACTATTTTATTAAAAAAAACTTATTTGTCGTGACGTTGTGAATAACTGCTAGAAAAAAAAATTAGTTTTCAAAACATGTATTACAAGAAGTAATAATTACAAAAAAAATTGGCAAAAAAAACAAAATTTTTCTAAAACAAAACTTTAGGAAAATATCTTCGTAAAAAAATGCTGCTGATAAATGGGTAAAATAAGTTCAGGAACGGGCAAAAAATTGTCGGGCATATGCAGGTACAGTGACGCAAGAAAAAAAAAAGACCTAAAATGCAGTTTTAAAAATGTACTAAGTTTAGTACAATTTACATCAGGTCCGGTCAACGAATTTTTTAATGCTCAACGAACGCGTTCTATGTAGCAGACCGGCAAGCCGGGAAAACGGCAACGCGGCTTTGGTATAAATAACGCAACGATTTGTATTATTTATCATTCGTAATGCCGCGGGGGATTCGCCATTTTCTCGATGGAAAAGCGCCGTTTTTCCGGACGCATGAAAAAGCGGCGCCCGTCTACCGAAAGTAATGGACGCCTTTTTGCGCGTCCGAATTTAAATTTTATTCCGCGTTGAATTATTAGCGAAGCTCCGCTGAAATATTACGCTTCGCTCCCGGTCTAATAAATCCGCTGACGTAGATTGAAACTGATTATTATGAAAACCTGCCAGGGCTGTTAAATCTCGCAAAAGTACAAACTAGAAGATCGATTTGGCGCTAAATGTACATACTACATTTTGGAGCACGTTTGGCTGAAAACTTTTTTCAAATTTTCCACTGAGCGCTATCAGACCAATTACTTTTGCGATTTGCCGTTAATTCGCTGTTAAAAGCCGCTTCCGCCGGAATCGAAGGGGAACGGACTAGAGTCAAGTCAATTAACCAAGTCCTATCAGCCTGTAGGCTGTAACAAGGAATTAGCCTTAAACCTATATAAATTGTATAATTTTACGAATTGTACTAAATTTGTACAATTGTTTTTACTTACTTTTTTAACATAATGAAATTATATATGTGTTATTAATGAATTTATAAATGTAATACGCTTAGTACAATTATGTTTTTGGCAAGATTCATCATTGGTGCTGGTTCTTCGAACCCATAAACATTGTTTTTGGGTGATAACCGTGCATGCAGGTGGCGACGGCAGGTGCTGCTCGTGCACCATAAAAACTAATTCCATTCCACCAGTTTTTGAGCCAGCTACCGGTAGACTAATTACAGGCCTAATGTACCGTTCCCTATGATGATGATGGCGAGTCAGTCCGGTTGCAGTACAGTCCGTTTCCGCGTCAGCGGAGCGTCTTTTGCGACTCGGAAAACGCCGAAAATCCTTGCAAAGGGTCGCGTGGCAGCTTCGTCCTCCGCGATTTTCCGAATCAACAAGCAACAATCCCTTCTGGCGTATTAAAGGGGCGCCGCCGGCACGTCCCGACGTCGACCGACCGACCCATCCGCTTTAAACCCGGCTAATTATATCCCGGTTAAACGGGATCCCCGTTTCGTCCGGGTCAACTGGTTCGCCCTTCCTCCAGCCCACTGATTGTCTTTTAGTTTCTAACCTAGATACTACAAGAAATTTAGTACAATTTTTATTTGACTCGACCAGGTGCTTGTCAAAAACTTGATGAGTAGTTAGAACAGAATGTAAATTGTACAAAATGTAGTACATTTACTTTTTTTGGAAACTAAAAATTATTATTTTATTTTTTTGACAAATTATAATATTAGTACATTTATGTCGGGATCTATTTTTTGTAGTACAATTTAAGATATTTTCTGCATCGCGCTTATAATTCCTGCACGAGTGACTCTGTTCGATCCGGGAACACGGGGTTGCAGAGGCATAAATTTTCCGAAAGAAATCCATAAGTTTTGGCATGTCTGGCGGCATATTGCAGCGAAGTTATTTCAATTTCGGACGTGCCAGATGTATGCGCTTTTTTAGTACAAATCGATACGCTTTGAATAACTTTACGTATAAACGAGTCCAGATAGCACACAGTATATTCTAAAATACGATGCTAAATTTTTCCATACAACAAAGTTACAGTAGTAAGTAACAGTACAATTAATATTAGTTTCGAAATAGTACAATTTCAGTATTATAATTGTACGCCTTTGTAGACCCCGCTCTTCCCTGGAAATCGAATTAAGGGTATACAAAGGGGGTGTATTCACAGAAAATATTATTTTATAATTTATTTTGTAAGTGCTGCGGTCCATTTACGCTGACAGGAGATCGGATGGGGGCGCGCCTTCCCCCCGAGCGAACGGTAACTCGTCCGGTTGTCTGCTTTGATATTGTTAGAGGGCTGCTTTTATGTTCTCAGTGTAGCGGGAGTTTTTACATTGTTTTTGTACAATTATTTTGATTTTGCGGCTTAATAACAATATGTTTTATTATACTAAGTTTTGTACATTTTTTACGTGTTCAAAACAAATTTTTTTTTTTTACTTTTTTACCCCTAATTTGCTTTAACCAATGAACGAATATGTCTTCGTGTGTCAAGTAGTATTCTTTAGCAGGGTTCGGTAATTACATCTGAGCGCTCCGGACACAGGCCATCTTCCAAAATCTTAACAAGCTAGAGTGAGATAGAATGATGCCCGAGCGCTCGGGATGTAATTACCGAACTCAACTTTAGTATGTACATCAACATCATTGTCAAGTAAAATAGAGATGCTCACTGTAAAAAAAACCATTTTGGAATTTAAAATTTGGCGCCTCTATCTACGTTTTTGTATCAGCTGCTTTTTTTTTAATTTTAGATGGTAATGTGCAACGAAAAAAAAATGGAAATTTTCTGTTATAAAATAGGATTCTAGACTACACGACATGGCGCCAAATCTGGGGTTAAAACGTGGGGCAACGTTCTTGTAACAGTTACTTATTTTCTTCAAATCTGTTATGGCTATTTGAACCAAAGGAAAAGAAAAAGGAATTTTCTGTGATAAAAGATTTCGGAGCATCTAAAGAAATTGGCAACTGGGAATAAAAAAAATAATTCATTAATTTTTATGTCTAGGATCGTAATGAATCTAATCTGATAATGGGTACATTTGGAGGAAAAAAACCTAATTATCAGTGGTAAAAAAAAGATTTTGTAAGATGAAATTTAGCTCCCAACGTGGGGCAAAAAATGTTATTTTCAAATTTTAAATTTAGCGCCTCACGTGGGGCAACGTTCTTGTATCAGTCTCTTCTTTTCTCCAAATCTGTTATGGCTATTTGAACCGAAGGAAAAGAAAAAGAAAATTTTCTGTGATAAAATAGGATTTTGGAATATTTACACAAATTGGTGTCAAACCTGTGGATAAAAAATGATTTATTTATTTTTTTATAATATTATATTGTCTATGAGCATAATGAATCTAACCTGATAAAGGGTACATTTAGGGACATTAAAGGGGCAAAACAGCCTAAATTTTAGTGGTAAAAAAAAGATTTTGATATATGAAATTTAGCTCCCAACGTAGGGCAAAAAATTTTCTTTATCTTTACTTATATATAGATTTTGTATGTTTTATGTTCTTAGTTGAGCAGGAGTTTAAGCATTGTTTTTGTGCAATTATTTGGTTTTTATATGTTTATTAACAATAGTTGTCAAATATAATAAAGATACCCACACAGATAATAAAACAGGATTTTCAAATTTCAAATTTCACGTGAGAAAACGTTCTTCATTAGTTTCATTTTTTTCAACTGTGTTATGGCTATTTGAACCGTAGAAAAAGAAAAGGAAAATTTGCTGTAATAAAATAGGATTTTGAAACAATTAAACAAATTACCAATAAGCCTATAAAACCAATAAGCCTGGGGATAAAAATGTTTTGCTTTTGTTTTTAACATTATGTGAATTATAAGACTGTAAAGGCTTTCACTGCCAGTCAAAATACAATCTAAAGTGTTTTTCGGGTTTTGAAACCGTGGTCCAATGGAAATTCTTTACTAGCTGGGACAGACATTATCAAAGGTGATGAGGCAATGGGCGAAGTGATCTCCCGTGCTTCCGGACGTTGACTGATTCGAATGTGGTGAGCTCCGTGGTATTTATTCCCCCGAGGTATTTATTTCCGTGGTATTTATCCCCCCGCCGTCGCGCTACAGTGGAGGAACTGGGGGCCGTGTGCGGGGTTTCGGCGCACAAGAAGTAGGTCGTAGAACTCGCTTGCAGTCTGCTTTTAGAAACGTAATTTCCTTTTTCCTGTTGAAATTGTTGTCGTGTTTAATGATCTCGAAGGCCTCTCTTGTTAGTCTCGGATAGAAACGCTGCGATTGATATAAGATATCCACCTCGTTGAAAAGGATGTCGTGAACTTCGGAGAGAGTGTGCTATGCTCGTGCTGACTATTGTGTTTGTCCCAGCCATCAACTCCTCTTGTGTTCCGTAATCCTCGTGTTGACACTTCGTTTTGTGGTGCCAGTGTATAGCGAGCCACAGCTGCATGGAATTCGGTAAACTCCGGGTGCCGATAGGGGATCTCTGCGGTCTTTGGCCTATTTCAAGCTCTGTTGTATTGTGCGAATGGGTTTAAAGACAGTTTTAATTGCTGACAGTTTTTATACTTCTCCAGTATCCTGCCGATCCTGTCCGTTACTTTGTGGATGTATATTAGACTAGTTGAGGTAGAGGAGTTGCAGGCTGAGACAAACACAAAGGTGACGACATCCTTTTCAACGAGGTGGATATTTTATATCAATCGCAGCGTTTGTGTCCGTGACTAACGAGAGAATCCATTGAGATCTTTAAACACGACAACAAATTCAACAGGAAGGAGGAAATTACGTTTCTAAATGCAGACTGGAAGCGAGTTTTACGACATACTTCAAGTGCGCCGAAACCACGCTCCACCACTACCCCCACTCCAGTCCCTCCACTTCAGTGCGGCGGCGAAGGAAATAAATACCATGGAGCTCACCACATTCGAATCAGTCAACGTCGGGAAGCACGGGAGATCACTTCGCACATTGCCTTATCGCATTTGATGATGCCTGCCGCAGCTATAGACGAAGCATCAGAAAAAATTTTTATTGAACCACGGCTTCAAAGCTCGGTAAACACTTTAGATTGTATTATGTGTATTATTTCGCGGCATAATGAATTCAACCTGATAACGGGTACATTTGGATAAAAAAGCATACATTTTCGTGGTAAAAAAAAGATTTGGGTATATGAAATTTAGCCCCCAATGTGGGGCAGAAAATTTATTTTATTACCTTTTGTTTTTTCGACACAGTAAGTAACACAATAATTGAGACACCTAAAGTAAGGAAATTAGGTTCGTACCATAAAACCAGATTTTGCCCAACGTATAGAAAAAAGTATTTTTTTGCTGTTTTATGTTCATATTTGAGCTGGAGTTTTTGTATTGTTTTCGTGAAATTATTTTGTTTTTTTTTGCTTATTAACAATAATTGTCAAATAAAATAAAGATACTCACACAACAAAACAAGATTTTAATTTAAACCATTTGGCGCCCATCAAAGGGATTCTTTTATATATTACCGTTGAAGCACTGATAGAAATAACATAACAATGAATGTAGTGTCCATATAGTAAAATTATTAATAAACAACAGACTTGTGTTTAACATTGTATTAAATTAGTACATTGCTTTTTGATAATTTACTAAATTTAGTACAATATTAAGTGACGTTAAAAACGCTTTTTTATGATAGTTAATATAAAAAAAAATTATAATAAAATTTTCAGGGAACTGTCAAAATGGTAAACATAATTATATCGAATTGGTACAATTTGCAACTTACACGGTGTCAGTGAAAAGTCTCTGAAAATGCAAAAAAATGTTGCACAATTCTAATTCAACTAAATGTTATAGGATATGTAAATTTATTGACGTATTAACCAGTAATAGTGTATTATTTAGTACTTGTAGCGTTTTTGAATGTACTAAGTCAAGTATAATATTGTCACGTTACGTTAGTTGCGTTGTCTTTAGTTTCAAACCTACAAAAACTTACTCTCAATTTTACTGTATTACATATTTTGTGAATATACCTATAATCTTGATCTTAATAATAATCACGATCTTATTTGTACGGAATGTAGTACAATTCAATTTTGTCAATAACTAGTAATTTTGCAGATAAAATTGAAACAAAACTAGCTGATACTTCTGTTTCTATCTTCCATGGGAGCTTTTTTCCCGATTTTACACGTCAAAGCAACGAAATTTTGCCTCGAATATCGATTCCTGAGCAAAAGTACCCCCCCGAAACAACGGGCCTGCGGGGATTAATAAAAAATGACACTTATCTATTAACCAAAAAGGCCCCCCTCCGTCGCTCGGTCGTGCAAATTTAAAGGCCCCCCCCGTTCAGTCCCCGCCCTTTGCCGGTGCCCTTAAGGCCGCCTCTCCGTAAGGCAGCGATTCGTCCGCCCGGCCTGCCTACATAATACATATAGACACACTTCTCTGTTTACACAAATTACTAGTGATATTTTTTTTCTTGTGCCTCGTTGCCAGATTTAGTACAATCCACTGCCGAGGGAGCTTTGTCCGTTAGTTCATAAAGTCGGCGGTTTTGGTGAAATGGCAGTCGGGGTGGCAACGCCGCAAGCCATTCAGTTTCGTAATGACGTCAAGTGAGCGGTCGATAGGGGTTGAAACGGAGAAGCGCGCAGGCGCCGGCGTAATTTAAATTTTATTATCACGTGGAGCTGACGGGGCCCCGGGAAAATGACTGGATCGGGATCGACCAGGAAAGGGAGATTTGGATTTGGATCCATGCGGCACGATATCTCACTGACCAAACGCATTTGGTAAAACTTATAATAGTGATGGAGTAAAAAAAAGCAGGTCGTGGAATATAAAATTATAAAATACCACCTTGTCATCCTGTTTCTATTTTCGCACGGTGCAGTGAGGTTTCGCACCTGAAAGTCCCGAAAAGGGAACGAAATGACGACAGACGACCGCCTCGGTGGTGACAAATCGGGGCAGCTCAGGTGCTTTTAGTCCTTGCAGGGCCGTATTGTACCCAAACATGTAAAAATGTATGGAACAAATCACTCAGTTCATTGATTTCTTATCTAAACCATATGTATGTAATTAATAATATTTCTTCATTGTTTAATTAAACGCATGTTTCATTTTAGTACAATTTTGGAATGTTTAGTACAATTTGTGCTTGCAGCCTTAAGCGTTTTTTTTTTTGATGTGGTGTTTAGGTTTTTTTTTATATATATATTTCTTTTGCAAAATTTTGCTGGTCCGGTCCTGGACTCAACACTTCGTACCCTCGATCTGTTGGCGGCACGCCGCAACGCCGCGACGCTCTTAAAGAGGACCGATCCGTCGAGAAATTCCATCTCCTTTAAAATCGACGCCGCGGCGCCCCGGCCACGCCCAAACCCTTCGCTAATTCGTTTTCTTTAACTGTCGACACTGATTTGCTCCGATTCGGCTTTTGTTTCGAAAACAATAGAGCATCATCGGAGCGCCGCTGTTGAGTCCTCTATTGGACCGACGAAAAAAAGCAACCCGATTATTGGTCAATTTTTTCGTCTAGCACCGGCACACACACACACACACGCGTGTGTGTGTGTGTGACGTCACAAAACAAAACAAATGAATGAAATGTTACTATTACAACTGCATTCCGGAATTACGCGTAAACAACAAATTCCCACGCTGATGACGCATGGGCGCCGATTGCGTGGCCGGATGCACCGCGCCATACCGGTAGAGTATGGTGCGCCACGTTGCCGCTTCCTCGATATCTCATTATACTTTTTCTGTGACAAAAAAAGCCATCTGCAGCGCGTGGTGGAAAGGCAGTTTTTTTGGCCTCAGTCCGGCCTTAGCGGGCGTTGTTAGAGATGAGCGTTTGTATCGACTCGTATAAGGATAACGAGAAGGAAGCGGCAACGTTGCTTAAGGACTGCGTGTGCCACTGCCAGATAAACAAAAGCAGCCTTGGCGGCTGTAACGCGGGGGCACGGGGGGAACTGTGACCTAGACCAGACCAGGCAGCCAGCAGCGGCTCTCGATTGTCTCGATATGCGGCAAGACGGCAACGTTGCCACATTAAATATTTTTGCCAGCAATAATTATTAATTGCACAATAATGGCGCGTCATCGTGCAGCTAACTCTCTTTGCTCCACACACACACACGAAAAAATGCAATAAGAATAACAAAGACGGAGAGATTTTAAAGATAAGATTCAAACTATTGTGCCATCGGCCTTTCAAGCTGGGTAAAGGGAACGGAAACGAACAAAGCCCTACGAGACTCCCGGGACTTCGTTCGCAATTCGGTGCACAAAAGTGCCTCTTGTGAACGCTCGGCCTGGTACTAGCGGCTTTAAATTACGACAGGCAGCTGTTTATGTCTTGCTTCTGGCCCATTTCTATTGGGATGAAAGAATGATCACATTATTACAATTTTCTTACTTTAATCCACGTTCAAACTCAAAATGGTAGCTAGCAGTTGCAGTAATTGTACTATCAAATTTAAAATTTAAACAATTTATATGGTACAAAATTGAGAGGTGCTAAGGCTTAAGCCAAACCTTGTTTCTTCTGATTTTATTACAATACATAGTTGTCATAATTCATAAACAAAAAAAAATTAGCCACGACCCTGACAAGTGATGCATGACAGAGAGCTTTTGGAGACAATTTGATTTTTTTCAATGTGTTGATAAATTATTTGTAAATTACATATATGAATGGATCATAGAATTATGAAATCTTTATAAAAAAAAACAAAACGAAATTTTTTTTATTGTTTTTTTCTAAGAATCTATACTTCTTTTTCTATTCTACTTCGTTTTTATTTCTTGGTTTCTTTTTTTTGTCTACATCTTTCACAAAAAAAAGTTCTTGTTCTAGAAAATAAAATAAACAAATTGGCAATTTAAGACTTTCTATATGGACCTTATAAAACCTTCACAAAAAACCGAAATAGGCATTATAACGAAGGTTATAATACTCCAAAGGTTATCGGGAACAGGCCAAAGAAAATTTCCACAAATTAAGCAGAAACTGCCGACGTTTCGACGTTTGGTTTGCCTTGTTTACTCCGCATCGCCTGCTCTTGGCCTGTGCCTGTGCTGATGGCTTTTGAGTATATGAGTTTATGACACAATTTCCACTCTAGTCGTAGAATAGCCTTGATAAAGCCGTCAATAAACGTCGAAATGTCGGCAGTTTCTGCTTAATTAATGGAAAATTTCTTTTGTCCTGTTCCCGATAACCTTTGGAGTATACTTTTGAGGACGCTACATCTAGCAACTACAAAGGTTATAATGTTTTTTAATTTTTTTATTATGTAATGGTTTCTTGTTTTCTTCTTTTTCTGAAACCTTCACAATAGAATAAAATTAAAAATATTCAAAATGACAAAACAAGATATTTTTTAGAAAAGCATTTTTATTATTTTTAATTAATATATTAGAAATTTTATATGATTTTTTCAAGGAACTACTTCTTTTATTTTTTTTATTTTATGGTTTCTTTATTTTTATTCTCTAAAACTTTCGCAAAAGGACATTAGTAAAGGACATTAGTCATTAGTATATTATACAACAAGCATTTAATGAGTCATTATTCTTGAGGGTAACATCTGAGCCCACGAGCGAAGCGAGAGATTAACGCTCATTAAATGCGAGTAGATAACTATACTTTATCCACCACCAAGATTCCGGGTTTTCTCAAATATAGTAGGTTATAAATGACACAAAGGTTATTTACACTTTTAAAATCACGACTGGTTTCGCTAATTTTATGGCGAGTTTTATGGCCTATTTTAAGTATTTTTTGTGAAAAGAACATTTTTTTAGTGAAAAAAAGACACTGTAACCTACATTTGTCTCGATACATCCCAATGGAAGGATAATTATTTGAATGAACCAGTGGTAACTACCGATTTCATGTTTAAGGCGGTTTACTTTTTGAGTTGCCAGTTGCCTACGACATGTTTTGTTTCCATGACAACTCATTATTCATTTATGAATAATGTTCATTATTGTAATGCATTATGTATAAAACAGATTTTTGTTCTAGAAAAAAAAAATAACAAATTATAAATTTAGAGTTTTTTTCAGATTTTTTTTCTATTATTTTACTACTTGGTAAATTATTTGCAATTATTTTATTGCATGGATTATAAAACGTTCACACAAAAACAAAACGAGTTTTTTTTTCTTCCATTTTTTCGATCTAGGAGTTTTTCTAAGAAATAATACGTTTTATTTTTTATTAATTCATGATTTTTGTTTTTTCTGAAACCATCACTATAGAACAAAATTGAAAATATTCAAAATATCGAATTACTCAAATCAGGTTAGACATTTTTTAGAAAAGCTTTATTTATATTATTTACATATTTCAGATTTTCTTTTCTAAAAAAATTTAAACAATTTTTGGGAAACATTTTTTTTTCAATGTTTTTTTTATTTCTTGTATTCTATTTGACTATTTAATAAATTATTTATAAAATACTTAGAACTAGGACACTTTACAAAAAAAAAACACAAAATAATTATAAAAAATAAAAAAAAATAATCTCACTAAATACCGCTCGAGCTTTAAAATGAACCAGATAATTTTTCACTCTGGCATGTTGTCCATGTAATTTTAAAGCTCTCGTGGTATTACCCCCGAAAATTATGTACATTCAATGTTATGGTCCACATTTTTTCTATTGACGACTTATTTCACATCACACAACATTCATCTGAAAATTAAAAGTTTTGATATTTTTTTTCTGTCAGTTTTTATTTACATAAAACCTGAAACATTTTCAAAAAAAAATAAAGAACAAGTAGGTACATTTTAGGTAGCATTTTACTATTTTTCTTCGACTTTTAATGATTTTTCAGTTTGAAGTTTCAGTTACAAATAGAGAAATTGTTTGTAAAATGCATAGTCTATAAAAGCTTCCCAAATAAATGAAACATGTTCTATTTAATTTTTGTCATTTTATTTTTTTTTGAGTTTTTCTAAGAAATTATGCGTTTTTATTTATTTTTATTTTTATTTTATGGTTTCTTGGTTTTTTTTCTGACTGAAACCTTCACATAGAACAAATTTGAAAATTATCAAAATTTCTAAGAAAACAGGTTGGACATTTTTCAGATTTTTTTTTTATTTTATGTCTCTAATTTTCTTCTCTGGAAAAAAAGTAAAACTGGTTAGAAAAGTTTTGTTGATGATTTTTCCGAACTTTTTTTTATTATTGTATTTTATTTAGTAAATTATTTGTAAAATACATGGGAATATGAAACCTGCTCGAAAGAAAACACGAAACAATGATAACAATTTTTATATGTGCAAGTGGCGCCATCGGACGACGGCAGGTGCTTCCACTAGGGCATGCGAGACAATTTAGTTTCACTTCACTATTGTCTCGCATGCCCTAGTGGAAGCACCAGCCGTCGTCCGATGGCGCCACTTGCATATATGGACAGTGCCTTGAGCAAAAGAGGAGACCAAGTATTTTTCGAACTCGTATTTCTGTCAGGTTTGAGGTATACCACACTGATGAGCTCTAATAAGAGCGAAACCGGTATATGGTTGCTCTGCCTATTGGAGAAATGAGTTTGATAATCTGCTGAACGTCGTCCCCAGACAGTATAGGTACGAATCTCGGCCATCTGCCTATGGGAACCGACAACTTCGGCAGAAAACTGGCTTGGTTTCACTTCACTATTGTCTCGCATGTTCTAGTGGAAGCACCTGCCGTCGTCCGATGGCGGCACTTGTATACATAGACAGTGCCTTGAGCAAGAGAGGAGACCAAGTATTTTTCGGACTCGTATTTCTGTCAGGTTTGAGGTATACCATATTGTATACCATATTGTATACTATACAGGTACTAATCTCGGCCATTTGTCTGGGGGAAGCGACAACTTCAGCAAAACTGGCTTGGTTTAAACAACAAACTCTTCGCCGACGTTTCGTCTAATAAACTCAGACTTCTTCACGCCCCAAAATGCGATTTTTCTTCTTTTTTATGGTTCATTGTTCCCTTTTCTACCAACTAGGTTCCATATTCATTCAACCTGACACCTGAAGCTTTTAAAAAGCAACACTCAGTAAAACTAAATAGAGCCACTTCAAATAAATATTCATCTAGTAGGCTTAGGAGTTGACATATAAATGACATATTTACAAGGCTGAAATAAAACCAGTATGTCAATTCCTCAGCCTCCTAGATGAAGGTCTATTTGAAGTAGACCATGTTAGAGTGCAGAAACTCTGACTCAGCAATGCCAACTTTGATGATTCTAAATTTGAGATTCCCTGCGTCTGCTCTCCTTCGCTGTCACAGTTAAGTGACGTCTTACGTCATATTGGAATATGCCCATAAGCATAACAAAAATATCTAAATTGTATTTACGAATATACCAGCATTTATCAAGCGCTTTCAATGAGATTTCTTTTTCTTTCAATCCAATAACAAATAAAGAAACAGCTAGTGTTTCCTCTTAATAATAATATAACTTAAATTTAGTCTCTTTGAGACCCGCTTAGAGTTAACTACTTGTAGGTAGTTCTTTAGTCAAAAAGCAATATTAAAGCTACGCATAAACATAAAAGTTTCAATTAAACACAAGCCTTAGTGAAAATCCAGCACGTCAAATGACTGGAAATTCGCGAATAATTGTCGTTGTATAACAACAACGTTACGTCATGTGGGGACAAGTAAACATGGCGGATTTCCGTCCAAAAACAGAACTAATGTTAAGGAAAGCAATTGTTTGCTACCTCCATCTTTACTAACTCCATGGTTGTGTTGTGTGTTGCCATTATGTACGTATTTCATAAATGTATAAAATCTGGTACAATTGAATAAGGAAATAGTACAAATCCGTTATTTACTTATAAGTGGACTTTTGACATTGGCTGCAATAAAAATACCAGCGCTTTGTAAATTCTCTTATAAAGCACTTTTAAAGCGCTTCCACCTAGACCACGACCTCAAAATCACGTCGGGCAGATGTGTTCTAACGTCTTCCAAGAACACGAAACATTAATGGGCGACCACATCAACCAGAAAAAACGAGCGTAATTTCGGAGAAGGCCGCGGCCGTAAAGCTCGCTCGCGGGTCGTGAGAACCCTGAGAATGATCGCTCACACACCTGCACACACACACTATTGGCTTTGGTACTGAAAACTCGATTTTCCCGCAGGTTTCCACTTGAGCGGCATCGTCACGGCACCCAAGTCTTCGCCGCTGCCCTGTGGCGGCCTGGACCCCCCTCACAAGTTCAAAGTTTCCGTCAGTTTTGACAGGTACGTATGGGTGTAGTAATAAATGTATCAAGACTACTAACAGCGCCATGACAGGTGTAAGATAACGTCGGTGACGTGTACGTGTGACACCAGGGACATTTTTTGGTGCCAACACGTGGTGGCGCTGTCCCTCTACCGCATTCGCAATGCCGAAACTGTCCGCCTCAGAGTTCCTATTTCCGGTAAGTTGTCACAAATAATAAAAGAACAGAGATACTCTTGGTTCTTCGTTGACCAATTCAAATTGAAAGAACAAAGGGCCCCTAATCATCCCGATGACGGGATGAGACGATAATTGAGGCAGCAGGTAGCGAGCCGGCGAGATATCGATCCAGCCAGCCACGACTGCACGCTTTAATGTTGCCCATAAAATTCCTCTCACGCTATCCCCTTTAATCCTATTAGATGTACTAAGGGGCAGTTGTACTAAAAAGCAGTCCCATTACTATTACTAATAATTATTTGGTGATTTCTTGTATTCACTCTAGAAAAAAAATGATTATAGAGTAGAAATTTTGGGTTTTATAAACCCGTTGATTCTTTTTAACATTTATTAGTTTATTTGGTTTTATTATATTACAAGGGTAAGCAACAATTACGTTGTACCATTGAACTATTTTAGTACAATTATGTTCTTCTCTACAACCCGGCAGTGCCTGCGTGCCTATCAGCTTTAAATCGTTTAAAGCCTCCCCCCGTGTTTGAATGTCGCTCACTTTTGCTTTTCCGTGCCCCGTTTTCGTGCGGTTTTGTTTACGCTTGACCACAACCTTTGCCACTTTTCTTTCTTTTTCACTTTTGCCCCGACCGACACCAAGTGTTTATAAGTTGTCTAGAACGAATGCTTTTAAGACAATTAGTGATTGCGTCCACAATGATAACGGTGATGAAGAGTAGGAAGGCCATCATTGATTTGTTTCTATTAGTTCTTATTATTTGCTAACCATAGGCTTAAAAAAAATAGTGATATCAGTTAAAAAAAAATCGCTAGGTATCCAAATCATTCAAAACTATATGACTACCTACGATGACGTCAGATGAATGGCCAGTTCCGCGTCGTCGTTATTGCTGCTGCTTTTGCGTCAGCTGTCTTTAGTGTCACTTCAATTATCAACAGCGCATCCTGGCGTCCGACAGCTGAATCTGAAATGGCAAATGGCCGCCATTTGTAATTCATTGTGTTGTTATTAAAAGTCGGAGGTTTTATTTTGGTTTTTAACAAAAAAAAACTCTTGCTTTTCATGCCGAAATTGGTGTTAAACAGGTCCTGTCCGACCGCTTTTTGCTTTATATGTATCGTACCTGTGCCTCTACGAACTCCGAGCGTCCTAACCTAGTTAGTGTCAGTGACTATGGATGATGACGATTTTGTGGAATTCTTTCACAGCAAAGGCCCTAATCGAGGCACAAACTTTCATTTCAAGAAAACCAATGGCGCTAAAGCAGGCCTGAACCATGACCCGCCATCAGACGTTCTTGACAGAAGGCAGATGGCCAGGCAAAGCAAGCCCATTGCAGACACGACCACTAAGGAAGCCAAAATGCAGTCAAAAATATTCAATAACATGGCTAAGGTGCAAGTTTCACCAGTTTGTAATACCAACCCAAAATTAGACATTGAAGACCTATTTGACATCGACCCGAGCAGAGACCTTAAAAAGGTCAAAAAGTTTGATTTTAAGAAGTTTAAAGCAGCCAAAGCAGCCCTTGAGACATCAAGCTCCTCTCAGAGTGGTACATTAAATTTACGATCCCCAGAGCAAGGCACAATTCAGGTACAAAATGGAGACAAGCTATTTAATAGGGCAAGCCCCTATAAAGAAGTACCAGGAGGTAAATCTCCAACAAAAAATAAATCTCAGAATAGTAATAAATCAATTAATACACCATCGAATATACAGAAAAGTGCCATTGGGCAAAGCCCCATTAAATCACTCTCATTCAAAAATTTGACCTCAAAAATGTACCCATCAGATGAAGGCCTGCAAAGCAGCATTGGGCTCAAAAATGGTGACCCATCACCAGGTGAAAGCCTCACTAAATCACTCCAAGTTAAGAAATTCTCATTTAAGAAACAATTGTCATCAAAAACTGAGACGTCTGATAATGTCTTAGATGCTTTATATAAGAGCACAAGTCAAATGGGTCCACTAAACAATGCCACAAAGCCTTATAATGGCAGTCCTAGCCTACTTAGCTCCAAAAATGCTTCACAACCTCGCTCACAACAGAACAAAAGCAAGTATTTTGCTGCAACAAGTGAGAAACTAGCCAGTCCAGAAAAGCTTTCACTTAGCTGCTCCCAAGCAGGGCCTAGTGGCACCATCTCAAGTGAAAGCAGTGGATCACCAGTATTGCAAAAGAAGTGTAACTCTAAGACAAAGTTACCTAGCTCATCAGCATCCAGCACTGCTTCCTTGGACCTGACTGATGCAGATTACATGGATGATGAGGAGTTCGAACGGCAGTTTGGGAATCTCGGTAATGAGGAGGACCAAGCATTGCTTACAGATACTGAAGAGCTTCTCAAAGAGATGTCAGACATCAACTGGGAAGAAAACATGTTTGAAGAGGAGGAAGTGCAGCCACAGGGTTTTAGTGACCGCCATGATGACTCAGCTTTATTCAAGGGCCATTATGAGCACTCAGAAGTGATGATGGAGGTGCTGCATCAAAAGTTTGGTCTCAGAGCCTTCAGGTAAGTTCTTGAGTAGGTAATTTGGTGATTGTAAAGAAAATGTCATTTTGATTTTTGAGTTTGAGGTATGTTTTTTGCGAGGTTTTTTTTTAAAGTCATCTTGATCTTTACATTTTGACATATGACTTGATCCATAAAGTTGCAATCTTTTTGTCCTTTTTTTGGCAAATTTCTGTGGATATCCTGAACTATCCCCAAAGTAAAAAAACTTGATAAACTTGATATCTTTACAAATGACTTAGCATGTAGTTTTTATTTTTTTATCTCTATCCTTTCCAGAAAAGAACCGAACATGTGTGCTTTTACAGTGGCTGCTCATACTTTGTCCATTTTCATACTTATATTTTTAGAACATCAATCTTTTGCCATGGATTTAAAGTACAGCCTCGAGTGACCTATGGAAATCAAAACCAAGTTTAATGTAATGGCAAAGCATACTCCAGTGACACATCTGCCTTTTCAGATGGCGGCTCTAGAGGGCACTGAAACTATTCTCATCCTTTTTCTTCTCAATAATAATATAAAGATGGCAGTTCTTCTTCTTCTTCTTATTGTGCCCTGTCAGGTCCCCCTGACGTTGGCAATCATGATGGCGAGCTGATCCCTGTCAACAGCCACTCTAAACAATTGACGCTATGTATGCCTGTCCATTATTTTACGTCAAAATATTTTACGAATTTTCTACATAGACATAGAATACTAAAAAAAATTATCTGCGAAAACAAGTAATAATAGTTATGCAGTAGTTTTTTGAACTTTTCTTGGCCAAGCCTATTTCTGAGTGCCTGTACGTGAGTCTGTACGAATGACCAAAGGCTTTTTCCAGCCGGGGTGTAGAAGCGGGAATATGTAAACGTTTTTCAGGCCAAGTCACTTAATACTGGATGCCTGCTTCGACATAAGCTCCAAAAAACAACTGGGTCAATCCCTCATTTTTGAAATAGTATTTATTAAAAATTATAGTAATTTATTAAAAATGCCCTGTTTGGGTTTGTATGCATGCAGATCATTTAAACCATCTGCATTCAAATTATTAATCAGAAAGTTTTCTACTTTTAAGGCAAGGTGGGGGTTCTCCATTACTTTCATGCCCTGGTGCTTATGATGAAGAAAGTTTGCAGCTAAACAAAAGTTATTTGTTTAGCTGTAAACATTAGTTTGTAAGACTATTTTTCTTATTTAAGTAATAAGAAATAGTGCAATTTCGTGTATTTTATTTATTTAGGTAATCTGGTAAACACTAAGAATAAGAATGGGAAACATAACAACATAACCTAAAAGTGGTTGTTCTTTGATTTACTCAAAGATGGTGCCATGCAATTTCAGTGTTTTCAAGTGTTTCAAGTATTTTACTTCTTTTCTACCTTTGAGACATTTTTTACGCGTAACGTAGAAAACAGTTTTCTACACATAATTACCCAACCCTGCCTGCCTGTGGCCTTCTCTTTTGCCCTTCATTATAAGCTGTAGAATCCGGTAGCAATTTCCTCTGGGGACATGGCCGAGATATGCCACTTTTCAGCATTTATCCGTTGTCAAAAGTTCACAAGGTGTATTTGCCCTGTCTAAGACTGCTTCTAGACGGTTGATTGTTGCAGCTTTCAGTGTCCAGACTTCAGCTCCGTGCAACAGCACAGACCAAATGAAAGATTTAATAATTCTTTGTCTCAGCTTTAGGTTCAGGCTGTCATTACAAACCAGTGATCTCATCTTCCGGAATGTTGTATGGGCTGTTTCAATCCTACATCTAATTTTCCTATCTGGGTCCTGCTGCTCAGTGATGTAGCATCTGAGGTATTTAAAATTGGATACTCTCTCAACATTCTGTCCATTTATCTCTAGTGACGCGTTGAGGTATGACTGATGGCTAAACACCATAAACTTTGTCTTAGCAACATTTATATTCAGTCCCATTTCCTGGCCCACTGCAATACCAGAATATATGAGAGTTTGGAGACCCTGAAGGTCATCACATAAAATAGTTGTATGGTCAGCATAGCGAATGGTGTTAATTACCTCGCCGTTTTCATCAATACCAGTATATCTCAATATATTTATGACCTTTTTGTGTTGCACTCTGTCGAAGGCCTTTTCATAATCAATAAAACACACGGAAATATCCTTACATTGGTCTCAACATTTTTGGAGAAGAACATTTAGAGCAAACATTGCTTCTCTGTTACCAAGGCCATTTCTAAAGCCAAACTGCGTCTCGTCTAAATTACTTTCGCATTTCTTTCTTATTGGAGCGTGTATAATGTTAAGGAACACCTTTAGTGTGTGGCTCATCAGGCTTATTAGCCTGGGATCATTGCTCCTCCTGGCTTGTTGTTTTTTGGGAATTGTTATGAATATAGGTTTCAGCCATTCTGCTGGTATTTCTCCCATGTTGTATATATCATTAAAAATTTTAACTAAGATATCACTGTTTTTCTTGTTGATAATTTGGAGGAGTTCTACTGGGATGTCATCAGGTCCCGTTGCTTTTTTGTTTTTGCAGATTTTATATTAAATAGGACTTCAGATTTTAAGATTTCAGGTCCTTCGTTGTCGTCTATAACAGTCATAGTGGTTGGTCTATTGTCTTTGAACAGATCATCTATGTATTGGCTCCATGCATTAAGAACTTCCTCAATCTATAATGGTTTTGCCTGCGTTCTGCACCAAGATACTAGGGGCTCTTTTGTTAAACAGACCAGCTACCTCTTTGACCTTTTTGTACATGTTAAAGGTATCATGTCTTTTCTTCAGTTCTTCCATTTCCTTGCATCTATCCGCCATTCACTTTTCTTTTGCATTTTTTATTTCCTTTTGTTTGTTCTTATATTCCTCTGTGTTTTTTTTGCAGTTTCGTCTTTCTTCCATGAGTTCCAGAATCTCTTTAGTCATCCATGATTGTTTTTTTTATTTGGTGTTGTTTGCTGTATTCTTTTCCATTATTTTAATGATGTGTTCTCAAAATATTTTCCACGTTTCGTTTACTGTATTGCTATTTATTACTGTCATTGTGTCGAGGCTGTCGTTCAGTTCGTTTTCCCGTTTATTGGTGTTCAGTTCAGTTTTCCAGTTCGGTTTCCACTTTATTGGTTTAAAGATGGAAGTCACTCTCCAAGTTTCTCAAAATGAAGAGGCGGAGCTTGGCAGCTGATGCATGCCCATCTGTTTGTTTTCGACCCATTAACTTTTCTTCTTGAATGCTCCTTTTCTGCAGAATTTCCACTAAGTTTGCCTTTATTTTCTCTGACTTCTTCTTGTTTTTCAGTGATAAGTAGTCCATTAAAAGATTTTTTTCATTTAGTGTGTTCTATAGACCATATTTTTTTTTAAACTTGAAAATCAAAGTGACATAAACTTTACCAGCACCTGTAAGCCATTTGCCCGGCGAATAGTTCATGTGATAGTCTTGGTTAGGCCCCATCAAAAGGAGATTATAAATGCCAGTCTTACTCAGCATGATTGTTTTGTGCTGATGCCCACAGGGGGAGGAAAGAGCTTGTGTTATCAACTCCCTGCAGTTCTCATGCCTGGGGTAACAGTTGTAGTGTCTCCTCTAAGGGCATTAATTAGCGATCAAGTAGGTTTTAAGCAGGTGGTCAAAGAGGCTTGTTATGTCCTTCTTTTCGTTTTAGGTTGATAAGTTAAATGCTCTAGACATTGCTGCGGCCCACTTATGCTCAGATGTCTCAAAAAATGAATGTGATCAAATTTATATGAAACTCAGTATGAGGGAACCTGGCCTTAAGCTGCTGTACCTTACCCCTGAAAAGATTAATGCTTCCAGGTTAGAGGCTAAAGTAGGGGTTGTTCAATAATAAAAGGCATCAAGTTGGCTATGAGTAAAAAATTTAATAATAATACACCATCTATTTTTATTATAGCCTTCTTTTATTATTGAAAACCAGGTATAATATATGAATGTTTATTAATAAAAGGGCATATTTAGGGCTATCATAGAGAAGTTAAATGCTTTGTATCAGCGAGGAAAATTAGCACGATTTGTACTAGATGAGGTACACTGTTTGTCACAATGGGGCCACGATTTTCGACCCGACTATAAGCAGCTAGGGTTGCTTCGCCAAAACTACCCCACTGTTCCCATAATCTGCCTGACAGCTACCGCTACTAAGATGGTGGAAAATGACGTTATTAATATACTGGGGATTACAGACGTTAAACGTTTCATAAGGAGCTTCAACCGGCCAAATATTAAGTACGAAGTGGTAGAGAAGCAGGCGAAAGCCACCCACACAATTGCAAATCTTATATCATCAAAATTCCCCAAAAAGTCAGGGATTGTATACTGTCTCAGTAGAGGAGATTGTGATAAAATGGCGGATGAATTTCGTTCTATGGGGATCAAAGCAAAGCCCTATCATGCAGGAATGAATGATAAGGTAGAAAAAAAGTTGGATTAATTATCTTCAGAGGTTTTGCATGCATCCCTGTATGTCCTCTAGGTACGTGAAACCATCCAAAGGGAATGGATGCAGGACCAGTTCCATGTAATAGTGGCCACTATAGCCTTTGGCATGGGCATTGACAAACCTGATGTACGCTTTGTTATACATAACTCAATACCCAAGTCAGTGGAGGCCTTTTACCAGGAGAGCGGCAGGGCCGGCAGAGATGGAGAAGTTTCTTATTCATATCTCTACTACTCCTATGCAGATGTAATAAGACTCAAAAAGTGAGTTAAGCGAATGACAGTGATGCAATTTCCTCATTCCAAACCATACTAGGCTCATGCAAAGGGATTTTAACGTAAAGAAAAACATAGATGCGCACGATGAGAGTCTCAAGCAGATGGTCAGCTTCGCGGAGAACGTGGTGGACTGTCGCAGGTACTTGCAGCTGATCCATTTGGGGGAGCACTTTGACAGGCGCATTTGCGTCGCCAATAAAGCGACTACTTGCGACAACTGTCAAAACATTAACAAGTATAAGACGGTTGAAGTTACGGAGATGGCGCGACAACTCTGCACCATTCTCAAAGATCTGACGGCACACCAGAACGTTACTTTGGTGTATGTAGCCGAAGTTTTCAAGTAAGTTTTTTATCTTTTTATTTTAAACTTGAACGACACTTTCTTGATGCACACTGTGACTTCTCGTCTTTTATCCACAAATTGTAAAAAAAAAACTATAATTTGTGGGTAAAATGGCGAAGGCCTATTATTTTCCTATTTTTAAAGACTCAAATTCGGCATCCTGTATTTACTTTTATTTCTAAGCTTTAAAACCCTTTTTTCTACAACCGTCAAAATATGACACGGTTTGCGCATTACTGACCGTATGCAAAGTGACACATATTTTCACGCTTATCTTTCTCGCACGTCGCCCATAGCAGCGTAAAAAAAGTTACTCGTTGGCATAGGACATGTGAAAAAAAGTTTTTTGCGCACGCCGTCAATACAGGGGAAGCAGAAAAGAACTGTGAAGCTTAATCATTTATAAAATCGTTAAAGATGTCCCATATTAGTGGCAGGTGGACTTTTATACGGCTGTAGAAAAAATGTTGTTCCTAATTCTTGCGCAAAGTGTCTTTCCCGCACTCGTCAGCTGCCCGAACTCCGCTTCGCGTCGTTCGGGTATCGGCAGACAGCGTGCGGGAAAGTATCACTTTCCGCACTAGTTAGGAAAATAACTAATTTCACGTGTCCTATGGCAACGAGTAACTTTTCTTTTACGCTGTTATGGGCGACGTGCGACAAAGATAACCGTGAAAATATGTGACAGTTTGCATACTGCCAGTAATGCGCAAACCGTGTCATATTTTGACGGTTGTAGAAAAATAACTATTTTCTCTTTTATCTTCATCTGTTTTCCCGTCTCACCAAATGATCGACCGTTCCTACTATACAGGGCGTTCCACTTAAGAGGATTTATCCTTTAACTTTCTTACTTAAAAAAGTTTTATTGTCTATAAAAATAAATCACTTTTACATATACAGGGTGTCTCATCTACAGAACAATTTACAACTTTATTATTTTAAACGAATCACCATGTAAATTTTTGCATTTTTGGATTAGAGTCATGATTATAAAAACATTTCATATAGCATACCCTGTTTTGATTTGACAGTTAAAAAATGACAATTTTTACCTTTGCCACCATTTTACCTATCCATTACAGAGCTCTAATGGCTGAAGAGTTTAACTTAGGTGGAAATGGTTTTCATATCCCTGTCTTAACTTTCTAAGAGGATACAAAATGTCAATTTTAAGATCTGTCATAAATTAGTGAAAAATTGAGTGATGCCAAACTGTTTGAAAGTTAGAGCTCTGCAAAAGATAGGGATTCATCAAGTCAAATATTTAATACAAACTGAATTTTTTTCAGAAACTTTTCATTCGCATTTTTAAATGCTTTGAGTCAGTTTTAGCTGGTTTTGGTACTAATTTTAACCTGCAAGTTTCCAATATTTATTTATTCCAGATATTAGGAAAAAAAAAGTTCTTAAACTTGCTTGCCAAGTAAATATTAACTAATAAAAATAATACAATAATAAAGCAAAACTCAAGTTTTTTTTAAAACGACCTAATTTTAAAGTTCCTTAAAAAAAGACTACTTGACATACACGGCTTCAAACTTGACTTGAGGTCTAGTCAGCGATTTTCCAGGTATTAAGCAAAAAATGCCCTCAAACTTGTAAACTAAGCCAAGCTAAAGTATGTTTCAATCTACTTGATTTTTCAAGTACTTGAAAGAAAAACTACTTGACTTCACGTGACTCTCACTGCCTTAAACTTTACTTGAGCTTGACTTAAAATCAAGTCAAGTCAGCGATTTTCCAGTTATTAAGCAAAAAATGTTCTAAAAATTGCTTCCTAAGTAAATATCAACTAATTTAAATACTAAAGCCAAGCTCAAGTACTTTTTACACTAGATTTTTCTAGTACTTGAAAAAAATATTACTTGACTTGACATTCAAGGCTTCAAACTTGACTTGAAGTCAAGTCAGCGATTTTCTAGATATTAAGCAAAAAAATGTTCTCAAACTTGTTTTCTAAGTAAGCCAAGCTCACGCATGTTTCAAACTAACTACTTTCAAATTTTCAAATTTTTGAAGTACTTGAAAGAAAAACTGCTAAACTTTACTTGAGCATGACTTGAAATCAAGTCAAATCAGCGATTTTCAAAATATTAAGCAAAAAAATCTAAAACTTGTTAACTGAGTAAGTATCAACTAATAAAAATAATAATTCCAAGCTCCAATATTTTTAAAATTATTTGATTTGTCTAGTACTTGAAAGAGAAACAACTTGACTTTACAATTACTACCTCAAACTTGACTTAAGCTTGACTTGAATTCAAGTCAAGTCAGCGATTTTCCATATATTGAGCAAAAAAAATGTCCTTACATTTGTTTACTAATAGGGTTTTCTTTTGGTAAATATGGTTTCACATGAAGGTTGCACTAGTTTTCTACCAGTTGTACTACCATGGAAAACTGGTGCATCATGAAAAACTATCAAGTGAACACGAATTAGGCGTCAGAGTAACGAGTGCGGCACGAGCTCGAAGAGGACGTGGTTGGCACTTAGTTCAAAACTGGCCCAGCCAGTTATCCAATAGAACATACAAACATGCACGCGTTCTACCAAAAGAACATACAATTCGCAACAGTGCAACACTAGTGCCGCCCGGTTTTACGAAAAGAAAACGCTATAAGTATCAGCTATTACAAATAATAAAGCAAAGCTCAATTTTTTTCCAAACTACCTGAGTTTTGAAGTACCTGAAAGAAAAATTACTTGACTTGACATTCACGGCTTAGAACTTGACTTGAGATTGATTTGATATGAAATCAACTCAACAACATTTTCCAGATATTAAGCAAGAAAATATCCTCAAACTTGTTTATTAAGTAAGTATCAACTATTAAAAATAATAAACCAAAGCTCAAGTATTTTTCAAAATACTTGATAGTTCAAGTACTTGAAAGAAAAACTACTTGACTTGACTTAATATTCACTGCATCAATATTGACTTGATATCGAGTCAAGTCAGCGATTTTCCAGATATTTAGCAAAGAAATGTCGTAAAGCGTGTTTCTTAAGTAAGCATAAAGTAACAAAAAAATATAAAATAAAAAAGCTGAGCTCAAGTATTTTTTAAACTACTTAATATTTCAAGTACTTGAAAGAAAAACTACTTCACTTGACTTGACATTTACGACCTCAAACTTGACTTGAGCTTGACTTGAAATCGAGATAAGTAAGCGATTTTTCATATATTAAACAAAAAAATGTCCTAAAACTTTTTTTATAAATAAGTAATAATAACTAATAAAAATAATGAAATACATTTCAAGTGTTTTTCAAACTACTTGATTTGTCAAGTACTTGAAAGAAAAGCTACTTGATATGATTTGACATTCAAGTCCTCAATCTTGACTCAAGTTAAGTCAGTGATTTTTCAGATATTAAGCAAAAAAATTTCCTCAAAATTGTTTCTAATAAGTATCAACTAATAAAAATAATAAAGCAAAGCTCAGGTATTTTTTAAACTAGTTGATGTTTCAAGCACTCTCAAGCTTGAGCTTGATTTGAAATCAAGGCAGTCAGCGATTTTTCAGATATTAAGGAAAAATATGTCCTAAAACTTGCTTACTAAGTATTTGCTTACTCAAGTACTTGCTTACTCAAGTATTTTTCAAACTACTCTCGTGACACTCACTGTCTTAAACTTTACTTGAGCATGACTTGAAATCAAGAAAAATCAGCGATTTTCTAGATATTATGCAAAAATCTAAAACTTGTTAACTAAGTAAGTTTCAACTAAGAAAAATTATAAAATAATAATGCCAAGCTCAAGTATTTTTCAAAGTACTTGATTTGTCTAGTATTTGAAAGAGTAACAACTCGACTTGACTTGACAATTACTACCTCAAACTTGACTTAAGCTTGACTTGAATTCAAGTCAAGTCAGAGCAATAACTATTTGACTTGACATTCAATTTCTGAAACTTGAATTGAGCTTGACATGAATTCAAATCCAGACAGTGATGGTCCAGATATTAAGCAAAAAAATTTTCTAAAACGTGTTTACTAAATAACAACTAATAAAAATAAGAAAATAATAAAGGCGACATCAAGTATTTTTCAAACTATTTGATTTTTCTAGTACTTGAACGAAAAACATTTAACTTGACATTCACTGCCTCAAACTTGAGCTTGAGTTGATATCTTGTCAAGACAGCGATTTTCCAGATATTAAGCAAAAAATTTCCTAACACGTGTTTGCTATGTTAAGTAACAACTAGTAAAAATAAAGCAGAACTCAAGTATTTTTTAAGCTATTTGATATTTGAAGTACTTGAAAGAAAAACTACTTGACTTGAGCTTGACTTGAAATCAAGTCAAGTTAGTGATTTCCAGATATTAAGCAAAAAAATTCAATTAATAAAAATAATAAAGCAAGGCTCAGGTATTTTTAAACGACTTTTCAAGTACTTGAAAGAAAAACTCCCTGATTTGATATTCACTCCCTCAAACTTGACTTGAACTTGACTTGAAATCAGGTCAAGTAGCTTGAAAGTCAAGTCAAACCGCGTGAATATCTAGCAAAATGTAAAAATTGTTATTTTTTAACTGTCTATATTTCTGAAACGGTTATAAGTAAATGTGTATTTGGCGCTGTCAGCACATCTTATTAGAGGCATGTTTTTCTATCTCGTTCCAGGGGCGCCAAGACCAAGAAGCTTCTAGCGAAAGGCCACGACAAGCACCCCCTGTACGGAAAAGGGGCGTCCATGGACAAAACCGACATCCAACGAGTGTTAAAACAGCTAATATGCAAGCAAGTAGTCAAAGACTTTTGCACCTACACCGGCGACTTTCCCGTAGTCTACGTCAAGCCGGGCCCCAAGTTTTATCAATTTTACAATTCCGACCAAAAAATTACCATCTCGGTGTGCACCGAAAAACGTATCGTCGAACCGGCAGCACCCAAGCAGTCCCAGCCTTCGAGTTCTGGCAGTAAAGAAGTTGTGCCACATAGCGTTCAGAAACAAACAGTGGCGAAGCTGCAAGCCGCGCGAAAGCTGCAACTGTCTCAGCTGAAAGTGCAGTGTCACGAGGAGCTGCTGGAAGAGTGTCGAAGACTGGCCATGGAACGCAACCTGACTCTGTCTTCGATCATGAACCTGTCGGCAATTAAATCCATGAGCGACTACCTTCCGAACACCAAGGAAGAAATGTTGAAGATTCAACACATCACCGTGGCTAATTACAATAAATATGGCGACTTCTTCTTGAAGATAACGCAGAAATTCCGAGAAAAACACGACGCCATCGAACCTTTAGCCTCCTTGAAAAAACCCACCCTCGAGAGCAACATCGAAGAGTTTGAGGACGAGGAAGACGCCGGGGGCGACTTTAGGGCCTCAGGGGCTTCGACCAATAGGGGAACGAAACGGAAAAGGGGTTTCTGGGGAAACAAGAAGGGGGGCTTCAAGAGGAAGAAGATGGCGGGGAAAAAGGGAAAACCGAAGGCCAGCGGCTGGCAGTCGAAGGGCAAGGCCAAGGGGGGCGCTTTGGGACTCATGCCTTTACACATTAAGTGAAAAGTTTTGACTTACGTAGAATTAAGTTTTGTAAAGAAATTAATATTGTAAAATAGATATATTTTTTCCTCCTACGAACCTTTCTTCTGCTCCAAAAAGAACTTTATTTAATTCGCGAAAAGGTAAAAAGGGCACCTGCCTTCCCGGAAATTATGTAGGGATCGAAAGAAACTTAAGAATTATTTATGTTTAGATTATGGAGAAAAATCAGGTAGGGCACTTTTACATACTTCTACTGTTCTACTGGAATTAATCAATGAACTGAAACCAAGAGTATCTTGTCATATGATATATGAACCACTATCTGTCTATTACTCATTCACTTAATTTTGACATCGCGTTGTCGAGACGATTCGATAAAAATGTCAGTCAGATTTCTAACGCCTACTTGATGGCAATAATAAGTGAATGGTTTATATATGGTCTTT
Source organism: Taphrorychus bicolor (assembly GCA_951812265.1). Classification (NCBI taxonomy): domain Eukaryota; kingdom Metazoa; phylum Arthropoda; class Insecta; order Coleoptera; family Curculionidae; genus Taphrorychus; species Taphrorychus bicolor. Next base: position 38,133,284 of record OX638299.1, on the reverse strand, counting down.
ATTTGTATTTATTATTTAGAAACGCTCCTCCAAATGGACCGGCAACAGTTGCAGAAGTTCGTTCAATACCTGATAGCGGAACATCACACGGAGGTGTTGCCGACTGCGCAGAAGCTAGCCGACGAGATATTGCAACAGCGCAGCGAAATTAATCAGGTACGCGCATGAGCCCTGTAATTTTTTACGTGTAATTGTTCTTCAAGTTTAAATCACCATGTTTAATTGGCAGATTGACCACTTTATGTTCACATAAAGTATAAAGTCTTCATCACCGCAATAAACCTACACTTAGATTCATGGTTATTGGTATTTCTTGTGGTCAATATTTTATTTTTGACATTGTTTACATTTCACCATTACTAGCATTACATTTGACAGGTGACGCAACACTTCACCTGTCAGATGTTTGTGTGTCAGTGAAGCGTTACGTCTGATGTAAGCAAATTAACATTGCAAGTTGTCAAGAGGATAAGAAGAAGAGGAATGGAAAAATAGAGAGAGACACTAAGTTTTATTTTTCATTTTATTACCTGTGATTAATATTTTAATTTTGACATTGTTTACATTTTACCCTTACTGCTATTACATCTGACAGGTGACGTAACATTTCACCTGTCAAATGTGTGTCAGTGAAGTCAGATGTCAGCAGATGACTATTGACAGTTGTCAAGAGGACAAGAAGAAGAAGAAGAATGAAAAAATAGAGTGACATTAATTTTTACTTTTCATTTTATTTAAACAATTTGAATTAATTTATGGTCATCTTAGCACATACTGTTTTATAAGCCCTTTCATACGTTTCATAATTTCTAAGATGCTATTTGATCTAAAACAGGATAAACAGAAACAGCAAAATTTTTCAACTAACTGTGCGTCTGTATAATAAACTCTAACCAGAGTACTATTGTGACGTCACGCCGAAGGTACATATATGGAAGGGATTGGGGATTCCCTCTTTTTCCAACTTTAGAACCTGTAGCTTTAGAACGAGAAGGTCTATTGGAGTGAATCCAACTGTTTCTTGTTCTTTTTGATGTTTCCTTTCACCTCCCACCGAACAACGGCCCGTAAGTTCAATAATTTGGGAGACCCTTTTGGACGGCAATTTTTAGGCACTTTTAGAATGTGCTTTGGAAGCATTTAGGAAGAAGTCCGCTTATGGATTTTCCGGAACTTCACTCTTATTATGTTTGTTACGTTCTCAGGGGATTGAAATTGTCTCATTCCGACCTAAAACTGCAAAAAAAATATTTCGAAATTGATCAAAGGGGGAGAGGTATTTTCTCTTTTTTCTCACTTTCCAACGTTGGCCGCCTGTAACTTTGGAACGAGTGGATCGATTGGAGTAAATCCAACGGTTTTTTGTTCTCTTTTTTTTAGACGATTTGAGGTATTTTTTTGCCCTTTTAGATGCCTTGAGTAATTTTTAAGCGATTTTGGCCATATTTCTAATGTATCGTTTTTTTTTTTTTTTTTTTCTTCAACAACAAAATATGAATTTGTAGACGCTTTGAGATATTTGTATGCACTTTCAGACGCATTAAGTAAATTTTATGCGATTTTATCCATAATTCTAATCTTCGTTTTTCAAACAAAAAAAAAACGAAACATGAATTTGTAGACGTTTTGAATAATATCTGTGCATTTTTAGACCTTCTTAAGCGATTTTGACCCTGATACTAATCTGTATTATTCAAAAATTTAAACTTAAATTTCTTTGAAACGTCTCTGCATTTGGGCTTGTCAAGCCAATTTTAAATAATTTTAGACCTGAAACTAACCTCAATTTTTCCACAAACTCATAATTTTTATATATTTTTAGATGCTGTAAGTCAATTTTTCTACATTTATAGACATTTTGAGTCAATTTTAAGCAATTTTTGCCTTAATCCTAACCTGCAATTCTCCAAAAACTCGACTTTTCAATTTTTAGATGATTTGGGTCGTTTTTTTGAATGTTTAGACACCCTGAGTCAATTTTAAGCAATTCGGTCTTCGTTTTTTTTTAAACATTTGTGGACGTTTTGAATCATTTCTGTTCATTTTTAGATGTTTTGAGTTCATTTTAAGTGATTTTGGCTCTAATCCGAATATGCATTTTTCTAAAAACTCTAATATAGGGGTTGGGGTTAAAGAAGCAGTGCCATTGCCAATAAAAGTCTTTTTATGTTGACAGATCGCCGGTGCTCCTGATCCAACTGCCGGTGCTGCTGCCGATGACGCGCATACGTGGCATTTAGATGAAACGCAAGTTTGCGAACAAGTCCGTTCCTATCTGGCGCAAGGCACCTACTATAACGCCAATAAACAGCTGAATTCCTTGTTTTCTAAGGTAAGTTATAATATTTGACATTTTGTAGGACTGCACTTCTTTCGAACGGTTTCTGGAAATTTTCCTGTAATTTCTCAAATTTTCAAAATTTATAATTTTGTCCAACCCTACTTGTTAACATGTGAGTGACAATTGACGTGACAAATGACAATTGAGATGACAAATGACAACTGTCAAAATAAGCCTTTATTTGCTAGGTGCGTGAAATGCTGCGCGCCCAAGACTCGAACGGTGCCCGCATGCTCACCCTGATCACCGAGCAGTTTCTACAGGATCCCCGCCTCCAGCTGTGGAAGTCTCAGGGCACGCCTATGACCGACAAGTGCCGTCAGCTGTGGGACCAACTGGGATCGCTGTGGGTGTGCATCGTGCTGAACCCCGGTTGCACGCCCATGGAGAAAACGCAGTGGGAGGGGCAGCTGAGCAAGTGGATACGGGTGGACGTGTGTCCGCCCGAGGATCCCGACTTTCGAGTGCAGCTGGTGGGCGGTCCCAGGGATTCCGTAAGCAGCTTATTTGTTTATTGTAATATCGATTATTTTGTAACGTGGCGATTTCAGTATTTAAACAGAGATAGGGATAGAGATAGATATTGGTACGAGAGAGATAGGTACACGGAGAGGGATCGGGAAAGAAGGGAGAGGCGAGATCGCGAGCGAGAGAGAGAAAGAGACAGATTAAGTAATAGGGTGCGTACCGAAATTTGGTTTAATGATTTTTTTTACTCTACACTTTTGTTTGTTTTTTTTTAGAACTATCCCTCGTCAGACAGTTCTAGTGACTCGGACGACGACGACATGCAACAAAACTACAGCCCCAGAGCGGCAAAAAGACTAAGACTCTCCGGCGGCCACGCCAGAGGCCAGTCCAAACCGACGCTACCGCGCACAATTTTTCACCGAGCCTTGGACGCCGTGGGCATGTCTTGGGACAACATGCATCTGAAGAATATCTTGTCAAGCGACACTTACTGTTCACACGTGCCTGACAACTCCAACTCGAACGGCAGCTTCAACTCCCAAGGACAGCCTCTTTGGAATGGTAGGGCCGTACCGTTTTCCGGACTTGAACCTTCGTGACCTAATTTATCTTTAAGCAGAATCGATTCCGTGGTGCGCAGCCCGCGTGGATTCGCTGCGCTCGCACGGCCACTCGGAAGCCGCTCTGCGATTGGCCGTCTCGGTGGTGCGCACTATGAAACAACAGCAACTGCAGGCGCAGCGCCAATGGCACGAGGGCCAGCAACAGAAGGCCGGCACCTCCAGCCAATCGCAGCCCAAGGCGTGCACGTCTCGGTGTCAAGGGGCGTGTATGAGCACCTCGTGTTCGACGACCAGTCCTAATGCGCCGGCCAATCAGGACGGTTGGGTGGGGCATCCCTTAGATCCCATCGGTTGTTTGTTCGACACGCTCGCGGACGCCTCCACCATTCCTGACGATCAGCGTCCGCGCACTTCCAGCTACTTGGACTTGGTGAGCATGGACGAGCAGCACAATTTGAGACCTCGCTACCAGCACGTGCCGGTGGTGGGGTCCAGGGATCGGGCGGAGACTTATTTGACGTTGGCGTTCGAGGTCGCTTTGATTGGTCTGGGTCAGCAGAGGGTGATGCCAGTCGGTTTGTACGCGCAGGTGAGTCTGTGTTGGTTTGGGGATTTGGGGAAACTTTTATGCATAGATTAAAGAGAGTGAGAGAGAGAGAAAGAGCGGAAGAGAGAAAGAAAGAAAGAGAGCGGAGGAGAGAAAAAGAGCGGGAGAGAGAAAACAAGCGGGTGAGAGAAAGAGCGGGAGAGAAAAAGAAAACGGGAGAGAGAGGGAAAAAGGGCGGACGAGAGAAAGATAGCTAGATAGGGAGAAAGAGAGGGAGAGAGTGGGAGATTGAGACAGTGGGAGTGTGAGACACAGTGGGGAGAGTAAGAGAAACAGTGGGAAAGAGAGAGATAGAAAGGGGGGGGGGGAAGAAAGAGAAGTTCTTCAACTTAAAATTCTGTTTTGCTGTTTAGGAGAAGGCGTGTAAACAGGAAGACCGGCTGATAGCCAAATTGCAAGAAATCGAGCTCGACAACAGTTTGGTGGCGGTGCTCCGAAGACAAGCGATTATTTTGCTCGAAGGAGGTCCGAGCAGCGGCCTGGGTATCGGCATACACCCGGAATCCATTCCTATGCATACCTTTGCTAGGTGAGACCATTTTTTTTTCAATGTCGGAAAAGGTACCTACATTTTACTTTTAGGTTTCTGTTTCTGTCTCTACTCAATTACTATCCGGACTTGGCCTACGAGGTCGGCCTGAGAGCGATGCGACTGCCGCTGCTGGAGGATAGCGAAGGCGCTGACGGCACCCCACCGGGGGGCTCTAACGGGGCCGGTCCCCTATCAGGAGCGGGCCGGCCCCCGCGCTGGTTCACCCTCGGCCACATCGAGAGTCAGCAGTGCGCGCTAAGCAGCACCATGCTCAGCGCGGCTAAAGGCGAAGTTATGCGCCTGCGCACCGTGCTCGAGTCGTCGCAACGTCACATCCACAGCTCCTCTCACTTGTTCAAGCTCGCGCAGGACGCGTTTCGCTTCGCCACGCCCGAGAACGGCCCCCGCCATCCCACGCTGCTGAGCGTCGCCTTCGAGTTGGGACTGCAGGTGATGCGCATGACGTTGTCGTCGCTGAATTGGCGCAGGCGCGAAATGGTGCGCTGGCTGGTGACGTGCGCGGTGGAGCTCGGCCTAGACGCGCTCGTTTCCTTAATGCAGAATTGGTATCAGTTCTTCACGGCCACCGAGGCGGCCGGTCCAGTAGCCACGACGATCATGTCTCGCGGAACGATGCTGCGATTGCAGCTTAGCTTTCAGCAGCAGGAAGAGTTGAGCGGCTGTGCGCGCACTTTGGCGCTACAATGCGCTACCAAAGATCCGCCCAATTGCGCCCTGAACGCGCTCACGCTGTGCGAGAACGAAGCTCTCGCGTTCGAGACGGCTTATCAGATCGTCGTGGATGCGGCTTCCCATATTATGACGTCTTCGCAGCTCTTTACGATCGCCAGGTACATGGAGCATCGTGGGTATCCGAGTCGGGCCTACAAACTGGCCATGCTCGCGATGAAAAACGTGCATCTGGCTTATAATCAGGTAAGTGATCAGCAGACTTGGTTTGCAATTGTTTACAGAGACGTAAAGAAAACTCTCAAGAAAGTATATTTCCCATTTCCGTGCGGTAATAGTTATTCGTTATAAGTCGTTAAATACAGATTTTACAGTAGGAGTAATATATTTCTGGACGAGGCGATAGCCGAGTCTGGATTTTCCAAACGACTACTGCAACACGTTACCGGACGAATGATGTACAACATTTTACTTCATACCTATTGAAAACAGAAAAATATTAACTTTATGCGCGGCGAATATATTTTTGAGAAATCGATACCGGTAATGGATTTATTGAATACCGGCTCAGGATGTACCGGTACTCAATACTGTAATAGTTATTTATGTATCAAGTATCGTAAAGACGATCATTATGATACTGGTCGATATTATATAGATATATTTGTTTTTGTTGATATCGACCGTACTAATTTTATGGCAAATAGTGGTTTATCTGGAAGCGGTCTGAAGAACAAGCATATTAATAACAGGGGCAATTTTGCCATTAAAATAACGCCACAAGACAATGTACAAATTAAAATGTTAAAACAACGAAAAACAGTTTAAAATAACTAACCGAATTGAGAGTCAAAAATTAAAACAACAATGACAAGAAACACCAACGTTCTGGCAAGATATATCGGTATTGTGTCCTATTGACGCTACTAATCTAGCGGTGTTCACTTTGTTTACATTAGAACTAACAGTGGTATAAATAAAATTACTAATGTCAAAAGTATAGTATCCAATGCGGAGAGAACACAATAGTTATTTTTGAATTAAATTAAATATGATGCAGTAGATATTGCTCAACTGATTTATGTCTGATTTGTAATTAATACTGTTGTTCTCATTGTACCGCGGCTTCGAAGCCCGGAACACACTTCACTCAAAAATGTATCTTTAGTTAATAGCTATAAAGCAATTGTGTTGTGCGACATATATTCTTGTATCTGATAATTATATACCATCTTTATCTTTTATTCTCAATCTAAAATATAATAAATTTAGCTGAGTTTCAGATTTGTTCTTCTTTGCTGCCCGCTAGATTAGTTACGTATTGTTAACAGATATTAAATGAATTGGGTGTTGAAAGTAACACTTTCTCGTTTTAGTACTCGGTTAACTCCACAAATTTTCTTAATATAGGACACCCATCCTGCGATTAACGACATCCACTGGGCCATGGCCCTAGCACATTCCCTGGGCAAGACCGAGCTGGGCCACATGGTGCCCTTGTTGGTGAAGAACGTGCAGTGCGCCACAGTGTTGAGCGACGTGCTGCGCCGGTGTGGGGCTACGCCCCCCGGGGGTCCGCCCATCGTGCCTCCGCCGCATCCAGTTCCCAAGCATCCGCCCCATCGCAGCCGTTGCTCTACACCCGGTAAGTTTTTCCTTACGAATCTGAAAAGAAAAACTGCCGTGTTCTTACTCACTCTCATAGGGATGTAAAAGTCAAATTACTTGTGTGATACGGCGTCCTCCGTGTAAAGTAGTTTCCAAGCTATCTAACAAGAACAGGACTCGAACGTAAAGAAACTTTCTCTCTCTTTTGCAGACATTTTGCCGACGTTTCGACCTTTATTTGACGAGTATAAAGGTTATTCCGCTTCTTTTTCTAAAGAAAAGAGATTTGCGTCAATGTAATCCGGACATACGATTGGAACGAGACTCGCGACTTGCAAAGCTTTCGTTTTGCAACTTTCGCCCGTAAATCGGAAACTACAAACGTAACAAACAGCGGCTGACATCGGCCCTTCTTCAACTCTGCCCTTCTTCAAATTTTGCCCTAAAAGAAGTTTGTAGTAAACAGTAAATAGCGGTGAGCAATGTGAGTTGTGCTCGATTTGAGTATTTAAAATAAGGAGCGGAAAGTATCTGTTTTTATTTTTCCATTTTATCCACAAACTGTTGTTTAACATTAGTGACATAGGCTATCTGCCGGATTTGGGCAAAATCTTAAATTTAATAATGATTGTATCATGGGTTTTGCTCTTATTTAAGTTTCTTGAAAACTGACTTTTCTAAAAGCTGACGGTTCAGCGCAGTATGGAAAAGCTAGCCAAGCACCGTTTAAAACGTTGAAAAACTGTCTGTTTCGGCATAAAGTGTAAAATGGCTCTGATTCTTCGTGTTCAGAACGTTCAAACATTGCGAGAAATGTCACCATCATGTTACACAAAGAATTTTCTTTGCTGCTGCTTAGCAGAATAGCCTTTATACGTCGAAACGTCGGCCAAATTTCTGCAAAAGAATACATGTTCTTTTTTTCGTTCTTCCGCGTGTCCCTGCTAGATAGCTTCCAAAGTCAAATTACTATTATTACCTCTTCTAAAACTCTAAAGTTGCGTATTTGCCCGGTCTTTGCAATATCATTTCAATTTGACAGGTCCAAAACCGCTGTCGTTCGACCGGCCGCCGCTGCGCCCTCTACTGGAAGCCGCGGTAGCCGCCTACGTAAACACCACGCACTCGCGCCTGACGCACATTTCGCCGCGACACTACGCCGATTTTATCGAATTTTTGGGTCGCGCGCGCGATACTTTCGCGCTGGCTCACGACGGCCACGCGCAATTCGCGCAGCTGCTCGAGAACATGAAGGTGGCGTACAAGGGCAAGAAAAAGCTTATGTTCCTGGTCAAGGAGCGGTTCGGCTGATGACTGCTGAAGAGGTGCTGCGCCCACTCGGCCGCGCAGTTCCGTTACCCCAGGGGCTGTTGCTAGAGTACCCGTTTTCCGTGCAATATTTTCGTTATAAAGGCGGCAGCCCTTCCGTTCGCCGATTGATTGAAAGTGATATTTTGTTGTTCTTAGATTTACGTTTTTTTATAGACTGACGACGGTGAGTTGTGGGTTTGCCGAGGGGGAATTATTAAAAAAAAACAATTGTGTATAAGTCTGGAGTGAGCGGTGTCCAAACCCCCTTCGACTACTTACTACGCGCCAGGCAATCGATCTCAGCTTTTTAAATTATTTTTACTCATTAAGGGCCAATTTTAGTTACGTTTAGATGGTAGCTGCAAGTTTATGTTGTTTTGTTGCGCAGCGGTTTTCACTTATTTTTTTTTAAGCCAAAGACGTAGTTTTATAAAAAGGTGTATTGAGGCTGAATTGTCACGCACCAAGATGTAAATTTTAAGGAGACTTCGTTTTTTTTAGTGTTTTTTTTTGGTTCTTCGAAAGGTTCCGTCCACATGCATTGCAGAAAACATAAAAATCTTTGCTTTGTTTACTTCACGTCACCACATCAACAATTAATGCCGCCATTTTGGCCTCCAAACATTGCGAGGGGGAGGAGTGGAGAAAAAACGTAAGTCTCCTGATGTAAATATATCGGAAAGACTGTAAATAGCCTTAGGCCAACTTGTGTAAGTACAAAATCGTCATATAAGCAGTTTAAAGCCTCTGACACTATAAAGGGTACTAATGACCCCTTTTCAATAGTTCTCAACTTTTTTTTTGTTAACGAAATGTTCTGTTAAATTAAAAATAGAGCTGTGATTATAATTATTATTTTAATTGTTCATTTTTACCTTCTTGTGCCACTCCCGACCGCCATTTTGTGGAAGCTCTTACCACCGCGCCGACGTACTGTAAATAAAGCGGCCATTTTTCCAAAAAAAAAAAATGGCCGCGCATCTTCATGTAAATACATTACATAATCGATCAAGAGCATCCTATAATGTGACGGCGACACGTGTAGATAAATGCCAAAACAAAAGATAGTCGTGCGTGCGCGGCTTTCTTCGACTGTACAATGTGTACATAACCTAAGAATTATGATACAAGACGATGCTACATCGTATTTGAATGACCTCTGTTGCGTATATTACATATGTATGTGTAGAATTAATTTATGGATTATTTTTATGATAATGTGAATAAAATAATGTTTGTAATTTAACTTATTGTAGTTTTATTGTATCTACACTAAAATGGTTTCTATCGTTATATTTCTGTTCAGTTGACAAAGTGCTTTTTTTTGTGCAAGACGCGTTCGGAAATACCCGAACGCCCATTTTATGTATCCTAAACTACCGTAAAGTTGTGAAACAAAGCCTGATGATGCTTAAAAGTAGCTGAAATGTCGAAACGTCGAAAACGGTATTCTAACAGCATTCGAATAACACGAAAAAGTTTCAATTAATCGAAAAAAAAAATGGTATCTTTGGTACCCATGGGAAGGATCCGGCCCACTGCGACTTTTACTTCATCTCGTAAAGAAGCTACGTAGCAAATTTCAGCTTCTAACGCTGACCGTTTACAAAGTTTCCCATTTAACCGCTTTTTCACAGCTGCCATCTTGGATTTTTAAGTAAATAAATATTTCAAATTATTGCTGCAGGTACTTACCGCTCAAACTTGAATTATGTACCAGAAACGGCTCTGTAATTTATAACGTTACTTAGCTATCTTAGCTATGTCAGCTATTTTACAGTTCATGGTACTCCATTAGGTATATCCAACATCCAAATTTGATCCATATGCCATTAACAGTACCCTTAATATGAATTCTTTTATATGTCTTCCATATAAAATGCATAGAGAACTGTTTTCTTATGCGAAACATACCTAGATGTAAAAACCTGATGATGGCGAAAAAGCTAAAACGTTGAATATGTTTGGGTTCACGGTCCTATTGCAACAGTGTCTGAATTGTAGCAAAAAATTATCAATTAACTAGAGATAATTAGAAAATGGAACCTTTAGTACTCTCTGGAAAGTTTCAGCCCATTGCGACTTCGCTAATCCCGTAAGTAACATAAACGTAAGTAAAGTACATACCAAGTTTCAGCCACTCAGGTTAAACCGTTCCAGAGATATCATTTAACCACTTTTTCCATGGCGGCCATCTTGGATCCTTCAAAATTTTATTTTTAGCAAATTTTACATAAGGAAAGCCCACTATTCGATTTTCCACTCAATATGGCCATTGGTTCATAAAACAGCTATAACCTAGCTACCGTAGCTACGAAAGCTATGTCAGCTATTTCACAGTTCATAATACTCCTGTTACTACCTGAACTAACTTGTTATACAAATCTGAACTATGAACTATAAACGATTCTCCAGATTATAACGTAACTCAGCTATAGTAACTATGTCGGCTATTTTAAAAGTAATCGCATTCTCTTCGTCTTACCATCCAAGCCATCAACAACTTACCATCCAAATTTGAACCATGTACAATAAACAGTACTTATAATAGTATAGGTATTGTGCAACTAGTGTCGAAAATTGCACTTTTCACACGAGTATGACGGTTTGGACACGAGACGTATGCTAATGTCACAAGAGTGTGAAGAGTGATTTTCGCACGTGTTGCTCACTATACTTTTTCTATAACTGCGATTTTGCTTCGTAAATTATCATTCGTATTATAAAATATATGCAAGGCGTGTGTAAAACAATCAGAAGCATGTGCAAAGTGAACTTTGCACACGCTTCTGTATGGGAGATCGGACATATCACCCATTCACTTATTTTTGTCATCTAGTTACCTTTGAAACCTTCATTTTTTTTATACCCATCTCCTTTTAGCACATGTTGAGAAGATACGATAAAAATGTCAGTCAATTTTCCAACGCCTAGTTGACGACAATAATAAGTGAATGGCTTATACATGTAAATGCCTGACGTTGCTGTGTAGCGTGCAACTGGGGAAAAGAAATCTCAGCTTGTAGCCAATCCTGTAACTAAGCTACCGATTAAATGTCAGCTTTTTAACTTAATTAATTTCAAAGATATCACTATTTAATCACTTTGGTCCTGGCAGCCATGTTGATGGTGGGTATATTTATTGCGTTTTCGATTGGGAATCCCAGCGTAAAACTAGTGCAATTTGTACGTTCGACTGGTAACTTTCGTGCAGTTTGGTATGTTTTATTGGAAAACCAGTTGCAGCGAGTTTCACACTGAGTGCAACATTTCCACATGAGCTGTTCTAGGTAGTTTTGCCCTGAGTGCAATGCAGATACGAATTGCGTGTTTTATTGAACTGCACCGGCGCAAATATTTTTTGAAGAAACTGGAATTGTCCTGCGGTCGACTCGGTGCAAAACTCGTTTTTCCAATCGAAAACTTTATTATATTCGAGTTGCTACTTTACATTGGCAAAGGTCTTTCATCTAAGTAAATCGGGATTTCGGAACGTGCTTTTGACATGAATCTCGACACAAAATTTTCAAATCGTCCCGGCCTTTGCAAAAACGTTCTCGAAGATAGCATTTTGCAATCTTTGCAAAATCTAGAAATGTAAAAATTTTCTCCTTTCGTATAGTTTCTCCGGGTTTTCAGCCGATTTTCCTTAGTCTAAGCATTTAAAGTTGATGTTTATGTTTCGGATGACCTCTGCTGTCTAGAGATGTCGATCTAAGAACGATCTTTTGAAAAATTATCTAGGTATTTTTATAAAAAAAAATCGATTTTTTGTTTTGATATTACATGACATGATATTTCACATATCGATCCGTTGAAGACTGAAACAAATCCAAAATTAAATTTAAAAACAATTATTAAATGACAATTGTTTTCTTTAACAAAAAACCGATTCATTGCTTGCTTTTTGAACCGAATCGAAATGATAGTGCAGCCGGACTTGACAATTTGACATGCTTCACAAACCATTGTGTCAACTGTCAGCTCAAAATATGTCAAATGTCAGTGTTAATGTCAGACACTTAGAAAATGTAAACTAGAGGAAGTAGGATACGATCTCGGCGTCTGTTACCAGTTTGCTCAAATCTGTCAAGTGTGAAAATGCCAGTGACGTAGCATTGGTATTGTAGCACATAAGAAAATATTTTATTAAAAATAATAATGGAACTAAATTACTATTTGTAAAATTAGTAATATTATACGTAATATTATTAGCAAACATCGACTTACTATTAAATAAATAAAAATAATTGTGAATTAATAGTCGTTGATAACCCTGGGATTACATCTCCTGCGTCCCTGGAAAAACTACTCAAAAATTTAAATTAAAAACTGTCTACAAGTTACAGGATTAGGAAAATATTTCCCAAAATAGCATTATTGACTTCATTGCGGTATATACTAAATCATATTTCGAAGATTTGGATGTAAAATAACTGGTTTTAGAGTTATTTCAAATAATTTAATTGTTGCTGAAAAACGCCATTATCTGTTTATATGTGAAACGTAACTCCAGGCTCCTTTCTATAGCCGCTGCTTTTAAAACCGTAATCTGCACATCCCACCATTGTAAACAACACAATTATTTATAATATTAAAGTCTTTCAAAATGCAATTTATTGCAGAAAAACACATAGCCAACGAAATATTTGGTTTTCGCCTTAGACATGGCGTCTCATAATTTTTGATAACAGCTGCCCATATAGCGGAGAATTGCGCGCGCGGATTCCACTAGTTTTCATTTTCTGAAGTCGGACAGTTACTTTCAATGAATGATCTAGAAGATATGGACAGAGCCACCTAATGCCGATATTTATCTAAAAATGGTCCCTTTCAGAGGTAAATGGTCTAAAAATGGTCCCTTCAAGAGTAATTTCGCGGTCTTTATATTCTTATTGAGAAAACAAAGGATGGAAATATTTATTCCACAGGTCGTTTACATTGCTTTTGAAGCTGCTGAAAGTGGTAGCTGCTAAACCTAAAGTCTAGTAAGCACGTGGACTCGTAAAAACATAGCGCAGCAAAAGAAGCCGTCACGATTTTCAGTTTTGAAATGTCAAAACTGACAATTGTCAAATGTCAAAGGTGAATGTAAACCAAGATCAGTTAACTTTACAGGTTACCTCATTTCTTAGGGTGACTTTTACAACTATTAGTAAAACTTCAGTTTGCAGATAAAACACCGGTAATGACGTAGACTGCATTGTTACCAACAATGTAATCTACGTCATTACTGGTGTTTTATCTTCAAACTGAAGTTTTGTTAAGGTTTTTGGTATTTTTGTGTGCTGAAACCAAGAAGTTATTTCCTAAATTATTACTATATTACAGAGTGAAGTCCATTTTTATACATTTTCTGCTCCTACTATATAGTTGAGTTCGGTAATTACATCCCGAGCGCTCCAGATATCAGTCTATCTCACTCTAGCTTGTTGAGATTTCGGGAGATGGTGTGTGTCCGGGGCGCTCGAATGGAATTAGCGAACTGCCGAACTACCCTATTTTCTTAGCCGTTTTGTCAAGTTTATTTCCGATATTTAAGAAGTATTCTGAATAAAACTACTACTTTGCATGGTGTAAAATAAGTCTAAATTATCCCCAAAATGTATAATAATTAAGTATATTTGCCGAATATTAACATTTAAAAGCTTAAATTTTCAAAAAATACGACATATCCGACAAATCATTCATTTAAATCAATATAAAATTGTGAGCCGTGAATTCTCATGACGTCACAATAGCTCTTTCTTTATTTTTCTGGGAAATGAGGTAACCTATAAAGTTAACAGATCTTGAACGTAAACACCTGTAAATATGGCGTTTTTTCATTGTAGGATCTATTCGAGCAGCTCTAGGTACCCGGTAACATTTGATATTTTTATGCTTTAACGCATCTTATATATACGGGACCCATATAAAAACATTAAAATATTTTGTAAATAAAACTATTAGCATGATAACTTTATACTCGGCTAGAGAATTGTAAATGCAACAGTAAAACGTACTGGATCCTCATTGTAGAGCCTTTAAGTTTGGTGGTAAGCAATCGCTTTTTCTATGCCCTATAATCATGGGCAACTATAGTCCTTTTTGAAAAACGCGTTCGAAATCGGATTGATTCATGGAGGTACCAAACACAAAAGCACGTTAAGTGACGTCAGATCCTGCCGAGTTAGCCGTCATTTTTTTGTGACCCAGTGCTGAAAGTGGGGGGGGGGGGGACAAAACTGTAAATCCTGAGTTGTTTGATCAAAATTAGCTGTAGGTATCAACTGATCCAGGATCACTTATTTCAGAAAAGTTCTAAAAGACGCAGTCCAACAAAAAAAAAACAAAATAGCTTGGAATAAACCACTTTATATGGCTTACATGTCTTCCTAAAACTCAAAAAACTGAATTCTTATTTAACCATTTCAGAATTACCTCATTTGACAAATGCCCCTCAATGCAATAAGGCTGACCAACCCTACTGACCATTCCAGAATTACGTCATTTGACATGTGCGCCCCTCAAGGCGATATGGTGGACCAACCTTATTTAAATATCAGACGGAACTTAAAACTTGATCTTGATCATCATGTTTCATGTCTGAGTTGAGATATATTTATAATATATTCTTAAATTGTCTCTTTTAGGGAAAAGGTCAGGCAGAATTTATAGTTTTTTAGCTGAAGTACTGAAGGAAATCCTCAAAAACATCAAAACAAATATGCTCCTCATATTTAATAAACTGGCTGTAGTGTTTAATAAAATCGGAGTAACAACAGAAAAATATTGTTTTAATGAAGAGATGTCATCTTAAAAGAACCGATAACGTCTTTGATTCTTATTCACCTTTTCCGTATAACCACGGAAAATTTCGTAAATTTGGCTACATGGTTTAATTGCCACATGCATCGAGCTATCTGGAGACCCCTTCCTGTTTTACAGTTTTGACCCCCCCCCCCTTTTAGCAGTGGGAACCTTTGAATTGATGACGACTTCCGGCGGAAGTGACGTCTCGATAACTTTGTGGCGTCTTATGTCAAATTACTGCAAAACAGTTGTCATTGTCATTATTTTTGTTATTTCTTATTTCCAACCAATCGAATATCAAACTTATATCCATCTCCTAGCTAGAGCCCCAGGGCTCCTAGCCCTTAGCTAACCTATGTCCAAGGTTTTCTATAACTTAACTTCCAACCTAACAAAAACTAAAAACAATTGACAAAAGCTATGTCCGGTCCGCACAATCAGCTGTTTTGGAATGGTCAATAGTAGGGATAAAGTAAACCGATAATTTGACAAGCAATACTATTAAAAATCTTATATGGGTTCTGAGAATATTCTCATCCTCTGTTTTCTCAGTAAGAATGTATAAATGCTGCCAGAAACAAATTTGACACCACAGTGATAGATCGTTGGCTGTCACTAGAATCACTAATAGGGGCATATATTTCTGTCCACCTGTAATATTTCTGTCCACCTTTTTTCGGGTGGCGGCTCTGAGGCCGCCATCACATACAGCGGATCGAAACGGAGCAGAAATGTCAATAACGTCATTACACATGTCAATAACGTCTTTACACATGTCAATTCCTATTTTAGCTTTTATTTGATTGGTTTAAATTCAACTGTCAAATTACGCTCCGTTCCGTTTTTAACCAAAAATTCGTATGTGACGTGGCGCTGAGAGTATTTTTATCCTTTGTTTTTTCCATAAGAATACCAGGATAGCAATGTGCTCAAAGCGGTATAGATCGGTCTATATAATTAACAAAGCAGACTGGTAATGATAATTAACAACTGAATATAATATGAATTTAACATTAGAAATTCTAGCTTGAAAAATCAAGCCAATAAGCAACAGATGCACATGCGCCGACTGCCAAACTCCGCACAGCACCACTCCTTAATTTTGAGAAACTCTAAAAGTAACTGCCATCTTTATATTCTTATTGAGAAAACAAAGGACAGAAATAGTCTCAGAGCCGCCATCCCAAAACGCTATTTGTTTGCTGAACGTGTCCGTGCGCATTTCATTGCACTTTCAATCTAAGGCAAAATACACCGTGTTAATTGGAACACCGATAAAGGATGACATAATCAAAGAATTCAAAGAAAATAGACTTTCTTTTGATATTTCATTGCCATCTGGATGATGTTATCATATACAAACCCCCTATTATTGCTCATAGTATATAGTTCAACGAGCTGGCATATTACGTCTGGAGAGACCCTACTGTTTTACAGTTTTGGACCCACTTTTTAGCAGTCAGTACCTTAAAAATTGCGGCGATATCCGCTTGAATTGTCTTACGTGAAATCATTTGAAGATGTGATTCCCCAATTGATGTGCTCTGACGATGAAACTATGTCATGGGTACCTTAAAAATAGTGGACTTCCGGTCAAAAAAAGGGATAATTTTTAGGAAAACATCGGCGTTTGTTGGCCTGGTCCATATCTCGTAGGTCATTAATCTATACGCCCTATCATTAGCCGAGTTCGGTAATTCCATCCGAGTGCTCAGGACACAGACCATCTCCCAAAATATTAACAAGCTAGAGTGAGATAGAATGATATCCCGAGCGCTCGGGATGTAATTACCGAACTCAACTATAGAACTCATAGTCAACTTTAGGTTTTTTCGAAAAATGCATTCGAAATGGGGTTGATTCATGAAGGTATCACACAACTGCCGAATCCCGATTTCGAATAGTTTGACGAAACACATAGGAAGACTTTAAGTCATATAAAGTGTTTGAATTTTAAGCTAATTGGTTTTTTGGTTGAATTGGGCTTTTTAAGAACTTTTCAGAAATAGTGATCCTGGATCAGTGGGATCCCTACAACTCATTTTCACCAAACAACTCAAAATTTACAGTTTTGCCCCCCCCCCCCTTTTCAGCATGGGTCACAAAAAAATGGCGGCGAACTCGGCAGGAAGCGACGGTCACTTGACGTATTTTGTCAATTCGAAATCATGTTTCGGCGTTTGTTTGTTAAGTACCTCCACGGATCAACCCGATCACGATCGCGATTTTCGAAAAGACCTTTAGTTGCCTAAGGGAAGACATTGCACGTATAAGCCATTCACTTATTATTGTCGTCAAGTAGACGTTGGAAATTTGACTTTGACATTTTTATCGTATTTAGGAAAATTGGCAAAATTGGGAGGGTTTTTTTAAACATTTTTTTTTCCTTTTTGGACTGTTAGGGCTCTTTAGTTAGACGATTTGCCCAATGTGGGTGGTACCAGCGAGAAGGGGATATCCTTGGACACTTTTTAGTCCTATCACGCCAAAGATGTCAGTTTTAATATACTGGCAGTAAAAAAAAGTCCGAAAAACTAACAAAAAAAGTGTTAAAAGTAACTAAGGGAATACGATTACTTGTAAAATAGCTGACTGTAGCTGAGTTACGTTATATTTTGGAAAACCGTTTATGGTTCATGATTGAAATTTGTATAGCAGGTTGCTACGGGAGTACTATGAATTGTGAAATAGCTGACATAGCTATCATAGTTACGGTAGCTACGTTATAGTTGTTTTATAAACCAATGGTCATATCACAGTATAAGGAATAATACATTATATCAGTAGCGTCAGTCGGTCGAAAAATTGAAACTCTCCTCCCCTTGCCCCGTCCGCCCGGCTGCCGGCCGGTGCACCGCCAAACCGGTTTTGGCAATGCTTTGGCAGTGCATCGCATGTGTTTGTCCCGTCGTAACTACTCGAGAAAATTGCCCGGCGCGACACGCTTTAGTTTTGGAAATATCAAAAGTGCCGACACGAACTGACGATACTGATATAATGAATTATTCTTTATACTGTGGTCATATGGAGTTGAAAATCGAATAGACTTTCCTTATGTAAAATTCGCTAAAAATAACCTTTTAAAGATCCTAAGATGGCTGCTGGGGACAAAGTGTTTAAATGATGATATCTTTGGAAAGGTTTGAGCTGAGTCCCTGAAACTTTGATGGTATGTACTTTCCTTAGGGGATTAGCTAAAAGTCACAATAAACCTTTAGAACCTTCTAGAGAGTACCAACGGTTCAATTTTTTTCAGTTCATTGATACTGTTTTGCTACAACTCAGACACTGTTGAAATAGGGCCCTGATTCCAAACATAGTCATTCAGTCAACCACAACCAGAACCGGTGTGAAGCGAAAATGACTTAAGAAACCAAAGTTGATATGACAGTGACAGAGCGTTGACTCTAGACCTGTCACGAGATCGTAAAGTACCAACACGAGATTGACTATGGCCGCGAACCCTGTCAAGGAGAAACTGAGCGTGTTTTCGCGTAAGAAGTCTCGTAGGTACACTGAATTGCAAAAGGGCCCCACATCGGATGTAAGCGACTCGCACACCTTGCGTGGAGGCTTCAAAATCCGCTCCTCTTACAGGCTGACAACGACGAATGCAAGAAATTCAGTCTGTTGCTGGAAAAGTCGTGCCTGGAACAGCGCTGTTCAGCCTATCCACGAGTCAGCAACTTTTTGTTGGTGCAGTCGGATGATGGATATCAGCCGATTCCCTTGGAAAGCGCCATAGGAAAAGCTTCGGTAACTGTATAAACTTGCACTACGCCAAATTAGTATTTTTATATTGTAGAATGTATCACCTTGGGTGTCCCTCTATGTCTGCTATAGTACTGACATGAAGCTGAAAGTAATTACAGCTAAAACGGCCGCTGATAACGTGTTAATTGACATCAGGACTTTTTTGGCCTTGAGCCAAATAATTCCACAATTTTCCCATTTAATAACTTTAAGGTAACAATACCTACAGATAGAGATTGTCTACTGTGTGTGTTCTTCTTTCGATTTTTATTGAAGAGATCTCAGAAACCAGCAGAGTTAGAAAAGTGGGTTAAATAGGGAAATAATTACAGTTTTAGAAGAAAAATTAAAAAACCGCATTTGCTACTACATTTTTGGAAATTTTTATGCCTCACTAGAGACTATTTGGCAAAAATCGAAGTTTGACGATCAAAGTCAGCTAAAAGATGTGACACATTATACACACATAGATGACATAATTATTCCGCAAGAGTATAAGTAGAGCGATAGGGGTGAGGAGTTTTCAAATTAAGTGGTAATGTTTGTTAGGTGTCTCCATCATCTTATATTAAGCGTTCATTTAAAAAAAAACATCAAGTAGGCCATGGAATTAGGACAGTGGTTCTAAAATGACTTCATAAAAAAAATTGAATAAATTAATAAATAATAATAAAATTTCAACCTTTATTCTAGTAACATTCACCAACTAAATCAGTGGTTTCTTCAGCTTTTCTTGATTTTTTCCGGGCTACCAAACAGTTCTCTATAAATATGAATTAAAATTTGGTGAATGTAAGAATAATTTGGAAAAAGTAATTTTTACATGTCATCCTTAAAGGTCCTTACTTCATAAGTTGGCTAACAGGTATTTGACTCCACATGTTTCTTTGTTTGCGATATGATTTTCTCTCTCAAAAACTGCTTCGTAGCAGGAATTTCCTATTTACTAAGATGAAGGAACAGATTCTACTGAGTTGCTTTCCACAAATTCTTCGACAGTCCAGGGCATTTCTAAAAAAGTCTATTATACAGTAAGCGGCAAATGAATGGCATATAATTAACTAAAAATTAGGTGATACATTTTTCCAAAAATCGCTCGGATTTTTTATTTTAATTGTGCATTTTTTGAACCAACTTTTATTACACAGGGTGGCCCAAAAAAGAGTTATTATATCAAGGCCAACTTTTTTAATTATGTAATGTGAACAAACTTTACTCCAAACACAACTACAAAGTATTTATTATGATAACTTTTATAGCAGACAGTCCAGTTAAAATGAACAAAGCCACTGTAGAAGATGTCTGATACAGTCACTCTGCATGTGTAAGCAGAGTGATGAGGATAAGGAGTTTTCAAACTAGTTTGTAGTGATGCAGATTAGTGTAAAATACAGAAATAAATTTTTAGCCGTCGTGTCGGTACTATGACAACGCTGTTTTCGACCTTTTAAACGACTGATGAAACATCATTTTGCAAGCTCTCATTGTACCCATCCCCAGGGTACTTTCGCCGTATACGGTTCGTCAGTGAGTAACTTGTTAAAATATAAAAAAAAATGTTTTACATCTTACGTAAATAGTGTTTTGGTGACCAACTGTTCTGTTATACCCTATACTTTTACTTTAAAAGTATTTATTAGAATAACTTTTATAGCACAGTCCAGCTAAAATAAGCAAGGACGACTCTACAAGATGTCTGAGACAGTTACTCTGCAAGAATAAGTATAGTGATGAGGGTGAGGAATTCTCAGACCAACTCGTGATGTTTGTAACATCACAAGCTGGTACATACATCTTACATGAATAGTGTAATGAGGCCAGATTAGCTAATTGTACATTACGAAAAAAATATAAAATAAACCGTGGACAAAGTGTAGTATCAAACTTGCATATGCAAGCCCTCAGAATCGCCATATTTCTTTGCTACATATTAGCTAGGGAAGCTAATTAAAAAATAACTTTATTCATTGTGAGTTTAGTTCAGGTTAGTTTTCCTGAAATATTTATTGAAGTTTTCATGCATTTGTTTAGGTTTATTCAAATACAATTAACAAATATAATTGCTTCACTATATGTCTTCACTAAAAATCGAAAAAAAAACCTTTATAACCTTTTACATTGGACAAAGAATAATGGTTTCTATACAGGATCGTTTCAGGTTAGATCGATGCAACATCACCTCGGACCAAATCGCCATATTGGCCGATGCTTTGAAATCTCGAAAAAGCGTCGCCGAACTATCCCTAATAGGAAACCCGAACTCTTCGCAGAATTTTTACAATTTGATTCATTGCGGTCTCAAAGTTTTGGTTTTAAAGTTTTGTCGCATCAATGAACGAGGTTTTATTCTTCTAGACCTTTTTCTTTATACTTACATGTAAAATAAAAAAAAAATCTGAAGGTCTCAAGAAAATCGCTGACGAGTACCTCAACTTACCCAGCCAGCAGTCGACGCTGATCCACTTGGATCTCTCGTTTAACAGCGTTTTTGACGAGGGATGCGTGCATGTGGCCACCGTTTTAAGATGTGACAGGTACAACGAGCTGATATATATTATACGGACTCACGTTTCACAGTTTTAGCAGTGGGTCACACAAAAATGGAGGCCGTATTCGCCAAAAGTGACGTCACTTGACGTATAATTCGAAATCGCGATTTGACAATTGGCCATTCCAGGACCACATTATTTCGCATGTGACCTCCAAAACATTGTGGCCAACCACTTTTCAAAGTTTACCTGACCAATCAAATTATGAAAATAATTGAAATTTGCTTGTACAGTTACCATACTATCACAAATTTTCATAAGTTTTATTATCATTCATAATTCAAGAGTGACACATATACCGCAGTGTTAAAAGTTTACCTGATAAAACTTACCCGACAAATTTTGCCCGTTGAACTTAATTATGAATGCGCTCTTGACTATGACATTTCGTCCTGATTTACACAAACATTGCAAAATACGCATGAAACAACGAGCTAGTTTATTGCATATGGAGAAACCCTCCTGTTTTACTGTTTCGGCTCCCGTTTTAGCAGTGTGTACCTTAAAAATGGCGGTGACATCCGTCTGAAGTGACGTTATTTGACGTCTTATGTCAAATCATTTGAAGATGTGATTCGCCGAATAATGTGGTCTGACGATGAAATTGTGTAATTACAACATAATAAACGCGCTCAAGGGCGCGTTCATAAATGTCACCAGACATTCGCAAGACGTGCCCGATAACTTTCATCGTTGTTCATAATTCGAAGGTGACACAGATACCGCAGTGTTAAAAGTTTACACGATAAAACTTACCCGACAAATTTTAACCCATTGAACTTTATTATGAATGTGCCTCTAACGATTACATTACATCGTGGGTTACACAAACATGGCGGTTTTCCGGCCAAAAAAAGGGGAAACTAATTTAGAAAAATATCGGCATTTGTTTGCTACCTCCAGTCCTACCTCTATGGTTGAAGAACATGCTGAGATAAACACAGATTAATAAGGTTTTTACTTGGCAATTTTAGTACAAAACTAGTCTAAAAATATCATCTCATTGGCATTAAATAATATAAAAAGAGGACATTACATTTATTTTGCATTAATTCTTCAAATCAAAAACGCTATAACTTATTAAGTATTACCGAAGAGCTGGAAAATTACATATAAAGCGACCCTTGACAATTTAAGCACCTCTTTGTGGCAGTGATTCATACAAAAATGGCGAAACAAGCAGAAAGCAATGACCTAGGACCTAGGAGATATGGACAGAGCCAACAAATGCCGATATTTCCCCAAAAAACGGTCCCGTTTTTTGGCCGGAAATCCGCCATTTTTATGGTTTCCATGACGTAATATTGTCGTCAGCGCACGTCATACAAGTGTCCTAGCAGCTTAAAGACCGACCGGATATTGATTGTAGTGAATGGCTTATAGTTCGATATTCCATTGGATTGGAAATAAAAGTAATAAAAATAATAACCGTGACAGTGACAAATGATTTGCAATAATTTGACGTAAGACGTCATGACATCACCGAGACGTCTCTTCCGGCGAATATCGCAGCCATTTTTAAGATTCTCACTGCTAAAAAGGGCAGCCAAAAATGTAAAACTGGCGGGGGTCTCCAGATGCAATATACTAGCTCGTTGGTCGACGTTGATAGCGTCTTCGGGGTGGAGCTCTAGACTGCTCTGAAAGTATTCCCATTATACATTCTATTAAGAAAACCAAGGACAAGGCTACTCAGAACGCTCTAAAGCGGTCAGCCGAACGACTTTTCGAAAGTGGAGATCCTGGATCAGATAAATCTTTACAGCTGATTATTGTTGTAATGCAACCGGTTTGGTAGCCGATGACAGCGATAGTAATCACCAACCCGATGCGGAACAAGTTTTCTGAAAAAGCCCATTATTTCATTAGGCGTTTTCGGAAACCGCGATCGGAGTTGGGTTTTCGCAACGTTGACAGTTTGATCACTGTCAACGTGTCAACTAATAGTAATTTCAGGTGACAGGTCTATGGCGCCCTAAGACTACTTGCATCTTTTGTTTTCTCAAAAAGAATTTAAGGATAGCAACACCTTCAAATAATTGTAGAGCGACCACCCGAAACACTGTAATTTTTAACAAATCGGATTGACTAGATTGTCTTCGGATGCCAATCCGATTGCCTAAAAATCAGCTGTAAGTAGGGTTCAATCAAATTAAGGATCACTATTTTCGAAATGTGTTATTTATTTTGCGAAAAGTGATGCCTTATTTGTCGCTATTTTAGAACTCTACGGTCATTGAACTTAACCGATTGCAAAATAAGAGAGGAAGGACTGGCAACATTGTTCGCTTGCTTCATTAGATTCCCCCTTAAGGATGAGGAAATTAGCGTACGCCGCAGAATACGCATGAACTACTTTAAACTGCTACAAAAGGTACGTATAAACTAAAAATATAAGAGCCTTTTCGGTAGTCTGTTCTAGAGCGCTCGGAGAGTATTCCCATCCTTGCTTTTATTGAGAAAGTAAAGGATGAGAAATCTTTTTCGAGCGCTCTAGAGCCGCCACTCGAAAACGCCATTATTTATTTATAAGTTGGCAATGCTGAAATTGTAAAATGGCCGGTTAAGAATAGTATATTAGGGCCAGGACGCTTATTCTATAGGAAAGAGTGAAAGTGAGAATTGCTGGCCAATGGAATTCGTTAACAGAATTTTTTTTAACCAATCCAGGTTGTCAAAATTCTCACTTTCACTTTTTCCTATAGAATAAGGGCGCAGGAGCGTAGCGAGTGACACGATTTACCTGATGAAATGACGCATATTTCATGTAAGTTGGATACTGTCTATTCACATTAAAATGAACACGATGTTAACGTTGGGCAAGTCGTAAACTTTACAAATCAGAATCTTACTGGAAAAGTGAGAATCTGTCAAGGAAAGTTTCCGAAAACTTTAAAAATTTTCAAGTATTTTAGAAATTTAAAAAAATGTTTTAAAAATTATAGTTGAAATACTTTAAATCAATTCAAAATAGCCGTTTTTTTTGACAATACATCTTTTCCGACAAAATGTTAAAACTCGTTTTTTGACCCCCTCTTGACCAGGTTAATGACTTGAAGAAGACCTCTGATTAGAGTTGGGAACAGCGGAAAGTTTCTGCTTGATAAACTTCGGTTTGGAAACATTTTCATTTAGACGAATAGGGTAAAGATTTTACAGGGCTGTAACCAATTATTTTTTGCCGATTTTTACGAAATTCACACAAAATATGTAGGACAGTCGCAGCTATCACCCTGTATACCGGTCAGCAAGAATTTCTATCGAATCACCAAAAAAACTCACTTTTAAAGATTTGACAGGGCTGTTACTAAGTTATTTTCTACCCGATTATATACGACAAAAATGTCAAAGTCAGATTTCTAATGCCCACTTGATGTTAATAACAAGTGAATGGTTTATAGGTAATGATTATTTCCTCGCACTCTGACAGTAACACTTACTGCGATTGCTCGTGGTGCTCCTGAATCCTGATCCATACGAAGTTGGTTGAATGTACTATTTTTTTATCAATTGTACTTGTGTACGCTCATATACCCAAGTGTGTATTTTTGAGTACAAAGTACATAGGCGTAATATTCCTTCTTATGTTTTAGAGTGCAGTGAGACTATTTCTGTCCTTTGTTTTCTCAATACGAATATAAAGATGGCAACTACTCTCAGAGTTTTTCAAAATTAAGAGGCGGAGCTTCGCAGTCGGTGCATGCGCATCTGTTGGTTGTCGACCTGTTTTTCGAACTGCACTTTCTAATGTTACATTCGTATTATATTCAATTGTTATAATTATATATGAAAGGCTTCGCTCGCTCCTAAATTTATTGATCATTCCAGAATTACGTCATTTGACATGTTTACCCCTCAAGGCAATATGGCGGACCAACCTATTTAAATGTTTTAAGCTTAAAACTTCATTTTAAAGGGGTCATCATTAAAACTTCATCTTGATCATCATGTTTCTTGTTTGATTTGAGATATATTTATAATATATTTCTAAATCGTCTCTTTTAGGCAAAAGCTCCAAGGTAAAATGTCTAGTTTTGTATCTGAAATACTGAAGAAAATCCTAAAACGTCAAAACAAATTTCTTTTTCATAATTAATAAACTGGCTGCGGTGTTGCCATTCTTACTATTTTTTATAGTTTAATTTATTTACATATCGTTATAAGTTATATAAGGGTAAAGATAATGTTAATAAAATGCAAATAATAACAGAAAAATATTGTTTTATTGAAGATATATCATCCTAAAAGAACAAACGACATTGAATTGTCGATTATTATTCATCACTTTCGTCAAAGCATAGAAAATTCGATAAGTCTGACTACACTGTTAGTTTTCCCCTCAAAAAAGCTGGTCAAAAACAGTTGTTCTGGAATTGTCAATTGACTACGTACAAAAATAAAGCAAAATATAAAAAAAATAGTAAGGACGCCAACACCGCAGTCCGTTTATTAATTATGAAGGGCATATTTGTTTTGATGTTTTACACTCTTTTACTACTTTTAAACAGTGGGGTGGTACCTGATTTAGGTAGACAGGTAGACAGGTGTGTCTACCTGGTGGTCGTTCGTCCTTCCGACGTAACGACCCCCAAAACCGGGCTACCGGTTCTCTCTTAAAAACGTTCGTCCCTAACTTTATCGTCAGCAAATTTTTCTCATTCGAATCAAACCTTCTTTTCCATGACGTCCATGAGCGGTTCGATGTACCCACACGTTGAACAAATTTGTTGAAGTAAAGATTTTTAAATTTGGGTTAATTAGTACTTGGGTACTAAACCAGTCATCGCCCGACCATTTCTAAGAATGTTGCAATTTTTATGTCTTTTTGCTCCTTTGTGACACTCAGATATCACACAACAAGACTAAGTACATCAGTTTTGCAGGTGGTCTCGCCCATCACGGACTCTCCAAAAACCCGCCTAGACTCGGTAACACTCAAAGGTACGTTCCAATTTCATTTTCAATCGACTTTAAACGACTTTTCTCTTGAAATAAGACAAGCTATCAGCCGCCGAGAATGTCCTCAAGACGCACCCTTTCACGGACACCCGGCAAACTACACCAGAAAACGGTCAGATCTTCTGCAAAGGCAACTACGTCCTAGAAAACCTGAATCTGTCATGTGAGCATTTTATCGTTTCCTGATCTGTATTTTGAGAGTTGATTTTTATTAGATAATCACCTCACCAAGTCGGCTTTAGAGCGTCTATTGAAAGTTCTGATGGAGCAAGGCGGATCTCCTGAAGGCCTGCAGAGGGTAAGGCTCGAGGGAAACTTATCCGGAAGCGAGTCCGAGTGCGAAGAGGTGAAGAACACCATTCAGGAGGTTCTAGACAACAAGAGACTTCCTAGTAGAGTGTCGAGCGAGGGAAATAGGAACAGGCTCAATCTGAAGAGACGGAGATCCAGCGGAGTGGACAAATTGGCTACTGGCAGTAGGGACAAGCAGAGTGAATAATAAAGCGGTTTTAAAAATCAAAACTATTTTAATATAATAAAATAGAAACGCCGCGAATAAAAATAAGTTAAAACTACTGACTAGACGTCCAATGTGCCGCGCCCATCACCTTCGGTTCTTGAAAATGCTCAGCCGCTTTGACGTCCTCGGAGTGATGTTCTAAAACACGCCAAATGTCAAACTACGTCATATTGTCCTAGAGAAAGTCCAAGCCTCTAACTGGTGACCAAAACAGTCCCGCCACCCAACTAATCCAAGCAACAAAAAAACTACAGTAAGAGGATAAATGAAGTGTTACCTCGACGTTTTCACGTGAAGAGCCACCTCCGTCCTTTAAACCCTTAAATAGTGCCCTGATCCTACCGGGGGTGCTCTAAAAATCAACAGATCGGAATAAAATATTAAAATATTTAAAAAAAAAACTACTTTTTTGGGAGAAGGAGCGTTTTGCTCTCTGAGAGGCTGCAGCTCGTTGCCCTGCAGCGACTGTCTGCCTCCGTTCTTGCTGGGGGTGGGCGGACCCGGCTTCTTGTAGGACGTAGTCCCGAAATCCTTTTTAGGGCGCGGTTTCTCTCCCGGCAATAGACGGCATTGGCTGTCATCCAGTTCGATGTTCCCGCTCTGGAACTCGCCGTTTAACCAACCAACCACAACCGTACACCTATCCCCGCCCCTATCAACTTACCTTGATGTCGTCTTCTTTAAAGCGGGAAGGGCTGACGAACTGCACCTCGGCGGGATAGCAACTCTTCAGGTGGGGCGGCACCATCGAGTTACGCCAAGCTAATTCGGACATGCGATTCGAATGAGACTCGCGACCTGCAAAACCATCGTTTTGCAACTTTCACACGTAACACGCAACCTACAAACGTACCAAACGGCGGCTGACATCGGCCCTCCTTCAACTCCGCCAAGTATTTGTTGTTAAACATGTCGTCTTCTTCGTCCTCCATCTCTAAATTTTGCCCTAAAACAAGTTTGTAGTAAGCAGCAAACTAACAGTGTGCAATTAACTAAAATGGTTTCTGCCATATATCTGTCACTTCACAGTTCATACAGAGGGGCGGTCGAGATTTCGATTTTTATAAAGATAACAAGGTGTATTGCTTCGTCATGTCAATTTCGTTGTCTTTGTGCATATACAGTGAGTGCCATTTAAAACGTCGAAAGCTACCAAGTTTTATAAAAAAATTTTGACACACGTTAACTTATTTTTCAAGGGGGTAATCTTTTGGTTTAAGAATTAAAAATGTCACTGTCATTCTGACAACTCAGCACTATTCATGTCAATAATTTTAAATGGGAAGAGGGGTCGAGCAGCACCTCGCTGGAAAGGTATTTTGACTGCCTACACGGTGATGTAGGATTTTTAAAAATTGACATTGATTTCTGAGAAAATGTTCAAAAACAGGATGAAGTAATTGACACGTTCAAGTCTTAAGTCAAAAGATGTCCCTCTTGGAAAATTATTTGACGTGTATCAGGATTTCTTTTTAAACTTGCTAGTTTTCGAAGGAATTACATAGGGTGGCTCGCTTTAAATGTATACGATTTAAATGTATGTGCGATATATACAAGGTGCCGCAGGCTGCTGGATTTGAGTATTTAAAATAAGGAGCGAAAATGTCGTTGGCCATTTTATCCACAAACTGTTGTTTAACCTTAGGGACGTAGGCGATCTGCCGGATATGAGATATGTCCCGCCCACATGGGCAACCATTAATATGATGATGACTGAGAATGTACCATGAGTTTTCGCCCTTATTTATAATAATAATAACTTTATTGTCATCAAAATGATACAAATGTTCACAAAGCAACGTCAGAAGAAACACTCACCCTTTGATGCAACCAGTGGAGAGCCAGAATTTGCCCTCAGAGTGCATTCAATATTTAAAAGTTAATAAAAATTAACGTGTTCCTATATAGTTAAGTATATAAAAAAACAACACTTTATTGTGTAAAACTATAGTTATAAAATTGCTGTTCCTTTAAAAAGGAGATCACCTTGTCTCAAAACCGGGCGACAGTGGTTGACTCTTGAAGAACATTTGGCACCATTCTATAGGCTTTTATCGCCTTATAAGATGGACTTCTTTCAAAAAAGTTGATGTTATGCTGGGGGATCCGAAGATCAGTTGCTCCTCTAGTCCCCAATGACGTATCGGGCGCATAGTGGTCACAATTTCTAGAGAAGGGTGCGGACTTTTCCTTATGTACATCACCAGTGAAAGAAAATAAAGAAGAGCCGTGAGCACATCGAAGCTTCTAAAATAAGCCTTGCAGCTTGTTCTTGGTTTGAGATTGAAGATTGCTCGAATAATACGCTTTTGCGCCATGAACACCGATCAGCCGCCACTAGAGCCACCCCAGAACAAAACACTGATTAATGACTGAATGCAAGAGATGTAATACATTCGAATGAAATCAATCGAGAGAACGTCTGGAAGTCGGCGCATCAGCGCGCATTTACTACTGAGTCTAGACACAAGCACCTTGCAGTGCTTATTCCAGTTTAACTGTGGATCAAGATACACACCTAAATTTTCTAAATTTAGTTAATGGCTATTACTCTAGCAACTTTATTATTTTGATCAAGACTTTCTATGATATAGTCTAGAGTGTTATATATGGCCAGTTCAGTAGATTTTTTTAGGTAAGAATCCATATCGATGTTGAGGAAAAACTTTAAAGGAGTCTAGATAAGTCCGTAAATCCGGTCATAAAGTGCTCTTTCGAAGATTTTTGAAATCGACGGTAAGGTAGATACAGGGCTACAGTTTTTGACATTTGCAGTATCTCCGTTTTTATGAATCGGAACCACCCGCGCGTTTTTCAATTTGTCAGGAAATTTACCCGTACTTAATGTCACATTTATGACGTCAGCCAAAGGAAGAGATATAAACTGGGCAACATACTTCAATACCTTGATGGGGATCTTATCAAAACCCACTGAGAATTTATTTGGTAGGCTCATCAGAAGTCTAAAAATCTCATGTTCATCTGTTGGATTCAAGTATATTGTTACGGTAGGCAGCGTCGAAGCGCCGTAGGCGGGGCAACGCGTGTGGTTGGTGGAGCTTCGCGCCCTATCTGCGCTGCGTCATGGCTGACACGAGTGATTTATTGCTCTGTTTATCTAGAAGGCAGTTGTTTACAACATTTTTTTTATGTGAGATTATTCAAGAATTCTTATTAAGAACTTTCTAGGTTTTTCTGTAATTGTAGGATTGTGTATAAGAGGCGCATAGCGCGCGCGGTTAGGGACTAGTCGTATTTTAATTGAGCTATAAGTAAGCTAAAGTACCAAGCGATAATAGAAGGCTATAAAGTGTTAAGTAGTGAGTTATTTACTAGTCGAATTGTACCTGTGTGTATTTGTGAGATAAATAAATAGTGTTTTCGTGTTAAATCGTTACACTGGAATTATTGAACCCTGACTTCGTAACAATTGGTGTCAGAAGTGGAATTCCAGTGGGAGGACTAATATTGCTGAACTGTAAGTGAGTGCTTCATTGCCGGACATTACGTGTTTATGCCAGTGACCAGAAGCCAGCATCAAGCGATGGAGGATCAACTTGCCGCCCTGCTGTCCCTTATGCAACAACAGAGGGAAGAACAGGAAAAACGTTATAACGAACAGAAGGAAGAGCAAGAAAGACTTTATCTAGAACAGAAGGAAGAGCTGGAAAAACGTGACCAAATACAGAAGCGCCGTTATCTAGAACAGAAGGAAGAGCCGAAAAAAACATTATCTAGAACAGGACAAACGTTATAATGAACAAAAAGAGGAACAAGAAAAACGTGATCAAGTACAGGAGCGACGTCATCAACAATTCAAAGAAGAATTAATGAACCATCTCGCAGCTAGGGAGCAACAATTGGAAGAAAGAATAATGCAATCCGTCAACGAATCCGTTAACGGCGTTAACGAAGGACTCGAAGCTGTCAACCAGAGGGTTCTCAAGCAAGAAAAGAAATTTCGGGAACAACTTGAGGACGACAACGCTTTTAGAGAGTTTTAGCACAGCCAACGCCAAAAATTAAGCCTCCCGATTATGACGGTACTACGGCCTGGGAAATTTATAAAACAAAATTTGAGGCAGCTGCAAAAGCTAATGGCTGGTCCGAGCCCCAGAAAGCTACATCACTAGTGGTAGTACTTCGTGGAAAAGCGGCTGAATTACTCCAATCTCTGTCGGCAGCTGATCAAAGTAATTATGCAGCTTTAGTACACTCTCTACAACTACGATTTGGAAATGAGCACAAAGAAACCGTGTTTCAGGCCCAGCTGACGATGAGACAGCAAAAGTCAGGGGAATCCTTACAAGAATTTGAGGCGGACATAGACAGACTCATTCACCTGGCATATCCATCGGCCCCTGAAGCTTTTCAAATGCAATTTGCCGCCGACAGGTTCATTGAGGGAGTTCGCGATAGCGACATGAGATACCACTTACGTCTAGTAAGGCCCAAGGATATCAGCGAGGCACTAGTTCGGGCCCTGGAATTCGAGGCGTCACGAGTGTCATCTAGTTCATCTCCACGTGTAAGAATGGCAACTTGCGATAAAGAGGAGACTACGTCTATGGCTGAATCCATGGCAAATTTACATAAAGCGGTGAAGGATATCGCAGTCAATAAGCAAGCCTTGATGGGAAGAACTCCCTCAATCAACAGGCCATCGGGGCATAAAATGTTTTAACTGCGGTAAACTGGGTCACGTCAAGAGTAACTGCCGTAATAGGGCAAGAAGTCCGTCGCCGTTGTTTAGAAGACCGAGCGGCAACCAAGACCGCCCTAGAATCCAGGAAAAACCAATTCCTGTCAATTTAAGAGGGCAATTGACCGAGCCCGTTAAGATCCCCAGGATCAGTCAAGTCAACCAATCAAGTCAAGTCAATAATTTGGGTGGCAAAAGTGTTACAGAGGCCGGATGCATTAAAGGACAGAAGATCCAAATTGAACATCGACCAGGAAAGTTTAACGGAAATGCTGATGCATTGGCTAGACGGCCACGTAAAGAAAATAGTCAGCATTGTCGAAGAACTGAACAGCGTGAGGGACTTCCATCTGTAAGGAGAACGTCGGCGGAAATAGACGATGGCTGGACCACACAGACGCTTCGAGAAAAACAAATGAGTGATCCAGATATTGGACCCGTCCTTTCTGCAAAGACTGACGACAAGAGACCAGAATGGCAGAAATTGCTGGTAAAAGTCCAAACCTGAAGGCGCTCTGGGCCCAGTGGCACTCTCTTAGAATAGAAAATGGATTACTGAAGAGAGCGTGGGAGAGTCCGGATGGCAAGTCCGTAGTCAGTCAGTTGGTTGTTCCTAGTAGCAGAAAATCGGATGTACTCTGGGAAATGCACGACGGAATCAGTGGAGGTCATTTTGACTCCATTATCGTATTTTTAAAAATAACAAAAATAAGCAAATATTTGGTAAACCTTTCAAGGTACCAAAAAATAGACTAGCCTATTGTCTTAGTTGGAAAAAGTTAGTCGAAAACGAGTACAAACTCCATGGGTTTATTTTTGAAAATAACAAAATTACCAACAATAACGACTTACCGATACTATTAATAGAAGCGGTGCGCGTCATCGGAACGGCTTCTTCTGCGTGCAGGCGAGGGGGCAAAGTGGACAACTTCCTGTCCCGAGTCGACGCTGCTGATTCTCTACCGTAAAGCTGCGAGACGCTCCTGACTTTCTGCAGCTGCTCCCGCTCGTTCGCGCAACCGTCACGCGTCGCCAAGGATCCGCAGCTACCCATAACGATGTCTCTGTCGGCCACTTTATTGCCTCGCCCCCTCGTCCCTTGTCGCTCAGCCTCCCATTGGCGCGCCTTCTGCTCGGCCTCGTACAACTCGTTCCTGAGATCGTTGTTCGCCTTTTGCAAATACATCACCTCACCGGCTTGATCTCCTTTCACTCTCGCGATCTCTTTTTGCACCTCGTCTCGATACAGTTTGAGCTGCAAGGTCAGAATATGTTGACTAAATGAAAACTTGTGTCCATTTACAACAAACTGCATGGGTTTATTTTTAAAAATACCAAAATTAACAAGTACCTTTGGAACTTTTCAAGGTACAAAAAAATGGATAGGCTCATTGTCTTAATTGTAAAAAGATTGCTGAAAAAACAAGTACAAACTCCGTGGGTTTATTTTTTAAAATAACAAAATTAGCAAATATCTGAACACTCCAAAAAGCAGCAAATATCTGAACACCGATTTCAAGGTACAAAAAAAATTGACTAGATCATTGTCTAGTTGGAAAAAAGTTAGTTGAAAACAAGTACAAACTCCACGGGTTTATTTCTAAAAATAACTAAATTTCCAAATTTCTCGGGAATCCCTCAAGGTACCAAAAAATAAACTAGCCCGTTGTCTTAATTGGAAAAAGTTAGCTGAAAACGACCCTAACCACTCCGTGGGTTAGGGTACTCAGTTTTAAAATAACATTTGCCAAAATGGGCAAATATCTCAGGAATAGTGAAGTGAAACCAAACCAGTCTTCTGCCGAAGTTGTCGCTTCCCACAGACTGATGGCCGAGAAACTTACCTTTACTGTCTGGGGACGACATTCAGCAGAGATCAAACTCATTTCTCTATCAGGCAGAGGAACCATAGGTACCACCATTTGAGGTATACCATACTGATGAGCTCCAATAAGAGCGGAACCGGTCTATGGTTCCTCTGCCTGATAGAGATATGAATTTGATACTCTGCAGAACGACGTCTCCAGACAGTACAGTTACGAATCTCGGCCATATGTCTGTGGCAGCGACAACTTCGGCAGAAAACTGGCTTAGTTTTACTTCAATATTATCTCGCATGCCGTAGTGAAAGCACCTGCCGTCGTCCGATGACGCCACCTGCATATGTACACAGCGCCTTGAGCAAGAGAGGAGATCAAGTTTCATTCGAACTCGTATTTCTGTCAGGTTTGAGGTATACCATACTGATGAGCTCCAATAAAAGCGAAACCGGTCTATGGTTCCTCAGCCTGATAGAGAAATGAGTTTGATACTCTGCTGAACGTCGCCCCCAGACAGTATAGGTACGAACCTCGGTCTGTGGGAAGCGACAACTTCGGCAAAAAACTGGCTTGGTTTCACTAACTATTATCCCGCATGCCCCAGTGGAAGCACCTGCCGTCGTCCGATGGCGCCACTTGCGTATCTCAGGAATCTTTTGAGGTGCAAAAAAATGGACTAGCCCGTTGTCTTAGTTGGAAAAAGTTAGTTAAAGATGAGTACAAACTCCATGGGTTTATTTTTAAAAATAACTGCTCTATACCTCATTATTTTTGGCATCTCGTTACTTTTGAAATTATACATTTTTTATACCTATCTTTTCAGCACATGTTGAGAAGATGCGATAAAAATATCAGTCAAATTTCCAGCGCCTACTTGATGAATATAATAAGTGAATATGAGTTGTAACTTACCATTTTATCTTTCATCTTGGCCAGTTTATCTTCGTAGTCGTTCCGGATAGTTTCCACCTTCTTCGCTTTTTCTTGCTCACGTTTCAATATGGAGAGAAACTCCTCCCTGTCCTTGTTCCTTTTCTGCCTCAAGACTTCTATTTCCTGCAAGCGTTTGCAGTTGTCCTCCAACAGCTTTTCGTAGGCCTCCTTAATGTCGCGCCCGTCCTCCAACTGTTGTCTTAAACAAGAGTTTTCCAGTTCCAGCTTCGAATTGGCGGACACAACGGTGGCATAAGCTTGTCTGACTTTGTCCCGTTCCTCCTCTGCGCTCTGCAAATTCCCCATAAGTACGCGCTTTTCCTCCACAACTCTACGGATGTTGCTCTCGGTTTCTTTCATAATTTCAATATGCGATTGCATGATTTCATTGCGTTCCTTCTTGATTTTCAATGTTTCCGTTTGGCTGAGTTCGAGCGCGAGTTGCAGTTTGTGGTTTTCTTCAGCTGCAGCTTGCAGCTTTACAAACATGGTGTCACGCTCCTTGACCAGGACGTCGTTTTCTGACGTCAGTCGCTCTCTATCCACCAACACCTTTTCTTTCTCTTCCACGGAACGCTGCAAAAAGTCGTATATCTCGTTCTTTTCTTTGCTGAGGTCCTCCTTCTCGAGTAGGAGCTTTTGTTGCCCGTCCTCCAAAATTCTGCGTTCCTTTTCAACGACCTCCAAGTGAGAAAGAGCTTCTTTATGATCTCTCTTCACCTTTTCCAACTGCTCTCCTAGTTCGGAATTCTCCAGCTGCAGCTTTTTAATTTCGCTTTCGTTGTCGTTGTGTCCTTGTTGCAACTCACGCCCCTCTCTCCTTGTCTCTTCCAACTGTGCAGAAACGAGCTCAAGTTGTGTAAACAATTCCTTCTTTTCCTTGATGATCTTCTGTAGACTCTCCAAAACTTCCGTCTTCTGCTGCATCAACTCTTTCTTTTCAAAGTCCCCTTCGTCGACCACCTGGTGTAATTCCTCCAGTTTGAGTTTCAACTCTGCTTGATCTTTGTTGCTCATTTCCAACGCTTCCACAAGATGATCCCGCTCTAGCGATAGTTTGAACACCTCGGCCTGACTCAAGTCCAGGAAGTTCTGCACCAACCTAGTCGCCTCCTGTGCTTTCTGAAGCTCATGCTCAGCCCTCTGCAGTTTCTCTTCAAAAACCTCTAGTTGGTTAACAGTTTCATCCAAGGTTTTTACTAGAATTGCGCGCTCTTCCTCAGCAGTTTTCAGGTTTAAAGAGTGGCTGTCATTAGCCTTCTCGACTTTCTTAGTCAGATCATCAATAAGGCGGGCGAAATGAGAATTTTCACCCTCAAGTGATTGCACTTGAACATTGCTTTTTTTAATATTAGCTTCAAACTGCTCTTCACTTAGCTGCAGCTTCGATAAGGCATCTTCAAGCTTCGCGTAAAGATCGTTTTTTTCTTGGCAGCTGGTTGAGTACTGCTCTTTCAACTGATGTTCTGCGTGGACTTTCTGGGTTTCAAGTTCTTGATTTTTCGTCTCTAAATCGCTCTGCAGCTGCCTAATCTTCGATTGCGTCTCTTCCACAGCTTGGTTAAGCTTCTGTTCGGTAATTAAAAGCTCCTTTCTAAGCGCTTTCACCTCCTCTTTCGCTCTTTGTCCCTCCTGGGCTTCCAACTTTAAACTATCTTTGTCTTTAAGGGTTTTGCTTAATTCCAAACAAATTTCTTCATACTTTGTAGTGATTTCTTTGAGGCTGTTACAAGTCTCATCATGACGGGATGTAACTTCCAGCAGAGTAGCATGAAGGCTGTCTTTCTCAGCAATTGTCAACTTAAGTTTTGCTTCACAGATTTCTTTACTTTCTTTAGTTTTTTCCAGTAAATCCAGGGCTTCATTGAACTTTACATCAGCTGTCTCCTTGTCATCTAATGTTGCTTTAAGCTCTTGTTTGACTTCCTGCAGATTTGCAGTTAAAACCTCCACTCGAGCTTCTAACGCTTTGTTCTCGGTTTTAACAATTTCTATTTCAGCATTTGCCTCCTTGGCTTTTTGCAAATTATCCTTCTCCACCTCCTTGAGCCTCTTTGCAGTGGCCTTTAGCTTCCCATTGGCTATCTCAACTCTACTTTCAGCCTCCTCGAGCTGCTTTGAAGTGTCTTTCAAATAAAAGTTAATGGTTTCTTTTTCAAACTTAACACTTTTCACTTCCTCCAAGGCTTTTTCCAATGCCACCTCGGCTTCTAACATCTTTCTAGAGCTATCAGCTAGGTTGGTTTCGATCAAGGCTTTCACTTCCAACAACCTTTCCACTTCGATTTCGGCTTTCTGGGCAGTGGTTTCAAGAGTATCTATTTGAACTGAAGTCTTTTCTAATTGGTCTTGATTCATGGCCAGCTGGACCTTGAGGTTCTCACGTTCTGAGGCTGATTGCAAGAGTTCGGCTTCAAGAGTGCTTTTACTACTCAAAGCTTCGTTCAACAATTTGGATGTTGAAGCTAATTGAATTTGCAAATTTTGAACTTCCTTCTTGGAGCCTTGAAGTTGCGTTGAGATGTCTTCAAGGCTGACCAATAATTTGGTTTTCTCTTCATCTGCTGCGAGCCCTTGTTGTAAAGCCGTTTCTAGCTGTTCTGCAAGTGATTGATTGCTCTTCTTCAAGTCATCTAACTGAGAGCTCAAGTCGCGTACGGTTTCCTCAAGATTTGAGGCGGTGATTTCAAAGGTTGTTTTCAGGTTTATTTCATCTCTCAACTCAGCCTTTAGTACTTCAAGATTTTCCTCTAAAGCTTTACGCTCCTCCCTCCACAGCTTTTCAGAATTGTTTATGGTCGCAGCTGTAATATCATTCTGGTTTTTCAACTCTAAGATTGCACCTTGGAGTTTAACCCTCTGTTTCTCACTATCTCTCAGAGCTTCAGAGTCAGTTCTTTTTTCTTCTTTAAGAATCTTGTAGGCGTCTTCAAGTTGAGCCCTCTTTCTGGCCTCTTCAAGCAACTTCACCTCGGATATGTCTAAAGCTTTACGAAGTTCCTTCTCAGTTGCCTCAAACGTATGAACAGCTTCAGACAGTTGCCTCTCTAATTGTATTCTATTTTCTTTGACCTCTTCAAGTTGTATGCTCAAAGTTCTATGCTCCTTCTGCAGCTTGTCGAAAGCATTTTCAGTACTTTCTATTACTTGTGCTTTCGCATCAAGGTTTTCCTTCAACATTAGGTTGACAGTCTCTAACTGTGCCCTGAATTCGCTTTCTTCAGTCAGCTTCAACTCAGAGGCTTCCAACTCTTCTTTTAAAACCCTTAAGTCCTCTTGCATTTGTTGCTCTCTTTCTTCAGTTTCTTCTTTAAGGCTTGAATAGGCAGCTTCAAGCTGCGTCCTCTTTTTGACTTCTTCACCCAGTTTTAATTCAGAACCCTGTAAAGCTTCCCTAACTTGTTTTATCTCGCTCTTGAGGTGCTCCTCAGTGTCCTCAAGTATTGATAATTGCTTCTCGAGCTCAGTTTCCCTCGCAGTGCCCTCTTCAAGGTCCGCCAACAAAGATTTATGGGTAGCCTGAAGACTCTCATAAAGTTGTTTGTTGTTCTTAAGTGTCTCTGTTAGATCATTTTTCTCTTCCATGAGATTAAAGTTGACAGCTTCTAGCTGGGCCTTGTTATCTAGCTCCTGAGACAGCTTCAACTCCGAGCTTTTCAGAGAATCTTCAAGTTGTTTCAGCAGCTTCTCAGTTTCTCTAAATCTTGCGGTTATCACCGACACCTCTTTTTCTAGCTCTATTTGTCTCAAACTTGCTTCTTCTAGCTGATTCTTCAAATCTTCATGCATCAAATGAAGCTCTTGGCAATGATGTTCACTGTTTTTTAGTGCTTCAGCAATGGAGTCTCTCTCGCCTTTAACAGCCAAGTTGGCTTCTTCAAGCTTAGCTCTGTAGTTATATTCTTCAGTCAGCTTCAATTCAGAGGCTTTCAGGTCTTCTTTTACAACCCTTAAGTCCTCTCGCATTTGTTGCTCTCTATTCTCAGACTCTTCTTTAAGGTTTGAATAGGCAGCTTCAAGCTGAATTCTCCTTTTGACTTCTTCAGTCAGTTTTAACTCAGAACCATGTAAAGCTTCACTAACTTGCTTCATATCGCTCTTGAGGTGCTTCTCGGTGTCTTCAAATATTGATAATTGCCTCTCCAGCTCAGTTTGCCTTGCAGTAGCCTCTTTGAGATCAGTCAGCAAAGATTTATGAGTCTCTTGAAGATTCTCATAAAGTTGTTTTTTCTTGGTAAGTGTCTCTGTTAGATCTTTTTTCTCTTCCATGAGATTTAGATTGACAGCTTCTAGCTGGGCCTTGTTCTCAAGTTCCTGAGATAACTTCAACTCAGAATTTTTTAGAGAATCTTCAAGTTGTTTCAGCAACTTCCCATTTTCCCCAAATCTTTTGGTTATAACAGACACTTCTTTCTCTAGCTCTATTTCTCTCACACTTGCTTCTTCTAGCTGAGTCTTCAAATCTTCATGCATCAACTGAAGCTCTTGACAACGATGCTCATTGTTTTTTAGTGCCTCAGCAATGAAGTCTCGCTCAGCTTTAATAGCCAAATTGGCTTCTTCAAGCTTAGCTCTGCAGTTAGACTCTTCAGTCAGCTTCAAATTTGAAGCATCTAGAGCTGCTTCCACAAACTTTAAATGTTTCTGAGAGTCTTCAAAACTTTGCGTGAGTTTTGCTATATTATTGGTCAACTTGTCATTCTCAAATTGAGCTTCTTCAAGGGATTTCGTTAACGCTTGTTTTTCATTCTCAAGATCAAGCAGTTGAGCTTCCATGTTTTTATGATTCACAGCAGATTGATCCAGTTGTGACAGCAGAACTTTATGTGTTTTCTCTAGTTTTTCATAAAGCGTTTCTGTACATTGCAATTTTTCAGTTATGGTTTTGTTTCGTTCCTCCAAAGTGATGTTGATGCTTTCAAGTTGGGCCCTCTGTTGAGTGAACTGAAATTCACAGGCTTTGAGCCTTTCTTCGGTTCTATTAAGTTCCTCATCAATCTTTATCCTTGCAGAGCATTCACTTGCCAGCTGCTCTCTTAATTTTATCGATTCTTCATTGAACTTTTCTAGCATCTTTTCTAGGTCAATATTCTTGTCTTTCACAAACTGCAACTCCTTCAAAACTTCACTAACCTCTCGCTGTAACGATTCAACTTTCTCACTCTTACCCTTTGATATCTCGTTAACTTCTACTAACTGCTGTTGTAGCGTCTTCTTCTCGTTTTCAAGTCTCATATTGCACTCTATACACCTCTCCAACTCTTGCTTGGTGACTTTCAATTCCTGGTCTAAATTCTCCATATTTTTCAATGCTTCTTTTAGCTGCATGTCCACTACTGAGATAGCCAGGCTTTCATTGGCTAGTTGGGGGTCGAAACCTCCCGATCTTCGCTGATGTCTATTGCTTATATCCATAAAATTGCTATCGTCGAGATTAGACGACTTGCAGCGGTATTCATCAAGCATCGCAAGCAATTCTTTGCACTGCTCTTC
This sequence comes from Taphrorychus bicolor, assembly GCA_951812265.1. NCBI lineage: Eukaryota > Metazoa > Arthropoda > Insecta > Coleoptera > Curculionidae > Taphrorychus > Taphrorychus bicolor. The sequence goes on along the minus strand of OX638299.1, from coordinate 38,093,637 downwards.
AAGGGTGTGATTTTTTAGTTCAAAATCTTTGGAGGTCTCGATAGCTTCCTGAAACTTTTCTTCAGACTCAAAGTAGTTTTGCTGCCATCTCATGCTGTCGCTTTCCAGGGCCTTCAATTTCTCCCTAATTGTGTCACGGTCTTTTTGCAGTTCCTCCTGCTCTGAGTGACACTTCTGTACATAATTCTCCAGATCTTGAATTTCCATGCGTAGCCTTGAAACCTCCCAAGGATCTATCTCCTGAGGTTTAGGAGAAATGTCACTTTCTTCTTTCAACTGCTTCAGTTCAGAATTCAACTGCTTTACTTCAGAAGTTTTCTGCCTAAGCAGCTCCTCTAGATTCCTGGTCTTCTTGAGCTGTTCCTTAAGCTCACGTTCACATTCAGTTCTATCACATTTCTCACTCTCCAACTGTAGCTTAAGCCTCTCAACCTCTCGCCTTTTCTCTATCATCCGCATGGCTTTTGTTGATGGGGTTTTAAGTAGTTCTTGTAGGGGACTTTTTTTACTTAATGGAGTGTTGACCAGAACAGTAACAGGTGATTTTTCTTGAAAGAAAATGTTGGCAATAATGCTGTCTAACTCTCCGCTAGACGTTTCACTAGAAACTCGTTCCAGAAACTTTTTAATGTGAAGCTGAGTGTGCATATCGAGGCTATAGCACATGGGGGAAGTCAGAGCATTGCGTCTATCATAAATACAGGTGTAGTGCATCAAAAGGGAGGTCATATGAACAAAATCACTGTGAGGTATATCATTAATGTGAATGCTGTCAGGATCTGTGAATTGAATATTGGGGTAGTGTTGAGATAAGAGTTGGAAGATCACAGTGAGGTCGTCATTTGGCATTGGAGCTGGAGTTTTCCTACTGTTGAAAAAATGGGTATAAATACACTATGCAATTTTGTCTTCCTATTATATAACTTAACACTTGCAGCAAGTGGCAACGAACCCTCAGGGTATGCTGTTGGTTATGGTAAATGTGGAAAAGAGTCTATGGAGGTAATCAGCCGCTACCACAGTATAAAAAATATTAATACAGCAGTAGTGGCATTTTATCATGCAACTACTATTTGCTAAATCCTCTCCTTTACTACCTCATAAGTTTACTACAGTAAGTGTCAAATTTTAAAATGCCAGGAGAAAACTTGAAAGTATAATTTATGGATCAAATAACTTTATATTTGTACCAAGCTAAAGAAATGTTTGCTCTTAATTATTATTATTATTATTATTATTTTATATGAGCACTTGTGTGACCCCTTTTCGGCAATATCAATCTGGATCAGGTTGATCACTATCAGCTGGTTTTCAACCAATCGGATTGATTTTGTTTTCTCATTGATCATCAATCCAGTTGTTAAAAATTATCTGTAATTAGAGGATAAACAATTTCAAAAATTCCTATAGGCAGTTTTGTCTGCAAAGGAAGTATCATCTATAACATAATCCACCAACTTATGCTTTAGCATATTAGGTAGGCAAAACAACTAAACAGACTTTCTGTGGTGGTACAGCCATATAACTAACTAGGACCTTCAATAGTACAGTCACTTGATCCATAAATTGTTCTGATAAACTGTAAGTACACTTACATGAGCTTCCGAAGGTTTCTAAAGAACTCCCCATTTCTCAACTCCGTAAGGTTTTGTATCGGTTTGTAAAGTTTAAGGCAGTTTACCTATTATTTGGAGCAAAATGGGCAACATGAAATGTGGGTTTAAAAAGTGGTAAATAGGACCAAATAGAACTTACCCATGCCACTAGCACGCTTTCCCATTGTGCCATACTCATTTTTGGACCTTAAACACTTAAAACTTAATGAAAATTGAGAAAGATTATAACAATTGCAGCATATTGATATTATTTGTTTGTTCAACTTCTATTTTTTAAAACTTAACGACATCATTTTGATTGCAAATTACTATTTTTGTTTAACCACTCTAGACTATTCCTAGCCTTAAATTCATAATTGGAAAATAAAGGATGGATATACACCGAGACCTCCTCCCGAAAACCCTATCAAATTCAGAATGACAAATGACATAAAAAGCATTGACGTTATGGTGACAGCAATGCGTTTTGATTGGATGACAAAGAAAAGTCGTTAGGATAAATCGTATGCTGATTGGTGGAAAAGAGAAACTAAGATGGCCGATAGAGTAGTCTAAGTAAAATAATCATTATCTTGAAAAAAAAAAACTAAAAGTTCAAAGCTTATATTAGTGCAAATTAGTCCAAAGTTTACTCTTTAATGGGATAGATAAATAGTGTAGATTTTACTAATTGAATGACCGTTTAATTATCAGATTTCCATAGTAAACCAAACACCAGTAATAATAATTATTTTTATTGTCACTATTTTTGTACTTTGTACATACATGCTGTGCCATTATTGTTAAATTTATGAAATTAACATCCCATTCTGCGGGCTTCAAACTGCCTAATCTCCGTAGACACCTCGCAGCAACAATACAGGACGAGACCCAAAGACACCTTATTGAGGAATGGCTCTGAATAAAGAACTTTCCTGATCATCTGGTAAAACCCTTAAAAATTTCTTACCGCTTAAAACTTTTTGAACAAAAAGATCTCCCACCTCCCTGCCTGCGAAGAAGTAAAAGTTTGACACTGCAGACATGGCTAGCAGAGGCACTGCTAAGATATTTATCAACCTACGTTCCCCCATTTTTATCCTTCCTGTTCTAGTATACAAGTCTTTGGCAATACTTTCAAAGGCCACACCGAGGAAGTTTAATAAGGCCCATATTAATATGTTTTCTTCAATGCCATGCCAAAGGTAGACAAAGCAGAAACAGAGAAATGAGGCTGGCAGCTTGTGAAAGCCAGAGTTACGAGCAGGTATAAAGATGCACCTAAAATATTTGTTTACCACCCTCTCTCATTCCTTATAGGTATAAAGCATTCACTTATTATTGACATCAACAGACATTTGAAATTTGACTTTGACATTTTTGCCATACATGTGCTAAAAGGAGCGAGATATAAGGAAAAATTTCAAAGGTGACAAAATGTAAAAATTAAGTGAATGAGTTATACATACATTTTTAAGAAGTTGTGCAATCCTGGATCAAAATATCTCCACATATCTGAATACAAATGGACACGGCCAATGCAACGGGGCAGTCTTGGCACTGGGATGTTTTCAAATGTTGTCATGCTAGTGCTCAAACCATATATCACTAGGTATTTCAGATGGAAGAACTGGCCCATAAGATAGCCATAGCCACAGAGAGTGCATAGATTGAGCTGTCGTATAAACTGCAAATACAGATTTTTTATTAATAGTTGCTTCATCCTCAGGAATACAGGCTTACCTCTATCTGAAAAGATGCTGCATTTACATAGACAAAATGTAAACTAACCTGGATGAATAGAGCCCAAAAAAGACATCTTGAGACATTGAAAACCAACTTTTTTAATCTTACATATAAATTTCTTCTAAAACAATTTTCATGGAGTTTTTTGAAATCCTCATAGGAGATGAAAGGCCCAACAAAAATAATAGGAAAATAAAAACAATAAGCTAAGTATCGATACACTGGCTCTTTTCGGGTTGTCATTAAACTAAAGCTCATACACCTGAGATTCATCCAGTAAAGTAACAAAAAGCTGAAATAGGCCTCAAAAAGGTTAAGTCCTAAAAACCCCTCAGTTGCACAAAGTTTCTTGTAAATGCCCATTAAGACCAAACAAAATAGATTGCAGATCCATATAAGCAACTTAGAGTTCAGCTGAGTTACTATGTGGAATAACAATGGCTGCACTAGAGCCAATAAACACACTTTGTAGCCCATAAGGTAGCTTACATAAAATAGGGGAAAGATTATTTGAGCCCATGGTATATATTGATAAAATTGAGGCAAAATACCCTGACATAAAACTACATAGAGGATTATTAGAGGAAATATTGTTTTTAAAAAATAGAGTAAAGCCTCCCATTCAAAATCAGCCTTGTCTCTATTACGCGAGTTCCACCCTGGGGTAAAGTCCTCATAATAGTCATCAAACCCTTGGAAGTCTGCAAAGATTAAATTTTAGTTGTTTTATTGCTTAAGGTTTTTGTTATGGGCTTACGTTTTACTGCTGCATCACTAAACCCGTAAATGGCATAGAAAACTGCTGCGATCCACACAAATAAACAAATTTTTGACTCAGCTCTATTGAAATGTGTGGTGAGGAACATGTTCACTTAAAAGCAGAGCTGAACATGTTTGAATTAATCTGAAAACTCCTAACTTCATACTAAGGCTATATCCACCATAATAAGGCTGATAAGTGAAAAGGGCCCTTTCTCTCCTCATAGAAACTATGCAGACTCTACTACTGGTACTATATCACTATTAACATTAACATTTTTAAATTTTTAAGGTTAAGCCACGTGGTCTTTAATTATTTACACAATTCTAGTTGTTGGTGACAGCCACCAGTAGCGCGCCATTTTATGATTTTTTGTTGTCAAATTTGTGTATTGTATTTTTAAATCTTCTGCAATTATGCAATTAAGGTATTGGTCTCCATCGCGTTTTTGATCTAGTATATTATGAGTTAAAAAAGTATTGGGTAAATCAAGTCTTGTTATTGTGCAAACTGAACTCTCTATGTACATGTGAGTTCATGTGTGGCAACTCTGTACGCCATTTTTCGAAGCTTCTAAGTTTTTTCTGTTTTACGTTTTCTGAATCGCAAAACCAGTTCCATGAGGCCCTAAATACACATCTGGTTTGGGTTGTGTCGCGCCGTGTGATAATAATAATCCGTATTAATCCGTTTAATCGGTGGTCGTTGCGTGGGGGCGGCTGTGTTCGCGGCTGCTGCCGTGTTGCCGCCGTGTCTGCGGAGGAGATTCGACTACGTGGATGTTCTAAGTCCAACGTATCTTCGTGTGTCGAATCTCTTTTACCACGCTGCAAGGGGGACCCAACTCTTGGAAAGGATCTATTGTCCCTTAGGTCGCTGATTTAAATAATGTAAAATTTAATTGTTTTAGAGATGCCAGCAAGGTTTTATGGTTTAAGACAAAAACCTGCAAAAAGCCAAAAAAAAAAAAACTAATTGAATAGTAATTAAGGAAGAATAAAATTAAAAATTAAAAAAGACAATTTTTAGTTTTCTCCAGAATCTGAAATAAAATAGCGGCGGACGTGAACTTTTTGCAAACAAGCTCAGTGGTCCCCAGAAACGTGTTTGACGGGTACACGAGTTCTTACTAAATTGGAAAAACACAACAAAGAAAACTAAACTAACGACGCAGTGTAGAAGAGAACAGAATTCTGCCAGTAACTGGGATCCTCGATATTATGGTGAGCAAAACACTACTATAATATACTAAATGATTCAACTTCTACAACTACTCTACAAATACTTAATTGCCGGTAGTCTCCTGCGTCTGCAAAGTATCCGCTAGCTGCAAGAAAATGGCCTATTCAGGAAAAGGGCAGAGGTGGGTTGACACTATGTGGCACAACCGAAAAAACACTCCACGAAACTTTTCGTAGGCGGGCAATGAGCGGTGTAATTGTTTTGGCACTAATTAAAGATAAAAATAATTAGCGCGGCGGACATAAAAACGGGATTCACAAAGAGGAAAAAATTACGAATTGGCGATAATCAGAACGGCGGAGCCAAGGACTTTTCTCGCGGTAAAATTCGAACTTTTTTGTCTTCCCGGTTAATCGTCGCTTTTTGATCGTAACTCTATTGAGTTCAAATCGCGTCTCTTTCTTTCGAGCGTCGAAGATCTTCTCCTTTTCGCCACCCCCTCGGTACGTCTCATCCCCGAGAAGGTACTGCCGAAAAAATCGATACCACCCTGACCAGTGGCGATTATATGGCGCTTCGGACAGCGCGGGCATAAATTTAGAAAATGAGCTTTTCTGGAAAATCTGCTAGTAGAAAAAAATTGAAAATGTGATCATTAAATAGAATAAATTATGCTTTTTAAAATGACACCTCACATGACATAGTTTAATTGACAATTAAAGCTTTTTATTGAAATTAACCGTTAATTTCCTGGCTCAGTCAATTAAGACATTAATTGCTCGAATTTACAATCAAAGGATTAGAAATTAAAAGCTCTATCTGCTGAGAGAATAAGATTTTAATTTCAATTGACGATATTTGCAAAAACGCTTTAATTACCAAACTATTGTTTGGGTCACGTACAGGTCTGAAATTCTTTCAAGGGCCATAAACCATTAAAAGGGCGCCTTTGCCGGGTAAAGAAGAAGGGCAATTGTTGGGTATCATATTTTATGGCCGGAATTCCCAAGAAATTGTGAAAGTGCCTGTCCAACACTAACAAAAGAAATGCTCTTGACGAAAATAAAAATTATTGCAACCATATGTGCATTTAGGGCCTCATGGGTCTGGTTTATTTAGAAAACCGAAAAATAGAAAAAACTTCCATAAGATTAAAGCTTAAAAGCTTCGAAAAATGGCTTACAGAGTTGCCACGTTTCCACACATGAACTCATATGCAAATAAAGAGGTCAGTTTGCATAACAGTTGGCAATATTTTCATTCTTTCTCAAAAAGATCATGCATTTACTTTGTTGGTTTTTGGAGAGGCACTTTCAACCCATTGTTGTGAATTCCAGCTATAAAACCATGCACATACTTCCATAACCACAGTCTCAGGAATTTCACCAGGAGGAAGCAGGAGTTAGAGGTTATTGAAACTACCTTATTTAGTCAAGTAGCTCGAGGACAAAAAAAAGGAGGGCAACTAAGAAGCACCAATAAATTCTTTACCAAGTTGCTGGCGAGCAGGAAATCTGAAGATCTACTTCCTGCACAAAGGAGATTACTACCACGATTTACAGTGCAAGAAAACCTTCTGTGGAGGAAACAAGTAGTCGGAAATAGATTGGTAGGGCCCTATAACATCTCAGAACAAGTGATTTCCGCATGTCATGTTTCACCATGAAGAACCAAACTAAACATTTATGCCGTATAAAAAGACCTTACGAAACATCAGAGAACAATACTTTTGGCCTGGGATGCACAAAGATGTGGCTAGGTACATTCGAAACTGCCATAAATGGTATGAAACAAAAAAGTAGGATCAGAATCAGCCATCTGAAGCCCCTTCGCCCCAACCTACGCCAAACAGTCCCAACTTCGAAGACGAACAGCCTGAACATGACTTAGACCTTTTGAGTTACCTTGAGGGTTTTGAGTTCCCAGAATCCAGAGTAAGTACTGAGGTTGAGGTGAATATTGTGTCAGCGATAGAAGCAATTACTAAACCTTACAATGGCCCTTCTTCTTTAACGGGCAAAGGCGCCCTTTAACAGATGATGGCTCCTTGAAAATTATTATTTGGCAAAGTGGACTTTGCACACGCTTCTGGGTGGGAGCGTGCGCAAATATGCGATTTTCAACGGTAATTAGCAGTGCTCATTTGTTAATTTTGGAGGCAGTCGTAGAAAAAATCTTATTCTCTCATCAGATAGAGCTTTTAATTTCGCATCCTTTGAATGTAAATTCTAGCATTTTTGTCTTAATCGACTGGGCAAGGAAATTAACGGTCTCATTGGACAAAATTAATTGTCAACTAAACTATGTCATGTGAGGTCTCATTTTATAGAGCAATAGTTACTATGTTCAATAATTACATTTTCAAACCTTTTTTTCAACAGATTTTCGAGAAATGCTCATTTTCAAAATTTGGGGGGCTATATGGTGGCCACTGGCGAGGGTGGTATCGATTTTTCTGTACATACCCTTTCGGCGTTAAGAAGTACCGAGAGGGTGGTTCCGAGGATATTAGTCAAGGGAGGCGCGTTTTAAACTCGATAGAGTGACTACCTAACCTGGACGACGGAAAAGTTCGAATTTCGACCAGAGAAAAAGTCCTGGGCTCCGCCGTTCTAATTTCCGCAAAGTCGTATTTTTTCCCTTTCTTTGAATTCCGTTTCAAAAAACGCTGCGCTAACTACTTGTAATTTTTAATTGGTGCTAAAAATTAGACCGCTTTTTGCCCGCCTACGAAAAGTTTCGTTGAGTGTCTTCGGATTGGAACGATTTAGCTTCATCCCACCTCTCCCCTTTTCCTGAATAGACCATTTTCTCGCAGATAGCGGATACTTTGTAGACACAGGAGACTACCGGCAATTAAGTGTTTGTAGAAGTTGTAACATGTACTATACCGGGTGTCCATCAGAACCCTGGACATAGGAGATTAACATGGGAAATCGGCTTTTATTTTTTTGCGCCTGTACGGTTGATTTGAGTGAAAAACTTTTAAGAGTAAAATTGGAGAGCTTATGGTCAGCTATCATCCTGTAGGTTTTTCAATACCTCAGTTTTGGCTGTTTTTTTTTGGAAAAACGCCTCAAAAAGTGCAAGAATTTGAATTTGACGCGTCACCCCCGCCATGTATGTGCAGTGTCGCCAACATAATATCACTGCATAATCACGTTAATTACTACATGATAGTCCCTCAAAATAATTAAGAAAGAAAATCGGCTCTGACTCTGACATAAGAAATTATTATGTTGGCGACACTGCACGTGCATGGCGGGGGTGACGCGCCAAATTCAAATTCTTGCACTTTTCGAGGCGTTTTTCCAAAAAAACAGCCAAAACTGAGGTATTGAAAAATTTCAGGCTGATTGATGACCATAAGCTCTACAACTTTACTCTTAAACATTTTTCAATCAAATCAACCGTATAGCCGCAGAAAAATAAAAACCGATTTCCCATGTTAATCTCCTATGTCCAGGGTTCTGCTGAACACCCGGTATTATAGTAGTGTTTTGCTCATCATAATATCGAAAATCCCAGCGACCTGGCAGAATTCTTTTCTCTTCTACACTGGGTCGTTAGTTTTCTGTTCTTTGTTGTTTTTTCAATTTTAGTAAGAAATCGTGTACCCGCCAAGCACGTTTCTGGGGACCACTAAACTTATCGCGATAAGTATACGTCCGCCGCTTTTTTATTTCAGGTTTCTGAGAAAACAGAAAACCGTCTTTTTTTAATTTTTATTTTAATTAATTAACATTCAATTTTTTTTTGCAGGTTTCGTCTTAAACAATAAAACCTTGCTGGCATCCCCCAGCAAAAATAAATTTTATTTCACCTAAATTAGCATTTATTAATTATATCCGTTTGCCAATACGATGGAAGTGTATCGGCCCTTTGCCCCCGTTATTAGCGACAACAAAGTAACCTAATCCTTTCAGAGAGTTGGGCCCCCCTTGCAGCGTGGTAAAAGAGATTTAGCACACGCAAATACGTTTCAAGAAAAAGTTTTTTGTCACGCAAAAGATTTCACTGCGCATGTTTACTGCGCTCCACGTGCTACTTGAAAAAATAAGTGACCTTTTTAATTTGATGTTTAGAAAATTTAAAGTTTTGTCGGATATGACATTTAAATTGGCGGGAGTAAAACTTTGTAAGTTTTGTACTTTTAAAAATGGAAATAGAAGAGCTGACCTGCGATGAGCACATAAATAATAAATGACATATAATTATAACGTAACATTAAAAAGCTCATCCCGAAAAAGTCCGGCTCAGTGGCAACAAAAGCGCATGCGCGGCTGCCAAGCTCCGCCCCTTAATTTTGAAAAATCGACGATGCCAAACTTTATGTTTTATTAAGTTTTCGCCGAAATATAAAATATCTAATAATGTATTATATCAATATAAAAAATACTAAGAATACTAAGAATTATTTTTAGTTTCTAAAATGTTTGAGCTGTTAGTTAACTTGGCAAATTAGCATGGTGTGGTGTAAGAATAAACTAAGAATTCATAATTTATTTAAAATAAGCTTCTGTTCTATTCCTGAATATAATTTACACATGACATAATGCCGTAATGATGTCAACGTCATTTGCTGTTAACCTAACTTTTGAGGTTTTTTTTTGCGGGTACGCGCGTAATGTTTAGACATTAGTCAGTTGATATTGATAATAAAACCATAATAATAATTATAATAATGTAATATAATTTGATTAATTATAATCATAAAACATTAAAAAGACCCAATACTCACCATTTTCATGATCAGAACAAGTCTAACCATCCTATAAAATATTGGCGCCTTTCCTTGTCTTGGCTTACAAGTCAGGAATCAAGAAATCAATACACAATACACTTGATAGTCTTTTGTCGCCCTTCCTTGCCTTGGCTTACGAGTCAGGTATCAAGAAATCAATACACAATACACTTAATAGTCTTGGTGTTATTGTAGGACAAAGTATTTGAACCTACGCGATCTTTGACGGGAACGGTCCACTTTCACTATTCACTACCACCAAGCGATGTTGCAAGCCGCCCGATGAGTATTTATTACTTATTACACTAATTTGTTTTAAAATAAATACGAGCCTATAATAAAAAAAAAACAAATGTTCGATCTTTCGTTATTACAAATTTTCTTTTCATGTCAAAAAGTACTCAGAGTTGACCTAACCTCAAACTTTTGTTCTTCTAGAGTTTTCGGTAGACTGCTTTTAAAACCGTAATCTGCACATCCCACCATTGTAATACCATAGCCAACGAAAAGTTTGGTTTTCGCCTTTTGCGCGCGCGGATTCCACTAGTTTTCATTTTCTGAGATTTCGCCGAACGCCACTGAAGTCAGATGACTAAAAACTGCGTTTTTAGTCACCGCTCTAGAGCGGTCTGAGAGTATTCCCATCCTTTGTTTCTTTAACAAGAATGTAGGGATGGGGATACTCTGAGAGCGACCACCCGAAAACGCGATAAGTCAACTGAGAAGAAACAGCTGTTTTTCAATTTTTGACACATATCTCGACATGTATCTTCTAAAAACTATCAGTAGTCATCAAAAATAACATAAACTATTAAAACATGATCGAAATTACAGCAAAACTGGTAAGGGGCCATGTTTTTCTCTCGGGCGAAGTCGTCGAGTGCATTATCTCATTCAGCCATCCAGTGTCACCAACGCACAAGGTTAAGGTACCCATTCACTGACCAATTTCCCATATATTATAGGAAAACCCTATTTGCAGGTGGCTCAAAGCCACACCGACGTCTTTGAAAGTCTGGCCTGGGCCTCTGCACAAATCCATTGCCTGTGCTTCACTGACTCGAAAATGGCTAAAGCCCGAGTGATGGAGAGGCGGGCTAGTCATTTAGCTTTTGCTGAAACAGCGTTGGGCAGTGTGGCTGGGGACAATGCTCGAGTGGAGTTTGCCACAAAGCCTAAAATACTGTTTTGCGATTTGAGGCTGTCACCAGGACAAATAAAGCATTGTAAGTTTTATTAACAATAGCATCTATCAGGGTAAAAATGTTTCTGAAAATTTTCAGTTGTATATAGGGAGAAAATTCCTGTAGATTCGCCTCCATCATACCGCGGTCAACTGGTTAAATACTCCTACAAACTCACCATTGGAACTCAGAGGGTCAACCACCCTGTAAAATTAATGAGAGTACCTTTTCGTGTGTTGCCTTTAGCTGAGGCAGTTTTAAATGAGGCTGGTGCTCTCTGCAATGAGACCACTGAAGAACTCACCCCTACCAACCCATTTCTGGAAATCAGGCAAAAGGAAAAACCCATTGATTTAGCTTTGGAAAGCCTACAAAATATCACTGCAAGGAGAAATCCCAACTTCTACATGATCTCAAACATGTGGGGAAAAGTGGCCCGATTTTGCTTGTTTAAGCCTGCTTATAAACTTGGGGAGGATATAATCGGGACTTTTGATTTCACAGTGGCCACTGTGCAATGCATGCAAGTGTCAGTTTCTTTGCAATGTGAAGAAGAGACTTTTATTGAAGCTGGTAATGATGCATCTAAGCAAGTGAGAATCATTACTTTTAGCAAACACCACGAGGTTTGCTTGGGGTACAAGTACACACAACTGATTTTGCCTATTCCCCTGCATGTTACTGCAGCTTTTGCCACTAATTTAGGTAAGGTTATAGAAAGAAAACTGGTGGTCAATATGTCACAATAAGAGGTATTCAACAGAAAAATCACCAAGTTGGCTGAGAGATGGAATGTCATGAAAAAATGTGTATTAACAAAAATCCACAACTAACTTGATGCTATTTTCGGTTGAACCCTGGTATTTTAGTTTTTCTAAGATTTTAATGATTTTAGTTGAACTGCGATGGCGCCTGCATTTTGAGTTTGTTACCAGTACACATAAAGGGCTTAGTCCGCCTAGTGAGGAGGTTAATTATTGGCAGGCGCCCTCGGAGGTGCCTATTGAGACAATGGTGTGGAGCCTGCCCATTCGGTTGTACTCAACTACTCCAGTTCAAGTTGCTCATGGAGTTCAAGGGGTTTCACTCCACAAGCTGGTCATTAGGTGATGACAGATGCATTAAGTGTTTCCACCCACATTTTGATGTGGCCTCAGCCTGCTGCATTAATATATATCTACATATGAACCATTCACTTATTATTGACATCAAGAAGGTGTTGGAAATCTGACTTTAATTTTTATCCTATCTTCTTAACATGTGACGAAAAGAGATAAGTAAAAAAAAATTCAGAGAAGATTTCAAAAGTAACAAGATATCAAAAATAAGTGAATGAGGTATATTTGCAATGGACCATACCATTAATTTCTTAGTTACTATTACAGTAGATGATAATTGTATATATTATGTTGTTTTTGTTGTATTTATTAGAGATTTTTAAGTGTTCTGGATATTTTTTATTCAACCCTTTTTTTTGTTTGTTTAGTTTTGTTATCGTCATGGTATAATGAAATATATGACAGCTTTTGACAAATCGGATGAGAGAGACCATTTAAAATAAAACGCATAAGTTTTTATTTGTGTCTACGCCTTGTTTAAAAGTTTAAAAGACTCTCAAATCTATAAAACTGAAGAACTTTGAATTTTGCTTGAGTAACTTGAGTTTTCAAAAGATAGAGATACACTCGAAGAATGCTGTTAATGCCAATAAGATGTCATTCCCCCCTTTGCAATTCACAATTGATAGCAAAGGGAGTGTCATCTATTGTCACCGATAGCGTTTTTTCCGAGAGTATGTCTATCCTTTGTTAACTCGAGCAAAATTTAAAGGATAGAAGCGAGATAGTGTAGTAAGTAAAAAAATAATATGTAAAATATGGGAAACTAAACCATTGACCTTCCAGGACTTCTGATTAACCTCTCTTAAGAGGTTGTCTTGTCTCTGCTATACCTAAATGCCGTCTAGCGCCCAACGATTTTCGCGGTTTCGCCCATGGATAGACTCCTTAATAAGGCCAAATATTATGCATCTTGTGAAATTTTATTTAATATAAATATGTGCTATGTTTTTACCTTAATTTAGTTGAAATTACTAATATCTAAACTCTACATTAAATTAGAAAATAGTAAAGTAATTCTACATTTTTACGTTTTATTTTTGATTTAGGCGCCTTGTTCAGTCGCGCCCATGGATTTCCACTCGGGTGTGTCCGGCAGACCACCCATGATTCGGGCACCGACGAGGCCAATCATTTAACTAACTTTTCCCCTAATAAAAATGCCTTCATATTCCTTAAAACCTTTTTTCTCGATATATAAATTGATAAAATGATTTTCAAAAATAACCATAATCCAAAGAACTAGTCTAAATAATACTAAGAACGATTCACATCGGAAATCGTCGAAAGGGTAAGTGCCGGATGTCATGCGCAATGGCGCGCGGCGCACATCCACATTCCTCGTCGTAAATTTCTATGGTTCCTTGGCAGAGCCGCCATGATGGCTTTCTGTCGTACACGCTCGACATGGAAAGTTTCAAAGTTGTTTTATCGTATTTGTGACTGAGTGCGTGTAAATAAACACGATGGGAACGTACTAAGGAACACGTATAATCGTTTAGTGCCGGACTCGGACCGTCCGAGCGGCTCGAAACCCGTAATTTCCTCGATTTTATGTTGGCGTGGTCGCGCGTATCCAGCAACCAACAACAAATATGTCGAAGCTCTCGTTCAGGGCGAGGGCCTTGGACCCAAGCAAATCTATGCCCATCTACTTGGCTGAGGAGCTGCCAGACCTCCCCGACTTCTCGGCTATCAATAGGGCAGTGCCTCAAATGCCCACGGGAATGCAAAAGGAGGAAGAATGCGTAAGTGGAGGTCCTGACGGGCGGACGACAGCTCGGCCGCCATGTTGTCATGGCGCTTGGCGCCCAGCCTGACCGGCGAGTCGGAATTAAAATTCGGTTTTTTCGCTTTTAACACAATTCTCACCCGTAAATTCGCACACATTTCCTAATAGAATTTCATTCTGAATCGAACTGTGTATGGTGCCAGAGTTGTCAGTCCCATTTTCACTCCGGCACTTTTCAACCAAATACTCCATAACATAAAACATAACATAGTACCTATACACAAGAATAGTACCTGCAGTAATGATGGGGCTTCTTAATAGGAGCACCACTTGCAAAGGGCTATATGCGCTGGTCTCATCATCCCCACACCTGAGGTTACAGATGTGCCCCTCAAAGATTACTATGACCGAGTGTATCCTCCCAACTACAAGCAGCCAAGACAACTCATCCACATGCAACGTAAGTGCCACTTTTCTCACATTTTAGTCAAGTTGTTTTAATTTTTTTACACATTTTCACTGGAAAACAATACCATGTGTTTGGTCCGTTGCCATGGATACTAAATACAGGGAGGTTTAGATTCAGTAGATAAAAGTGCAACAAGTGACTTATTTTATGTTGAAAAAATGCTGAAACTATAACTAATTCATTTATTTTTAATATTTCCTTACCTTTTGACTCTTAATTTTTTTTATATTTATCTTTGAGCACATGTTGAGAAGATACAATAAAAATGTCAAAGTCAGATTTCCAATGCCTGCTTGATGTCAATAATAAATGATTAGTTTATACATTAAAATATGTAGGTACTGCATTTCGGTCGAGGATTCGGAAGTTCAATAATTGTTAAATTAATTTACCAAGGTGAAGTTTATTTAACTACTTTATTATTATTTATTAGTTACTATAAGTCATTCACTTATTAGTGACATCAAGTAGGCCTTGGAAATGTGACTGACATTTTTATTCTGTCTTCTTAACATGTGCTGAAAAGAGATAGTTGATCTTGAAAGTTTTCAGAGTTGTGTTTTTCACTTCAAATTTGGCGTTTTGATGTAGTTTCTTATTGAAGTAAAGGACTCATAGAATAAAAATTGTGTTCTCACTTCTTTTATTTCTCTCGCCATACCCCACTTCACCTTGAGAGTTTTTAAAGTCATCATTCAGTTTATCTTGTTGTCCTTCGAATTTGGAGTTTTGTTGTAGTTTCTTATTGAAGAAGGAACTCATAGAAGAAAGATTGTGTTCTGGTAAGAAGAAAAGTCTCACTTCTTTGATTTCTCTCTCCATACCCCAATTTGCCATGAGAGTTTTTCAAGTCATCTTGATTTTGTTCAAACTTGGAGTTTTGATGTGGTTTATTATTGAAGAAGGTACTGATAGTATAAAAGTATGTTCTTGTAAGAAGAAAGGTCTCCCTTCTTTCAATCTTCTTGCTATACTCCAATTTGCCCTGAAAGTTTTCAAAGTTTTCTTGTTTTCATTCAAATTTGGCATTTTGATGTGGTTTCTTATTAGAGAGGTATTAAAGAAAATCAAGATTTTTGAAGATAAAGAGATGGCAAAAAGAAGTGAATTAGTAATGCATTGTAACCTCTATAAAACCTCCGCATTTAAATGCATGGGGTTCTTCCCATTACTAGATTAAAATACAAATTTTAACTGTTTTTATATGAATAAACCATCCACTTATCTCTATCTCTCTGTTTATAATATTGACAATTCAATGTAATTAAATGCATGGGGGATGTTTGGAGTACTAGATTCAAATAAAAATTTCAAATGTTCATATATGTATAAACCATTCACTTATTATTACCATCAAGTAGGTCTTGGAAATGTGACTTTGACAGTTTGTATTTGGTCATCATGTGCTTAATGGAGACATGTATAAAAAAAATTAGATTTTAAAGGTAACAGGATGGGAAAAATAAGTGAATGAGTTATATAGTATTATATATTGATACCTATTGTAACATTACTTGAATGGGTAGTGGACATTTAAAATATTTTTTTCAAAGATATTTAAAGAAAACTTTCTCTGTAAGTTCAGTCTCCCTTAGGACTGGAAGTGAATGTAATGGAAGTTATAACTCATTCACTTATCTTTTACATCTCAATTCCTTTGAAATTGATACCTTTGATTTTTTTATACTTACCTATCTTGTTTCAGCACATATTGAGAAGATATTGTTGCAAACTCAGGGTTCAATAATTCCAGTATAGTGATTTAACACAAAAAGACTATTTATTTATCCCACAAATACACAAAGTACAATTCGACTACTAAATAACTCTCTACTCTGCACGTTATAGCCTTCTATTATCATTTGGCACTTTAGCTTACCTATAGCTTGATTAAATAAGACTACTGCTAACGGCGGTGCTATTTGCCTTTTATAAAAAATCCTAAAAATACAGAAAAGCCTAGAACATTCTTAGAAGAAAAATAATTGATAAGTCACATAAAAAAAGGGTCGTAAATAACTGCGTTCTAAATAAACGGAGCATTAAATCATTTGTGACAGTTCCCATGCCCCAGCGCCTAGACAGGCCGCGAGACGCGAATGTCCAACCTCCAATGTCGATCCGCCTCCCAGCGCCCGCTCACCGTTACAGTATGATAAAAATGTCAAAGTTAGATTTCCAATGCTCACTTGACGTCATTACTAACTGGTTTATAGGTACAGTGTGTTCCTTTTATATTTTTGCACTTATAAATTGCTGTAAACTCTTTGTTTTTTGATACAATACAATACAATTTATTGATCCACATTATCGCACAGAACGGATATAGGACAAGTCACAAGTAACCTATGGTTTCAATTATCTACTAATATTTAAAAATCTTGATGGTACAATAGGGTATGAGGGTTTTAATTATTCTATTAAAATGCTGATTAGCAAGTGTCCTAATTTCTTTAGGTATTTTATTGTATATAATTGCTCATAGATAAGAATAATATTAAACAGCTTTATTGTCCAAAGAACATACATTCTCATTGACAAAGTGGAACAATTAATGAACAGTCAATAAACAGTCAGCAATAAAACACATAAACAGATCCAGACACACTTACACTAAGTACATTACATTTCAAAAGAAAACAAACTCTACAACTCAGCACTACAAAATTTAAACACTATAATAGTTATTTAACGAATTATTGTATTAATGAAGGCGATTAATAAACGAGATGGTTTAACTCGTTTATTAATCGCTACTAACTAGGATTTGGTTAATATAGTTGAGAATATTAATCGCCCATTAATATACAAGTTGGTTACAATACTTTTCCGTCAGCTGCATCTTGGTCATTCAATCCATTCCATACATAAAGGTGGGTTTATACACAAAATGAAATAATAAACAAATAAGGCAAGATTAGAAATAAGAGTTGGCTTCATGTATACCCCTATTAGCATTCATGCACCAAATAAGATTTATGTTATTTGGTGCATGAACATCCCCCTTATAAGTTCTAATTCCGTAAAAATAAAAAATGACCAAAACATTTAGAGATATTAAGAAGCATTTTTTGGACCCAGTCTCTCTCAGCACATGAGCAGTGGAAAGTAATTTACTTTTAACACTAGCGCCTTAAAATGCTATTTTTAACAATTCATTAGCGTGTTAAAAGTTGTTATTTTAATTCGTTTGTAGCAAAAGTAATTTTTATTTAAAAAAGGATAATATAAATTCAGCGAGATCTGAGTTTGCAGAAAAACAATTTTTTTTTACGCGAAAGCAGTGCGTGAATCGAAAAAAAGTCCAAATGTGCTTAGAAATTAATGGAGATTCCAAAAAATACCTAATTTTTATTAAAACAAAAAGTATTGGTTTATCATTTTTTTGTTCAATAATATTCAAAGCAAAACCCATACAGACGCCACCGATAAAATTAATAAAATTCTTTAAAAATCAGAAAATGCTCCTTGATGAATAGAAACTGTGTAGCAAAGTTCAGAAAAATATCTAGAGCAATAGATATTAAGATGAGAAACAGATATTAAGAAAAAAGTAAATGTTTTGAAAGTCTTTAGCACCTTCTATCTCAAGAGTTAAGATGTTTAGGACATATGCTCATATGAAGTTTTTTCTCCCAAAATGGGCACAAGAATCACTTCCTAAAATATTAGCAAGTTATTAAGAAACACACTGGAAGTTAGGGTGGTCCCTTTGGAACTGCATCAATTCATTACGGAAAAACTACTCATACAAAAAATTTGAAAATTTCCTTTTTCAAACACTGGACATAACTCAGAATTTTTAAATAGGACACCCTGTATGTTTTGCAATTAACAGATGGGCTTATTGTCTTTCTGATTCCAAATATCTGTCATTATTAGTCATCTTGAATAGCTTTAGTGTATTTTTATTAAGGGTGGTTGGATTGGAACTGTATCAATTGATTATGGAAAAACTATTCATACAAAAACTTTGAAAATTTGGTATATATAAATAGGACACGCAGTATGCTTTGCGATTTTGTATTGATTTGAATATGTGTCATATTTAATTATCATTTTCATTAAATTTTGATAATTTCTTTAAATCAATTTAGCTGTCACAATTGATTCTAAGCAAAAGGGTGTCAATACAAAAGTAAATAATTTTGATCAAGTTGGGTTTCTCAGACAGTGTCATTATTTAATGACATTAATCGTTGTCATAAAAATGGCAGATCATCTGATTTTCAACAAGCTTATTGGTTTCAAATCAGTTAGTTATATAAATATTTAACTAACTATATAAATATTAATAAATAAAAACTACTAGCTGTTTATGTGTACACCCATATTTGCCACATTTGTCAGACATTTGGCCATTATGTGGCCACATTTGATTAAGAATATTATACACATTTGCTGAACATTTGACATATTTAAAATACATTTGCTGACATTTATTACAATTAATATAAGCAAATGCGGTGTTAACTTGTGAGTCTAGAAGTGACTAATCAAACAAATAAAAGCTGAAGCAACGTGCCCTACAAATTGTCTGTCATTAATATGACACCTGATGATGTATTGCAATGATGCATTGCATTGAAAGCTAATTTGGAAGTTTATCATTTATCGATCGTCTGACCTATCATTCACCTGTATTTTACGTGTTTCTGATGAAATTATATTACTCTTAGCAGGTCTATTAGGTATTTAGTATTACTACAATTATTAAATATGTATAGAAAATACAATTCATGTTATTTTCCTGTACCTAATAAGTGAAATAGAGAAATTGTTTTTGACCTAGAATCACCTGTGCAGGAAGTCTGGCCCTGCTTTTTGAACGTCGCCATTGGGCTTAAGCTCAAGATTTACACTACAGGGATTCTAAATTGTTTGAAACTAAATTTGATTGGCTGATTCATCAATTTAATCTTAAGATTCGTTTCACTGAAACCTTTGCAACTTCAGCATTTGCAAGATCACATTTGCCTAACATTTGACGCAATTTGCCTAACATTTGACTCAATTTGCCTAACATTTGACGCATTTGCCTAACAAGTGATGTGTTTCCCGACATTTCCCAGTTTCATTTGAAATGTTTCACATTTAACAGACATTTGGAATAGTTCGCCTACATTTGCTTAATATTTGATAGACTTGAATAACATTTGGTGGTGACAGTACACCACATTTGCTGACTGGTTACCGCCCAAGAATTTTATGGTCATTTTTTAATTTTTTGGGTAGTTTTGGTGATTTATTGTAATTTGGAAGTATTTTTAGTAATTTCTAGTTAATACTGTGTATTCTGTTACTTATATAGTTATACTGTGATTCATAGTAATTAAATCTACTAAAAATCCTTTTTTAATCTCAACATATGTCAAATCCGATACAAATATCTATTAGTGATCACTTTTGCAATACAATAAAACATTGGTTTAGAAAAAAACCCCATAATATTTATTATCATTATGGACAATATTAGTTCAGGTTAGCCACAGAAAATAGTAGAACATGTTTTTAAGTTGTATGTGAAAATAAGTAAGTATTTTAAATGTATTCACTATTCACTTTCACTTAAACTGTCACATTTTCTTAAAACTCTTTACTCTTTATATAGTTGTTATATAAACGTGGGGTGTTCATTGGAAAATGTCCTCTAGAAGGTCATGAATTGTTTTCTATCTATCTATTGTTAATTAATTGCAGAGGTTTATGTAAAATGTATTCAATTTTGACATCATCTTTATCTTCAGTTTAGGCCATATAATGTGACTAAGAATTATTTCAAGAATTTAAATCTTTGTCAAACTGTTGTCTGAGGAATATGAGTTTCTTACAATTCCACTACAAGTTGTCAAATTTTCTTTATAAAGTAATTTCGAGAGTTGTTGTGGTTAATTAATAGATAATTTTTCTAATTTTTTTATCTTCAGTTTAGCTGGTTAAACACTAAAAATTCTTTTTGTTCATTATTTCTTGTCTCCCCTTTCATCCCTCATAGGTAGCACCTTCACTACTTGTCTCTTTGTTTACATCTCACACTACTAACTTTAGTGCTTTATTAGCAGCGTAGAATTGCACTATGTAAAATGGTCTTTTATGCGGGGTGTTCATTAGAAAAAGTCATCTTGAAGGCTATGAAATTTTGACAGAAAAAGAAGACATGATCAAGGGAAATGGATCTTTGTTCCTTCATCATTTTTTTTGACATCTTACAGCCAATAGAAGGCATTTTCTAGTGAACGCACCCTTTACAGAATTTTTTAAAAACTTTTTTGAACTTTCCTCAATTTGTAGCAGTAGTTGTTACAAGGCCCTCTAGTTGGTTACCAAACTCCTGTCAAACGCGATGAGGAATTAAGGAAATGGAAACGTCGGATTATAAATAATGTTGTCTTAATTTAATTTTCTTTACTTTAACTTTTCAATTTAAAAGAAAGAGATATATTTTTTAAACATCATATAATAGTGATAAGACAAATCTCTTCTCAGCTTTTACAATGGAGCAAGAGATTCCGGACTACGATATGGATTCGGAGGACGAGAGATGGTTGCACGCCCAAAAGCCGCGCCTTGACATCACCCCCTTGAAGGTAGGTGTCTCGTCGAGGTGGGTGACTGGTACCCTCTCTAGCCAACTCTGGTAATTTCAGTTCGAAGAGATGATGGACCGGTTGGAAAAGAGCAGCGGCCAGACCGTGGTAACACTGGCCGAGGCCAAGGCCCTCCTCAAAGAGGACGACGAGCTCACCATCGCCGTGTTCGATTACTGGCTGAACAAACGTCTGAAAACTGTTAGTAGTAGTTTTCTTGTCCTCCCTCTATTCGTAGCTATTTGATTTGACCAATTGCGCAGCAACACCCGCTGATTCTGACCGTTCGTACCGAGCACCGCTCGGGCCAAGCGGCCAACAATCCGTACCTGGCGTTCCGCAGACGTACCGAAAAGATGCAGACACGCAAAAACCGCAAAAACGACGAGGTGTCGTACGAAAAGATGCTGAAGCTGCGCAGAGATCTGGTCCGTGCCGTCACTCTTCTCGAGCTGGTCAAGCGCAGGGAAAAGTGCAAGCGGGAGTCGGTCCATTTGACGGTGGAGGTTTTCGAGAAGCGGTTCCAGGCGCGGGATTATAGCGGCGCGGTCGTGGCCGAGGCTCAAGCGTCCAAGGCGGCGTCGGCACCGGCGCGGCCCGCTTTTACGCCCATTTTTCATAATCACAACCAGAGCTGGGAGGAGGCGGTGGCCAGTCAGGTCCAGGCAGCCGTTCACCATCATCATAGCAAGAGTTCGATCAAGGATGAGGTAAGTTCTAAAATGTTTTTGAGTTTTTACGTTTTTGGTACTTTGCTCTAGACGTTTGTCAGGGCTGTGGTGCCTCTTTTATAGCTTTTGATTAGTTCTAATCAATCGATAAGATTATGCTGCAATAAGCTTTAGAACTCTGCCGTTAATGGTTTTGTCAATAAACCTCTTCCGAAGTCGACTTTAGATACTTTGAAATAGTTATTTGCCACTTAAAAAAACTCATGTTTGAGAGTAGGTCCAATCTTAATAAATTTGTTATGTTCTTAGGGGATTGCAAGCGGATTCGATTAAAAACTGAATAAAAAAATTGTCCAAAACTTTTAGATTAAAAGAGTAGGGTATTCAGTTTTTTTCCTCAATTTTCAAATTTGACGCTCTATAACTTTACTGTGGGCTGTAGGCTGTTCCATCAACCATCAAAGGGGTTAAACCCTGGACGGCGTGGTTTGTCATAATCTTGGTTTGATGGTGAAGGTACTTTTGTTATCGATATAAGCGATCACGCTAAGCGCATTCACCATTGAGTCCAGATTATGCCATGGCGTAACCATTATCGACTATACGTATATTCATGTAATGTTTAATTAAACATCCCTTCTATAAATGCATTATTATTTCTTCTCCAACTAAAACGTTGACATGACTCATTACACTTAACAAGTATCGTAAAAGTGCTAAAACTGTGATTGTCGGCATCTGGTTTGCTGACATTTCCAAAGCTGTAAAGACAATTTACCAGCCTTTTAGGGTCGTTCCACTTCGTTTATTTGATTTCATACTCACTCAAAATTTTGAGGACTCTCCGAAACATAGAGTTTTTGGGAGCTGCTCTAGATGCCTCATATTTGTAGCTAACTGAAGAATCTAACTATAGAGCTAAGCTTGAAGAAGCCAATTTGGCTGTTAGAGGCGAGAGAGACTCCAATGTTGAAGCACTAAAGAACAGTGAACATCAATGCCAAGAGCTTCAGTTGATGCATGAAACTTTGAAGACTCAGCTAGAAGAAGCAAATATGAGACAAATAGAGCTGGAGAAGGGAATGTCTGTAATAACCGGAAGCTTTGGGGAAACTGAGAAACTGCTGAAACAATTTAAAAATTCACTGCAATGTTTGGAGCTGAAACTATCTCAGGAACTCAGTAATAAAGCCCAGCTAGAAGTTTTCAATTTTAATCTCATGAGAGAGAAAAATGATCTAACAGAGACACTTAAGAACAACAAACAAATTTATAATAGTCTCTAGGAGATTTATAAATCTTTGCTGACGGACCTTAAAAAGAGGCTACTGCAAGGAAAACTGAGCTTGAAAGGCAATTATTTATGACAACTCAAAAAGTTGAGGACACTAAGAAGAGACAAGATAAAGCAAGTTAGTGAGGCTTTACAGGCCTATGAATTAAAATGGTTGAAGTAGTCAAAAAGAGGACGTACCTTGAAACTGTCTATTCAAGCCTTAAAGAAGAGACTGCAGGGCTCAGTGAGAAACTATTAACCTGATCCTTAATGAAAACATTGATGCGAAAGCAAAGATAATAGAAAATACTGAAAATGTTTACGAGAAGCTGCAGGAGGAACGTTTTCAACTAACTTTTTTCAACTAAGACAACAAGCTAGTCCATTTTTTGGTACCTTAAAAAGTTCCAGAGATATTTGCTAAATTTCTTAAAAAATATAAACCCATGGAGTTTGTACTCATTTTCAAAAAAAATTTTCCAACTAAGTCAACGGGTAGTCCATTTTTTGCTACCTCGAAAGCATTCTGAGATATTTGCTAATTTTTTATTTAAAAAAATAAACCCGTGGAGTTTGCAGTTGTTTTCAATTAACTTCTTCCAACTAAGACAACAGGCTAGTCCAATTTTGGATACCTCGAAAGGATCCTCAGATATTTGCTAACTTTGTTATTTTAAAAAATAAATTCATGGAGTTTGTACTCATTTTCAACTAACTTTTTCCAACTAAGACAACGGGCTAGACTATTTTTTGACACCTCGAATGGTTTATGTGATTTTTGTTATTTTAAAAAATAAATCCATGCAGTTTGTAGTCATTTTCAACTAACTTTTTTGAACTAAGACAACGAGCTAGTTCATTTTTTGGTAAGTCGAAAGGACCCTGCGATATTTGCTAATAAGACAACGGGCCAATTCTCTCTCTCAAAATAATCCATTTTTTGGTACCCTGAAAGGTTCCTGAGAATTTGCTAATTTGGTTATTTTAAATAATAAACCCATAAAGTTTGTACTCGTTTTCAACTAACTTTTTCCAATTAAGCCAACGGGCTAGTGCATTTTTTGTTACCTCAAAATTTTTCACAAATATTTGTTAATTTTGTTATTTTCTAAAATAAACCCATGGAGTTTGTACTTATTTTCACTAAATTAGACGACTAAATTGGTTCAAAACTTTCTGAACTTGAGCCAGGCCGAGGTGTTCAAACTCTCCCTACCGGGATCGTCTGGCGAATGCGTTGGATCAAACGTGCCATTCCGATCAAAAACAGCAAAAAAATTCCCAATTTTTTTTTGAAAATGTTCAAAGTGTATTGAGTATTACGACTTTCTTCTCAATTCTCAAATTTGACCGCCTGTAACTTAAGAACGCCCCGATTGATTGGAGTGAATCCAACAGTTTCTTCCTTTTCTTGAGGTCTTCTTTCACTCCCCACCATCGGAAGTTCCGTAGGTGCAATATTTTCGGAGATAGACCCCTTCGGTGCTCGATTGTTACGCACTTTTTAGAACCATTTTTAATGTGTAGTAAATAATCTATAACATCAACAGAGGACCTATCGAAGCGAGTTCAACGGTGTTTCTTTCTTATGCGCAAGCGAAAGTCACAATAGCTCGATTATAGTTTTGGAGATGAACCTCTTCAGTATTTTTCTTTTTTGTACAGGTACTCAGTAGGCGCGAGAAACGACAGTACAAAAAACGCAAACATAAATCGTTGGCCAGCCGCGGAGCTGCCGGTCTCGAGGGCGTATCCTCGGACGAGGAAGTCCTGCCGGGAAGCCATCGTGGCACCGTCCCTCCTTCCGAAGCCGAAGAACAAGAAGAAGAAGGACCCTTCGCTTTTAGGCGAAACAGGCTGTGTTCCTACCACAAGGTCTGTATTGGCTTTCTTTACCTCAACAGACGTTAATTTCCTTGTATGCGAGCAGCCGCTGCCCGCACCGGGCGGTAACTGGCCGTGGTGTTCCCCAGAGGAAAGCGGAGCGGGCGACAAGCGTTTCCGGTTCACGCTGACTTCTTTGTCGAACAGAAAGTGCGTGGGCTTCGCTCGCCGCAGATTGGGACGCGGAGGACGCATTATCCTGGATAGGGTGGCGACGGACTACGACGACTTTTGGAGAGGGTCAGTCGTCATGTTCTACGCATTATTCTCTTTCAGCTGTGTTACTACTAATGCAACCTTGTAGGTTGGACTTTTCGATCATCGAGCCCAAGGCAGATCCACTTGCCGAACGGCTCAAGGCCGAGTCGGCCGTGTTGTTACGAACGCAGGACGGCACTAACACGTACAACAAATACAGCGCAGTGGCGGCCTCGAGGAGCTTGGACAGCGGTTTCGCGAGTGCCGGTTTTAGTGGCGACTTCTTCAGTAGTAGTAGTGACAATTATCTCGGTTCGATTAAAGTGGAGTGTAAAAAGGAGCCGCCCGATAGTGTGGAAAATGTGTCCGGAGCCGAGGCAAAAGTGTCCAAAGGGGATGACGAAGGCGGCGGGAAGGAAGACACTGTGGAGTTTCTGCGGGCCTTGCGGAGGGATTGGTAAGGTTTCTAAACTTAGAAGGAATTGAAACGGTACACTATAAATGTTGACAGAAGTTTTGGAATGTCCACAAATTAAGTGACATAGAAAAAAATGTTTGGAAGAGTTTTGAATTCCGCTGTCTAATTATTGCAGCTGTTAATGATCCGTCGGGACCTTTTTCTGTTCTTTTTAATATTTTCATTAGTTAAAAAAAAAATTGTTTTTGCGCATTAAAATAATTTGGGACTGGACGGACTTAACTATCAACTACATGCAATCTTAAATCTAAAAAGTTGATGTTTCTGTGAATTCTGCTATATTAACGTAACAAAAACATACCTGATCTTTAAAGTCGAGGATAATCTGATCCTTTTTTGTTTGAAAAGTTTTGCAGTATCTCTAAAGAAAAAGTGGTGGAGGGTATCAAAACTTGGGCTAGTTAAAAAGAGCTATTCTTGGGCTACAAATGTTATACTATTTGAAGCTTGATTGCTTTCATATGTCGCCGCTCGAAGGTTTTTTTCGACATTCTGACAAATGGTTAATTTTCTCAAAAAAATTAAATTCATTGGTATAATTTTTTTTCATGAAAAAGTCTCTAAATGGTGCTTTAACAAGCTCGCGAAAACCGCCTCTCAATATCTTGTTCTAATCTAAAATTTAGGTCAAAAAAAATGTTATACAAATATTCCTTAAATTTTGGCGGCTTAAAGCTTTTTGGCTTTAAGCCGCGAACTCACGGTCTCCCATTTGTCAACCCGCCAAAGCTGTACTGCTGAGGGGTAGACCGCGAAATTAGTATACAGATGAGTTGATCATCAACAAATTGGTGACCACCTACTCTTTAGATTTCGTTCTGGTTCCGATAACCTGCGAGGTACAGAGCAATATGGGCTGTTTTATGGTTCTTGAACTGAGAGCCATCTGCCATGCAGTATTAGATCTAATACGCTGGTGGATGTCGCGTGCTCCTGCTCTGTACAACATCTCACCTCTCTTGTGTAGTTTTTTGGCTTTTTAGCCGCGAACTCACGATCTCCAATTTGTCATCCAGCCAAAGCTGTACTGATGTGTTGATCGACAAATTGGTGACCACCTACTCTCTACTCATTTCTTAAGTTTTAATTTTTTTGAAACAAATTTTTCTGGAATTCTTCTTATTTAAGTTGTGGCCCTAAAAGGACTGATTTAAAAAAAAGAAATGTTTTTAATGCCCCTTTAATTGCTCGAAATGCTGACCATCACGCTCTATGTATTGCTGAACCTTCTCATGGGTAGGGAAAACTGCAGCTTCAATTTTGGCTCTCTATATGTTAAGTATTGCATTACAAATTCGGTATTTTATGTCTTCTCTAGTTAAAGTTAAGTCTGGTGATTGCAGAGGCCATGGAAACAGTTTTCCGCTTCCAATCCACCATTGTTGAAAAACTGCACTGATATCTCAGAATAAGTAGACTAATGGAATCCGCGCGCGCAATTCTCCGCTACATTGACAGCTGTTACCAAAAATGATGAGACGCCATGTTTAAGGCGAAAACCAAACGTTTCATTGGCTATGTGTTTTTTGCAATAAATTGCATATTGCAAGACTTTAATATTATAAATAATTGTGTTGCTTACATTGGTTGGATGTGCAGCTTACGGTTGTAAAAGCCGCGGCTATAGAAAGGAGCCTTGAGTTACGTTTCACAGGTAAACAGATTATGGCGTTTTTCAGCAACAATTAAATTATCTCAAATAATTCTAAAACCAGTTATTTTACATCCAAATCTTCGATATATGATTTAATATATACCACACTGAAGTCAATAATGCTATTTTGGGAAATATTTTTCTAATCCTGTAACTTGTAGAGAGTTTTTTTATTTAAATTTTTGAGCAGTTTTTCCAGTGGCACAGGAGATGCAATCCCAGGGTTATCAACGACTATTAATTCACAATTATTTTTATTTCATAGTAAGTCGATGTTTGCTAATAATATGACATATAATATTACTAATGTTACAAATAGTAATTTAGTTCCATTATTATTTTTAATAAAATATTTTTTTTATGTGCTACAATACCAATGCTACGTCACTGGCATTTTCACACTTGACAGATTTTAGCAAACTGGTAACAGACGCCGGCGTCGTATCCTACTTCCTCTGGTCTACCTATTCTAAGATTGATATGCTCTGGTACAATAATAGCAAAATGTGTTGGGCAACCATCCAACTGCAAAAACAAGTTTTGTCTTGTTTTCATTGGCTCGGGTTCCAACCACAACAGTAATTGATTGGCCAAGAAGTTAACAAAGTCATTGCCATTTAGGGATTGCTTAAAAAAATATGGCCCAGTAATTCTGCCTCCCAGTATACCACACCACACATTTAAATTCAAACGTCCTTGATGCTGAACTTCACTCAACCAATGCGGATTTTTTGCAGAACATTAATGCATAGTGTGCAGATTGGCTCTCTTGTCACTATTAGAGATGGCTTCATCCGTCCAAAGAATTTGAAATAAAAATGTTCTACTTTCTCGTATCATGCCTAACATCCAATGGAAATAGTCCAACCTCCGATCAAAGTGTTCCTCTTTCAAAGCCTGACTCAAAAGGCCATGATATCCGTGCTTTCTAAAAGTAGTTTAAAAAAAAGTTAAATTTAAATAAATCCCTATATTGCGATGGTCATTAGAACTCAACTATGGTCCTTCAGAATATTTTGAACTATTGGTGGTGATTTGCCTAACCTAACTCAAGAGTTAATGCTCTTGTGCTAATATGCGGATTTCCTTCAATATATCCTAATACGAGGGTAATATTTTCTTGTGTTGTTCCAATTCTTTGCCATTGAAACGTAGCTTAAAACTACTATTGTCTCGTAAGCTCGCCACTAATCGGGGAAAAACTCTCACATCGCAAAGACGCCGATTTGGATATCGAGCCGGTTAAAGTGCTGCCAACCTCAGCGTTGCGAATTACCGTACTTTCATCTTCAAATTACCGTATTTGAGAAAAAATTACCGTACACGTTAGAATCTACAGAGTGCAGGTTTCTACAATCTAATTGATTTCGTTGCGTTGTCATGTGGTATTCCGGAATTTCTAACCGTGAGTTTTTAAAACACTACAACCGTAAGAAAAAGGAATGGATTAGTGGCGATATAATCAATGAACAATTGCTAAAAATTGTTTTACCTTAGCTCTATGTTTGGATTACGGTTCCTTTGACGGGTCAGGCTCAGAATCACTAGCACCACTCACATTACTATCATTATCAGACATATTTATTTATTTATTATGAAATCGTAAACAAAACTATAATGTTTGCTTAACAATATATCTCACACTGGCTAAAGAAAACTGAAACAGCTGCGAGTATATACCTAATCCCAATAGTGGGAATACTTGGAATGCAATTATATGCCCGAAGTGCCTGAAGGCGCATAAAAATAAAAACTTATCAGCGGATCAGTGTCAGAACGAACAGGGAACAGGCGATAACGTCTCCTAATTTTGCTTTGGGAATCCCCTTACCATGCGTAGGGAGAATTACCGTACATTAGTGTAGGGTACTCACATTTAGACCGTATACCGTTAGACCGTATACCGTATTTGCATCACAATTACTGTACGGTTGGCAGCACTGACCCTTTTTGTTACTGTGACATTCTGAAGACATTCAAAATAAACTGCAAGCTTATCAACAGCTTCATAATTCGTTTTGTAAAACGCAATTTGTAAGCAAAAAAATTGCTCAAAAAAGGGATACTATTAACAATTTGAGGATAACTTATGGTTTGATTAGCTATTTGTTTTGTTATTTCATGGCCTGCTTCTATCAAATTCTCCTTTTCGTATGTAGGTACCCATAGTGAATTTGCATTTAATCAACAATTTGCTTTATGTTATAAGCGTTACTTACCTTTTAGCGATATTTTGTAATATTTTCAAAAAAGGTGATTTTATTTTGATAAATAAAAAACGAGATCTGGAAAATTTATTTTTAAAAAATAAAAATTTAAGAGACTTTCATATAAAAGTTTCTTTGGACTACATTTTTGGGTTAGGAAAGAGATATAGCATTGCGGTTTTCCCAAGCTTGTTAAGGCATCATTTAGCTATTTATTCATGAAAAAAAAATATACCAATACCTTTAATTTTTTTGAGGAAATAACCATTTTTGGAGGAATGTCGAAAAAAGCCCTCTAGCGCCTACATATGAAACCAAAAAAACTCTGTAGCATCCTACTTCTGAAAAACTCTGTAGCGAAATTCGTAAAAACCTAAATTTCGGATTCAGGTTTACATTGTGAAAATGTCAGGAATTGCAACCATTAAGATTGTGGAGGCGGTCTTTGCTTCTATATGATTTATTTGGTAATATTTTTAGTAAATGAGATTTAAAAGCCAATAAAATTACTACGTAATAAAAATAAAAAGAAAATACAAAAAAAAAATAAAGATAAAAAATAAAATACACAACAAACCAAATATTGTGCAGGACCAGGACCGCAATCCAGGTGAAAGGCATCTGAAATAAAAGTAAAAGGGTGTTGAGTTAACCCTGTTCAACACTAGTTGATTCTACATATATGGATTATAAGCTATTAAAGTTAAGCTCAATTAAGAAACTGTGACAAGCTTATTTTATAAGCCTTGATTAAATAAATTTCAATCAAAAGAATCTATTAAAACTGATCTGAGAAAATATGTTGAAACTCAATTATTGAAAAGGTACATATGTAATCTTATTTACTTCTTTGACAAGTTATATCCAACGAATTGCATCGGAAAGATCTATCCGACGGACATAGACCACTATGCCCTGGCATCGAAAAGATCCATCCGACAGACACAGACCACTATGCCCTGGCATCGAAAAGATTCATCCGACGGACACAGACCACTATGCCCTGGCATCGAAAAGATTTTTCCTACGGACACAGACCACTATGCGCTGGCATCGAAAAGATGTATCCTACGGACACAGACCACTATGCCCTAAACGCCTATCTGTGAAAATGCAATAGACAATCCTCTATTTATTCTTAATAAATTTATATCCAAATATCCGAAATATCCATTAATTATTATGAGATGACTGAGGTATTTCATTAAATAAAAGAAAAATATAATAACCGTGATAAAAACAAGGTTAACTCAGTGAGAAACTCACCTCTTCAACAAGTAGAAATTAACTTGATGCCTGACTTATTTATAAAGAAATTTCCATCAATTAATATGAGATGACTCACATGACTGAGGTATTTCATTAAATAAAAGAAAAATAGAATAACCGTGATAAAAACAAGGTTAACTCAGTGAGAAAACTCACCTATTCAACAAAACTCTGGCACAAAACAACACCACAACCGCACAGTTTCGTAGGCGTCACACTAATAACCGACTCTAAATATTTCTTTAAAGCAAAAGCCAAAAAGAGTAATCTACGCAATCGATCCAGGCTAAATTCCCAGGACGAGAGTAGAAATCATAAGCGCCTACATGGTCACTTGACATATTTATTACCAGTTAAAATAACAAAACCCCCGAGATATCGGGTTCTGCATAAATTTCGGTTCTTAGAAACGCTTATTACGGGCGTTGGGGAGTGTTGTGCCGAAATATTATATTACAAAAAAAATTTGGTTCTTACACTTCAAATATTATAACATTTGTGGCCCAAAAGTACCTCGTTTCAACTAGCCCAAGTTTGTTAAAATCGGCTCAGCCATTTCGAAGATAACGGGTGTTATTTACTGAAACCTTTGAATACCCCCCTCCCCTTCCCCCTTCCTCGATTACTTTTTCTTTAGAGATACTGCAAAACTTTTCAAACCAAAAAGGTTCAGATTATAATCAACTTTAAAGATTAGGTATTTTTTTGTCAGGTTAATCTGGCGGAATTCACAGAAACATCACTTTTTTAGATTCAAGATTGCAGTTATGCCCTCTAACGGCTATTTCAGAAACTTGAAAATATTTTCCAGGTTTTTCTCATGGCCGTTTTAGTCATAACTTTTTTTTCCGCAAGCTTCTACGATGTTTTCCAGATACAGTATTCTTAGTTGCCAACTTGTACATAACCTCCTAAAGTGGTTTATACATAGACCTTTCTATAAACAATTCACTTATTATTGCCGTCAAGTAGGCGTTGGAAATCTGACTTTGACATTTTTATCGCATCTTCTCAACATGTGCGGAAAAGAGATACATCTAAAAAAAATGAAAGTTTCAAAGGTAACGAGATGCCAAAAATAAGTGAATATGGTGTAAAATAGCATCGCTAACGGAAGTCAGTCAAGTGGCTTTAGAAATAGACAGTTTAAAATTAAAATAAAAATTTGGGGTGTACCATTTCAATTAGCTTCGTTGAATTTTTAATGGCAATACTTGAATTCTGCTTTCGCAAGGTTACACTTTCGTCCCAAAACGCCGCCCCCGGACTACGAGCCGCCTTGCCACTTGTTACCGCCCGACGACGAATCGCCCTTCGCGGGCGACAACCTTCCGGCCTTCCAAATGGAGATTGAACCTCTGGACGCGACCTCAATATTGTTGGACAACGGCGCTTTCCTCACCGACCCGTTCGAACTGGACAGGCGATGGAACACCGACGACCACCCGAATAATCCGAGATTGGGACCGCAAGACCCGATTTTCGAGGACGAGGACGAGGAGAGCGAATCGATGGAGGCGGACGAGGAGGAGCCGTTTTGCGACAACACGGTCAGCTGGAGAAGAGTGGGGGTTTCAAGTTTTACGCTTACGGATGCGGGTGGCGAGGCCAAATGTTTGGAGGAGCAATCGAAGGCGGTGGTGCGTCACTGCGGCACCAAGGAAGGGTGTGCTGAACCACAGGAAACGGGTAGAAATAACGCCAACGGTTTGCTGCCGCGCATTGGACACGCTAATGATGGTAAGTGTTACCTTCGTCATTTTACTCAGGTGTTAATGTTGCGAGTAACAACTATGGTTAGACTTCAGTGACTTTGATTTTTTAACGTTTCTGTTTAATCACTGTCGCAACGTGTTTAACAGATGTCGTCTGTAGAACAAAAAAAGAGTTTCTGCTAAAACTTTTTTTTGAACGTTTTAAGTTTTTGATTTTTGAAGCCACATCCACCAAGGATACCTTTGGAATGTTTAACTTAATAATTTATATAATTATTAACTTTAATGATTGAATAGTAAGACTTATTGAACGCTTGAATTCGGTATGACATAACATATGAAAAGTAAATTAATATTGATATAGAACGATAAACGTGAACGCTTCAATGTTCCAAGTTTTTAGAATTTTAAGGGGAAGAGGTCCCGAAATATATTATTGTGTTTGGCATGTGTCGGGGGATCGCGATTGCAACGGTGCCACACACACACAGGATTTAAATTTGAATTCTTGAATGGTCATGATGAGGATTTTTAAATGTTGTAAGAACAAAGAGTTTAACAACCACTGCTGAATTTAATGCAATTCTGTATGGAGAGGCTGCATGCAGAGGGCTTCAGATATTGTTAGACTAGGAAGATACAGAATGTTTTTATGATCCATTTCTTGCCAAGAAAGACACGATGAAGCGGATAATCTGGATAAAGAACTACACGACAAGCTGAATAAAATGAGGATAGAAATGCAAGATAAGGACAAATTGATAAAGAGACAGGAGATATAGCCAGATTTAAGTGGACGAAGTCTCCCGGGACACTACAGAAGTTCAGAGCCTTTTTAGAAAGAGAGGTGTCCCGGCTCTCAGTGTTAATAATCTTAGAATAGAGCAAATGTGAGGACATAGCATCCAAAAAAAAAAATGGTTACTACAGGAAGGGTTTGATCGACTTAAGGTGTTGAATGGGGGATTTCAGGAGAGGATAGAAGCTCTGGTGGAGAATGGTGACGCTGTGGAGAATAAAATACGTACACTGCGAGAAAAAGCTAAGTGCATGATGGATAAAGATGCGATAGTGGGTGTGCCAAGAGGGGAAGAGCTAGACGTCATGTGCAGAGTCATGAGTTCTGTATATTTCTACTAGTTATATACTGCGAGCATAAATCTTTCGCCGTCGATTTAGTGACTTTAGAAGTGCATCGAGTGATCTGTGGAAATCAAAACCAAGTCGAATTTGTGCTAATGCGCACATTTTTATGCGTAAGACGTACGACAGTGACACGCCAGCATTTTCATATGTTTTCTCAATAATGATATAAAGATGGCAGTTACTCTTCGAGTTCCTCAAAATTAAGAGGCGGAGCTTGGCAGCCGGCGCATGTGCATCTGTTTGCTTTTCGCAGTTTACTTTTTAATGTTACGTGTATATTATATTCAATAATTATATGAATTTGTGGAGAATTATCTATTACAAACCTAGGAGTGGCACTAAAAAATAGAGTATGCACTTAATATAGAGCCGAACTCTGGAGAGAGGACAGAAAAAATGCTGAAAAATTCATTTGAAAGAACGTTGTACACTCTGTCTGGGATTCTTTCGGTGAACAGATTTACGCGTCTTGAGGCACTGGGGATGTGCGACTTAAGACTAGTACATGCGCAGGTGTGTGCTAACATCTGTCAATTTATTACCAATTTCGCTGTCAATAGAACAAAGACCAGCGCCTCTTTAAAACTCATCATTGATGTGCGCGGAAGAACAAGATACCATACTGTTGCGGATGCTGGACTTATATATAGCCAAGGACCAACCATACGGAAAATCGAGGATCGTGGAAAGATCGGGGTTGACAGTTGACAGTTGACAGCTGACAGCTGACAATCCCCAGGGGAGTGACGGTTTGCGACTCCGCATCGCGGTGAACTGCCGCAACTGCGCGAGCGGAACACGATTTGACTGAACAGGTTTTGGCACGACTATTGGCTCTGGGGGGGAGGGCCGCCCTACACTTTGGGTGAAGAGCGTAGAGCCGTTGCCATTGAGACGAGTGATTACGGTATCGTGACAAATGCAAAAAAAAGAAAGCTTTGAATAACTAAAGGTTTAAAAACGTGAAGTAAAAACATAAGGTCTTTGAGGGATTTAAAGGTTTTGTTTGGGCACAATGCAGAATTTAGAAGTTAGGGAGAATAAAAAAGTGTTGAGTGAAGCGAAGCGGAGTTACTATCGTCGAGAATAGGAGGATGCGTCGATTAAAGAAGGGCGGGAATGGCAACTGGTGAATGAACTTAGGGGGTTCTGGGCAGAATAAAGAAGAGCGGGGGGGGTTACAGGTGCTGCACTCCGCCCAAATCGCTCTTTCTTTAGTCGCCTGATGTTGGGGAATTACAAGGTGATTAATGAAAAATTAAGAACACCGGGGCTAAGGGTGAGGATGATGTATAGATAGAGAAAGCATTTTATAAAAGACAAGAGAGCCAGAGGGACCGCGTAAGTTTTAAAAGATACAGAAAGAAACATGGCAGCACTCTGCTTTTAAGGTTACCGAGGGCAAGGTCGGAAGACTGGAAACCCATTCTCGTCGAAACAAACGACCCTACAATGGGGTTACATTTTGTTGGACATGTTCAACACCTATCTGAAAAACGGACTTTTTCGATCGAAAATCGAAAATCCCACTAATTCCACAAATGAGGATTCGTATAGACCTACATACCATATCGATTTCTTAGGAAAGTTACATGAACGGTTAATTGGAGAGCGTCTGCAGGGTGAACTTAATAGGAAAAAAGTGTACTCATGTCGGCGACTACATTATACTTTTTGTCGTTAGAATGTACATTAGACTGGCGCATTTGCCATATTGTGAATATGTGATTTTTTTTAATTTCTAACTATTTTAATTTTTTCATTGTTATCTTATATCCACTTCTGTATAGTAATTATTTCCTTCAACTTTGACAGTGACACTTGCTCCGATTGCTCGTCCTGCTCTTGAATCCTGCGTCACTCCAAGTTTGTTGATTCTTCTCTTTTTTTGGTCAGTTTTACTTGTGTACTCATACCCAAATGTACGTTTTTCAGTACAAAGTATATAGGCTTAACATCCCTGTTGTTTTAGGAAGGAAAAAGTGTACCCGTATGGGCGACGAATGTGTGCTTTTTATCATTAGAATGTACGTTGCCCTGGCGCATTTGCCGCATTGTGAATTTTGAGATTTAGCACTTTCTTCGTTTTTTCCTTGTTATCTTATATACACTACTTCTTCTTATTGTGCCCTGTCAGCCCAATCACGATGGCGAGCTGATCCCTGTCTTCAGTCTCTCTAAACAATTGTTCGACGCTATGTATGCCTGTCAATTCCCGGATGTTCTTTAACCAGGAGATTTGTTTTCTTCCTAAGCTGTAGGATCCGGTAGCGATTTTCTCTGAGAACATGGCCGAGGTATGGCAGTTTTCGGCATTTAGCTCTTGTCAAAACCTCACAAACTGTATTTGCCCTGTCTAAGACTGCTTCATTTCTTTGCAAAGCCACCCATGGTATTCTAAGCATCCATCTATGTAAACACATTGCAAATGCTTCTAGACTGTTGATTGTGGCAGCTTTCAATGTCCAGACGTCAGTTCCGTACAACAGCACAGACCAAATGTAACATTTAATCATTCTTTGTCTCATCTTTAGGTTCAGGCTGTCATTACAAAACAGTAATCTCATCTTCCGGTACGTTGTATGGGCTGTTTCAATCCCACATCTAATTTCCCTATCCGGGTCGAGTTGCTCGGTGATGTAGCATCCGAGGTATTTAAAATTGGATACTCTCTTGGATATTCACTACTATATAATAATTATTTCCCAAACTTTGACAGTGACACTTGCTATTATCGCTCGTCGTGCTCCTGAATCCTGCTTCACTCCAAGTTTGTTGATAGTACTGTTGCGAACTCGGGGTTCAATAATTCCAGTGTAACGATTTAACACGAAAACACTATTTATTTGTCCCACAAATATACACAGGTACAATTCGTATACTAAATAACTCACTACTTAACACTTTATAGCTTTCTATTATGGCTTGGAACTTTAGCTTACTTATAGGTCGCTTAAAATAAGAGCTACTTAACCGCCGCTCTATGCGCCTTTTATATACAATTCTAAAATTACAGAAAAACCTAGAAAGTTCTTTATAAGAATTCTTGAATAATCTCACATAAGAAAAACGGTTGTAAACAACTGCCTTCTAGATTAAGCCAGACGAGCAATAAATCACTCGTGTCAGCCATGACGCAGCGCGGATAGGTCGCGAAGCTCCACCAACCAACACGCGCCCATGCGTTGCCCCGCCTCCCATGCGGCGTTGCTGCGAATCGTAACAGTACTATTTTTTTGTTAGTTGTACGTTTGTACTTGTATAAGTAACCAAATGTGCGTTTTAAAAACAAAGTATATAACCATAACATGTTGTGTAGGGTATAAATCGCCCCGTTCCTTAAACTTTGACAGTGACACTTGCTCCGATTGCCTGTTGAGCTCTTGAATCCTGCTCCACCCCAAGTTTGTTGATTGTAGTTTGTACTATTTATTGGTTAGTTGTACTTTTGTACTGGTATACCCAAATGTGCTTTTCAAGCACAAAGTATACAGATGCCATTCACTTATTATTGTCGTCAAGTAGGCGTTGGAAATTTGACTTTGACATTTTTCTCGTATTAGCACATGTTAAGAAGTTAACATGAAAGGAGATGGATATAAAAAAATGAAGGTTTCAGTGGTAATTAGATGACAAAAATAACTGAATGTGTGTCATCTGTCATCATCTCTATATAGGGTAGAAATCGCTCTGTTCCTTAAGCTTTGACAGTGACTCTTGCTCCGATTGCGTTTGACGATCTCCGGGTATAAAAACTTATTACGTAAATATATTTCATTCAATTATTTTTGGCATCTCGTTACCTTTGAAACCTCCCATTTTTTATACCTTTCTGTTTTCGGCACATGTTGAGAAGATATAAAAATGTCAAACTCAGATTTTCAACGTCTACTTGACGGCAATAATAAGTGAATGGTTTATATATGCAAAGTGAGTATAGAAAAGCTAGACAGAATACGAACAAGATATAGAACTGTGTCTATTCAGGTTATCACAGTCATAGCAGAAATTACTCCAACGAACTTAGTGACGGAGGACAAAGCAAATACCCACAAAATAATCAACGAATATAGGCAGAGGCTAAGCAGGCTCTCAAGTGGTAAAAACGATGAGAGCAGTACTTCACTGCACTTCACTCCAGATACGTCGTAGTGAGAAGCGTCTGCCGATTCCAATAAAAGTATCAATTTGTCTCTATCAAAAGTTGTTTCTAACCTCAACTATCAAAAGTATCAATTATGCTTCAATGTAGATTAGTACAGAATAATGTAGACAGAATAAAAAAACTAAAATGTTAAAATGTAACTTTCTTTATCAAAGACTCTTGTGTGACCATATTTAGTTCGCAATTTTGACTAACAAATCTATTATTGAAGTGACAAGTTGATCTACATTTTATTTAATTTCTTTTTATTTTTGTTATCGAACTGTCAACACCTACACGTTCTACCTTTTTAACCCGAATTATTGTAGCATATAGAAGACTTCCATCTAATGAAAGAGTACAGCTATTATAGAGAAAATTTGCATATCTTAACATTCGCCATTTTGTCGAGAATTTAACTTTTTTTAAGTAATATTTAAACTACATTCCTTTTAGGATCCCCGTTGGGCCGGGCAGTGCGCAGCAATAACAAACTGCAACAATACGCTTACGGTAGTGCGAGCCACGGCAACGCCGCCGCTGCCTCCGGGACCTTGAGCTTGCTCACGTCTGCGCAATCTCTTACGCTTAATAATCATAGGTACGTTAGGTTTTACGCTTTGTTGTTAGTCTGCCTGAAATGGAATGTTTCAACAGTGCCAACAACATAATGGAATTTCCGCTGACGGCGGCCGTCGACGTGGCAGTCGACTCGGCCGCCCTACCAGCGCAGGGCGGGGCGACGCCCTCCAGCCCCGCCCAGAAAGCGAACAGTGGCGTGCGCAACAACAAGAACAACAGCCTCGCGATGGAGGTGACGTGATGCCTCGTCCGTGCCGGGACCGAATGCGTTCCGGCTGCCGTGTTAATCGTCCCGTCGACGTTTGTTTGTTGAAATGAGAAGAAACAAACGAACGAAGCCCCGAGTCTTTCAATCGTCGTTTTCAGTCATCCCTGTTGGTTGGTGGTGGTGGTGGTTTGAGTGTTGCGCGCGAATAGCAAGCAAGTGACGCAGTATTGTGAATGTTTAGGTAGGATTAATAATGGTAACTAGGTATTAGGAGTTTACTAAGGTCATGTCGAGTGGTTTCTTGTTGTTTATCGTTTGTATGACGACGGCGAGGCGGGCGGTGTTTTTCTAAATCTCAGCACTTTCATAAAAAAATTATTGTTACAAAAAATCTTGACGCCTTTCTTGGTCATGAATGGTTTTTCTATGAAAATACCTGTCTTCCATGAGGCATAAATCTGGTTTAATTTTAATTTTCGTGTTTTGACGTTTAATTCAAGCAGTTTTGTACAGAGTGTTTAACTAAGACAGGTGGCCGGCTTAATTTCAGAACGTAAATTTTTTCCGTTTTTAGAACCGATAGTTAATCTTTCTGATTTTCAAGGTCTTGAAAACTGTTGAGGAAAACGTAATATGAAGAAAATTGCTATGGAAGTAAAGCTGTTGCAGTATACACCTCGTTCCAAATTTCTTTTCTAGCGCCCACTAGTTTCGAGTAGAAGTGGCAATGATGCAAGAACTGGCAACGGCTCTTTGTCTCAGTTCTGCACTTTGTACTTGAAAATGTTCTTCGTATATACGTAAAATGTCCCGGCATCGGCATTAGAACACAGTAAGAACAGTTGTTTGTCAGGTAGTTGGAACAGTAGTCCTCCAAGGTAGGTGGTTTTCTCAGGAAGATGTTCACATTTGCCTTTATGTTCAAAAGAAATAAAAACATATAGTTCCCATGAGTTGAGTAGAGGATTCGATTCACCATTATGTTCACAAAAATAAAAAATTCAATTTGGTACGATAGGAAATGTTACATTCGCAATAATGTCCAAAAGAAATAAAAAATGTAAATTTGGTTCGGTATAAAGTGTTACATTCGCTATTATGTCCACAAGAAATAAAAAAAAAGTAATTTAATGCGGTAGGAAGCTTTACGTTCCCTATTATGTTCACATTAAATATAAAAACTAGTTTCAATGCCAAATAAAGAGTTTAGAAAAGAAAAAAAAATGCAAAAACTCGCGATTCCGTCGCCTTCGTCAATCGGTCGCGAACCGTCCGAACCAATTTCCGTACAATTTGGCGGAGGAACCGTTTAGAAATAAGGAACCGAAAAATAAGCCGTTTTGATTGGTCCGCTTGAGAAGTTTTTAAACCCCTGATGTAATATTGTTCCAATACTGCACATGTAAAATCAACCAATGCCACTGTGTTGTGGCAATAATGTATATATTTCCACATTCATTATATTTAAGCAGGTTCAAACAAATAAAATTGATAACGAGATGCACACACCATTAATCAACATGACCTAATAGTTAGCGTAAAATGTGCAATCCGTATCTGCTTTCGACCCTATCTAGACAACGTACCGCGTTTAGTCGCGGACCAATCAACACTATATCACAACTATTTTTGGGTTATGGTTATTAGTTTTGCCTAAATGCCCCTGGTGACATTCATCCTGTCCTTGTGCGCATTGCCACTGCACGTGTGTCGGAGTTTCCGCTGTAAGGTCGCTCGTAGAATTTTTGGATGTATTGTAAAGACTGCGGGTCGCTCATCTCGTGGTCGCTGTCACGTAATTTAACAAAGAAAATGGACGGCGGCTGTAGCCCGGTGGCCACTACAGCTAACAACGGAAACCCTAATGCAAACCCGCGGGCCGTGTCCCTCCTAACATGCCCACAAAATAAATAAAAATTGAACGGGATGTCAGACAGTTTAACCGATCTCTCCGCCAAATGGGTTTCGTGCACATGACGTCATTGTGCCAGAATTTTTAGTAAGTATAACCTCACTTTAATAATTAATTATATAATGTTTGCAATAAAATTGGTCTTTTTGCTTTAATTTTAAATCCTACTAAATCCTTTTTGAGGGATCCAATCTTTAAATTTAGTTATGTTGATGCAGAAATACGCAA
This sequence comes from Taphrorychus bicolor, assembly GCA_951812265.1. Classification (NCBI taxonomy): domain Eukaryota; kingdom Metazoa; phylum Arthropoda; class Insecta; order Coleoptera; family Curculionidae; genus Taphrorychus; species Taphrorychus bicolor. The sequence goes on along the minus strand of OX638299.1, from coordinate 38,052,948 downwards.
ATACAATACATTTTTTGTTTTCAACCAATGTAGTCACGTGCCGCACGAAACCCATTATACGGAACTTGATTCGGACGGTTTCCGATCAAAAACATCATTATTTATTTGAGTTGTGTGTTTCGGCTGTTAAAATGCCTCAAATAGAGGCTGAAACGGTAAGAGTTACAAGTTTGCTTAAATTAGGAGAAAGTTGTTTTTTTTTACTCCTTTAAAATTCCACTTTGAGGTTGCCACATTTTCATTGCTTTCCGAGTTATTTGAAAAAATGTAAAAATTTCTCTACAAAACTTTAATGTCCTGTATTTTGTGTCCTGTACTTGAACAATTCTAGATCACCCGGTAGAATAGCCACTCCCAAAGTGAATTTCGCGCATTCCTTCTCGTCACACACTCAACTTTGTGGGGCGATCGTGGTTCAAAATTCGAATTACATACGACAAATTTTTATTTTTTTGCGAAATTTTGAATTTGGCACTCCACTGCATTCAAATAATATATTGATATCTTTCAGAAATGACGAGAGCTTTCGAAATATGGAATAAAAATTCAAGGCCCGTTTTAAAAAAAAATTTGGGAAAGTTTTGAGAAATGTTTACATTTTTCCAAATAACTCGGAAACTAATGAAAATGTGTAACATCATCAACATAGTGGAATAACATCAAAGTTGAATCTAAAGGCCTCCACAAAAAGCAACTTTTTCCAAATTTAAGCGACCTTGTAACTTTTACCGCTTTGAAGATAGCAATGGTGAGAACACATAAAAAAAACACCTGTATAGCGATGGACAGAACTATGCATTAACCCGAAACGGCTTGCGGTTCTAGAACAGCAGCACCCCTCACCGGACTCCCAGTGTTGCCTTTTTAACGGCAATGTGGGTACTTTCACCGCCAAATATCTTCTAACAAACGTCGTAAAATAATATGTTTGCTAGACTATACGCTTGGTAGTAATGTGTTCAACAAAATATTATCGTCATCTCTTGAAGGCGCATGCGCACGTCAATATATTATATATATTATTTTTAAACCTTTTTACTTGTATACAGGGTATCAGAAATCTGGCTTTTCTTACATGCACAGTCATCTACTACTACGTTTCTTCAATTATAGTTCAATTTACCAGAAGATGGTCGCGAACAAGGCGCTCCTTCACCATTATGGCCAGATTTTGTTGAAATATTTCTGAATAAGATGGCGAATGTTCTCGAAATGTTTATTTACTCGGTCTCTACTACTTCTGGTTGATATGAACTGTAGATTATAAGTGTGAGAAATCATGTAAGCACGTGTGCACGCGCTGCTCTTTTCACCCGCCTCTCGGCAATTTTTTTAGTGATATTAGATAGGTCTGATGTTGGTTTTTCGTGATCACCTGAAACGCGGCAACGGCTTCCTTTACGGGAGTAACATAAAAGTTTGCGAGGGAGCCGGAATGGGTTCCAACACTTCCAACCCGCAACAAATAAACAATCGCTAGTGTTAGAAAAAAAAACGCGCTAATTTATTACTATATAATTTAGTCCCAGTTTCGTTATTATGCAACGTAACGTACACATAGGTACAACTTGTAACATAGCAACTGTAAATAAGTAGCCTTAGGCGTATTAGTACTATAAGGAAATAAGAAAAATTGTGAAAAAGGCTGTTAAAACACTATTTTTAGTAGTTAACTTATTTTTATTTCATTTTTTGTAATATACCTACATAACACATTAATTCATCTACAATTATTATTAATATTACAAATTGCTTAGTTTTTGAAGATCATTGGTGAGTGGCTGATTGTGATTCTTACTGGTTTGAAAGCAGGCTATAACTGAATTTTTTGTTTTACTTTTCAACCCCATCAAGAGGTGGCGCCACCCGCTTTTTCTTTTGTTTCTAGTCAGCTTTCTTTTAGCTAGTTCGTCTTCGACCTTTCCCACATTCACTAATCTTATTTTATCCATCATTATTTGTTGGTACGTGCGTAAAAACCTAAAGTTATTAAATTCAAGAGAAAAAATATGCGATAATTCTCCATACGGGTCTACTACTATTACTACTACTACTACTACTATTCAGATTCGGCGATTGCGCCGTTTCTTTTTCTTTGTGGTTATTACTATAATAAATTTAGCAAATCTTAATGTGAATAATTTGTAAATAACTTGCTAGGTATGTGTAAGAAACTAAGAAACAGACAAAAAAAGTGAATAAAGATGCTCGCGCGAGGTTTATTAGCCTCGCTGTTAAACCACGCAATGTGTTTTATTTCTCGTCTACCACTTGAGATACAAACGTAAAGCGACTATTTTGTTTTTTTTTCTTGATACTTTAGCCTCTCCTCGCTTACGAAACATCTGTATTTTTCCTTACATAACAAATAATTTTTAACAATAATTAAAAATTTAGATTTACCGAGAATCGAACCAGGCTTTTCTAACAAGAGATGCAGCAGCTCTAACCCGTGAGGTAGGTAATCGCATTCTAGGTGACGTAACAGCCTCTATAATGACAATTCAAACACTGTCACTTGTCACTTTGACTTTTTGATAACTGATAGTTCTAACTTTTGACGTTTGTCGTTCCCTCTCATTTTCGTCCATTGTTGACGATCGGTTTAGATTTTTACAAATCTATAATCATCCTTTAACTAGGGCTCTTTTTTGGTGCAAATTTGCCCCGTACAGACTCATCATGCCCCCGAAATTCGATCCCAACGAGGTTAAACTCGGTAAGTGCCGTTCTTTCTACTGAAACAAAAACCCAACTCTGCGGTTCTTCTCTAGTGCAAAATCCAATTGTTTTCAGTGTATTTGCGGTGTGTTGGAGGAGAAGTCGGAGCTACTTCGTCCCTGGCCCCTAAGATCGGTCCCCTAGGTTTGGTAAGTGTCCTATAACTTGCATAATTTCCTAACAGAAAACTTAACCTTACCCTGGTCACTTCTTGTTTAGTCCCCCAAAAAAGTGGGAGATGACATTGCCAAAGGCACCGCCGACTGGAAGGGATTGAAAATCACCGTACAACTAAAAATCCAGAACAGGCAAGCCACAATATCTGTTGTGCCTTCAGCTGCCTCTTTGATAATCAAGGCTTTGAAGGAGCCCCCAAGAGACCGCAAGAAGCAGAAAAACAGTAAGTTTCCTCATGTGCAACATATCCTGGGTAACTTGGAACTGTTTAGTTAAGCATAGTGGCAACATTTCATTTGACGACATTATTGCTATTGCCCGACAAATGAGGCCCCGTTCCATGGCTAAAAACCTGTCTGGCACAGTCAAAGAAGTCTTAGGTGAGTGCATTTTTTTTAACTTGATGATAGTTTGGTGTTAGTTGCACATGCTAGAAAAGTTAGAGAGACATTTAAAAAAACGACGAGTTAAGAAACACTAAACTTAAAGGATGCAAAATGTTTGCAGTTTTAGATAATCAGCCTACATTGGGTCCTGGCGAACTTTTTCACCCCTTGATTTTCAAGTTTTCTTTATTTTGAAACCTTTATTTGAAAACTTTCAAACTATGACTGCAGGGACGAATGATATTTGCAATGTTGCCAAATGTGTATTTTTATCTTAATATTAAAGTACGATTGTTATGACACCTTTCCAGGTCATGAGTGGTTTCTCTATGAAAATACCTGTCTTCCATAAGAACATGGCAAACTGACAATGACATTTAATTCAAGCAGTCCTGTACAAAGTGATTAACTAAAACAGGCGATTGGCTTTTCTGATTTAAAAAAAATATTGCTCATTTTGATTGTGATGTGCAGAGACAAATGATATTGGCAATGTTGCCAAATGTTGGATTTATGTTATTGTTGATATCAAATAGTGTACAAATAAAATGAGTTTTAAAAGAATAAAAAAAAATTGAACTTAAGTAACCTAATCATAGAAGAAACATAACTGAACTAATGGAACCAAAGAGCCCCTCATGAAAAATCAAATCTTAATCAAGAACAAATAAACTAACTTAATCAAAGGAAAAGCATTACTGAAATAACCTAAACAAAGGAAAAACATCTGAACTAACTCAACCAAAGAGCCCACAGGAAAGCAACTGGTGGCTTCACATTATTTAAAGAACCTGTTGAAGTGAAAGGTACCAAAGGTAAAAAATAACAGAAGAAACAAGAATGGTGCTGGCTGATATTAAGTGTAGATTTTGATGTTTTTTGAAATTAACAATGAAGAGGACATAAAAATTAAGTAGTTTCAGTTCTGTTCTGTTTTTCCTTTCATTAAAATAGTTCAGGTTTGTTCAGTTATGTAAGGCCAAGTGTCTTTGCTTTCCTGTGGGGAACAAAATGGCCCTTAATTGACCTGATTGATTTTTTATGAAAGGCTTTTGGTTAAGTTAGTTCAGGACAGTTCTGTTATATTTTTTCTTTGGTTAGCTCAGGTTAGTTCAGGTTAGCTGTTCTTTTGAACTACATTTCATTTTTTCACTATTTTATAGCAATCAAGATTGTTTACTTCAACATTAAGATAAATTTACATGTTTATTAACACTGTAAAAATTATTTGTCACTGCTGTAATAATTCAAGAGTTTTCACATTGCATTTGAAGTGAATTTTAATGATTACACAGATCATTTATTTTTTCATCATTTAAATTGTTGTACACGTCCTAAGTAATTGTTTAAAAACAAAAAAAAAACTGAAAATCAAGGGGTGAAAGAGTTCACCAAAGCCAACCAGACTTTTTTGTAGTGAAGTTAATAAAACAAACTGCATACTCAGTGACATCATGTATGTCACTTGTCAAGTGTGATCTTATTACATCATCCAGTATGTTAATTGTTATGACTTTCTCTTCACTTTTAAACATCATAATCATTTTTTTATTCAAAACTTGTTTATCCAAGTATTTTTTTATTTTAATGTGTGTCCTCCAGTTTAAAAATCGAGGGGTAAAAGAGTTATCAAAAAATTGCATACTCAGTGACGTTGTGAATGTCACTTGTCAAATGTAGTCATATTACATCATCCAGTATTGCTATTAATTTCCATCCGCTTTTAAACAACTTAATCCTTTTTTTATTCAAAAGTTGTTCATCCAAGAATTTTTTAATTTTAAAGTGATAATTGTGTATGTCTTAAGAAGCTATTTGAAAATAAAGAAAACTTGAAAATCGAAGGGTGAAAGAGACCAGAGCCAACCTAATTTTTGTTTGTAAGGAAGTTAATACAAAAATTGCATACTCAGTGATGTCGTGAATGTCACTTTTCAAATGTAATCTTATACAGCATCTAGGACGCTTATTCTATAGGAATGAGTGAAAGTGAGAATTTTTGTGCTGCAGGTTGCCTATAAACGGGTGAGAATTGATTTCGCCTAGTCCCGACTAGGGCGCTTATTTTTAAGGAAGGAGTGAAAGTGAGAATTTTGACGACCTTGATTGGTCAAAAAATTCCGTTGACGAATTCCATTGGCCAGCAATTCTCACTTTCACTTTCACTCTTTCCTATACAATAAGAGTCTAGGTGAAAGTGAAAATGAAGGAGGGAGATCGCCTAAATTATGCGAAAACACGGTAACGTCAAAATTTCGTAACCGAATAGGCAAAAGCAACTTCAAATGAAAGTTAAAACCAGCAAGAAATTAGAACACAACCCAACCTCTCTTTGTAAAATAATAAATAATCCTTGGGCAAGGCGCATTGCGCATGAGCCCATGCCAATGCGCGCAGCGTTGTCTGTTACTCAGTGTATGCTGTTGACTTCGAGTTAAAAGGAAGGTTTTGTTCGGAATATTAGAAATAATAGTATTGGACAATGGTATCGGACATTATTAACCATGCTTACATTGGATTTAGGACAAAAATTGAGATGTAACAATTTTATTTTACACACCCATTACGGGCGATCTGGCAACGCTGAAAAATCTCCCCGTTTGTAATATAAAATATGAAAAGTACGTGTGAGTGAGAAGACTGAGAAGGCGCCATGTGATGTTTCACCTAAAATTCTCACTTTCACTCTCCCGCCTTCCTATAGAATAAGCGTCCAGTATGCTAAGTGTTATTAATTTTCCTTCACTTTTAAATAACTTAATCATTTTTTCTTTCAAAAGTTGTTTATCCAAGATTTTTTTTTTATTTTGAACTGTTTTATATGTCCTTAGAAACTATTGGAAAAATAAAGAAAACTTGAAAATCGAGGGATGAAAGAGTTCACCAGAGCGAATCAGATTTTTGTTTGTAGGGAAATTAATAAAAAATTCATACTCAGTGACGTCGTGTATGTCACTTGGCAAATGTAATCTTATTACATCATCCAGTATGCTAATTGTTATTAATTTCCCTCTGCTTTTAAACAGCATAATAATTTTTTAATTCAAATTTTAAACTGTTGTATATGTCCTAAGGAACTGTTTTAAAATAAGAAAACTTGAAAACCAATGGGGTGAAAGAGTTCGCCAGGGCCAACCAAATTTTTTTGTAGCAAAGTTACTAAAAAACTCGCGTACTCGGTGACGTCGTTTATGTCACTTGTCATATGTAGTTCTATTAAATCATCCAGTATGCTATTTGTTATTAATTTTCCTTCGCTTTTACTTCCACAAATTTGTAAGTTTTCTAGAATTTACAAATTTGGTTTTGTTAGCTGCCTTAGCAAACAACTAAAAAGTGTAGAATAGTGTTTCTTGCATGTGTAACAGACATCGTAGCACAGTGGAAGCATTTGGTATGCAACTTAATTTGCATATCTGAGTCTTGTCTGGTGCTAAATTGAATCTCCCTTATTTGCAACCCATTCTTACGAACTACTAAGAGTGTTACTAACGGGGAGATACAGTTATTTTTTTATTAATGTATGAAGGGGCTAATGTGCTGTGTTTAGGTACCGCCCAATCGGTGGGTTGCACGATAGACGGAAAGGCGCCCCATGATGTTATAGACGAGGTCAATGAGGGAAGCATTGAAGTCCCGGATGAGTAAACGTTTTTTTTAAATAAAATTAAGTTTATTTAAGTTAGTGCCTGGTTTTATTTGAGAGTTTAACGGAGAAAAAAGGGTGTTAAAAGAAAAGAAAAAGTATGGCAGTTGTTAGGTTTTATGAATTGAGCATTCTAGACCACCCGACTTCAACAAGCCCAGTCTAAAAACCTCTTTGGGAGCCCAGTACCAAGACTAAGGCATCGGGCTTCAAAAGAGACAGAAACAATTGGCTACATATGCAGTGAACTTTTCTTTGCTACCTACTAGAGGATGCAACATGAACATGTATCTACTTGTGATAGTTTATATTAGTCTTCTGTTTAGATTATTATAACAAAAAATTCTAACAAATTGAAAAGAGTACAACAATAAAACATCTTCAAAGTGATACCATTATCTATATCATATAAAAAAAGTCATTGATAAAATATATACTTTTACTCTTATTCCCTATAAAATTATTTGCTGCTCAATAGTTCTGAGATCCTCTGCTCGTTCCTGAGAATATTGCCCCTGACACTCAAAATCTGTTCTTCAAGTTTGAGCGTCTCCTGCCGAATAGTTTGCAGATTGTCCTGCAGCGGTTTACTAGCCTCCGTAGCCGCCCTAAAACATGCTTTCAAATTAAAACTTCCACCCCCAAAATATCAACTTTTTCACTACTTTTTCTGCTTTTCAATTTCCCCGTACAGTTGCCGCTTTGTGTTCGTCCACATCTGCAACTCGGTGTGCATGGCTTCCAAATCCTCGTGAAGATAGTTCATCAGCTTTCCCAAAGGATTTGCCGTCTTGGTCAGCGACTGTATTAAGGCCCTGAGTTGGGTCACCTCTTTGGTGGTGGCGTCCTTGCCTCTTAATCCTAAACTTAGCAAAGTTCTAAATAACTCGAACAAGATAGGTAGAGTCAGTATACCATCTTGTTCCCAGTCAATGTTCACTTTTCGAGACCTCGCCCCTGCTTCGTCTCCCTCCTGTATTTGCTCTAAAATCTGCTCTACCAGTTGGCCCTTGTTCGCTCCCGAGACTTCTACTTCGTCGGTTTCTTCAGGAGCGCTCTAAACAAAAAGCATTCAAACTTCCTATTGGCAATTCAAACTAATACCACAGTGCCAAGGAATTTACAAACTAATAAGTCAAGCTTTCAAGATTGTGCTTGGTCAAACAAAAAAGTCTACCAATTAATATCCAGTTAAATCTCTGCACTATCGTGTCCATCTACTATAAGCCATTCCCTTATTATCGACATCAATAACATGTACTGAAACGAGATGGTATAAAAAAACATTTTTTCTAATGTTGACATATAAAGTGGCACTTTTTAATACTGATGACAGTGACGTAACGTCCTACTTTTCGTAACTAGTTACGAAAAGTAAAATCTTTCGTAACTAGTGATGAGAAGTTGGTGTCACCACCAGTTGCAGGTTTCGGCTGTGGCACACCGTTGCTATAGTTTTACGGTATTAAGTAGATACAAAGTGGTTTAAAAGTAAATATTGAAGTTTAATAATAATAATTCTCTCTCTAAGTAGGTATTTGTAGTCAAAATTAGAAAAAATCTTGTATGAAACACGTGACGAAAAACCTTTTTTGTGTATCTCATTCAAATTGCGGGAACTCGCTGCGCTCGTCCCGCAAACATTCATTCGTTACACAAAATCGGACTTTTCGTAACTGGTTACATACATAGCTATTAAAGGTACCTAATGAGATGTCAAAAGTAAGTGAATGAGTTTTATTAGTAGTGTATATAAGATAACCAGGAAAAAATGAAAATAATTGAAAATGTTAAAATTCACATATTTACTTTAGTGAAAGGCGATACATACTCAAGGTTTTCAAAAAATCAAAATTTGTTCAAAATAGTGTAATAAACTAAATTTCCACCAACAACAGACCAAAGTTCCACCACAACAACAAAAGATTAAAAAACGTTTCTAGGCAAGTTATTTAAGCGATATAATGTCTCTGTAGTTTTTGTAAATCCGTTGCTAAGGTTACAGAATGGTGAAATCCCATTGAAACTAACACAATCTAAACTAATTGTCTCAAAAATTGCATTGAAGTTTTAAAAACTACAGAGACATCGAGGTTCGAACTGTTCCTTGATAGGAATTTTGAAAGGTAGAGACAGCAAATTTTCAAAAAATTTAAAACTAAAGTAGTGCAGAGAGTGACCTAACCTGAACCAACCCGAGCAAAGGAAAACAACTGAATTAAACTAACCAAAGGGAAAAGATGACAGAACTGACCTAGATAAACTTAAAGGGCCCCTCATCCGTCACAGAGAATCAGGGCGGCTCCTACAGGCCGGTTGCCTTCACATAATGGAGTGAAGCTAAACTAACCTAACCAAAGGAACACTATAACTGAACTAACCAGGACTATTCTAAACAAAGGAGAAACGTAACTGAGTTGGTCTGAATTAACCTAACCAAAGGTATAACCTAACCAAAGATACACATGAAAATGCAAAATGGCGTTACAGAAAAATCCAAATGGCCTTTGTGCCGAAACCGGACCGCCAATAAAGGATTTTCCCACGCCTATTACCCATTCAGTTATTTTTGTCATCTAGTTACCTTTGAAACCTTCATTTTTTTTATACCCATCTCCTTTTAGCACATGTTGAGAAGATACGATAAAAATGTCAAAGTCAAATTTCCAACAACTACTTGACGACAATAATAAGTGAATGGCTTATACGTACTTGTTACAGAAAAAGGCTTGGCAACAAGGCATAAAAAAAAACAAGTGAATTGTCGTCAGATATGTGACGCCTATGTATAAACCATTCACTTATTATTGACATCAAGTACCAGTTATAAGGAGAAATAAAAAAAAAATATTTCAAATGTAACGAGATGTAAAAAGTAAAAGAATGTACTTTGTACATGCACATTTGCATACACAAGTACAAATGACCAAAAAATAGTACAATCAACACACTTGAAGTGGAACAAGATTGAGGAGCACCTGGCATTTCTGTTGCCAAGGGCATATTATAGGTAGTATTGAAGAATATTATAGTGATGCATTTTGATTTGGATCCCTCAATGATTTTTTTTAACAACCATTTTAAGAGTTTTTAAGGCTTTTTTTATTGAGTTTTAAAATTTTGTAGTGCCGAGTTGTAAAGTTTGTTTTTCTTTGAATGGTAGTGTATAGTGTAAGTATGTCTGGATATGTTTATATATTTTATTGCTGACTATTTTATACTGCTGACTGTTTACTGAGGCTGTTCATCATTATTTATACGCTTTGTCAATGAGAATGTATGTTCTTTGGACAATAAAGCTATTACTACTACTACTACCACTAGCAATCGGAACAATTCGGTAACAAGTTGAAAATGTCAAAATTCACTTGTTTACGATATGGCGAATGCGCCCGAATAAAGCACGTTCTAACGTTAAAAAGTACAAATTAGTCGCTGATATGGGTTACACTTTCTTGCCTTCCTATAACAATCCCAGTAATGTTACGCCTATGTACTTTGTACTCATAAACGCACATTTGAGTATATGAAAGTATACAAGTACAATGTACAATTGACCAAAAAATAGGACTATCAACAAACTTGAAATGAAGCACTAAGCAGGATTCAGGAGCACGATGAGCAATCGGAGCGGAGCAAGTATCACTGTCACACTTCCAGGAAATAATTATCATAATATAGAAGTGGATATAAGATATCAAGAGAAAAATGAAAATTGTTGAAAATGCCAAAATTTACATTTTCACAATGCTAAAATACTTAAACAGTACAACTTTAGCCGTCGGTATGGTACCCTTTCTTGTCTTCCTAACTTCCTATAGCAGCTCTAGTCTCAACATATGCGGAAAGGAGATAGCTGTGAAGAAAACGAAGATTTCAAAGCTAAAAAGATGGCAAAAATAAGTGAAATACTCATAAATGACAGAGTTGGTAAGTATATAATCCATTCACTTATTATTGACACCAAGAAGGTGTTGGAAATTCGATTGACATATTTGTCCTCCCAACATGCGCAGAAAGGAGATAGCTATAAAAAAAAAAGAAGATTTCAAAGGTAATGAAATGGCAAACATAAGTGAATGAGTAATAGTTGAATGACATAGCCCCTTTTGGTAAGTATCTTACCTGCACCACCACAGTATCCTCTTCATCGCCCCCATCGAAAGTCTCTACGATTACCTTAATTTTCCCCATGGCAACAGGCTCATCACTCACTGGTAAGGCTGATTCGGGGCGCAAGCGAGGAGCCCCAGGCCTGGCGCTCGAAGGACGTACACTGGGGGGTCTAAGTGAAGCAGTTGTGGGAGGTCTTGTGCCGCCCCTGTCCCCGCTTTTGGGCCTGGCTGACTTGGGCCTCACTAGCCCTGCACTCCCTTGTCTTGGGTTTGAAAAAGCTGCCTTTGTTGAAGGTTCTTCTGCTGCGTTTGCTGCTGAAATATCTACAGCATCAAGTTCTTTATTATTGGCAGTAGATATTTCTGAGTTGGTTGTTTGATTGTCTATTGCAGTACTTTCATCCTCTTTGGGTTTGATAATAGCCTCATTTGTGGTGTCTCCTAAGTCTAGTTCAGCCTCCTGAACCTTGTCCCCATCATTTCCCACAAGTTTGCTTTTATCCTTTTTGCTACCTCGGCTAGAATCTTTACTACGCTCAGTACTCTTAGGGCCTTCAACATTATTACTCTTATTTGGTGTCCTAGTAACACTACTATCACGTGCCCTGGTAACACTACTATCATGTGATGGTTTGCGATTATTATTTTTGCTACTCTTTTTATCATTTTTAGTGCCTTTTGTCGCTTTGCTTTTGACAGACCCATCCTCCGAGTGCAACTTGGCTATATAGCCCTTAGCATCAACTTTCCTGTCAATAGACTTGGCAATGGTCTGCAGTAAAATGTTTGTTTCGGTTGGCTCTAGCCCAGCCACTATTTTGCTGGGCCTGACTTTTAAATCCGTTTTTGAAACTGTTTCTAGAAAATAAACACCAAAAGGGTTGTTATTCACTTTAACCCCTATTATGTTAAATATATTATCACAATGAGTTCTTTTTACAATGCAAAAGGCAATTAAAGCTTATACAGGATTAGCAATTAGCTCAAGAGTGTCAACTAGCTTCAATTGCCCTAATAGCAATGTTATAATAATTGTGGTGTGAGCCTTGAACTCTCTTTAGTCTTTAAATATGTATAGAGTCTAGAGGGCATCTCAAAGTGACCCTTATACTTACTGACGGCTTCTATAAGTTTGGTCAAAAAGGCAATTTTGGCCTCTTTTTCTTTAACATTGTCCGAGTTGAGTTCCGCGACCGTGAAGAGCCCTTCGAGAAAGCCCGTCTCTTTGACCACCGCCTTGATGACATCGTGCAAAAACCTGAAGGGGGGCTTGCGGAGTAGTTTATCGGTGAGGACGGGCTTTTTCACGTATTTTCCTAAGGCTTTTTGCGTTTTTACGATAATTTCGGGGCTCACTTCTGACATTTTTTATGTGGTGGCATCGCGTTAAACTGAACTGTTGACAATTACCTCAGGCGGTTGCCATGGTGATATTTAGACAATTTTGACAATTAGTTTAATATTGCTATCACTGTCTGCCTTATTGAGATTGCAGTAAAAAAGATCGAGTTTGAACTGTAGTACTATAGCTTTCTTTGTTTACGAGCATGTACTAGTAAAGGACAGACCGTGAATTTGATCAGTGCATCAGGGTGCCGGGATCCGGGAGGTAGACAACTTGTCGGCCATTTTGTTGTGCCGTGTGCAGTAGTGCAGTCTTCAGTGGTGATTATGGTTATTTAAGACGCGTAAGTATTTTTTCAACCTTTAATTTTCGTTTTTTTGCCATTAATTGAGTGATATTTAACATTTTACTACCCAGAGAAACTTAAAAAACGTTTCAAATTCAAGATTTCCCCACTCCATTGAAATGTCCTATGGCAGGATAGATTTTCCTGATGACACAATTGTTATGCGTGTCATCGACCCGTAAAGGGGCAACTTCAACAATTCCATAACCCGACTTTTTTATCCGGCTTTTAGTATCCAAACTCCAGCTTTTAAAAACATTTTCCCTCATATTTGGGCCACAAAACTAACCAACATGCCCATGACCCAAATTAATAAAAAAGTCTATCAACTCAACATCAAACTACTCACTTTTTCCAAAGAATCATGGAGGTGACAGCTACTAGAATCAAAAAGGAGGTGCATGAAGATCTGGTGAAGATTGAAGAACCTGAAGTGACCACTGTGATTGTACAAAATGCCTCTGACTTCAGTCAGGTACAGCAGCAACCGCAGCAAATCCTGTCATCTTCAGACATTCCTCATATTCTGCAGCAATACCAAACAATCAATGCTGATGGCAGTATGAATATTGTACAATTGCAAGATGGGCATTATACCTACATTATTGAGTAAGTAGTCTCTTTTACATTACGCCTTGATTTTAACAGTGTAAGTGCAAGAAATGGTGACTCAGTCGAGGAAGAGATTCATTTCGATATTGAAGAAGATGATCGTTTTATCATTGAAGAGTATGTGGAAGAATATCAAGAGCCACAATATGAAACTGTCTACCTTCAGTCTGCCGAACTCATGGAAGAAGGTTGTAATTGTATTATCTCACATTTTAATATATAATATATTTATTTTGATTAGAAGCAGAGATATATACAATATCTGAAGAAATTGAGGAAGTTCCAGTGGTTGAGGAACCACAAAAGGTTAGCTGACGTACTTTTCAGTTTTTATCTAAACCATTCCAAACAGTAAAAGGATGGCCTATACTCTGTTCAGCGAGGGTTCAATATTACGTCATAAATTGTGATGTCATACAAAAAAACACGTCTGTCTCTGATAAAACGTCAGTTGAACAAAATGTCAAGTTATGTTTGTAGACACGGGCATGTATCAGTTTAGGCTTTTGTGCTAACATTCCAAAGTTTTCCCATTTCGGGTATTAATTCAGAAGGAATATCCGCCCCAGCTTTACCATAGACACCTGCCATGATTCACCCGGCCATGGATGTAGATCATGGATCAAGATATGGACAAAACGGGCCCAAGCTATTCTGAGTATTTTTGTGTGCTTACTATACCTAGTAGTGCTCACAACTTGCGTTGTAAAACCAATAAGCAGAAACATTTGTCGTCTGGTCGTCAAACATATTTTTCCTTTTTTCGTTCGAATGCACCCTTTTCTGCGGAATAGTTCAATACGTGTCCGCATGAATTCATTAATTTGATAAAAAAAACTGTTAGGCATTTATTGTATATTCAATTCTTGAAATTTTCCTTAGAATTTAATTAATGCAATATGTGATAATAAAACATGCAACATAAATAACTTAAATTGAGTACATAATCTAACTAAGTGTGGGCAATTTTTTTAAGACACCTAACCGCGGTTTTGCTTTTATCTGTGTCGCATGTATGCACCGTTCTTCCACATTTTTTCTTTAGTTGATTCAGTCAAACACCTCGCTAATTTTGATTAAAGTTTTATTCATTTCCACAGAAGCGGATCTAGCCTTTAGGTGACACCAGGGTAAGATATTTTTGTGGACCAGTAGGTAGTTGTTCAGGAACAGGGGCTTCTTTCAACAATTGATATTTCCTTCGGGACGTATATGTTGATGGAATTTCTTCCGCCGCTTCGTCAATTGTAACTCCTTGTTTCTCCACTAACTTGGAAATTTGCTCCGTTTTTCTCCACACAGTGGCTTCTTCTACACGATCCCTTAAAAGCGGATGTTTCGTTTCTATATTTAGTTCTACAAAAGCTAGACTCGGATTTCTAAATTTTGACATTTTGACATTAAGCGTCAAACTGACATTAGCTGGTGGTTTTATTATTATTCAGAACTAATAATACGCCTGTTTTTTTGCGATCTTTTTCTAATGAAATGAGATGAGTAATGTGACGTCGTATTGAACCTTCGCTGAACAGAGTATAGAATCAATACCTTGTGAGTACATTTTTTTGTGAAATTAAGATTTTTGTGTCATCACATTATTATTTTTTTCCCGCCTTTGACAATAGCTCATGAGTGCTAGACTGATAGAATGCCTCATTTTCTATTGGTCTAGCACTTGTGAGCTATTGTCAAAGGCGGGAAAAGCATATTACTAAGGTGATGAGGCAAAAATATCAATTTCACATAAAATTGTACTTACGAGGTATTGATTCTAGGCCATCAAAATCATGAATATTGCAACTTTTTTTTAACACAATTTGCAAAATTTGTGGTTGACTAAACTATCCTGCACCAACTAAATGTGCATTGTATATGTGTGTAGGAAGTCAAATCAAAGTCCCAGATTGTCGAAAACCCTTCAGTGATGCATCCAATAAAGATGGAAACTCCCATTAAAAAGGAAGCAAAACTTCCTCCAGCTTCCCCTGTAAAGGCAACATCTGATGAGGAGGATGAGTTGGATGTAATTTATGAGTGTAGCATTTGCAAAAAGAATTTCAAAACAACACAAGGAGTGAAGAGGCACATCAGCATAAATCACTCCACACCCAAAGTTAAGCCTCCAAGTGCCGATGAACTGTCATTTTCTTTATGTCAGTGTTGTGGGGAGCCATCTGACTCTGCTCACACTGTATGTAAAGTTATCTTTTTTCTAAAGAAAGCAAGTGACATCTTGATTTGTAGCTGGGAGATTTTAAATGTGAAGAATGTCACAAGCTATTCAGCTTACGAAAAGCTTTGGAAAGGCACCAATGTATTGAGCACTCGGTGGATGGAAAGCATGAGTGCTATGAGTGCTCAAAGTTGTTTATAAGTAGGTGCATTGTAAATTTACGTGCGCCAATGGCAAAATACAAAATTCTCTTCCAGGCAAAGAATCGCTTATTGATCATGTGAGAGTGCATCCCCTAAAATCCGTCAAGTGCGAGGACTGTGGCAGGGAGTTTTCGCGTAAGTTCCATTTGGCACGGCACATAGGGCATACCGGATGCATGGGGGCCCTGAAAAAGGTGTACGACTGTCGGGTACGGTCCACAATTGTGAGTTAATTTTGAGAAAAATTTTTAAATGTGACTTTTAGGTGTGCTTTAAGTCGTTTAGTCGAAAGGATAATTTAGCGGAGCATCTCAGAGGTCACGCGGGCATCACAAAAAAACGTAAAAAGCCACTTACTTGCGAGTTTTGTATGAGGGAGTTTAGCGCTGTAGGTCTGCTGCAGATCCACGTGCGCACCCATACGGGTAAGTTGGCGTCATCTTTTGAATAATTCGCTTATACAATTGTTTTTGATTAATTGTATTTTTAGTTTAGTTAAATAGGTGTTTAGTCGGGCTCTTTTCAGGGTAAATTATTATTCTCAGTAATTTTACTGGGATTAGTGCACAATGCCGTTTCCAAAAAAAAAAAGAAATTACCGGGACGTTTCTTTTTGCAAATTCGGAGTTCAGTTTGAATAATTTCAGTATTTCAGACACCAAATTCCTAGTTTAGTTAACTAGCTGTTTTGTCCCGTTGTCCGTGCCCTTTGCAGGGTAAATTAATATTCTCAGTAATTTTACTGGAAATAGTGCAAAATTCGGTTTAAAAAAAAGAAAAATATGTATTGGGATGTCTCTTACTGTTTCTAACTTGGGGTTTGAATTTTTCCAGTACAATTTTTCTATCTATTGGCCTCTAAATTCCTAGTTTAGTTAGTTAACTAGGTATTTTGTTTGAGCCCTTTTCAGGGTAAATTAATATTCTCCGTAAGTTTACTGGAGAAAGGGTGAAATTTGTTTTCCAAAGAAAAAAAAAGTTCCAAAACATTTCTAATTGTTGCGAACACGAGATTCTAATAATTCCAGTATAGTTACATTTTTAAATAAAAGTAAGTGGTAAAACCCAAAAGTATGCAGCTGTAGTAAAAAAAACTATTTATTTGTTTGACAAATAAACACAAAAACAATCCGTCCGCTGTTAGCCTCTAACATTTCCCTATAGCTCACAATTATCGTTTTATTCTTTTAGCTTTCGGAGCATCAATAAAGAATTAGGTTAAACTTGACTGACAGAGGTCTCTGTTTTTCGAACAATTTTTTTTTTGTGGGGGCCGCGACCCCGGGACGAGAAATCTTCCAATCTTCTCGGCAAGACACCGGACAGCCCTGCTCTGCTGTCCGGTAGTGTGGGATTTTTACCCACTAAAAAACCTGGTTTATGCTTGGGGATTCCGGTGGCCTATAAATCCCTGGTCTGCTACCGGCAGTCTTCTCTGGTGCACGCTCTTTCCTGTTTCCATATCTGATAGCCTCGTCAGCTTGGCATGACATGTCTTGCGGGAGATGTGGCCCTTGCTTTTCAGGGCGGTTTTTTGCGTCTCTGCTGTCGCTTTACTCTGCAGCTTGATATGGTAGGTGGTGCCGTGGCCGCTTCCAGGGTTGCCCTGATGCGGTATCCGGCTCGTATTGAACCAAAGCCGGCAGCAGGTCGTCTGGATGTGTTTCAGCGCGTCGAAAGGTCTTCTCAGCTTTGACTATCATGAAGTCGCGCACTGTTTGCCATCGCAGATTAGCACGAATTTCTTCGTTACTAATGTACCATGGGGCATTTACCGCCATACGGAGGTAAATGTTTTCAACGCTTCCACCCTTGAGAGGTGGGCCTCCGCCGCACTCCCCCTTGAGACCGATCCATATGTTAGGATCGGCCTCATGATGGCTTTCAGCTAGGGATGCCCACAAAATATCGATATATCGAAGAGCGTTCGTGTCGTGACGTGACGTGTGCGTGTGTCAATTGTCAATATCAAGCAAAGTCTACCCGTCGACTCCAGGGCACTTATTCTATAGAAAGGTGTGAAAGTGAAAATGAAAATCTCTGACCAATGGAATTGGTCAATAGATTTTTTTGACTAATCAAGGTTGTCAAAATTTTCAATCTCACTTTCACAACTTCCTACAAAATGAGGCTCCTGCAAGCTCCATTTCAGATAGAGTCCATTTCAAACAGATATTCATCTATTAAGCTGAGAAATTGACATATAAATGATACATTTACGAATCTGTCAATTCCTCAGCCAGCTAGATGAATATCTATTTGAAATGGACCATAGTATATTACATCTGGAAAGACCCTCCTGTTTTATAGTTTTGGTCCCCCTTTTTAACAATGGTCCTATCAAAAATGGCGGCGATTTCCTCAAAAAAAAAACAGGATCAATTTTAAATTTTAGAGAAATATCACCATTTGTTGGTTACCTTCAGTCGTATCTCTATGGTCTACTCCATAAATGACATTTAGTGGTCAGTCAGCTGTCACTTTTGTCAGGAATGAGCGAAGTTAGTTGTCACCTTGTCACTATTTTTTTATTGGTATTTGCGCGGCACCAAATTCTGCTGTTCAGTTTCAGTTTGTCTATTGTTATGCAAACTGACCTCTCTATTTGCATATGAGTTCATGCGTGGAAACGTGGCAACTCTGTAAGCCATTTTTCGAAGCTTTTAAGCTTTAATCTTATGGAAGTTTTTTTCTATTTTTCGGTTTTCTAAATAAACCAGACCCATAAGGCCCTAAATGCACATATGGTTGCAATAATTTTATTTTCGTCAAGAGCATTTCCTTTGTTAGTGTTGGACAGGCACTTTCACAATTTCTTGGGAATTCCGGCCATAAAACATGGTCACTACAATTGCCCTTCTTTTTTGACCGGCAAAGGCGCCCTTTCAATGGTTTATGGCCCTTGAAAGAATTTCAGACCTGTACGTGACCCAAACAATAGTTTGGTAATTAAAGCGTTTTTGCAAATATCGTTAATTGAAATTAAAAGCGCATTCTCTCAGCAGATAGAGCTTTTAATTTCTGATCCTTTGATTGTAAATTTGAGCAATTAATGTCTTAATTGACTGGGCCAGGAAATTAACGGTCAATTTAAATAAAAAGCTTTAATTGTCAATTAAACTATGTCATGTGAGATGTCATTTGAAAGAGCATAATTTATTCTATTTAATGATCACATTTTCAATTTTCTTTTTCCAGCACATTTTCCAAAAAAGCTCATTTTCTAAATTTATACCCGTGTTATACGAAGCGCCATATAATCGCCACTGGTCAGGGTGGTATCGATTTTTTCGGCAGTACCTTCTCGGGGATGAGACGTACCGAGGGGGTGGCGAAAGAAGAAGATCTTCGACACTCGAAAGAAAAAGACGCGTTTTGAACTCAATAGAGTTACGATTTAAAAGCGACGATTAACCGGGAAGACAAAAAAGTTCGAATTTTACCGCGAGAAAAGTCCTTGGCTCCGCCGTTCTGATTATCGCCAATTCGTAATTTTTTCCCCTTTGTGAATCCCGTTTTTATGTCCGCCGCGCTAATTATTTTTATCTTTAATTAGTGCCAAAACAATTACACCGCTCATTGCCCGCCTACGAAAAGTTTCGTGGAGTGTTTTTTCGGTTGTGCCACATAGTGTCAACCCACCTCTGCCCTTTTCTTGAATAGGCCATTTTCTTGCAGATAGCGGATACTTTGCAGACGCAGGAGACTACCGGCAATTAAGTATTTGTAGAGTAGTTGTAGAAGTTGAAACTTTTAGTTTATTATAGTAGTGTTGTGCTCTCCATAATATCGAGGATCCCAGCTATTGGCCGAATTCCTTTCTCTTCTACACTGCGTCGTTAGTTTAGTTTTCTTTGTTGTGTTTTTCCAATATAGTAAGAAATCGTGTACCCGTCAAACACGTTTCTGGGGACCACTGAGCTTGTTGCAATAAGTTCACGTCCGCCGCTATTTTATTTCAGATCCTGAGAAAACTAAGAATTGTCTTTTTTAATTTTTTTTTTCTTTCTTAATTACGATTCAATTAGTTTTTTTTTTGGCTTTTTGCAGGTTTTTGTCTTAAACCATAAAACCTTGCTGGCATCTCTAAAACAATAAAATTTTATATTATTTAAATTAGCGACCTAAGGGACAATAGATCCTTTCCAAGAGTTGGGTCCCCCTTGCAGCGTGGTAAAAGAGATTTGGCGCAAGAAGATGCGTTGGACTTAGAACATCCACGTAGTCGAATCTCCTCCGCAGACACGGCGGCAACACGGCAGCAGCCGCGAACACAGCCGCCCCCACGCAACGACTACCGATTAAACGGATTAATACGGATTATTATTATTAGCGGGGGGGACACTGCGCGACACTATGTTGTACAGTTCTTAGCTTCTTAGGAAAGCATTGTTGTTTTCGATATATATCGATATTTTTTGACGATATATCGAATGCCGATACTGATATATTTCTAAAATATCGATATTAAAAATATCGATGTTTTCTTATGTTTTGCACATCCCTACTTTCAGCAGCAGGAGCTTTCCCCTCACGGGCAGATGGCTTCTTCGGTTGAGTAGGGGCTATAGCAAGGCCATAGCCCCATTAGCTTTGGCAGTGGCGACCCTGACATGGGGGACCCAAGTCAGCCCTTTATCCAAAGTTACCCCCAGATAAATGGTCGAGTCTTGCCACGGCACCTCGATGCCATCGATCACAAGTTGATCCGGGATGGCATCGCGACGTCTACCTATCAGGATTGCCTGGCGCTTGATTGGATTGATCTTAATCCTCCAACGTACCAGCCACTCCTGGAGGTCGTCTAAAGCTAGCTGCAGATTCCGTCCCACTACATCTTTTCTCCGATCTTTGGATAAAAGAGCCGTGTCGTCGGCATAGAACGCTATAGCGTAGTCCTTGGTGTTCTAGGAATATGCGGTGACAATACCGACCCTTGGGGGACACCTGCCTAGCGCTCTGGGCGCCGACAGGGAGGATCCGACCCTTACAACCACTGTCCGGTCTGTAAGGTAACTGTCAATAAGTCGGCAAATGTTTGCCGACAAGCCTAAGTTACTCAGCTAAGTTACACGCACGTTCTACGTCCAGCAGGACTAATCCAGAGGTCAGTCTGGAGTTCCTGCTTTCTACAACGTTCTCAACAGTTTTCAGGACCTGCAATTCTGCCGAATGCAGCCCTCAAAAACCGTATTGTTTGACGGGCACGACGTTTAGGCGTGTACACTCGTCTTGGAGTCGCCTCAGGATAATATCTTTCCATATTGACCGCGCGGTTTTTGCACCCGCGCTGAATTGTGGATAACTTCAGAGCCTGCAGCACGTCCTTCTCGAATACCTGCAGGGCACCCTCCAGCTGGGCCACATCAGCAATAATCGGGAAGGTCGCATGTATCTTAAAATGCTCTTGAAACCGTTTCCAATTAGTGTGCTTGGAGCGAGTTTTGACTTCGGCATTCGCTTCAAGGGTCAGTCTTATTGGATTGTGATCCGAGGTACCTTCATTCACCGTCACCAACTCCAGTCAGAAGCGGACGTTCCTCAACACCGCGATGTCAAGTACGTCCGGTCTGCCGCCTTCGCAGAGTTCCATTGTAACCATTAGCACACTATAAGGAATATATAACAGTAGCGTCACTCTACCACGTGACCGATCCTCGCTAACAATTCTTGCCTTACTCCGCCTCAGATTTCGGCTAAAGTAACAAAAGTTTGGCCACTTTACGCCACCAGCCTATACTGAATACATTGCCCATATAGCGATTTCATGCTCGAACGCACATGGCGGCAAAACGCTTTTGTATTCGGAATTTCTATGATGTTTCCTAGAGTGACGTTACTGGTATATATTCTCTATACTGTGCCATTAGCGATTCAAAATAAGGGTTGGGCAAAACTGGACATTTTAAAAGTCAGGAAAATTACCGGAAAGTTTCCTGAAATTTTTAATATATTAATGAGTATTCAACTTTTAAACTTATATTGCAAGCTTTCAATCTTTCATATTGTTGCGAACTCGGGGTGCAATAATTCCAGTGTAACGATTTAACACGAAAACACTATTTATTTATTCCACAAATACACACGACTACTAAATAACTCGCTACTTTAACACTTTATAGCCTTCTAATATCGTTTCGTACTTTAGCTTACTTATAGCTCGCTTAAAATAAGACTACTCTCCTGCGCGCTTATACGCTTTTTATATACAATCCTAAAATTACAGAAAAACCTAGAAAGTTCTTTATAAGAATTCTTGAATAATCTCACATAAAAAAAACGGTTGTAAACAACTGCCTTCTAGATTAAGCCAGACGAGCAATAAATCAGTCGTGTCAGCCATGACGCAGCGCGGATAGGTCGCGAAGCTCCACCAACCAACACGCTCCCATGCGTTGCCCCGCCTCCCATGCGGCGTTGCTGCGAATCGTAACAATATTGTTTTGTTGTCTCGGATTTTTGTCATTATCGAAACATGAAGTTTCCCTTCTTTTGAGTAAACTAATAACTATAATTGATGAACCAGCTACTGGCCGCCAGATATCGCTTCGGTGACATAAACGAGTATTCAATTTTTAAACTTAAATTGCAAGCTTTTAATCTCTTGTATTGTGTCTCGGATTTTTTTCACTATCGAAATATTAAGTTTTCCTTCTTTCACATAAGCTGATAACTATAATTGTAACACAGCTACCGACCGCCAGATGTCGCCTCGGATGCCACCATGCCGATACTGTCAAGCCACCATGCCGAGACATACGTCCATGCCGATATTGTCAATTATCAATAAAACCTACTTTTTTTAAGCCAGTTATCGTGTCCTCTTGTCATTGTTACTTACTCTTGATAATGAGAGTTTTTTTAACTTCGTTGACCAAATAACTTGACTTCAGGACGCTTATTCTATAGGAAAGAGTGAAAGTGAAAGTGAGAATTTTGACAACCTTGATTGGTCAAAAAATTCTGTTGACGAATTCCATTGGCCAGCAATTCTCACTTTCACTCTTTCCTATAGAATAAGCGTCCAGATGTCATGTGACGTCAATTCTCCAGAAGTAACGCCGTATTTTTTTGGAATAGGAATACCACCAAAAAGTGGAGCCACGGGCCAAAACTGAAAATGTAAAACAGGGTGTCTAATGTCTAGGTGTCAGTGGATATACCAGCACGTTGTCGTTGACCTCACATATAGCGGAATTTGGTTAAAAGCGGAACGGAGCGTAATTTGACAGTTGAATTTAAACCAATCAGATAAAGCTAAAATAGGAATTGACATGTGTAACGACATTATTGACATTTCTGCTCCGTTCCGTTCCGCTGTATGTGACGGCGGCCTGATTGGTGATTTTATTTAAAATAATTTGTTATAAATAATACTCTTTTATTTATAACGTATTAAGCCGTCACCATTAAATATAATATCATCCATTCCACATTGGAAAGGGTAAAAAAATCCCTAAGATTATTTTTTCACGTGCAATAAAAAATTTGTAAAGAATTTGCCAGGAATAAAATTCGATTTGCCAGTCATTGCCAGGAATTTCAGACGATATTTGCCAGTAAAATCCCAACTTGATCTGGCAACCCTGAGTATGTGTAACAACCTGTAAAGGGCCGTTAAGGGTCATGTTGATAATTGCAAATAACTAAATAACTAATACATGCGCACGTGCAGTAAACTGTTAGTTTAAACTGGCAAATGCCTGCAGCAAGGCTTGCGACAAAGGAGCATTACCGTACGCAAATAGCCGAAAGTGTTTTTTGTCTACAAAGCTAGACCCGGTGGATATTATTCAACAGATTTGCAATGCGAATAAAAATTTTTATTTTGTTGTTGTTTCATTTCAAGAAAACTAGTTGATAGTTATTATACAATTCATTTTAAAGGTGAAAAACCGTACGGTTGCGACGTTTGCGAGAAAAAGTTTCCATCGTCCGGATCTCTGAAGAAGCACCGGCGCAAACACACCGGCGAAAAGCCCTACACTTGCAACGAGGTATTTCAAGCGACGTTGCCACACTTGTAGCCCTTTTCTATCGATATTTATTGCAGTGCGGCGTTAAATTTGGGGCCAAGGAGACGCTGAATCGGCATTCGCGCATCCACTCCGGAGAGAAGCCACATAAGTGCAAATTCTGCGGCAAGGTAAGTAGTGTTCATTTGAAAACGACACCTAGATGGCTGTAAAATGTCAAAAGATAAAGATGAAGGAACGAAAGTCCATTTGTTTTAATTATGTCGTCCTTTTCTGTCAAAAATTAATAGCCTTGTAGATAATGTTTTCTAATGAACACCCCGTATAATTTCCGCCTTCACAATTTAGAAGTGCCTACCCTTTGAAAGACTCGCTCTTTGGTGATATGATAACTCGAATTTTAGAGTTTTATACAACCGTCGCAGTTGCGGGCCCACATTTTCCATCACACTGGCGAGAACGCTTTCACCTGTCCGCACTGCGGTCGATCGTTCAACCGTAAACTGCGCCTCACCACTCACATGAAGTTTATGCATGAGGGGGCGGAGCCTCTGAACTGTCCCCAGGAGGGGTGCACCAAGACGTTCTTCCGCAAGGAGGACGTCCAACGGCACATGTTGACACACACCGGGGAAAGACGTAGGTGGTTTTTGTGTACACATTATTCACTAAATCAACTGTTTTCATTTGTACTCTACGTCACAGTTTCAATTGCATCTTCTGGGTGTTGTGATTGTTGCAGCGTTTAAGTTGTCGCGCGTTAACGTCGTCGGGATTTGTAATTCTGTTTCTGCAGGGTTGCTATTTTGCTTTGGTTCCTGTCCTTGTAGCGATGCGTCCATACAGAGACGCGAGGAATTCAGAGGCAGCGCGGTTGCGCGATTCGATAGAGGGGGAATGATCAAAGACGAGTTATTTAGTCTAAGAGAGTAAGGAGAGAGTTGAGGCATCGAAAGTGAGTCAGTAATCGCGATCAGAGCCGCAGAAAGTCGCGGATTGCGAGTCAACGACTGCTCCAACTCGATCACTTCCGAATCGGTGTTCTCAACTGTAAACAATGGGCAGCCCGAGCAAGAGCGCTCGTATTGGTCTTTTGGCTCCATTGTTCTTACTAGCTATTTACTTCTAGTTATAACATAGCACAGAAAATTAATAAGAACAAATTACTTCAATCTCAAGTTATCAACCGGCCAACAGTTTGAATTTTATAAAGTTAATACTTCTAGTCAGTAAAAGGTTGGCACTACCGAAGGAGAAGTTTCAGCTGCACTCATCTGGCCGTTCAAAATTAATTCCCTCAAACCCAGGTCAATTCAAAGTCAAATATTAGCAAAGTTAAGCTGAATTTATTAAATAAAAGAAAAATTCGGTAGCAAAATGTGTGTAAACAAATGTCAACCGTTTCGAGATTAATATCGTCTTAGCGAATTATCAGAAAAATCATAAAAAGTAATGTTGTTTCAACCTTTTCGTGAGCGCAACTCCCCTCAAGTCTCAACACTAACAAACCAGGTATCTAACTACTTAGTTTGGATTAAAAAGGTACGTTAAACACACTAAAATAAAACTACGACCGACTAATAATTATCAAGATTAGCCCCTTCAATAAAATTAGAAATATGTGAAGGAAAATTAACATTGATCTCAGATCATAATATCATATATCCAGTAGTAGTCAGCGTTACGTATGAATTTTAATCAATTCAAAAAAAACCTTAACTCTAGACACTTTGTCCAATTTAAAAGCGAGGTATAACGATATCTGCAAAATGTATAGTCTTCACTGGTTAAAACGGTCAGTGTTGATCACTTGAATGAGTAAAAAAAAACTTATCTGGATGCGATTAAACCAGAGTGATAAGATTTCTACGTGGTCGGCTCTATGCTACGTATAGTTTATTTATATCGGGGGAGTTTCGGTCCCAAAAAATTTAGATACGAAGGCCAACTTGGCTGCTGTTCGTCATGTAGAGGCAAAACAAAATCTTACAGCTATCTGACCTTGATTAGTGAAGAATCTGTGAAGAAGCCAACAGGTGTGCAGTTGTAGCTTAGTGTTTACTATCTAACGGCTCGCAAGGATTACGTCCATCCAACACTTCAGCAGGGCCAGCAGCTTGTTTTTACGGCGAATCTGCCAGGAAAACCGGCCACAGTCCACAGTTGAGCACTTTAGCAACTTTCCACGCCAGGGAAATCTCTTATCATCAATTCCCGATGCCTCAGTTCAATTAATTTCTTTTATTGATTGGCCAAATAGAGAAAAAATCTATAAAATCGACTGTTGAGAAAACACGTGGGGCCGTCGGACGTGACGTCACCTGACCTCCTCTTCTCACTTCCGCCGAGCTGGCGCGAACCAATCACCGGGCGCGATTTCTCCCGCCGTGATTTGAATAATGATAGACTTTCTTGACCAAACGCGGTGCGCGCAGGATGCTTAGTAGGTACAGTAGGGTGTCTCACGGGTTAGGGCGCCATCTATTATTGAGACGTCGCATTGTTTTTTGATGAAACCCTTGTAGGCGATAGGGCGTTACACGACAAAGTGTAACGTTGAAGGGGAAGAAAAGGCTCGTATACGTCGTGCAAGTTTAATTTAAAATTCTTTTGGCGGACCGGTTTCGGCTCTATGCCATCCTCAGCGCCCAAAATCTGACGAGCAATTTTGGCTAGTTAAAAAAGCCTGTATAAAGTTAAAATTTATTACTTACTCGTCTTTATTATATTGTTAAGTTTCTGTTGCATCTTCAGTGTATTGTGAATGTTGCATCATTCAAGTGTGACGTCAGCGACAAGTGTTCTGTGACGTACTGTACAAATTATTCACTATATCTCCTACAATTATTTGTTTTGATTTGTACTGTACATCATAGTTTCGGTTTCATCTTCAGCGTCTTGTAATGTTGCAGCGTGCAAGTGTGACGTCTGCGACAAGGTGTTCCGTGACCTACTGTACAGATTATTCAATATATCACATACAATTATATCTTTATTAACTGTATCGTTTATATTTATATTTTTTAATTTGTACTGTACGTCACAGTTTCGGTTGCATCTTCAGGGTGTTGTGATCATTGCAGCGTTCAAGTGTGACGTCTGCGACAACCAGAATTGACTGGTTGACTAGCCTGTCCTGATGTACTGTACAGATTATTCACTATATCACCTACAATTACAAATTTTGATTGGTACTCTACGTCACAGTTTCGACTCTTTTGCATCTTCAGTATGTTGTGATTGTTGCAGCGTTCAAGTGTGACATCTGCGACAAGGCGTTCGGGGTGCGATCGTCGCTCAGAACGCACCAAAATATACACAAGAAGGAGCAGCCAGTGGCGTGCGAAGTGTGCAATCGCGCGTTTATCCGGAAGGATTGTCTGATACGGCACATGAGGGCGAGACACAGGTGATGATCCTGAATAGGGACACGAACGATACTATCAAAATGTCCATATTTTCAACTCATAAGTATCGATATTTGGCACCGACCTTGTTGTGTCGATATTTTTGTGGTATCGATACTTTTAACCGTATCGAAGGGTTTTTGACAAGTAACAGGACTGACAGGTGATGAGTATGAGGTTGACAGTCGATCACCGGTTTACTACTCTATTTTCTGTTTATTTTTATTTTACTTTTTTATGTATTACATATTACATAATTCTGAATCATGTCGCCAAGATCTCTGATTATTTTTTGTTGGAATAGACCATAAGAGTGCCAAGTGCAAACAGTACAATAAATCAATACAAACTTAGAGAAAACCTCTAACTTGTCGGCAGCCTTTAGACCGGCAGCCAAAAAAACTGTAACATTCCAAATGCATTCTTTTGTTTTTCAAATATCGTTTCTGAGTGAGTATCGATACTTAGCTAACGATTTTCAGTGAATATCGATCTTTTTATGTCGATGCTATATCGATACTTTCTTTCGATATCGTGTCCCTAATCCTGAATGTAATAATATTTTTTTGGGAAGTTTCTCAAGCTGACGGATGTTTAGGGACCTTCTGGAGGACATAGTGGCCAACGCGGAGAAGAAGCGTCTGCAAAACGAACTGCTACGTGCCCTGGCCGAGTCCACTGATAAGGATTTTATCAAAGAAACCACGGTGTGGAACGAACTTAGTTTGACAGGTAATCGACCCAAACTTGGGCGGGATCGCAAAGTAGTTGCCAAGATACTGCTGCTTTTAGAATCGATCAAAGAACTTTTGAGTCTGTTGGTCGACGAGGAGTGTCTCAAAGAGTTCGGTCATCCCGAGGCGCCCGTGGACAAGGTGTTGGAATCGGTTATACGGCGATGTGGCCACACTCCGGCTGAAGAAACCACTTTCGACTATATCAACAAAATGCGCGAAAACGCCAAACTACTTTTCACGGTAATTTCCTCTAAATATATCGTGATGGCGTTAGAAATCGGCGCGTTTTTCAGGTCGTAATCGACGATAAAGCGGTGAAAGAGTTGCTGAACAACAAAACCGTGGACGAGGTGATCGTGCACGTGCTGAAACTGGCCCGCAAACAGGCCGACGGTACTTTGACTGAGGATGACATCGAAGTGAAACCTTTAATCGAGGATGTCAAGTCGCAAGAGAGCGATTCTAGAAACTCGGACGAGAGCGGCAATGAAGATGACCCGCTCGAGTATATGATGGAGGAAGTTGGCGCTGAGGAAACGGCGTTGGATTAAAAACTGACGGTCGCGGGATTGAAATATATTTTTGATAGGAAATTTGCGATATTTTAATCATGTGGTTGAAAAACAGGATTTGCTTTCTCTTAGAGATTTTTACAGAATAACTCAGGAATATCCGTCAAATCCCGACTTTAAACCTCAGGAGGGTTACGTAATTTTTAGAGCGGGGCACGGCGAAAAGTTTGCGTTTTGGAAACTTTCCAATATTGAAACATTCCACTTCGGAAACTTTCCGATATCGAAACTTTCCGGGAAGATAAGACGATTCGACGTGGGATGTTTACACGAAATGTTGCAAGGAAGTAGGACTGATTGAACTTATTTGTGCAGTCGGGATCAGAACGTTATGAATATGTTAAAAAAATTAATTTTATTAAAAAGTTTTTCGTGTCTTTCGGAGACGTGCAAATATATTTTTTCTACAAACGTCAAATAATGACGCATTTTACGGTTTCATTTGACAAACGAAAACCTAGCCTTTTTTGAGGATCAGAATGTGAGTGTACTTTTCCGCGCGTAACCCAGGACAGCAAGCGAAAAAGATTTTTTCGCTTGCTGTCAATAGCAACTACCACCACTCAACCAATTATTAAAAACGTCATTGTCACTTTGATTTAAATTTTCAGATTGTGTTTTCAGTAATGCTCAGTTGTGATTCACATTATTTGAAATTGATCGTTTGAAGAAAAAACGTTGTATGCATTACGAGCAGAAAGTAACTTTTTTGCTCTCGAGTGATTGCCGCTCTCCGCTTCGCGTCGCGCGGCAAACTTCACTCTCCGAGCAAAAAAGTTATACTTTTCGCTCTTAATACATAAATAACTATTTCATTGGTTTATAATGTTTTCTTTTTTTATTTTTCTTTATTAAAGTTTCCGGAAACTTTCAGAAAATTTTCTGAAACTTTCCGGTAATTTTTCCAATGTTTAAAATTTCTAGTTTTGTCTTTTATCCGATCTTAAAGTGACTTTACTTACGTTTTAACCGAAGGTTCAATAAGCTGGAATCCAAGGTCACTATGGTACGCGACAAGATGCATTTTTTGCTGGTTTTTATAGTTTATGCTTTGGAAATAATAAATAAATAGTTATAGTGTTTATTGTGCCGTCGATTGCACATAACTCAACCAGGAAGTAAAAAAAGTAACTTTTGCAAGGTTTTCGGAAACTTTCCTGTCATTTTTCCGATGTTTAAATGTCTACTTTTGTCTTTTGTTCAACCCTAAATTGGTTTTTCTTACGCTTTAACCCAAGATCCAATGAGCTAGTATCCAAGGTCACTAGTATACAGCAAGGTGCATTTTTCACTGGTCTCCTTAGTCTACTGCTTTAAAAATATAAATAATGAATAAGTAGTTTATAATGCCGTCGATTACACATAACTCACAGAGAACTTTTAGAAACTTTCCGGTAATTGTCCCGATGTTCAAAATTTCTAGTTTTGTCTAACTAGAAGTAACCTAAATTGATTTAACTTACGTTTTATCCCAATGTCCAACGAGCTAGTATCCGAGGTCATTAGTATGCTGCAAAATGCATTTTTACTGGTTTTCATAGTCTACTGCTTGGAAAAGAATAAATAAATAGTTTTATAATGTTTATTATTTTGTCGTTTGTTGCACACTGTCGCGCAGTGTGCATGTTTATTGTTTACTACAAAACCTGCAAAACGCCAAAAAAAAACTAATTGAATAGTAATTAAGGAAGAATAAAATTAAAAAAGATAATTCTTAGTTTTCTCAGGAATCTGAAATAAAATAGCGGCGGTCGTGAACTTTTCGCGATAAGCTCAGTGGTCCCCAGAAACGTGTTTGACGGGTACACGATTTCTTACTAAATTGGAAAAACTACAACAAAGAAAACTAAACTAACGACGCAGTGTAGAAGAGAACAGAATTCTGCCAGTAGCTGGGATCCTCGATATTATGGTGAACAAAACACTACTATAATATACTAAATGATTCAACTTCTACAACTACTCTACAAATACTTAATTGCCGGTAGTCTCCTGCGTCTGCAAAGCATCCGCTATCTGCAAGAAAATGGCCTATTCAGGAAAAGAGCAGAGGTGGATTGACACTAGATGGCGCAACCGAAAGAACACTCCACGAAACTTTTCGTAGGCGGGCAATAAGCGGATTAATTGTTTTGGCACTAATTAAAAATAAAAATAATTAGCGCGGCGGACTTAAAACGGGATTCAAAAAGGGGAAAAAATTACGAATTGGCGATAATCAGAACGGCGGAGCCAAGGACTGACTTTTCTCGCGGTAAAATTTGAAAGGGTCCTGCCGAAAAAATCGATATCACCCTGACCAGTGGCGATTATATGGCGCTTCGGACAACGCGGACATAAATTCAGAAAAAGAGCTTTTCTGGAAAATGTGCTGCAAGAAGAAAATTGAAAATGTGATCATTGGACAGAAGAAATTATGCTCTTCAAAATGACACCTCACATTGACAATTAAAGCTTTTTATTGAAATTAAATGTTAATTTCCTGGCTCAGTCAATTAAGACATTAATTGCTCGAATTTACAATCAAAGGATCAGAAATTAAAAGCTCTATCTGCTGAGAGAATAAGATTTTAATTTCAATTAACGATATTCGCAAAATCGCCTTAATTACTAAACTATTGTTCGGGTCACGTACAGGTCTAAAATTCTTTCAAGGGCCATAAACCATTAAAAGGGCGCCTTTGCCGGGTAAAGTAGGGCAATTGTAGGGTATCATGTTTTATGGCCGGAATTCCCAAAAAATTGTGAAAGTGCCTGTCCAACACTAACAAAAGAAATGCTCTTGACGAAAATAAAAATTATTGCAAACATATGTGCATTTAGGGCCTCATGGGTCTGGTTTACTTAGAAAACCGAAAAATAGAAAAAACTTCCATAAGATTAAAGCTTAAAAGCTGCGAAAAATGGCTTACATAGTTGCCATGCTTCCACACATAAACTCATATGCAAACCGAGAGGTCAGTTTGCATAACAACACATAACTCAACCGGTAAGTAAAAAAAAGAAAACTTTCAGAAACTTACGGTAATTTTTCCACTGTTCAACATTTTTACTTTTGTTCAACCCTAAATTGATTTTACTTACGTTTTAATTTAACCCAAGAGTCATTTTCGTTTCGCTCCGGTTCTGGTTCTGGTTGACATAAAAACGACAGACCAACTAATTTTCAACCAATCATCTTCGTTAAAAATCAGCTGGACTGTCATTTTGATGTCAACCAGAACCGTTGTGAAACGAAAATGACTTATGTCTAACGAACTAGTATCCACAGCAATGTCCTACGTGATATGTACAGAGCGAACCTTAGAAAATGTAAACCAGAGGAAGTAGGATACGACGCCGGCGTCTGTTACCAGTTTGCTCCAATCTGTCAAGTGTGAAAATGCCAGTGACGTAGCATTGGTATTGTAGCACATACGAAAATATTTTATTAAAAATAATAATGGAACTAAATTACTATTTGTAAAATTAGTAATATTATACATAATATTATTAGCAAACATCGACTTACTATTAAATAAATAAAAATAATTGTGAATTAATAGTCGTTGATAACCCTGGAATTACATCTCCTGCGCCCCTGGAAAAACTGCTCAAAAATTTAAATAAAAAAACTGTCTAGAAGTTACAGGATTCGAAACATATTTCCCAAAATAGCATTATTGAGTTCACCGCGGTATATACTAAATCATGTTTTGAAGATTTGGATGTAAAATAACTGGTTTTAGAGTTATTTGAAATAATTTTATTGTTGCTGAAAAACGCCATTATCTGTTTACCTGTAAAACGTAACTCCAGGCTCCTTTGTATAGCCGCTGCTTTTAAAACCGTAATCTGCACATCCCACCATTGTAAACTACACAATTATTTACATTATTAGTCTTGCAAAATGCAATTTATTGCAGAAAAACACATGGCCAACGAAATGTTTGGTTTTCGCCTTGGACATGGCGTCTCATCATTTTTGATAACAGCTGCCCATATAGCGGAGAATTGCGCGCGTGGATTCCATTAGTTTACATTTTCTGAGGAGCAAACAAATGCCGATATTTTCCTAAAAATTGTTCAATTTTTTTGCCGGATGTCCGCCATTTTAAGGTTTCCATGACGTAATGTTTTTGTATTGTCAGCGCACGTCATGCAAGTGGTTTATGGTTTTTGTTGGGTTAGAAGTTAAGTGTTAGAAAACTTTGGTGCTAGGTCAGCTTAAGGCTAGGAACCCTGGTGCTCTAGCTACGAGATGGATATTAGTTCGACAATTGTTTTGCAATAATTTGACGTAAGAAGACGTGACGTCACTTTCGGCGGATACCGCCACAATTTTTAAGGTTTCCACTGCTAAAAAGGCAAGCCAAAACTGTAAAACCGGAAGGGCTCTCCAGATGTAATAATATATTAGCTCGTTGATCTAAGGATTCTAAGGTCATTGTTTTCTAAGGTGGGGTCCACACTGTAACACCTAGCATAACACTATACACTAGATCTTGATTTAACATTTAACTGTGTTTTATCCACTTTTAAGTTAGGAATTATGAACATGAACTCAAACTCAACGTACAGCGAAAAAGAGGACAATAAATGAAAAAAAAACTGCAAAGGAGGAGGTTTTGGTAATAGTAAGTATCTATATAATATAGTATCGTCAGGTCAAAGTTCCAGAAATACATAAAGTTAAATTATTCGTGCGTTAGTGGAAAAGTTGCGCGTGGCGCCCTCTCTGACTAAGGTCTAATAAATTCTGGGTAAAG
Source organism: Taphrorychus bicolor (assembly GCA_951812265.1). Classification (NCBI taxonomy): domain Eukaryota; kingdom Metazoa; phylum Arthropoda; class Insecta; order Coleoptera; family Curculionidae; genus Taphrorychus; species Taphrorychus bicolor. Next base: position 38,019,784 of record OX638299.1, on the reverse strand, counting down.
TTACGAATGGTTACGGTCAATGCCTTCTATGTGAAATGTGCCTAATGATTTTTGGGGAGATTGAGTGGGACGCCCTCTATAAAGGAGGGTCTTTTTTTTATGCTTTTGCTTTTATTGAAAACTGAAGATAATGTTTGTTTGTTTGCTGTTTATGGGTTTTGTCTAAGTGTATTAGAAGAAAATGTTAATGTTATCATTGTGTTGTATGTTAATTTAAAATCTTCATTACACATCGTTAAGGAATGCGCAAGCGTATGTTAATGCATTCGCATTCTTTGTCTTGTCTGTTTGGTCCCGAGTTCAATTCCTAGCTCTGATTTTTTTTATTTATGTGTTTATGGGCTGTGGGAAAAATGATATACACAATTCGCAAAAAAGTCCCTTAGAGTTATTTTCATAACACTTACTGCGCCGATAATCCATCCTGTGAACGAAACACTCTGTAAGTATTTTTTTATTTCGAATGTGAATTTCTATATTTCTAATATGGTCCATTTCAAATAGATACTCATCTAGCAGGCTGAGGAATTGACAGATTATTCCTATTTTTTCCATGTAAATGTCATCACAGTATAAAGAATAATACGGGGTGTTCATTATAAAACTTCATCTAGCAGGCTATCAAATTTCGACAGAAAAGGATGACATACGCAAAATAAATGGACTTTTGTTTCTCCATCCTTTTCTTTTGACATTTGACAGCCAACTAGATGAAGTTTTATAATGAACTTATTAATGTACATTATATCAGTATCGTCAGTTTGTGTCGGCACTTTTGATACATCCAAAACTAAAGCGTGCCGCGCCCGTCAATTTTCTCGAGTAGTTACGAGGGGATAAACACATGCCATGCACTGCCAAAGCATTGCCAAAACAGGGCAAAACCGGTTTGGTGGTGCACCGGCCGGCGGCCGGGCGGTCGCGGCAAGGGGAGGGGAGTTTCAATTTTTCGACCGACTGACGCTACTGATATAATGTATTATTTCTTATACTGTGATGTCATTTATATCATTTATATGTCAATTTCTTAGCTTACTAGATGAATATCTATTTGAAATGGACCCTATATTGGTGCACCATTGGTTCGAACAGTAGGTACCTGCCTACGCCTACACTTAAAAGACGAAGTCTTCGAAAAAAAAGCAGTATAACCTTGTAGTTATACATAAAGAAGGAAACAAATAGAAATAACTGCTTCGAGGGCTAATACCCCTACCGACATTGAATTATACCATTTGTTTGAAAGCTCATTTTTTTTTTACTTTATTAATTCGTTTTAACATATTTTTTGCTTTATAAAATGAGCTTTGAAACAAACAGTGTAATTCAATGCCGGTAGGGGTATTAGCCCTCGGAGTAGTTGTTTCTGTTTGTTTCCTTCTTAACAGCTGCAATATTTTTGGAAATATTGAAAGCAGATAAGTTTTCAATTTCCAATTAGTAAATATTGGCTTTTTGTATATTTTAAACTAAAAAGAGTTTTTTGCGAAAAAGCTAAACATTTTGATCACTAAAGATATATCATTCTAAAATAGAAACGACATCCGGATTGTTATGATTCTTGTTCACTATTTCTGTATAAACAGGGGGAATTCAGTATGTTTGACTACACTGTTTGTATGTCTCTAAAAGTACGGAGTGTTCAATATAAAACTTCATCTAGTTGGCTGTGAAATGTCAAAAGAAAAGAATGGAGAAACAAAAGTCCATTTATTTTGATTACGTCATCCTTTTCTGTCAAAATTTCATAGCCTGCTAGATGAACTTTTATAATGAACATCCCGTACTTTGACAAAGAGCTGTGTTTGGAGTGGTCAGAAGAGTCTACCAAATTGTACAACATTGTTTATTCTACCCATCTCTTTTTACATTACTATTACTACAAAGAAGATAAAATATCGGAGTTTCTTTACTTTATGGCGAAAGATATAGAATAAATTTAAAAGGATTCCGCCATATATTTTATTGGCCACAAGTTGTATCGCTGTGTTGGTGTCTAGTAATTAAAGGTCTCCGATTCTGATATTCCTATATTGTCATGTAGCAATCTGAATCCTCCGTTAAAATCCGTTTTGATCCTAACTCGTTCCAGTTAAATGCCAATGATGTTTATCTAACCGATTATCATGGGTTTACAAATGATATTAGTATGACGCTCGTGACTTTGTATGAGATGTTTATTAGCGAATCGGATTAGCGTTACTAGGAAAAATAAGCTTTAAAATTCAGTTCAAATTTTACGTTCGGTTCTATTTTTCAACTTGAAAGTTTACTTATGTAAATGGTAAATTCAAGCTGTAAAGTGCAAATGCCGATTTCCTTATATTATTGATCCGAAAAGTGATAATTTGATCTTTTTATTAGCATAAGAAAACGGTAAAAAGGTAAGATAAATAAGATACTAATATGTTTATGCACCATTAGTTCGAACAGTACCTGCTTACGTCTAAAAGACGAATTCTTCTTATTTTCTAGCCCGTTGGCAGGAGTTGCGAACAACTTATTTAATTTATGTTCGTAATTTGAAACTAAACTAAATAAATAATATTTAAAAATTTACAACCGTACAACAAATATTGAAAGCTTTTTAGGCCAGTTTGGCAACGTCGCCTTTTCGGAGAGCAACTGTCAAACGTCAATTTTGACGTGATCCGGCTGACATCATTTTGACAGTGACAGAGACAGAGAAAGGTTCGAGGATGAAGATGACAGCGAAAAAGGTCGAAGTTGCTATGTGAGTGTTAAATAGTTCCAATTTATTCGTATTTAGAACGAGATTTCTTACGCGTTATCACCACCACACCACGAAGCCAGATGTGATAACGCAGCTTAGTTAAGCACATACACTCACACACACACCGCTTATCAGTAATATAAGCTTGCATTTACTTGCGCAAGTCATTTCTAACAACCATCTTTAGTGAGGGTACCAAATAGAAAGTACCTTTCCTGCTCGCGCTTGAACCGAATACCAGATTGTGCCTTTTGCAGCCCCATGTCGCTGCTATCGTTCAGCAAGAGCGTGGATCGGGGCTCGTACGAAAAGCTCTCCATTAGAGACAGTGCCAGGTCGCTGAAGAAGTATGGCTCGACAAGCAGTAAGAACTGCACAAGGAATGAGAGCTATGTCAAGCACTTTGTCAGCAATAGTGATACCCTACAGGGCATTGCCCTTAGATACAACGTAACTGTAAGTAGCCCTATTATGCATAGCATGCACAAACTATTATAGAAAATCTTTTAGATAGAGCAAATACGCCGGGCCAATAAGCTGTGGGCCTCAGACAGCTTGTTCCTTAGAGAATTCCTATTAATTCCTCAAGCCGATAACAACTCCATCGATCTGCCCTCTCCAATGGAGACCCAGTCGACAAGCTCCCAGTCATCCATAACCAGCCCCAGTGTGGAAAACTTAAATCAGAACAGTCGCATGTCGGTTTCCAGTAGTACTAGAAGTAATAGTTTTGATGAGGAGAATATTAGTGATTTTTTAAGCAAGATTGATGCTTCCATTGCCAGCACTAAAGAGGTGGTCAAGAAGGTGACCAGAAGTAGTGAGTAAGTACTGTTTTAATTTGTTTTATGGTCCACTGGTTTAGATCTTGTGATTGCCAATGATTTTTGTTGGTCACTCAGGTTTTTGCAGGGTTTTGCAACTTTCACTGCTAGTTTGACCTAAAAAGAGTTGTCACACTTAACAGTAATTATTGTTTTTTACAACCTCTCCATGTAACAACTCTCAGAAATTTCTTGAGACTTGAAAACAGGAAATCTGCTTTTGAATAACCTTTAATTAAACATCCCAGATAAAGTTATTCTATCACCCAATTTACTACTCTTATCTATCCCTGATAAGGAAACGTTTTGGTTTGTTTTTTCAAGTAAATAAACAATAATGTGATTAACTGAGGATTTTCTGATCATAACATAGGTACCATAAAATATATCAGTAAACATGTAAATGTGATAAGGCCTACCCACAGATCAGAGCTGTACTAATGTTTTATCTGTATCCCCATTTTTTTGTCCCAAATGTACAAATATTTGGTTTTTTATTGAAAATTATATATATTTTTTATTTTTGGTCCTATGTTGGGTGCCAAATGTTACATTTTAAATTATCCTGTTTTGGGCTGAAATTGAATGTTTTTTTTTTCAGTTACTTTTTTTTATGTTTTTGAAGGTAAACAAAAAAAAAACAGTAATAAAAGGAAGCCATTTTTTTTGCATTGACATTGGGTACCAAATGTACAAGCATTCGGTTTTTTTATTATTTTATTTCCTGTTTTACACTAAAATGTGGACTTTTTTTTAACTAGTTTACTTTGAAGACAAAAAAAGACACTAAGAACAGATTGTTTTTGCTTGAAGTTGGGCGCCAAATGTTCAAAATATCTTTGTATCTTACTAATTGCACTTGATCATTTTGATGTTTCCTGCAGTGTGAAAAAAAGTAGATAAACTAAGTACATATTTAAGAAATATTTTTTGTTTTGAGCCAACATTTCAAATTATCCTGTTTTGTGTTGAAATTTAAACTTTCAGTTTAAGTTTATTTCTTTTTTGACATTTTGAGGTTCAAAAATAATTTAGTAATAAAAGAAACCCATTTTTTTAGCCCACATTGGGCGCCAAATGTACAAATATTCAGTTTTCTATTGGATATTGGACTTTTTTTATTTTAGTCTGTTGTTTTATGTTTGTCAGTGTATCATTTCATATTGTATGTATCATTACATATTTATCCACCTCACATTGGATGCCAAATATCTAACATATTTGAAAATCCTGTTTTACTTTAAAATTTGGACATTGAATTTATTTCATTAATCATTTTGAGGTTTTTCCATGTTTTTCTCTGGAAATTAGACTTTTCAGTTTGTTTCGATGTTCGTCAAAGGTCCGCCCCACGTTGGGCGCTAAGTGTTATTTTTTAACTGTTCCATTTACACTGATATGTAGACCTTTTTACTTGAATTTACTTCATCTTTTTTTCCACTTTGGCCGCCAAATCTTACATTTTAAATTATCCTCTTAGCTGTTTTGCACTGAAAGTTGGACATTGAAAACTTATTTGGTTAATCATTTTGAAGATTTTCAATGTTTTTCACGGGAAATTAGACTGTTCAGTTTGTTTTGATGTTCGTCAAACGTCGGCGTCATGTTGGGCGCCAAGTGTTATTTTCGAAATGTTCCATTTACACTGACATATCGAAATTTTTACTTGAATTTACTTCATCTTTTTTTTCCACTTTAGGCGCCAAATTTTACATTTTACATTATCCTATTATCTGTTTTGCGCTGAAATTTGGACCTTGAAAATTTATTTTATAAATTATTTTAAAGTTTTTCACTGAAAATTAGACTTTCCAGTTTGTTTTAATGTTCGTCAAATGTCGGCCCCATCTTGGGCGCCAAATGATAGTTTCGAAATGTTCCGTTTTCACAGATATTTAGATCTTCTTAGTTGAATTTACTTCATCTTTTTTTTTCTTTGGGCGCCAAATGTTACATTTTAGGTTGTACTAATACCTGTTTTACACTGAAATTTGGACCTTGAAAATTTATTTTATTAATTGTTTTAAAGTTTTCTAATGTTTTTCACTGAAAATTAGACTTTCCAGTTTGTTTTAATGTTCGTCAAATGTCGGCCCCACGTTGGGCGCCAAATGTTATTTTCGAAATGTTCCGTTTACACTGATATTTAGACCTTCTTAGTTGAATTTACATAGCCTTTTCTTCTTTGAGAGGCAAATGTTACATTTTAATATTTCAAATTACCCAATAAATATAAAAAAATATAGTAATAAAAGGGACTCAGTTTTTAGATTTTTTATCGGAGATTATTATTTTTTTAAATTTTTATTTTTATTTTTGTCAGTATGTCAACATTTATCAGTCTCATGTTGGGCGCCAAATATCCAACACATTAGAAGTATCCTATTTTACAAAAATTTAGATGTTGAAATATTTCATAAATCATTTTGAAGTTTCTCAATCTTTTTCACTCGAACTCAGACTTTTCAGTGTATTTTGATGTTCGTTAAAGGTCCGCTCAACATCGTGCGCGAAATGTTATTTTGGAAATGTTCTTTTTACCAATTACTGTTGCCAATATGTAGACCTTCTTACTTGAATTAGCTGTATCTTTTCCACTTTGGGTGCCAAAGGCAATCATTTGGACTTGGAAATTACACTTTTAGTTTATTCTGTTGTTCGTCATGTATCGGCTCGACGTTGGGCGCCAAAATGTTATTTCCGAAATGTTCTGTTTTCACTGATATATAGACCTTCTTATCTGAGTTTACTGCATCTTTTTCACTTTCGGCGCCAAAGACAGTCATTTGGACTCGGAAATTACACTTTTCAGTTTATTCTGATGTTGTTCATATATCGGCCCATGTTGGGCGCCATATGTTATTTTTGGATATTCTTTTTTTTACACTGATATGTATACCTTCTTACTTGATTTTACTGCATCTTTCCTACTTTGGTCGTCAAAGTCAGTCATCTGGACTTGGAAATTAGACTTTTCGGTTTATTCTGATATACGACATATATCGGCCCACGTTAGGCGCCAATCTTTGAATCTCTATGTTATTTTGTATGTGTTATGTTATTTTTGAATGTTCTGTTTCCATGATATGTAGACCTTCTTACTTGAATTTGTAGGGTGTCATTATTGCTGACAAAGTGCTTGACATAGCTCTCATTCCTTGTGCAGTTCTTACTGTTTGTCGAGTCATACTTCTTCAGTGACCTGGCACTGTCTCTAATGGAGAGCTTTTCGTACGAGCCCCGATCCACGCTCTTGCTGAACGACAGCAGCGAATGTTACATTTCCAATTATCCTGTTTTGTGTTGAAATTTAAACTTTTAGTTTCAGTGTATTTTTTTTGACATTTTCAGAGGTGAATGAAAAATGATAGTTTCGAAATGTTCCGTTTACACTGATATTTAGATCTTCTTAGTTGAATTTACTTCATCTTTTTTGTCTTTGGGTTCCAAATGTTACATTTTAGGTTATCCTATTACTTGTTTTACACTGAAATTTGGACCTTGAAAATTTATTTTATTAATCATTTTGAAGTTTTTCATTGTTTTTCACCGGAAATTAGACTTTTCAGTTTACTTTGATGTTTGTCGAATATCGGCCCCACGTTGGGCGCCAAATGTTATTTTTGAAATGTTCCGTTTACACTGATATATAGACTTTTTTACTTGAATTTACCTAATCTTTTTCCACTTTGGGCGCCCAATGTTACATTTTAAATTATCCTTTTCCCTATTTTCTCTGAAATTGGATTTTGAAAATTTACTTCGTTAATCATTTTGAAGTTTCTCAATGAATTTCCCCGAAAATTAGATTTTTCAGTATGTTTTAATGTTCGTCAAATGTTAGCTCCACGTTGGGCGCCAAATGTTATTTTCGAAATGTTCCGTTTACACTGATATTTAGACCTTCTTAGTTCAATTTACTTAGTATTTTCTTCTTTGAGAGGCAAATGTTACATTTCAATATTTCAAATTATCCAATAAATATAAAAAATATAGTAATAAAAGGGACTCAGTTTTTCGATATTTTTATCAGAGATTATTATTTTTTTAAATATTTATTTTTATTTTTGCCAGTGTGTCAACATTTATCAGTCTCATGTTGGGCGCCAAATATCCAACATATTAGATGTATCCTGTTTTACAAAAATTTGGCTGTTGAAATATTTCATAAATCATTTTGAAGTTTCTCAATCTTTTTCACTGGAACTTAAACTTTTCAGTGTATTTTGATGTTCGTTAAAGGCCGGTTCTACGTTGGGAGTCAAATTCTATTTTTGAAATGTTCTTTTTACCAATTACTGTTGCCAATATGTAGACACTTTGGGCGCCAAATTAGCTGTATCTTTTCCAGTTTGGGTGCCAAAGGCAATCATTTGGACTTGGAAATTACACTTTTAATTTATTGTGTTGTTCGTCATGTATCGACTCGACGTTGGGCGCCAAATGTTATTTTTTAAATGTTCTGTTTACTCTGATATGTAGACCTTCTTACTTGAATTTACTGTATCTTTTTCTACTTTGGGAGCCAAAGGCAGTCATTTGGACTTGGAAATTACACTTTTCAGTTTATTCTGATGTTCTGCATATATCGGCCCACGTTGGGCGCCATATGTTATTTTTGAAATGTTCAGTTTACTCTGATATGTAGACCTTCTTACTTGAATTTACTGCATCTTTTCCACTTTGGTCGCCAAAGGCAGTCATCTGGACTTGGAAATAGAATTTTCAGTTTATTCTGATATCGGCGCCAATTGTTATTTTTGAATGTACTGTTGCCACTGATATGTGGCTTCTTATTACCTTCTTACTTGAATCTATTGCATCTTTTCCACTTTGGTCGCCAAAGCCAGTCACTTGGACTTGGAAATTAGATTTTTCAGTTTATTCTGATGTTCCTTATAATAGGCCCACGTTGGGCGCCAAAAGTTACTTTTGAAATGTTCTGTTTACACTGATAAGTAGGCCTTCTTACTTGAATTTACTGCATCTTTTTTTCACTTGGGCGCCAAAAGCAGTCATTTGGACTTTAGGAATTACATTTTTCAGTTTATTCTGATATACGTCAAATGTCGGCCTCATGTTGGGCGCCAAATGTTATATTCGAAATGTTCTCTTTACACTTATATTTAGACCTTCTTACTACAAATTCCTTTATTTTTTACAATTTTTGTAAATGTTGAAAAGTTTTTTTTTTACTGTAAATTGAACTCGGTAGCTGTAGGGAAAAGTCAATATTCAAAAACCAGTTCTCTGGAATAAATTAAAAAACAATCTTCCATTAGGCGATTAATCTTTGTAGAGCGCTAGTGAAACAAATTCCGAGTAAACAGTCAGAAACATTAAAAAAGTGAAACAAAAATGACAAAAAAATGAGCAGCTTAAAGACCACTCAACCACTTTATTACAATAACTAGTTCTTATTCGACCGCCATTTGACCCCGTTTATTTTTTATTTATGTAGCCTTCTCACTAACCAGACTCGATTAAGAAATGACTTTTTGAAGCCACAAAAAAAAACATTATTTTCGGCAGGTTCGGCTCCGACTTACCAGCGCCGGACCAGCGCCGTCGCAGGCCGCAAGCCCGCCTGAAGAATCAGCAGAAAGACAACAACAACGTGACATCATCGACGGAGCAGCCGCGCACCTCCGGCTCGCAGGCGCCGCTCCTCAACACCGTGGTAACCGTGCAGCAAGGTAAACAGGTTCGTACCAGCCTCGAGCTGCACGAGCAGCAACAAGCCGAGCTGTTCGAGTTGTAGCGGAAAGGCATCAGTTTCTATTTTTTGGTACTATTACGACTAGTCGTTGTGATGTGATGATTAGAGTGTGAGCGTTTTTGGCCATGATGAGTACCGGAAAGAGATTAACAGTGTTTCGCTTTTTTTTTTGTGAGCTCCCCAACAGGGGGTGCATCGGGTTTAATGAAATTCTAAGTCAACTAATGCAGCTACCACGATAATAATGAACGTAATCAGAACAAAGTTGTTTGGCTTTAATAACTTGTGAGATTATTTATTAAGTCTTGCCCTAGAATAGTTTCTAAGGTGTATAAGAATTTTATGGCCTTTTGTCTAGTTGCCACACTTAGCAGTTTCTACTGACAGCTAGTCGAAGTTGGGACAGAAGGGAGAGTTCTGAACACGGTTTCGTGTACGTTATTACACACTGACGCAAGCTGATGTCAAAAAAAATCTAAAATGAACCAGGCCGTACCAGAACAGATGGTTTTGACAAAGGTCCTCCATACTGCTTCGAGGGGCTTTTAAACCATGTTGCCAAACGTACAAAACTGTCCTTGTTTATACCCAAACAAGAGGCCTTTATTGATTTTTTTTACACGACGTTTCGAGCGGTGGAATCTCTGCTCATTTTCAAGTTTTACTGGAGTGAGTGAAACTTGAAAATAAGCCGAGATTTCTTTGCTCGAAACGTGTAAAAAAAATCAATAAAGACAATGGAAGTTCAAGATATTTTGCTTAATAGCACATCAGTGTCAACACCTGTAAAAAATAATTCTAAACTTATAAATCTAATTAAAAAAAAAATAAAAATATGTACACATATATAAAAAAATACTTTTCTTAGCAAAGCTATTAGAAAATAAAGTAATAAAAAACTTGAAATTTGTTCTTCTCTGAGAGTATTTCCAGCCTTTTTTTTTTAACGAAACTAAATGATAAGAACTCTCTCATCGATCAAGCGGAAACATTATAAAATTTAAAACTCAAAATTTCAATTTGAAATAACTTGTCAGTGTTAATGTTAATTGATCGAACCTTGAGTCTGACCACCCTCCATACCGGCATTTCCAAATTGTTGTTAACACCAGTTGATAATGACTATATGATTAATGTTATTGTCGATTTCGTGGACAAGCTGGCAACGTCGGCGAAGTGAATAGGCTTTGGATTTAGCGTCCTTAAAAAAAATAGTGTTGTCACTTTTAGGCAAAATCTAGCAAGCTTTGTAGCTGAGATGCTGAAGAAAATCCTAAAACATCAACACGGAAAATTTCGTACGTTTGACTACATGTTTCGGTTGCCCTACGAAGCAGTATGGCAGACTTTTGACAAAATCAGCTGTTCTGAAATGGTCATTTCAAATGTCGACTGACAGCTGTCATGTCTTAATGGCATATTCACTGCCTGCGTCATCAGAGTCATTTTCGTTTCACACCGGTTCTGTTTCTGGTTGACATATAAATGGCAGATCGTCTGATTTTCAACAATTCTGATTGGTTGAATATCAGCTGGTCTATCATTTTGATGTCAACCAGAACCGGTATTAAACGGAAGTCACTCAGACATTTTATGTATTTGAAAAGGATTCGCGTGTTATTACTTTAATTACTACCCGCTATAACTGAGTATTAAACAGAAAAGTATATATGCTAAAGTCATTATTCTCAGTATTTACGCGATGTTTATGTATACATTAGTTAACACCCGACGCTACGTGGATGTATCAGTCAGTCCGCGTGTGTCCCTACAATTTGCACAATAATTTTCGTAGCTTTGTTGTAAATATTTGATAAAATAAACAATAAATCCATCTACGAAAGTGAGACTAATTTATAGGATGCGCGTGAAAACATAGAATAAAGGGCACGCGCTTTGAGCCAGATTTTTATTATCTATTATAGAGATGATGTTTATGTATTACCAAATACAGTATATAACGTTATAACATAGCGGGTGTTCGTTTAAAAACGTTATCTAGTTGGCTATGAAATGTCAGAAGAAAAGGATGGATGATCAAAAATTACGCTGATTATATCATCCTTTTCTGTTAAAAATGTATAGCTTCTTGGATGACGTTTTCTAATAAACACCCCGCAATTAGGTAACTAAAAAAAAAGACACTTTTGAGGGTGTTTGCTCGATCAAGATATCTCTTTGCGTCTCTACTTTTAAAATATTTAAATATACCTATAAAACATTCACTTATTATTGACATCAAGTAGGCTTTGAAAATCTGACTTTTACATTTTGATCGTGCATGTGCTCGAATAAGAAAAAATTAAGATTTTAAAGGTAACTAGATGTCAAAAATAAGTGAAGAGTTATACTTGCATAAGGGATTTTTTTGTTGGTTTGCGCTTCTGATTTTTTTTCTAATATAAGGGGTGTAAAAAAAAACAAATAAACGGTTGCCTTTGTGAGTTTAGTGGACAATCCACTATTAGATTTTTAAGTAAATAAATGTTAATTTTTTCATATAAACCGCGCGGAGTTTTACTAAAGTCTTGTGATCTGTAGGTTTGCACACTAAACACTACCACACAGCCACACACTATTTACACTTGGCCACAAAGCAAATCCAATTTGCTTGCACTCTGGATGCACACCGTCCGGTGGAATCACTGGAAAACACGATTTGGAGACCATAATGTATACAAAAGGTTTTCCTGAAAAAAAAAGCTGCTATAATGTTTCCGAGTATTGAATATTTCGACATGATAAAGGGTTTTCAATATTTTGGTGTCAATAGGCGGAAAGAAACATCAATGCAGTGTAAGTTTGTGTAAATAATAAAAAGTGGTTCATGAATAATGAACTATAGAGGAGGCACTGAAAACCGGTTTTATTTTGTGGTAACAATTTTTGGTGATGGGCAGAAGAGTATTTAATATGGGTATTGTTTGTTGTAGTCACGCAGCTTTACATAGGAGGTGTTCATTTAAAAACGTCATCTAGTAGGCTAGTGTCAAAAGAAAGGATGAAGAAACAAAAGTCAATTTACTTTGTATTCATAGCCTTCTAGATGACGTTTTTTAATGAACACCCATTATATACAAGATAGCCCATCGAAAGCACATTAAACTTTTCTATAAGAAAATCAATTTTTGGTGCCAAAATTACAGATCTAACTTGGTCCTTTTTAAGCAAAGGTGGCGTCGCCGCATTGATGCCAACTCTAGGAAAATTTTCCTTTTCTCTCATTGACGGCCTACTAAAAGTTTCGTGGAGTGTTATCGGATTTGAATGATTTAGCTTCATCCCATCTCTGCCCTTTTCTACTTAGACGTTTTTTGCATATAGCGGATTATTGACGACGCGGGAGACTGGAACATTTAGTATTTGTGGAGTAATTGTAGACGTTGAAACATATATATATCGTATATTATAGTCATGTTTTGTTCTCCTTAATCCCAGCTGTCTCCTGGCGGCATTTTTCTCTTCTGCACTGCGATATCTAGCTTTTTTTCCATTTTTAGTAAGATATCCTGTACCCTCCAAGCATGTTTTTCGTGGGCCACTTGGCTTACTGCAATAAATCAACGTCCTCCGTTCTTTTATTTCAGGTTCCTGAGAGAACAAAAAATAGTTCTTAAATTTTTATTTTAATTAATCAGTATTTAATTAGCATTAAGTTTTTTTAAAGCTGTTTTACAGGTTTTGTCTAAATAATAGAAACCTTGCTGGCATCCAAAAATACTAAATTCTATTTCAATTCACCATTTATTAATTATATCCGACTGGCTGAAATAGTGTTTTTTTCGCTTCAAAGACGAAACGTCACGGATTAATTATCGGACTTTTGCTCCCCAAGTTAACCCCATTATTAGCGACCTAAGGGACAATAAAGTAAAATGATCCTTTCCGCGAGTCGTGTCCCCTGCAGCATATAATTAATATTGACGATTTGGCACCAATTAATACGAAGAACGTAGAAATTTACTGTAGTCCAATCTCGGCAGTCCTGCCGGCACCGGCAACATCGTAGGATCAATCGCCACTGCCACAACGTGATGACCAAACAACGGGGGGGGGCACAAAGCGACACTAGGGAAATGAAAACACCTCAGTAATTAGTTACTCCTATAACTCCGAATAATTAAGACTTTTGATCTAATCCACTGTACATCAGTCAGTTCTCATTGTTGAGTGTGTCAATGTCTGTTTTGACATTATTTTTTCTTTCGTTTTTAGGATTTTAGTTGTGTTTTTGCTGTTCACGTTTTTTTTTTGGTTTTTGAAAAATGGTGTGCAAACTGTTCGAATTTTAACGCTGATACAAAACAGATCTTTACTACGCGGTTATTGCCGCGAATTCGTATTTTTTCCTTTCTTAAATCCCGTTTTTTAAAGGCCTCGCTAATTACTTGTCTTTTTTAATTAGTGCACAAATTTAAACCGCTTATGAAATTTTATGCAATGATTGTTTTTTGCTCATGCCCTATAGTGTCAAGCCACCCCTGTCCTTTTTCTATTTAGGCCTTTTTTTGCAGATAACGGATAATTTCCGGACGCAGTTTTGGTATTTGTAGAGTCGTAAAAGTTGAAACCTTCTGATCCGCTTTCCATCTTGCCATGGGAGTAGTTCGGAGCAATTCCGAAGCGTGAAGTTCGTTTTTCTAGCTTTCCAGCACCTTGGTACTTCATGCACTTGAAGCGCTCCAATCTTCCGCCCCCTTGCCCTTCGAGTACCTACCGATATTTTGTTGTTTGAAGTACTTTTGACAACTATGAAAAGCTGTTCCAGCTCGAGTCTTTAAAGTCCGTATGGACTTAACGCTCCGGGAGCTTCACGCTCAAATCCTTTATTACAGCTGGAAAGCGGCTCTGGGTATATTAAAGTATTGTTTTGTTCACCATAATATCGAGAATCCCAGCGATCTCCTGGCAAAAGTTTTTTTTATTTTTTAGTAAGATCGTACCGTAATCGTGTACACGTCAAGTACGTTTCTGGTAGGTCACTTGGCTTGTTTTAATAGGCCAACGTCTGTCGTTCTTTTATTTCAGGTTCCTATGATAATTTTTTTTTAATTTTTATTTTAATTATTCAACATTTAATTATTATTATGTTTTTTAAAGGCGTTTTGCAGAGTTTGTCTAAATAATAAAAACGTTGATTGGTTTAAAAATACTAAATTTAATTACCATTTATGAATTATATCCGTCTGGCTGAAAAATGGAAGTGTTTTTTCTCATAAGAATGAAATGTCACGGATTAATTATCAGACTTTTGCGCCCCATATTAACCCCATTAATAGCGACCTAAGGAACAATGAAGTAAAACGATCCCTTCCGAGAGTCGTGTCTCTCTTGCAGCGTGGAATTAAAATTAAAGATTTGGCATACGAGGGACGTAGAAACTCTCAGATAGTCGAATCTCAGCAGGATGATATATCTTAGTTAAAACATAATTTTTTATTGTTATTCACATTTTATTAACATTTTCTTTACATTTATGTAACTTATAATCAAACATAAATAAATTAAAGTATGAACGGCAACACCGCAGCCAGTTACCTGGCTACACCTCAGCTATAAATTCTTCTTTGGAGGTTTTGCCTAAAAGAGACAACTTAAGAATATTCTATAAATATATCTCAAATCAAACATGAAACATGATGATTAAGATCAAATCTTAAGTTCCATCTGATATTTAAATAGGTCGATCCGGCATATTATCTTGGTGGCGCACACATGTCAAATGACGTAATTTTGGAATAGTTAATCCATTGTCCATCGGTCAGTGGTCATTGAGTCTGTAATGGTACGTCCCCATGTGCGGATATGGCGTATATTGCGGATCCACAGTGTTGCCGCAGTGCATACTGCATTCCATCTTCTTGACATATGCATCGTTCTACGCGGACCTCTAAAATCATATGGCAAATGTCAAAGATTTCGATATAGTAACTGTCGTTTTTTTCCACCATTTATTCAACAACAAATACAGCAATAATAAACAATTATTAAAAAAATTATTTTGCCTACTTATATCACTTTAATGAGAATCCAGAAATTTGGCACCACTTACCAAGAAACTTCAATTTCAACCAATCAGATCACAGCGCCAAATCCGCAACGTGCACGTGGGCAGGGGCGGATTAAGACTTTTTTCGCCCCTGGGCAATCAATACCATTTCGATCACACTCCATTTAACCGTCTTCTTCTTTAACTTTTTCTTAACCTTCTTTAACTTAATCTTTCCTCTTCTTTAACTTTTCGCCCCACATTGATTTTTCGCCGCTGGCGATCGCCCATTTTGCCCCTATACTTAATCCGTCCCTGCACATGGGGACGTACCATTAATGTTTATTTTCTGATATGTTTTTCTTTCGTTTTTAGGATTCTCGTTTTATTTTCGTTTTGTTTTTGAAGATGTACCATATTCTAAGTAATTAATTATTTTTGTATTTTTACATAAACTTTGTCGCTTTATATACGCTATTCAATATACGTATATTTTATGTTTATGTTATCGTATTTCATGTATCTTAAATTACATATAAAAAAAAGAAGAACATTCACCATAAGATTCAAATCTAAGCGAAAACCGGTTAATCTAGAAACATTTTGCTGAGCAGGTAGCAAATTATCCGCAAATTCGATTGGCAACGCTGCGTCGTCCAAATTTTTTTTATGAAAATGGATGTCGCAATGCCGATATTTCCCTAAAAATGGTCCCTTTTTGGACGCAGTCCGCAAGTTCGGCACTCTTAAGGTTCCCATGATGTAATTTTGTCGTCAGCGCACGTCACACAAGCGTCACAGCAACTTAAAGCCAGATCGGATATTGATTGTGCCATTTGTTTTTAATTTTTGTTAGGTCGGAAGTTAAGTTTTAGAAAACCTTGGAGCTAGGTCAGCTAAGAGCTAGGAGCCCTGGCGCTTTAGCTAGGAAATGTATTATCGCGCCGTGTGTCCCCCGCTAATCGGTCGTTGCATGGGGCTGTGGGTGAGGCTGCTGTGTTGACGTCGCCGCCGTGTCTGCTGAGATTCAACTACGTGGATGTTCTAAGTCCAACGTATAAGCGTATGCCTAATCATGCCTAATCTCTTTTACCACACTGCAAGGGGGACCCAACTCTCGGAAAGGATCTATCAATTTCGTTGTCCCTTAGGTTGCTAATAAAGCGGGCAAAGGGCCGATAATTAATCCGTGGCGTTTCATCCTTGATGGGGAAAAACACTTCCATGGTGTTGCCAAACGGATATAATTAATAAATGCTAATTTAAATTCATTTATTAATTGTGGTATTTGTGATTGAGATAAAAATTCATAATTTGGAGATGTCAGCAAGGTTATATTGTTTAAGGCAAAACCTGCAAAACGTCAAAAAAAACTAATTGAATAGTAATTAATAACAATAAAAAAAAATCAGTCTTCACAGAAATCTGAAATAAAATAGTGGTGGGCGTGAACTTTTTGCCATAAGCTTAGTGGTCCCCAGAAACGTGCTTGATGGGTACGCGATTTCTTGCTAAAATTGAAAAAACAACAAAAGAAACTAAACTAACGACGTAGTGTAGAAGATAAAAAAATTCTGCCAGGTCGCTGGGATTCTCGATATTATGGTGACCAAAACATTACTATAATATACTAAATGTTTCAACTTCCACAACTACTCTACAAATACTTAATTGCCGGTAGTCTCCTGTGTCTGCAAAGTATCCGCTATCTGCAAGAAAATGACCTACTTAGGAAAAGGGTAGAGGTGGGTTGACACCATGTGGCACCACCGAAAGAACATTCCAGAAAACTTTTCGTAGGCGGGCAATAAGCGGGTTAGTGGTTTTGGCACTAATTAAAAATACAAATAATTAGCGCTGCGGACTTAAAACGGGTTTCAAACAGGGTGAAAAAAATTACCAATTGGCGATAATCAGAACGTCGGAGCCCAGGACTGACTTTTTTTTTCTCGCGGTAAAATTCGAACTTCTCCGTCTTCCTGGTCAGATCGTCGTTTTTTGATTTGTAACTTTACCGAGTTCAAAAAACCTCTCCCTAGGTCATAACTCTCGAGAGTTCAAAAAACGCATCTCCCTTTTTACGAAATACCTCGGAACCACCCTCTCGGTGCATACCCCGAAAGGGTACTGCAGAAAAAATTGATATCATCTTTGCCAGTAGCCACGGTATGGCGCTTCGGACGGTGCGAGCATAAATTTAAAAAATAAACTTCTCTGGAAAGTCTATTGAAACAAAGTGATTGAAAATGTGATCATTGGACAGAGTAAAAAATGCTCTTTGTTTGTTTAATCACTGTATAAGGAATAATACATTATATCAGTATCGTCAGTTCGTGTCGGCACTTTGGATATTTCCAAAACTAAAGCGTGCCGCGCGCACCTGCACCAGGCAATCTTCTCGAGTAGTTACCAGGGACTTGTATACCGCTCAAGCACCAGCGATCCACTGCCAAAACCTTGCCAAAACCGGTTTGGTGGTGCACCGCCGGCGACGGGGCAAGGGGTGGGGAGTTTCAATTTTTCGACCGACTGACGTTACTGATATAATGTATTATTCCTTATACTGTGGTTTAATTGACAATACGACATAAGTTGCTCGAATTTACATTCAAATGATGAGAAATTAAAATCTCAATCTGATGAGATAATAAAGATTTTAATTTCAATTAACGATATTCACAAAAACTATTGTTCGGGTCACGCACAGGTCTGAAATTCTTTCAAGGGTCATAATAAACCATTAAAACAACATATTGCAACCATATTTGCATTTTGGGCCTCATGACGTTGGTAAACAGAAAATCGAAAACAGAAAAAACTTCCAAAAGTTTAAACCTTAAAAGCTTCGGAATATGAAAAATGGCTTACAGAGTTACCATGTTGCCACACATGAACTTATATGCAAACAGAGAGTTCAGTTTGCACAACAGTATATAAGTTCGATATTCGATTAGATTGGAAATAAGAAGTAATAAATTATAAAAAGAATTTATTAGAGCAATTAGAACGTCATATCGAACATTATACTCGAAAACGTCCCTAACGAATGTCGGATGACAGCCGTTCCTGTCAATGCCAAAGGCCATCTACAAAACCTAACCTCACATACGCATGCAAATTGACATAACTTAAAATTTAAAATAGAATCTCAAATAAATATAAAAATACTTTTTTTTTTCTTAAAAAACGTATAGAAACTTGTAGTTGAACGTTTCACGATGAGTCGCAAAGAAGCCCTGTCTACCTTTATTCAGCAAATTCATCAGAGACCGGTCGTGGTTAAGCTTAACAGCGGTGTCGACTACCGAGGTAAGAAGGCCCCATTTTAAAACAAATAGTGGGTCTACATCGATATACGTATTTCCTAGGTTTTTTTCCTTTTAAAATGATACCTTGGAATGTACCAAACACAATCAAATAAAAAAGTTGCTGGTTGATTCATATACAGGGTGTCTTTCAGGGTTTACCTGAACTAACCCAAACAGACAACTGAACTGAACTGGGTAATTATTTACTATCCAGGCACCACTTAATTTTTTGTGTAATTAGTAATTATTCAAAAACGCTTATATTATGCTCAACAGCAGAGAATTAATACATAAATCGTTGTTGTTAAACATTTGAACAAATCACACACCTCAAGTTTTTGCAAAAAATAGTGGCGCTTGGATATTAAATAATTATCATACAGTAACAGTTCACTATTCAGGCACCATCTTATTTTCACTTCTTTTCCTTCAAAATAATTTACTGTGGAGACTTTTTGGCAGTTTTACTACTATTGAAATGTCTGTTTGGGTGTATCGTGTATCTTTAAGGCATAGCATTAGCCTATTAGGGTTTTTTCCTTTGTGGGGGGTATTTTGGTTAGGTCAGTTAATTCAGTTCTGTTATTTTTTTGGTTAGGTGAGTTCAGGTTCAAGGGCCACTTTTTTCCTATGTAGGGGGTGTTTTGGTTAAGTTAGTTCAGGTTGGTTCAGTTATGTTTTTTTTTGGTTAGGTTAATTCAGGTTCAAAGGCTACTTTTTTCCTCTGTAAGGGGTGTTTTGGTTACGTCAATTCAGGTTAACTTAGATTAGTTAAGTTCTGTTGTTATTTTGGTTAGGTTAGCTTAGGTGGTAGTGAATTCCATACGTAAAATTAGTGCCACACTTGTGTAAGTTTGGGGGTTTCATTGGAAAATGAGTGTTGCACTTTTTCCATTTAGTGCAGTCAGTTTTGTACCAGGACCTGTAGGTGGTGATTTTTCTAAATTTCCTTCTTAACAGTTGCATTATTTTGGAAATATAGAAAGCAGATAAGTTTTCAATTTCCAAATTTTAAATGTTGCCTTTTTGCATTAATTAAACTTGAGTTTTCTGCAAAAAAGCTAACAATTTTGAACTTTAACATACCTCACAGAAAATAAATTCCTTTCAACTTTCATAACCTATGGTATAAGTTCAATTAGGTTTTTTCCACCTTTTTGTTATTCATTATCACCTTACTTGTCAGTTTTGATTTGTGTGTCAAAATTAATATATGTGTTTGTGGCTTTTTTGGAAAGTATCATCGAACTCCTAAAGGATGCTGATGATGAAGGTTGAGGTTTTTGGCATCTCTAGAAAGTAGTTAGGCAATTAGTCTGTCCTAAAGAGAGTAGTAAGTATTTTGATTAACATATACATTTAGTTAAATGAAATTAAACTTTGACACATATTTCAAAAAGAAAATTAAGGTGGATTTATACGCCAAATAAAATAAAATTAGAAATAAGAGTTGGTTTCATGTATACCTACCCCTATTAGCATTCATGCACCAAATAGATTTATGTATCTTTTTTTTTCATGAAACTAAGTGATATGATTTCTCTCATAGCACCAGTGACCTAAAAGATATGGACAGAGCCGACAAATGCCAATATTTCCCTAAAAATGGTCCCGTTTTTTGGCTGGAAGTCCGGCACTTTTAAAGTTCCCATAACATAATGTTGTCGTCAGCGCACATTGTACAAGCGTCTTACCAACTTAAATGATGATGTTGATGGTGTCGATTGTTTTTTGGTTTTTGTTAGGTTGGAAGTTAAGTTTTAGAAAACCTTGCAGTTAGGACAGCTAAGGGCTAGAAGCCATAGCGCTCTAGCTAGGAGATGAATATAATTTCGACATTCCATTGAATTGAAAATAGGAAGTAATATATAAAAATAATGACGTAATAATTTGACGTAAGTTGTCATGACGTCACCGAGACATCACTTCCGGCGGATATCGTCACCAGTTTAAAGGATCCCACTGCTAGGACCAAAACGGTAAAACAGGAGAAGGTCTCCAAATTAACTCGATGCATAGCACTGTAGAGAGGTCAAGCGAAAATTTTATAAAATTGAAAGCGCCAAACTTCAATTTGAAATAAGTTGTCAGTGTCAGTGTTAACTGAACGACCATTGAGTCTGGCTACCCTTCATATTTGCATGTCAAAATGGTTGTTGACACCAGGGGCATTATTCTATAGGAAAGAGTGAAAGTCAAAGTGAGAATTGCTGGCCAATGGAATTCGTCAACAGAATTTTTTGACCAATCAAGGTTGTCAAAATTCTCACTCTCACTTTCACTCTTTCCTATAGAATAATGCCCCAGTTGATAATGGCGAACAATGACCTAGCAGATATGGACGGAGCCCACAAATCCCGATATTTTCCTAAAAATGGCCCCTCTTTTTGGCCTGAAGTCCTTCGCTTCAAAGGTACCACTGACGTAATTTTTGTCGTCAGTACACGTCATACAAGCACGTCATAGCAACTTAAAGCCGGACCGGATATTGATTGTCGTTTGTGTTTGGCTAGAAGTTAAGTTTTAGAAAACCTTGCAGCTAAGGGATAGGAGCTCTAGCGCTTTAGCTAGGAGATGATTGTCATCCATACGTCATGCAGACGTCACTTCCGGCGGAAGTCGTGATCAGTTCAAAGCTCGGTTCAAATGTTTTCACTGCTAAAAAGGGGGGACCAAAACCGTAAAACAAGAGGGGGTCTCCAGATTAGCTCGATAATGGCAATACGGGTTGTTCATTATAAAACTTCATCTAGTTCGCTGTGAAATGTCAAAAGAAAAGGATGGAGAACCAAAGTCCATTTACTTTGATTATGTCATCCTTTTCTGTCAAAATTTCATAGCCTGCTAGATGAAGTTTTATAATGAACACCCTGTATATGGGGAATGCTATTGTCGATCGTGTACAAGCTGGCAATGTCGGCGAAGTGAACACGCTTTGGATTTAGTTCTCCTTACAAAATTGGGGTTGTCTCTTTTAGACAAAAGGTTGCAAGTTTTGTATCTGAAGTGCTGGTTACATGATTTGGTTGCTGCACGAAGCAGTAAGGTGGACCTTTATCAAAATCAGCTGTTTTGGAATGGTCATTTCAAATCTCGACTGACAACTGTCATTCCATAATGGCGTATTCACTTTTTCACTTTTTCTTTGGGTTATAACGTTTTCTTTTGGTAAAACCGGACAGCACTAATGTTGCACCGTTGTTAATTGTATGTTCTTTTGGTAGAACGCTTGCATATTCGTGTGTTCTATTGGATAACTGGTTGGGCCAGTTTTGAACTGAGTGCCAACTTATTGGCACGACCTCTTCGAGCTCGTGCCGCACCCGGCAAGTTAACACATAATTCGTGTTCTATTGAGTCTGCACCCGTTTTCCATGATAGTAGAATTGGCAGATAACTAGTGCAACCCTAAGCTGAAACGATATTTACCAAAAGAAAACCCTATTTGATTAGCATGATGAGACAAAATGATAGAGCCGCTTTTTTTCCATGCAAGGGGTATTTTGGTTAGGTCAGTTCAGGTTAGTTTTAAACGACAGATCGAGGTCACCAAGAGAATGACAGTACAGAAATGGCTCGAAGACCACAAATTCGAAGAAAACAACAAAATGTTGGTTGTTTTCCTGGAAGCAGGTTTTTTCTGGAAGCAGGAATCGGGAAACGCTTCAGGGACCGCTATCCAGAGCTGGGCGAAATCCAGGAAAAATTGGGTGTCATCGACCAGACGTTTCAAATTAGAACGAAGAGCGCCAACCGGCCTATAAGACGAAAGGTAGTTAAAATTACTTACCATTGAGAGGAATCCCCATTTAACAGGCTTGTGGAGCTGCGGGAGGAGGCAAAGGAAGAAGGAGCGATTGCTCTGCACCAGGTTCGGGACGTGCCTAATGATAGATTGAGGAAGATGGCGGAGGGACTTCCACGGATCAGGAAACAAAATCAATATATAAACGAAAAAAAACATAAAGTCGTTCAACACATACGTTAAAAAGCAAAAGCGAGACAAATAGACTTATGCGTTGGTAGTCGAGGGACACAGCTGCAACTTCAATGACACCATGAAATAGATTAAGGGTCTGGTGAAGAATCTTGATAGTGCAGAAGGAATACACTTCATAAGGAGCACCAGGCAGGACAAGGCAATCAATAACGAAGAAAAGGCATTGCAGGGCTTAAACATACCTGACGGGGGAAAAATGTATCGTCTCACCGAAAGCTCATCAAACGAAACCGTCCACATACGAGACATATATTGCATAGCGAGTAAGGAGGAAGTTAGACAAGAAATTAGGAATTATATTCCCGATCTAGAGGATAAATGGTATCGAATAAATGGACAAGGGCCTAACATGATGATAAATGATGCGATAGCTTTATATTTGTAAATCAGAACTTTTCTGTGATAGAAAAAAACCAAGGAAAATGGATTCGTATGTATACAACTGTGTGACTGTATAGTAATATCATGCTATTTCTCACCTAACCGAGAAATAGAGATCTTCTAAGCATACCTGATAAACATTACAACCTACCTGAGGCACCAGAAAAAGGGCATCGTTCTTGGTGGCGATCGAAACGCCAAGACCGACATGATAGGATCCGGTCATACGTGCGCAAGAGGGAGGTTGCTGAAGGATTGGTTGACGGCTAACAACTTGTTGGTCCTGAATAGAGGACAAACATCCACTTTTGTGACGGGACTTTACCGGTGCATCGGCAACAATAAACAAAGATATTGCGTCCTGGCAAGTGGACGGGGACGCGCGACCTAAGCGATTACCGAACCATCACTTTTCAGCTCTCGAACAACCGACAAATACATAGAGAATCGCAGCTGCTAGGACGAAGGTGGACAACATCAGCGGACCGCATACGCGCTTTCGAAACTGACACTACGACAGTATGTGACACTATAACATACAGCCCAGATGCATTGATACTAGCCATATCAAACAAATGTGATAAGCATCTAAAATTGAGACAGTGCCGGGGCGACCACCCGCATACTAGTGGAACGACGACATACGCGAGAAGCGGAAAGAGTGCACCAAGCATAGAAGACGACTGACAAGATGCGGGCGCCAGGCATAAGAGGGAGAAGTGACAGCCCTAAAAGATGACTATAGACCGGTCAAGAAAGAACTTAGGCTACTCATAAAAAAAGTAAGGAGGGGTGCAGGCGGAGTCTCTGTGATGAACTAGAAGAGGACAGATCTGGAAAGGCCTATAGAATAATTACCAACCGAAAATGCAAGGCACAAGAACGCCAAGCGTTGAGGCTACTAAGGGGAAAATAGATAAACTATTCCCCAACCAAACAGAGACTGGACGCGTCCCTCTCTCACCGGCTATTGTACCACTTGTGTCAGAAGAAGAGCTTCAGGCCGCCGCGCCGCCAGACACTTAAAACCCAGAAAGGCGTCAGGTCCGGATAGGATTCCACCAGAGATAGTTGCATCATGTGCTAGGACCATCCCAGAATGCTCCTGAAAACCTTCAACCAGTGCTTGACAGAAGGAGACTTTCCACGAATATGGAAAATGCCCGGTTCTAATTGAAAAACCCAAAAAGAATCCGCATGATGAGCAGGCATAAAGGCCAATCTGCCTGCTAGACAGTGTGGGCAAACTTATCGAGATAATTATAAACGACAGAATTGTTGGAGAAGCTGAACAAAAAGCACTGTTTCATGATACTCAGTACGGCTTTAGGAAGGGCAGGTCGACCATTGGAGCATTGCAAAATGTTCTTAAAACAACTGTCGAAATCAGGGAAAATCCAGTTAAGAACAGGGAAGTTTGAGTCATGGTGATATAGAAAACGCCTTCAATACGGCCGACTGGAACATAGTAATACTAGTATGAGCAAGTATCTGATTAATATGATTAAATCGTATCTGTCACAACGTGCAATCATGACAGCTGACGGTCAGACATTCCCCATAGGGAGAGGCGTAATCTATGGAACCTGTTCTACGATCAGGTAATCCGGTTGGACAGGGAGAGAGAGGTGTCACTTTATTGCCTACGCTGACGACCTGGCCGTTATAGTGAAAGCAGAGCCGGTAGGGGAACTCGAAGACAAGACAACATACTCGACTCATATAATCCTTCAAAAGTTGGGAAAGGTGAAGTTGAAAGTCGCAGTTAGAAAAACGGAGATGGTCCTTTTAGCAGGACGAAGGAAAGTACCCATTTTTAATTGCGTAATAGGCAACACTCGCGTCGAAACCTTATGCGGGCGCTGTAAAGTATCTAGGGGTATATGTAAACAAATATGTAACAATGACGTGCATGCAAGAAGGGTCACGGCTACAGCACACCAAATGGCAAATTAACTGGACCGGAGGCCCACGAATAACAACGAAAAAGCTGCTTGCAAGCTCTGTCTTGTCAGCAGTCGTATACGCAGTACCAATTTGGGAAAGAGTGCTAAATTCTAAGAACTACTTAAACATGTTAAACTGCGTTAATAGGAGACTGGCTCTGGGCATTACGGCGGCGTACCGGACGGCACCGCTGGAGGTCTTGGTGGCTATTGCGGGGCTCCCTCCAATTGATCTCGCAGTGAAAGAAAGGATCAAAGTCCATCAACAGGGCTCAGAGAGCGAGCGAAAAGGGAACTACTGGATGCGTGGCAGGAAAGGTGGGACAGATATAACGGAAACGCGAAAATGCTGATTAAGAACATTAAAGCGTGGATCTCCAGGAAGTGGGGTGGCCCTGACCACTTCGCCGTCCAATTTTTTACAGGAATCTTCGGCGAATATTTGGTGCGAATAAGGAAAAAGCCGACGGACGAGTGTTGGTTCTGTCTCAGAACCGACACTATCGAGCATTCGTTGTTTTGCTGCCCTAGGTATGAACCAGAAAGGCTAAAGGTTAACAAAGCATGCAAAACCCAGATAAACACATTGCTGACATCATACTTATCAAAAACATCAATCAATTACATCAGAATTTACATCAGAAAAAAACGCCGTATCAGATTATATGAAAAGTATCATAAACTTGAAGGACGCGAAGGAGAAGAGAAGAAGTGAGACTGAAATCTGAGAACTCTCTTCTGCCATCCCCCCCTGAAGTAATGCTTACCGGCGATCCCAGGGAACCCGGGATGAAGAGAGGAAGAAAGGGTTTTTAGTGGGTACCGCGATATCGCTGCCGAGTCCCACACTCCCAGGTCACGTAACACCAGACCACTAATGACCTGGGGTGCATACAATGCGATTTCCCCTGACCTCAAAAAAAAAAAGCTTAGGTTAGTTCTGTTTTGCTTTTCCTTTGGTTAGGTTAGTTCAGTTCCATAGAGGATTTATCAAGGTAGAGGTCTTTATTTACATTTTTCAATATTAGCGTGATAAACAAACCCTCCATACAGTGCTGCCAGGATTACTTTGCTAGTAAATTGGCACAATTTTTTTTTTGATGATATCTTGCGAATCTTTACACCACGAGATTACTATAATATCTATTGCTGTCCTCCATAATATCTACTCTGCCCAAATAATTTTTGAATGGTGATTAATAGAACACTTATGACGATAAAAGAAAAAAAATACGTTTAAGATGGCCACAACTGGTCACAATCGGCAACATTGCAGAATCCTGTGACACGTGGTTTATGTCAGTTTATGACAATTATTTCATGATTTTTTTTTCTGGTTTTAAGAGTTTTTTGCCGACTTTTTCGCTTTTAGCAATCGTTTCTGTGTTTTAATTTGTTTGTTAGCCATGGCTAGACAATGTTTTGTGTGTAGAATTTGGGATTATAAAAATAAATCTAGGAAATTGTGTTTTCACCGGTAAGTTCATTTGTGTTTTGTGGTTATGTTGTTACTCGGCTCTTAGCCGTTAGCCATTAGCGTCGTTTGTAGTTTTATTCTATTATTAATCTTTAATCTAAAAAAAACTCAATAAATGGGTATAGTAGGTATGTATCAAAAATCATTTAAATATAAAAATATTTGAATGTTTTGGTCTGCATAAAAATGCAGACGCATGCTGCATAAAAATCGTATACTTGTTTCCTTGAAAAATAATACGCCTATGTGTGCTTATGACATCTGGAGATGTCTCCTTGGAGATTCAAATTGCGTCATATTGTTTTTAGCATTCCTGCTTCCCCTATACCCGAACAACCCGCAAGCCTCCAAGTATGCGGTTTGTATATCATGCCAAGTAAACAAATACCAATTTATGATTAACTCGCTGCGTCTATTTATTTACTCCATTGTCAATGTTCAGTTCTGTTTTTTCTTTGGTTAGGTTAATTTCGGACAAAGCAGCTCTTTATGGTTGTTTTATTTTAAACAATTTACAACATTTACCCTTGTGGGGTGATATGTCAGATTAGTTCAGGTTGGCTTAGGTTAGTTCCGTTATGTTTTTCCTTTAGTTAGGTTAGTTCTGTGATGTTCTTGTTTTGGTTAGGTTAGTTCAGTTATGTTTTTCCTTTGGTTATGCCCGTATTCATAGTCGCTCCTTGAAAGACATCTTGAGGCTTCCTCGGTCGAGGACGCCTTGAGCGCATGTCATCACTTTGAATTCATAGACGTTCCTCGAGCGTTCCTTGAGCGCCTGAGAATGAGTCAGAGCTGGCAACATTGTAGCAGCCTAATTATATCGGTCAGACGATCCAATAGACGTAATGAGGCAGAGTATATCTACTACCTTTTTCAGTACACAACCTTGCAAGGTTATAGAAAGAGAACGATATATTATCTAATGCGGTCGGTGTGTGTAATGGCATGAGGTAATAAAAAATATTGGAATTGCCCGAGAGGAGACCGCCAGACTAGCAGGCACGCTAAAATTTGAATTATTGTGCTCTTCGTCTGTATCTATTTCAAACCTTAAACATTGAAGTTTTTTGCGTTTAAAATACAAATTATGAAAACCTATACCTACTTTTAAATTCATCTTCTCTGTAACATTCAATAGGATTTTCTGCATCTCGTACCCTTTAGGCTTTAGGTAAATGCAAATGGGACAAAACATCATCAACTGGCTCTGTTCTATCAACAAAATCAAGAAATCCTCAAAATTCTCCATGATTTCAAATAACGTTCGGTTTTTCTTAATAAAACAAATTGTGGTTTTGACACTATACAAATTTGTATAGTGTCGAGATTTTTCCTCGGATAAGGCGCCATTAAGGCCGGAGGAACGTCCATGAAACGAAATCGGCACGCTGACGCGACCTCAAGGGCGAAGGGAACCTCAAGGAATGACTATGAATACGGGCATTAGTTTAGTATGTAACGAAGCAATCCTTAAGCCAGTTTTTTTTCCTATGCGGCGGGTTTTTTTTGGTTAGGTTAGTTCAGGTTAGCTTTGGTCGGTTCAGGTTTATTCCGTTCTGTTTTTTCTTTGGTTAGATTAATTTGGGACAAAGCGGCCTAGACTTTAGACTTTAGGACATGACTGACATGCCAGACTTGTGAACAATATACCTCAGCTATCGCTTCACTTTTTACTTCGCTTGTCTTTTTTCCTCTTTCTATCTTTACCCGTGTCACTGGTCAGGTGTCAATGTTGTCACAAGTGTCAGGTCTGGAGTAACAGAAACAGGACCGGCTTTCCATTTTCATTTAATCTGATTTAGGGTTAGTTAGATATGCTATGCTAGCCTACAGCTATACTTATGAAATATGCTATACAAATAGTTGTTATTTTATTAAACACCAAACAGCTGTTTTTCATTACGAATAAAAAATACTTTATAATCAAGGTACCTTTTGGTCAATATGGTCAATACTGAAAAAAACCGGTATATTGGCAAGGTTTTTAGTTCAAACCCGTTTTTTTTATTATGATAAATCATATAACTATTTGAACTGGTATATAACTTATATTTGCCATCCCTAGGTGCCTGGATAGTAAGCTGTTATATATAAAACCTAAAAAGATAACTGACGTGAAATAACCAAAACTCTGACCTTAAAAGATAATGGAACTGACCTGACCTGAACTGAGCGAACATGCGCCCTAAAGGCGGCTACACACGATCCGGCCGGCGTGTCAGGTTGAACTGAACACTCCACCTGAAGGCCGGTCGTCGGATGGACTGCTGACCCTCCAGACGCCGTATGATTTCAAATAGCACTTTTTCGATTGGTGGTCGCGTTACATAAGAATACACCAAAAAAGAAACGCAAAATATGGTGCAAAGATTGGTTGATGAAAAGAGACGCATTTTCTCATGTGAACTTGCTAAATGATTTAAAATTTACCCCGAACGACTGGCATAATTATCTGCGAATGGAGGAAGATACATATCTGGAGCTTATAAATTCTTCTACACACGTGTTTTTTTTTTTCACGTTACATGTCGTACCCAGATGAAGCTCATCAACAAATTAACCAACCAATTGCTCTTCTGTGACCTCATGAGGTCTGCCGGATGGATGAACATCGTTTTGATTTTTCTCCGGCCGCCTGATCAGTTCTGACTGACAGGCCGACCGGAATATATACACGTTCAGGCGGCCTGTTCAGTCCAAACTGACAGACCGGCCGGATCGTGTGTAGCCGCCTTAACGGGCATTAACTAGCAGTTTTTTATTTTATTGTTTTTAAAAGACCTCCAGCTAGACTTCTCATAAAAAAAAAAACTAGAAATTCCATAGGTCCTATATCAATATAGAGCCCAGTTAGGGGGTATTTATTTCAAAACAACATCTAGTAGGCTGTCAAATGTTAAAAGAAAAGGATGAAGAAACAAAAATCCATTTATTTTTGTCATCCCTTTCTGTCAAAAATAGCCTTCTACATGACGTTATTTTATAAACACTCCGTTCTTGACTAGATATTGGTTTTGTATGGCCTGTATTCGTTTTTAAACTTCCATATTTAATAAAATTAATTGGAGTTCGGTAATGAAACAATTTTAACTTACAAATTAATTACTATCGACATTGACTCCTATAAGAATCTGGGAGAATTTCCAATTTCACTTTCATTGATAGTGAAAACTGATATTTTAATTTTGTTTCATTACTGGGCCTATCAGTGACACCATTATGTTGAGCAATACGTGCATTCTCAAATCTTAGATTTTTTTCTTTATTGCAACATAGAAAGATATATTTGACATTTTGGCAGCAGAGACAATTCTGCCACATTTACAGTCACGTCATAATGACTTTTACTTATAGGCCTAATTGTCTTGTAATTACAGGTGTCTTGGCTTGCCTCGATGGTTACATGAACATCGCCCTTGAGCAGACTGAGGAATACGTTAATGGGCAACTGAAGAACAAGTTTGGAGACGCGTTTATACGTGGCAACAATGTATTGTACATCAGCACACAGAGAAGGCGATATTGATATCACTTCATGTTCGCGTTAAGACTACTAACTATTTTAATTTTGTTTATTAGATTTTGGGTTAAGGTAGAATAAATGAATGAAACTGAAGTGTATTAAAAACCGTTTATTGGTAAAAAAAATTCTTACATCTTAAGGAACCAAGACCCGAGAAGGTTTTTAATAATTCGCTTTTTTAAGGGAGCGTTAACCTAACCCTATAAACAAGGCCTTAAGCCCATAATAAAGTTTAAAACTACTCTTACAATGGAAAACCCACTTTTTTTAATCGAATACGATTGTAGATACGATTTTTCTTTTAATATACTACTATGTAACTATATACTATGTACTATGTATTAAAAACCGTTTATTGGTAAAAAAAAATCTTACATCTTAAGAAACGCCGTACCCGTAAGGTTTTTAATAATTCGCTTTTTATAAGGGAGCGTTAACTTAACCCTATAAACAAGGCCTTAAGCCCATAATAAAATTCAAAACTACTCTTGCAATGTAAAACGCACTTTTTTTTACTCGATTACGATTGTAGGTGATTTTTCTTTTAATATATTAAAAGAAAAATCACCTACAATACTACCTACAATAGTAGTATACTACTATGAACTATATACAGGGTGTTCATTAGAAAACGTCATCTAGAAGGTTATGCATTTTTGACAAAAAACGATGACTTATTTCTTCATCATTTCCTTTTGACATTTCACAGCCTACTAGATGACTTTCAAATGAACACCCTCTGTAATAGTTATTAATTAAGTAACTGCTTTCTCTAATAAAAAATTATCAGTTTTATTTAAGACCTTTTTCTGCGGCTGAGATAAGTCTTAATAATTATCACTTTCTTGTACGATAGTTAAAACCTAAAAGCTTTTCAAAAACAAAAATAAGTAGAAATACACGAGTACCTACTATACAGGGTGTTTTTTTAAGATGGGCCATAGGAATTTCATTAGGAAAGGTAGACCATTATTGAGTATGCTGGTATTTTTCTATTGACATTTGAACTTCATCAAAAATGTACACATTAGAAGAAAAGAAATTTATGTTTTCGCTATACTGCTCTGGGTCGAGTAGCAGGCCTAAAAAGATATAATAAAAGAATATCAAGGCTCTTCATTCTGCAAAATTCATGTCAGACAGCAGCGTCAATTTAAAAACACCACCCACCATTCTCAATAATTTGAAAATGTTTCGCTACGGCTTATTTAAAAAAAATATCGAACTTCATTGCATGGAAATTCCTATGGCCCATCTTAAAATAAAAACAAAAAAAAAATAAAAAATAAAAAACAAAAAAAAAATAAAAAAAAAACATCCTGTATATATATATATGTACTCGTATATATAAGTACTCGTGTGTATATGTGTATATATATCAGTCTTAAAATGGCAGTCTTTAAGTTGCTGATTTTCAGTCTTTTTTTGTACTTGCAATTTTTTGTATTTTTTTGTACTATTTTGTACTATTGCATATGTTTATTTATTTACTTGTGGTTCAGTATGACGTTTTCAAATGTCGTTTCATAATGGGGAAACGACATCAAATGTCACCGAATTGTCTTGTGAAGGAAGTGTGAAGGAACGTCTGAAGAAACTACAATTTTTTCAGAGAACCACTTACGTTGTGAGTCTTTTTTTTGTCTTCTCCATGACAGTAATCTTTGTTTATCGTATAAAAACAAAATAAATGGACTAATTTTTTTTTAAGTCTGAAGAAACCATACTTTCTTTAGACGTTCCTTTGGTTGTGAGTCTTCAATATCTTGATATATTATTATATTTATACAAGAATTACAAATTTGTCTTCTCCATGACAATGATCTTGGTTTATCTTTCAAACATAAAATAAATGGAGTATTTTTTTGAAGATTAAAGAAATTGCACTTTCTTTAGACGTACCGTTCCTTTGTGAGTCTTCATTCAATATCTTAAGGTATCTTTAGGTATATAGATTAATTCTGGCTCAAAAGAAAACAATATAGTTAAAGACACCTCAAGATATTAGATTTATAAAAGAATTACAAATTTGTAATCTCCGTGATGGTAATATTCGTTTATCTTTCAAAGACTTTTTTTTAAAGTCTGAAGAAACCAAACTCTTCAGACGTTGATATTTGATGTAGGTTTACGATTTTGTAACGACATTTGATATCATATTGAAACACAAGCAAATAAATTATAAAAAACAAAAAGCCCATTTGATAGTATACAATGTGAGATGGGGCTGTAAAAGTGACAAATTTTCGAGTAAAAATAACCCTCTGTTTTGTCCTAACAAAACATCTTTATACCTTAATCAAAACTACAGTTAAACAGAATACAACGAACATAACGAATAAAACCTATCTATCTACTCTTTTGAAAGAGTCGTCCCCGCTCACTACCCCATCGTCTAAAGTTATCTATACGTAATGACGTACACTAAAACGATAAATTGTTTGTTTTTTTGTATTGACAAAAAAACAAACAATTTAACGTGCGTTGGTTGACAATGTGTCTGTCAACCACCCTCTCAAACTGATTGAGATACTTATTTTCAACAATTAAAAATATTTATTATCTCAAAGATTACTCAAATATATTTTGTTAATGCTTAAAAAAGGGGGGTTTCATGCGTTTACTGCAGTCTTAGAAGACTTGAACGCGGTCGTTACCGAAGTCCATGACCCAAATATGGCCTTTCCGGTCCACAGTTACGTCGCTGGGTCGATCGAATTCGCCTGGTTCTTTTTTGCCATTTCTACCTGTCGTCCACATTAGCTCTCCCTTGTCGTTGAATACCTGGAAAACAGACGACCTCAGGTTATTATAATAAATCGACAACACCCATCAAATTTCACGATACTTGACGCCTCGTAGATCTGGAACGGAATATTTTGTTGGTTTTCCTTTTTACGTTTTTGACTACAAAAACGTTCTGGAAGGTTTTTGAGTGAAATGAGTATTTTTAGATTCAAACCGCTTCCCAAATGGTATATTTTGTAACTAGTATTGAAAATTGCATTTTTCACACGAGTGTGACGGTTTGGGCACGAGCCGTGGGCGAGTGATACAACGTCACAAGAGTGTGAAGAGTGATTTTCGTACGTGTTGCACACTATACTTTTTCTCGACAGCGTGTGCTAAGTGGACTTTACACAAGCTTCTGTATAGAGCGTGCG
Organism: Taphrorychus bicolor; assembly: GCA_951812265.1. Classification (NCBI taxonomy): domain Eukaryota; kingdom Metazoa; phylum Arthropoda; class Insecta; order Coleoptera; family Curculionidae; genus Taphrorychus; species Taphrorychus bicolor. Next base: position 37,986,719 of record OX638299.1, on the reverse strand, counting down.
CAATGTACTCTTTGCTCACGGTGTTTGCAATATGCGATTTTCAAGGGTAGTTAGAAATGCGAAAGTGATGTAGACGAGACGCATTTCGGCTTTAGAAATGCCTTTGGTACCAGAGAAGCAATGTTTGCTTTGAATGTTCTTCTCCAAAAATGTCGAGACCAACGTAAGGATGTTTTCGTGTGTTTTATTGATTATGAAAAGGCCTTCGACAGAGTGCAACACAAAAAGCTCATAAATATATTGGGAGATACTGGTGTTGATGGAAAAGATTTACGTATACTTAAGAACCTGTACGTCAAATCCAACGAGGCGTTCGACAGGGATGTGTCCTGTCTTCACTGTTGTTCAACCTATATTTTGACAAGTCTTTAAAGATACTTTATATGAAAAAGAATTCAGGATTCAAAATCAACGGCGAGCTGTTTAACACCATTCGCAGGGCACCGATAAGAAATGGAATTGAATGTAAATGTTACTAAGACAAAGTTTATGGTCTTTAGCCGTCAGCCATACCTCAACGTGTCACTACAGATAAATGGACAGAACGTTGAGAGAGTATCCAATTTTAAATACCTCGGATGCTACATCACCGAGCAACCCGACCCGGATAGGGAAATTAGATGTAGGATTGAAACATTCCGGAAGATGAGATCACTGATTTACAATGACAGCCTGAACCTAAAGCTGAGACAAAGAATGATTAAATGTTACATTTGGCTGTGCTGTTGTACGGAGCTGAAGTCTGGACACTGAAAGCTGCCACAATCAACCATCTAGAATCATTTGAAATGTGGTTACATAGACGGATGCTAAAAATACCATGGGTGGCTTTGCAAAGAAATGAAGCAGTCTTAGACAGGGCAAACACAGTTCGTGAACTTTTGACAACAGTTAAATGCCGAAAACTGGCATACCTCTGCCATGGCAATAAGGCATGGCAGAGGCCATGGCATATACAATCTCCTGGTTAAAGAACATCCGGGAATGGACAGGCATACATACCGTCGAACAATTGTTTAGAGTGGCGGAAGACAGGGATCAGCTCGCCATCTTGATTGCCAATGTCAGGGGGACCTGACAGCGCACAATAAGAAGAAGAAGACTCAATGTAGAAAATACGTCAGTTGCCCCTTAGCTTTCAACGAGTCGGTTTGAAGATTTGATTACAGTTCCAAACAGTGATGGGAGTTTACTCTCAATTTTCTATTGTCAGCCACACACTTAGCGCAGAAAATATGTGTTGACCAATAATTTCCATGAAATCTATGTAAACAATGAAAACAATGTAGACAATACGACAAATTTGTCAGATATTTTCTAACATTCAGTCATTAGTTTGCCTGGTAAACGGCGAAAAGTAGGACAGAGTTTGTTTAGTTCGTATTAAGATGCATTCTTTTGGATGAAGAAGAAGGGTGCATCGATTTAGGTTCAATCAAATTCGTTCAGAAAGAAGAAAAAGGCTCAATCAACCAATCAAGGGTTTCATGCCTTGAACTCAAGCACCATCAAGACAAACTTGGCGGGAAGCCTTAGTGCACATGTCAACTATACTAATGCCCCAAATCTTAACGGCATAGCTACAACATATCTAGCCTCCCATAGCTGTATATGTAGATCACCGGGAGTCTTGAAGACTAACTGTTCTAAAAGCTCTACGCGAAACCATCAACCAATAGAATCTGTGGTAACACACCCCTGCTTAGTTGACTTACTGGTTATGAAACCACCCACTTCGACCTTTGGTGTCAATCTCAGTGTGTATACTGGCTACGTTTGCAGATTTATAAATTTGGTAAATTTGAGCACTTTTAGGTGCCCCGCAGTAAAAGAAGTGACTTCCATTATTACTGTCGACTCTGTCGGAGTTTCTTATGAACGAGGCTGTGTCCTTACCTTCTAATGAGAGAGAATGCCCAAGGAGAGTACATTAATCTTTGAATCGACTCCTTTTGCAGAACATGCATCTAGGCAGGATAATACTCCATTAGCCATGCCACCATACAAAACGTTGCTGGACAAAAAGGAGCAACCTCGTAAACAACTTGATACTTTCGCCTATCTTAATTGGGGTCAACCGCCAAAACAGACCGAAGCAGGGATCTTCAGGACCAATTTTGCGATGCACTTGAATGCCCTCGATGCACTTTTAAACTTAAAAGCCCCCAGATTCCACTAAAACCCGCATACTTCCCATGCCCCACGTTGAGCGCCAATTGTAACTTAGGTTTTCATTACGTTAAGGTTTTTTGCGGATTTTCTAAAGAATTTATTGATATAATGAGGTTATAAAGGTGAAGGTGAAGGTCATACTGTATTGCCTGCTCAAGAGCACACTCCAGAGCACCATAATCTTTGAACCGACTCCTTTATTCGAATATGCCTTCCAGTTGAAGGATGATACTTTATTAGCCCGGCCATCATGTAGAATGTCCGAGGATGAGAAAAAGCACCTGAGTAAGGAACTTGATATTTACTTGAAAATGGGAACCAAAAGCCTGCAGATTCCACTAAAACTCACGTAATTCCGATGCCCCACGTTGGGCGCCAATTGTGATTCGAGTTTTCAGTGCATTGGTTTTTTTTAAATTTTAGCATCATAAGAATTTGTTGACAGAATGGTGAAGACCATAAATGCAGCCCCCTTTTTACATAACGCAGATCTGTATAAAATCTTAAATATTTATTATTATCATCCAAAATCGCTCACCTGTATACGGGAATTCCTCGAATCGGCCACGATGAACCATCCGCGGTCGTCACAGAAGATGCCCTGCGGGCGGTTGAAGTATCCTCTGTCTCTGCCTTCTCGTCCCACGTATTTTGCGGTCCTAGTGATTCTGTCAATGATGACGACGCGATGCATATTGAAGTCGGTGAGCATAATGTTTCCTTGAGGGTCGAAGGTGACCCCTCTGGGCATGTCGAACAAACGTGGCAGGCCCGGTTCGCCCCCGAACTTGTCGACGAAGACGCCGTCCCAGCGGAAGAGTTGGATCCGATGGTTGCGCGTGTCGCTTACCAGGATATTGCCCATGCTGTCGCAGGCCACGTCCCACGGGTACATGAACTGCCCAATACGGACGCCGCGCTCCCCGAACATGAACAGGAACTCTCCAAAACGATTGAATACCTGAATGCGGTGGTTGTCTTTGTCTGCCACTACCATGTCGTCGTTGGGGTTGACGGCCAAAGCGGACGGACGCTCAAACTGCCCGGGCTCGCAGCCCTGCGAGCCAAAGTCGAAGAGATAGTTGCCCTCGGAATCGAATACCTTTTAAAGGTTCAAAGATTAACATCATAGATACAGCAAAATATTTTAGATGCTGTGCAATGATTGAAAATAGTTTTCTACCATGTACTTGTTATCACACAGACAAGTGACCCAGATTTCGGCCTACACCGTATCGTGCATAGCAGAAGATAGCGAAGTAGCCAAACTTCTGCCACCTGATGATAGATATGGCGCCACGTACACTGTACCCACCGCTCTTGTAGCATGAACCCGAACCAAATATTGGCCGAAATTCATCATCTATCAGGTTTAGCGTACACCATAATGATGAGTTACAATTACAGCGAAACTGATTTACGGTTTATTAGATCTTCACTACGGCCGGCGGTAACAAAATTCCGATTAGACTATCGTCTTAGTTGAAAAAAAAAGGCTGAAAATTAATACCCTTTCTTCAGGGGTTCATCTTTGAAAATAACAAAGTTAGACAAGATCTCCACAGGTAGAGATAACGAAATTCCGATTAGACCATCGTCTTAGTTGGAACAAAGTAGCTGAACACGTGTATCCACTTCAAGGGTTCATGTTGGAAAATAACAAAGTTAGACAATATCTCCATTACGGCTAAAGATAAGAAAATTCCGATTAGACCATCGTCTTAGTTGGAAAAAATTAGCTGAAAATGAGTACCCACTTCAGGGGTCCAACTTTGAAAATAACAAAGTTAGACAATATCTTCATTACGGTTAAAGATATTAAAATTCTGATTAGACCATCGTCTTAGTTGAAAAAAATTTGGTGAAAATGAGTACCCACTTCAAGTATCCATCTTTGAAAATAACGAAGTTAAACAATATCTCCATTACGGTTGAAGATATTAAAATTCCGATTAGACCATCGTCTTAGTTGGAAAAAATTAGCTGAAAATGAGTACTCACTTCAAGAATCCATCTTTGAAAATAACAGTTAGGCAATATCTCCATTACGGTTAAAGATATTAAAATTCCGATTAGACCATCGTCTTAGTTGGAAAAAATTAGCTGAAAATGAGTACTCACTTCAAGTATCCATCTTTGAAAATAACAGTTAGGCAATATCTCCATTACGGTTAAAGATATTAAAATTCTGATTAGACCATCGTCTTAGTTGGACAAAATTTGCGGAAAATGAGTACCCACTTCCAGTATCCATCTTTGAAAATAACAAAGTTAAACAATATCTCCATTACGGTTAAAGATATTAAAATTCCGATTAGACCATCGTCTTAGTTGGAAAAAAATTAGCTGAAAATGAGTACTCACTTCAAGTATCCATCTTTGAAAATAACAAAGTTAAACAAGATCTCCACTACGGTTAGAGATAACAAAATTCTGAATAGGTCATCGTCTTAGTTGCAAAAAATAAGCTGAAATTGAGTACTCATTTCAGTTATCCATCTTTGAAAATAACAAAGTTAGGCAATATCTCCATTACGGTTACAGATATTAAAATTCTGATTAGACCATCGTCTTAGTTAGAAAATAATTGCTGAAAATGAGTACCCACTTCAAGTATCCATCTTTGAAAATAACAAAGTTAAACAAGATTTCTACTACCGCTAGAGATAACAAAATTCTGAATAGACCGTCGTCTTAGTTGCAAAAAATTAGCTGAAAATGAGTACCCACTTCAGGTATCCATCTTTGAAAATAACAAAGTTAGGCAATATCTCCATTACGGTTAAAGATATTAAAATTCCGATTAGACCATCGTCTTTGTTGGAAAAAAATAGCTGAAAATGAGTACCCACTTCATGGGTCCATCTTTAAAAATAACAATGTTAGGCAATATTTCCATTACGGTTAAAGATATTAAAATTCCGATTAGACTGAAAGAAAATTAGCTGAAAATGAGTACCCACTTCAGGAGACCATTTTTGAAAATAACAAAGTTATACCAGATGTCCACGGTTAGAGATAATGGAATTGAAACAGAATTGGGAAAAATTGTTTATAATAAATAAGGCTGTAACAAAATCCTATTAGCACCTCCCTACCGATCACACCTGGCATGGTATACACATCTCTCCTAGTAGATGGCACCTGTCAGTTGTCATTAGTATTATAATAAGAGTACACTTGCTCAAGTCCTTATGACCACGTTCTTCCACGTTTTATAATAATTCACAATGTCTATACTTTTCTTTGTTTCTTTTGTTTAAATAAACTATGCCTACCGTTGTGAGTGAGTTTGATACTACTGTCAAACAGTGCCCCGACATCATACATGAGCCTCGACAGGGTTAAGCGAACTCAAGAGATAACCTCGTGACAAGATTGGCGCCCAACGTTGGACCTTAAGCCGAGTTTTTGGTGATGTCTCCACCGCATATCGCATGTGTTTTCGTGTTTATCTCGAACATAGTGCGGGTAGTACAGTAACGACTCATTTTCTCGTGTAAAACGGTAATAGTGCATCGGGTTGACATAACCTCAATCGTTAATTTCCAAAGCACGCTTTCGCTTCTTCGCGTTTCCCGCGCAGTGTTGTCGGTGCATCGTACCACGTCACTCCGTTGACTCCGTCAGTTCTTTTCGAACCTGGTTCCACACTGGCCGACGCAACGCCGCAACGTCCGGGAGCGACAAGGAAAGCGCCACGTCCGTCAAATTCATTTCTGTCATTGCTGTCAGAATCAGCTGCTACAACAAACAGCACGAACTTCACAGCTAATTCAAAACATTGTTTCTGATTTTATAAAATCCCACAGTTTATCATAGTACTGTACCAAATATATGCTATTACGCTCTGGTACCATGGCAGGCGGAAAAGACGCATCCAAGCAAGAGCCATCCCAGCAAAATGCAACTGCTGCCCCTGTGCAACAAATTGTGATGTCTCCAGAAATGTTGCAGCAATTGTTGACCAATTTACAAAATGCTACAGTTAGTGGACTTCAGGCGAGTTCCTCATCACAAAACATCAACTCACCTACAAATTTTTGTGGCTGCAAGTCACGGTTTAGTGGAAATCCTGGTGATGAAGTCGAAGCATTTATTGATTCCATATCAGTGTATAAAGACTGCTTACAAATAACAGACGCCCATGCATTAAAAGGTTTATCTATGCTGTTGTCAGATAATGCTGCTGCTTGGTGGCAAGGTATAAAAACCTCCATAACTAGTTTTGATGAAGCCATTTCCTCTTTGCGACATGCATTTGGATTTTCAAAACTCCCACATCAGATCTATCGAGACTTGTTTTCCAAGGAACAGGACAATGACAAAACCGATATCTTTGTTAGTCGATGTAGTGCTTTGCTTTCACATTTGAAAGGTAACTCTGCTGTGACAGAACACATTCAGTTGGATATGGTTTATGGCCTACTGAATTTCAAGATAAGGAATAAAGTGCCTAGGGAAAGTGTCTGTACCTTCAAAGATCTCATTGAAGCAGCTAGAGTAGTAGAGCAAACTTACTCCGACCGTATTGTGAAGCAAAAGAAACCAGCCGTTGAACAAAAGTGTAATGTAATATGCAGTTATTGTAAGAATTATGGACACACTATCGATGTCTGTAGAAAACGAGCCCGTGCAAGTGGTAAAAATGGAACCCCAGCTGCAAGCCACCCGCCATCCGGTCAAGAAAACTTCAGTAACACCAGTGCGACAAAACCTGTATCCTGCTATGGTTGTCAAACACCAGGCTATATTAAGAGCAATTGCCCGAAATGCAACAAAAGGGAGCAAACACCAGCCCATGCTATTAACCCAACAATGCTGACTGAGTTCTTCGGCACATCAGTTACCCAATTCCAGACACCTGTGAACATGCGCACCCTCACATACGCCAAGGTAGAGGGGCACTATGGACTGACATACCTTGATTCAGGTGCTCAGTGTAACATAGCTGGAGCAAAGTTAGGTCAGATTCTGATGGATGAGAATGTGCCCTTGGAATCTAAATCTCTGTACATGACCCTTGCTGATGGAAAGACTATAGCAGTTGAGGCCAAGTGTTTCAAAGCCTCGATTGACTTGAAGGGGCGTAAGCACAACACCATTTTCCACTGGATTCCAGCCCATAAAGATAGCAGAACTCTTCTAGGTGTGGATTTCATTCGGCAAGCCAATATTGTGATTGATGTACCACGAAATTGCTGGTATTTTGGAGATGACCCGCAGACACAGCATTCCTTTGTCGAGTTGACTGATGTGAAGCTCTGTGGAATCCAACCCGAGGTTAAGGAACAAAACCAAATGACTCTGTTACGAGGCGAGGAGGCCTTGAACCTGACGGAAGTTGAAAGACGCCGCCTTGATGACTTATTGCAGAACAATCATGACCTTTTTATGCCAAGTATGGAAGCCACTCCATATGCTGAGCATATTATCGAGCTTAGTGATAGCCTACCAGTTGCCGTACCACCATATCGTCTTTCAGTAGCCCGAAAGGAACAGCTCCGACAAGAACTTGATGACCTTTTGGCTCAAGGCATAATAGAGGAGTGCGAGTCCCCATACGCGTCACCTGTAGTACTGGTGCCTAAGAAAGACGGTAGCATCAGACTTACCGTGGATTATCGAAAGCTGAATTCCAAAACCTGTCCTGACCGCTACCCCCTCCCACGTATCGATGATACACTTCATGCAGCTAAGAGAGCGAGGTATATGACGACCTTGGATCTAAAGGCTGGATACCATCAAGTAGCAGTTCGACCGTGTGACCGGGATAAGACGGGATTCATCTGTCCATTCGGCACATTTCGTTACACGCGAATGCCGTTCGGCCTGCGAAACGCGCCTGCTACTTTCCAGAGACTCATCGACCGATTCCGATCTGGTTTACAAGATATCCACATCTTGGCGTACCTGGACGACGTGATAGTCTTGTCAAATTCACACCTAGAGCATGTCACACCTAGAGCATCTGCAGAGGGTGTTTGATCACCTTCGCCATTTCAAGTTGAGACTCAACCGGAATAAATGTAACTTTTCATGTTCCTCTGTGAATTATCTGGGACATGTTATCACACCAGTTGGCATAACTCCTAGCCCGGAAAAAACGGAGGCACTCCGCAATCGACGCCCACCACGTAACGTCAAGGAGTTGTTGTCTTTCATCCAAAGCTGCTCATGGTACCGGCGCTTCATCAATAACTTTGCTTCCGTGGCGCGCCCATTGACGGAACTGACCAAAAAGAATGCTTCTTGGACCTGGGGACGAGCTCAAAACGATGCTTTCGAGAAACTCAAAGAACTGCTCACTTCTGACCCAATACTACGGCAAGCCGACTCAACTCTTCCCTATGTGTTGAAAACAGACGCGTCTGCCTATGCCATTGGCGCATGCTTACTGCAGGGGGAGGGCGCCGCAGAAAGACCTGTGGAATATGCCAGCCGCTTGCTGACCGCAGCCGAAAAGAACTACACCACTACTGAGAGAGAAGCCCTGGCTGTGGTGTGGGCTGTGACGAACAAGTTTAGAGGCTATTTAGAAGGAGCGACAGTCTCTGTAAAAAGTGACCACCAGCCGCTTAAGTGGCTAATGACCCTAAAATCACCAACTGGAAGACTAGCGAGATGGGCTCTCGCCCTACAGCCCTACGACCTCAATATTGACTATACCCCGGGGAAGACCAATGTGATTGCCGACATGCTGTCTCGCCCACCAATCTCGGACTCAGAGGTGAACTTGGTAGAAATGGACTTGCCCAAGATGAAGGCTGATGTGATACGACAGGAGCAACTGGACGATCCGGATGTGGCAAAGATCATCAAGTGTTTCGAGAGTCCCGCAGGAAGTCCTGACAACGACGCTGTAGATTTTAACCGGTGGACCGAGAGGGGCTACGTCATGGACAACGGCGTCCTCTATAGATACTCTCCTGACATAGATGAGGAGCAAGCTCAAATGGTTGCTTCAACAAGTCAAGTTCCCCGAATTCTGAAAGAATATCATGACTCCCCATTGAGTGGCCACTACGGTGTTGACCGTACCTATCAACGCATAGCATCCCGGTACTTCTGGCCCGGAATGCGCCGCACCATTGCAGACTACGTTGGAAAATGCATAGATTGCCACAGATATAAAGCATCGAACCTTAAGCCGGCGGGACAACTCCAAACCCCCGTTCAGGCTCAACGATTCGAGGTAGTGTCCATTGATCTATTCGGACCCTTGCCGGAAACGCCTGATGGATTTAAATGGATTTTCATAGTAGAGGATAACGCTAGCCGTTGGGTTGAATTATTTCCTTTGCAACTGGCCAGCGCGGAAAACTGTGCCAGATGCCTGATCGACGAGGAGATATTGCGATACGGTGTGCCTCGCCGCATTGTCAGTGACAACGGTGTGCAATTCGTGAGTGCCGTCATGCAACAGGTCTCTCATTGCCTGGGTTTCACCCAATCTCTGATCCCAGCATATTATCCAGCCTCCAACCCGGTGGAGCGTAAGAACCGTGATCTAAAGGCCCAGCTGTCCATCTTCGTCCAAAAGGACCATACCGCTTGGAAAGATCAACTGCCAGCCATAAGGTTTGCCATGAATACTGCACGAACACAGTCTACAGGTTTCAGTGCAGCCTATTTGACCTTCGGACGTGAACTTAGGACCCCAGATGACGTCGGACGTGACCTCCGAGCTATCGTCGAGAATGACAACTTTGTGAGTCAGATTACTCCCTATCTGCGCTCTCTTGCAACTACCCTGCGTGAAGCCCGAGACCGCCATGAAATGGAACAAGATCGTGTAAAGAAGTACGCTGACCGAAAATTGCGACCTTGTCCTCAATACGTCATAGGAGACAGAGTGCTCGTCAATAGCCATTGTCTGAGTAACGCTAAGAAGTCTTACACCTCAAAGTTTACACCCAAGCGCGACGGTCCCTACATCATTACCAAAATCGTCACACCTACTACATTTGAGTTGGCATCTCCCGACCAACCTGGCCAAGCAGTGGGTAAATACCATGCATCTGCCTTGACGCCCTTCAAGACCACCGACTCAGAGAATCCTGTACCTGTCCGCCCAATCAGAAAGCGAGGTCGCCCACCTGCCAAGTCACCCCTACCAGAACCTGAAGAAGATGTCGCTGGTGCAGAAGACCGCCTCGATATAGAAGAAGATGCCGCTGACGCAGAAGACCGCCTCGATATAGAAGAAGAGGAGGGCACCGTTGACCTCGAGGACGTAACCGCCTGTATCCAGACCCGACGGCCCATAAGGAAACCTACCTGCCCCTGCTGCAGAGAGACTACCACTATTCCTCACACTTCCGGGACGGTACGTGTGGAAAAGGGGGAGAAGTTGTAACAAAATCCTATTAGCACCTCCCTACCGATCACACCTGGCATGGTATACACATCTCTCCTAGTAGATGGCACCTGTCAGTTGTCATTAGTATTATAATAAGAGTACACTTGCTCAAGTCCTTATGACCACGTTCTTCCACGTTTTATAATAATTCACAATGTCTATACTTTTCTTTGTTTCTTTTGTTTAAATAAACTATGCCTACCGTTGTGAGTGAGTTTGATACTACTGCCAAACAGTGCCCCGACATCATACATGAGCCTCGACAGGGTTAAGCGAACTCAAGAGATAACCTCGTGACAAGGCCTTATTCGAATAGTTTATCTTTAAAACCAAGAGAGTTTTCGTTTTCTTGATTGCTAGATGATTTACGCCAAATTTCCGATTCTTCCAAAATTGGGTTAAAGATACGTCAAATTTTAAATAAGTTGTCACAAGAAATGGGTATCTTTGAAAGCAATATATGTTCCGGATCTTGAACAGAGTTAGAAAAAAGTTTTTTAATAGTTTCACTCGAAATTAGTATCTTTAAAAGCAAGAGGTTTTCTGGTTTTTTTGCCCAGTGGGTGAGAGATACGTCAAAAACGATAACGTAATCGTCCTAGTTGGAAAAAATTTGCTGAAAATAAGTACCCACTTTAATTATCCATCTTTGAAAATAACATAGTTAAAGAAGATCTCCTCTATTGTTAGAGATAAGAAAATTCCGATTAGACTATTGTCTTAGTTGGGAAAAAAGTAGCTGAAAATGAGTAGCCGCTTCAGGGGTCTATCTTTGAAAATATCGACGTTAAGCAAGATCTTCACTACGATTAGAGATATTAAAAATTCCGATTAGATGACAAAATTCCGATTGGACCGTCGGCTTAGTTGGAACAAAGTAGCTGAAAATGAGTATCCCACTTCAGGGCTTATCTTTGAAAATAACAAAGTTAGACAAGATGTCCACTACGATTAGAGATAACAAAATTCCGATTAAACCATCGTCTTAATTGGTAAAAGGTAGCTGAAAATGAGTACCCACTCTAGGGGTCAATCTTTGAAAATAACGTTAAAGGTAGACGAAATCTCTACTACGGTTAGAGATAACTAACAACATTCCGATTAGACGATCGTCTAAGTTAGATTACCTGAAGACCCTCGAGAAGGTTGTATCTTTAAAATTAAGAAAAAATGTTTCGATGGGTCAAAGATACGATTTTTTTTAAATTGGATTAAGATACGTCAAATCTGGCAATGGAATTTCGGGTAGTGTTACCCAAAATTGGTAAAATTTACTTATAATAAATGATTTCTCATTAGAAAAGTGTATGTTTAAAACCGAGAGTTTTCGTTTTCTTCATGACTGAATGAGATAAAAAGTAGGTTAAAGATACTTCAAATCTGGAAAACGGCCTGATGAGTCCACCATACTGAGGAGGAGCAATTACAGCGAAACCGGTTTATGGTTCCTCGGCCTGATGAATGGTGAACTTTTTTTACTTCTGCCATGGCAACGCCACCTGACGGTGTAGGCCGAAATCTCAGTCCCCCGTCTGTACGTGGTTAGAAGTAGGGGATGTTCATTTGAAAAAGTTTTCTAGTAGGCTATAAAATATCAAAAGAAAAGGATGAAGAAACAAAAGTCCATTTACTTTGATTATGTCATCCTTTTCTGTCAAATATTCACAGCCTTCTCTAGAAGAAACGTCATCTATGACGTTTTCTAATTAACACCGGGTACATGGTGGAAAATATTTTGCTTCATTGCACAAGGTTTTGCATGCCCTTTGTGGAAGCACCCGCCATCATTAAATGGCGCCACATACATTTGAAATGCTGTTTAAGCAGTCTTAAGTCGTTACCTGGACCCTGCAATTGCTCCGATCGGTTACTATAATGTTGCCCATTCGGTTGATGGTAATCCCCCAGGGTCGGCAGAAATCTCCAGGGAGGCTGCCGGTCCTGCCAAATATGCGACTGGGGAATCGTCCGTGGTCCCTGACGATCACTATTTCCTTGCAGCCGTGGATCGGGCGCGACTTTGCGCCTCGCAGTGGGTTTTTCGGTGAAGGCCCTGTATAGGCATTTTTGTTACATTTTGAAAAATAGTTTATTCGCCATTTTGTGCAACATCTAAAGCGGCATTGATCAACCAATAACTTACATTTCCGTGCCAAGTAGGTCAACGGTTGTTTGCACAGCATCATGGACTTTTTTATTGACGGACAGTTGATGCGTAGTGTCCCCAACGAAGCTATGGACTGTAATATGTCATTGGCAGGGGGCATGAACGAGAAACTGTCATCTTGTAGAGGCACAACGCTCCCTAAAACAAGAAACAACACATTATGATTGATCCCTAAAACCAGAGACCTTTAGTTACTAGACGTCAACATGGATATACAACTTATGACCAAAATGTAAAACGTCCTTCCTTTAACCTATGCTTTGCGTCATAAAGAAACTCCGATATTTTTTCTCTTTTTCTTGGTACCGGGTCACAAGAAGTAAGGACGCTACAAGAGAGATCACCCTATCAGAAATCGTAATATAGAAAGAGAGAGGGAGAAAAAAACCGCTGTTGGACATTTTGGCACCAGTATGGCCATACGTTTGTGTCTAGTGAAACAAAGTCTCTGCTCGTAATAGAAAAAATGATCAGGTCTGTGTTCTTTCAAGTAGTTTCATTCATTGCAACTTACCAAGGCTCCTGGCCTCATTTAGAGCCTTGCAGGCCGTAAGGTTGGCCGCTAAATTCTGCAACGGATTGACAAATTGGTTTGGTTTGCTGATGCAGTCCAAGGCCCGTGCTAAACTGAAAACGAAAGCAAACAAGGCGTAAGTATCTGAAGAACCGTCTCGCCATCGAAACGCGCTTACTTAGAATAGCAGAGACGCACGTTTTCCATTTGGAAATTGATCATGGATATTTTGATTTCGCGCGCCTGTAGTAATCTCTGTAAGACGTCATCCTGCCTGCATTCCAAGGCAGTAATGTAGCGACGGATGGTGCATTTGATGTCGATCGACACCGCGTTGGTGCGATACTCAATGGCCTCGGACATGCGCTGCAGTTCGTCCAAGGACCGGCGCAGATTCACGTTCATTTCTCTGATTTCGTTGTTCAGTTTCTTGCTGCCTTCTTGCAGCGCTTGCATAGATTCGGGGATGAAAAGTAAAGGATGATCTGGAATAATGAAGACATTAAATAAGTAAAAAAAGGGCTCAAATAACCTTAATTTCGATAATGTAATCGTCTTAGTTGGAAAAAAATGAGTACCCACTTCAGGGGTGCATCTTTGAAAATAACAAAGTTAACCAATATCTCAACTACAGTTAGAGGTAACAAAATTCCATTTAGACCACTTCAGTGTTCAATCTTCTTCAATTCAATTCAATCAAATCTTCAATCTTTAATCGTTTAATAAAAAAGTTAGCTAATATCTCCTTTACGGTTAAAGATATTAAAATTCCGATCAGACCATCGTCTTAGTTGGAAAACATTAGCTGAAAATGAATACCCACTTCAAGTATCCATCTTTGAAAATAACGAGTTAGAAAAAAGTTTTTCAATAGAGTTGTTACTCGAAATTGGTATCTTTAAAAGCAAGAAATTTTCTAGTTTTTGACCACTGGGTGAGAGATACGTCAAAAACGATAACGTAATCGTCTTAATTGGAAAAAATGAGCTGAAAATAAGGATCCACTTCAGATATCCATCTTTGAAAATAACTAAGTTAAACAAGATTTCCACTACGATTAGAGATAACAAAATTCTAATTAGACCATCGTCTTAGTTGCAAAAAATTTGCTGAAAATGGGTACCCACTTCAGGGGTCCAACTTTGAAAATAACAAAGTTAGACAATATCTCCATTACGGTTAGAGATAACAAAATTTTTTCTCAGTAGACCATCGTCTTAGTTGCAAAAAATTAGTTGAAAATGAGTACCCATTTCAGGGGTCCATCTTTGAAAATAACAAATTTAGGCAATATCTCCATTTCGGTTAAAGATATTAAATTTTCGATTAGAGCATCGTCTCACTTGGAAAAAAATTAGCTGAAAATGAGTATCCGCTACAAGCTTCCATCTTTGAAAATAACAAAGTTAAACAAGATCTCCACTACGGTTAGAGATAACAAAAATCCCGCGATCAGACCAGCGTCTTATTTGGAAAAAATTAGCTGAAGATGAGTGCCCACTTCAGGAGACCATTTTTGAAAATAACAAAGTTAGACCAGATGTCCACTACGGTTAGACATAACATAACATTATAAAATTGAAACAGAATTGGAAAAAAATGTTTATAATAAGTAAGTCCTCATTCGAAGAGTGTATCTTTAAAATAAAGGGAGTTTTCGTTTTCTTGATCACTAGATGATTTACGCCAAATTTCTGATTCTTCCAAAATTGGGTTAAAGATACGTCAAATCTGGCAAACGACACTGAGCAGAGATGGAAATGGGTATAGATATTTAAAAACAAGAGGGTTTTTGATTAATGAGTGAAAGGTACGTCAAATTCGACGAGTTTCAACGATTTTTACTCAAAGGCTTGATCAAAACAAAATGAAGCAAAGGAACAACAGAGCTAGAAGAAAGTTCTTTAAATGAGCTGTCACTAGAAATGAGTATCTTTAAAAACAAGAAACTTTCTGGTTTCTTGATCACAAGAGATATGCGAGTCTTTCAATATTGGGTTAAACATTCGACAAATCTGGCAAAAGGCACTGTCGGAGCCTTTCAAAATGTGTATCTCTAAAACAAAAAAATGACAAGTTTTCTGTTCGCTAGGTGAAAGATACGTCAAATTCGATAATGTAATCGTTTAGTTGGAAAAAGTTAGCTAAAAACGAGTATTCACTCAAAGGCAAACGACACTGTTCAGAGTTGGAAAAAATATAAGTTCTCATTCGAAATGAGTATGTCTAAAAGAAAGATAATTTTTGGTTTATTAATTACTGGGTGAGATATTCATCAACTTCGATAACCTAATCGTCTTAGTTAGAAAAAAAGTCCGGAAAAGGAGTCGCACTCTAAGGATGTATCTTTAAAAATAAGAAACATGAGATTGTTTCAAAATTGGGGTAATGATACGTCAAATCTGTCAAATTACACTGAGCAGAGTTAGAAAAAAGTTCTTTAAATGAGTTGAGAAGAAAACAAGTACCTACTCGAAGGGTGTATCTTTAAAAATAAGAAACTTACGGTTTTTTTCAAAATTCGGTTAAAGATACACAATACAAACGTAAAAAAACTTACTGGCGTGACTCTCGCGTACGCATGCCTGGCAAGCCGGCTCGAAACAATGACTGCAAAAAAGCATAAACTCCTCAGAATGTCTTTGGCAAATGGTGGGGTCCGCCGGTGGAACGGCCACGGCCATGTTGTTGGGAGCATCTCCGGAACTGTTGTTGGGCAAGACGCCGACCGCGGCCGCCTCGTCCTGGCCGAACAAGTTAACGGTGGACGCCAAATTATCGTCAATGCCGGGAGACAACACTCCGTCGCGACCCACAGTGGCAACCGAATCCATACTCGCTGTTGACGTGGGACTGATGGTGGTGGACCTCGAAGGACCACCAAAATAACCGCTCTCCTGCGTTAAAGAATTGGCGGGGGAATCGTCGCGCCTTCCACTAGTCCGCCTTTCAGCCCCCACCACTCTGGAAGAGGTAGGAGGAACATTTTGCAGTTGCTGTTCGCCTCTGCCGATCGCTCTGGACCGTGTCGCTCTGGGTAAGCCGCCGGTGTTCCTGCGACTTTCCTGCGGCTGATGGTCTGCACCACTTTCCGCCGTTGTGGAACTGCTCTCCGACACTGCCCGATCCTCGGGAGTATTCGCGAACAGGGAGAAAATATTGCTCTCGTCTGGAGGAGATCTGGAGTTGGAGGAATTCTGATCGGTACAACTGCCACCATTGAAGCCCCTTTCCGCCCCTACGACCCTGGAGTTGGTCCTCTGCTCCAGCCTTTCGTTGTTTCCTGCTCCCGACGATCTGGCCCTGGTATCAGCACGTCGCTGTTGCTGTTGTTGCTGTTGCTGAGATTGCCAGTATCTTTCAGCCGACGTGTCAATGTGGTAAATGTTGTGGGAACTTGTAGCTCTAGCTCGGGTGTGTTGGAGGAGGCACCTGGCGCATAAGTAAGCGTTGCACTCGAAGCACTTGGCGGTCGCGTTGTTGTTCTTCTCGCAAGCGGTACACTTCTACAAGTTTACTTTCTTTTGCACTGTTCCCAAGAAAAGTCAATTTAACTCACCACTGAGAAGCCTTGAAGAAACGCAGGACCAAAAGATCCAGGCGCTAGAGGGCGCCCGTTGGGGGCACGTGGCGCTGTTGAAGTGGACGGCCTCGCCGAGGGCTGCGTCCTGAGCGGAAACAATGAATAGGACCCCCTGTCCCTATTAGCGCTGTTGCCACTTAATGGCAGGAGCGGCAGCGCTGTTCGCAAAAACAATTACAAAATAATAATACTGGTACAAAAAGAACTTACATATGTCCCGTCTATAAGTTGGTTCGCTGTTGCTGGCCACGTCTCCCTGAGCTTGAGCATTGTTGTCGGTTGACGTAGGCAACGCAGATGCCATCCTGATCACAGCTTTAAGAGCGACAGGAAAGATGTTGATTGGCGTGAAGGTAGCCCGTTATTTTTAAATTACGGAAAAACTGAAAAAAAAATTCAGGTGTCAAAATGTCCAACTGTAGTGAAATTTTTAGTTTTACACCTAAAACTGGTCCAAAAATCTTTTTTATTAAGTGAGATAGACATGGGAAGTAACACCTCATGTTCAGCTTAAATGAGCTCAGAAATCTCAACAGTGGGATTGAAAATTTGTTATGCGCAGTAATAAGGCGCGAATCGCAGAAAAAAAAGGCAAATAAAAACTTACAATTTAATACAAAAAAATTTAATTTAACATGGAAGTAACGCCTCTTAAAAGCGAATTTTGTTAAAAAGTGGAAGTCCGAGGTGAGAAAGAAATGTCTAAATTGTGCGTTTTACACCTAAGCTTGCCCCAAAACTTTTTTTTTTATTAAGTGAGCTAGACATGACAAGTAACACCTCATTTTTAGCTAAAATAAGCTCAGGATTTCAATTATAGGAAAAAAACAGCAGAAAGTAATAAACACGTGTGCAATATTAAATTAATTATTATAGAAAAATACCATTTAACACGGAAGTAATGCTTTTCAATAGCAAATTTCAGAGAAAACTAAAAACCGGGTTTGTCTAAAACTGGTAGAATTTTTTTTTATTTTGCGATATAGACATGGCACAACCTCACTCTCAGCTGAATTAACCTCAGGAGTTCAATAGTAGTGACGTAAAAATTTCGTTATTTATAAATACATATAAAGAAAAAGTTACAGAAAATTAAACTGTGCAGACTAAGGTTAAATATTATAAAAAAAAATGCATTTTACGGACTTAATACTTCTCAAGAGCAAATTTCAGTGAAAAACTAAAAACCAGGTTGGGCTAAATCATCGCAAAATGCTCTTTTCACACCTAAAATCGGTAAAAAAAATCGTTTTTATTATGCGCGTTAGACATGGCAAGTGACACCTCGTTTTCAGCTGAAATGAGCTCAGGAATTCAACAATGAGGTTGAAAACTTGTTATCTGCAACTATAAGGGAAAAATCGCAAAAAAAAAACAGTAGTAAAAACGTAAAATTCAATATTACAACGTACCTACTTTTTAACACGTAAGTAATGCCTCTCGAGACCGAATTTCGCTGAAAATAAAAAATCCGGTTTGGAAAAGTAACGTTTAAAATGTCGAATTAAAGTGAAAAAATACGCTTTCAGACCTAAAAATTGGTAAAAAATATATTTTTTTTTATTTGAGTTAGATATGGCAAGTGACACCTCATTTTCAGCTGAAAGGAGCTCAGAAGTTCAATAATGAGGTTGGAAACTTATTATCTGCCATTATAAGGCAAAAGTCACAGAAAAATTGTAGGTAAAAACGCAAAATCCAATACTACAAAGAAAATGCTTTTTAACACCGAATTAATGCCTCTTAAGAACGAATTCCGTTAAGAACTGAAAATCCGGTTTGGTAAAGTAACGTTCAAAGTGTCGAATTAAAATGAAAAAAATAAAAAAAGCGCATTCAGACCTAAAAATGGTCCAAATATCATTTTTATTATTTGAGTTAGATATGGCAAGTGACACCTCGTTTTCAGCTGAAATGAGCTTAGGAATTCAACAATGAGGTTGAAAACTTGTTATCTGCCATTATAAGGCAAAACTCACAGAAAAATAGTAGATAAAAACGAAAAATTCAATACTACAAAGAAAATGCTTTTTAACACGTTAACACTGAATTAAAGCCTCTTAAGGGCCAATTGCGATGAAAACTGAAAATCCAGTTTGGAAAAGTAACGTTTAAAGTGTCGAGTTCAAGTCGAGTTCAATGAAAAATACACTTTCAGACCTAAACTTGGTTCAAAAATCATTTTTATTATTTGAGTTAGATATGGCAAGTGACACCCCGTTTTCAGCTGAAATGAGCTCAATAATTCAACAATGAGATTGAAAATTTGTTATCTGCAACTACAAGGCAAAAATTACAAAGAAACGGTAGGTAAAAACGTAAAATTTAATATTACAAAGAAAGTGCTTTTTAACATGGAAATAATGCCTCTTAAGAGCGAATTTCACTGAAAACTGGAAAATCCGGTGTGAAAAACATCACGTCTAAAGGGTCGAATTAAAGTGAAAAAGGTGAATTGCGATTTTGACAGCTGAAATTGGTAAAAAAATCTTTTTTGTTAAGTGTACTAGACATGGCAAGTAATACCTCATTTTCAGCTGAAATGAGCTCGGAAATTCAATACTGAGGTTGAAAGTTTGTTATCTGCCATTACAACGCAAAACTCACAGGAAAATAGTAGGTAAAAACGCAAAATTCAATACTACAAAGAAAATGCTTTTTAACACGGAATTAATTCTTCTTAAGGGGGAATCGCGATGAAAACTGAAAATCCGGTTTGGAAAAGCAACTTTCGAAGTGTCGAATTAAGGTGAAAAAAATGAAAAATTCGCTTTTAGACCTAAAATTGGTCCAAAAATCATTTTTATTATTTGAGTAAGATGTGGCAAGTGACACCTCGTTTTCAGCTGAAATGAGCTCAGGAATTCAACAATGAGGTTGAAAATTGGTTATCTGTAACTATAAGGCAAAAATCGCAAAAAAACAGTAGTAAAAACGTAAAATTTAATATTACAAAGTACCTACTCTTTAACACGGAAGTAATGCCTCTTGAATACGAATATCGCTGAAAATTGAAAATCCGGTGTGAAAAAAAGTAACGTCTAGAGGGTCGAATTGAAGTGAAAAAGGTGAATGGCGATTTTCACAGCTAAATTGGTCAAAAGATCTTTTTTGTTAAGTGTGACGGACATGGCAAGTAAGCTGAAATAAGCTCAGAAATTCAATAGTGTGGTTGAAAATTTATTCTACCATTATAAGGCAAAACTCACCAGTTGGTAAAAACGCAAAATTCAATAACAGAATGAAAATGCTTTTTAACATGGAAATAAAGCCTCTTAAGCCAACCGAATTGAGATGACAACTGAAAATCCGGTTTGGAAAAGTGACGTTTAAAGTGTCGAATTAAAGTAAAAAAATGCGCTTTCAGACCTAAAAATTGGTCAAAAATCTTTCTTTTTTTTATTTGAGTTAGATATAGGCAAGTGACACCTCATTTTCAGCTAAAAGGAACTCAGAAGTTCAACCGTGAGGTTAGAAACTTGTTATCTGCCATTATAAGGCAAAACTCACAGAAAAATTGTAGGTAAAAACGCAAAATTCAATACTACAAAAAAATGCTTTTTATCACGGAATTAATGCCTCTTAAGAGCGAATGTCGCTGACAACTGAAAATTCGGTTTGGAAAAGTAACTTTTAAATTGTCGAATTAAAGTGAAAAAAAAAATTCGCTTTTAGACCTAAAAATGGTCCAAACATCATTTTTATTATTTGAGTTAGACATGACAAGTGACACCTCGTTTTCAGCTGAAATGAGCTCAGAAATTCAACAATGAGGTTGAAATTTTGTTTTCTGTAAGTATAAGGAAAAAATCGCAGAAAAACCGTAGGCAAAAACGAAAAAAATTCATATTACAAAGAAACTGGTATTCAATACAAAAGTAAAGCCTCGTAAGGGCGAATTTCGGTAAAAGCTAAATCCGACGTGGGAAATTAACGTCCAAAGTATCAAAATATAGTGAAAATGGGAATTTTGAGTTTTATACCTAAAATTTGTCCAAAAAAACTTTTTTAATAAGTGAGCTAGACTTGACAAGTGACACTTCGTTTTCAGCTGAAATGAGCTAAGGAATTCAACAATGAGGTTGAAAATTTGTTATCTGCAACTATAAGGCAAAAATCGCTGAAAAAAACAGTAGGTAAAAACGTAAAATTTAATATTACAAAGAAAGTGTTTTTTAACACGAAAGTAATGCCTCTTAAGAACAAATTTAGGTGAAAATTGAAAATCCGGTGTGAAGAAAGTAACGTCTAAAGGGTCGAATTGAAGTGAAAAAGGTGAATTGCGATTTTCATAGCTACACATGGTCCAAAAATCTTTTTTGTTAAGTGTGCTAGACTTGGCAAGTAATACCTCATTTTTAGCTGGAATGAGCTTAGAAATTCAATAGTGAGGTTGAAAACTTGTTATCTACCATTATAAGGCAAAACTCATAGAAAAATAGTAGGTCAAAACGCAAAATTCAATACTACAAAGAAAATGCTTTTTAACACTGAATTAATGACTCTTAAGGGCGAATTCCGATAAAAACTAAAAAGCCTGTTTGGAAAAGTAACGTTGAAAGTGTCGAAATAAAGTGAAAAAATTGAAATATGCGCTTTCAGACCTAAAATTGATCCAAAAATCTTTATTATTTGAGGTAGATATGGCAAGTGACACCTCGTTTTCCGCTGAAATGAGCTCAGAAATTCAACAATGAGGATGAAAATTTGGTACCTGCAACTATAAGGCAGAAATCGCAAAAAAAAAACAGTAGGTAACGTAAAATTTAATATTTTATTATAATGAGCTCGGAAATTCAATAGTGAGGTTGAAAGTTTGTTATCTGCCATTACAACGCAAAACTCACAGGAAAATAGAATTCAATACTACAAAGAAAATGCTTTTTAACACGGAATTAATTCCTCTTAAGGGGGAATTGCGATGAAAACTGAAAATCCGGTTTGGAAAAGCAACTTTCGAAGTGTCGAATTAAGGCGAAAAAAATGAAAAATTCGCTTTCAGACCAAAAATTGGTTCAAAAATCATTTTTATTATTTGAGTTAGATATGGCAAGTGACACCTCATTTTCGGCTGAATTGAGGTCAGGAATTCAAAGTGAGGTTAAAAATTTGTTAACTGCAATTATAAGGCAAAAATCGCAAAAAAAACAGTAGGTAAAAACGTAAAATTTTGAATTAAAAAAAAGGCTCTTTAGCACGGAAATGATTCTTTTCCCAGGCATGAAAAAGCAAAATCTAAAGTGTCGAATTGAAGTGAAAAAAATGAAAGAGGCTTTTCAGACCTAAAATTGGTTCAAAAATCTTTTTTATTATGCCAGTTAGACACGGTAAGTGACACCTTATTTTCAGAAGAAATGTGCTCAGGAGTTCAACAATTAGGCTGGTAATGTATTATCTGTAGTTATAAAGAAAATAGTTTTTATTCCACGGCTTACTGCTATTTTTTTTTATTAACACTAGTATAAATAATAATAATAATGGGAAATGTGCATTTTACACCTAAAATTGGTCTAAAAATCTTTTTTTATTAAGTGGGCTAGACATGGCAAGTAACATCTCATCTTCAGCTGAATGGAGCTCTGGAATTCAACAGAAAAGTTAAAAATTGGTTATCTGTAATTATAAGGAAAAAATCGCAAAAAGGCAGAAAAGCAGCAGAAAAAAACTAAAATTAAATATTTCGAAGAAAATGTTATTTAATAGGGAAGTGATGCCTTTTTAGAGCGAATTTCAGTAAAAACAGAAATTTCGGTGTGAGAAAGTAACGATTTGCAATAAAAAATAGGAATTGTGCGTTTTACAACTAAAATTGGTTCAAAAATCTTTTTTATTTAGTAAGCTAGACATGGCAAGTAACACCTCATTTTCAATTAAAATGAGCCCAGAAACACGGAAGTAATGCCTCTTAAGAGCAAATTTCTGTGAAAACTGAAAATCCGGTGTGAAGAAAGTAACGTCTAAAGGGTCGAATTGAAGTGAAAAAGGTGAATTGCGATTTTCACAGCTAAACTTGGTCCAAAACTCTTTTTTGTTGAGTATGCTAGACATGGCAAGTAATACCTCATTTTCAGCTGAAATGTGCTCAGAAATTCAATAGTGATGGTTGAAAATTTGTTATCTGTCATTACAACGCAAAACTCATAGAAAAATAGTAGTTAAAGCCTCAAAATTCAATGCTACAAAGAAAATGCTTCTTAACACAGAAATAATGCCTCTTAAGGGCGAATTGCGCTAAAAACTGAAAATCCGATTTGGAAAAGTAATGTTTAAAGTGTCGAATTAGAGTAAAAAAATGAAAAATGCGCTTTCAGACCTAAAATTGGTCCAAAAATCATTTTTATTATGTGAGTTAGATATGGCAAGTGACACCTCATTTTGGCTGAAATGAGCTCAGGAATTTAAAGGTGAGATTAAAAATTTGTTATCTGCAATTATAAGGCAAAAATAGCAAAAAAATAGTTTGTAAAAACATAAAATTTAATAATTGAAAGAAATGGCTTTTTAGCACGGAAGTAATTATTTTCTCAGGAGTGAAAAATCCACGTTTAAAGTGTCGAAGTGATGTCAAAATATGAAAAATAGGCTTTTCAGACCTATAATTGGTTCAAAAGTCTTTTTTATTATGCCAATTAGACATGGCAAGTGGCACCTTAATTTCAGAGAAAATGAGCTCAGGAATTCAACAATTAGACTGATAGTGTTCATTATAAAACTTCATCTAGTTGGCTGTGAAATGCCAAAAAGGATGGAGAAACAAAAGTCCATTTATTTTAATTATGTCATCTTTTCTGTCAAAATTTCATAGCCTGCTAGATGAAGTTTTATAATGAACACCCCGTATCGGTAGTTATAAAGACAAGAGTTTTCATTTCATGGCTTACTGCTAGTTTTCTTTTTATTAACAATCCTTATAAATAATAATAAAAATGGGAATTATTCATTTTATACCTAAAATTGGTCCAAAAATCTCTTTTTATTAAGTGGAATAGACATGGGAAGTGACACCTCGTTTTCAGCTGAATTGAGCTCGGGAATTCAACAGTAAAGTTAAAAATTTGTCATCTGTAATTATAAGAAAAAAATCGCAAAAAAGCAGAAAAGCAGCAGAAAAAAGTAAAATTAAGTATTTTCAAGAAAATGTTATTTAATACCTAACACATTTCATTAAAAACGGAAAATTCGGTGTGAGAAAGTAACGATTTGCAATAAAAAACGGAAATTGTGCGTTTTACCACTAAAAAAAAATCTTTCTTATTTAGTGAGCTAGATATGGCAAGTAACACTTCATTTTCAGCTAAAATGAGCCCAAAAATTCATTAGTGGTAGTAGGTTGAAAATTCGTTATCTGTAATTATAAGGGTACAAAATCGCAGAAAAACAGTAGGCAAAAACGAAAAAAAATAAATATTACATAGAAACTGGTATTTAACACAAAAGTAATGCCTTGTAAGGGTGAATGAATTTCCTAAAATTTATCAAAAACATTCTTTTAATAAGTGAGATAGACATGGCAAGTAACAACTCATTTTCAGCTGAAATGAGCTCAGGAATTCAACAGGGAAGTCAAAAATTCGGTATCTCCAAGAGTAAAGCAAGAATTAAAAAATAATATTAAAAAAAAAAATACGTAAAGTTTAGAATGTCTTCCGTCTTGATATGCCCCAACAGTACGGTTATCATTGATTCGTTACACTCCTTGTATCAAAACGCCAAAGTTATAGGCTTGTCAGCAACAGTGCTTCTTAATCAAATGATTAGATTATGAGATTTTTTTAATTCAGGCTTTGCTGGGTAGATAGATCCCCTGCATACTCCTGTTCCATCCTTTGTACAGTACCTAGCTACGTTATTGGGTAGCGCTAATGTAATATTTTAGTTATAGACCTATGAGATTGCTTCTTTTAGAAATTCCCCAATGGAGGGCCATTGTGAAAAACAAAGAGAAAGGAGGGTACTCACTTGAGGTTGTTCTGCAAGGATAACTGGACATGCACGTGAAATTTGGACAATAAGAATGAACTTCTTTAAGAATAGCTTTTACTGGAATTTTTGCGACATTTCGTCTTTGACGTTGTCTTTTACCTGGAAACTGCCACCCCCCAATATACCTTACTCGCCCACCATAACACCAAAGTTGTTAATATTTTTATGACCCCGACAGACATAATAATTTTTCTTTAGAGCCCTCAATAATAGAGCAATAAAATTTGAATGCTGCTCATAAATTTCGGACCGGCCAATTTCGGCACAGTGTCTCCTTAATAATCAACCCTCGTAGCAGCTAGGAGGCCGTTCTTCTTAAAAATCAACATTTAAGAACGTGCAATAAAACGGGTTCTTTGTAGGAAATCGCCTTCGAAAGGGCCATTCAAGCGTCACCGGAGATCGATACGCGGGTGAAAGCCGTGACGGGGCCCGCGTTGCCACCCTTAGAATAATTGTACTAGTTCTAGTCCGGTTGCAGCTCATAAATTTTCTTTGAACAAGGTTAACTTTTTTTTGAAAACTCGGTGTCTCTGCAGCCTTTAACATTTCTGTCAAGAAACACTTCGAACCTCAAAGTTTCTGTAGTCTTTGAAAATTCAATGCAGTTTTTTCAGGCAATTAATTAAAATTATGATTAAATCTGTGTTAGTTTCAATGGAATTTCACTGTTCTGTAGACATAGCAATGGATTTAGAGAAACAACAGAGACATTAATCTGCCAGAATTACTTGCCTAAGGACGTTTTTTATTCTTGTTATTGAAAATTCAGTCGATTACATTACTTTGAACAAATTAATTTTTTTTTGAAAACTCGGTGTCTCTGTAGCCTTCAAAATTCCTGTAAAGAAACACTTCGAACCTCCATGTATCTGTAGTCTTTAAAACTTCAATTTAGTTTTTTCAGAAAATTAATTAAGAATATGATTAATTTTCTGTGCGTTTCAATGGGATTTCACTGCTCGGTAGAGTTAACAATGGATTTAGGAAGACTACAGAGACATTATATTGCCCGAATAACTTGCCTAGATACGTTTTTTAACTCTTATTGTTGAAAAGTCAGTCGATTACACTACTTTGAACAAAATAAATTTTTTTTGAAAAGTCGGTGCCTCTGTAGCCTTCTAAATTCCTGTCAATAAACAATTTGAAGCTCCATGTCTCTGTAGTCCTTAAAACTTCAATTCAGTTTTTTCAGAAAATTAATTAAGAATGTGGTTAATTTTGTTTTAGTTTTAATGGGATTTTACTGCTCTGTAGGCCTTGGCCTTAGCAATGGATTTAGGAAGACTACAGAGACATTATATCAACGTATTACTTGCATAGAGACGTTTTTTAATCTTGTTGAAAATTCAGTCGATTGCCCTACTTTGAACAAGTTTTAATTTTTTTGAAAATTTGATGTCTCTGTAGCCTTCAAAATTCCTGTCAATAAACAGTTCGAATCTCCGTATCTCTGTAGTCTTTAAAACTTCAATTCAGTTTTTTCATAAAATTAATTAAGAATGTGATACATTTTGTGTTAATTTTAATGGGATTTCACTGCTCTGTAGACTTAGCAATGGATTTAGGAACACTACAGAGACATTATATTGCCCGAATAACTTGCCTAGATACGTTTTTTAACTCTTATTGTTGAAAAGTCAGTCGATTACACTACTTTGAACAAAATAAATTTTTTTTGAAAAGTCGGTGCCTCTGTAGCCTTCTAAATTCCTGTCAATAAACAATTTGAAGCTCCATGTCTCTGTAGTCCTTAAAACTTCAATTCAGTTTTTTCAGAAAATTAATTAAGAATGTGGTTAATTTTGTTTTAGTTTTAATGGGATTTTACTGCTCTGTAGGCCTTGGCCTTAGCAATGGATTTAGGAAGACTACAGAGACATTATATTGTCCGTATTACTTGCATAGAGACGTTTTTTAATCTTGTTGAAAATTCAGTCGATTGCCCTACTTTGAACAAGTTTTAATTTTTTTTTTAAATTTGATGTCTCTGTAGCCTTCAAAATTCCTGTCAATAAACAGTTCGAATCTCCGTGCCTCTGTAGTCTTTAAAACTTCCATTCAGTTTTTTCATAAAATTAATTAAGAATGTGATACATTTTGTGTTAATTTTAATGGGATTTCACTGCTCTGTAGACTTAGCAATGGATTTAGGAAGACTACAGAGACATTATATTGCCCGAATAACTTGCCTAAGGACGTTTTTTTACTCTTATTGTTGAAAATTCAGTCGATTACACTATTTTGAACAAAATTTAAAAAAAAATAAAAAACTCGGTGCTTCTGTAGCCTTCAAAATTCCTGTCAATAAACAGTTTGAATCTCCATGTCTTTAAAACTTCAATTCAGTTTTTTCATAAAATTAATTAAGAGTGTGGTTCATTTTGTGTTAGTTTCAATCGAATTTCATTGCTCTGTAGGCATTGGTCTTTGCCATGGATTTAGGCAGACTACAGAGACATTATATTGCCCGTATTACTTGCCTAGAGACGTTTTTTACTCTTGTAGAAAATTCAGTCAATTACGCTAATAAGATTAAATCTGTGTTAGTTTCAATGGGATTTCACTGTTCTGTAGACATAGCAATGGATTTAGAAAAACAATAGAGACATTAATCTGCCCGAATTACTTGCCTAAAGACGTTTTTTATTCTTGTTATTGAAAATGCAGTCGATTACATTACTTTGAACAAATTTATTTTTTTTTAAACTCGGCCTCTGTAGCCTTCAATATTCCTGTAAAGAAACACTTCGAACCTCCATGTAAATGTAGTCTTTAAAACTTCAATTTAGTTTTTTCAGAAAATTAATTAAGAATGTGATTAATTTTCTGTGAGTTTCAATGGGATTTCACTGCTCGGTAGAGTTAACCATGGATTTAGGAAGACTACAGAGACATTATATTGCCCGAATAACTTGCCTAGATACGTTTTTTAACTCTTATTGTTGAAAAGTCAGTCGATTACACTACTTTGAACAAAATTTTTTTTTTTTGAAAAGTCGGTGACTCTGTAGCCTTCAAAATTCCTGTCAATAAGCAATTTGAATCACCATGTCTCTGTAGTCTTTAAAACTTCAATTCAGTTTTTTCAGAAAATTGATTAAGAATGTGGTTAATTTTGTATTAGTTTTACTGGGATTTTACTGCTCTGTAGGCCTTGGCCTTAGCAATGGATTTAGGAAGACTACAGAGACATTATATTGCCCGTATTACTTGCATAGAGACGTTTTTTAATCTTGTTGAAAATTCAGTCGATTGCCCTACTTTGAACAAGTTTTAATTTTTTTGAAAATTTTATGTCTCTGTAGCCTTCAAAATTCCTGTCAATAAACAGTTCGAATCTCCGTGTCTCTGTAGTCTTTAAAACTTCAATTCAGTTTTTTCATAAAATTAATTAAGAATGTGATACATTTTGTGTTAATTTTAATGGGATTTCACTGCTCTGTAGACTTAGCAATGGATTTAGGAAGACTACAGAGACATTATATTGCCCGAATAACTTGCCTAAGGACGTTTTTTAACTCTTATTGTTGAAAATTCAGTCGATTACACTATTTTGAACAAAATTTAAAAAAAAATTAAAAACTCGGTGCTTCTGTAGCCTTCAAAATTCCTGTCAATAAACAGTTTGAATCTCCATGTCTTTAAAACTTCAATTCAGTTTTTTCATAAAATTAATTAAGAGTGTGGTTCATTTTGTGTTAGTTTCAATCGCATTTTATTGCTCTGTAGGCATTGCTCTTTGCAATGGATTTAGGCAGACTACAGAGACATTATATTGCCCGTATTACTTGCCTAGAGACGTTTTTTACTCTTGTAGAAAATTCAGTCAATTACGCTACTTTGAACAAATTATTTTTTTCTGAAAACTCGTTGCCTCTGTAGCCTTCAAAATTCCTTACAAGAAACAGTTTGAATCTCCGTGTCCCTGTAGTCTTTAAAACTTCAGACAGAAGACTACAGATACATTATATTGCCCGAATAACTTACCTAGGGACGTTTTTAACTGTTATTGTTGAAAATTCAGTCGATTACACCACTTTAAAAAATACAAAAAATTTTGAAAAGTCGGTGCCTCTGTAGCCTTTAAAATTCCTGTCAATAAACAGTTTAAATCTCCATGTTTCTGTGTCTTTTTTGTTTTTGTTTCTGTAACTTCAAGTCCGTTTTTTCAAAAAATTAATTAAGAATGTGATTAACTTTGTGTTAATTGTAATGGAATTTCACTGCTCTTTAGGCTTGGCAATGAATTTAGGAAGACTACAGAGACATTATATTGCCCGTATTACTTGCCTAGAGACGTTTTTTAATTTTGTTGAGAGTTCTGTCGATTGCGCTACTTTAAACAAATTACATTTTTTTTTGAAAACTCGTTGCCTCTGTAGCCTTCAACATTTCTGTCAAGAAACGGTTCGATTCTCCGTGTCTCTGTAGTCTCTAAAACTTCAATTGAGTTTTTCATAAAAATTAATTGGGAATGTGATTAATTTCGTGTTAATTTTAATAGGATTTCACTGCTCTGTATGCTTAGCAATGTATTTAAGAAGACTACAAAGACATTATATTGCCCGAATAACTTGCCCAAGGACGTTTTTTAACTCTTATTGTTGAAAATTCAGTCGATTACACTACTTTGAACAAAATTAAAAAAATCTTGAGAACTCGGTGCCTCTGTAGCCTTCAAAATTCCTGTCAATAAACAGTTTCAATGTCCATGTCCTTGTAGTCTTTAAAACTTCAATACAGTTTTTTCAGAAAATTAATTAAAAATGTGGTTAATTTTGTGTTAGTTTTAATGGGATTTTACTGCTCTGTAGTCATTGGCTTTAGCAATGGAATTGGGAAGACTACAGAGACATTATATTGCCCGAATAACTTGCCTATGGACGCTTTTTAACTCTTATTGTTGAAAATTTAGTCGATTACACTACTTTGAACAAAATTGAAAAAATATGAAAAGTCGGTGCCTCTGTAGCCTGCAAAATTCCTGTCAATAAACAGTTTGAATCTCCATGTCTCTGTAGTCTTTAATACTGCAATTCAGTTTTTTCATAAAAATTTATTGAGAATGTGAGTAATTTTGTGTTAATTTTAATGGGATTTAACTGCTCTGTAGGCTCAACAATGGATTTAGGAAGACTATAGAGACATATTGCCCCAATAACTTGCCTAGAGACGTTTTTTAACTGTTGTTGAAAATTCAGTCGATTGCATTACTTTGAACAAGTTTTAATTTTTTTGAAAATTTGATGTCTCTGTAGCCTTCAAAATTCGTGTCAATAAACAGTTCGAATCTCCGTGTCTCTGTTGCCTTTAAAACTTCAATTCAGTTTTTTCATAAAATTAATTAAGAATGTGATACATTTTGTGTTAATTTTAATGGGATTTCACTGCTCTGTAGACTTAGCAATGGATTTAGGAAGACTACAGAGTCATTATATTGCCCGAATAACTTGCCTAAGGACGTTTTTTAACTCTTATTGTTGAAAATTCAGTCGATTACACTATTTTGAACAAAATAAAAAAAAAAATTTAAAACTCGGTGCCTCTGTAGCCTTCAAAATTCCTGTCAATAAACAGTTTGAATCTCCATATCTCTAAAGTCTTTAAAACTTCAATTCAGTTTTTTCATAAAATTAATTAAGAGTGTGGTTCATTTTGTGTTAGTTTCAATCGAATTTCATTGCTCTGTAGACATTTTTCTTTGCAATGGATTTAGGCAGACTACAGAGACATTATATTGCCCGTATTACTTGCCTAGAGACGTTTTTTACTCTTGTAGAACATTCAGTCGATTACACTACTTTAAACAAAATAAAAATTTTTGGAAACTCGGTTCCTCTGTAGCCTTCAAAATTCCTGTCAATAAACAGTTTGAATCTCCATGTCTCTGTAGTCTTTAAAACGTCAATTCAGTTTTTTTTTCAGAAAATTAATTAAGATTGTAGTTAATTTTGTGTTACTTTTAATGGGATTTTACTGCTCTGTAGGCATTGGCCTTTGCAATGGATTTAGGAAGACTACAGAGACATTATATTGCCCGTATTACTTGCCTAGGCCTTTGTAGTCTTCAAAATTCTTGTCAAGAAACAGTTCGATTCTCCGTGTCTCTGTAATCTTTATAACTTCAATTCAGTTTTTTCATAAAAATTAATTGAGAATGTGATTAATTTTTTGTTAATTTTAATGGAATTTCACTGCTCAGAAAATTAATTAAGATTGTGGTTAATTTTGTGATAGTTTTAATGGGATTTTACTGCTCCGTAGGCATTGGCCTTTGCAATGGATTTAGGAAGACTACAGAGCCATTATATTGCCCGTATTACTTGCCTAGGCCTCTGTAGTCTTCAAAATTCCTGTCAATAAACAGTTCGAATCTCCGTGTCTCTGTAGTCTTTAAAACTTCAATTCAGTTTTTTCATAAAAATTAATTGCGAATGTGATTAATTTTGTGTTAATTTTAATGGAATTTCACTGCTCTATAGGCTTAACAATGGATTTAGGAAGACTACAGAGAGATTATATTGCCCCAATAACTTGTCAAAAAACGTTTTTTAACTCTTGTTGATATTTCAGTAAATTACACCACTTTGAACAAATTTTAAGTTTTTTGAAAATTTTATGTCCCTGTAGTCTTCAAAATTCCTGTCAAGAAACAATTGGAACTTCGATGTCTCTGTAGTCCTTAAAACAGTTTTTTTCAGACAACTAATTACTACAGCAATTAATTTCAGACAATTAAACACTACTATAACTCATTCATTCACTTTTGACATCTCATTACCTTAGACATCTTTTTATACCTATCTTGTTTCAGCACATTTTGAGAAGATACGATAAAAATGTCATAGATTTCCAACGCTTACTTGATGTTAACAATAAGTGAATAGTTTATATGTAATAATTATTTTCTGGCAATCTGACAGCGACATTTGCTCCGATTGCTCGATGTGCTCCTGAATCCTGCTCCAGTGTAATTTTGTTGATCGTACTATTTTTTGATCAACTGTACTTGTGTACTCTCATCTACTCAAATTGGGCGTTGTTGAGTACGTACATACAGAGCCCCAAATCTAGTACAATCTTTACAGCTCACGCTTACATACAATGTATGTGAGCAGATACAGAGTGATATAGCCTGATGTCCAGAACGCTCGAGTTTCTGTGGTTTTTATGGTCTCAGTTAGAACTAATTTTTTTTAATTTGTATTACCTAGTTTAGTGTTTAGTACATTAGAAGACAGTCTAGTACAATTTTCGGCAAACTTTAGTACTTTCTAAACATATCAAGCTCAACAGTGGATGGGGCTCCGCGCCGACCCTGACCTACACAAACACATTTGGCGGCGAGGGTGGCCTTGACAGTGGCGCAGGCCGTACGAGATATTTCGGTCTGAAAAAGGCGCACGCCACTGTATTGACGAGAACAGCCGGCGATGCAGTTTTCCCGATTCCGGGAATCCAAGTCCAAGGCCGCGGAGCGATCCGTGCGTGCACACCAGGGGCGTACGCCCTCGCCTTTCACCTGCAAGCCGCCTACAGCGAATTTGGGGTGCGCCGCTGGAAAGTGCCACTTGAAACTGCGGCCGATGATTGTACATCCCTTATGGCCTATTTCTGATGGCTTATCTCCGAAAACATGCCGAAATGGCATGTCTATTTCGGTTCGAACGTGCAACCGGACCCTTTTGGGTATTGAGAGAATCGGAGGTGCCGTAATGGTGCCTTGTTGTGACCTTGGAAGGGTTCCGTTTGGGCGAATTTCGGCCCGATGCTGAGGGTGAAAGTCGCGTTAAGTAATTGAAAATACATGGCCGCGTAGGTAGGGGACTGTTTATTGTATTGACGTTTTGGTGGTTCTTATTGGTCAGCATCGCATTAGTGGCTGACCCGAGCCGAGATTTTTTTTTTCAAAAATCATTCACTATTTGAATGGAAATTAGATTAAAACCTTAATCATACATTTCTTTGTTTCAAATGAAAAAATTGACTGTAGACTGTAGGCATTTTGTAAGGTTTGAGATGTTTTAAAACAAACCCTGTTAGAAACGAGGACCTTTTTGCAGATTTGGAGCGTTATAGATCTGATCAGATGTTACCTAGATCAGATGTTACTGAATAACTAACCTTCAAAACTAGAGCTGAAAAACCTATGAAGACACTGTAAAATAGTACAAATAATAAAAACTTTTTGCAGATTTAAATCATTTTCGTTTCACAGCGGTTCTGGTTCCGGTTGACATAAAAATGACAAACCAGCTGATTTCCACCAAAGCTGATTGGTTGGAAATCAGCTGGTCTGTCATTTTTTGTCAACCAGAACCAGAACCGGTGCGAAACAAAAATGACCTTAGATGTTATAAAACAGACTTTACTAGAAAAACGAATCTTTCAAGCCACAGCTGTGCTGGTAAACATTGCAAAAACATCGCAAATAATAAAAAGGTCAATTTTTTTGTCAATTTTATAAATCAGATTGAGCACAAATAATAAAGGATTCGACTATTTTGAAGATTTGAAGTGTTATAAATTAGACTTTAGTGACAAACTTATTAATTTTTGAAGCTAGAGCTGAAATATGTCAACTATGTAAAATATTTTAAAAAATAAAAACAACTTTTTGCAGATTTAGATGTTATAAAACAGACTTTAATGACAAATTTACTAACCTTCAAAGCTGAGATATGTAGACAGTGTAAAATGGGTATGACAAATAATATCTTTGTCTTTTTTACACATAATACAATTTTTTTTACAGATTTGAGATGTTATAAAACATACTTCACTGGAAATAAGAAATTTAACCAATCTTTGAAGCTAGAGCCGATATATGTAAACAATGTAAAATGTTGCAAATAATAAAAAATACAGCATTTTGATAGATTTGGGATGTGTTAAGATACACTTTGTTGGAAACAAGGATTTTAAGGAACCTTTTAAGCTAGAGTTGAGATATGTAGACAATGTCAAATATTGTAAATAATAAAAATACAATTTTTTTTTTCGACTGGAATGTTTTAAAACCAACTTTGCTAAAAACAAGAAATTTAATGAACCTCACAAACTAGAGCTGAGATATGTAGACATTGTCAAATATGGCAAATAATAAAAAAATCATCAAATCTACAAACATATTTTGTAGATTTGGAATGTTTTGAAACAGACTTTGCTAAAAACAAGGAATTTAACGAACCTCTCAAACTAGAGTTGAGATATGTAGACAATGTCAAATATTGCAAATAAAAAAAATTATCAAAATCTGCAAAAATCATTTTGTAGATTTGGAATGTTTTGAAACAGACGTTATTAAAAACATGAAATTTAACGAACCTCTCAAACTAGAGTTGAGATACGTAGACAATGTCAAATATTGTAAATAATAAAAATACATAATTTTTTCTTACGACTGGAATGTTTTCAAACCAACTTTGCTAAAAACGAGAAATTTAAAGAGCCTTTCGAGCTAGAGTTGAGATATGTAGACAATGTCAAATAATGCAAATAAAAAAAATTATCAAAATGTGCAAAAATCATTTTGTAGATTTGGAATGTTTTGAAACAGACGTTGCTAAAAACAAGAAATTTAACGAACCTCTCAAACTAGAGTTGAGATATGTAGACAATGTCAAATATTGCAAATAATAAAAAAATTATCAAAATCTTTAAAAGTCATTTTGTAGATTTGGAATGTTTTGAAACAGATGTTGCTAATAACAAGAAATTTAACGAACCTCTCAAACTAGAGTTGAGATATGTAGACAATGTCAAATATTGCAAATAATAAAAAAATTATCAAAATCTTTAAAAATCATTTTGTAGATTTGGAATGTTTTGAAACAGACGTTGCTAAAAACAAGAAATTTAACGAACCTCTCAAACTAGAGTTGAGATATGTAGACAATGTCAAATATTGCAAATAATAAAAAAATTATCAAAATCTGTAAAAGTCATTTTGTAGATTTGGAATCTTTTGAAACAGACGTTGCTAATAACAAGAAACTTAACGAACCTCTCAAACTAGAGTTGAGATACGTAGACAATGTCAAATATTGGAAATAATACAAATACATAATTTTTCGTTACGACTGGAATGTTTTAAAACCAACTTTGCTAAAAACAAGAAATGTAATGAACCTTTCAAGCTAGAGTTGAGATATGTAGACAACGTCAAATATTGCAAATAATAAAAAAATTATCAAAGTCTGTAAAAATCAATTTGTAGATTTGGAATGTTTTGAAACAGACGTTGCTAATAACAAGAAATTTAACGAACCTCTCAAAGTAAAGCTGAGATATGTAGACAATGTCAAATATTGCAAATAATAAAAAAATCATCAAAATCTGCAAAATACATTTTGTAGATTTGGAATGTTTTGAAACAGACGTTGCTAAAAACAAGAAATTTAACGAACCTCTCAAACTAGAGCTGAGATATGTAGACAATGTCAAATATTGCAAATAATAAAACAATCATCAAAATATGCAAAAATCGTTTTGTAGATTTGGAATGTTTTGAAACAGACGTTGCTAAAAACAAGAAATTTAACGAACCTCTCAAACTAAAGCTGAGATATGTAGACAATGTCAAATATTGCAAATAAGAAAAAAATCATCAAAATATGCAAAAATCGTTTTGTAGATTTGGAATGTTTTGAAACAGACGTTGCTAAAAAAAAACAAGAAACTGAACGAACCTTTCAAGCTAGAGTGGAGATACGTAGACAATGTCAAATATTGCAAATAATAAAAAATACAATCTTTTTTTACGATTGGAATTTTTTAAAACAAACTTTGCTAAGAATTAGAAATTTAACGAACCTCTCAGACTAGAGCTGAGATATGTAGACAATGTCAAATATTGCAAATAATAAAAAAATCATCAAAATCTACAAAAATTATTTTGTAGATTTGGAATGTTTTGAAACAGACGTTGCTAAAAACAAGGAATTTAACGAACCTTTCAAGCTAGAGTTGAGATACGTAGACAATGTCAAATATTGCAAATAATAAAAAATACAATCTTTTTTTACGATTGGATTTTTTTAAAACAAACTTTGCTAAGAACTAGAAATTTAACGAACCTCTCAGACTAGAGCTGAGACATGTAGACAATGTCAAATATTGCAAAAAATAAAAATATCATCAAGATCTGCAAAAATCATTTTGTAGAATTGGAATGTTTTGAAACAGACGTTGCTAAAAACAAGAAATTTAACGAACCTCTCAAACAATAGCTGAGATATGTAGACAATGTCAAATATTGCAAATAATAAAAAAAATATCAAAATATGTAAAAATCGTTTTGTAGATTTGGAATGTTTTGAAACAGACGTTGCTAAAAACAAGGAATGTAACGAACCTTTCAAGCTAGAGTTGAGATATGTAGACAATGTCAAATATTGTAAGTAATAAAAATACAATTTTTTTTTCGATTAAAATGTTTTAAAACCAACTTTGCTAAAAACAAGAAATCATCACAAACTAGAGCTGAGATATGTAGACAATGTCAAATATGGCAATTAATAAAAAAATCATCAAATCTACAAACATTATTTTGTAGATTTGGAATGTTTTGAAACAGACTTTGCTAAAAACAAGGAATTTAACGAACCTTTCAAGCTAGAGTTGAGATATGTAAACAATATCAAATATTGCAAATAATAAAAAAATCATCAAAACCTGCAAAAACTATTTTGTAGATTTGGAATGTTTTGAAACAGACGTTACTAAACACATGAAATTTAACGAACCTCTCAAACTAGAGTTGAGA
This sequence comes from Taphrorychus bicolor, assembly GCA_951812265.1. Lineage (NCBI taxonomy): Eukaryota > Metazoa > Arthropoda > Insecta > Coleoptera > Curculionidae > Taphrorychus > Taphrorychus bicolor. Next base: position 37,950,165 of record OX638299.1, on the reverse strand, counting down.
TATGTAGACAATGTCAAATATTGCAAATAAAAAAAATTATCAAAATCTGCAAAAATCATTTCGTAGATTTGGAATGTTTTGAAACAGACGTTATTAAAAACATGAAATTTAACGAACCTCTCAAACTAGAGTTGAGATACGTAGACAATGTCAAATATTGTAAATAATAAAAATACATAATTTTTTCTTTAAATTTAATTTAAATAAATAAAAATTATCAAAATCTGCAAAAATCATTTCGTAGATTTGGAATGTTTTAACACCAACTTTGCTAAAAACGAGAAATTTCATTAACCTTTCGAGCTAGAGTTGAGATATGTAGACAATGTCAAATATTGCAAATAAAAAAAATTATCAAAATCTGCAAAAATCATTTTGTAGATTTGGAATGTTTTGAAACAGACGTTGCTAAAAACAAGAAATTTAACGAACCTCTCAAACTAGAGCTGAGATATGTAGACAATGTCAAATATTGCAAATAATAAAAAAATTGTCAAAATCTGTAAAAGTCATTTTGTAGATTTGGAATGTTTTGAAACAGACGTTGCTAATAACAAGAAATTTAACGAACCTCTCAAACTAGAGTTGAGATACGTAGACAATGTCAAATATTGCAGACAATCTTTTTTTACGATTGGAATTTTTTAAAACAAACTTTGCTAAGAACTAGAAATTTAACGAACCTCTCAGACTAGAGCTGAGACATGTAGACAATGTCAAATATTGCAAATAATAAAAAAATCATCAAAAACTACAAAAATCATTTTGTAGATTTGGGATGTTTTGAAACCTACGTTGCTAAAAACAAGAAATTTAACGAACCTCTCAAACTATAGCTGAGATATGTAGACAATGTCAAATATTGCAAATAATAAAAAAATTATAAAAATATGTAAAAATCGTTTTGTAGATTTGGAATGTTTTGAAACAGACGTTGCTAAAAACAATGAATTTAACGAACCTTTCAAGCTAGAGTTGATATATGTAGACAATGTCAAATATGGCAATTAATAAAAAAATCATCAAATCTACAAACATTATTTTGTAGATTTGGAATGTTTTGAAACAGACGTTGCTAAAAACAAGGAATTTAACGAACCTCTCAAGCTAGAGTTGGGATATATAGACAATGCAAAATATTGAAAATTGTTAAATAATGCGACTTTTTTACAGATTTGGGGTGTTATACAACAGACTTTACCAGAAAAAATATTTTAACGAATCTTTCAAGCCACAGCTAAGCTGGTAGACATTGTACAACATAGCAAATAATAAAAAGCTCCACTTTTTTATAAATTTGGGGTGTTAAAAATCAGATTTTATTAACAAACTAGTCTACCAAACTAGAGCTGACATACCTATGTAGACCATGTAGAATATCACAAATAATAAAGGAGTCGACTATTTTGAAGATTTGAGGGTTATAAATTAGACTTTACTGACAAACTTATTAATTTTTGAAGTTAGAGCTGATATATGTAAACTATGTAAAATATTTAAAAAAAACAAGATCCTTTTTCAGATTTGGATGTTATAAAACAGAGTTTACTGACCTTCGCCGTCAGAGCTGAGTTATGTAAACAATGAAGAATATCGCAAATAATAAAAAATACGACTTTTTAGCAGATTTAGAATGTTATAAAACAGCCTTTGCTGACAAACTTACTAAACTTCAAATCTAGACTGCGATATGTAGACAATGTCAAATATTGCAAAAATTAAAAAAACACAACCGTTTTTTGCAAATTTGGAATGCTTTGAATCAGATTTTAGACCCAAAAACAAGGAAATTAAAGAATCTTTTAAACTAAAGTTAAAATATTTAGACAAAGTAAAATATCGTAGATAATAAAAATTACGACTTTTTGACGGATATGGTATGTTATAAAACAAGCTTTACTAGAAAAACATAATTTAACGAGTCTTTCAAGGCACAGCGTAGCTAGTAGACATTGTAAAACATCGCAAATAATAAAAAACTTGACCTTTTTGTAATTTTGGGTTGTTATAAATCAGATTTTACTGACAAACTAAAGCTGAAATATCTATGCAAAGAATGTAAAATATATCAAATAATAAAAAAATCGACTTATTTTCGCAGATTTGAGGTGTTTTGAATCACACTTTGTAGACAACGTAAATTATGGCAAATAATAAAAACAAGACTTTTTTGCGGATTTTGAGATGCTATAAAACACACTTTTCTGACAACTGAATAATCGCAAATACATTATGAAAATTTGATAGTTTACAGGTGCTAGGGTATGTAGACAACGTAGAATATCAAACATAAAAACAACGTAAATTATCGCTAATAATGAAAACAAGACTTTTTTGCATATTTTCAGATGTTATAAAACAGACTTTACTCTGGCAAGGTCAAAGTTTCTTTCATTCATTTTATTTTTTTTTTTTAGAATTTTTAAATTTATTTTATCAATGATTCTAACGGATTAAACTTCAACCCTTCCAATACCTGTTCCGAGAAGCACCGCCTAAGTACCGTTACTTTCTACGCGAGACCGTATAAATGTCAGCGGGAAGCAAATTGACCAACTGGGGATAAATCTTCACAAAACTGAGGCCATTTTGTACGAAACTAACTAAAACTAATGATTGTTCGGTAACGCCCTATGGGCCCTTTTGCCGGCATTGACAGTGACCGTGAATTCGTATTGATTTTCGGCAAAACACACGCACCGGCGATAAGAATGTGCGTGTAACAATTCTACCTCGTCTTAGAATTCCGAGGCAATGGAAAACCGGAATAAGAAAAATCAAAAAATTAATATGTGATAAAAAAAACAAATATTATAAAAAAATTATTACTAAAATTTGCATTGGCCGTCTATATGCCCAGAACTAAGTTCGCTTGACTTAAATAGGGTTTTTTGCGTATTAAATTATGAGCAAAATTAAAATCCTTACCAACGGAGAGTGGAGGAGGAGTTTCGCTGGTGGTACCGATCGAACGAGCCCGAATAATACTCTACAACATTACTTTTCATCACAAACGATCCGGTTCAGCAGAATTCACTTTGCGCTATGACGATTTGACGAGCGCACCCCGGGTTTTACAGGACCGTTTCATCCCCCCCGTAGGCCTAAGCGACGTTGCCACTTTTTTGTTCGCCCTCAATCACTCTCACCGAAAAATAACATAAAAATTAAAATCTAACATTTAGTATGTCAGCTGTTTATATACAAAAACAGATATAAATATAAAACATACAGTAGGTATCACCTATATGACCGACTCGATGTAAAAAAACAACTACCCTTGAAAACGTGGCAACGTGGTCTTATCCGCAAAAAGTTTGGTACAATATTCAGATTTTAGCACGAAGATGGTTCTAGGTACCGCGAAGCCTAATCCGTTTTTAAGTTTTGCAAATAGTAGTTTAACATCGCAAATAATAAAAAGCTCCACTTTTTTATAAATTTGGGATGTTAAAAATCAGATTTTATTAGCAAACTAGTCTACCAAACTAGAGCTGACATACCTATGTAGACAATGTACAATATCATAAATAATAAAGGATTCGACTATTTTGAAGATTTGAGTGTTATAAATTAGACTTTACTGATAAACTTATTAATTTTTGAAGCTAGAGCTGATATCTGTAAACTATGAACAATATTTAAAAAAACAAGATCTTTTTGCAGATTTGGCTGTTATAAAACAGACTTTACTGACCTAGAGCTGAGCTATGTAAACAATGAAGAATATCGCAAATAATAAAAAATACGACTTTTTTGCAGATTTAGAATGTTATAAAACAGCCTTTGCTGACAAACTTACTAAACTTCAAATCTAGACTGCGATATGTAGACAATGTCAAATATTGCAAAAATTAAAAAAACACAACCGTTTTTGCAAATTTGGAATGCTTTGAATCAGATTTTAGACATATTACGACTTTTTGACGGATGTGGTATGTTATAAAACAAGCTTTACTAGAAAAAAATAATTTAACGAGTCTTTCAAGTCACAGCGTAGCTAGTAGACATTGTAAAACATCGCAAATAATAAAAAACTTGACCTTTTTGTAAATTTGGGTCGTTATAAATCAGATTTTACTGACAAACTAGAGCTGAAATATCTATCTAAACAATGTAGAATATATCAAATAATTAAAAAATCGACTTATTATCGCAGATTTGAGGCAAATAATAAAAACAAAACTTTTTTGCGGATTTTGGGATGCTATAAAACACACTTTTCATTGATTTTCGGCAAAACACACGCACCGGCGATGTGCGTGTGATAATTCTACCTCGTCTTAGAATCCCGAGGCAATGGAAAACAGGAATAAGGAAAATCAAAAAATTAATATGTAATAAAAAAAAACAAATATTATAAAAAAATTATTAATAAAATTTGCATTGGCCGTCTATATGCCCAGAACTAAGTTCGCTTGACTTAAATAGGGTTTTTTTGCGTATTAAATTATGAGCAAAATTAAAATCCTTACCAACGGAGAGTGGAGGAGAAGTTTCGCTGGTGGTACCGATCGAACGAGCCCGAATGATACTCTACAACATTACTTTTCGTCACAAACGATCCGATTCACGACAATTCACTTTGCACTATGACGATTTGACGAGCCCACCCCGGGTTTTGCAGGACCGTTTCATCCCTCCCCCGTAGGCCTAAGCGACGTTGCCACTTTTTTGTCCACCCTCAATCACTCTCACCCAAAAATAACATATGAATTAAAATCTAACATTTAGAATGTCAGCTGTTTATATACATAAACAGATATAAATATAAAACATACACTAGGTATCACCTATATGACCGACTCGATGTAAAAAAACAACTACCCTTGAAAACGTGGCAACGTGGCCTTACCCGCAAAACGTTTGGTGCAATATTCAGATTTTAGCACGAAGATGGTTCTAGGTACCGCGAAGCCTAATCCGTTTTTCAGTTTTGCAAATAGTAGATACCTTCAATAACCGGTAGATATCGATTTACAACCCAAGCAGGTAGAAACGCTTTCTGGAAAAAGTACTTCTAAACAATTGAATGGGCTTGTAAAACTAATAACTTTTTAGGTACTCTCCAGCAACGTTTAGGGTACTATCGACCGACTTTTTGTTATCAGTGTGATGGTCAGCCAGGCTTTTAGCATGAAATTTGCATGTACAAAAGTGCTACAAGCAAAATCTAAAAATGCCAATTCCAACTTGTAGCAAGTCCGCATTCGTCTCGGTACGACTTAATCGATAGGTCATTTATCAACATCAAAAAACTTACTCTCTGACCATATTCCAATCTCCTATTACCCTGCTTAAACATTATCTTTAATAAAATGGTACTGTGGAGGGATTGCAGGAGTTGCATAGCTTTTCTTCAATATACTTAATTTAATGTGGCAGTACCGAATGGTCAAAGTGGTATCTATTTAATTGAAGTTTGCAATTAGTAGTCTTAAGCTTTTCAAGTACTACCTCATTTTCTTATAAAAGTGATTTTCGAATTTAGGTTTGAATTACCGATGCCTCCTTTAGAAGGTTCCTGGGATGGTACCATCGATATAGTGATTCATCAACAAACTTAATTCAATATAAAACATTTAGTCTGTCAGGTCAGCTGTTTATATACATAAACAGATATAAATAAAAAACATACAGTAGGTAGTACCATTGTCTATATATACATAGTCATACAATCTAACGCTCCCATATTCTCTACCCATAAACGTCGCAGAATACGTATGCGACGTCTGGTGTCTGCGACGGTACTAAACTCAGAAATATGCTATGTTCATTTTTCAAAATTTTGGGGAGAAATCTGTCATCACGTTGCGGCCATATCGAATTTTCCGCATACGCGGTGGAAACAAAAAAAAACGTCCCAAATGCCATTTTTGGCCGAGCTAGAAAATAGTTATAGTACCTATTACCTATTCACTTATTTTTGTCATCTAGTTAACTTTGAAACCTTAATTTTTTTATACTCATCTCCTTTGGCACATGTTGAGAAGATACGATAAAAATGTCAAAGTCAATTTTCCAACGCCTACTTGACGGCAATAATAAGTGAACGGCTTATACATATTATTATTAAAATGATCGGGCCAGGGATGTACAGGGACATCATAGCAGGCTATACAATTTTGACAGAAAAGGATGACATAATCAAAATAAATGGACTTTTGTTTCTCCATCCTTTTCTTTTGACATTTCACAGCCAACAAGATGAAGTTTTATAATGAACACCCCGTACAATCTAATAAAACTGAAGGAGCTGATTACAGAAATATATAACTTCATATATCTATCTCTAGGCGTTTCGATTATACAGGGTGGTAAAGTGGTTGACTTTTGAAAATCATTTTAAGTCGCTCACTCGATTACCCACATAACAAATTGATATCTACTGGATATTCAGTGGACATGGATATCCTCAATGATATCCAGTCGATATCCATTGAACAATCACCCGATATCCACTGGATGTTTAAAAAATACTACTGATACATTGTACATCCAATGGATTTACATCCAATGTCACAACTGAATATTCAGTAGACATTCAATAGATGTTCATAAAAATACGAAACTGGACATTCACTTCTAGTTTTTCTATATTAATGGTAAAAACAAATTATACACTTTGATTGGGGTATGCTATCTTTGAATTATAATAGATTCTGTGTCTTCTAGTGTGTAATAAATTCTGTGTCTCCTAGTCTGGTGTTAGAAAAATTAGGAATTTTTTCAATCAATGATTTTTGTTCTTTTTGATGATGTGCAGGTTGAGTTCTTGCTCTAGAAGAGTAATCAGTACGTTATTGCAATCAAGAAAAGACGTATTTCGGTTAAAGTTGCCTTCTATTGAACATTTAGGGCATGAATAGTAACACGTTGGATATTTAATTTTCAAAATCAAGGGCTTTAAAATATACAGAAATTTCATTAAAGGAAATTCAGTTATTTAACTGCTGACACTCAGTTACAAAATTCACTAAAAGAACATCTGAATTATCTGGGTTTTCAAATCCGTGGTAGATTCTTTTGAAAAAAACTTCCATGTTCTCCTTTTTTATTGACTTTATACAACCTAAAAGTGGCCAAAACTGATTACCAGAGGATTTGCTTAGAGGCAAACCATCCAATATTTATTGCCAAATTGATTGAATCAGAATATGTAATTTTTATTTTATGTTTTTTGAACAGATAAAAATGGTTGATTTACACCAAAGCAAACAAAATTATTTGATGTTTTGCAGAGTACAAAAAATGCAAATTTGGAGTTTTTGAAAACAAAATAGATTAAGATTAGGACAAAAATTGGTTAAAAATTACTCAAAGCGTTTAAAAATAGAAGTTTTCTTGTTTTTGAAGAAATTCAATTTTATTACAAAATCAGGCAAAACTGATTAAATCTTGAATTTCTTGTTTTTGGTAAAATTACATTTTTGGTCCAAAATAAGTGAAATTTAATTGAAAACGTCTCAAAATGAAAGTTTTGTGTTTTCCGAAAAAATGAGGTAAGAATTAGAGCAAAAAATCAGTTAAAAATGACTTAAAACTATAATAAATGCAAATTTTGAATTTTTGTAAAAAATTTATTAAGATCAGAGCAAAAATTGGTTAAAAATGACTCAAAGCGTCTATAAAATGCAAGTTTTCATGTTTCTGAAGAAATTCAATTTTATGACAAAAACAGGCAAAACTGATTAGTTCTTCTAATTTGTTATTTTTGGTAAAGTTATATTTTTGGTCCAAAATAAGTGAATTTTGACTGAAAACGTTTCAAAATGCAAGTTTGACGTTTTTCGAAAAAGTCACGTTAAAATTAGAGCCAAGATCGGTTAAAAATGACTTAAAAGTTTTAAAAATGCAATTTTGAAGCCTTTGGAATAATTCAGGTTAGAGTTAGTACCAAAATTCATTAAAAATGATCCGCAGGTTTGTTATTCTTCTGTCTTTATTGTCAGTCGTCAAATGTCAAAGAAACGTCAATGCGTCATTCGCGCGAAATCTAATAGATGTCACTAATCAATACCTGCTATTTAAATCATGCCGTTAGAGACGAATAAAATAACGTGAAATAATAATAAACATCGTTTACTTAAAGAGGAGTAAAGAAGTTAAAAAATGCACATTCTAGCACTTCTAGCTGATGGAAGCAATTCAAGATATTTTTTTTATTTCAAGGTATTTTTTTATTTATATTTTCAAGTATAAAAACTTTTCACAATTTTCATTAAAAAAAAAAAACGCAAATCGGTTAATTACACCTGTTATACATTTTCCAGCCCTGGATATTCATAAGATGTCCACTGGACATCCATCAGAGAGGCAATTCCGTTCACGTAATTTTATATCCGCTGTTATAGATATCCAATAGACCTTCGTTCTAAAATAGGACATCGTTTTAGATTTCCTATTTTAGATATTCATTGGATATACAGTGGATATCAAATATCCATTTAATGCTATGTGCATCTAAGGTCGACCTCGGACCCTGGGCTAGTGACGTCGTTGGCTGCCCGGTTTGACAGATACGACGCCATCTTGATTTTTTTTTAAACGGAAACACACATACGGTGTATTCCAAATTGGTCTTCCATGTATTGAAATGTCGCAAATTATAAGATATACGAAGAAGGTTAAATGAGGAAAGTTTTAGACAATAATGTTTCTAACATAATGACGAAAACGGTTTGTTTTTAACTGCTCAGGTTTTTGAGAAATTCTGAAAAACTCAAAATGTTGCATTTAAAAAAAAACCGCTATAAATGCTTTATTTGTTAAGATAATCGAATTCTGTAAAAACATCTCTGAAGCACTTTCTACGCAGAATACGCCTCTATGTGCTTAAAACTTTTTGACAACGTTTCGAATTTTTGGAAGCATCATCAACTTTTTTTCTCGTCTGGCCACCACATTAAATTTTTTAGTGGAATATTTTGCTAAAAAAAGCATTTTAAAAATGAGCCACGGTATGCAGATACTTGTTGCTAATTCGATAAAATTTAGCATTTTGTCAATGCGCGAAGTAGTCTCTGATACCGTTACGCCCGACCGTCGGTCCACACAGATTCGGGCCAAGCCGAGCGCCGACCGCGACCCCGGAAACCCATCTAGACTAAACGAGAACCGGGAACAGTCGCCTCCGTTCTCGAAAGTACGAGAGTGTGTTCAGGCCGGGTATAAAAACCAGCAAACCGCGCGAGATGGGATCGAATAGATAGTGCAGTGTAGTAAATAAGCGAACAGTGCGAATTGTTAGTAGAGAGTAATTGTGTGTTAATCGTGTTGTAATAGTTAAACGTAAATAAGAGTGTGTAGTTAATTGACGATAAATTATTGCAACCCGTATCCCATAACAATACAGTATGTGTTGTCAAGCGGCCATAATGGAAAACAAAACGCTAATTGACTTCTCATGTCAATTACTAAATTGATAAGCAATCGCGTTCTTTTTTTGTAGATAATATTTCGTTCTATTATTCCGAAAGAAAAAAATTTGATATACTTAAAACATACTTTAAATCAAACCGAAATACAGCGACTGCAGTCAATGCCTATGGGCAACCATTTTCTGAGAGACAAACAGAATGCGAAGATGTGCTTAAAATTGTTTGACAACGTTTCGATTTTTTGGAATCATCATCAACTTTTGTTTTTTATATGGCGGCCATCTTATAGTTTTCTGTTCTAGGACTCACATTAAAAAACCTTTTTAACGATGTGCTGAACAATTATTTTGATAATTTATCAATTCTATCATATTTTCTTTTTCATATTTCATATTTTATTTATTTCTATCATTATGATAGAAAGGAATATTTTTATATTTTCATCTTGGAAGTCAATTAACCTCTTGATTTCCACTACGGCCGCTTGACAACGCATACTGAACCAACGCCTACTTCGCGCATTGTCAAAATACTAATTTAGAATGGTTTTATTTAGCAAACAAAAGTTAATGATGGTTCCAAAAATTCGAAAATTGTCAAAAAGTTTTAAGTACACGAGGGTATTCTACGTAAAAAGTTGCTTCAGAGATGTTTTTACAGAATCCAATTACCAAAATGGTGTATTTTTAAAAAACTGTTTATAATTCCTTTATTTTAAAAGATAATCGAAATTTTTCAAAACATTTCTGAAACAACTTTTGAGTGGAATACACCTGTAAAGGTAAAATTTCGATCGTGCGGTAAAAATTTGTACCGCACGCAAAGCCAAATTACATACAATTTGAAGCTTTATTAATTTGAGCGTTACTTTTACATAATTTTATTGTTCTTGTGTTATTGTTTTTTGCTGAGTTGTGATAAATTGATTGCGTTTTTCTAGGTATACTAAACTGAATGCTTTAGAGTTGAGAGGACATTTAGCACAATTAATTAGGTAAATACCACACTTGCTTGGCTGCAAAGGTTAACCCACCTTCATATTTAATTGAACTTATAAAAGACAATAAAATTAACACACATGAGCCCGTAGGAAATTAACTATCCACGCCGAGGAATTAAAAAAAAGTTGGTCCTCACCGGTATTCGAACCCACGAACCTTAAGTTCACAAAGTAGGTGTGTCAACCACTACACCATGCATTTCTTATGTCGACATGTGTTAAACCAAAATAAGTTTGGATTAATTGCAGTTTGACAAATGTCAGTTTTGGTGTTTTTAAAAATAAATTTACAGACAAAATAGAAAGTAGGGACAAAAACCTTGAAAACAAATATAATCAGAATGCTCTTATCAGATGAAATTTTAGATGCAGCAAATAGGTACGGTCTTCCAGTGACTTATTGTAAAAGCACTTACACTTGTAAATAATGTCATGACATTGACAGGCGTGCGTGTCAAAATTTTTTCCCACGACCCCTTACGAAAGCAAACATAACATTCGGATATGGAAGCCTCGATAACTAATGCTAACGCACAGCCGTGCGTTAGGAAAAACAAATGAAGATCATGGACACTGGGTAGTGAGATTCTCTGTCAGAGCTAAAAATATAGTACAAACCTAGTTTGTATTACTCAGCAAGTCAAAATATTATTCTTGGCCGTAACTGGGCATAATTTATTTGGCTATAAAAGGTGATAAAAGCAGCAAAACGAGTTATTTAATTCCAACGATGACATTTAGCAAATTGTGACAATCACTCAATTTCATATATTGAAAATAAACGATATTGGTGCGTTAACGAAAGCGACGGAGCGTAGTCTAGCGGCAACATTTTGCAACATCAGCCACGAAGTATTGGGTTCAATTTCCAATCCGGCAGATTTTTTTTTTAATTTTATTTTTTTATAGTTTTATAATTACTTACTCCCATCACAATTAAGATCAAAAATGAAAAAATATCAAAAGGATATAAAATACTAGGTACATCGTTTTATAATAAATAGGCTTTGCATCTGCCAATCGTTGAACATATTTAAGTAAATCATTAAAATAAATCGAAGTGAGCCATGACAGAGATGACGCCTGGAAAATTTCTTTGATTGGTTGGAGCATTCTCTTGTTTCCCGTTTGTACTTGTCAAATATCGAGTCTTTTGATTTAATGAGAAAAAGACAACACCTTTGTACTTATTATTGTATTGTGTTATATAGTAGATAATGTGAAGGTAAACATTGATAAGCGGTAATGGATAGCGATAGAGATGATGCGGTAAATAATTGCACTCCACCAGAGGTAATACAAGCACTACAAAAATTTTATGAAATGGAGAGAAAACATTAAGATAAGTTTTTCATTATCTGAAAACGTATTATTAGCGTACTAGGGGTAAAAGTTGTCCTTAAATTTCGATAACGTCCTTCTTTCAACTAGAACTGGCAACGCTGGATCAAAACATATTTTTAAAGCGTTTTTCTTAGTCAACTTCCTTAATTAGATTTTTGTGTTAAGCACCTATGGTTTATAGTTTTTGAAGTACAGCCGGCCTGCTACTTTAGTTGCTCACCCTGTATATGACACGGTCATGGGAAAATATTGTACACAACTTGCAAGAAAGACCCTTAACACACCCGCGTGATTGCCACCCTCGCCTGCGGCTCGCGCGGAACATGTCACGCTTGTGTGTTAAGGGTCACTTTCTTAGCTTGTTATGTAAATAACTATTTTCTACGACCATGTAAAAATAAACAACTTTCGTCATACCTTGCCCTAGCTGGAAACGTAACTTTCGCCTCTAGTGAAAGAAAATCCCATAACGTTAACTTTCGACTCTAGTGACGAAAGTAAGTTGTTCTAATTTCGCCTGTATGTCGCCAATTAAATGCGATTTAACTGGTCTAATCTGATAAAACACTATGGAAAATGGTGATATCATACAAAAACATGCATATATTGTCTGCTCGGGCATCAAAAAAGTGAATCAAATTGTTGAAATTTGACCAAACTGAACTCATTGACAGTCGAGCATCACGAATTTTTGAAATTAATGAAATTCAAAGAAGTCAAAATTACGGTTTTCTTACTTGTATTCCATCCCTTACGTAATGGGAAATGAAAAGACTGACTTAGCGCGGTTTGCACAGCTTCCCCATAAAGTTAAGCCTAAGGTGGACCTTACAGTTTGCTATATAAAATTCATTGCTGTCAAAAAAAAAATTAAGTGACAGATTTTGAAATATATTGTCACAAAGAAGCAAAAAGACATAAAATTGCAGCGTCCTTAGAAATGGTCGGCCGATGACCGGTTTAGTAACCAAGGAATAGTTGACCCAAATTTATAAATCATAGATCGTAAATTTGTTCACCAACGGGGTACTTCGAACCGCTGATTGACGTCATGGAAAAGAACGTTGCAATGCATTGGAAAAAAGTGCTGACGAAAAGAGAAGTAAGCTCGAGGATTTTTTGAGCCAGCAACGGGGACTTGCTCGGTGGCTTGCACGTAGGCAAGACTCCAAGATTCTTTTGAAGTTCGGGTAGATCCTTTTGGGGGCGTTACGTCAGATAGACGAACGACCACCCGTCGAAGAGTAATTAAGTGTTTTCCAAAATTTGTTATCGTCCGAGTACAAGGAAGAAAGTTGCCCTAGAAGTCCTTGTTGTCCTAAGAGAAGCCACGGGTACGCATAGGAGTACCCCTGAAGTACGTTAAATTGGTTGGCACGATACGGTCCTCCTCTACACTTGACCTAGGTAAGACCCTTTTGTTATAACGGTGTTTGGTTTCATATTAGTCATTTCAGTTAAGTAGTTAGGGTAATTTTAAGGCACAGAAAATAGAAGTTTACTTGAATCTCCTCTTCGAGGAGCCCATTAGCGATTACGCCACTACCGATAATGCCACTACCGATAATGTTAAATAAATGCACAACCCTGGGCTATATCATGAAGGGTAGGGTACAAGAAAACGATGAGATAATGCTACTATACTTGGAAGAAAACGAAGAGCAAAATAGCGAAATCCAAGAAGCAGACCACGAAATAGAACACCTTAGTGACGGAAAAGTGAAACGAGAACTACTGAAACTATTAAATGAATACAAAGACGTATTTGCGAAAACTACAAAGGATATGGGCCGCACAAAATTAGTGAAACATAAAATAGAGCTGAACGACGAAACGCCTATCAAAAGCCAACCATATAGAGTCAGTCAAAAAGAACGAGAGATAATAGCGGAACAAATAAAAGAAATGGAGCAAAATAAAATTATCACGCCATGCCATTCACCATGGGCATCACCGATAGTACTAGTGAGAAAGAAAGATGGCAGTACAAGATTTTGTGTTGATTACAGAAAGTTAAACTCCGTTACAAAGCGAAGCAACTACCCCATTCCGAACATCGACGACATAATGTCATACTTAGGAGGTAGCACCTTATTTACAACCCTCGACCTTTTTAGTGGATACTGGCAAGTAGAACTAGACGAGGCCAGCAAAGACTACACCGCATTTGTAGCACAAGGACTTAAATCATACAGATTTGAAGTATTGCCGTTTGGTCTCTGTACAGCACCCAACACATTCCAGTCTCTAGCTGACAAAGTGTTTGAAGGAATGAAATGGACAGATGTATTAATTTACTTAGATGACATAATAATTTTCTCAAAAACACCAGAAGAGCATCTCAGAAAATTAAGAGCAGTCTTTCAGAGGCTAAGAGAGGCCGGACTTACACTAAAACCGAGCAAATGCGAATATTTGCAAACAGAACTAAAGATACTAGGCCATAAAGTAAACACGATAGGCATACAGCCGGATGAGTCAAATTTAGAGGCAATATCGCTCTTCCCACAACCGAAAAAAGTGAAAGACGTACAATCATTTTTGGGGATGACAAATTTTTATAGAAAATTTATCAAAAATTACTCAAAAATAGCCCGCCCACTACACGAACTAACAAGGAAAGACATAAAGTATTATTGGGGACACGAGCAAGAGGAAGCATTTAACCTATTGAAAGAGAAACTATTATCCTCACCAGTATTACATCATTTCAACCCAAACAAGGACACCATTCTGCATGTAGACGCGTGTACTATAGGAATTGGGGGAGTATTATTGCAAGAAGACAACGAGGGAGTACCGCACCCAATAGCATACGTAAGTCGAAGCTTAAACAAGAATGAGAAAAATTACACCATATCCGAACTGGAAGGCTTGGCAGTAATATACTGTTTAGAATATTTGAGGCACTATATTTGGGGCAGAAAAATAAAGATAATAACAGATCATAGCGCGCTGTGTTGGTTCAAAAGCATTAAAAACTCAGGAAGATTAATAAGGTGGAGCTTAAAACTTTCCGAATTCGATTACACAATAACACACCGCAAAGGATGCGAGAACAGAGACGCAGACTGCCTTTCGCGTAACCCCGTGGAACAGACAGGAAAAGCGAGAAAAGTAAGAAACATCGACGACGTACCCACATACCTATTAGAATGGGAGAATGGAGCTATATCAACAGATAACGACGATAGGAATAATCTACCAGAAAGTAAAATGGAGAAGCTTAAACAAAGCCAGAGGGAAGATCAAATTATTGGAAAAATTATCGAGGACTTAAATAACAAAGATAACTTGCCCATTGGAATAGCTAAAAGGATAAGACAATTCCAGGTGAGAAATGGATTGTTATACAAGGAAAATATGTCACTTAATGGACGAGAACTACTCTTAGTTATACCGAAGGACCTAATAGGAGAAATTATGTTCCAACTGCACTCAGACCCTATATCTGGACACTTAGGACTAACGAAAACTGTCGACAAAATAAGAAATAGATACTACTGGGACAGTTTACAAAAAGACATCACCAGATTCGTAAGAGGATGCCCTGATTGCCAAGCCAGAAAGGGCACAAAAGCAAAACCAGGCGGAAACTTACAGCCTATAGAAATCGGATTGCCATTCCAAAAAATAGGAATTGACTTACTTGGCCCTTTTAGAAAAAGCAAAACAGGCAAAGTAATGATATGCGTTGCAACGTGCTATGCAACCCGATACGTAGAAACCCGGGCATTACCCAACGGGAAGGCCCAGGCCGTCGCAAAATTCATTGTTGAAAACATAATAACAAGACACGGGGCACCGGCCACCTTAGTGAGCGATAGAGGAAAAACTTTTCAATCAGACCTCGTACAGGAAATTTTAAAACTAATGGGGACTCAAAGTAGATTTACCACAAGTTATCACCCATCATGCAATGGACTGACAGAGAGATTCAATAAAACTCTAGCAGATATGTGCGCGGTTTATACAAATACCGAACAGACCGATTGGTGCAGCTATCTACCCCTGGTAACTTTTGCATATAATACAGCACTACAAGACACGACAAAATTCTCACCTTTCGAACTGGTGTACGGAAGACACCCAGTTTTGCCAACGGAGGCACATTTACTCGACACGGAGTGTAAAACGAGCGCCGAGGAAATTAGACAGAGGGCATTAGCAGTACGCAGTATAGCAATAGAAAATATACTGGCTAAGCAAAAAGTAGACAAAAGGATTTACGACGAGAAACACACACCGTTAGAATTTAATGTAGGAGACCAAGTGAAAGTCTTTATCCCTATTAGGAAAAAAGGGAGAAGCGAAAAACTTTTACTGCGTTACTTTGGGCCGTACTATATTGAACAAAAAGTCGGCGAAGTAGATTATAAAATAAGAAAAGGCAAAAGTGCCAGCGCAAAAACTGACATAGTACACATAAGCCGCATTTTGCCTTACTACGACCCCTGGACCCCAGGAGAGATAGGAAATGCAGAAGATGAGGAGGCAACCCGACGCGAATCCAGACAAAGTCGTAGAAAAAGAAATAGAAATAGCACAGAGGCATGGGATCCCGATGTAACAGAGGAAAATTGTTTAGTACTAGAAGACAATGGAGAACACGAGATAATAGAAGTATGTGCAGCAAAAAGATGTACAATTAAAGAAGGCGAACCACTTGAAGTAGAATTAGCCCTAAGACGTAAAGGAAAAATAGTTGAAAATAAGATTTGTGGCGGTGAATTTGTTCCTCTAACAGATGAGGAAATGACGTATCTAGGCAATATAGGCATTTCCAGATACCCCTTTGTGAGAAGGGATAGATCGTACTTAGAGTTAAGAATAGCAAAAGGTACAGACGTGGAACTGGCAAAGGGCACATGCCTGGGATGGCTCGTAAACTACAAGGATTCCAGCAATACAGACGAAGAGATGGACCGAAAAATTAATGTAGGGAACAAAGTGAGAGTTCTAATACCGTTTGAGGAAATCTTAAGCGATGGTAGTACAATGTGGCACCCACGATGGGAAGGAGAGTTCGTAGTAGTTGAACTATTAGAGGAGCATTTATATCGAGTAAGGAAAAGAAGCGAAAATAGAACTATGATAGTCCAGAAACAGAGACTGCTACCAGGAAACTAAAATCGAAATGGGGAAAACACGAGTGGAACCACCACAGTCAATCAAATTATGCGAGAAGTCGGTAGGAAAACTAGAAAATAGAGTTATTGCTAAAAGACGTAAATGATAGAAATACCAGTAAAATAGGATAAAAACTTAAAAAGAAAAAAAAAAGAGCGAAGGGGTGCCGATTATATTATATAGCGATAGAAATAGCGATCGTTAGACTTAGAAATAAAACGAGGAAAAACCTCGACCTACACACAAAAGCTAAGAAAGAAGAATCTAAACTTTCATTTAACGCGGGGAAAATAAGGTATAGAGCAGGATCAAATTCAAAAACAGGTAGACTAGTGAAGGAGGAAAAGCGGGGATAGTATAGCAGTTGGGATAGTTTAAATTAGAAGATTAGCATATATAAAATAAAATGGGCTCCACAGGGAGATTTACATAGAATTAGGCAAACAAAAGGAGCCAACACTGCGCTGAGTATAGCCTCAGGCGTCTATCGTTGTAGGTTAGGCTTAGGCTTAGGACTGGATAGAAATTTAAGGAAAAAATAAGTAATCGAGAGGACAAACAATTTGCTAAGTATAAATAACAAAATCAAACCCCACCAAAAAGAGAGCGCTGAAATAGGTTAAAGATATACCCAAAACGAATTCAGAGGCGAATCAGGGATCAGAAGTTAGAAAACAGAAGAAAAAGAGGTAACACTTTTTCTTAGAAATTATAGGGACACAGAAGGAAAAGCAAAGGGGCCACAGGAAGCACAGTTGGTGCTACAAACTGGAAGAAGGAAAAAAAGGGGAGGGGACCCTACCACTCAAACGTTGCCACAGTTCAACTGACTAACAGACATGATGGAGCTAATCGTACATGGTACTAGAACTCAACCTACCTTACCCCACAACTTCTACCTGAACGAATCGATACTCTCTACGACAACCACAAAGCCCTAGACCCCCCCCCCCCCCCTCGCTAAACAGACAAACATACAACAGACAGAACTATAATTTTTTTTTGGGAACAAAAGATGCCCGGGTTAAAGCAGAGAAAAAAAAAAGGGTGGCGTACGATCTAGTATTTTTCGACGTACAGCTGAAAGCGTTACGACGAACAATACAGGTACAATAATATCGTAATAAGGAAGAAAAAGAAATCGGTTCAGCAAAGTAAATCTTATCGACACCATCAAGTTGGAGTCATAGTACGATAAATTCACATTCTAGAGCATAGTAAACCCTCTTAGAATTTAGTAAAATAACTGACGAGGCTGCATATTTCGGGCGAGTCAAGCTAAAGAATTATTTTGCTAGGACTAAGTAGGTTAAATAACATGTTTAGTTTGCGTTAGGAAAAGGGGAGAGTAAAAATACATTGTTAGGATTTTTTTTTGTTAAAAGTAAAGGAAAATAAGTTAGATGTAAGAGCTAGAAACCATATACTAACACAGAGCTTTTTGCATGTTCCCATGGACGCTATGATGTAAGCCACACAAACCACTGCACCAAGAGCACCAGAGCTGGAACCCAAACCACCCCCAAGATACAAACTTGTCAGAGCCACAACGGAGAGAGCTAGCCAAAGCCGAGGTCCTGGGCAGACGAACCAAAGAGCAGGTCCCTTTACAGTCAAAAACAAAGGGATGCTGGGCTCAATGGTCAACCCATCGATCGGCAATAGCTCAACTAGGCCGCGAGGTAGCAGCCGACATACCAGAAGAAGACCGATAGTTAAAACCGGTCTTGGAAGCAGCATCAACGATTAGGGGCAATCCAGGGATGCAGCTAGCGCAGATGGGGCAGTGTAAGTGTGAGCAAGCAATCGGAGAATTGGACTAGTACTTGTGAGGGAACATGCAGGGTTATTAATTTAGATCGACAGTTTAGAAAATTTTGGTTAACACATTCTGAAAATCAAACTCTGTTAATTATTAGAGATACACTCTATTTAGTTCGATACTTCAAAATATTTTCATTATCTTATCTACATTTGGAATCGTTTTGTTTTTCGCAAAGGGTTAACGAATTTTAATTTTTTTTATAGATCTGTAGTTGAAGTTTTATGTATCTAAGGGCGACTTTTACAAGTTCCAGTAAAACTTCAGATTGAAGATAAAACACCAGACTTGATGTACATTGCATTGTTTACCTAACAGATAAACAATGCAATGTAGGTTATATCTGGAGTTTTATCTTCAATCTGAAGTTTTACTTGAACTTGTAAAAGTCACCCTAAATAGGTATTTAGACTATATCTCATTTGATATCTTTTTTTTGAACTTTTATTAATTTGTTTTTTACTGTTTTGAAGTTGGTAATGACGATGAACATTTTGAGTTCTGGCGATTAAAATTGTTAGTTTTTAAGTTAGTTCAGGTAACTTAACAAGGTAGAGAAGGACCATATTTCGTTTAATTCAGGGACAGAAATTTTTTGGAGGACCGATTTTGAAAACTGGGGACCAGTTTTTTCTAAAAGGGGGGGATGTCACAAAGAAGCAAAAAGACATAAAATTGCAGCGTCCTTAGAAATGGTCGGCCGATGACCGGTTTAGTAACCAAGGAATAGTTGACCCAAATTTATAAATCATAGATCGTAAATTTGTTCAACAACGGGGTACTTCGAACCGCTGATTGACGTCATGGAAAAGAACGTTGCAATGCATTGGAAAAAAGTGCTGACGAAAAGAGAAGTAAGCTCGAGGATTTTTTGAGCCAGCAACGGGGACTTGCTCGGTGGCTTGCACGTAGGCAAGACTCCAAGATTTTTTTGAAGTTCGGGTAGATCTTTTTGGGGGCGTTACGTCAGATAGACGAACGACCACCCGTCGAAGAGTAATTAAGTGTTTTCCAAAATTTGTTATCGTCCGAGTACAAGGAAGAAAGTTGCCCTAGAAGTCCTTGTTGTCCTAAGAGAAGCCACGGGTACGCATAGGAGTACCCCTGAAGTACGTTAAATTGGTTGGCACGATACGGTCCTCCTCTACACTTGACCTAGGTAAGACCCTTTTGTTATAACGGTGTTTGGTTTCATATTAGTCATTTCAGTTAAGTAGTTAGGGTAATTTTAAGGCACAGAAAATAGAAGTTTACTTGAATCTCCTCTTCTTATTTTAAATATAAACCCCCCATATTTTTGAAAGCCCCTATTCAGTGAGAAAATCAGCGTAGGACCCTTCGGGGGAGGTAACGACGACCCGGTACCCATGTAAAGATTAGAGATTTAAAGCGTAAATTAACGCCCAGTCGAAATATAGTAATTTTCACATAAATAAGTACGCTACTATAAACCCCATCTATCAGTTTTAAATATAAACCCCCACGATATTTTCATTTTCGTGACAATATTTTGACAGCAATGTATTCTATATGGAAAAGTTTAAGGTCCACATTAGGCATAACTTTATGGGAAAGCGGTGCAAACCGCACTTAGTGGTTTTAATTGGTTTTCATTTTAACCGAAACTAACCTGAACGCAGTTAGATATCGAGATTTGTGTATGAATGAAATTGTTTTTCCCTTCGCTCAGAACTTTCGAGATGGTTTTATCTTAGTTGACGATAACGTACGTCCACGCCAGGCTCGAATTGTTAATGAAGTTCTGAGAGAGAATGACATCGAGCGCATGAATTAGCCTAAAACTGAAAGAAAGAGAGCAAAAATTTTAAAACTTGGATGAATTGGCAGTGGCAGTTAGGGAGGAATGGGAAGCCATTCCCCAGGAGTTTATAAGAAATTTGGTGGAGACCAAATGCCAAGAAGGGCGGCTGAGGTAATGCGAGTTTTCGGTGGGCCCACACATTATCAAGTACATAAATTTGTAGATTTAGTTTACCTTATTAAATTTTTGAATTGCACTCGTATCTTTTATTTGAGACGAAAAAAACAAAAATCCCCAAAACCGTTCCGATATTTATCAAACCTATTAAATGACACTTCACTTAAATTAGTAGTACACTTCTGAAGTTACAGCAACTGGAGCTGGGAAATCATTAACAGTGATGATGTCACAGAAGTAATATTAAAGTTATTAAAGTATGTAAAAAACGGGAAAATTGAAAATAAATTAAACTGATGTGTATCTGTCAGAAATAGCTCTATCATGATCTAACCGATATTGTTTTGATGAGCATAATCTAACAAGAAAGGAATCGTGGTAAGCATAGAGAAATTCGACTGGTATACCGGGGGTAACCCAAAAGTTTAACTATCAGAAAATGTCAATTTTTGACGAATTGACTTACCAATATTGGTAGGTTGTTGAAATAGTTATTTATGTATTAAGAGCGAAAAGTACAACTTTTTTGCTCGGAGAGTGAAGTTTGCCGCGCGACGCGAAGCGGAGAGCGGCAATCACTCGAGAGCAAAAGGTTACTTTGTGCTCGTAATGCATACAACGTTTTTTCTTCAAACGATCAATTTCAAATAATGTGAATCACAACTGAGCATAACTGAAAACACAATCTGAAAATTTAAATCAAAGTGACAATGACGTTTTTAATAATTGGTTGAATGGTGGTAGTTGCTATTGACAGCAAGCTAAAAAATCTTTTTCGCTTGCTGTCCTGGGCAACGCGCGGAAAAGTACACTCACATTCTGATCCTCAAAAAAGGCTAGGTTTTCGTTTGTCAAATGAAAGCGTAAAATGCGTCATTATTTGACGTTTGTAGAAAAAGGTAATTTTAAGCCGTTTTCAAATTTGCATTAAAAAATGCAGGTTGAGATTTAAAAAATAAAAGATGGCGTCAATTCCGACAAACCCTAAAGTGACATATGACATTTCATAACAGCAAAATTTTAGTTTCAAGATGTTATATTGATGTTCCAAATTTCAAACTTCTATCTGTAATAGAAACTGAGATCGAACTATGTACATTAGACTTGGGTCACCCGGTATAAATTTATAACACCTGTAGAGGAACACGCCTATTGTGCCTATTTAAGTATCTTATTAATCAGGGAACTTACCTCAGAAACTACTACTATATTATATGATTACCAAATTAGTCTTATTAATGTGTCCAATGCAGTGTGCAATGTGTAACTGTAAAACTGTAATTTTTGTTTATAGTTACATACAATTACAAAAGAAAGGATAAAATGTCATAATATGTGAGTTCGAGAGAGTATTAAATAAATACCCTGTATAAAAAAGTGGATATGGATTTCGCCTATTATATAATGAATACTAAAAACCAAAATACAATTTAATAGGTATAATATTACCAAACTTCATTTGCACTTACTGACATTAATAGTATATTATTAAACGAGGTTTTTATGATAGCCATTATTCCCTTAGGGGGACGTTTGCGTCACGAGCCGTAGGTGAGGGGCGCAAGTCTCCCATGGGAATAATGGCCATAAAAAGCGAGTATAATACTATACTTTGTCCACGGCCATTGTCTAATGATAATTACAAATTATAAAATCTATAGGTAGTGTAAATAACATTATTGAAATGTCAAAGTGACACTGCGTTTGACGGCAAAACCGGTGCCACCAGTGCATCTTTTATGCTGCGGCGTTTGATATTGCGTTGTTGCTTACTCCTACTGGTTGCCAAGGCAACATATATAATTTAAATGGCGAGCGGGAATAATATCATTATTCCCGCTGTTTCAACTCATATATCCCTCTGACGCTATATGAGCCCTATTTAACTTTTGTCAACAAGCTGAATACCAGTATATTGTGAAGTGGTCGTGGACAAAATAAATGTAGTGGTTTCTAATCTATCCCATTTACATCATTTTGAACTGTACAACCGTCAGAATTTAACATACTATTGTGGGAAAAGTCGCAAGTGGTCGCACAAAATTTTAATAGAAAATCTTACAAGACATCTTAATCTATATGTTTTTACTTTATTACCGGTAATCTCCTTTAAACAAAAAATATATTTCTTAGAGAAAGCAGCAGACATAATTTCTTTTTATACTTCGACAAGGTGTTTAGCGGAGTGGAGTAAATACATCCAGAAATATGATCTATAGTAAATATTGTGTCAATGGGGTAAAATTTTGATAAAATGAATTTCTAAAATATGCGCCTTTAAAATTATCATATACCGTAAGTTGAAAAGATATCCAAGGGCCAACTTTGAATTAACATATTGACTATTTACAGTATTAAACTTTAGCGAAATAGATCGCTTGTTGAAGAGGGTTAATTAATCAAACGAAATTAAAGCATTACTTGCAAAAGTAATGAATTTTATTTTTTATATTATGACCAAGAAATCGCGAAAATGCGCCAGTGTGCGGCGTAAGATAACATGATAAAATTTATTATGTTCAATTAGTTTTTCAGACCAAATTGAAAAAACGTCGTGTGATCCGGAAGTGTAAGTGTGATCAGGCCTAGCAAAATCAGGGTGGGCTGTTTGGCGACTCAGCGGAGAATGAACGGTTATTGTTTGTGTATATGGCCGTAAGTAAACGTACAAATTTTCATGACGTTATTTCAAACCGTTTTATAGGTCTTAGGTTCCATTTGAGGATCTATGTTTATATGAAGCTCTTTGCCTATTTTTCAGCGTATGTTTAATCCCGATTTTTTTGCGCACCATTTCCGAACACCCTGTTATGAAGGTGTTGGTGCCAGATACTACTAAGTGAAAAAAACTGCATTAAGCAGGTATTCTTATTAGAGCTGACTGTTAGTACTTAATTTTTTTTTTATAAAAACTCACTTTTTGGTATTTTTAGTTGTTTTACTAGCGGATCGTGGAATTGAACAGTGGCTGACTTAGTGTGTGTAATGACATCTTTATCACTTTCAAGAAAAAAAGTACTCGTATTTGCATAATCTTGCTCTGGCCCATTAACGTCAGTAGCAGTTTGCAAAGCACTGGCAACTACGTTTATTTCGTTAGATTTGCTTTGAGAAGAATTTATTTAAGGAAGAAATAATATAATTATTTTTAAACCAATAATGTCTTCAATATATAATATCGTTCTCTTAGAACGTTCTATAAAAGGTTTTTAATGCACATTTTTGTAACAATAATTTTCTTATTATTATTTTTTGTCATGTTTTCTGCATTTATTTGTTTTTTTTTCTCATAGATATTTGTTTTCTTTGATCTAAATACGACTTTTTATTGGATTTCATTCATGGTTTTTCTATTTTATTTTTTTTTTTGAAAATTTGCTTTTTGTTTACTCATTTTTCTATTGCAATTATTGTCTCTCCTGTTTGCTGTGGCAGTTCTGCAATAAAGATTCCGGCAATTTAGTTATTTGTTTCTCCTCTAAGTCACCAACAAAACACCGAATCAAAATTTACTGGTGTTTGGAATTGTTTGCGTTCTCTTCTACTATAATTATTTCTGTCTTCACTTTCTTGTCGTAAATTTTCTTTCTCGAAGTTTTTCTGTCTTATTGTTTTCGTCACTTTTCAAATTTTCGTTGTTATGTTTTGTACAAATGTTTTGTTCTTTTATTTTTTTTTCTTTGATCTAAATTGGATTTTTAGATCGAAAAGAAGATATTAGTTTTCTTTTTTCTTTGAGAGAATTTTGACATAAAATTGGAATGTAAGTTAATTTGTAATACAAACCTATTGTAATAAGAAAAAATTGGTACAAAACTAGAGAATTTTAAATTTATTCCTTTACCTTCAAATTTTGGAAAAGATTTTTAGGTTTTTTCACTTTTTTTCTTCTAATTTTTATTTTAAACTTCAAATTAAGTTTGTTGAAATAATGCTAATTTAAATTTTGTCAAACACTCCAAATTTGTATTTTTACATACTTTAAGTAATTTTTCACGTAACTTGGCTTTAACCTAACTTTTTCAAAAAATATTAAAATTGTTATTTTAGGTAAAATGAGTTGTTTTCAAACAATTTTAGTTTTAATTCTATTCTGAATTTCTCCAAAGGCTTCTTTTCAAATGTGCATTTTTAGAGGCTCTTTGTAATTTTTAAATCCTAGTGCTAACCTGAATTTGCTTAGAAACTTTTAATCTGCATTGTTGACGCTTTCAGTAATTTTTAATTGATTTTTGCCATAATCTTTATTCGAATATTTTTAAAATTTTTATACAGGTTGAGTCATTCTTTACGTACTTTGCCTGGATTTTCCAAAAAATATCAAAGTTGACATTTTTTTTGGTGAAATGAGTTAGTTTTAAACAATTTTACCCTAAATCTTAAAAGCAAATTTCTTGAAAGATACCACATCTGCATTTTTTTATGGTCTGTGTAATTTATTAACCAGTTTTGATCTCAACCTTGACGTGAACTGACCTAGAAACTTTTAACCGGAATTTTTTGACAGTATGATGAATTTTTAACTGATTTTAACTGTAATCTTAATTTGAATTTTTCAAAGTCTCGAAATTTGTTTTTATTTACCCTCTCTGAATCATTTTTCACGTATTTTGGCATTAATCTTAGCCTGACTTTTTCAAAAAAAAACGTTGTGGGTGTATTTTGAAAAATTAGGAAATAAGTTTGTATATTTTGCAAAAGAGCAAAATTATTCAATATCTTGAGAACAGTTTGAGGTTACCAAGATTTCGATAAACGATTGAAAAATCAACTAAAAATTAATACAATGTAACGGTTGAAAACTGTCGCTAGAATTTGTCATGCAAAAGCGGATATTTGTCGTCTATTTGGGGCTGAAACGTTTGTTGTTCTGCTCGAGTGTAAAGATTTGAGGTTGTTTATTTACCTTTTTTTGCTAACCTGTGGAAGGTGGATAGGGTTCACGTTTTGTCTTGTCAGGGGTCACAGGACTGTGCTGGCAGTGAGTTGCGCCCATTTTCCTTGCCTTTGTTTCAATAAGGGAGGCCACAGATTTTATTAAGTTTGGGAAATTATAACCCCAAAACTTGGAAAATAAATAAACAACTGACTTATTTCAAATGTCGCATTGATTGACTGATATATTGACGGATTTGTTGGGTGAATTGTGTAGATATGGAGGTGACTGCCTATCCACCTAAGTGCTTCGGTTTCTTGGCCGGAAGTCCGCCATGTTTGAGAGGACTTTGCAAATTCTTTGCTTGCAACTAATAGCCTTTGTTAGCTGTTCGTAAGTCAAACGTTATTTTATGATAATATCACTAGATGAAATGGAAAACATATGGGACAAACTTTAAGTGGTACATTTTGTTTATTTTCTGAGGAGTAAAAAGGGTAGCGAGAGCAAGTATTTTGGGTGTCGTCCTAAAACGCCTTTCGATAACAATGAGAGTTGTCATTCGTCAATTGTTCGTTGCGCGCTGGCGCTCTCGACCAATATCTTTTCCCCTCCTCCACCTTTTATCAATTGAAAATCGGAATATTGGTGAAGATCTTTCTTTCTGGATCAAGACACGTGGAAGACAACACTCATCTCTTCGCTGCTACTCATTTTCGACGTAAAAGTGTAAACCACTACGTGGGATTTAGTCGATTTGTAGTAGTATTTCAACTTCCCTTAGTTGGTGTTAGTTTTGTGGTCACTCGACCAGTTTTTGGGACATTTTTGGATGAGGGAAGTTGAACCGAATTTCGGGATTGTGCAGCAAGAGAGTTTGGGCCTACAAGCAAAGCATTTGTCAACCTATACTACGATCCAGGGCCACATAAGCCAATGTACCACGTGTCAGCAAGGTTAATGTGAGGGCTGAAAGCAGCCACACCACGTGTTTATTTTGTTCTGTTTTTGGAAACCCTCGTGGACGAGTGTTCCAAGGGGGCCTACCGCCACCAATTGATGTTCCAAGGGGCTACCAGGCACCATTATTGTTTCTGAAGGTTAATCACCACCTTATTACCGAGGGGTGCAAATCACCACCTTATTGTTCGAAAACCACCACTATTGTGTGTAAGAGGCAGACAGCTACCACCATAATTTTTGGAGGGCCAATAGCCACTACCTTTTGCGTTGTTTTGGACCTAAGGCGTCTAGCTTTTGTGACCATCTGTAATAGCGTCGTGTCAAGCTAAGTAGTAGTATTTAAGTTAACCTGTTTTTTTTATTGTTACGCTTGGTGATCACCACTAGGTAGATATTTTCCAGACAATTGTGATAAGTAGAATTAAGGAAAACCTTTCACTCATTGACTTGAAGTACAATCATCATATTGTACAACATTGATTTCGTTCCTTGATATTATAGGACATAAATTAAACGTGTTAGTTTTATTTTGTTTGCAAGTACTATGGGTATTTTGGAAGAGGCTAAAGGGAACTGATCAGCTACCTAACAGCGTAGGATTTTTCCAATTTAATTGATTAAAATTGGTGGCGCCCCGAACTCACTTTACCGGCCGGTTTTGTAGCACTTTTTGTTCCTAACCTGATACTTTTCCCTGAGCACTTTTTGAATATTCTAAGATACCTTAACTGAGATTAAAGTGTTACAACAATTTAATTAATACTTAATGGTTTATTTTGAAAAATTGGAATATTATTTAATATCTTGGAATGGCTTGAGGCTACAAAAAAATCCATTAGATTACCTCGTTTATTAGAAAAAATTAACTCTTCACAAACAGAAAATTCCTGATCGATTTTGGAAAATAAAAAAATGTTAAATATCTCGAGAATCGTTTGAGGTTTCAAAACTTGTACTGAACCATTGTTTTAATTGAAAATAATTAACTAAAAAAGAATACAAACTTAATGGATTTATTTTGAAAAGTTAGAACATTATTAAATATTTTGAGAGCGGCTTAAGACTTCAAAAAATACATTAAACTACCATGTTTGTTACAAAATATGAGCTACATAGAAACAAAAACTTTGTGATCGATTTTGAAAAATAAAAACATATGTAAATGTCTCGAGAACTGTTTAAGGTTTCAAAATTTGGACTGAACCTTTGTCTTAATTGGAAATAATTAGTTGAAAATGAATATAAGCTTTATGGGTTTATTATGGAAAAATAAAAAATTATTAAATATCTTGCGAACGGCTTGAGACTCCAAAAAAATGCATTAGACTACCACGTTTGTTGGGAAAAAGTGAGTTACCCAGAAACAGAAACTTCGTGATCGATTTTGGAAAATGAAAAATTGCGTAAATATCTCGAGATCAGTTCGAGGTTTCAAAACTTGGACTGACCTTTTATAAACAATTATAAATGGCTTAAATGGCTTAAATAAAATGTAATGGTTAACGTTCGGGACTAAGACATACTTTACCAAAATATTTTTAATTAAAGAAACAGTTTTATGTAATTAGTTATTCACGTCAATAAAGCGAATAGATTAGTATTTTTCTTAAAATAATTTTATTCGAATTGTGTCTTCATTTAAATTGTAAGCGATATCTGTGTAAGACAGACACAAATTTAATTATTTTGCCTGAAAGAAACGTATTTGTTTACCCGTAGATATAACATCAAATAATCATTTTACAGAAATGTGATAAACAAAATATATTTTGTTCGTAAGAGAAAACAATAAGAACCTTATGAGAATCTTTAAGAAAAGCAAAATTGATTGTCTCTTTTTACTTGAACAAAATGAATTTTGAAGTAAGACAATCATTACAAAATGCAATTTTCTTCTAATAAATAGAATGCACTTATTCGTCGAAGAAGAATTTGCTTGATCTGATAAAACATTTTTTAAACAAAAACAGTAATTTTAAAAGAACGGATTTTCTTGTATCAAAAAAATATTTCTATATGTGTATGGTAATACCCATAGGTACCATTCATTGCGTTTCGATATTAAATTGCTACTACAATACTTATTTTCATAAAAATATTTGTTACCTTATTGGACTTTTCTGGTAATAATTCTAAAAAAGATTCAACTCAAAACCTTGAAAGTGAAATGAAACCAGTGCCTGTGTATTGTCGGTTTAGATCAAGCAGGCATACGGAGCCAATGCAGCCAATGAGCACTTCCGAGTAACGAGGGTAGTCAGTTGAAGTTGTTCATGATGATTTTATATTGTTTTTAGATGCTTAAATATACTATTTTTGGTTTCAATAAATTAACTATAGGTTATATTCGATGTGTTATAGCGATAGCAAAGCTAAAAATATTGCACATAATTCAAAAGCAAGTGAAAACATTTTATTTAATGTCATTCTATGAGCAAAGTACATCACTGATTGACGTGGTCAAATTACGCTCTTTCAAAAATATCATCAGCTGTGTCTGTGTATTTTTAAATATTTGTAATTAGATAAGCTATGTTTCTACGTATATCCTACGTGTTTTCAAGAAAACAAGAAGGTCTTTATGTGAACAATAATATTCAATTAAATATCAATAATAATTATATGTGTATGGGACATTCCTCCAATATGAAAGTAACCACGGTTAGGCGGAGAAATCTTAAGGTCTTCCAAGTAACGCGATGGTTAGAGCGACTGACTTTTATCCTGGCGGTTCAATCTGGCTTTTTTTTAAATTATAATTTTATTATTCTTCGTTTTTTTTTTATTGCATATTATAATTAATTATTGTCATATATTATTATATTCAGTAAAAAATTAAATAATTTTTTTAACTGCTGTAAAGGAATTATAGGTAACTGCTTTACGCACAAATGAATCGACACTATCAGTTTCCATGGCTGAATTCTGACACAATAAGTTTACTTCGACAGAGGCGCGTGCTAATTCCAACAATGTTCCAAGGTAAAACCTTTTATATAGGAAAAAACTAGGTATATGTTAAAGTAATGTGTTTTTTTTCAAGCGGACTAAAAGTACGTCATTTGTTTTCTCCATACGCACACCTAAAGTGGGCTTTCAAATCCTGAGACCAAAAAAGTAGCAAAAAAGTCCTAGGCAGTAAAAGTAAAGTCAAAAGTCACCGCTAGTGTCATGGTGGCGCATATATAAACGATTTTCATTCACCAAAATTATTTTAATAATAGATGACACCAAATAAACCGATCTGAGTGTATTGCCATCTTTACATTCTTGTTGAAAAAACAAAGGACAGAAATACTCTCAGAGCACTCAAGAGCACCATCTGAAACCGTCATTAGTCGAAATCGCATAGGTTCTCGAATTCTGAAATCGTCTGTTAAATGTCATGCGCGTCATCAAATTTATCTGTCAATGTGACATTTATTAATTTAGTATTGAAAATAATGCTACAAATTCTCAGTTTACCATAATCATTGGTTATTATTTAATACATTAAAACCATTGAACATTGAAAACCACCATTCTAATATATTCTATGTATTTTACAAATAATATACACAATTGGGTAAGTACCTAGACCCGCTTAAAGAGGATGAGAGAAAATTGCAAAACTGATCCACTTTTAAATAGATTTCTTATTTACTGCATGCTTGAAAAAAAAATAGTATATGTTACTCGGAGTAAAAGGTCTTTTTGTGCTTCGCCCAGTTGCAGGCCTCAGCTTCGCTTCGGCCGTCAATCTCTGGGCTCAGCACGAAAAGACCCACTTTTACTCCTAGTGACATAATCTACTATTATTTAGCCATATCTGATTCAGACGAGGAAATGGATTCTTTGACACCACCTGACGTTAGGCATTTGGCTGAAGAGGCTACAGAAAATTTAATGCCGTCAAAATCAACGCGGAAATATCTGCTATGTTATGAAATAGTTATTTATGTATTAAGGGCGAAAAGTACAACTTTTTTGCTCGGAGAGTGAAGTGAGACGCGAAGCGGAGAGCGGCAATCACTCGAGAGCAAAAAAGTTACTTAATTACTAAAGTAGTGTATACAACGTTTTTTCAATAATGTGAATCACGACTGAGCATATCTGAAGACACAATCTGAAAATTTAAATCAAAGTGACAATGATGTTTTCAATCATGAAAGTAATTTGGCGTGCGGGAAATTAAATATTTAAAGAGTGATTTATAATATAATTTAGACTTTATAGTCTGTCTATCTAGATAGGTACATCTGCCTTACAGCCGTGCCAAACATTTTTCTGTGTTTTAAGGAACTATTATGCTTGCCTTTATTGATTTTTGATACAAAATATACCTATAATATACGTACTTTCTATCCCAATGTCACCAGGTCATGCCTGAAACATTACGTCACGCTAACAATCACACCAAATTTTTGTCATAACAACCAATTGATTGTTGATTAATTCAGCTGTCATGCGGTTGACAAAGATAACGTTCTATCATAAGGCTGATTATCTGTTTCTTTACTTGGGGTCATAGAAAAAATATTGTTCCTGACTCGTGCGGAAAGTGTCTTCCCCCACTCGTCAGCTGCCCGAACTCCGCTTCGCGTCGTTCGGGCATCGGCAGACAGCGTGCGGGAAAGTATCACTTTCCGCACTATAGTCTGTTTTAAAACTAGGAGGAGTGTGGTGGACCAAGAAATTAGAAATAGACGTCATACTCTATCTTTTTCTCTCAAGATTTCACAGCCAATTTGTTAACGTTCTTACTGAACACCCACTAGTATCGGTATCAGTTTCAGTTTGTAGAATTCGGCTCTAACTGAGATGGTGAAATTTCAAATTATCTATGTTCTCTTGTATTTTGATAATGATGCATTTCTGCACCTGGTACTTTTATACTAATTTTCTTTCATATTTTTTCAAAGTTTAATTTCAACATTAGAACTTCGGTAGACCATAAAATTGTCTACGTAATCTTCTAGTTGATCTCACATTTCCCGCTACCATACAAACTAGCACAGCAGTATGTTTACGGGATGTTCATTAGAAAACTTTATCTAGTTGGCTGTGAAATGTCAAAAGAAAAAGATGGAGAAACAAAAGTCCATTTACTTTGATCATCCTTTTCAGTCAAAATTTCATAGCCTACTAGATGAAGTTTTCTAATGAACACCGCGTACATTATAAAGCGTAGCTTTGAAGCCCTGGTCTGGTCTGGTTCAGTGGAATTTCTTCCATCAGGCGTTTTGTCGATGAGGCAATGGGCAAAACGAGCTCCCTTATGCCCAATGGTTGCTAGTTTATTGCACCATGGCATGATAGACCATAATGCATTTTGACTAGCCATGAAAGCCTTCACAGTGCTTAATAGATTTCTTTGGTGTCTATAGAGAGCATTAGGAAATACTGGTAACAGGTTATCGAATAATAAGTAGAAATAGAGTTTGCTTAATAAACACATGTCTTAAAATCAACCTGTATTTTGTTTCAGTTTTAACTTTTAAATTTAGTTATAACTAAAATTTAATATAATATATTTTTCAGTTATGTAAAATGGACTGGACATTTTAGAAGACAAACAGGTATGTTTATCTTTCCGTTCCAGATCTTTCCAAAAATTTTAACTAAACTTCAGTATTTTGTAGATAGTATTTGTAGCATACATAGGTACCCCCTCATGATTTGTCGCTCATGTCAAGTCCAGAATTTTAATGGACAATTTTTGACACAAAAGGTATTATGTTAAAATCTGCTAAAGTGAGAGAAAAAAAAGAACAATAAAAATAGTTGTTTGCAATATTCCCCTGTTTGCAATATCCCCCTGTTCGCAATATATGAATTATATTAGAAATTTAATCAAGGATGTTGGAAAGAACTAGAACTAATACCCAAACATACCTAATTTTGTTTCAAAATGTCTAGTCCTTCTCACATAAATTAAAAATTGCACAACAATATGTGTTATTTTCTACATAACTTTTAATAAGTGTTGGTATATGACACATATTATGTAAAAAAAAAACAATACAAATAGAAAGTACAACTCATATGTGGCAAAGGAAGAATGTCTGAAGTTAAGTCTTGTGTGAGTTTTTTTAGGCCTGAATGTACAAGCCACACTCTAAGTCAGGTTCAGCAAAACTCAACTGGTACTTGAGCCCAACTTTCTTATGGGTGAGTTCAACTTACAGTTGAGTTTAGCTGAACTGGATTTTGAGTGTAACTCTCAGTGTAACTTGTATAATTACACCTTAGTGTGTTGCCTTGTTCCAGCAAATGGAATAACTTGTCTTTACTTTGTCTTCAACCACCCATGGTCACTAATCTTTTTTGTGGAACCAATAAGCTGTGGGAGCTGTTGTTAAATTAGGTATCTTTAATATTTGCACTCAAATACAAGTGCTAATAAAAAAGCAGTACTGAAATACATAACTTACTGATCCCACAAAATGCAGAGTATGGAAATGGGTTTAGTGCACTGGCATTAGTTATGGTGGTTATATTGGTTATTCCTCGGGTTATTCACAATAACTCATTTCCAAAACATCAGCTTTCAGTTTACTATTTTGCTACTCATTCTTTCTCACTTTTTCCAGTTAGTTGGAAAATATAGTAGGTATGTTTGCTTAAAATGCTTGGTATCAGAACAATTGCATTAGGATAATGTAGTTCACTCTCGATTACACTAATGTAGTTCACCCTCGATTACACTTCTAGGTACCGTGAAGAACTGTTATTGGTTCTGCATATTGTATTATCTTCAAAAAACACTCATCATCTTCATGAAAGTTATGTGAGCATAGGCATGATGAAGAAACTAAAGAACGTTCTAGAGATTTTAGATTGTAACTTTTAACAAACCATTTCTTAGGCCATTAAATTCACATTGCCGCGTTCTTAAGAATAGATAGTAAAGAATAGGACCTCCTTTATACAGTTACATAACGATGTTAATAGAAAAACTTCAATATTGGCTTAAATCAAATAATTTTTCATACTCTTTAACTGAAAAAAGTAAACATAACCTCATTTTATAAAAAGAAAATAATACATCATAAACATGTTTCATTAAAGACCCGACGCCTCGAGAACTTGGCGTGTTCTAGGAGAAAGAGATAGCTAGTCAATAATATTTAAAAAGAAAGAGAGATGAGAAGTTCTGCTAAATGACGTTGGCTGCATCGCGCTCGCCCAGTTCGCATGTCTATTAAATATCCTAGTCTACGATAATTCTAGTAACTTTTTTGGTAACTTTTATCGTGTAAATCCATCTTTGGCCTTTACTCCTTTTAGTTTTAAAACAGAGTATAGTTAGGAAAATAACTATTTTCGCTTGCTGTCCTGGGCAACGCGCAGAAAAGTAAACTCACATTCTGATCCTCAAAAAGGGTTAGGTTTTCGTTTGTCTAATGAAAGCGTAAAATGCGTCATTATTTGACGTTTGTAGAAAAAACTATTTGAATGGTGCGCAGAAAAAAATGTGACTAACATATCTGAGAATATCTTGCTCGCATATTTTCATCAGCTTGTCAACAATCTTCACCATAAGTCGACAAAAAGTCACGAATTTTTAAGCACAAAGATATATCTCGTTTCTTGGAAGAAGCGCCCGATGTTGCGCACAGAAGAAAAATATTGTAAAGTGATTCTCACTATTTGGTACTTATTAGATAATATATTTTCTTTTTAGGTAGTGTTGATCATTGCGGCATCAGGGCCATGTAGATGTGACGAACTGTTGAAATTGAAAACATCTGATGTATAAGACCTTGGAACATTGTTACATATTTCGTAATATCGTCAAAAAATAGTTTTCCAAGAAGTTTCACCATCTTAAAGGAACGGTATCTTTATTTGGTTTGAAAGTATATTTCATTATCACCTAAAGACCTACCAGAAAATAGGCTTTTTCTAAAATTTCATAATGGAAAGTGTCATAAAGTAGTAATGGGAATTCATAAATTAGGGGGAACTCCCAAAGAAATCGCTCGATATTTACAGCTGTCAAATTGGCAAGAATACACCGGCCATTGTTTTCGGCGAACTTCCGCTACTACTACGGCTGCTCATGGATGGAGGTGGTGACACCACGAATCTTAAACGAAATGGGGGCTGGAAGTCCTCCAGTGTGGCGGAAAGTTATGTTGGAGATTCTCTAAGAAATAAGAACGATATCGTCAAAAAAATTTTTGACACTTCAGAAGGTCCTTTCAAAGAAATATTTACTTCCACTAGTTTCGAATTAGCTACAAACCAGACGACTGATAGTTTTGTCGAAACAGAGACTACCCCAAGATCTCCTGATAGTCGCCAAATACCAACCTGCAAAACTTCTTCTGTTCTTGGTGTTACAAGTAGCAATAATATCCAGCCTAGCTGTTCATACACAGCAAATAACATCATATTCAATAACAAAAATTCCATATTATCAAGACAAATTGAAAATTCTAATTTAAGTTCAGGACTGAATCTTCAAGGTGCAACAATTTCTTGTACTTATATATTCACTGTACCTTTAACATCAATTTTTCCTCACAAAAGTAAATGGGTTATCTTTACCAAACAATAATTAATAATACTAGTACGTAAGTTGTTCTATAGTTAATAGGTGAGTTACTATTCCTATTATTATGATTAAAATTAATAAAAAATACATTGATAATTTATTTCTTAAAAAATATATATAATTAATTTCATATTTAATATATATCCAATAAATGTAATAAATTTATTTCGCATATCGCATCGCAATGTTCTTGAGCGGCGGTAAAAGACTTTACCCGCCGGCGACGAGCGGCAGTAAAAGATTTTACCCGCCGGCGACGAGCGGCAGTAAAAGATTTTACCTGCCGGTGACGAGCGGCAAGAAAGAACTTTACCTGCCGCCGGGATGACAGTAAGGAAATGAAGTGTTTTACCTTCGTCTGTTGTGTCAAATAAAGTAGCAATTTAATGACGTTTAGAGAAAAAAATTATTTTCTACTGTCATGTGAGCATCCCGTAAAAGTCTCGCTTTTTGTACGAAGTAGGCACACTTACCTTTCGAAATAAAAATGCAATAATTCAAGAGTTCAACATAAAAATTAAAAACCGGGCACGCGGTTTGCTCGTTATCTTTGACGCACGTTTGACGAAGCATGACTTTTTTTGGTTTTGAATTTAAACGGGTATGAAAAAGGTGAAAGGAGTCCAGGTAAGGTATATATTGGTTAAGTGCGATCGAATAAAGCGCCTCTAGCAGGAATGAAGGAAGCTTTAGCCAAGTACCGAAAGGTTTCAGAAATTGACGAGGAGCTGCCAGGCCCTGGTTGTGATTCACTTTTTAAGTAATCAAGCATAAGTCTATCATGGAAAGCAGTGACAACGATATCCAGAATGCTACACCTGAAATTAGAGATGTCGCAGAAAGTGTTTCCTTAAATTTACTTCCCGCAAAATCCAAGAATCTATATGAGAAGCAGTACAATCCCTGGGGATGGTACAATTGAGGAAAGTCGTTATCACTCATTTTTTTTTCGAAAATTTTCTTTAGGAATTAATAAACTGGTCAAAATAGAAAATTATAGGTGGTGGTAGAACTTAAAAACATTTCTAATAATATCAATTTTTAGAATAAATATAATAATAAATTTCGCTTACCTGAAACAAACCATACAATGGAAGTTGACTTGACTAACGTAAGCCGAGTATTCCATCCGAGCGCTCCAGACATAGACCATCTCCCAAAATCTTAAGAAGCTAGAGTGAGATAGACTGATATCCCGAGCGCTCGGGATGTAATTACCGAACTCAACTTTTATGTGAGGTGAGAGGTTATGTTAAAACACTGTCGCGGGGTTATAAATTGAAATGACATTTGTCAACAAGTGACATTTTTGAGAAACTCTGGGTAACCTCGTAAATTATGGAGATTATCTTTAAAAATATGGTAAAACGCACTACTTTAGAATTTTTTTTTGCCCATACACGCCCAGGCTTACGTTGTTATAAGGAACCGCTTTGTCTTTCTATGAGAAATCTTTTGGTTAGGTTAGTTCAGGTTAGTTTAGGTTAGATCAGGTTGGTTCAGGTTAGTTCAATACTAGTTTTCTTTTGGTTAGGTTAGTTCAGTTATGTTTTTCCTTTGATCAGGTTAGTTAAAGACTGGGTAACCTTGTAAATTATGTAGATTATCTTGAAAAATATGGTAAAACGCACTACTTTAGAGTTTAGTCGTTTCTAATTTGAACTAATCTAACCAAAGGATCTCTTATAAAAAAACAAGCGGCCCTGACGGGACGCTTTGTCTTTAACTAACATAATCAAAGGAAAAACATAACTGAACTAACCTAACCAAAAGAAAACTAGAACTAAACTAACCTGAATTAACTTGAACCAACCTGATCTAACCTAAACTCGTGCGTTTTACAATATTTTTCAAGATAATCTACATAATTTACAATGTTACCCAGAATTTCTCAAAAATATCACTTGTTGACATTGGTGACAAATGTTGTTTCAATTTATATCCCCATGACAGTGTTTTAACATAACCTCACGTTAGTCAAGTCAACTTCAGGTAAGCGAAATTTATTATTATAGTTATTCTAAAAATTGATATTATTAAAAATGTTTTTAACTTCTACCACTACCTATAATTTTCTATTTTGTCCATTTTATTAATTCCTAAAGAAAATTTTCGAAAAAAAAATAGTAATAACGACTTCCCTCAATTGTACCTGAGCCCAATCCCGTTATAACGTGGTGTAAGACAAAAAAAAATCCAAATATTCAGAAAACGTTCTTCTTGCCTATTTTTCTAATAAAGCAAAGACAGTGACGTCACCCACATTATGGTCAATCTACTCAATGCTTAAAGATACTCTTAGTGCCAAGAATGACATCAATTTGAATACGTTTTCCGTCTTCTGACTAATAAAAGGTTTGTTTAAGGTACGATTTATTTGCCAAAATCATTCATTAATGACTCCCATTAATGAAAGGTTCTGTCACTTTAAAAAGCGGTTATGTCAATGTCAATTCTATTTCTCTGTATGCAAAATCAACAAAACACTGAGTTCATTGCTGAGTCAATACCAGGACCGTGTTATTGTCGTCTTACTTTACATTTACTCGACAGAGAGAGATAGACAAACTCAATTTTTATCTTTTTACGGATTGATACGCGTCGGCTGCAATTTGGTTATTGTTCTTAAAGAAAATTTATTTTGGATTAAAATATTTATCATAAAAAGTTGAAAGAAAAGTTCAGTGACACTGACGCGTGGACGCACCCCACCATACATGGAAGTATTGTTGAATATTTGAAATTCGCCCCCCCTATATGTCAAATACGATGACATTGATAGAATCAATCCAAAATGACAGATGTCAGGTTTTTTCTATCCAAAGCCTATCAATCCGTAAAAAGACAAAAATTGAGTTTTTCTATATCTCTATGAAGAGTAAATGTCAAGTAAGACGACAATATACACGGTCCTGGTATTTGCTCAGCAATGAACTCTGTGTTTTGTTGATTTTGCGTACAGAGAAATAGAAGTGACATTGACATAACCGCTTTTTAAAGTAACAGAACTGTTCATTAATGGGAGTCATTAATGAACTATTTTGGCAAAGAAATCGTACCTTAAACAAATCTGTTATTAGTCAGTCGACGAAAAAAAAATTTACTTTTTAAGGAA
Organism: Taphrorychus bicolor; assembly: GCA_951812265.1. Lineage (NCBI taxonomy): Eukaryota > Metazoa > Arthropoda > Insecta > Coleoptera > Curculionidae > Taphrorychus > Taphrorychus bicolor. Next base: position 37,912,054 of record OX638299.1, on the reverse strand, counting down.
TAGTTATCTATTATAACATTTTAAAATCTAGAAGAACAACGCTACTTTTTGTAATACTATTGTAATTTTGTAGGATTCTTTTGTTATGACATTTTTTTGTTTTTGTCCGAACGATAGTGAGGACATAAAGTCGAGTGAACGAAGCGATTTTGGTTCTATATGTATATCTGGTATTTTTTCGGTTCTGACGCTTATAATTCTGTTGACTTGATAACTGTTAATTTGAGGCGATTTCGCTGCCAAGGGTGTAGTACAGAAATGAACGGACTTTCCAAAAATGTGGTCTGTCGAGTGTGTAGGGGGGGGGGGGGGGGGGCGAGCAGTGGCGCACCAAAGTCAAAAATGTGGTTTTTTTCGGCACACAAATTTGTCGCGTCTTTATCGTAACTCCGGAGCTATGTCCTCCCCCCCTTAGTTGGACGACCGGCCCAATGAGCGTGGCACCAGGGGAAAGGGCATATCCTTAGGCACTTTTAACCCTATCTCCCCTCGCTTGTATACACTTAACTAGCTCTTATATCAGGCGAGCTATAAAAGTTTTTCTGTGGCACATTTGTGCCCAAAGTGTTGCCATTTTGGGTGTACTTTTCTGACATTTCACCCTGTAGATTCTAAATTTTTACAGCAAAAAATCTGCAAAAAACATCAGGGAGATAGCACACACACGGGTCCTTGATCAGGCCAAAAAAATCAAGGTCCTAGCTTTGAATTTGAAATTTTGACGAATTTTTTGCCATCGAAATTGCCACTTTGAAGTCTATTTGTGCCGAGACCATACATCCAATCCATCGACTGGATATCCCAGGGGATACCTTGGAATGTTTTCTTTTTGGCACCAAGGAACCACATTTTCGCTGGGACGTCGCTAAATGGTCTCAATTGAATTTCGAAACGAAATCTGCAGATCGAAATCAGAAATTTTGGCACAATTTCCCTTAGTTCTGGCAATTGACGCTCCGTCTTCGGGCAAACTATGCGCTGCAATCGCATTTTTCGACTCCGGAAATTTCTCATTTGACAGATCAAACTTTAAACCTTTAAACCAAGGAAAATAGGCGAAAAAGCGTGGAAAAAAGTATGGCAAGTGAAAATTTGGACATTTCTACACACATAAAAATATTTTTTTGATACAAGAAAGTTCAGTCTTTTAAAAATGCTGTTTTTGTTTAAAACATTTTTTATCAGATCAAGCAAATTTTTCTTCAACGGATCAGTGCACTCATTTGAAGTGCATATTCATTAGAAGAAAATTGTTTTTCAATACTATTGTCTTACTTCAAATTTCCTTTTGTTCAAGTAAAAATAGACTTATATTTCATTTTGTTTTTCTTGAAGATTCTCATAATCTTCTTATTGTCTTCTGTTACAAATAAAATATGTTTTTTTCTCAAATTTGTGTGAAATGATTATTTTATATGTAATGCTTACGGCTAAGACAAATAGGTTTTTTTTTCAGACAAAATAATTAAGCTTGTGTTGCCTTACATAATTATCGCTCACAGTTTAAATAAAGAAACATTTCGAATACAAATTATTATGAGAAAAATACTAATCCACCTATTCCCTTTCTTGACGTGAATAACCAATTATATAAAACTTTGTTTTAATTACAAGGGCTCAGTCCAAGTTTTGAAACCTCGAACTATTCTCGAAATATTTACACAATTTCTCATTTTCCAAAATCGATCTCGAAGTCTCTGTTTCTGCATAACTAATTTTTTCCAACAAACATGGTAGCGTAATGTATTTTTTTAGAGCCACAAGCCGCCCTCAAAATATTTAATGATTTCTAATTGTCCAAAATAAACCCAATAATTTTAAGTTAAATTTTCAATCGTTTATCGAAATCTTGGTAACTTCAAACCGTTCTCAAGATATTTAATAATTTTGCGATTTTGCAAAATATAAAAACGCACTAACACGATACTAATAAACTGTTTCCGAGATATCTATTAACATTTTTATTTTCCACCAACAAATCCATAAAGTTAGTTTCTGTTTTAAGCTAACTTTTTCTAAGTAAATCAAGTATGCAATTAATTTTTTTGATTTTTAAGTCGGTTTCGAGATATTTACTAATTTTTCAAAATAGACTCACAAGATTGTATTTGTAACAAATTTTTCCCAACCAAAAAATTTCGAAAAAAATTAAAATGAGATTATGGCCAAAATCAATTAACAATTACTAAAAGCGTCAAGAATGAAAATTTGAAGTCTTCGAGAAATTTAGATTAGAATTGAAGAAATCAATTGAAGTGTGTAAAAATACAAATTTGGAGTTTTTGGCAGAATTCGAACTAACATTATTTTAACAAAATTAAAATTAAGTTAAGAAAAGTAGAAAAAAAACAAAAAAAAAAAAACCAAAAATATGCAGGTAAAAGAATGTATTTAAAACATTTCTAGATTTGTGCCAAATTTCCGTTATTACAATATGTATTACGAATGTATTCCAACAATATATTCCAACTGGTCAGTCATTAAAAAAATCAATTTTGAGTCAAAATTCTCTCAAAAGAATGAAAATCCAAAAAAAAAAATCCAATTTAAATCAACGAAAAAATCAATAAAAGAACAAAAATTTAGATTAGAATTAGAATTAAAATTGTTTGAAATGAACTCATTTTACTTAAAAATAACAATTTTGATGTTTTTTGAAAAAGTCAGACCGGGATTAAGACCAAAATACGTAAAAAATGATTCAAAGGAGGTAAATATAAAAATTTTGATGCTTTGGAAAAAATCAAATTAATGTTATTGTCAAAATCGGTTAAAATTACTCAAACTGTCAAAAAATACCGATTAAAAGTTTCTAGGCAAATTCAGGTTAGGATTAAGGTCAACATTGGTTGAGAAACTACACAGCGTTTCAAGAATTTTACAATAGATTTGGGGTTAAAATTGTTTAAAAGTTACACATTTTCTCAAAAAAATGATAGCTTTGACATTTTTTTAATAAGTGAGGCTACGATTAAGGCCAAAATACGTAAAGAACGACTCAAAGTGTGTAAAATACGAATTTGGATATTTCGAAAAAAATCAAATAAAGATTAGGGCCAAAATGAACTAAAAATTATTAAAAGCGTCAAAAATTCAGATGAAAGTTCCTGAGCAAGTTCAGGTTAGAACTAGGATCTAAAAATTACATAGAGCATCTAAAAATGCAAATTTGAAATCCTTGGAGAAATTCAGATTAAAATTATAACTAAAATTGTTTGAAAAGGACCCATTTTACCTAAAAATGACAATTTTGATGTTTTTTTTTTGGAAAAGTAATGCTAAAGTACCTGAAAAACGATTCAAGGAGGGTAAATATAAAAACTTGGAAGCTTTGGAAAAATTCAAATTAAAATTATTTTCAAAATCAGTTAAAAGTTACTCGAACTGTTAAAAAATGCCGATTAAAACTTTCTAGGCAAATTTATGTTAGGAGTAAGATCAACATTGGTTAAGAAATTACACAGAGTGTCTAAAAATGCAATTTTGGTGTCTTTCAAGAATTTTACAATAGATTTGGGACTAAAATTGTTTAAAAGTGACTCAATTTAACAAAAAAATTATAGCTTTGACATTTTTTGAAAAAGTCAGAGAATAACTCAAAGTGTGTAAAATACGAATTTGGATATTTCGAAAAAAATCAAATAAAGATTAGGGCCAAGATCAATTAAAAATTGCTAAAAGCGTCAAAAATGCAGAATAAAAGTTTCTGAGTAAATTCAGGTTTGCATTGGGATCTAAAAATTATGCAGAGCGTCTAAAAATGAAAATTTGAAGTCTTTGGAGAAATTCAGATTAGAATTAGAACTAAAATTGTTTGAAAATAACTCATTTTAACTAAAAATTACAAATTTGATGTTTTTTTGGAAAAGTAATGAGAAAGTACTTGAAAAACGATTCAAAGAGGGTAAATAAAAAAACTTGGAGGCTTTGAAAAAGCTCAAACTAAGATTATGGCCACAATCAATTACAAATTACTAAAAGAGTCAAAAATCCAAATTTGAAGTGTTGAATAAATTTAGATTAGAAATAGAACTGACATTTTTCGAAATTTCCTAAAAATAACAATTTTTATGTTTTCTGGAAAAGTCAGGCCAAAATACGTGCTAAATGACTCTAAGAGAGTAAATATAAAAATTTCGATGCTTTGGAAAAATTCAAATTAATATTATTGTCAAAATCAGTTAAAAATTACTCGAACTGTCAAAAAATGCCGATTAAAAGTTTCTGGGCAAATTCAGGTTAGGACTGAAGTCAACAGTGATTAAGAAAGTACACAAAGTGTCTAAAAATGCAAATTTGGTGTCTTTCAAGAATTTTACAATAGATTTGGGGCTAAAATTGTTTAAAAGTGACTGATTTTATCAAAAAAATGATCAGGCTAGGATTGAAGAATAACTCAAAGTAGGTAAAATACGAATTTGAATATTTCGAAAAAAATCAAATAAAGATTAGCGCCAAAATCAACTGAAAATTACGCCAAAAGCGCCAAAAATGTAGAATAAAAGTTTCTGAGCAAATCCAGCTTTGCATTAGGATCTAAAAATTACGCAGAGCGTCTAAAAAGATTAGATCAGATTAGAATTAGAACTAAAATTGTGTGGAAAGAACTCTTTTTACCTAAAAATGACAATTTTGATGTTTTTTTGGAAAAGTAATACAAAAATACTTGAAAAATGATTCAAGGTGGATAAATATAAAAACTTCGAAGCTTTGTAAAAACTCAAATTAAGATTATGGCCAAAATCAATTAAAAATTACTAAAAGCGTCAAAAATACGGATCAAAAGTTTCTGAGCAAATTCAGATTTGCATTAGGATCTAAAAATTACGCAGAGCGTCTATAAATGCAAATTTGAAGTCTTTGGAGGAATTCAAATTAGAATTAGAACTAAAATTGTATGGAAAGAACTTATTTGACCTAAAAATAACAAGTGTGTAAGAATACAAATTTGGAGTGTTCGGCAAAATTCAAATTAACATTATTTCAACAAAATTAAAATCAAGTTAAAATAAGAAATAAGTTAAGAAAAGTAGAAAAAGAATAAAAAAAAAATATTTAAAACTTGCAGAGAAAGCTATAAATGTAAAATATTTCTAGTTTTGTGCCAAATTTCCCTTAGTAAAATATGGATTACAAATTTGTGTACATTCCAACCGGCCAGTCCTTAAAAATAATCAAGTGTGTCAAAATTCTCTCAAAAGAATGAAAACCTAAAGAAAAAACTTCAATTTAGATCAACGAAAAAAAAATAAAACAACAAAAATTTAGATTACAATTATAAAACTCAAATTAAGATTATTGCCAAAATCAGTTAAAATATACTAAAAGCGTCGAAGATGCAAAGAAAAGTGGAAACAAACAAAAAAAATTATCCGATGTATTAAGGTAAAGGAATAAATTTAAAATATTGCTAGTTTTGTGCCAAATTTTCCTTATTACAAATATGTATTACAAATGAGTATACATTCCAATTGATTAGTCCTAAAAAAAAATAATTTTGTTTAAAAATTCTATCAAAATTGTGAAAACCTAATGAAAAAATCCAATTTAAATCAAAGAAAAACAATTAAAATAACAAAGCTTTTGTACAAAGCATAACAACGAATATTTGAAAAATGAAGAAAACAGCAATATAGAAAAACTTGTACAAAAAAAAAATTACGACAAGAAAAAGAAGACAGAACGGTAGAAGAGAACACAAACAATTCCAAACAGCAGTGAATTTTTGTTTTGATATTTTATTGGTGACTTGGAGGAGAAACAAATAACTAAGTTGCCGGAATCTTTATTTTTGAAGAACTGTCAAAGCAAACACGAGAGCAATAGAAAAAGGAGTAAACAAAGAGCTAGTTGTCAAAAAAAAATAAATAAAATAGAGAAAACCATGAATTTAACCCAATAAAAAATCGAATTTAGATCAATGAAAACAAATATATAAGAAAAAAAAAACAAAATGCAGAAAACGTAACAAAGAATAATAATAGAATAATTATTATTAAAAAAATTTCGACTAAAAACCTTTTCTAGAACAGAAAATGTTAGGTTTCATTAAAAAAAAAAGTTTTGTTTTGATGTAACACATCATATTTTAGTTCTCTTCCAACTAAAAGAACGATAGTGTAAATTCAAGACATTATTGGTTAAAACATAATTATATTGTTTCTTCCTTAAATACATTAACTATTTGACAATTTTTTGCCTGGAAATAAAGTTATCTGAAAGGAAAAAATAAATTTGCTTCTTATAGAATATAGTTTTTTTAAAAGAAAATTGGTTGATATTTATATAAGATAAAGTGTGTTGAACTAATGCGCTAATGTTTCATACAAAGTAACTCATTCTGAAAAACCTAATTTCTTTATAAGAAAAACTATCATTTTCGTTATATGGAAAGCAGAAAATATTTCAATTGAAAGCAAGTTGCGTTCATCGTAGAAATTTCTTTTTTGTGTGTAGGAAGATTATTGGCAAAATGCCCAGTTCTCGAAAACGTTTTCACAAAGACTGGTCGATTTGAAATTTTCGTGTGCGGATTTCTGTAAAAAAATTCACCTAAATCAAAGACCCTCTTTTTCAGATGTAGAGTTTCAACTCGAATGTAAAAATGTAGACTAAATATACCTTTCATTAAGTAAGCGATTAAAGATATCACTGATATCTTTGAAACGATTAAAGTTAGAAAGCTGAAATTTGATATGTGTCTTAATACGACTACATGGTGCGATACGACGTTTCGTTCGTTCAATATACGCCATCATCAGGCTTTTATATTTTGGCGGTTAGCAATATTATTCGTGTAAATGCAAAGTCCACGCACTAGTACTTCTTCTTCTTGATCTCAGCTTCTTCTTCGGAGGTTGCTGATCATCATGGCTATTCTAACTTTAGAGGCAGCTGTCCGAAATAGTTCGACAGATGAGAGGCCAAACCAGTCTCGCAGGTTACGTAGCCAGGAAATTCTACGTCGACCGACGCTTCTGCGCCCCACGATCTTCCCCTGCATGATGAGCTGCAGAATTTCATATCTTGAATTACGCATAACAAGAAACTCTAGTTTTATAATCTTAATTGTGAAAAGAATTTCCATTTCCTTAACCATTCTTTCCAAAACTTGTTCCTTCGTAATGCGGTCCATCCAGGAGATCTTTAACATTCGGCGGTACACCCACCACTCAAACGATTCCAGTCTCTTCGATATTTCCTTGCTAAGTGTCCATCCTTCAAGACCATATCGCTCATTTGCGAGAACACAGACACAACTCAAAAAACGTCATTCTGAGATACTTGCGATTTAAAATTCTTAGTTTTATTATTGCGTCTTAAGATCACATTTCAAAAGAAAGAACTGCGAAATTTTTAATTGTGTTTTATGTACTGGTTAACTTCTTGATACCCATAAATTTCTACCATTTGTTTTAAAATATTCTTTTTTTAGCGTTTTTTATTTATCTTAATTTCGAGTTGTGACGTTATTTTTGAAAAGTATTTGATAACTAAGGAGTAACAAAACTTATAGGCAGATAATACGTTACAAAATATCTAGGAACTTGAACAAATCAAAAATACAAAATGCCTCGCAGTCTTTCCAAAATGAATGTGAAGGGGCAAAAAAACTATTCTGAATTATTATAATGATTCGAAAAATACATTTTGGGAATATGATTTTTTTGAATAAGTTCCATTAAATCGGTCTTCTTTCTATATGCGTTGCTTTTTAGGAAAAGCTGGTCGCTTTTGGATATTCTCAAAACTTGTTTCAGAATTCTCCCTACTACTCCATTTCGTAGTTCCGTCTAGTTTCACTTCTTGAAATTCGTCATCGGCGTTTTATAAAAAAAAGATCTTGGGTAATCCCTGTCAACTCTTATTACTTTAACTTCTGTAATTTTAAAATCCTCGGATTTTCGGTTAGACAATTCTTTCCAGTCAAAGAAAATTTCGTGTGAGAGTTCGTGTACTTGATAGGGTGTTCCAAATTTCTTGGAACCTCTGATAATAGCAAAAAACTGATCGGGGGTGTACACGGGTCCAGCCTTTAACGTTTTTTTAACTTGTCTTTCAATTATTGAATGTACTGAGTCACCCTCATTTTGTGTATGCCCAGCTATTAGAAACTTGTGCTGGATGCGCTTAAGGTTGGGAAATTGTTGAAGTGCGTGCAGATATATTGATATTGTTACGATTCGCAGCAACCCCGCATGGGAGGCGGGGCAACGCATGGGAGCGTGTTGGTTGGTGGAGCTTCGCGACCTATCCGCGATGCGTCATGGCTGACACGAGTGATTTATTGCTCGTCTGGCTTAATCTAGAAGGCAGTTGTTTACAACCGTTTTTTTTTATGTGAGATTATTCAAGAATTCTTATAAAGAACTTTCTAGGTTTTTCTGTAATTTTAGGATTGTATATAAAAGGCGCATAGAGCGGCGGTTAAGAATAGTCTTATTTTAAGCGAGCTATAAGTAAGATAAAGTACGAAGCGATATTAGAAGGCTATAAAGTGTTAAAGTAGCGAGTTATTTAGTAGTCGTGTGTATTTGTGGAATAAATAAATAGTGTTTTCGTGTTAAATCGTTACACTGGAATTATTGAACCCCGAGTTCGCAACAATATCATGATTTTGTTTTTTTGCTGACCTCCCCAGTTGTCAGTGTAGAATATAATTTCAAAGTCATCTCCTTTAGTTTTCGCTATTTTTTCTATAAATCTATATACGCAAGTCCCAATCTCGTTTACTCCCCGATCACCTTCGCTTTCATGCCAAACATAACAGCTTACATTTTTGCTCTTCATTTCAAAAAATGTTAAATTCAAAACATTTAGTTTCGACTTATATAGTTGCTGATATATAGTAATAGAATACCGAAGTATCACCTTTAGGACATTGAAACACCGACTGCAAATCATAACAAGTAACTATTACGTTCTCGCCAGAACCTTCTTTATCCTGTTCTTTTTCCTTTCTGGTCAGGTCTTTTTCCTGCAAATGATTTTCGTATTTTGAAAGTAATGCATCTTTTTCATCACCACTAGAATTTTCAAAAGCAACACACGTTTCGAATCTATCTTTTTTGGGATTAAAAAAAGGTATATTGATATCGTCAGTAAAGATACGATAAAATAAAACGTAATTAGCAAAGGGCTTAACTCTTTCCGCATATTAACATAGTCTGTCATAGTGTCATCATCATCGTGAATTTCTGCAATACTCTTGCTTCCATCAATGAAACGGCGAGTAGTATTAGCTCGTGTATAATGGCTTTCTATCTATGGTATTGCAGAAATATGCTTTCTGACACTCTCGTTAATTTCACTGTCAACTTTTGGATGATTCTCATGTTTTCCCCGCTTTTCTGGCTCAACAATATTAGGCACATTAGTTCGGTTCACCAGTACAGTGCGAATTGCACGATCTGTTATGTTCAATGTGTTTTTGAAACAAAGTTTGCATACTGGAATGCGATTGTCCTTTAACTTTAAGTAGAATTCATTGTTGTAATTAGCGTCCTTAAGTTGTAAGTTGTTGGTGAAGTTAGCAGGATTGGGACAAATAATGCTAACTTCACCAACAATTTAAGTAGAATGCATTATTTGGTGTTCTTGTGCTTCCTTCTCTAACATGTCTATATTTAGGAATAAGTGTTTCCATACTATGAGCTACAAAATCTCTTTGTCTCTGTAAGTCTCCCATTTTCCAGTAATAGTCAAACATTTTTAGTTTTACGTTCATCTGGAGTAAATTTAGAGTAATACCTCAGGTGGCATTTCTCTGTGCATGCAGCTTTCATTTCTCTAGCTGATATTACTTTTTTACTTTTTGTCTCATACTTCTTTCCGCTGTTTCTAAGCTTTTTATTCAAAGTTTGTCTCCAAGATTCTTCCCTTCGTTTCCATTTTCTTCCTTTTTTTGCACTTTCGACAACTTCATTTTCTAAGTCTGGTCCTGCTTCAGGTTGGTTATAACGAGGATCTTTCACGCTGTCATCAGAATCTGAATAGTAATATAAACAATTTAAAATCTTATTCTCTATCTTACTGAAATCAGTCGGCGAATCAGCACACGTTGAGCATTTAGAACTACTTGAAGATGTTGTGGACGAGCTGGATGAAGAATAGGAACTACTTCTATTACACACGCTACTATCCGCATCACTATCTTCATTATCTAAAGTCGTTAATTCATTTATAGCCTTAATCAGTTAAAGTTGTCAAATAAAATTTAATTGTATTACCAATAGTCTCATTAAATGTGATTTTTTTCTGTTTCGTGCTCTCCACTAGTAACATGACATGCAAGGGCTATATTTTTTGGCTTCTGGACTGAAACGCCATTGTTTGGTAAAGCACAACGCTATAAAATATCCGTAAAAGCATGGTAAAAACCAGACATAATACATTTCAATAGAAAATATTTTTCTAAAAAACTGGCACATCTTGAAATACGTGATAAAAGATATGTAATAGTATTACAATTCTTTTCGCATATACAGACACAACTAAGAAAATACCTAAAGCGGCAATTCATAAGCGGCAATTCATGAAGCGGCATAACCCCAAATAATACTTGTTTTTTTAAATTAATTACCAAAAATGTCTTATAATGTTTTCTTAAATAACGGCACAATCAGAAAAGTGCTTGTATTTAAAAAAAACTTACTGACATAAGCGTACTAACACAAAATGTGCCATACTTTGCGGAAAAAATCCTTAACATGATGAGTAGTTTCTCGAGATGTGTCACTCTTCCTGTGGAAAATACAACACTCACCTTCCTACGCCCTAGACACAACTGAGATGTGTCGGTTTTTCACCAATGAAACAAACTGAAAGTTGATATGTGTCATCAGCCAGGGCGCCATCTCTCGAAAACTACTTTAGATAGAGTTATGCAATTGTTCCTGTATAAAGAAGGGACCTTTCTGTGTTCATTCATACAAAAATGTGAAAATTGACAATTTTTGAGTTGTGCCTGTATTCTCGCAAATGAGCGATATAGTAACACTGAAAAGACGTAACACCGCACTATTCTCACTCTCAAAGTCAAAGATAGATCTCGGGCTGTCAGCAGTTTTCTCAGTTTCATAAATGTTGTCCTCGCTTGCTCAATTCTTGACAAGATTTCTTGTTTTTGTGCAACATTTTCATTTATGATAGTTCCTAGGTATCATTATGTGTGGTTAACGTCCTTGTTGCCAATGAATAGGAACAGGTTTACGGGTATAGGACTGAATAAAACCAGCTCTCGTTAAAAAATTGCCGACGTTTCGATTGTATATTACAATCTTCTTCAGGGTTTTTTTTAGGTTGAGAACATAGTTATGTCAATAGAGTTTAGTGCACCAGTACACATAATGGAGGAATTGGAATGGACCAAAATAGGCACTGCCGTCTCGAAATAATTGTAAGCGGCGTCTTTCTTGAAAGAATGCTCGACCAGAAATCTTCTGGTGCACTAAACTATATTGACATAACCATGTTCTCAACATAAAAAAAAGCCCTGAAGAAGATTGTAATATACAATCGAAACGTCGGCAATTTTTTAACGAGAGCTGGTTTTATTCAGTCCTATACCCGTAAACCTGTTCCTATTCGTTCCTAGGTATTTGAAGTGATGGACTTGCTCAACTGTCTTATTGCGTATAGTCAGCTGACTACCGATGTTCCTTTTGGATATTATTAGCATTTTTGTTTTATTGATATTAATATTTAGCCCATAATCTTCGCTAAATACTGTTACTTTGTCTACCAGTCTCTGCAGATCTTTGAGGCAGCTTGTTATCACAGCGGTATCGTCAGCGTACCTGATATTGTTGATAGTTCTGCCATTGATCGCTATACCCGCCTGCTCCTCTTCCAGTGCGTCCCGAAAAACAAACTCCGAGTAAATATTAAATGGCATAGGAGAGAGAACACACCCCTGTCTGACTCCCTTCCGAATACTAATTTGTTCTGTCAAAGCATTGTCATACTTCACTCTAGAAGTTTGTCCCCAGTAGAGATTTGATATTATTCGGACATCGTGGTAATCAATGCCAAGTCTTTGGAGTATATCCAAAAGCTTTTCATGCTTGACATTGTCGAACGCCTTACTATAATCTATGAAGCATACGTAAAGGTCTTGGTTTACATCTAGGAAGTTTTATATGTTACAAAAAAAGGTTGCGATCTGAGTAACGTACTGGTCGGTGGTTTAGGTAAAAGAGAGCTTTCGAGATCTCTGCTCATCATATTTATACTCCTCTGGTTGTGACCATGCTAAAGATATAACTTCACAGACCCAAAGGGCAGGTAAAATTCTAACTCATAACTTAATAGCTCTTTTCCTTATTTCTAAAACCTATATAATGCAATAAATAAATCTATGCGCCTATAGTACAACCTTTGCCGAACACGTACCGGACGTTGAAAGATTCCGACGCCGAAGGTAATTTAAATGTCCCAAACTTTTACAACGTCTTCTTCTCTTCTTCATCATCAGCCTTCTCTCATCCACTCCTGGATATATGCCTCTCCATATATCTTCCATGTTTGACGATCTTGGGCTTTGTGATACCAGTCTGGGCCAACGACTGCTCTAATATCGTCTAGCCATCTTCTCGGTGGTCGCCCTCTGTTCCTTTTAGTTGCTCTTGATCGCCAGTGGGCAACCCTGCTTGTCCATCTGCCACTGCTCTGTCTTGCGACATGTCTCACCTGGCTCCATTTAAGACGTGCCATCCGTTCTGCCACATCCGTAATCTTAGTTCTTCCTCGAATCTCCTCGTTTTTTAATTTGTGTCTCAATGAAATCCCGAGCATTGTGCGTTCCATGCTCTTTGTGTTGTTCTTAATCTTCTTACACTCTTTTTTGATAAGCTCATGCTATCTAGGCTATATGTAGCCACTGGTAGGATGCATGAGTTGTAAGCTTTTTTTTTTAGGTTTATAGGTATACTATTGTTCCCAAAGATGTATCGTAGCTTACCAAACGCTACCCATGTGAGTCCTATACGTCTGGTGATTTCTGCTGTTTGATTTGGTTTTCCCAGCATGATCGTATGGCCGAGGTATGTATATTGGTTTACGCATTCGATAGCAATGTTGTCCAGCGTTATATGAGGGTTTGCTTGACTCATTTTCTTCGTTTTTCTAGTATTCATTTTTAGTCCGACTTCTTCAGCTGCTTGGTTGAGTTGCTGCATCATTTCCATCCGCTCCCTTGGGTCGCTCGAAATTAAGACGATATCGTCGGCGAACCGTAGGTGATTAAAGTACATCCCGTCGATCTTTATACCTTTCGATCCCCATTCAAGTTTTTTGAAGACGTCCTCCAAAACTGCAGTGAATAGTTTTGGTGAGAGAGTGTCACCCTGGCGTACTCCCCTGCCCATTTTTATTTTCTTGGTGATTATATCTTCGTTTATCTTAACGTGGAATGTCGCATTTTTGTAGATGTTTTTGAATATCTTGAGTCTATTCTTGCATTTCCTAGAGCTTCAAAGATTGACCACGAGTCAATCGTGTCGAAGGCTTTGTGGAAGGCGATAGACGCCAGATGGATGGGACATTATACTCGGTTGTTTTTTCAATTAAGGTTCGCAGTGTTTGTAGGTGATCGATGGTGCTGTATCCACGACGGAATCCGGCCTGTTCTGCTGGCTGGTAAAGGTCAAGTTTTTCTGTTAAGCGGTTGCATATGATTTTGGTGAATAGTTGTGAAAGCACACTGATGGGACGGTAGTTTTTGATCTCTGCGGTGTTTCCTTTTGTAAACAGGATTATAACGTCTGCGTTACATCATTCTGTGGGAATTACACCATCCTGTAGACACTTATTCAGTTAGATTTGAATATTTTTTTTCCACCGTATTTGCACCCAGCATCAACATCTCCGTCGTAATATGATCTTCTCCGGGACATTTACCGTTTTTCATCTTCCTTAAGGCGTATCTAATTTCCTCTAGCGATATATCCGGCATATCCTCTGATCCGACGTTCAAAATTTTGCATTGCGGTCGCATTTCCCTATCAGGCGTCCGTGACGAATACAGATCGTTGTAGAAGTCTTCGACTATGCGGGGTATTTGTTCTAGGTTTAGATTATAGTTCCATGTCGGTTTTTAAGTTTGGTTATTCTTGTTTTTCCGCGCGAAAGTTTTGATCTTAGTACTTTCATGTTTGAGTTGTTCTCTATTGTATTCAGAATCTTGTTAGTTTTGTATTTCCTTATGTCTCTTCAAATATTTTTTTTCACTTCTTTGCTGAACGTTCTGTATTCGTCCGTCCCTTCTTCCATAATATGTCTTCTTTGTACTGATTTTGGGGTCTTTCCCGATGTACCATGGCCTGCAGTTAATTCGTAATTAGATCTGACGTGATGACCGGGAGACTGAGCACGTGGAAAAATACACTAATATCAGCACCTGTGTCTACTAGGAAACTAACCTGCGTCCTTCTGTCTTTAATAAATAGACGGCGTGATTTCGAGGGGCCAGAGTCATCCGCCGTTGTTAATGACTGCCCTCCTCGTTTTCCGCTTGCCAGGCGCAAGGTTTGGTGCACTTCGTGGAGTTTTTTCCGAATTTCCGGTGGTACCAGCAAACTCCGGGATGTTCACGTGATGTAAATCGTTCACGGGTCTGCCAATCTCTACGGTGAAAACGTGGTTGACTTCTTGAACCGTCTCTAAGCTGCAAATCTTGTTTTATACTTGCTATTTCATGTTTCAAATCTACGAACTGTAGGGTTAATTAATGGATTGCTAGTTCGCTTTGTTTTTCACTTGCCGTTATTTTAGACACAGATGGCTAGGATGCATTGCTGAAAAAATTGCCTCCGCTATGTCTGCAGTTTCCGCTAGAGGTTGGTTTTGCAAGGAAGCTAATATTGGTCGGAGGCTCGATGGCAGACGATTTAACCAGCGGCTCCTCATCATTGCTTCGGGTACAGAGGTATCTGCGAGCGATTGTAATCGCCGTAAAAATTGTGCGCGTTTTTGGTCGCCTTCTTCTTCAAGTGCCATGCAGATTCCTGCGTAGGCGTTCATCCTTTCACTCATCATATGATTCTATTAATTGCAGCATTTTGCAGTGTCTGGAAGTCCTGTATTCCTGTCCACTGTCGTATGTTTCGCAGCCAGGACAGTTTTCTCCTACCCACTCCTCTTTTTCCTCCCTCTATTTTACCCTGGAGTATAAGGCGCTGGAAATGATAGCGTTCTCCGCGCAGTACATGTCCAAGGTAGCCAGTTTTTCTTCTTTTGATGTTTTCGAAAAGTTCACGGTCTATCAAACCAGCTCTTCTCTGAATGTCCTCATTCGTTACATGTTCAACCCACGACACCCTCAGCATCCGTCGCAGGGTCCACATCTCGAAGGCCTCGATTCTATTTATAATTGTTGTCTTCAACGTCCATGCCTCGACTCCGTACAAGAGAACGGACCAGACGTAGCATTTTACCATTCTATATCTGAGATTGAGATTCAGGCTTTTGTCTGTCAGAAATTTTTTCAGTTTTATAAACGTTGTTCGAGCTTGCTCAATTCTGCATTTTATTTCTTGATCTGGGTCCCATTTTTGGTTGATCATGCACCCCAAGTATTTAAATTGAGTGACTTGTTCAATGTTCTCTCCCTTTACGTGGTTGACTTCTTGAACCGTCTCTAAGCTGCAAATCTTGTTTTATACTTGCTATTTCATGTTTCAAATCTACGAACTGTAGGGTTAATTAATGGATTGCTAGTTCGCTTTGTTTTTCACTTGCCGTTATTTTAGACACAGATGGCTAGGATGCATTGCTGAAAAAATTGCCTCCGCTATGTCTGCAGTTTCCGCTAGAGGTTGGTTTTGCAAGGAAGCTAATATTGGTCGGAGGCTCGATGGCAGACGATTTAACCAGCGGCTCCTCATCATTGCTTCGGGTACAGAGGTATCTGCGAGCGATTGTAATCGCCGTAAAAATTGTGCGCGTTTTTGGTCGCCTTCTTCTTCAAGTGCCATGCAGATTCCTGCGTAGGCGTTCATCCTTTCACTCATCATATGATTCTATTAATTGCAGCATTTTGCAGTGTCTGGAAGTCCTGTATTCCTGTCCACTGTCGTATGTTTCGCAGCCAGGACAGTTTTCTCCTACCCACTCCTCTTTTTCCTCCCTCTATTTTACCCTGGAGTATAAGGCGCTGGAAATGATAGCGTTCTCCGCGCAGTACATGTCCAAGGTAGCCAGTTTTTCTTCTTTTGATGTTTTCGAAAAGTTCACGGTCTATCAAACCAGCTCTTCTCTGAATGTCCTCATTCGTTACATGTTCAACCCACGACACCCTCAGCATCCGTCGCAGGGTCCACATCTCGAAGGCCTCGATTCTATTTATAATTGTTGTCTTCAACGTCCATGCCTCGACTCCGTACAAGAGAACGGACCAGACGTAGCATTTTACCATTCTATATCTGAGATTGAGATTCAGGCTTTTGTCTGTCAGAAATTTTTTCAGTTTTATAAACGTTGTTCGAGCTTGCTCAATTCTGCATTTTATTTCTTGATCTGGGTCCCATTTTTGGTTGATCATGCACCCCAAGTATTTAAATTGAGTGACTTGTTCAATGTTCTCTCCCTTTACGGACATTATGACATTTGGGGTGTCGTTTCTACTAATGGCCATGCATTTAGTTTTACGGATGTTGATTTTCAGACCTAATCTCTGGCTTTCTTCATTGATCTTATCTAGTAGAACTTGCAGGTCATTTGCACTATCCGCCAGTATCACGGTATCATCCGCGTATCGAATATTATTGATGGGAATTCCATTCACTTTAATGCCCATGGGACTGTCGGAGATTGACTCGATGAAAGCTCTTTCCACATACAAGTTAAACAACATCGGAGACAAGATACACCCCTGGCGGACGCCCTTTTTTACTTCGAAATCCTCAGTTGTTCCTGCATTTTGAATTCGGATTTCTGCTCTTTGGTTCCAGTATAAATTACCTATAAGTCTGATATCCTTTCCATCCAGTCCCAGGTCTCTAAGATATGATATGAGGAGGTCGTGCTTTACATTATCGAATGCCTTCTCGTAGTCGATAAAGCACAGAAAAACGTCTTTTCTCTGATCTTGGCAGTTCTGCACTAATGTCTGGAGACTGAATATGGCTTCTCTTGTTCCAAAACCACTCTTAAATCCAAATTGACTGGCACCACTCACTTCCTCGCATCTCCTGTATAGTCTCGTGTGCAGAACTCGAAGGAAAATCTTGAGGAAATGACTCATTAGACTAATGAGGCGGTAGTCTTTACATGCTGTTGCGTTGTTTGTTTTAGGAAGTGCGACAAACGTAGAACGGAGCCAGTCCTCAGGAATTTGTCCAGTGTCGTAAATATTGTTAAAGAGTCGGACAATGATATCAAGGTTTTGTTCGCTAATCAAATGAAAAGTTTCTGAGTACATATCATCAGGGCCCGGAGCTTTGTTGTTTTTCATTAGAGTTATGGCATGTTTGATTTCACTCTTTAGTATACTTGGTCCTGATAGCGTTGTTATTTCGTTTTCGGGGTTTCCTGGTCTGTCATCCTGAAAAAGTCCGGTAGTGTATTCCCTCCATGTTAGTAGTAGTTTCTCGGTGTCCAATATTATTTTATTGTTTTCATCCCTAATGAAACCCACACTCTTGTTGTTATATATTCCAGCGCTTTCTTTGACTTTTTTATGGAGATGGAAATTGTCCCCCAGTTTGCTCAGATTTTCTGCCTCCAGACATCTTTCAGTCAACCAACTTTCTTTTGCTGTTCTTATTTCATTTCGAATTCTTCTTTGAAGACTTTTATATTCTGAGTAGTCTCCGTTGACTTTACATTGCCTTCGCTTTTCCATTAAATCCAGAATGTCGTCAGTCATCCATTCGTTCCTCGTTGCCCTTCTGGTGTTTGTAAGGAAGGTTTTATTTGTTTCCTTAAAAACTTCTTTGAGTTTGAGCCAGTGTTCGTTCGTATCTTCTATATTGCGAGTATTTTCCAGTTCTTTGTTAAGATGTTCTTCGTATGATGATCTTCTTTCCTCGTCCTTAAGTAGTTTTGGTTCCAATATCTTTCTAGTGGTCTTTTCTTTGGGTCTGGACAGGCGCAACACTATGTCGGCACGCAGCGGATTGTGGTCAGATTCAATATCGGCACCTGGCATTGTGGTTACTTTAGTGATGAGATTTCTAAATCTTTGATTAATGATAATGTAGTCTATTTGGTTTCGGACATCATATTTGGTCGCCTATCGCTTCTTTTTCTAATAATTGCTTAGTTTTTTTTCTTCCTGACTGGCACCTAGCGTTTTATCAATTCTTGCCTCAGCTTCTTCGTCACTCAGCCTTTGGTTGATAATGTCACGAACCTCACTTAGGCAACGTATTGGCAACATGGACAACACCTTGAGATACTTCTTATTATATTCTTCTTATATGTTTTTGAAAACCTAGTTCCACTATTTGAAACCATAGTTCAGCCTCCGTAGAGTTAAAATCGGGAACCCGTAATACTGGGTTGACTAATATTTGGTTCTCTACTTTATTCATCTTTACGGAGAACTAATTGCACTTCTGCAGACACTGCACACTGCAGACACTGCACACTGCACACACCGACGAATTTTAAAAACCGCTAATTAATATTTGCACTTTTTACAGATCACGTCGGGGTCACCACTTTGGCGGTTAGTAATATTATTCGTGTAAAAGTCCACGCACTAGTACAACAAAGTTTATTATCAACACTAGAACTAAAATTTTATAAGTTTCAAAAAAAGGTTGCAATCTGAGTAACGTACTGGTCGGTGGTTCAGGTAGAAGAAAGCTTTCGAGATCTCTGTTCATCATATTTATACTCCTCTGGTTCTGACCATGCTAAAGATATAACGTCACAGACCCAAAAGGCAGGTAAAATTCTAACTCATAACTTAACCTAACATTTTGGTATTTATAAAGGTAACTGTTACTTTCTGGATACCAGTTTATAAAAACTAAGTTTTATTAAAATTTTGTGGAAACGTAACGGTTTCATTAATATACTTCTTATAGGACTTAAATGGATAATCTTATAAGGGTAACAATGACTACTTATAAGTTTGCTTATAAATTCTTGGTTGAAGATAAGTGGTAATAAAAATATCTCTGAAACCATAAGCGAACCGTCTTTTAAAACTAAATGTTTCATAAGAGTAACGGAATTATTTCCGTGCCTATTATAAATTTAATTTAGTTCTTATAAAGTCTTATTAGTGCGTATAAGTACAAGGAGCGCCACCTATGCATAAAATGTTTTGCTAGTTTTATCTTTGTCTCGCATATATCTTTGGGAAATCGGTTTTTATTTTTTTGCGCCTGTACGGTTGATTTGATTGAAGAACTTTTAAGAGTAAAGTTATAGAGCTTATGGTCAGCTATCATCCTGTAATTTTTTCCAATAACCCAGTGTTGACCGTTTATTTGGAAAAACGCCTTGAAAAGTGCAAAAATTTGAATTTGGCGCGTCACCTCCGCCATGCATGTGCAGTGTCGCCAACATATTTTCACTGCATAGTCACGTTAATTACTACATGATAGTCCCTCAAAATAAATAAGAAAGGAAAATCGGTTCTGACTCTGACATAATAGATTATTATGTTGGTGACACTGCACATGCATGGCGGGGGTGATGCGCCAAGTTCAAAATCTTCTGAGATAAATTGATAAAAACTGAGGTATTGAAAAAATTACAGGATGATAGCTGACCATAAGCTCTACAACTTTACTCTTAAAAGTTTTTCAATCATATCAACCGTACAGGCGCAAAAAATTAAAAACCGATTTTCCATGTTAATCTCCTATGTCCAGGGTTCTGCCTACACCCAGTATATCCATGCTATGATACGGCATCGGCACTCGGTCGGTAGTCACCTTCCATTTGGTCGACGAAAGCAATAATAGTTAATGGCTGGCGTTTTAGGATAAGTGTGTCATAAATGAAGACAGTGCGAATGGATCAGAGTGCCAAAGTGATTGCCAAATTAAATTTACTGAGAAAGTGAATACGCTACCCCTCACAAAAGAGACGCGCCTTTCGAAAATGAAAGATATAAAGAAGAATACACAACCTTGAACGTTCATCTATTTCAGTGATTTTAATGAAAATTGCTTCACTGATAGCAATAGAATAGGTAAATTAGTTTAACATATACTCTATTTAAGAAAATAAGTAAAATATCATAGAAAAAGAATAATTTGAGGTTTTACTTCATTATGTACTACAAAAGTCAACATGGCTGACTTCATGTGTTTCCGCACAATCTCACATAATTCTTTATACATACTAGAAGTCCCATAGATGTTACTATTTCCCATAAAAAAACTTGGCAAACCCTTATAAAACATTTACGTCGTAGTATGAGACTTCTTCTCTACTTACAATACTATACTGCTTCTTTAGGTAACCGAAGTTACCAAACACTGACTAAAAGTTCCCAAAATTTATAACGCGCTTTACAAAAACTTTCATAAAAATTGTGGACCAGCATATTTATAAAGAAAGGAAGCTGGACTGGAAAACGTTTATAAAACGTTTTTATAAATCTGTTAGTCTTTGCACCTAAAATTTTATACGTATTGCAACCAAAACGTTCTTGTTATTTTCTTTTAAAACTGAAAGTGTACTGGTATTTGTAGAGTCTTTTAGAAAGCAATAAGCACCTACAGTTTACATATAAAACTTACAGAACCGTCTATAAAGCTAGATAATTATTATAATATATTAATAAAATATAAAATTCGGTTACCATTTAAAAAAACCGAAAGCATCCACGAATGTTAGTAGGGAATAGCTCATTTCCTTACTTCTAAAATCTATTATATAATGCAACAAACAAATCTATGCGCCTATAGTACAACCTTTGCCGAACACGTACCGGAAAGAATCCGACGCCGAAGGTAATTTAAATGTCAAACTTTTACAACTTAATGAAGGGAAATTCCAGTAACTTTATACAACCTACTAAATAAGTATACAAATGAACTAGACGGACCGAAATGGCGCCTCACTTAAAACTGACCAGACCCCTAAAATCATATTTGAAAAAGTGTGGGATACAGAGCAAAGAAATCTAAAACCTTTAGCGGAAGTGAAATATGCAAATTCCTAAACGCTGCTCCTGATGAAATTCATTTAGTTAGAAAGGTATTCTTTGATTTAATTTTTGTGGCTATATTCTAACGTTAGTTTATATCTCAGGTTGTCTTAATTATCGGCATTGCTGGTGCCTGTAGACGTGATGAGCTGGTTAAAATGGATGTAAAAAATGTTAAAGATAAAGAATCCCTTCTGGTAATCACTATACCTGATACAAAAACCGGGAACATTTACCGTGACAAATAACAATCAAGAAACCTGTATTGATAATTTAGCATTGTTTAAGTTTAAAATCTGGAAGTCATGTTTGCTGGTGATTTTCTTTTGTTGTTGTTGATATTTTAATTTGTTTTTGGAGAACACGAACCTTTTTTTTGAAAGAAAACTCGTAATTTTTTGTCAATAAGGAACTCAACGTGAGTAAATATTGACTGGTCCTTCGCAGCGAACCCTTGAGAACGACACGAATTGCACGTCCACGTAACATTTTGGTCCTTCGAGCCGGATTGGAATCCAAAAATCTATGGTATTACAAATATAACCACGACATCGATGAGGAAGTTGACGTCGTCAGTGAATGTCAGTTGAATCACAAACATATTATCACGAAGAAAGGCAGGCATAGTGAAAATTAGGGAAGGCAACCGGTGAGTCCGTTCCGATTTTCTTTGACTGCACATTTTCCATCTCTTAAATTGCCAATTTCCATAATACCTGCATAATAACTACTATGGTACTATCTCCTCTCGTCTCGTAAAACCCGTGTATACAATTCCCGATCAAATCGATTGTTACTATTGTTGGAAATCGGCAGTTTGCTTTACTTTCACGCCTTGTTTTGAAGCTCGTTTTGTAAACTGTTTATATACTACCGTAAATTGGAGTTTGGAATAAACTATCGTAAGCGCACGACAATCTATGATTCAAAAGGGGTAGTTGGTGAGCTAAATCTCAGTACCCTCTCATTGCTTTGGTTTTACCACGTACCTAATTTCCTACTGAAAATAAGCAGCGTTAGGGATATTGGCCAGAAATGCCCAAAAAAGGAAAAAAGGATAAATCCAAGGAGGACGATGTTGTAGTTGCTCCTACCGAGGGTGAGGAATTTCGCGAGTTATTACATGTCCGTCGCGTAGTCATTCAGCGTTTGTTGCGTTTCGAGCTGTTTCTGCAAAGTAGTAATGGTAAAAATGATCAATTCCAACTTGAGACCCGCCTTAAAAGTATCGAAGAGGACTTCCAAGAATTCGATAGAATTCAAACAAGACTAGAATTCTTGGAACCCAATGAGATAGACAACCGACTCGAAACTGAGTCAGCGTATTACTCTTTAATAGCTGAAGCCAAACAATGTTTACATTCATCAAGTCAGCAGCGTTTGAGTAACACGCCGATATCAGTCCCCAAAGTTGAAACACAAAAATCACTCGATATGGGAAAATTACCCCAATTGGGATTACCGTCTTTTTTTGGCAGTTATGAATCATGGTTTAGCTTTAAAAATATTTTTGATTCTCTTGTTCATAACCGTGCTAATTTGACCGAAACAGAAAAGTTATTATATTTAAAGATGTGCTGTAAGGGAGATGCTTTAAAACTCATTAACGAATTAGATATAACACCCGACAATTATACTATCGCGTTAGAATTATTGCAAAAAAGATACGAAAATAAAAAAGCGGTAATTAATTTTCATGTAAAAAAAAATTTGTTTGACTTGCCAAACGCCACAAAAGAGTCTGTAGTGAACATTAGAAAGCTTTTGGATACAACTCAACATCACAAAGCGGCTTTGGAAAAGTTAAAGTTGCCGGTTCACGAATGGGACGCTATGTTGGTTCCTATTATCTTGAGTAAACTCGATGACCGCACCATTCGTGAATGGGAGATCAAGCAAACGCAAAACGAACTTCCTACGGTAGAAGAACTAGTGGAATTTATAAACAGAAAGTGTTTTGCCATGGAGGCAGTACGCGATTCTTCCAGTTTTTTTGTCAATAAACGAGATAAAACTGATAAAAGAGATCACCAATCGATAAATCATAACAAGAGTGGTACCACGCAATCTCAATATCGACCCGTTGATCGACCCAATTACTCGTATTTGTTAACGAAGCCTTCGGGTAATAAATGTCAGATTTGTAACGAGGGACATAATATATATCAATGTTCTCGATTTCTAAGTATGTCGTTGCCTGATAAGTATAACGAAATTAAAAAATATAGGCTATGCAGTAACTGTTTAAGACAGGGGCATATTAATCAGGATTGTTTGTCAGGTGGTTGCAAGAAGTGTCATAAACGCCATAACACCGCGTTACACACTCAAAAAGTTTTACCAGATAGGGAAACAAACGAAAGTATAAACGATGTATCATGCCCATTAGCAGGTGGACAGAGAGCGTCGCTATTCGACTCGCGAACCGACTCGCTTACAAACGCATCAGCTGATTCGAACGAACCACGTAGGCCTACGATGCTAACGATCGGCAAAGGCCAAGAACACGGTAATTTTTCAGAATTAGGATCGCACACGTATATTAGTTCACGCGAAGCAATAAAAAGTCCGATTTCTTTAGCTTCTTCTAGCTCAGCAAATAATCAAATATTGCTCTTGACAGCTACAGTTTTTATTGCCGACAAAGAGGGACGTTGGCACAAGTGCAACGTTCTACTTGACTCCGGAAGTCAATCTAATTTGATGAGTGAGAACTTGAGCAAAAAGTTAGGTTTGACTCTTCAAAAAGTCAACTTGCCATTGTCCGGTATTAGTCAGATCGTGACAAAAATTGACTACCGTGCCCGAACGAGAATAAAATCTAGAGTAGGTCAATTCGAAATTGATTTATCTTTTTTGGTTTTGCCTGTGTTAACAGAAAAATTACCTTTGATAGGATTCGATAGGTCGTTTTTATGCATCCCGAAAGGAATAGAGCTTGCTGACGATTATGTTGACAAACCAAAACAAATTGACATACTGTTAGGCGCAGAAATATTTTTTGATTTATTACAGAGTGGCAGGATAAAGCTGGGTCCCGGTTTACCTATTTTGCAGGAGACTGTTCTCGGATGGGTAATGTCAGGTAATCTAGTTTCCTTTGAAACGCAGAACAATAAAGCGGTATGTAATTTGTCAACGACTAGCTTATCTAATAAGATGTTGAATGATTCGCTTACGAAATTTTGGCAGCTAGAAGAATTTGCAAATTCGACTTTTCTCTCGAAAGAAGAACAGTATTGTGAAGAATATTTCTCACAAACAACTCAACGCGATATCGACGGTAGTTTTATAGTGAGGTATCCATTCAAGGATAATTTAAATAGTGGTTTAGGCGATTCTAAAACGACTGCATTAAAGCGATTTTATAATCTTGAAAAACGACTCGACAGAAATCAAGAACTAAAAACACAGTACGTTGAATTTATGAACGAATACGAGGCGTTGGGTCATATGACATTGCAGGGACCTCTTTCAGAAGACAAGTCTAATCCAGGTAGTTGTTATTTTTTACCGCATAGTGCGGTATTGCGCGACTCCATGACAACTAAGTGTCGTGTAGTATTCGATGCTAGCTGCAAGTCTAGTACCGACATATCTTTGAACGATACGCTCAGGGTAGGTCCTGTAATACAAGAAGAGTTGTACTCTATCTTGCTGCGATTAAGACTTCGAAAAATAGTACTAAATGCGGACATAAAAATGATGTACCGATGCGTACAAATCAATAAAGAAGAACGCGATTTTCAAAAAATATTGTGGCGTTCGAATACATCTAAACCAATTAACGTGTTCAACCTTAACACCGTAACTTACGGCACGTCCAGTGCTCCTTTTCAGGCAACAGGCTGTCTTGTTGAACTGGCGGATCTAAATAAGCTGGAATTTCCACATACATCGAATATAATAAAAAAGTCATTTTATATGGACGACTTATTAATAAGTGTAAACTCAGATGAAGAAGCTTTACAAATATACGAAGAACTCAATCAGATTTTAGAAAAGGCTAATTTTAGGTTAAGGAAATGGTCGTCAAACAGTCCTACGGTTTTGAATAAAATTTTCGAATTAAATCACGGCGAAAATTCGGATAACTTTATAATTTTTCACGAAGATAAACATTTAAAAACACTGGGTGTTGCTTGGGAGCCCAAGCAGGATGTTTTAAAATACTCGGTAAATGTCAAACAAAAGTTTTCCGCTATAACTAAACGAAGCATTCTTTCAACTATCGCGCAAATTTTTGATCCACTAGGATTGATTGGACCGGTGTTAATCAGAGCAAAATTAATCATACAAGCGTTGTGGAAGTTAGAGGTAGACTGGGACATTGAAGTACCAAGTGATCTAAAGAAACATTGGCTAGAATTTTTGTCTCAGTTTGAACATTTAAACGAGATTAAAATTGAAAGGTATTTAGTTACCTCAGAATCTGTTTCTGTCAAATTATATGGTTTTTGCGATAGCTCTGAGAAGGCCTATGGTGCGTGCATCTATGTCGGCTCAGTAGATAGAATGAGAAATCAGAAAACTAAACTACTTACCGCAAAATCCAGGGTAGCGCCCGCGAAGAAAATAACTCTTCCCCGACTCGAATTATTAGCTGCTCACCTTCTGGTGAAACTAATGAATAAAATACTATCCACACTTGACATAGAGATCTCGCAAGTGAAATACTATACCGACTCCAGTATTGTATTAGCGTGGATTAGAACCGAACCCTCTAATCTTAAAACATTTGTCGCGAATCGAGTATCGAAAATTAACGATTTGTCTAAAGTAGCGGATTGGTCTCACGTTCCGAGTGGAAGCAATCCTGCTGATGTAATATCCAGAGGTTTGAGCCCGCGTGAATTGCTAACATGCGATCTCTGGTTCAATGGTCCCTGTTTTTTACAGGATCATTCAGACAATTTTGATCAGTCGGATATGAAATTCAGTTTATCTGACAACGCTCGGTTTTCGGAAGATTATTTGTCGGAAATGAAAGGAAATCTGACTGTCACTAACACTACTTCTACCACTCAAAAGAACGATGAAGTCGAGTCTGATATTTTCGGCAGATTCTCAACAATGTACAGATTACTTAAAGTAATAGGGTATATATGTAGATTTAAAAATCGCACTTTAAGAAAAATTAAAGCACAGTCCGAAGTCCTTACAGTTGAAGAAATGGACGAGGCATTATCCTTATTAATTAAATTGGCACAAATAAACGTTTTTCGAAAAGAAATTTCTGATTTAAAGAAATGTAACAGAGTCTCTAGCGACAGCAAAATTTTGAATTTGAATCCGTTTTTGGACTCAAGTGGAATATTAAGAGTAGGGGGACGCTTAACGAATTCTGACGTTGGATTTGATCAACGGCACCCTGCCATATTACCGTACAAACACAAGTTCACAGACTTGATAGTTATGAATGAACACATGAGAAATCTTCACGCAGGTGTTCAGAACTTACTTTCCATAATTCGTTTGAGGTTCTGGATCATAAATGGCAAAAACGCGATCAAAAGAAATTTAAGCAAATGTATAAGATGTTTCAAAGTGAAGCCGAGAGCATCGAAATTTCTCATGGGGTCACTACCAGCGGCTAGGGTTACACCGTCAAGGCCTTTCTCAAGTTGTGGCGTTGATTATGCAGGACCTATATTCGTAAAAGAAGGGGTCTTACGAAGAGCTAAATTAGTGAAAACTTATATGTGCATTTTTGTATGTTTTGCCACGCGCGCAGTGCACATTGAACTTGCTAAGGATTTGTATATTTTGTAGTGTGGATGAGTACCCCGTGATTGATACTCTTTTGAATAAAAAACTGTAGTTTAATACTCAAAAACGTTTAATGTCATTTTGACAGCAAAGTGATTAATTATTACCTTGGCTGGTGCCGTAACGAAAACAATTTTTTGCAGGTTATATAAAATCTCAAGCAACTACTAAACATGGCGCCGGCCTTGAAATATACAGTATTTCAAAAAACAGAAAGATTTAACATTGCATTAACTATTAACATTCAATCTTCGTCGAACTCTAACATTGGTAAAGGGCACACTTTTTGTACACTTCGCTTCACCACACCAGTTTTTGTTTTTACGGAAACTACTCGAACCTTCTGGTCGTCTCCTGGATGAACTTCTGTTATTCTTCCGGTTGGCCAACTCATTGGCGGAAGGTTGTCATCTTTGAGAAGGACTAGAGTTCCGACTTTGACATTCGAAGAATCAGTCCGCCATTTCGCTCGCTGTTGTAAAGTATGGAGATAGTCGTTGGACCAAGCTTTCCAGAATCTTTGTATCCTCCGTTGGAGCTGTTTGTACATAGTCAGACGATTTGACGGAATGTCTGCTACATATCCTTGCGGAACAGCGATTAAAGCATCCCCAATTAAGAAGTGGCCAGGGGTAAGCGACTCTAGGTCATTAGGATCGCTAGTCAATGGTAATAAAGGTCGAGAATTCAGAATAGCTTCGATCTGAGTCAATAAAGTATAAAACGTTTCAAAAGTTAAAGTGACATCTTGCAAAACACGTTTGAGGTGAAACTTAAAAGACTTTACTGCAGCTTCCCACATACCGCCGAAATGTGGTGATCTGGCCGGTATGAAGTGCCACTTGATTTTATTATCTTCAAAATACGAAACATAATTGGAGTCTTGTGGAGCTTTCTTTATCAACTCGTAAATTTCGTTAAGGTTGCTTGAAGCACCAACGAAATTCGTACCGTTGTCAGTATACAAATGAGTGCATAGACCTCGCCGTGAAACAAATCGTTTGAAGGCGTTCATGAAACCATCAGTTGTAAGATCAGTTACTAGTTCTACATGGACAGCTCTGGTGGCTAAACAAACAAAAATGCAGAGATAGCACTTGATAAAAGTTCTACATCGACTTTTACCATCTTTTATATGGTAAAAACCTGCATAATCTACACCGCAGTGAAGAAAAGCTCTAGATACAGTAACTCGGCACATAGGCAAATTACCCATCATTTGACCTGCAGCTCGAGGATTGGCTCGAAAACAAACTAAGCATGATCTTAAGACGCTACGAACTGCGTTTCTGCCATCTATTGGCCAAAACCTTGCTCGTATGCGAGAAAGTATCAATTGATTTCCGCCATGAAGATGCTTATAGTGTTCATGCAAAATCAAAAGTCGTGTGAAAGGATGCTTGCCTGGCAAAACAATGGGATGTTTATGATCGTATAAAACTATAGCGTTTTTCAAACGTCCGCCTACGCGAATTAGTTCGTTCGTGTCTAAAAAGGGTGCCAAAGAAACGAGTTTACTATTTTTTGGAACGGATTTGCCCTGTTTGAGCAATTTAAATTCCAAAAAAAACACGCTTCCTTGAATGATTTTACATAAGCAAATCATCGCTTCATCTAATTCTTCTGAGGTGATAGAAAAAGTAGCTGCAACTTTCTTTCGCCTTAGTCTATTTAAAAATCGTAAAATGTAAGCAGTGACTCTAAGAAGTTTTAAAAAACTGGAAAATCGATAAAAGATGGCGTCGTCTATAGTGGCTATATAGGACAAACTAAGAGGAATTTTTCGAGCTTCGGGCAAACCTTCTATGTCTATAACGTATCTTTCCGGCCAATATTGTACCGCTTTTATTAACCAGGGTGGCCCTTGCCACCACAATTTATTTGATTTTAACTTTTCGATCCCTTGCCCGCGAGAAACAATATCAGCTGGGTTCTCATTTGAACTAACGTGACGCCAACTGTTTGTTTCAGTCAGTGCCTGAATATTAGCTACCCGGTTTGCTACAAAAATCTTCCATTTATGTGAAGGTGAGTTTAACCAGGAAAGTACAATGGTTGAATCTGTCCAATAATACACGCGATTAATTTCAATTCTCCAGGATGTTTTAACTTTATTTACCAAATCAGCTAGCAGCAAAGCAGCGCATAACTCCAGTCTAGGAAGTGTTACTATCCTGACAGGTGCTAAACGTGATTTTGCGCATATTAAGTTGGAAGAAACTTGGCCTGAAGAATTAGCAGAGACAGCATAAACGCAAGCTCCATACGCTGCTTCAGAAGCATCACTGAATCCGTGTAAAGTGATAAAAGTATTTTGAGAACAAACCTGTCTAGGTATCTGAATGTAGTTGATTGAGGAAAAGTCATCCACTATTTCACGCCA
The DNA here is from genome assembly GCA_951812265.1 of Taphrorychus bicolor. Classification (NCBI taxonomy): domain Eukaryota; kingdom Metazoa; phylum Arthropoda; class Insecta; order Coleoptera; family Curculionidae; genus Taphrorychus; species Taphrorychus bicolor. The sequence goes on along the minus strand of OX638299.1, from coordinate 37,882,787 downwards.
TTTTTCTCGAATATTTACTGGAATAGGATCATCCCATCCAATTTCGCTTTTCCACAATTTCTGAAGTAGAATTTTTGAAACTACAACGCACGGGCTTATTAAGCCCAAGGGGTCAAAAATGGTTGCTATATGGGATAACATGATTCTTTTAGAAATATTCTTCGATTCTTTAGGTAATTCTGAATTATAAAGAAAGACATCATTATGAGGGTTCCAGAAGATACCTAATGTTTTCACTTCAGCATTGCTTGAAAGTAAATAATGTGAGGGCAATTCACTATCGGATTGATCATCAAATACTTCTGATGAGTTTGATAACCATTTTCTTAGGGGTAAACCCGCTTTATTTAAGATTTCCTCGATACTGGTCTTGATTTCTCGAGCTTCTTTTACGTCAGCTGCACCGCAGATGAGATCGTCCATATAAAAGTCTTTTAAAATAACTTCGCTAGCTATTGGATTCGCGCTTTGTGCTCGCCTGCCTATTTCATGCAAACAACGTGTTGCCAAAAAAGAAGCACTAGCGGTCCCATATGTTATAGTGTTTAATTGATAATGTTCTAATGGATCTTCGGGACTCTTCTGCCAAATGATTCTTTGTAAGTCTCTTTGTGACTGGTCTATTAAGATTTGACGGTACATCTTAGCGATGTCTGCCGTTATTACTACGTTATAAGTTCGCATCCTCAAAATGATATTGAGCAAGTCGTCCTGTATGGATGGACCCACCTTTAAAACTTGATTTAAAGACAAACCTGATGACGTTTTTGAGGAGGCGTCAAATACAACTCTTAATTTTGTGGTGGAGCTTGAATCTCGCAAGACGGCCTGATGTGGTAGGTAATTACAAATTTGATTAGAATCAGGAGGACTTGGATTCACACGTGACATGTGTCCCAATCTCTCGTATTCTTCCAAAAAATCGCAGTATTGCTGACTCAAGCTGACATCTTTTGATAATTTAGTTTGAACTGACTTCAGTCGCTTAAAAGCATTTGAAAAAGAATCGCCTAATTCGATGTAATTAGGTTTTAGTGGAAGGTTTACTACGCAACGACCATGTTCATTTTGATAAAAGTTATTTCGAAAATGTAATTCACACTCCAGTTCTTCATCTGATAGCTTGCTATGATCCAAAGAAATATTTTCGATTACCCAAAATTTTTCAAGTTGTTCTTTTAGAGGATCTTTTTCTTTGCAATTTGCTGACTCTGAACTACACGCGAGGTGAAAAAGTTCATATGAAGGCGTCAAAGGACCCGCGATGATCCAACCTAACTTGGTGCCTTGAAGAACGATAGGCAGGTTGCTTTCTATCTCGATTCTTTCAGAATTCAATAATGAAAAGAAAATTTGACTTCCTAAGAGAACGTCAACTTTTCTTGGTACATAAAAATGTTCATCTGACAACGTTATGTGGTCAGGAATGTTTAAAGTGTGTGGATTAAAGGCCTTTTGTGGAATGTTTCCAGTTATGTTTGGTATGACCAGAAAAGGAAGATTGACCGAGTAATTCATGTCAATTGATGACACTTGAGCAAATATTTTCTGATCAATACTTGTAACAACTTGATTTATTCCAGCAATAGGCAAACTTATCTTTGAGGCGGCTAACTTCAGCTTTTTAAGCAAATTTTGAGTGACAAAATTTGATTGAGATCCGGAATCTAAAAGAGCTCTACATTTTACTGGTTGACCATTTACATCCATTAGATAAATTTGCGCTGTAGAAAGCAAAATTTGTGTATTGTTTGTGTTTGATAATAGTGTATTTTCTTGTTGATTTGTATCTTCTGATGAAGAGTTTTCATTGCTTTTTGAAAGTGACACAGGACGCTGTGATGTTTCATTTTTCGAAAACCCATGATCGTTATGCAACACGGTATTGTGCTTTTTCTTGCAGATTAGACATGTTCTGTCACTTCTACAAGAATCCAAATAGTGTCCTGACCTCAAGCAGTTACTACAAATTTTTAATTTTTTCAACTCGATGTATCGAGTTTTGATAGGAAGCGCTAATAGTTTCTCGCATTTAAAAATAAAATGACTTTCTTTGCAAAAGTTACATTTTGCATTGCTTTTAGTTGAATTGTCTGTACTAACGTGATTTAATTTAAATGATTTATCATTCCTATCACCGTGTGTTTGAGGATTTTTGTTTTCTTTAATGTTTAAAGTTTCTAGCAATTGAGCTTTATTTTTTATAAATTTCATAAAATCATCTAAACTTGGTATACAATTTGTTTTTATTGAACTTTCCCATTCTCTTCTTGTTTGAGGATCTAACTTACCATTTATTATGTAAATCAAGAGTGTGTCCCAATATTCGACTGACTGTCCTAACGATTGAAGTGACCTGTAATGCTTTTGAAAGGTATCAATTATTTTTCTCAAAACAAAATGATTTTCTTTCGTCATGACAGGCAGTTCAAATATGCCCTTAACATGTGAATGTACAATAACTCGATGATTCTCATACCGCTCCTGTAACAATTTCCAAGCCACTGATACATTTTTTTCAGTTACTTCTAAAGATTGTATTACCTGCAAGGAATCGCCCTTTAAACATGACAACAAGTAATAGAACTTTTGAATATTATTTAATGATTTATTCCCAAGAACTAAGGCGCTAAATCCCTCACGAAATGGTAGCCAACCTTCGTAATTGCCATAAAAAGTCGGTAGATTTATGAGTGGAAGCTTCACATTTATGTCATCAGAAGCGTCCATCTTTGCTGCATTTTGTGATTTAATAAGTCTATTTTGGTCTATAAAACTTTTTGCTCTTGACACTAAATTAAAATATTTGTCTTCAAACGATTGTCTTTTAACGATTTCATCGTTCAAATTTGCCTCTGAATTCAACTCAATTTCACATTGAATTTTTTGGAAAGCATACCACTCTTCGTCCAGCTTCTGCTGTCGAATTTTGATTTCCTATAAACTAGTACTAGGTGAAATGTTATCTATAAAAACCTCAAACCTGTCTAGCTGAGACCACGGAATGCTGCGCAGAGCCTTCAACATTGTTAGTTGCACGGCAGGGTCTGCTTCCATTGCTAATTTTCTAAACTGACGTAACTACTGAAGGTGTGAAAAGTGAATGTTTGTTAATTTAAAAAGAAATGCACCGAACTATGATAGCTATTCCAACTTCAAGGCTCTATTACTCCCAAAAAAGCGATATTCTGCGATAATATTGTCAAAGTGACAGACCTGTTTAATGAAACCATGCTGGACCTCGCGTTTTCACTGCCGTGCACAACGCTTGCAACGAATGCGTGCCGAAGAAGTTAGGCCTCAGTGGCAGACGATGATGAGGTATTGGAAGAAATACGTCGGGATTCAACCACATCAGTACCAGCCATCACACGTCGGACAGCCATTCCAAAAACGCTTATCATTCGAATTTTAAAGCAAAATCAATCAAATGCACCGGTATCATGTGCTAGAGCTTTTAGAAACCGAGACCGAGACCGAGACTTACATACTCTCGGTCTCGGCCTCGAATTTATAATTGAGTCTCGGTCTCGGACTCGCGTAATCTCGGTCTTGGTCTCGTAGTAGCAACTCGAGTCTCGGTCTCGGTCTCGAAAAAAAGGTAGTATCTCAAAAAGTCTGATTATGTTTGAATTGCATATTCAATTTTCTTCTGAATTATTGAGTTATAACGCACAGTTGACTTCTGTTGGTGGGAGGTAAAAGATGGGAGGTAAAAGACATCAAGAAGAGCAAAAAACAGGTGGATTCACTCCCATCGGTGCACTTGTTCTAAAGTCTTGTCAAAATTAAAAAATTGAGAAAAAAGTCGTTATGGGGCCCCCCCCCCCTATGGTCAAGTTCAACAAAATTGCAGAATTTTTTGGCTGTATTTGATAGGAATGGCACGTCTGCAATTCACTAGAAAGGTAACAAACTCAATTCTAATGTAATTAACAATTAAAGTAATTTTTTCAAAAATTGGCCAAAAACTCGATTATAAAAGTGCCTAAAAATCGACCCCCGAAAGGGTCTAACTCCGAAAATGTTGCACATATGGAAGTTTTGTTGGCGGGAGGTGAAAAGGGACATCAAGATGAGCAAAAAACAGGTGGATTCACTACAAACGGTCCAGTCGTTCTAAAGTTACAGGGAGTGAAATCTGAAAATTCAAAAAAAAAAAGTCGTAACATTTCTTCGGTCAATTTAAAAAAAAGGATTATACCTTTTTTTACTGTTTTTGATTGGAATGGCACGTCTGTAAATCCCTAAGAACGTTACTCAATTCAAATAAAATTTACCCTTAAAGTAGTTTTTTTTTTAAATTGGCCAAAAAATCGATTTTAAAAGTAAAAGAATATCGTTCATCGAGAGGTGGTCTCTCCGAAAATGCCTCTACGGGACTTCTGATGGCGGGAGGTAAAAGGGGACATTAAGAAGAGCAAAAAACAGTTAGATTCACTCTAATCGGTGCACTCGTTTTAAAGTTACAGGCGGTCAAACTTGAAATTTTAGAAAAAAGTCGTACTACCCCCCCTTAGACAAGTTCAAGAAAATTTAAGAAATTTTTCTTTGCTGTTTTTGATTGGAAGGCACGTCTGCATTTTCCTAAGAATGTAACAAACTTACTTCGAATGAAACTAACGCTTGAAGTAGTTTTTTTTTAAATTGCCATAAACTCGATTTAAAAGTGCCTAAAAATCGGCCACCGAAGGGGCCTAACTCCGAAAATATTGCACCTACGAGACTTCTGTTGAGGGAAAGGGGACAGCAAGAAGAGCAAAACAACAGGGTGATACACTCCAAATGGTCCACTCGTCCCAAAGTTACAGGGAGTCCCAAAGTTGAAAATTGAGATAAAAAAGTCTTAACATCCCCCCTCTTTAAGCTTAATATTAACCCTGAAAGAAAATTTTGTAAAAATTGGCCAAAAACTCGATTTTAAAAGATGACATCGAGAAGACCAAAAAAACAATTAGATTCACTCCCATCGGTCCACTCGTTTTAATGTTACAGGAGGTCAAACTTGAAAATTGAGGAAAAAGTCATTTTAGCCCCTCTTTGGTCAAGTTCAAATAAATTTCAGATTTTTTTTTTGCTATTTTTGAATGGCAAGTCTGCAATTCACTAAGAACGTAACATATTCAATCCTAATTATATTAACCCTGAAAGTAAATTTTTTAAAAATTGGCAAAAATTCGATTATACAAGATGACATCAAGAAGAGAAAAAAACAGTTAGATTTACTCCCATCGGTCCACTCGTTTTAATGTTACAGGCGGTCAAACTTGAAAATTGAGGAAAAAGTCATTCTAGCCCCTCCCCCTCTTTGGTCAAGTTCAAATAAATTTCAGAATTTTTTTTTGCTATTTTTGAAGGGAGTAGCACGTCTGAAATTCACTAAGAACGTAGCAAACTCAATTTTAGTAATAATTAACCCTTAAAGTAATTTTTCAAAAAATTCAGAAGTGCCTAAAACTCGTCCACGGAAGGGGTTTGATTTTTAAGATTTAATATCGGATTATTTATTAAGAATCTTTTGACGAATTGCAACTTTTTTAATTTTGCCTCACTTTTTGTTTTTATTTAGTTTTAAATCCTTTTTTGCCTCACACTCCTTTTTAGCCTTCTGCATTTTTTAACGCATTTCCCTTTTCTCTATATTGTTCTTTTCCAAGTTCTTATTATTTTTCCTTTTCTGGTTTTTCATACATCTTTTCACCGTTTACATATCTATTGTTTTATATTTATTCATCAAGCTCCACTTCTTAATTCTCGAACTGCTTTTGACCTGCTTTGTTCTTTGTATGATTAATTTGTATTGTTTCTAATCCGTGATATTTTCCATATTTATAAGACATTTGCTTCATTTACTATTTTTTTAAATAGTCATTTTACGTTTTCTATAATTTGAAGCAATTTTATTGAATCATTTTTCAGCCACTTTCCTTTTGATATTTTTTTATTATTCCAACACATTTTCTTTTCCCAATTACATTCTGTAATATTTTCTGTTTTTTTTCCCTTTTTTAATTCCTGTATCATTTTGTCTCATAATAAAGTTCCCTTCTTCGTTTTTGTTTTTATTTTTATTGAATTTCTTTTCTCTAGTTGGTTTACGTCTATTCTTCCATTCGCAAAATTTTTACTCCTTTCTATTTTAGATCATTTACTATTTTTTCTATTATTTCTTACTTTGTTTTTGAGCGTCCTATACTGTTTTTTCTTTGAATAAATTTCTGTTTTTTTATGTTCCTAAATTTAATTGGTTCTCTTTCGGTTTTTCAAGCTCCTATTCAGCATTTGTAATATCCATAATTTTTTCTCTACTTTTATATTCTCTACGTCTTTCCATACTCCCTTTGACCTACTTTTTCTCCTTTTCCTAAATTTAATATTTTTTCTTAATTTCCTTTTCTGGTTTCTCTTCAGTGTGAATTGGTTTGCTACCTGTCTTACTTGACAATATTTACCAGATATTCTTCTAATTTATTTCATACTAATTGTGAAATTTCTAGACTGCTTTATTTAACAGTTTTTCCATATATATCAGTTTATGTTCTGTTTTTTTTTTGATTTTGTAAAGTTTTATTCTCTTCTTTGCTTGTTAATGCTTTTAAATGTTCTGGTTAGTATTCCTTGTATATTATTTTATTTTTTTATTTTTCTATTTCGTTATTTTACAAGTTTTTATATTATTTCCTAATTTTTAGTATCGAACTATTTCTTATAGAGCTTCACGAGACCGAGACGGAGACCGAGACTTACATACTCTCTGTGTCGGTCTCAAATTTATAATCGAGTCTCGGTCTCGAAAAAAAGGTAGTATCTAAGGTAGTATTTAAGGGTAAATTTACCCTTAAAAATTACCCTGTATAGAAATAATACAATACTTTTGCAAACACAAAAATTTCATCATCATATTGTTAACTGGCACGCTAGTCACACTCAGGAATCCATAGAACTTCTTTATAATAGTTGATAGTGATAAATATAAAGGGCGGAAAGTAACACTTTACACTTGTCTTTGTCTTTGGTTCTTTCTCGCTTTGAGTCGATTTCATTCGTGATGACTCTAATTTGTAAGCAAACAAAATCTCGTTTTTCTATAAAATGAGGAAAATAGATAACTCAGGTAAGTATGTACTAGAGTGCTTTTTGGATCCAAGAAAAAGATCCAACTTTTTTTGATTGCACTCTTTGGACAGATGAATTTTTCATGCAAACGAGGTTGGCAAATGGAAAATCCACATGCCTTCAGGGAAAATAATTATCAACATCAATTTAAAATCAACGTTTGGACAGGATGAATCAAAAACAAAGTTTTAGGACCAGTAAAAGTACCAAAAAATTTTCTTTATCTGCAATTTTTGCGGAATCAGTTACCAGTGTTACTTGAACACGTTTTTTTATTAATAAGAAGACGACTGTGTGGTTCGAACATGACGGCTGTCTTGCCCACTATGCACTGGTTGTTTGAAAACACCTAAGTAACGTTTTTTTCTGGCAGGTGGATTGGATGTCATGGACCTACTTTGTGGGCAACAGGTTCGCCGGATTTATATCCATTAGATTTTTTTTTATTGGGGTTGTGTGAAAGAAAAAGTTTATACACGACTGGCCGACACTCGCGAAGAGCTAAGACAAAATGTCTTTAGAGCAGCGCAAGAAACTAACGAGGCTCAGTATCGATCAATAAAAGAGGCAGAGAGTGCATAAGAGCTAATGGCGGTCTCTTCGAACATTTACTTTAAGTCTTTTTTGCTTTAATTGCTTCTTGCTCAATTTTTTGTCAGTAGCACAAATAAACGATTTTTTAGCACCAGGCCATCAGAGAGGTAGAGGCTAAACCGAGGGCTAGACTCTAGAGTTCACATAAATTACAATAAAATAATTTTCTGAATACTAGTGGTACATATATTATTTGTATGGAAGTTTATTGCACTTACAAAAACTTTTTTTTTGTCATTTTTTATATAAATGTTAGAGGGAAGGTTCGCTTTTTCAAATTTTCAAATATATTTCCGACTCTTTCATCGATCTGCGGTTGCCTGAAAATCAGCTGTAGTGCTCAATCGAATAGAGAATCACCATTTCCGAAAAGTGCTACTGATTCATTTTAAGACTAGGAGTTGATAGTGTTGATAGTGCTAAACAAATAAAAACGAAACGAATAGTGCTAAACGAAAAGATAGGGCATCAAGATAGCTGTCCATATTTTGCTACAGTATGTATATAGGGATCAAGTGTTGCATAACTGAAATGGAGTTATAAGAAATACGTTAAAATAAAGTTGTTTTGTAAAAATCCAAAGTATGCGTTCAAAATCTATTTATTAACTTTTGTACTACGACCATTCGCGAATGTGAAATACGAACATGCGAAACTAAAACTGAATAAATTATCTTACTACGTGGTGTTATGGAGGAGTAAATGTACGAAATATCAAGTGATGTCAGTTTCTGTCGATTTTGAAAAAGCGCAAATATCTTGAAAACCATGATACTTTCATTAATACTAATTTTTAATTTTTTGACTTTAGAGACAAGAATGGGGCTTTTATAAGGAGGAGGTTTGTCGAAGGTTTACGAGACACCCTGTATATAATGAGAATTTTTTATATTTTGCTATAGTTAATTAGGTACTGTTTCTATATTTACGAAAACTATTGACAACTGAACTCTTTTAATATATAACACCAGATCCAACGCAAGTAAATCGGTAAATAAAAAAAATTACCTTCTGCTATACAAAATGATTCGCAACTCAATGAACATAAAACAGGAGCGTGTAGAACACACGAAAGCAAGTGGCTTTTTTTATAAGATTTTTTTTCTCAAGCCTACTTTGCTAAAGCCTAATAAAAGCTCTCTAAAAAATAAAAAAAAACCTGTATTTTAGCAATGACTTAATACCGAACAACCAAATTTAAAAAATGTTTTTAGTTTATTAACGTTTTTATTTAACAGAAACTTAAAGTCACTGGCAGCTTTAAAGGGGTAGTTCAGGGATGGAGTACAAAAAATGTGGAATTTTTAAATCCTAAGGTATTTTACGATTAGGATCTTCCATCTTAGCAGCAAGCAAATTCAATTCTACACTTTTGTTTATTTTTGTAAATTTTTCGAGAAAGTGTTGAAAAACTGCGATATTGTCATACATATCATATATGTCATAAAAATAAAAAAAAGTTAAAATAATAAAAAAAAATATTTTTTTTAGAGAAATTAATTATATAAAAATCAACTGCTTTTGATTTCGTCTACAAGCACCTGTTCTATGTCCATTGAGCTGTGAATCACCCTGTATTGCTATGTAAGTCAATAAAGTTTTATAGCTGTTAAAATAAGATCAATAGTTCCTATAGGAGTAACACCAAACCTCGCATCAAACGTGAAACCTATAGGACTAAAAATAAGAGATCAATACATACACATACACAGGGTGATCATTAGAAAACGTTACCACATAATCAAAGTAAATGATTTTTTGTTCCTGCATCCTTTTCTTTTGACATTTAACAACCAACTAGATGACGTTTTCGAATGAACACCGCCTATTTTGTTCAGTCGATTAAAAAAAAGTAGTACCAAGGTTGTAAAGTACCTTATTATTACCCCCAAAGTTTAAATCCCTAAGCGGGTAGAGCTGAGGGATCTAAGATTGAGGGTCATAACTAGTTTATAATCGCCATGTATACAGGGCGATTGAACAAACTTTTACAATTTTTGCTCGATTTTATTTGAAAAATTAAATTTATTCAATTTTCTACTTTAAGGAAATAAATTTGAGGATTTTTTGAATGATTGTAACTGAACTACGCGACTATACTCTTAAAGAAAATTTTAATCAATTCTGATCAAAAAGTGTTTTTGTTTTGCAATGATTATTCCCAACTTCTGACACCTGACACGATTTTATCGGATTTTCAGGAGAAATTAATTTTTGAAATGAAAAACAATAAAACAAAATAATCGATGTCTTCTTTATTTTAACAGGATTTTGTTCGTATTTGTTTTAACAATTATATATTTCTTCATTTTCCTCCTTTAAGAAAATACATTTTTGAGAACTTTTTGAATAATTTAAACTTAATAACACTTTCTTAGAGGAGATTTCAATCGATTCTAATCAGGAAATATTTTTTTTTCGATGATAATCCTAACTTCAGAGACCTGAAACGATTATATCATATTTTGGAAAAAACATTTTAAACGTAAAACAAGACAAACGTTTGGGATTTTATTTTAATTTTACAGGATTTTCCTCGATATTGTCCGAAAAAGTATTTTTCTTGAATTTTCTATTTTACGAAATTACACATTTTAAGAATTTTTAATAATTCTACTAAAGATATGCTTTTTTCACTTATTCCAAAACTCTGTGATTCTTTGATCATTTCTGTGATTTGATCTGTGACTGACCCAATTTTATCCCATTTCGAAAATAAATTAATTTTTTAATGAAAAACTTGGCATCTCTTCTTTGTTTTACAGGATATTGCTCGATTTTGTTCGAAAAATTAAATTTCTTCAATTTTCTATTTTAAGACTTACTTTTGAAGAATTTTTAAAATGACTCAAGAAATGTTTGAATAAATTTCAGATTGTTCTCGTTGCTACGATTTTATCCCGTTTTGAGAGAAATGTAATTTTTAAACGAAAAAATAGAAAAAAAATGTGTCATTCTTATTATTTTACAGGACTTTAGGCAATTTTGATTTTGATCCAAAATTTAAATTACTTTAATTTTCTTTCAGAAATTACATATTTGAAGAATTTTTTAATAATTTTAATTGAATTACATACTTTGATTTTGTCTTTTTTTTTGATAATTTTAAGCAATTTTCATCAAGAAATTTTTTTATTTTCCAATAAATATTCTGATTTTTGGGACCTGCCACGATTTTGTCTCATTTTGAGATAAAATTCATTTTTTAATTAAAAACCAATGAAAAAATGACAACTTTTTTATTTTTCAATGCGATTTAGTGAAATAAATTTTTTTAATTTTTTATTTTCAGACTCTTTGCTCAATTTTTTTGGGAAAATCAAATTTTTTCAGTTTTTTACTTTCACAAAATTACATTTTTTGAGGGATTTCTAAATAATTTTAACTAAATCATATACTTTTATTTTTTTCATAAAGAGGATTTTAATCAAATCTGTTTAAGAAATGTTTTTGTTTCCCAATGATTATTCTCATATCCAGGAACCTCACACAATATTATCCCATTTTTGTAAGAAATTAATTTATTAAAAAAAACGGGAGATAAAAAATAGCAAGTTTTTTATTTTACAATATTTTGTTAAAAATGTCGAACTAATTCAATTTTCGGCATTGAGAAGTTGCATTTTTGAGGGTTTTTTGGATTCTTAGAGAAGGCTTAGTCAATTCTCATCAAAATATGTTTTTATGTCCTAATAATTTTTATTATTGTTACGGAGAGCGGGCGCTGGGAGGCGGAGCAACATTGGAGGTGGGACCTTCGCGGCCTAGCCGGGCGCTGCGGCACTCACGAGTGATTTATTGCTCTGTTTATTTGGAACGCAGTTATTTACGATCTTTTTTTTGTGTCTCTTCGCAATTATTTTTCTTCTAAGAATATTCTAGGCTTTTTTGTATTTTCAGGATTTTGTATAAAAAAAGGCGAATAGCGCCGGCGCTAGGAGTAGCCTTATTTTAATCGAGCTATAGGTAAGCTAAAGTACGAAACGATAATAGAAGGCGTGAAGTAGTGAATTATTTAGTAGGCGAATGGTACTTGTGTGTATTGGTGGGATAAATAAATAGAGTTTTCGTGTTAAATCGCTACAATGGAATTAGCGAACCCTGAGTGCGCAACAATTGGTGTCAGAAGTGGGATTCCAGTGGGTATTTAAAGACTAATATTGCTCAACTGTAAGCGAGTGCTTCATTGCCGGACATTACGGGTTTATGCCAGTAACTAGAAGCCAGCATCAAGCGATTAAAGATCAACTTGCTACCCTGCTCTCCCTTATGCAACAACAGAGGGAAGAGCAGGAAAAACGTTATAACGAACAAAAAGAGGAACAAGATTGACGTGATCAAGTACTGGAGCGACGTTATCAACAACAGAAGGAAGAGCAGGAAAAACGTTATATAGAACAAAAGGAAGAACAGAAACGGTTCAAAGAAGAATTAGTGAACCATCTCGTAGCTAGAATTCGAAGAAATAATAATGCAATCCGTTAACAAAGGACTCGAAGCTGTCAACCAGAAGGTTCTCGAGCTAGAAACGAAATTCTGGGAACAACTTGACGACAGCCAACGCTAAAATTAAGCCTCCCGACTTATGACGGTACTACGGCCTGGAAAATTTATAAAGCCCAATTTGAGCCAAAAACTTAGCCAAAATTGGGAAGGACCTTATACAATCATTAAGAAGATTAATGACGTGGTGGATAGGCTCCAGCGGACTCCCAGGTCAAAGATGAAGGTTGTTCATCTGGATCGATTAGCACGATATCATAGAACTCTATCTCTTCGAGACGAACAGCCTTACGAGGAGGGCAATGTTACGGAGAGCGGCCGCTGGGAGGCGGAGCAACATTGGAGGTGGGACCTTCGCGGCCTAGCCGGGCGCTGCGACGTGGGAACTCACGAGTGATTTATTGCTCTGTTTATTTGGAACGCAGTTATTTACGACCTTTTTTTGTATTTGTCTCTTAGAAATTATTTTTCTTCTAAGAATATTCTGGGTTTTTCTGTATTTTTAGGATTTTGTATAAAAGGCGAATAGCGCCGCCGTTAGGGTAGTCTTATTTTAATCGAGCTATAGGTAAGCTAAAGCACCAAACGATAATAGAAGGGTATAAAGTGTTAAGTAGTGAGTTATTTAGTAGGCGAATTGTACTTGTGTGTATTTGTGGGATAAATAAATAGAGTTTTCATGTTAAATCGCTACATTGGAATTATTGAACCCTGAGTTCACAACATTCTTTTCGGAGACATGACATGAATTTATTTTATTTTACAAAGGAATACATTTTTGACAAGTGAAGAGTTTTCTTTCTTTTCTCTATCTTACATGATTTAGTTCGATTTTATTCGAAAAACTAAATTTCTTTAATTTTTTATTTTAAGACATTACTTACTGATGAATATTTTTTAAAGTTACTCTCAGAGAAAATATGCGTTATACTTATTATTTTACAGGACTTTGGTAAATTTTGTTCGAAAATTTAAATTAATTCAATTTTCTATTTTTATTCATTTTGTCTTAGAGAAGATCTTAATCAATTTTTATCAAAAATTTTTTTAATATTTCAATAAATATTTTCATTTTCAGGACTTGCCCGATTTTGTCCCATTTTGAGATAAAATTAATTTTTTAAGCAAAAACAAAAGAAAAAAATGCGACATGTTTTTAATTTTTTAACGTAACTTGGATTCACTTTGTTCACAAAAATTTGTTTTCTTTTAAATTTTTTACTTTCATAATTTCTACCGAATTTTGAATTTGATTCTACTTTCAAAAATACCGATAGTTTGCTTAACAACCCAAAATTCTAAAATGTTTTGTTACGAAAATGCAGGATGTGGGTGTTAGATCTGTTTATAAGAAAGGTGAAATTCAACTTATCTACTTTCGTATCATTGGTTTGAAGGGGCGCACGCGCACGCCAATGTAGATCATTTTCAACATTTATTTTAGTTTTCATTTTATTGTAATGTGAAGATTCAATGTTTAATAGTAAATATGTTAAGTCAATATATTTTCGTGTTTGGCTTTTATTGTTTAAAAGAAAGCAAGAAAACCTATTTTATAGCCGTTCAACAGATATGATAATATGGTGCATATTGAAGCTAATAGTAGAAAAACCATTTTATAGGGTCTTTTCAGACATTAAAGATAGATGTTCTTTTCTAATTTAGATTAAATAGAGTTGTGACCCTCCTCGGGGCTTATTGCATGTTCATATGCAAAACTACGTTAACAAAAGGTCAAAATACAGTCCTGTAATGTAACAAATTCCGTCAAAAAAATCGCCACGGCAGCCTCGAAATTCCCAAATTATGTTTACTTTATCTTATCACACAGACACAACAGGCAGGTATTACCCATTCACATATTTTTGTCATCTAGTTACCTTTGAAACCTTCATTTTTTAAACCCATCTTCTTTTAGCACATGTTGAGAAGATACGATAAAAATGTCAAAGTCAATTTTCCAACGTCTACTTGACCCCAATAATAAGCGAATGACTTATAGATGGGGCGAAGTACGTCAATAACGTATAGGACATTCCTTAGTGACCTTGATGCCAAAATATCGGGAGACTCGGATCCAATCCACTATGCGCGTGTCCGTGGGTTGTTGCCAAATCTCGAAACGTACTTGGTTAGAATCACATACTTCACTATCGAATAAATTTCCGTCACACGCATTTACGTCGAGTAACCGGAGTAACTCGTGAAAGTATCAGCAACATTGGATGTCACGAATCACGAACCAAGTGCTCTCGACTAGTTCGTGATTCGTGGACAGTACGTGAATCTAACTGCAAGTTGGTCTACCTGTGCCACTTTCAAAATGGCGCTCATTTTCGCTATGTGCAGAAATTGCAATATACGAGGTATTGTGTTTCCATCCCCTCCTTTTGCAGTCCAAGGCCAGCAATGTAGAATATAGGAAACGTCCTGTAGGTTATGGAAGTAAGTGGTAACTGCACGTGGGTCTAACTGTGTGGCTTTCAAAATGGCGCTCATTTTCGCCATGTGCAGAAATTGCAATATACGAGGTATTGTGTTTCCATCCCCTCCTTTTGCAGTCCAGGGTCAGCAATGTAAAAGATAGGCAATGTCCTGTATGTCATGGAAGTATGTGGTAACTGCAAGTGAGTCTAACTCTACGTGTGTCTAACTGTGCCACTTTCAAAGGGCGCCTATTTATCAGCATGTACAGAAATTGCAATATACGAGCTATTGTGTTTCCATCCCTCTATTTCAGTCCAAGGCCAGCAATGTAAAAGATAGGCAATGTCCTGTATGTTATGAAAGTATGTGGTAACTGCACGTGAGTCTAACTCTACGTGTGCCTACTAACTAACTGTACCACTTTCAAAAGGGCGCCTATCTTTCAGCATGTTGCAGAAATTGCAATATACGAGCTATTGTGTTTCCATCCCTCTTTTTGCAGTCCAAGACAGTAATGTAAAAGATAGACAATGTCCTGTAGGTTATGGAAGTATGTGGTAACTGCACGTGGGGCTAACTGTGCCACTTTCAAAAGGGCGCTTATTTTTCGGCATGTGCAGAAATTGCTATATACGTGCTATTGTGTTTCCATCCTTCTTCTTGCAGTCAAAGGCCAGTAATGTAAAAGATAGACAATGTTCTGTAGGTTATGGAAGTATGTGGTAACTGCACGTGGGGCTAACTGTGCCACTTTCAAAAGGGACCTTATTTTTCGGCATGTGCGTAAATTGCAATATAAGAGCTATTGTGTTTCCATCTTTCTTTTTGCAGTTCGAGGCCAGTAATGTAAAAGATAGACAATGTCCTGTAGGTTATGGAAGGATGTGGTAACTGCACGTGGGGCTAACTGTGCCACTGTCAAAAGGGCGCTTATTTTTCGGCATGTGCGTAAATTGCAATATACGAGCAATTGTGTTTCCATCTTTCTTTTTGCAGTCCAAGGCCAGTAATGTAAAAGATAGACAATGTCCTGTAGGTTAGGGAAGTATGTGGTAACTGCACGTGGGTCTAACTGAGCCACTTTCAAAAAGGCGCTTATTTTTCAGCATGTGCAGAAATTGCAATATACGAGGTATTGTGTTTCCATCCCCTACTTTTGCAGTCCAAGACCAGCGATGTAAAAGATAGGCAATGTCCTGTATGTTATGGAAGTAAGTGGATGAAGCTGCAAAAAAATTTCTTAATTTCTGAAATGTTTTAAATATTTTGGGATGCGATCTTCGAGCGAGACCTACTATGGTTTTGGCTAAATAAAAGCTTTGGGGAAATTAATTCATTTTAAATATCTGACTAGGTATACGGGGTTTTCCTTAGAAAACTTCAGCTAGTTGGCTGCGAACTGTCAAAAGAAAAGGATGGAGAAACAAAAATCTATTTACTTTGATTATGTCACCCTTTTCTGTTAAAACTTCATAGCCTGCTAGATGAAGTTTTCTAATGAACACCCCGTATATAGACAATGGTAGTACCTATAGGACCCAGTCGGCTATCTGCAAAAAGTTTGGCGCAATATTCAGATTTTAGCACGAAGATGGTTCTAGGTACCGCGGCGTCTAATCCGTTTTCAGGTTTAGTACCGTCATAAACTTGTCAAAAGATTTGCAACCCAAACAGGTAAAAATGCTTTCTCGAAAAAGTCCTGCTAAACAATTGAAACGCAGCTGGGCTTGTAAAACTGATAACATTCGAGGTACTATCCACCGACGTTTAGGGCTTAGGGTATTATCCACCGACCTTTTGTCATCAGTGCGATGGTCATCCATCCTTTCAGCATCTAATCTGCATGCACAAAAGTGCTAAAGACAAAATCTTAAAATGCAAATTCCAACTTGTTACAAGTCCACACCCGTCTCGGTACGACTTAATCGACAGGTTATGAAACAGGCCGGTCATTCATCAACATCAAAAAACTCACTCTCTGACCATAGTCCAAGCTCCTATTACCACGCTTAAACATTATCTTCATTAAAATGGTACTGTAACAAAAATGACCACATAGGTACTACCTTTATCCCGGCGGGTACTGAGAGGTAAATAATGACAAAGCTAAATGAGTAAACAAAATTAAAAAGTATATGTCTGCGGACTATGGCCAAATTCCGCCAAAAGTAAGAGTAGTAATACCTGGGGCGGCACCCCCCGCGAAAGTGCCTCCCCGCTATTCGCGACTTTCTTAGGCACATCTGGCGCTGAACCGCGTTAAGTCTAAGTACGACCGCGGCCTGCACCAGTGACGTGCTTACTTTTCGATCCGTGGTACCACGAGAAGACAGCCCGAGTAAGTACTTTCGAATTACCGACTACTTCGATCGAATGTTATTACACTTGATATAAAATTAAAGTTTTTTTTTTCACTTATCACGATTTGCTCTGCTAGAAGGTGCCTGTAAATGGTACTACCAACGTCTTTTAATTTCCGACTTGCGTGGTTTTTCTTCATACATAAACTTAAATCAATAAAAAAAATTGTTTTTGACAAAACCAATCCTTAATTTTAAAGCAGCACCGAGTGGTCAAAGTGGTACCTACTTAATTAAAATTTGCAGTTAGTATTCTTAAGCTTTTCAAGTACCATCTATGTTTCATATAAAAGTAAATTTCGAACTCAGATTTGAATTATGTACAACCCAAATAACCCTACATCCCCTAATAACATTGGTACTACTGATAGATTTTAGTTTCCGATTTGCGTAGTTTTTTCAATAAACTTTAATCAATAAAAAAATTTCAACAAAAGCAATTTTTAATTTGTGGCAGTACGGAGTGGTCAAAGTGGTACCTTCCTAATTAAAATTTACAATTAGTAACCTTTTCAAGTGGTACCTACTTAATTCAGATTTGTAATTGATAGCCTTTCAAGCTTTTCTTTTATTATCTTCTCTATTTCCATTTAAGCTTTTCAAGCACCATCTCATTTTCATAAAAACGTGCTTTTCAAACTGAAATTTGAATTATCGAGAGCCCAAATAACCCTACAGCCTTCGTTAGAAGGTTCCTGTAATGGTACCATGGAGAGATTTTAAGTTCCGATTTCCGTACTTTTCTTTAATAAACTTAAATCAATAAAGAAAAATTCAACAAAACCAATTTTAATTTATGGCAGTACCCAGTGGTCAAAGTGGTACCTACTTAATTAAAATTAAAATTTGCAATTAGCAGCCTTAAGCTTATCGAGTACTATCTCATTTTGATAAGAAATTAGCAGCCCTAAGCTTTTCAAGTACCATCTCATTTTGAAAAGAAAGAAATTATTGTCGTACTGAGATTTGACTTGCCGACAGCCCAAATAACCCTACAGCCTCCGTTAGAAAGTTCCTGTATGGTACCACCAATGGACTTTGATTTTGGATTTGCGTAGTTTTTCTTTAATAAACTTAATTCAATAAAAGAATTTTTTAACAAAACCAATTTTTAAATTGTGGCCGTATCGAGTGGTCAAAGTGGTACATACTTAATTAAAATTTGCAGTTAGTACTTTTAAGCTTTTCAAGTAGCATCTTATTTTCATAAAAAAGTAAGTTTCGAACTCGGATTTGAATTAACCTTTTCAAGTGGTACTTAATTAATTAAAATTTGTAACTGGAGTCTTAAGCTTTTCAAGCACCGTCTCATTTTCATAAAAAAAGTGATTTTCCAACTCAAATTTGAATTATCGACAGCCCAAATAACCCTACAGCCTCCGTTAGAAGCTTTCTGTAATGGTACCACCGATGGATTTTAGTTTTCGATTTGCGTAGTTTTGTTTCAATAAATCTTACTCAATAAAAGAAAATTAACAAAACCAATTTTTTATTTGTAGCAGTACCGAGTAGTCAAAGTGGTACCTACTTAAATAAAATTTGCAATTAGTAGTCTTAAACTTTTCAAGTACTGTCTCATTATCATATATAAGTGATTTTCGAACTCAGATTTGCTTCCGTTAAAAGGTTTTTGCAATGGTACCTGCAATGGAAAAATTAATCTTTAATTTGTAGCAGTACCGAGTGATCAGAGTGGTACCTACTTAATCAAAATTTGCAATTAGCAGTCTTAAGCTTTTCAAGTACTGTCTCATTATCATATAAAAGTTATTTTCGTACTCAGATTTGCTTCCGTTAAAAGATTTTTGCAGTAGTACCTGCAATGGTAAAATCAATCTTTAATTTGTAGCAATAGGGAGTGATCAGAGTGGTACCTACTTAATTAAAATTTGCAATTAGTAGTCTTAAGCTTTTCAAGTACTGTCTCATTATCATCTATAAGTGATTTTCGAACTCAGATTTACTTCCGTTAAAAGGTTTTTGCAATGGTACCTGCAATGGTAAAATCAATCTTTAATTTGTAGCAGTACCGAGTGATCAGAGTGGTACCTACTTAATTAAAATTTGCAATTAGTAGTCTTAAGCTTTTCAAGTACTGTCTCATTATCATCTATAAGTGATTTTCGAACTCCGATTTGCTTCCGTTAAAAGATTTTTGCAGTAGTACCTGCAATGGTAAAATCAATCTTTAATTTGTAGTAATAGGGAGTGATCAGAGTGGTACCTACTTAATTAAAATTTGCAACTAGTAGTCGTGAGCTTTTCAAGTACTGCCTCATTATCATATAAAAGAGATTTTCGAACTCAGATTTGCTTCCGTTAAAAGGTTTTTGCAATGGTACTTGCAATGGCAAAATCAATCTATAATATGTAGCATTACCGAGTGATCAGAATGGTACCTACTTAATTAAAATTTACAATTAGAAGTCTTAAGCTTTTCAAGTACTGTCTCATTTTCGTATAAAAGTGATTTTAGAACTCAGATTTGCTTCCGTTAAAAGGTTTTTGCAATGGTACCTGTAATGGTAAAATCAATCTTTAATTTGTTGCAGTACCGAGTGATCAAAGTGGTACCTATTTCATTTAAATTTGCAATTAGTAGTCTTAAGCATTTCAAGTATTACCTCATTATCATATAAAAGAGATTTTCGAACTCAGATTTGCTTCCGTTAAAAGGTTTTTGCAATGCTACTTGCAATGGTAAAATCAATCTTTAATTTGTAGCAGTACCGAGTGATCAGAGTGGTACCTACTTAATTAAAATTTGCAATTAGTAGTCTTAAGCTTTTCAAGTACTGTCTCATTATCATATATAAGTGATTTTCGAACTCAGATTTACTTCCGTTAAAAGGTTTTTGCAATGGTACCTGCAATGGTAAAATCAATCTTTAATTTGTAGGAGTACCGAGTGATCAGAGTGGTACCTACTTAATTAAAATTTGTAATTAGTAGTCGTGAGCTTTTCAAGTACTGCCTCATTATCATATAAAAGGGATTTTCAAACTCAGATTTGCTTCCGTTAAAAGGTTTTTGCAATGGTACTTGCAATTGTAAACTCAATCTTTAATTTGTAGCAGTACCGAGTGATCAAAGTGATACCTACTTAATTAAAATTTGCAATTAGTAGTCGTGAGCTTTTCAAGTACTGCCTCATTATCATATAAAATAGATTTTCGAACTCAGATTTGCTTCCGTTAAAAGGTTTTTGCAATGCTACTTGCAATGGTAAAATCAATCTTTAATTTGTAGCAGTACCGAGTGATCAGAGTGGTACCTACTTAATTAAAATTTGCAATTAGTAGTCTTGAACTTTTCAAGTACTGCCTCATTATCATATAAAAGAGATTTTCGAACTCAGATTTGCTTCCGTTAAAAGGTTTTTGCAATGGTACTTGCAATGGCAAAATCAATCTATAATATGTAGCATTACCGAGTGATCAGAATGGTACCTACTTAATTAAAATTTACAATTAGTAGTCTTAAGCTTTTCAAGTACTGTCTCATTATCGTATAAAAGTGATTTTAGAACTCAGATTTGCTTCCGTTAAAAGGTTTTTGCAATGGTACCTGTAATGGTAAAATCAATCTTTAATTTGTTGCAGTACCGAGTGATCAAAGTGGTACCTACTTCATTTAAATTTGCAATTAGTAGTCTTAAGCATTTCAAGTATTACCTCATTATCATATAAAAGAGATTTTCGAACTCAGATTTGCTTCCGTTAAAAGGTTTTTGCAATGCTACTTACAATGGTAAAATCAATCTTTAATTTGTAGCAGTACCGAGTGATCAGAGTGGTACCTACTTAATTAAAATTTGCAATTAGTAGTCTTAAGCTTTTCAAGTACTGTCTCATTATCATATATAAGTGATTTTCGAACTCAGATTTACTTCCGTTAAAAGGTTTTTGCAATGGTACCTGCAATGCTAAAATCAATCTTTAATTTGTAGCAGTACCGAGTGATCAGAGTGGTACCTACTTAATTAAAATTTGTAATTAGTAGTCGTGAGCTTTTCAAGTACTGCCTCATTATCATATAAAAGAGATTTTCAAACTCAGATTTGCTTCCGTTAAAAGGTTTTTGCAATGGTACTTGCAATTGTAAACTCAATCTTTAATTTGTAGCAGTACCGAGTGATCAAAGTGATACCTACTTAATTAAAATTTGCAATTAGTAGTCGTGAGCTTTTCAAGTACTCCCTCATTATCATATAAAATAGATTTTCGAACTCAGATTTGCTTCCGTTAAAAGGTTTTTGCAATGCTACTTGCAATGGTAAAATCAATCTTTAATTTGTAGCAGTACCGAGTGATCAGAGTGGTACCTACTTGATTAAAATTTGCAATTAGTAGTCTTGAACTTTTCAAGTACTATCTCATTATCATATAAAAGAGATTTTCAAACTCAGATTTACTTCTGTTAAAAGGTTTTTGCAATGGTATATGCAAGGTAAAATTAATCTTTAATTTGTAGCAGTACCGAGTTGTCAGAGTGGTACCTACTTAATTAAAATTTGCAATTAGTAGTCTTAAGCTTTTCAATTACTGTCTCATTATCATATAAAGGTGATTTTCGTACTCAGATTTGTTTCCGTTAAAAGGTACCTGCAATGGTAAAATCAATCTTTAATTTGTAGCAGTACCGAGTAATCAGAGTGGTACCTACTTAATTAAAATTTGCAATTAGTAGTCTTGAGCTTTTCAAGTACTGTCTTATTATCATATAAAAGAGATTTTCGAACTCAGATTTGCTCCCGTTAAAAGGTTTTTTCAATGGTACTTGCAATGGTAAAATCAATCTTTAATTTTAGCAATACCGAGTGATCAGAGTGGTACCTACTTAATTAAAGTTTGCATTAAGCTTTTCAAGTACCATCTCATTTTCACATAAAAGTGATTTTTTGAATTCTACCCTACAACCCACTTTCATCTGTCTAAGCATTAAAAAACCTGGACCTACCTACTAAGTTTCATCTTAAGGTTTAAAACTCTTTGCTTTACACTCATTCGGCCCACAGCCAAAATTTTACCTACAGCCGAGATATTGTTAGTTAGAAACTACGTACCAAATGTTTCAATTGGTTTTTACCTAATTAAAATTGGTACTCGGTAACCTTAAGCCCAGCAAGGGAATGATATGAGACTTGAATTGAGTTTTATCTGATTTTTATATATAAGCGATTTTCGAATTCAGGTTTGACTTACCGACGCCCCAAATGACCCTACAGCCTACATTTTTAGTCTATACATGCATTAAAAAACAGGATATATACCTACTAATTATCAACTAAAAGTTTAGGAGCCCCACAGCCCACTTTCATCTCTCTATACAATAAAAAACATGACTTACCTACTAAGTATAACTCAAAGTTTCGGTTTTTATTTCTTTAAATTCATTTTACCTACAACCAAAATTGTATCTACAGCCAAGATATTTTTAGTTATAATCTAGATACAGATTGTTTAAATGATTTCTACTTAATTAAAATTGGAACTCAGTGACCTTAAGCCCATCAAGTGAATGAAATGGGACTTGCTTATTGTCCCATCATTTCCTTTCATTTTTAGAGCTCAGGTTTCACTTACGTGCACCCCAAATGACCCTACAGCCCACTTTTTGCCCATACATACATTAAAAAACTTGATTTAAACCTACTAATGATTAACTCAAAGTTTAGGACCCTTTTGCTTTACACCCATTTGGCCTACAGCCAAAATTTTAACTACATCCAAGATATTATTAAAAACTACGTACCGACTGTTTTAAATCGTTCTAATTGAAATTGGTAATCAGTAACCTTAAGCCCATCAAGAGATGGGACTTGAAAGAAATTCCATCACATTTTTATATAAAAGCGATTTTCGAACTCAGGTTTGACTTACGGACCCCCCAAATGACCCTACAGCCCACCTTTTTTTGTCTATAAATACATTAAGAAACATGATTTATATCTATTAAGAATCAACTTAAAAATTGAAACTTTTTAGCTTCAGACTCATTTGGCCTACAGCAAACATTTTACTGAAAAGTTACAAATTATGTAGTACAATACAGCTCAGGGTTTTGCCTACAGCCTAAACTTGCGAAAATCAACTTTGCCAATCGTTAATTAATGTGGAAATCCCGATTTTTACTGGAACTATAGGCAACATATTTCTGTAGCTTTGAGGAGCTACAGTCCAGCTACATATTAATTTTCAAGTTGTTGAAAAATGACACCCCAAATCGACATTTCGTTCTAGAAGATTCACGAAGCCCCTTAATTCTTTTTAATAAAATGTGAAGTTATCAGTTGTGTTGTTGCGCTACAGCCCATCAGCTACTCGTTTTTTTTTATACAAAACTCTTGCCTACAGACTGTAGGATTGTTAGTAGAACAGAAAACATTGTTTTTGAAAAAGTTGTTCTGAAGAAAGAATAAAGAATAAAAATTGTTCAATGAAATGAGAGATATTGTGCAACAAAAACCTTTTCTGTGAGCAATTTTGTAACCTAAATAATGCATAGGATATTTTTATGTGTTTCACACATAGTTATGGCTGTAGGTCCATATATTATAAGTCTGTACAGAGTTATGATGCGTCTTAAAATTAAAAGTGTAATTAAATTAAATCGGCCAGCTTTGCTTTTAGAAATAAAACTTAACAAAATAGGGCTGTAGAGCTGCTAATTTTAAATAAAGTAAAAACTGCTTTGTAAGGTCTATTACTTTGCAGAAAATCGTCAAAAACAATAAATCCCACGTTAAAACCGTGGCTGTAAGACTCTAAAGATTGTTTACATCTGAGAGCTGTAGGCGGCTTAAATTCGATCGCGATTGAGCTTCTCAGTCTTTCTTTACGTCTCTACAGCCTACATGCACTATTAATTTTCGACCTTTTTAATTTTTTGGGGCCACAGCCAACTTTTCCTTCGTCTAAATATCGATTTTTTTAACCAATTTTATTATTTATCTAAAATCGGTTTTTTGTTCGCTAATATTACATACAATTAAACCTCCTTTCTCAGAACATTCCAACTGCATTATTCATTAAAATTACTATCTCTATACGTAGGTATTTTACGACAAATCGTACTAAGGCGCGATTGCGTTTACCATTCGACATAAATATGTCCAAGAAACGCGTTGGCCGACTTTTAGACTCGAGATTTTCAATAAAATATGCACATACCGGCACGTGCCTTATATAACCGATCATTTCGTTTTATTTAGCAGCACTTTGATAAATTTTATCCGAAACTAATGTCTGATTTATATGCAAACTATTATTATCATTCACGGCCGGTTTCTCCTCTCTAAGTTTTCAAAAAAGATCTACATATTAAACAATTGGAAAAAGTGAAATTGGCGAGTGAAAACTGCGATGGCACACTCGACAGCTGCTGTTTATTTGGTGTCTTTTCAATTTCGAGTGTAAAATTTCAAGTTTAATGTACCCATATCTATGGCGATCTCGAGTTTAAATCGCTAAAATACTCCAGTTACGGTTATTTTCTGCTTTCTGCTTCCGAATGCTTTTTGTTCTCGTGTTAATTGCGCGTACGCCGTACACCGATCGATCTAGTAAACTTGGATAATTGTTATAGCCTCAGTCAATTTGCTAGTAAAAACCTCCTTAAGGAGGCATCGGATTTCCATGTAAATTCCGTTACGCAAAGCGTTCATTCGCATGAGGACTTTTACGGTACCACCAAGTGCTCATTAGGCCTAAAATACGTTAAAAATGAATTCAGTCTTAGTTGGAAAAAAATAGCTGAAAATAGTACCCACTTCAAGGGATATCATTCACAAATCACATATCACAAAATAGCGAAGTTAGGCAATGTCTTCGCTAAGAATACAGATATCAAAATACCGATTACATCATCGTCTTAGTTGAAAAAAATTAGCTGAAAATGAGTATGCACTTCAGGGGTCTATCGTGGAAAATAACAAAGTTAGGCAATATCTTCCGTACGGATAGAGCTAACAAAACTCCGACTAAATCGTCGTCTTAGTTGGAAAAAAGTAGCTGAAAATGAGTTCCCGCTTCAGGTCTCCGTCTTTAAAAATGACAAAGTTAGGCAATAACTTCGCTACGGATAGAGATATCAAAATTTCGGTTACACCATACACCATCGACATAGTTGGAAAGAATTAGGTGAAAATGAGTACCCACTTCCGTTGTAGAGTCTGTCTTGGAAAATAACAAAGTCAGACAGGATCTTCTTTAAGAATAGAGATATCAAAATTTCGATCACACCTTCGTCTTAGTTGAAAAAAATTAGCTGAAAATAATTACCCACTTCAGGGGTCCAACTTTGAAGATAACAAAGTTAGACAATATCTCCATTACGGTTAAAGATATTAAAATTCCGATTAGACCGTCGTCTTAGTCGGAAGAAATTAGCTGAAAATGAGTACCTACTTCAAGTATCCATCTTTGAAAATAACAAAGTTAACTAATATCTCCGTCACGGTTAGAGATATCAAAATTCTGATTGTACCGTCATCTTAGTTGGAAAAAATTAGGTGAAAATGAGTACCCACTTCAGGGGTCCATCTTTGAAAATAACACAGTTAGATAAGATCTTCTCTAAGAATAGAAATATCGAAATTTTGATTACACAATCGTTTTAGTTGGGGAAAATTAGCTGAAAATGAGTACCCAGTTCAGAGGTCTATCGTTGAAAATAACAAGGTTAACTAATATCTCCGTCGCGGTTACAGATATCAAAACTCTGATTGGACCGTCATCTTAGTTGGAAAAAATTAGTTGAAAATGAGTACCCACTTCAGGGATCCATCTTTGAAAATAACAAAGTTAGCCAATAGCTTCGCTACGGTTAGAGATATCAAAATTCCGATTACACCATCACCTTAGTTGAAAAAAATTAGGTGAAAATGAGTACCTACTTCAGGAGTCTACCTTTGAAAATAACAAAGTTAGATATGATCTTGTCTAAGAATAGAGATATCAAAATTTCGATTACACCATGGTCTTAATTGGAAAAAGTTTGCTAAAAATGAGTACCCACTTCAAGATTCGATCTTTGAAAATAACAAAGTTAGATAGTATCTTCTTTAAGAATAGAAATTTTGATCACACATTCGTTTTAGTTGGAAAAAACTAGCTGAAAATGAGTACCCACTTCAGAGGTCTATCGTTGAAAATAACAAAGTTTACTAATATCTCCCTAACGGTTAGAGATATCAAAAGTCTGATTGCACCGTCATCTTAGTTGGAAAAAATTTGCTGAAAATGAGTACCCACTTCAGAGATCCATCTTTGAAAATAACAAAGTTAAGCAATATCTTCGCTACGGATGGAGATATCAAAATTCCGATTACACCATCACCTTGGTTGAAAAAAATTAGGTGAAATTGAGTATCTACTTAGGAGTCTACCTTTGAAAATAACAAAGTTAGATAGGATCTTGCCTAAGAATAGAGGTATCAAAATTTCGATCACACCTTCGTCTTAGTTGAAAGAAATTAGCTGAAAATGAGTACCCACTTCAGATGTCTATCGTTGAAAATAACAAAATTAACTAATATCTCCGTCACGATTAGAAGTATCAAAATTCTCATTGCACCGTCATCTTAGTTGGAAAAAATTAGTTGAAAATGAGTACCCACTTCAAAGGGCTATCGTTGAAAATAACAAAGTTAACTAATATCTTCGTCACGGTTAGAGATATAAAAATTCTGATTGCACCGTCATCTTAGTTGGAAAAAATTAGCTGAAAATGAGTACCCTCTGGTACTCATTTACCATGGGGGGTCCATCTTTGAAAATAACAAAGTTAGATAGGATCTTCTCTAAGAATAGAGATGTCAAAATTTTGATTACACCATCGTCTTAGTTGGGAAAAAGTAGCTGAAAATGAGTACCCACATCAGAGGTCTATCGTTGAAAATAAGAAGGTTAACTAATATCTCCGTCACGGTTAGAGATATCAACATTCTGATTGCACCGTCATCTTAGTTGGAAAAAATTAGCTGAAAATGAGTACCCACTTCAGGGATCCATCTTTGAAAATAACAAAGTTAGACAATATCTTCCGTACGGAAAGAGCTATCAAAATTAAACCCAGAAAATCAGTACCCTGAAATTTTGTTAAAAATGGGTTTACATAAAAAAATATTTGAAATAGTTCAAAAAGAAATTAATAGTTTTACTATTTTTAGCAATTTTCCATTATTTTTTCTTTGCTATTGCCACTTTTTCTCTGAGAGTAGTCCCACGATAAGGCCCTGTTTTTTAAAAGTCTAGAAATGTTGGGTAAATCATAACTAAAATATGAAACTTTTTTGGATTACCAAAATATTTTTCAAATTTGAGTTAATGCTTGAATAGCCACTTCCCACAAAAATTGTACAAAATAGTTCAAATCTCCATATTTCGGGAAAAACTGAGTAGCTACATTAACTTGTGTTACCTAATTAGGAAGCTGAGTTCTTCGCTGGTATTATCTTTTAGTCGTTTTTCCTGAATTTGATTTAAATTAGAAGAATAATGGAGAATATTGAAGTGTAGAAATAGATTTAGAATTGAGTAAGAATGTCTTCTGAAATGTCCGTTATTCATTAATTTTACTTCTAATCGAAGCGTAATGGAAAAAAACTGGAAAGGTAGAATCATCGATATCGAAAATTAAGCAAATCGTCTAGAAAATAAATTAAAATATAACATTTTCCATTAACAATTCTTTATTAATTACATTAACTTATATGGGTGTATCAGGGGTATATTCAGGGGTCCATCTTTGAAAATAAAGATGTTGGGATATATATTCGCTAAGGATAGAGGTGTCAAAATTCCTGTTACCCTATTGCCTTAGTTGGAAGATTAAAAAAATAGGTGAAAATGAGTACCCACTTCAGGAGTCTATCTTTGAAAATAAAGTTATATAGGATCTTATCTAAGAGTAGAGATATCAAAATTCGGATAACACCATCGTCTTAGTTGGAAAAATTTAGATGAAAATGAGTACCCACTTCATGGGTCCATCTTTGAAAATAACATAGTTAACCAATATCCCCGGTATGGTTAGAGGTATCAACATTCCGAATGCACTATCGTCTTAGATGAAAAAAGCTGAAAAGTATACACTTCAGGTGTGCCGTGCACCGTCGCCTTGGAAAAAATTAGCTGAAAGTGAGTACCAACTTTATGGGTCTATCTTTAAAGATAACAATGTTAGCCACTATCCCGGCTACGGTTAGAGATATCAAAATTCCGAAGTTAGCTGAAAATGAGTATACACTTCAGGTGTGTATCTCTTAAAATAACGAAGTTAAGCAATATTTCCGTTATGGTTGAAGATATCAAAATTTTGATTGCACTGTCGCCTTAGTTGGAAAAAACTAGCTGAAAATGAGTACCAACTTCATTGGTCTATCTTTAAAGATAACAAAGTTAGTCAATATCTCCGCTACGGTTAGAGATATCAAAATCCCGATTACACCATCGTCTTAGTTGGAACAAATTAGATGAAAATGCGTACACACTTCATGGGTTCATCTTTAAAAAATAACATAGTTAAACAATAGTCCGAATGCACTAACGTCTTAGTTGAGAAAAGTTAGCTGAAATTGAGTGTACACGTCAGTTGGGTATCTCTTAAAATAAAGAAGTTAGACAATATCTTCGTTATGGTTAGAGATATGAAAAATTTGATTGTACCGCCGCCTTAGTTGGTAAAAATTAGATGAAAATCAGTACCAACTTCACAGGCTTTAAAGATAACAAATTTAATAATAATAACAAAATCAACTTTAAAGATAACAAAGTTAGCCACTATCTTGGCTACGGTTAGAGATATCAAACTTTCGATTAGACCATCGTCTTAGTTGGAAAAAATTAGATGAAAATGAGTACCCATTTCATGGGTCTATCTTTGATGTTAATATAGTTAACCAATATCTCCGTTATGGTTAGAGAGAGGTATCAAAATTCCTAATGCACTATAGTCTTAGATTAAAAAAAGTTAGCTGAAAATTAGTAAACACTTCAGGTATGTATTTCTTAAAATAACAAAATTAGGCAATATCTCCGTTATGGTTCTTCTTCTTCTTCAAGTGCCATGCAGATTCCTGCGTAGGCGTTCATCCTTTCACTCATCATATGATTCTATTAATTGCAGCATTTTGCAGTGTCTGGAAGTCCTGTATTCCTGTCCACTGTCGTATGTTTCGCAGCCAGGACAGTTTTCTCCTACCCACTCCTCTTTTTCCTCCCTCTATTTTACCTTGGAGTATAAGGCGCTGGAAATGATAGCGTTCTCCGCGCAGTACATGTCCAAGGTAGCCAGTTTTTCTTCTTTTGATGTTTTCGAAAAGTTCACGGTCTATCAAACCAGCTCTTCTCAGAATGTCCTCATTCGTTACATGTTCAACCCACGACACCCTCAGCATCCGTCGCAGGGTCCACATCTCGAAGGCCTCGATCCTATTTATAATTGTTGTCTTCAACGTCCATGCCTCGACTCCGTACAAGAGAACGGACCAGACGTAGCATTTTACCATTCTATATCTGAGATTGAGATTCAGGTTTTTGTCTGTCAGAAATTTTTTCAGTTTTATAAACGTTGTTCGAGCTTGCTCAATTCTGCATTTTATTTCTTGATCTGGTTCCCATTTTTGGTTGATCATGCACCCCAAGTATTTAAATTGAGTGACTTGTTCAATGTTCTCTCCCCCTACGGACATTATGACATTTGGGGTGTCGTTTCTACTAATGGCCATGCATTTGGTTTTACGGATGTTGATTTTCAGACCTAATCTCTGGCTTTCTTCATTGATCTTATCTAGTAGAACTTGCAGGTCATTTGCACTATCCGCCAGTATCACGGTATCATCCGCGTATCGAATATTATTGATGGGAATTCCATTCACTTTAATGCCCATGGGACTGTCGGAGATTGACTCGATGAAAGCTCTTTCCACATACAAGTTAAACAACATCGGAGACAAGATACACCCCTGGCGGACGCCCTTTTTTACTTCGAAATCCTCAGTTGTTCCTGCATTTTGAATTCGGATTTCTGCTCTTTGGTTCCAGTATAAATTACCTATAAGTCTGATATCCTTTCCATCCAGTCCCAGGTCTCTAAGATATGATATGAGGAGGTCGTGCTTTACATTATCGAATGCCTTCTCGTAGTCGATAAAGCACAGAAAAACGTCTTTTCTCTGATCTTGGCAGTTCTGCACTAATGTCTGGAGACTGAATATGGCTTCTCTTGTTCCAAAACCACTCTTAGATCCAAATTGACTGGCACCACTCACTTCCTCGCATCACCTGTATAGTCTCGTGTGCAGAACTCGAAGGAAAAGCTTGAGGAAATGACTCATTAGACTAATGAGGCGGTAGTCTTTACATGCTGTTGCGTTGTTTGTTTTAGGAAGTGCGACCAACGTAGAACGGAGCCAGTCCTCAGGAATTTGTCCAGTGTCGTAAATATTGTTAAAGAGTCGGACAATGATATCAAGGTTTTGTTCGCTAATCAAATGAAAAGTTTCTGAGTACATATCATCAGGGCCCGGAGCTTTGTTGTTTTTCATTAGAGTTATGGCATGTTTGATTTCACTCTTTAGTATACTTGGTCCTGATAGCGTTGTTATTTCGTTTTCGGGGTTTCCTGGTCTGTCATCCTGAAAAAGTCTGGTAGTGTATTCCCTCCATGTTAGTAGTAGTTTCTCGGTGTCCAATATTATTTTATTGTTTTCATCCCTAATGAAACCCACACTCTTGTTGTTATATATTCCAGCGATTTCTTTGACTTTTTTATGGAGATGGAAATTGTCTCCCAGTTTGCTCAGATTTTCTGCCTCCAGACATCCTTCAGTCAACCAACTTTCCTTTGCTGTTCTTATTTCATTTCGAATTCTTCTTTGAAGACTTTTATATTCTGAGTAGTCTCCGTTGACTTTACATTGCCTTCGCTTTTCCATTAAATCCAGAATGTCGTCAGTCATCCATTCGTTCCTCGTTGCCCTTCTGGTGTTTGTAAGGAAGGTTTCATTTGTTTCCTTAAAAACTTCTTTGAGTTTGAGCCAGTGTTCGTTCGTATCTTCTATATTGCGAGTATTTTCCAGTTCTTTGTTAAGATGTTCTTCGTATGATGATCTTCTTTCCTCGTCCTTAAGTAGTTTTGGTTCCAATATCTTTCTAGTGGTCTTTTCTTTGGGTCTGGACAGGCGCAACACTATGTCGGCACGCAGCGGATTGTGGTCAGATTCAATATCGGCACCTGGCATTGTGGTTACTTTAGTGATGAGATTTCTAAATCTTTGATTAATGATAATGTAGTCTATTTGGTTTCGGACAATGTGATGGTCATTGTCTTGCGGAGATCTCCAGGTGTACAAGCGTCTTGGTGGTAGCGTGAACCATGTATTTGCAATCACAAGGTTATTTTCTTCGCAGTACTGAATTAGTCTTTCCCCTCTTTCATTTCTTTCACCCAAGCCGTAATCACCCACCACTGATCTCATTTTACCCTTACCAACTTTAGCATTGAAATCTCCTAGAATTATATTGATCGCGTTCGTTTTTGTAAGCTTTAGGGCACTGTCAAGTTGTCTGTAGAAATCCTCAATCTCTTCCTCTGATTTGTCCGCCGTTGGGGCATAAACCTGTACGATATTGATGTTCATAGGTCTACCGGACAATTGAATTAGGAGTGCTCTTTCTGAAATTGGGATGACGGAAATTGGGATGAACGCTTTCATTTCCGTTATGGTTAGAGATATCAAAATTCTGATTGCCCCGTCGCCTTAGTTGGAAAAAATTAGCTGAAAGTGAGTACCAACTTTACAGGCTATCTTTAAAGATAACAATGTTAGCCACTATCCCGACTGCGGTTAGAGATATCAAAATTTCGATTAGACCATGGTTTTAGTTGGAAAAAATTAGAAGAAAGTAAATACCCACTTTATGGGTCCATCTTTGAAAATAACATAGTTAACTAATATCTCCGTTATGGTTAGAGGTATCAAAATTCCGAATGCACTATCGTCTCAGTTGAAAATAATTAGCTGAAAATGAGTACACACGTTGTGTATCTCTTAAAATAAAGAAGTTAGGCAATTTCTCCTTTATGATTGGAGATATCAAAATTCTGATTGCACCGTCGCTTTAGTTGGAAAAATTAGATGGAATTGAGTACCCACTTTAGGGATCTATCTTTAATTATAACAGAGTTAGTCAATATCTTTGCTACAGATTGAGATATCAAAGTTACTATTACACCATCGTGTTAGTTCGAAGTGAAAGTGAGGTGCTACTTCGTTTGGCTGAATAAAAAAAAAAGCGACTTACCAGGATGTTCCAATCGCTAAGGTTGTAGTCTGTACCCTCTAGCCAAACTGTTTAATGTCTTTTTTATAGCACACATGTATAGTATCAAAGCAGCGTGGACTAATATAGAAGTACTCTCGTTAGCAGAATAACCACTATAGGTACCATAAAGTTAATGGTAGGATTCGGTAACTTTTGCTGACAGCGGTGTAGGCGACGTATAGCCCTAAAGAAAGCTACAAACGAAATTGTAAAATTTACAACCGAAGATATCTTCAGTATTTTTAGAACACAAAAGATGAGTGGCATGGTGGATCAAATAGGGCTTCATAAATGTTGTGTGTTGAGAATGAATAATTGAACAAATGAGAAAATGTTCGTGCTTTTCAAATAAGTAATTGCACCTTTAGAACGATACATTTCTTACATTGCTGTACGCAAAGTTACAGAATCCTACCATAAATTCCCGAAGACTTTTGGGGTGGTTATAGGCCATAAATACCTAAATCTTTGAATTTAGCTGTGGTGACAACTAGACATGTGCAGTTTTAACGGTGTAATGAGAAATACAGATGTACATTCGATCTTATAAGCAGGAGTAGATTATGGTACCACAGAGTTCACGTATAGGAACAGTTTAAAACATTACTTATAAGAAATGAAATGAATACCTTTATGGTACCATCAAGTACCCATTTGCATGCAGACATGATAAAATTGAGTCTACTGTCGCCTATCTTGGAAACAATTAGCAAAGACTGTAAACTCATAAATGAATTATGCTGAAACTTATACGTATACTTAAGAGAGAGGTGCTGTGTTTCTAATTACACACAATAGATACCCCTAGAGGTACCCGAGCACTTTGAACTGAAAAATCACTAGGGTGTAAGGTACACATCCGTTTGAGGTAAGGTAAATTGAGTCTAGAACTAAAAATGAGCGGAAAATGAAGAAGGCTGTAGAGGGAATGAATCCTCTAAAGACTTTATCTCTCAACTTCAACTGAGTTGCGAATAATGTATAACTTTGCATTTATAACTGTTAGTGGTAATATAGAGGTACCACTCATAAGCAGGATAAACATTATGGAACCACCAAGTAAGTACCAGTTTGCTGTACACTTTGCAGTAAAGCTGTAGCGCGGCAAAATCAGACTGTACGGTAACTTGACGATGCGAAGATTTTAACTTTTAGGGCTAGAGGTGCATATCGAGTGGTATATCGTTACTATAAACAAAGCAAAACGGAATTATTTTTTCAATTGTTTTTATTATAATTAATTATTATTATAACCTGTAGCCCTAAAATTATAATTTTATATAATTTTAAGACTACAGCTGCATATCGGGTGTTATAACGTATAAAATTATAGTAGTACAATACAAATATTGTAAAAATGCGTGTAGGCTGTAGGGCTGAAACTAAAGCTGTGATTGGTTCGAATTATAATTTGCATTTTTAGAAAACCCGTTTCTTGAAATAAAGCTAGTTTTTATTAGAGATTTTAAAAGATACAGCTCGGTGCTTTACCTAGAGTTCGTTACTATAAACAAAGCAAAACGGAATCATTTTTTTTTACTTGTTTTTACTATATTTAATTATTATTACAATCTGTAGCCTTAAAGTTATAATTTTATATAATTTTCAGACTACAGGTGCATATCGGGTGTTAAAACGTATAAAATTATAGTAGCACGATGCAAATATTATAAAATTGCGTGTAGGCTGTAGGGCTTAAACTAAAGCTGTGATTGGTTAGAATTATAATTTTCATTTTTAGAAAACCGTCCCTTGAAATGAAGCTCGCTTTTATCAGAGAGTTTTAAACGATACCCTTCGGTGCTTTACCTAGAGTTCGTTACTATAAACAAAGCAATACGGATTTTTTTATTATAATTAATCATTATTACAACCTGTAGCCTTAAAATTATAATTTTATACAATTTTAAGACTACAGGTGCATATCGGGTGTTACAACGAATAAAACTATAGTAGCACAATTCAAATATTATAAAAATGCGTGTAGGCTGTAGGGCCTAAACTAAAGCTGTGATTGGTTCGAATTATAATTTGCATTTTTAGAAAACCGTTTCTTGAAATAAGGACGCTTTTATTAGAGCATTTTAATGGATACAGTTTGGTGCTTTACATAGGGTTCGTTACTATGAACAAAGCAAAACAGAATTATTTCTTTTTACTTGTTTTTATTATAATTAATTATTATTATAACCTGTAGCCTTAAAATTATAATTTCATATAATTCTAAGACTACAGGTGAATATCGGGTGTTACAAAGTATAAAATTATAGCAACACGATATAAATATTACAAAAATGCGTGTAGGCTGTAGGGCTTGGACAAAAGCTGTGATTGCTTCGACTCAAAATTTGCATTTTTAGAAAACCGTTGCTTGAAAAAAGCTCGTTTCTATTAGAGAATTTTATAGGATACAGATCGGTGCTTTACTTAGAGTTCGTTACTATAAACAAAGCAAAACGGAATTATTTTGTTTTTTACTTGTTTTTATTATAATTAATTATTATTATAACCTGTAGCCTTAAAGTTATAATTTTATGTAATTTTCAGACTACAGGTGCATATCGGGTGTTACAACGTATAAAATTATAGCAGCACGATGCAAATATTATAAAATTGCGTGTAGGCTGTAGGGCTTAAACTAAAGCTGTGATTGGTTAGAATTATAATTTTCATTTTTAGAAAACCGTCCCTTGAAATGAAGCTCGCTTTTATCAGAGAGTTTTAAACGATACCTTTCGGGGCTTTACCTACAGTTCGTTACTATAAACAAAGCAAAACCTATTTTTTATTATAATTAATCATTATTACAACCTGTAGCTTTAAAATTATAATTTTATACAATTTTAAGACTACAGGTGCATATCGGGTGTTACAACGAATAAAATTATAGTAGCACGACTCAAATATTATAAAAATGCGTGTAGACTGTAGGGCCTAAACTAAAGCTGTGATTGGTTCGAATTATAATTTGCATTTTTAGAAAACTGTTTCTTGAAATAAGTAC
Organism: Taphrorychus bicolor; assembly: GCA_951812265.1. NCBI lineage: Eukaryota > Metazoa > Arthropoda > Insecta > Coleoptera > Curculionidae > Taphrorychus > Taphrorychus bicolor. The sequence goes on along the minus strand of OX638299.1, from coordinate 37,847,454 downwards.
GCTTTTATTAGAGCATTTTGTTGGATACAGTTTGGTGCTTTACATAGGGTTCGTTACTATGAACAAAGCAAAACGGAACTATTTCTTTTTACTTGTTTTTATTATAATTAATTATTATTATAACCTGTAGCATTAAAATTATAATTATATATAATTCTAAGACTACAGGTGCATATCGGGTGTTACAAAGTATAAAATTATAGCAACACGATATAAATATTACAAAAATGCGTGCAGGCTGTAGGGCTTGGACAAAAGCTGTGATTGCTTCGATTCAAAATATGCATTTTTAGAAAACCGTTGCTTGAAAAAAGCTCGTTTCTCTTAGAGAATTTTATAGGATACAGTTCGGTGCTTTACTTAGAGTTCGTTACTATAAACAAAGCAAAACGGAATTATTTTGTTTTTTACTTGTTTTGATTATAATTAATTATTATTATAACCTGTAGCCTTAAAGTTATAATTTTATATAATTTTCAGACTACAGGTGCATATCGGGTGTTACAACGTATAAAATTATAGCAGCACGATGCAAATATTTTAAAAATGCGTGTAGGCTGTAGGGCTTAAACTAAGGCTGTGATTGGTTAGAATTATAATTTTGATTTTTAGAAAACCGTTCCTTGAAATGAAGCTCGCTTTTATCAGAGAGTTTTAAACGATACCCTTCGGGGCTTTACCTACAGTTCGTTACTATAAACAAAGCAAAACCAATTTTTTATTATAATTAATCATTATTACAACCTGTAGCCTTAAAATTATAATTTTATACAATTTTAAGACTACAGGTGCATATCGGGTGTTACAACGAATAAAATTATAGTAGCACGATGCAAATATTATAAAAATACGTGTAGGTTGTAGGGCTTAAACTAAAGCTGTGATTGGATCGAATTATAATTTGCATTTTTAGAAAACTGTTTCTTGAAATAAGTACGCTTTTATTAGAGCATTTTATTGGATACAGTTTGGCGTTTTACATAGGGTTCGTTACTATGAACAAAGCAAAACGGAACTATTTCTTTTTACTTGTTTTTATTATAATTAATTATTATTATAACCTGTAGCCTTAAAATTATAGTTTTATATAATTCAAAGACTACAGGTGCATATCGGGTGTTGCAAAGTATAAAATTATAGCAACACGATATAAATATTATAGAAATGCGTGTAGGCTGTAGGGCTTGAACAAAAGCTGTGATTGCTTCGAATCCAAATTTGCATTTTTAGAAAACCGTTGCTTGAAAAAAGCTCGTTTCTATTAGAGAATTTTATAGGATACAGTTCGGTGCTTTACTTAGAGTTCGTTACTATAAACAAAACAAAACGGAACTATTTTGTTTTTTACTTGTTTTTATTATAATGAATTATTATTATAACCTGTAGCCTTAAAATTATAATTTAATATAATTTTAAGACTACAGGTGCATATCGGGTGTTACAACGTATAAAATGATAGTAGCACGACCCAAATATTATAAAAATTCATGTAAGCTGTAGGGCTTAATCTAAAGCTGTGATTGGTTCGAATTATAATATGCATTTTTAGAAAACCGTTCCTTGAAATAAAGCTCGCTTTTATTAGAGAATTTTAAAGGATACAGTTCGGTGCTTTATCTAGAGTTTGTTACCATAAAAAAAGCAAAACCGAATTATTTTTTTTAACTTGTTTATATTATAATTAATCATTATTATAACCTGTAGCCTTAAAATTATAAGTTTACATATTTTTAAGACTACAGATGCATATCGAGTGTTCCGACGTATAAAATTATAGTAACACGATTCAAATATTATAAAAATGCATGTAGGCTGTAGAGCTTAAACTAAAGCTGTGATTAGTTCGAATTATAAATTGCATTTTTAGAAAATCGTTGCTTGAAATAAAGCTCGTTTCTATTAGAGAATTTTAACGGAAACAGTTCGGTGGTTTACCTAGGGTTCGTTACTATGAACAAAGCAAAACAGATTTTTTTTTTATTTGTTTATATTATAATTAATCATTATTATAACCTATAGCCTTAAAATTATATGTTTACAAATTTTTAAGACTACAGATGCATATCGAGTGTTCCGACGTATAAAATTATAGTAACACGATTCAAATATTATAAAAATGCGTGTAGGCTGTAGGGCCTAAACTAACGCTGTGATTGGTTCGAATTATAATTTGCATTTTTAGAAAACCCTTGCTTGAAATAAAGCTTGTTTCTATTAGATAATATATATAATAAACAAAGCAAAACAGAATTATTTTTTTTAACTTGTTTATATTATAATTAATTATTATTATAACCTGTAGCCTTAAAATTATAATTTTATACAATTTTAAGACTACAGGTGCATATCGGGTGTTACAACGAATAAAATTATAGTAGCACGATTCAAATATTATAAAAATGCGTGTAGGCTGTAGGGCCTAAACTAAAGCTGTGATTGGTTCGAATTATAATTTGCATTTTTAGAAAACCGTTTCTTGAAATAAGTACGCTTCGCGCGTTCGAATTATAATTTGCTTTTATTAGAGCATTTTAATGGATACAGTTTGGTGGTTTACCTAGGGTTCTTTACTATGAACAAAGCAAAACAGATTTTTTTTTAATTTGTTTATATTATAATTAATCATTATTATAACCTATAGCCTTAAAATTATATGTTTACAAATTTTTAAGACTACAGATGCATATCGAGTGTTCCGACGTATAAAATTATAGTAACACGATTCAAATATTATAAAAATGCGTGTAGGCTGTAGGGCCTAAACTAGCGCTGTGATTAGTTCGAATTATAATTTGCATTTTTAGAAAACCCTTGCTTGAAATAAAGCTTGTTTCTATTATAAAATTTTAAAGGATACAGTTCGGTTCGTTACTATAAGCAGAGCAAAACAGAATTATTTTTTTTAACTTGTTTATATTATAATTATTTATTATTATAACCTGTAGCCTTAAAATTATAATTTAATATAATTTTAAGACTACAGGTGCATATCGGGTGTTACAACGTATAAAATTATAGTAGCACGATACAAATATTATAAAAATGCGTGTAGGCTGTAGGGCTTAAACTAAAGCTTTGATTGGTTCGAATTATAATTTGTATTTTTAGAAAACCGTTTAGTGAAATAAAGCTCGCTTTTATCAGAGAGTTTTAAACGATACCGTTCAGTGCTTTACCTAGAGTTCGTTACTATAAACAAAGCAAAACGGATTTTTTTTATTATAACCTGTAGCCTTAAAATTATAGTTTTATATAATTTTAGACTACAGGTGGATATCGGGTGTTACAACGTATAAAATTATGGTGTGTAAAAATGCGTGTAGCTGTAAGGTTTAAACTAAAGCTGGGGTTAGTTCGAGTTATAATTTGCATTTTTAGAAAACCGTTGCTTGAAATAAAGCTCGCTTTTATTAGAGAATTTTAAAGGATACAGTTCGGTGCTTTACTTAGAGTTCGTTACTATAAACAAAGCAAAACGGATTTTTTTTACTTGTTTTTATTATAATTAATTATAATTATAACCTGTAGCCTTAAAATTACAATTTTATATAACTTTAAGACAACAGGTGCATATCGGGTGCTACAACGTATAAAATTATAGCAACAAGATACAAATATTACAAAAGTGCGTGTAGGCTGTAGGGCTTAAACTAAAGCTGTGATTGGTTCGAATTATGATTTGCATTTTCAGAAAACCCTTGCTTGAAATAAAGCTCGCTTTTATTAGAGAACTTTAAAAGGTTCGTTACTTACTATAAACAAAGCAAAACGGAGTTATTTTTTTACATGTTTTTATCATAATTAATTATTTTTAGAACTTGAAGAATTAAAATTATAATTTTATATAATTTTAAGACTACAGGTGCATATTGGGTGTTACAACGAATAAAATTATAGTAGCACGATACAAATATTATAAAAATACGTGTAGGCTGTAGGGCTTAAAGTAACCCTGTGATTGGTTCGAATTATAATTTGAATTTTTAGAAAACCGTTGCTTGAAATAAAGCTCGCTTTTATTAGAGAATTTCAAAAATACAGTTCGGTGCTTTACCTAGAGTTCGTTACTATAAACAAAGCAAAACATTTTTTTTTACTTGTTTTTATTATAATTAATTATTATTATAACCTTTAGCCTTAAAATTATAATTTTATATAAATTTAAGACTACAGGTGCATATTAGGTGTTACAACCTACCAAATTATAGTAACACGATACAAATATTATAAAAATTCGTGTAGGCTGTAGGGCTTAAACCGACGCTGTGATTGGTTAGAATTATAATTTGAATTTTTAGAAAACCGTTGCTTGAAATAAAGCTTGCTTTTAATAGATAATTTTAAAGAATACATATCATATAAACAAAGCAATACGGAATAATTTTTTGTTACTTGTTTTATTTAAGTTTAAATGCATTTATCTTTATTTCTGGAAGCTTTGCTTACAAATCTTATAAAACTACTCATCATTAACCCACAGCCTTTCTCTTTAATTACCTCAAAGTATTTTTATACTTTTACAATTTATTTAATTCCCCGATCATCCAGCTCTATGCAAAATAAAAATTAACAATAAATTAAGTATATTTGACATCTCTACAGTTTCAAAAAATGGCTCGCATATATTTTCTAATACCTATAGCCAGTAGACTCAATAGCTGGTTTGCATAATATCTGAGTTTAGTCTCACATTATTAACTATAAACATGATTGTTGATAACTTTTAGTGATTAAACAATGCACGACCTGAGTGATTTGCAATTTGGCGGAGGCATTAATGACGTCATTTTTGACCAGATCTCAACACACTAACCAGTTATTGTTTATCATAACGGCCATCAGGTACAATCTAATTATAATATCTCATTGATTTTTAAAAAAATGAGGCCGTCAGTTGTTTCCACAGCCTACTCACCGAAAAAGAAACAACTGGCAGGCAAGTTTCTATATTATGTATAACTAATTCACTTATTTTTGACATCTCGCTAGTTTTGAAACCTTCATTGTTTTATACACCTGTCTCCTTTCATTACATGCTGAGAAGATAGGATAAAAACGTCAAAGGCAGATTTCCAACGCCTACTTGATGTCAATAATAAGTGAATGGTTTATACAGGCCTACCGTGACTTTGCACGTAGGAAAAATGCCGGCGGGCAGGTATTTATTGCTTCATTTCCCGCTGTTTGAATTGCCCGTTTCCCACAGCCCTTAGGCCATTTCCACACGGTGATTTTGTTGTTATTAGTTTGATCGTTGCTCAACAGTTTTAATAGACGTCCAAACGTCCACTTATGCATTTTTGCCCGATTCTACAGGCGGATCAAGTTCCTTTCACTGCAGATAGGTCGCATTATATTCGAGCGGAAAAAAATGAACAAGAACGAAAGCGGCAACGTACTTCAACCTAATCATATCCACGTTCCACGTTGTTGCGAAATCTTAAAAGAAACTGCCAAGTTTGCGGAATTATTAGTAGCTATTGTTAAATGGTCAACTTCAAACAGAGCAGAAAAAATGGCGGTTTTGCAGTGTCTACAGCCGCCGTGGCCGTGGCTGGTTCAGTTGTTTTTTCGGCCGCGTCCAATAGCTGAAATTTGCTTAAGCCAAACTTGCTGCTTCCCGATGCCTCTTTTCGCTGACCAGAAGAAGAAAAAGAAGAAAAACTGACCGGCCGCGTTAATTAGTAGGTTAGTGGACGAATCAGGAAGAAATTGCGTTGCGTAACCGGAGAGCAATACTCTCGTTCCATAATGGTGATCATTAGCGGAGCGCATAAATTGCGCCGGTTACATGCGAAAGAACTGGACTATTACGATCTCAAAATGCGTGCGATTACCTGCTATTTGGGTCACCGTGCACCAGCCGCTTAAAAATTTTACCAAAATCTATGTTTAAATGATACAGCTGAATCAGGTAGTGTACTTCTAATACACTGAGCTCTAAATACTTAATTGCAACTCAGAATAGAATGATTAAATAAACTTTTTTCTGAAAGGCGGCACTTTTATTACATGTCTCTACCCATTAGAGTCTTCAAGAAGAGCGGTGTTTTTATTAAACATTTTGTCAGACATTCGTATTTTCAGTTCATTGTAGGGACTTGCGTAGCGAAAAGTTTACAGACCATTTTTGCAATATCAGGAAACATTATTTAAATGAGCGTCACTTTTATTACACGTCAACTCTTCTTTTTATTTGTGATATTTCTTCTACTTAAGAAAATAGAAGCTCATGACCAATTTTTACAACAAATACAAATCATGCTTATAATTATTTTTCCAAAAGGGCGGAACTTTTATGAAGCTCCTACTCAAGTGCTTGTAATATCCACTTATGTTATTCTCGAAGAAAAAGGTTTACAGACAGACCATTTCTGCAATATTAGATTTTTTTTTAAAAGAGCGTCATTTTTTTGTTACACGTCAACTCTTCTTTTTATTTGTGATATTTCTTCTATTTAGGAAAATAGAAGCTCATAACTAAATTTTACAACAAATACCAATCATGTTTATAATTATTTTTCCAAAAGGGCGGGACTTTTATAAACCTCATAGTCAAGTGCTTGTAATGTTAATTTATGTTATTCTCGAAGAAAAAGGTTTACAGACCATTTCTGCAATATCAGAAAACATTTTTTAAAGCGCGTCACTTTTATTACACGTCAACTCTTCTTTTTATTAGTGATATTTGTTCTACTTAGGAAAAGAAGCTCACAACCAATTTTTACAACAAATACAAATCATGTTTATAATTATTTTTCCAAAAAGGCGGAACTTTTATAAAGCTCCTAGCCAAGTGCTTGTAATGGCAATTTATGTTATTCTCGAAGAAAAAGGTTTACAGACCATTTCTGCAATATCAGGAAACATTTTTTAAAAGAGCGTCACTTTTATTACACGTCAACTCTTCTTTTTATTCGTGATATTTGTTCTACTTAGGAAAACAGAAGCTCATAACTAATTTTTGCAACCAATACAAATCATGTTTATAATTATAATTTTTCCAAAAGGGCGGAACTTTTATAAAGCTCCTGGTCAAGTGCTTGTAATGTCAATTTATGTTATTCTCGAAGAAAAAGGTTTACAGACCATTTCTGCAATATCAGGAAACATTTTTTAAAAGAGCGTCACTTTTATTACCCGTTAACTCTCCTTTTTATTTGTGATATTTGTTCTACTTAGGAAAATGGAAGCTCATAAACAATTTTTACAATAAATACAAACCATGTTTACAATTATTTTTCCAAAAGGGCGGAACTTTTATATACCTCATAGTCAAGTGCTTGTAATGTTAATTTATGTTATTCTCGAAGAAAAAGGTTTACAGACCATTTCTGCAATATCAGGAAACATTTTTTAAAAGAGCGTCACTTTTATTACAAGTCAACTCTTCTTTTTATTTGTGATATCTGTTCTACTTAGGAAAATAGGAGCTCATGACCAATTTTTACAACAAATACATATCATGTTTATAATTATTTTTCCAAAAGGTCGGAACTTTTAAAAAGCTCCTAGTCAAGTGCTTGTAATGTCAGTTTATGTTATTCTCGAAGAAAAAGGTTTACAGACCATTTCTGCAAAATCAGGAAACATTTTTTAAAAGAGCGTCACTTTTATTACCCGTTAACTCTCCTTTTTATTTGTGATATTTGTTCTACTTAGGAAAGTGGAAGCTCATAACCAATTTTTTCAATAAATACAAACCATGTTTATAATTATTTTTCCAAAAGGGCGGAACTTTTATAAACCACATAGTCAAGTGCTTGTAATGTCAGTTTATGTTATTCTCGAAGAAAAAGGTTTACAGACAATTTCTGCAAAATCAGGAAACATTTTTTAAAAGAGCGTCACTTTTATTACACGTCAACTCTTCTTTTTATTTGTGATATTTGTTTTACTTAAGAAATTAGAAGCTCACAACCATTTTTTACAACAAATACAAATCATGTTTATAATTATTTTTCCAAAAGGGCGGAACTTTTATAAAGCTCCTAGTCAAATGCTTGTAATGTCAATGTATGTTATTTTCGAAGAAAAAGGTTTACAGACCATTTCTGCAATATCAGTAAACATTTTTTAATTTACGATTTATGTTATTCTCGAAGAAAAAGGTTTACGGACCATTTCTGCAAAATCAGGAAACATTTTTTAAAAGAGCTTCACTTTTATTACACGTCAACTCTTCTTTTTATTTGTTCTGCTTAGGAAAATAGAAGCTCATAAACAATTTTTACAACAAATTCAAATCATGTTTATAATTATTTTTCCAAAAGGGCGAAACTTTTATAAAGTTCCTAGTCAAATGCTTGTAATGTTAATTTATGTTATTCTCGAAGAAAAAGGTTTACGGACCATTTCTGCAAAATCAGGAAACATTTTTTTAAAGAGCGTCACTTTTATTACACGTCAACTCTTCTTTTTATTTGTGATATTTGTTCTACTTAAGGAAATACAAGCTCATAACTAATTTTTACAACAAATACAAATCATGTTTATAACTATTTTTCCAAAAGGGCGGAACATTTATAAAGCTCCTAGTCAAGTGCTTGTAATGTCAATTTATGTTATTTTCGAAGAAAGAGGTTTACAGATCATTTTTCAATATCAAGAAACATTTTTTAATTAGACCGTCACTTTTATTATACGTCAAAAGTCTAAATAATGTTCCTGATCACTTCTCCAAAAGAGCGGCGTGTTTACAAAACTCATAATCAAGTGTTGGTATTTTTAGTTTGTGGCACCCACCAGTAGAGAGGTTTATCCACCCATTTTGCAATATTTAGGAACATTATTTAAAAGGGTGTCACTTTTATTAAACATCTACTGTTCTTTTTATTTGTTAAATTTAGAAAGGTAGAAGCTCAACACGAATTTGTATAACAATTACAAACAATGTTTCTGATAATTTTTTTGAAAAGGGCGGCGTTTTTCTAAAGCTCCTAATCAAATGTTGGTATTTTAAGTTTATGGTACCCACCAAAAGAGATGGTTTATTATATAATAACATTTTCTAAAAGGGCGTCCCCTTTATTAGACTCTAGCAGCCTTTGAAATTTTGACAGAAAAGGACGAATAATCAAAATAAATGGACTTTTGTTTCTCCATATTTTCTGTTGACATTTCACAGCCAACTAGATGAAATTTTATAATGAACACCCCGTATTTGTTCTATTCGGAAAAGCAGAAATTCGAAACTATGTTTCTGATTATTTTTTCAAAAAGGCGGCAATTTTATAAAACTTTTAGTCAAGTGTCCGTTGTGGCATTCACGAAGAGAGAGGCTTACAGACCTTTTTTGTATTATCTAGAAACATTATTTAAAAAAGGCGTCACTTTTATTAAACGTCTCTTGGTCTTTTTATTTGCTATATTTGCTCTATTTGGAAAGATATAGTGGCTTATAGCATATTTTTCCAGCAAGTATAGATAATATAATCCAAAGTGTTTTCCGGGCTTTAAAGCCGTGGTCTAATGAAATTTCTTCCTGACGTTTCGTCTACAGCTGCAGCAGACATTATCAAAGGTGATGAGGCAATAGGCGAAGTGATCTCCCGTGCTACCCGACGTTGACTGAATCGACTGTGCTGTTTACAGTGTTGCCAACTCGAAAATTTAAATTCGCTTATTTAGATCTCTAGAGCAGCAAACCGAAAATGCTATAACACAAAAATTAAATAACAAGTCTTCTTAGTATTTAGTCTGAAACTTTATATTCAAAAATTTTTGTCTACACGAACGAGCTAGTATTTTACATCTGAAAAGATTCTCCTCTTTTACAGTTTGGCCCCACTTTTTTAGCGTGGACACCTAAAAAATGGCGCCAATATTCGCAGGAACTATAAACTTAAGATTAATCAATTTTTTTTTAACTCTCGATTGGTCTTTTCAATGGTTTTTTTTTCAACAAAATAAAATTTAGATATCAGTATTTGTAACTAAAATAAATGTGCAATAAAATTGTAAAAAATTAGTAAACATTTTTGTAAAACGTAGAAATTACTTTTAAAAAATTTAGAGTCACTAGTAATGTCTAAAAAAAATAAGTAAAAAATAAAAGAGAATTTTCCATTTTAATTTTAGTATTTTTTTTTTGTTTATGTTTGACTTTTATGGAACTTTTACCTTCGTTGTAAATGTTTCATAATTCTCTCACTAAAGTATGCAGAGATAATTTAAAAATAAGTTAAACAGATAATTAAAAGTAAATGACCATTTTTGCTCTCTTCATGTGGTATTCTCATATTTAAAATCAAACGTTTCGTTTTTCATTCAACATCAAATTATTATTTTTTTTTAATACAATCTAGGATTTTTTTTTATTGTTTTTTAAATTTCGTTGCAACTCTGCATTTCAATTCAGCATGCATTGCGAATCAGAATTCAGAAATGATAATGGTTCCATAAAAACGGAAAGTCGGATTTTAAGGAAAATAACACGTGAAAAATAGACAAAAAAAGTGGCGAAAAGTGTAATTTATTTTTATTTAGCTCTTCAAATTATGACAAAAAAAAATAAAAACTTTTTTCAAAATTTAAATTTTTGCGAATATTTCCGGAACCAGTTGGAATTTTCGAAATTTGAAAACGCCATTTTTATGGACTTTTAGTTGGGCAAAACAGTGAGAAAAACGATTTAAGAAAAAATAACTCTGACACTACAAAATATGACGGGAAAGTAGATTAAAGTAACAAACATATAAAAGTTGCAAAGTGAAACCAATTTTAATGAGCGGAAGATAAAGAGATCGAAGAAAAAAAATAATGAGAAATGAAGTAAAAAAAGCACCTAAAACTTTTTTATAAATCAAAAATATAAACCAACTTTATTTTAAAAAAATACAGAGTTATCTCAACAAACAGGGAATAAAAAATGCGAAAAAACAAGACAATTTGAGATGCAAATTCATATACGCTCATTAAGAAAACCAAAAAAAAAAAATAATAAGAACAATAACCACAAAATATTACAAAAAGATTATATTAATTCAAAAGGTGGAAAGGTTACACTAAATTTGTGAAAAATCACAAAAACAAGCGAGAGTTTTACAAGGTTTTGCGTGGAAAGTAGGACAGGAGATAAGGCAATTTGAGAAGCAAAAATTTAGGATCATTAAAAAAGAAAGAAAATAAAATTAATGAGCCCAATAACTCTAAAAAATACGTCAAAAAAAGACGTAAACGAAAAAAATTATAAGTGAAAAAAACACTATATTAAGTATAAATAACAATATTAAATATCAAAATTATCGAGTTTAAAACGTGATTTACCCACGATTCAAAGAATTAAGTGTAAAATACGAATTGGCGCCAATCAGAACGGCGTAGCTAAAATCTGTGTCGTCTAAAATGGCGGTAGTAAAAAAAGCGCCTGTAGGACGTCACCTGACTTTTTGCGTTAAATAATTAGAAATCTACTTTGGTCATGAAATTATGTCGTGGATACTTTAAAAGTGGCAGACTTCCGGCCAAAAAACGGGACCATTTTTAGGGGAATATCGGTATTGATTTGCTCTGTCCGTGTCTTTTACCTCATTGGTCTACACTTTACATCACCTAGCACTAAAGAACGTCAAACGTCACATTACTACTCTTCGTTCGCATTACTCTAAATACAGAAGATCCTCGAAAAAACCTCGCATCGAAAGTGGAGGCTCATATACAATTTTCCTACAATTAGAAAGTCTGCTTAGTTTTCCAAAAAGGCGGCGTTTGTATCAAGTATTCGAATTTTTAGTTTATGTATGTTAATATATTATTTTTTCTTCTAATAGGCAAATTGGTAATCAATTATTCAATGTGGCAACCATGCAAAAAATTTGCGTGGTTGCCACAAAAATGAACTGTTTAGGCCAGATTGTACAAGTCACCCCCAAAGTCGGGTTCAGCTAAACTCGACTGGTACTTGAACCTGCCCATAAGAATCGCATTGCTGTCAAATTAATATCATTTGTTACACTTGCTGACAGCAATGCTTTTCTTATGGGCGAATTCAAGTACCAGTCGAGTTTAGCTGAACCCGACTTTGTGGGTGACTTGTTCAATCAAGCCTTAGTGGCAATGGAACAATAAGAACAGTTGTCAGACTAAACCGTTACAGACTTGGAAAACATGGACATGGCGGCTACATATAGGTAGCAGTTAGCGGTTCTATAAAACATAATTGCTTTCCATTAATGAAATTCCCGACGTTTTGACCTTTATTGACGCTTCTTCAGTGCTTTTTTAGAAAGCAAGGAAAAAACTTCCACCACTAAAAACTCTTAAGAAGAAATGTAATAAAGCTCGGCAATTTCACAAAACGTCCCAAAGCATATTGTCGCAGGTTATTGGAGACCATCTTCGGAATCGATCGCAGGTTTCAATTACAACAATGAGAGAATTATTACCAATTGGTTCTTCGATTTATATCAAATTATTTAAATTGAGTGATGTCAATAATTGAACCAATCTTCTTAAATTTCTAAACTGTTCTTAAAATCCTTAATTCTAAGGAATAAATCTAAAACTAGGCATCACTGCTCGACAATCACTGCGATTAACTTTTGACGTATTAAAGTGACAATCGAAGTGTTAACCGCCTGACAATGATCACAGTCATCTCTTACATAGCAAGATCGTTACAACTGTCTTAAATTTGAAACAGGAATTACGATATTGAAAACCAACATTCCTTGAAAGCAGATAATTGAAAAAGGTCACATTCTTAAGCTATCATCCCGAAATGTCGCTCAGGGCGAAGCTGGTCTGTAAATTATTATTATTGATGATATTAAATTTGTATATATACAAAGACCTTGCCTTTCAGCGGTCGAAATATCAAGGTCTGGTACCGTCTCCCGAAGAAGACGAGCCCTCGAGTTATTGATGATATAACCCAGAGCAACCATTTTTTTTACATATAACATGTTATGTATATGAATGTGAGTTGCGCAATCCGGTCACGCCATGTTCATCGACCGCATCGTAATTTTTCGATAAGTTTAACTGAAATTTGAACGATTTCAGCACTTTCGAGCAATATATATATCAGCGTGGCCGATCGGAGAAAGTTTTCTCTTCGTACCCGCGCCCGAACAGGTGCCACTGCCAGTTATCACTTTTAAATAATTACTGCTTGTAAAGCACCTTATTGTAACAGAGATGAGCGACGTTAACGATTGTGACCCCTTTTTTTATAATGCCAAGACATTAGACAAGTGACATTTTGAAAACTCTGCGCAATAACGTGGACGTTGCCTAATATCTGATGCTATTCAATATGTAGTTTTTTGTTTAGTGGTCAATAGTCGGGCATAGCAGCTGTTACGTATTATAAATAATACAATAAGGATTATTCATATTTTCAAAAGTAATCAAAAGCTCAAACAATCTGCAGTTTTATGGTAATGCCAACCAATTGGCCTAATGTCCTTATTATTTTTTATGGTAGTCAAATAAAATGCATTGGGTCTGTTCTCTTATGGAAAACAATTGTAAAAGCTTGATGGTTTAATAGGTAAAAGGTCGAAACGTCGGATATATTTGGATTCAGAGTTCTGTTGCAATTGTTTGCTGAGTTATAGCAAAACAGTATCAGTTAACTGAAACAAATAGGAAACCTTTTGGTACTCTCTTGGGTTCCAACTTTTAGCTAACCCCGTAATGAAGTTACATACCAAATTTCAACCATCCAGCTCAAACCGTTCCAGAGATATCATCCTTTAACCGCTTTTTTTAGGTTTAATCACTTTGGTCGTGGCGGCCATTTTGGTAGTGGGCATATTTAGTCTACATTCTTATATTCGAATTGCCACTCTATATTGGCAAGAGTCTTTGATCTAAATAAATAGGAATTTCGGAACGTTTTCAAATCGGCCATTCTTTGCGAAAACTTTCTCGAGGACCGGGCATTTTGCCAATAATCGTCCTAAAAATGTTCAAATTATTACATGCCATATAGTTTTCCAGGGTTTTTAGTCGATTTTCCTTGGTCTAAGCTTTGAAACTTGATATTTACGTTTCAGAAAATGTCAGTCAGTTGAAGGAATCAAAATCCCGAGCACTTCCGATTGTGTGAATCGGAACCACTCGACTTTTTCAGCAACATTTCCAAAAATCTGCATCTTTCGCTTGGAAATTCAACTTGGGCAATTTCCAAGCGAACGACGTCCCAGCGAAAAATTGGCCCCTAAGTGGCAAATAGAAAATATTCTAAGGTACCCCTAGGGTAGAAAACCATTCGAATTCGGTTTGGACACAAATCGCCCTCAAATTGGCAATTTACAATTTAATGTTTGAACGTTTCGTCACAATTTCAAATTAAAAGCTAGGACCTTGGTTTTTTGGCCAGATCGAGGGTCCATATGTGTACCGCTTCCCTAAATTATGTCAGATTTTTTGCTGCAAAAATGTGGAATATAACGAGAAAAATGTAAAAAAAATCCGTAAAAATGGTTAACGAAAAAAAAGCAAATTTGGCTTTGGTACGCCACTGCTCACCCCATCCCACACCTTCGACCAAACCGTATTTTTGGAAAGCCTTTTCATTTCTGTACCTAAGCGCAATATATAGTTGGAGGAATAAAAGACTTATATACCCGAACGCAGAGTGCGTTCGGGCATAACAAGTTGGAGTGAGATGGACTAATGTCCGGAATGTAGGTAGTTAATTACGGAACTCAGCTGAAGTAGGAATATGTCGGTCAATCGATACTTTGCTTCAAATATTAATGCTCAAGAAACGGAACAGTGAATGCAACAATGAATTATATACCGACAATTTTGGATTAAAGCTACACATTTCATGTTTTCTATCATTGCAACCAATATTTTTTTTCAGGATGATGGTTATCTACGCTACCACCCTCCTCACCTGCCTCACGGCCACGCTGGTTAATTCGTCGCCACAAAACCAAGGAGTGACCGCGGGTTTGCCCGGTTACACGCAGCTGAGGTCGGAACAAGTGAGGTACCTCCAGAACAAAGGCTTTGGGTCGACGGTGAAGACCTTCAGGCCTACCACCGCTGCCTACGAGGAAGAGGACGAATACGAGGACGCCGCACAGGAACAGAGTCAGGATCGGCAGCCTACTTACGCATACCCGACGGCCGCCCCGAAAACGGCCTATTACGCCGCCGTTACGCCCAAGGGGTACGTAAAGCAGGAGGCCAAGCCCCAGGCGCAACAGCAGTACCGCAGGGCAGGGGAAAAAATCGGGGTGAGTGTCCTCTCAAATGGCAATATTTGTGTCGTTAAAAGAAATATATAAAACTGGTATTCACGAACACACAGCTACGAAGATCTTTAGATCTAACGAATAAATCTATAACTTGGCATCACTGCCTCTTCAAACGTCAATAATTTTTTACGTATTAAAGTGACAATAGAAGTACGCCAATGATGAAATTCATATTTTACATTTCAAGATCGTTACAACTGTCTTAAATTTGAAGGAAGGAATTACGTTACATCGCAAACTTATTCTTTGAAAGTAGATAATCATGATCTTCGCGTCCTTATAGATATAGGTGTAGAAAGTATTGCGGGTGTAGGACTGGAAAAATGCACTTCACGCTTTCTAAATTACCAACGTTTCAATCCTTTATTGGATCTTCATCAGGGCTTTTCAGTGAGTGAAGATAGTCGAGTTGTAAGGTGTAAAATTCTTATCCAATAAAACACGCGTAAAGTTTATGGCTGGTTTAAGAACATGTGGCATTCAAGTAGCCTTAGAGTGGACTAAAGTAGATAATAGTTGATAAAGGTTATATTCTTAGGCTATCCATGAAGTACCAACTTATGGATTTAATTTTGAACATAAGGAAATTAAAATTTTCTCGAACAGGGTGAAAGTTGCGTCAAATCTAACAGATTGCACAACATCATACATATAATGTTACGGTTCCCATTCCCTTAACAAAAGGATTCTGCACACTTTACATAAACATATTTTAACAGAGTGGACTCTCAAACTTTTTTTCGGAATAGCTTCTAAAAGTGTCTTTTTGCTCTATAATAAATAAGTTTAGTTGACAGAAAAATAACTCATTTGGCACCCACAATGGGGCCAAAAACAGCTTTCGTTAAGTACCATTTGTTTTAGTGATAAACATCAAAATTTAAATTGACCTAAACTCGACTAAAAAAACCCCAAATTACCGAGAGAAATATGTTTTTTAATTTGGCGCTTAAAATGGGCCATGAAAATGTTTCCTTAGTTGGTCTATTGGTTGTTTTCGGCAGGTGACAAGCATTAAAATGAACTAAATTGACCTGATGATGAAATAATTAAAATAATACTTTTGGCGTCTATAAAGGGGCCAAAAACGGTTTTTCGTTAATTCCTTTTTGTTTCAGTGAAAGACACCAAAATTCAAATTGCCCTGAATTTAACTGGTACTTCTGGTAATAATGAAGGTATAATGAAGGTAATGGAAGTAATAATGAATTAAGTTGACAAAAAAAATCTAAATTTCAATGAATGATCAGGATTTCTCACTGAAATATTTGGCGTCTAACTAAAGCAAAGTGTCTTTTTGAACATGTTTTTCTTTGACCAACCACCAAATATCCTAATAAGCTTAGGTTTAGATATGTATGATACATAAGGATTATCAAACACAACATTTGGCGCCCAACTTGGGCAAAAAAGTTTCTCCCTATTTCTATACATGAACACTGGTTTGTATTATTAAGAAAAGTGTGAAATTTCCGCGATAGAACAGGAATTTTGAAATATGACATTTGGCGCCCAACGTGGGACAAAACCGTTTCTCGCACTAGTGTGTCCTATATTTGCACAATGACAAACTTTCTAATAAAGTGAATTAGAAGTAAGAAATCCCAGATTCCAGAAGGCGATTTAAAACCAAACCTTTTACGGGCTTAACAGGATTTTTTAACATGACTTTTAGCGCTGAACGTGGGGAAAACAAGGTATCTTCAAAAAAAAAAGATTTTTTTGAAACATGTTTTTTTTTAACACACCGAAGCAGATGTCCTATTAGGTCTAGATTTCCATAATAAACCATAAATTTTAAACGCAATAATTGGTGTCATAATTGGCATAAGGCAAAAATCTAAGGACGGGTTACAGACAGACAGGATTTTGAAAACCTACATTTGGCGCTCAACATGAGTCTTAAAACCGTTTCTTTTTTGCTAAACAAATAGACTGTTTATTATTGTCTTGTGCACAGTGCCGAAGGGGGAGAAAAAAGTGCATTCCTCGTGCAAATATTATTACAAACCTTTTTGGAGAACCAATTTCAGCCATCATCAGCGCCCAATAATGAACTAAAGCCAAGTAAAAAATGTCGTGGAGTCAGTTGAGTTAAAAAAGTCAGTTAAAAAACGTCAGTGGAGTAATAAAAGAACGTCAGTGGAGTAATAAAAGAATATTGTTTAAAACTTTTGGCGCCTACAGTGGGGCAAAAAAACTGTTTTTTTTTATTAGTTATTTTCTCTTTGATCCATATGGTAAAGAAAGTCGTATTATACTAAATTTAAATGAGATTTCAAAATCAAAATTGTTTTTAGCTTTTAAAAAAAGTAAAATCTTTATTTGGCGCAGAACGAGGGAGTCAAAAATGAGTTTTTTTTAATTACCTTCTTATTTTTATATTGCCAAAAATATCATCGTCTAAAAGTCTGACACTGGGGCACAAAAAACGTTTCTCGCACTAGTGTGTCCTTTATTTGCACAATGACAAACTTTCTAATAAAGTGAATTATAAGTAAGAAATCCTAGATTCCAGAAGACGATTTAAAACCAAACCTTTTAGGGGCTTAACAGGATTTTTAAACATGACATTTAGCACATAACGTGGGGAAAAAAGTATCTGCTTTTTTTGACACACCGAAACAGATGTCCTACTAAGGTCTAGATTTCCATAATAAACCAGAATTTTTAAACACAATATTTGGTGTCCTAATTGAGGCAAAAATCTAAAGACAGGTTAGAGACAGACAGGATTTTTTAAATCTACATTTGGCGCTCAACATGAGTCTTAAAACCGTTTCTTATTTGCTAAACAAATAGACTGGTTATTATTGCCTTGGGCACAGTGCCGAAGGGGGAGAAAAAAGTGCATTCCTCGTGCAAATATTATTACAAACCTTTTTGGAGAACCAGTTTCGGCCAGCATCAGCGCCCAAATTCTGAGAAGTAATTATGGCTTGAAAAATTTATAAGAAATATTTAATATTTAATTTATTCGTCTAATTGAAACTCTTAAAACAATGAAACCACCATGGATCTAGACCTCTGGATTGCGTTTACAATGTAAATTTTTATTTTAGAGTTAGAAAAATTAAAGGAAGTTTGAATTGGTCCGATAAATCAGGATTTCGACATGCAGCATTTGGCGCTCAAAGTGGTACAAAATAACCTTTTTCCATCTTTCTCTACATCTTTTCATCTCTATATTTCTGATTTGGCGCCCAACTTGAGAAAAAATAATTTAACGTTCTGACAACATAATATGTTTCACAACTTGATAAGCCTTATAATGAACTAAAGCCAAATAAAAAGTTTCAAGGTCAGTGGAGTAATAAAAGAATATTTTTTTAAAACTTTTGGCGCTTACAGTGGGGCAAATAAACCTTTTTTTTAAATTATTTTCTCTTTGATCCATATGGTGACGAAAGTCCGTAATAAACTAAATTTAAATGAGATTTCTACATTAAATTAATTTTTAGCTGAAAAAAAGTGAAGTCGTTATTTGGCGCAGAACGAGGGGTCCAAAAATGGGTTTTTTTATTACCTTCTTTTTTTATATTGCCAAAAACATAATCGTCTAAAAGTCTGACACTGAAGCGAAAAGTCCATTTCAGTAATGCATCAGACTTTTGAAAAATGGTTTGTTGTTAACTCCCCTTTGTTTCAATGAAAGGCACCAAAGTTCAAATTGCCCTCGATTCAACTGGAACTATAATGAATTAATTTGACAAAAAAAGCTAAATTTCAATGAATGATCAGGATTTCTCATTGAAATATTTGGCGTCTAACTAAAGCAAAGTGTCTTTTTGAACATGTTTTTCTTTGACAAACCACCAAACGTCCTAATAAGCTTAGGTCTAGATTTCCATGATAAATAAGGATTATTAAATACAACATTTGGCGCCCAACTTGGGGCAAAAAAAGCTTCTCCCTGTTTCTACAGATGAACACCGGTTTATATTATTAAGAAAAGTAAAATTGCCGCGATAAAACAGGAATTTCTAAATATGACATTTGGCGCCCAACGTGGGGCAAAAAACGTTTCTCACACTAGTATGTCCTTTATTTGCACAATGACAAACTTTCTAATAAAGTGAATTATAAGTAAGAAATCCTAGATTCCAGAAGACGATTTAAAACCAAACCTTTTAGGGGCTTGACAGGACTTTTAGCGCTGAACGTGGGGAAAAAAGGTACCTATCTGCTTTTTTTGACACACCGAAACAGATGTGCTACTAAGGTCTAGATTTCCATAATAAACCAGAATTTTTAAACACAATATTTGGTGTCCTAATTGAGGCAAAAATCTAAAGACAGGTTAGAGACAGACAGGATTTTTTAAATCTACATTTGGCGCACAACATGAGTCTTAAAACCGTTTCTTATTTGCTAAACAAATAGACTGGTTATTATTGCCTTGGGCACAGTGCCGAAGGGGGAGAAAAAAGTGCATTCCTCGTGCAAATATTATTACAAACCTTTTTGGAGAACCAGTTTCGGTCATCATCAGTGCCCAAATTCTGACCAGTTCTGGAAACTAATTCGTCAAATTGGAACTCTTAAGACAATGAAACCACCATGGATCTAAGCGTCTGAATTGCGTTCACAATGTCAATTTTTATTTTAGAGTTAGAAAAATTAAAGAAAGTTTGAATTTTTCTGATAAATCAGGATTTTGAAATCCAGCATTTGGCGCTCAACGTGGTACAATATAACCTTCTTCTACCTTTCTCTATATCTTTCCGTCTCTATATTTTTGATTTGGCGCCCAACTTGGGAGAAAATAATTTAACGTTCTAGCAACATATGTCTCACAACTTGATAAACGTTATAATGAACTAAAGCCAATTAAAAAGTTTTAAGGTCAGTGGAGTAATAAAAGGCATTTGGCGCCTACAGTGGGGCAAAAAAACCGTTTTGTTTTATTAGTTATTTCCTTGATCCATATGGTAAAGAAAGTCGTAATAAACTAAATTTAAATGAGATTTTAAATCAAAATTGTTTTCAGCTTAAAAAAAAAAGTGAAATCGTTATTTGGAGCAGAACGAGGGGTCCAAAAATTAGTTTTTTTTTTACTACCTTCATATTGCCAAAAACATAATCACCTAAAAGTGTGACACTAAAGCGAAAAGTCCATTTCGGTGATGCATCAGACCTTTGAAATTTGGCGCCCTCGTGATGCATAAAAATAAATTTTCTCCATTAAATTACTTTTTTTCATTCATTGACGAACGTCACAATGAGTTAAATTAATGTAAAAATTGAAGCAAAAGAACACAATTTTTGTTTCATTCGAAACATTTGGCTCCCAATCTAAAATCTTTTCCGGGTTTTGAAGCCGTGGTCCAATGGAATTTCTTCCTCCAGCAGGAAGGAGAATTTCCTGCCGGAGGCAAGGAGCAAAGATATTTATCTATAGCAAGACACGCTCAACGTGGGACAAGAAAATGTATTTTTTAAGGTTTTTTTTTTAAACATGCTTTTTTTGACACATCAACAGAAATTTTCATTGTCACAAGGAGCTAAACTAATGTAAAAATTGAAGCAAAAGAACACAATTTTTGATTTACATTTAAAACAAGGAATTACGACGTTAAATCATTCACTCCTAATATTGATCAAAAAACTTATTTACTTTTCATGTTAGATATAGCAAGTGGGAGTTGGATATTGCACGTCACGCTCAAGTGGGACAAAAAAAATTTTTGTAAGGTTTTTTGAAACGTGCTTTTTTGACACATCAACAGAAGTCCTCAACGTCACAATGAGCTAAGCTAATGTAAAAATTGAAGCCAATGATTTTGAAATCCAGCATTTGGCGCTTAACATGGTACAAAATAATCTTCTTCCATCTATCTCTATATGTTTCCATCTCTATATTTCTGATTTGGCGCCCAACTTGAGAAAAAGTAATTTAACCTTCTGGCAACCTACTACTTTTCATAACTTGATGACGTTATAATGAACTAAAGCCAAGTAAAAAGCTTCAAGGTGAGTGGAGTAATAAAAGAATATTTTTTTAAACTTTTGGCTCCTACAGTGGGGCAAAAAACAGTTTTTTTTTATTAGTTGTTTTCTCTTTGATGCATATAATCCATAAACTAATGTAAAAATTGAAGCAAAAGAACACAATTTTTGTTTCAGTCGATACATTTGGAGCCCAATTTAAAGTGTTTTCCGGGTTTTGAAGCCGTCGTCCAATGGAATTTCTTCCCCCGGCAGGAAGGAGAATTTCTTGCCGGAGGCAAGGAGTGAAGATCTTTATCTATAGCAAGTCACCCTCAACGTGGGACAATTTTTTTTTATTTTTAAGGTTTTTTTGAAACATGCTTTTTTTTGACACATTAACAGAAGTTCTCAAGGTCACAAGGAGCTAAACTAATGTAAAAATTGAAGCAAAAGAACACAATTTTTGATTCAGTTGAAATATTTGGCGCCCAAAATGGGGTAAAAATCTCCTGTTTTCTTACCGAATACATTTTTACACTTCAAGATCGTTACAACCTACATTTTTTTAACAAAACTTTTTTACTTTTCATGTTAGATATAGCAAGTGGCAGTTGCATATAGCAAGTCACGCTCAACCTGCGACAAAAAAATGTATTTTTTTAAGGATTTTTTGAAAAATTCGTTTTTTGATACATCAACAGAAGTTCTCAACGTCACAATGAGCTAAACTAATGTAAAAAATGAAGCAAAAGAACACAATTTTTGATTCAGTTGAAACATTTGGCGCCCAAAATGGGTTAAAAAATCTTCTGTTTTCTGCTGAATTCATTTTTACACAGCAAGATCGTTACAATTGTCTTAAATTTAAAACAAGGAAATACGACGTTACATCATTCACTCCTAACATTGATCGAAAAACTTTTTTACTTTTCGTGTTAGATATAACAAGTGGTAGTTGCATACAGCAACTCACGCTCAACGTGCGACAAAAAAATAATTTTTTTTTAAGGTTTTTTTGATACATCAACAGAAGTCCTCAACGTCACAATGAGCTAAACTAATGTAACAAATTAAGCAAAAGAACATAATTTTTGATTCAGTTGAAACATTTGGCGTCCAAAATGGGATACATTTTTGTTCTGTTTTTGGCCGAATTAATTTTTACACAACAAGATCGTTACAATTGTCTTACATTTAAAACAAGGAATTACGACGTTACATCGTTCACTCACATGTTATATATGGCAAGTGGCAGTTGGTTTTCAGCTGTCTTGACCTCAGAAATTCAGCGGTAGAGTCGAAATTTTTATACCTAAATTACTAAGCAAGAAATCTCCAAAAACTTCTAAATAGTAAATTTTTATTAATGGTGGTAAAGTGCTTCCTAAAGAACAAATGTGTGTACCAAACAATGTTTAAGCTTTTTTTTCGTACAAGTAAATTTTTATTAATGGTGGTAAAGTGCTTTCTAAAGAACAAATGTACCAAATAATGTTTAAGCTTTTTTTTCTATTTCATGGTCCCATAGCAAGCGAACAACAAACTGGAAGAGGAAGAAGAGGAAAAAGAAGAACCAGACAGGCTCACACTACTTTTGCCACAGTCGAAGTTCCAGTGCGCAGGCAAAAAGACCGGGTACTACGCCGACGAGGATTTGAGCTGCGAGGTGTTCCATTATTGCCAAGACAACGCCAGGCACTCCTGGATTTGTCCCGAAGGATTCACCTTCCACCAAATCCAGCTGATTTGCATGCCCCCTAGCGGCGATAACATCTGCGAAAAGTCGTCCGACTACCACTTCGTCAACGACTACTTGTACAAACCCGTAAACTTGGAGGAGTACCAGCAGCGACCCAACACCAGTCTCAGGTACTCGGACCGGTACTTTCCCGAATCGTACAGACCGAGGTACGACGAGGATGAAGAGGACGCCCGGCCAGTCCATAGACAACATTCCGTAAGTATAATTTTACACCACTTTTATAGACAACTCAAGTATAAACTCCATTTAAGATTAAACAATGCTTAGGTTCCGCCGACGGCAGCAGCTTAGAAGCTTAGTCAGCAGTCGGGTGAACGCAGTGTTTTGATACGCCATATTAGAATATGGTCAGCGCTAAATTATTGCGCTTAGAAAATCAGTCATCCGCTGACTAAACTTCTCAACTGCTGCTGTCGGCGGAACGTAACCAATATCAACAATGTCAACAATATGTCAATGTCATCAATGTCAAAAATTCATCAAGTTCGGAGTTTAAACTCGAGTTGTAAAGATGAGGGTATTTCGTAAAAAGAGCTTTTTAGATACGAGTGACGCAGACGGTACCACGGTACCAACCTGCGCCGGTGCAGTCCACGACGTTTAGGCCGCAAGCGCAGGTGGGACAGGTGTTCAGATCGCCCGAAGAAATTAACATAAGCTTGCAGCAGAGAAGACCGGTGCAGTACACCACCGCCAAGTACGTGGACGTATACGAGAAGAAGTAGAGCATGTTAATAAAGGGTGTTCATAAAGAAAAATCTAGTAGAAAGCCGTGGAATTAAACTCATGTCTGAGATAAGTTTATAAAAAAAATGAAAATCGAAAAATTCTTTGACATTTTCGACTTTCAATTTTTTTTAATGAAGTCATCTCAGGGCTACTGTTTCTATGGCCCACATGAGGTTTTTTTTAAATAAACGCATGATAGAATATGGAAGGTGCGTGTGTAAATAACTTATTATAGTTAACGTGTAATCGTACTTAAATTAGGCATTATTTAATTATTGTTTTCATTTATTATTTCATAAATAAATTAATTTGTTAAGGAAGCTTAACGTTTAATTTCGTGCAATTGCTGTCAAGTGGGGCGTAGGCTTAAGCCGCTTTCCAAATAGGGAGGGGCAAGAATCGATCTTTCAATTCTCGCCTTCGTTTCCCGGATCGATTTTGGTTAAAGAATCGATGTTATTTGACAGCTGACATTATTTGTCCGCCGGCAATATTGACACTGACATTTGACAAACGAAGGTCGTGTTAATTTTAATTTTTCTTTTTAAGTCTTTATGGTACCCACTTCAGGGTTCAGGGGTCTAATCGTTGAAAATAACTCAACCACAAAGTTAACCAATATCTCCGTTATGATTAGAGATATCAAAATTCTGATTACAGCATCATCTTAGCTGTAAAAAGTTAGCTGAAAATGAGTACCCACTTCATGGGTGTATCTTTGAAAATAAAAAAGTTCACTAATATCTCCGTTATGGTTAGAGATATCAAAACTCTGATTGCACCATCATCTTAGTTCAAAATAACAAAGTTAACCAATATTTCCATTCTGGTTAGAGATATCAAAATTCGGACTGCACCGTCGTTTTAGTTGGAGAAAGTTTGCTGAAAATGCATATCCACTTCAGGAGTCTAGTTTTTTCAGGAACGGAGGTTGGGTTAAATTTAATTTCTATTTTTAAGTTTTTATGTTTAAGTTTTATGGACAATACTGGTTTAAGAGTTACAGATTTTTCACTTAAATAAAAAAGTAAGCACATTTTTTTCTTTAAAAAAGTAAAATTTTGTTCTATATTTTTATGTACCTAACACTATTTTAAAATGATCGCTGACTACTCAGGGCATGGAGGTACCAAACACGCTGATATTTTCCTAAAATTGTCCCGGTTTTCGGCCAAAACTCCGACTTGTTTGTTTGAAACATGACAATGTCGGAGCACATTAATTAACGAATCACGATTTATAGGGGTAAAATGGGGGATCAAACCAGAAGAACAAAAAAGACGATAAAAAAATATACGTGAAAAACGTAACATTTAAAAATGTTGCAAAAAGCATGGTTGGGCAAAAGTGAAAGTTTTAAGAATCGAAAAAGTTAATGAAAACTTAACATTCGGTGGAAAAATTTACATTCCTTGAATCGTTTCCTACCATCCCAGAAAGTTTCGATAATGGAAAGTTTCCAAAGCGAGAAATTTCCGCCGTGCCCAACGCTAACAAAATCTTCGTGAAAAAAGAGAAATAAAATCAACGATAACGTATGAGAGAAGCAGAGTTGGGCAAAACTGGAAATTTTCAGAAACGAAAAAGTTACCGGAAAGTTTCCGTTACGATAAACATTTCAGTTCTAAATAATTTTGTCTTTTAATTGTTTAGTATACTCCGATCGCACAAATTCTTACTGACATGGTTTTGCAAACATTCCTCGAGTCGTTTCTTACCTTGTTTGAAAATGGAAATTTTCAGAATCGAAAAAGTTTCGGTAAATTATGATGTTCTTAAAGTTTCAGTAAATTATGCAAACCAGTGGAAAGTGCATTTTGCTGTACCTATCTCACTTTTGCACGTGTCCGGGAGCTAAGAAAAACATTTCAGTTCCAAATTCTTTTTTCTTTTAAATATTCCGGTGGCACAACGTTTTCAATGCGAAAGAATTCCGCCGTGCCCAACGCTAACAAAATCTTCGTGAAAAAAGAGATAGAGAAACAACGAGAGAACGTGTTAGAGAAAGATATAGGGTTGGGCAAAACTGGAAATTTTCAGAATCGAAAAGTTTTCGTTAAGAAAAACTTTTCAGTTCCCACTAATTAATTGTTTAGAATGCTCCGATTGCACAAATACCTAATGACATGGTTTTGCAAACATTCCTCGAGTCGTTTCTTACCTTTCCAGAGAATCTTGAAAAGTTTCCAAAGCGGAAACTTTCCGCCGGGCCCAACGTTAACTTAATTTTATTTACATTTTTTGCCTTTAAGTCTTCAATGTTTTCTGGTTTATTTTCATATACCTTATTCTTTAAATAACCCCTTAAGTGTAAAAGGAGAAACAAAATGAGCGAGAACGCGTGAGCAGGGATGGAAAAACACCGGGTTAGTATGGATTTTTGTTACTTTTGACATTTAATAGCCAACTTGATGATTTTTATATATGAACATCTCCTACGGATGTAGATAATGTAGACAATTACATACATTTTAGAAAACCAATTTAGTCCACAAACCAAATTGAAATTTTGTTTAGTTTTGTATATTGTGTAAGTATACTTTACTAGGTACGTACCTACTTTTCTTGCAGGTATCTTTTGTATAATAAGTTTAAAAAAGGTAAAAATCTAAAAAAGAAGACAATTGTTT
Organism: Taphrorychus bicolor; assembly: GCA_951812265.1. Classification (NCBI taxonomy): domain Eukaryota; kingdom Metazoa; phylum Arthropoda; class Insecta; order Coleoptera; family Curculionidae; genus Taphrorychus; species Taphrorychus bicolor. Next base: position 37,821,184 of record OX638299.1, on the reverse strand, counting down.
GTCTTAAAAAGCTATACCTTTAGTTCTTGATTGAGAGGTAAAGGGACCTTGTTCTGTCTGGTTCTTAAGAGGATTGTCACTTTTCAATAAAAAGGTGAATTCACTGGGTTACGTTCAACTTGAACGTTGTGAAAGTGAATTATTGCATCGCTAAAAGCTTTACTGCAAATTTTAAGACAAAAAAAGCAATTCTTTGTCTTAAAAAAATATATCTCTAGTTCTTGATACGATGGTGAAGGAAACTTGTTATGCTTAAAGAAAGAAAGTAATCTGGATCACAGTAGAGTTATATTTAATTTAAACGTTGTAAAAGTTAATTGTTTGAACTACATCACTGAATATCAGGGATCTTAAAGTGAATTTAAAGATAAAAAGAAGATCGTTTTTTTTTCTTTCAAAAAGAAACAAAAACAGTTTTTGTCTTAGAAAACTATAAAAATGTCTTAAAAAAATTATAACTCTGGTTACGATGGTGAAGACAGTATGTTTAAGTTTGATTTTTCACAAGAGAATCGTCACTTTCCAATAACAAATAATCACAGGATAAATAAATTACAGAAGATCGAAGATAATTTTCCATCATTCAACTGACTTTGTATCCTTCAAACAGTTCGGTTTATCTCTGTACAAGAACTCCATTGTACAAGGTCATCCAATGAGCTGCACAAAGCCCTATTTTTGCACTTCTTTGTACCAATAAGAAAGTTCAAACTGTTTTATGGCTATCTTAAATTTGAACTCTCTTGACATAACTACCTTAAACTTTATCTTTGATGCAAGTCCAAAAACTGGAATCTGTTCAGTCCTTATTAGATGACCCTACCTGACTAACCTGAACTAACCTGGACACAAATCTATAGAAGAATTTATACTCCCAAAGGGAACAGAGTTTACAGAAATTTGTCCTTCTATATAGAGTGTATTAGAAAACAATAGCCAGAAGAGTTATATGATGTAGTTGTGAACAGTGAGGCTATTTGGTGTGTTCATGCCCGATGTGTACTAAACTAAAACTGAAACTAAAACTAACCTGGTAAAAAAAAACAGCTGGTTAGCACTTTCCTGCTAAGACATGTTACTCCATCTTTCATTGGAATCATGAATACGAAAGCAATTATTGTACTTCCCCAAAAGTAAAAATCCAGTTTCTGCCTAAAACTCCTACATGCTTTGTCCACTGTTGTTCGACTACACTTCAATAGCTTAGAAAATTATTTAAAACAATATAAAAATGCGTTTTGCGGCACCCTTATTAAGTATTTACCTTTTCCCACAGTTTGAGCAGTAGAAAATCTACAAAATGTATAAATTTATTTTTTTACAGAGTTACTTTTGTGTTCAAAAACCATACTTAACCTAGCTTTTCGCTGTGAAACTTGCATGCTTTCAAATCCATTTACCAGGAGTATTAAAAACAGTGTACTATTAAATTTTTTTTATAATGTTCTTCTAATGTTCAGTAACCAAGCACGATAATAAAAATTTGATAAAATTAAATAAGAATAGAAAAAAAAATATCGAAATTTATAAAATTTCCATAAGAAACCACAGTCAACTATTCGTGGAGGAACTGTACTGTTCATTATAAAACTTCATCTAGTTAGCTGTGAAATGTCAAAAGAAAAGGATGGAGAAACAAAAGTCCATTTATTTTGATTATGTCATCCTTTTCTGCCAAAATTTCATAGCCTGCTGGATGAAGTTTTACAATGAACACCCCGTATGTCTATCTCTCTTGCGCCACATCTTGGAACGCGATCTTGAACGTTGGGCGCGTCCAGTTTAATTTAATATGTCAGTGGATTTGATCCATTTAGCTGATTAGCTTAAATACTGTTGTCGGTGCAGATGAGGGTAAATACCTACAAAGAAGGGTTGTTACCGCATCTGGATATTTGAAAAGTGGAGAAAACCATTCTGACAATCGACACATTTTTTTTTCTTATCAAAACTCGAAAAAAGTAAGGAATAGAAGAAATAAATCTAAATCTTGTCTTTTCAGAGATCCCCTTAAATAGAAGACTTCCTAAACGTCGTTTCAAAAGCACAATGATCACAAAATTAGTCTTTAAAAAAAACGTTGACCTCTTTATCCCGTCGTCTTGTCTTCGTAACGTTGTCCTTTTTCAAAAAGAGGACAACGTGAAGTTCTAATGAGGACATTTAGTGTAACATACAATGATGTATAAGATAAGCACGTGGTAACTGATCTCCAAGAAACGCCAGGCAGAACACAGTCAATGGCATTCACCATATTGTTAAGATTTCTCCAAATTAGTTTTTTTTCAAATGGTTGCATAAGAAAACCTAGCAAACAACGTATCATACAGCAGTGGTAATAACAATAAATTACCGAAAAACGTATAAAAGCTAATCAACATCAGCAGAGTCTTTAGATGGGGTTACGTAAGAGACCGGGGCCCAACCGATTGGAAAACCACCAAATTCGCGGCTATTGGCGGTCATTTGCAATGCAAATTACAACACGCTTTTAGTGGAAACACGCTTAAAAACCAGAATCTTGTGGACATATTATACCGCTGCCACTTCTGCTAATCGGGCCTTTGTTCGTTTAAAGTTAATATAATGGGTGCGCCCATAGACGCAATTTCATTTTATTTTACCTATACGTACATTATATAGATACAGACACTTACCTAAGTTAATAACAATAAAAAACGAAGCACACGGTGCGTAAAAGAACAAAATACACACTTAGAACAAATAGGTACTAACTACATGTAGATACATATATATCTATAGGTACCACGAACACGAACTACGAGTTTACTGGTTTAGCAATGTGAGTTTTTGGGCAAAAATTATAAAAACGATTTATATTGAATCCAAATATGCGTTTTTTTGTGGCACTCTCGGTGGGTAAACATGTTAATATAGCAACAATTTGTCGTATAGTGTAGTATTTACATGTAAAGGTTTTTGGCAAAACAGGATAATTTTAATGAATTTATGAATATACCTATAAACCATGCACCTTTTATTGAATTTCCTAGACGTTGAAAATCTGACTTTGGCATTTTTATCGTATCTTCTCAACATGTGCTGAAAGGAAATGAGTATAAAAAAAATTAAGATTTTAAAGATAACGAGATGTCATAAATAAGTGAATGAGGTAAAGGTATGCATTATTAAATTGTCCATTATTGTCCAATAGCGCACCGCGGCCATGTTGCCACGTGGTGGCGGAATACGTAACCGAGATCAGCCGTCGGTGTAACATTTTCCTTTCACTTGATTCGGTTCAAAACCGCAATTTTATACCGACAAATGTAGGGGAAGCCGGGGAAAAGAGGTACTCGCCGGTACCAACTCGTTGGTCGTACTTATATGCAGTTTAATATAATGCGTTCATTTAAAAAAAAGTATTAGCCATTCACTTATTTTTGTCATCTAGAAATTTATTATATATTGAGAAGATACAACAAAAATGTCAAAGTCAATTTTCCAACGCCTACTTGACGACAGTGAATGGCTTATAGGTCATGGAATTAAAACTGTAGGTCTGAGATAAAAAAAAAGAATTGAATGCCAAAAATGTCATAAAATGATCCGATATTAATTTTTTTATGAACTTATCTCAGACAAGAGTTTCAATTCCATATATGGCTTGCTACGAGATTTTTTTTGTATGAACACTCTTTAGAATACTATTTCGCAAATATGAAACAATAAAATTGCACTCCGTACGATATTTTCTGTCATCATTTGGCAGACATTAACAGACTTTTCTTTAATAGAATTCTATAATGGATTTTTATTAAAAAGGCAAATCTCACCTCTGAGTTAATATTGATTTCACTTAGAGCTTTTGCGGATGACGTCTCTAAAGCATTCTGAAAAATTATAATATAAGAATATATAATATAAAAAAGAATTTAGTATAAAACAGCAATTTTGAGATAAAAAAAATTGTTACAGAATGTATTTTTTGATATATCTATATAAAAAAAACGTTTTTTTTGTCAAATTCGAAAAATGTGAGTCTATTTTTGTTTCAAATTTTTTGAGTCTATTTTCATTAAAAGTCGTGTTAAAATATGATATCTTCGATAAAAAAATCACGTCTTTTCTAAAACTCAAATTTATTAATTTTTGAAAATGTTTTAATAATTTTGCATAAAAAAAAGCTTTAAAAATTATGAAAAAATGCCTAAATCACCTGTCAATTTTGTTTCCTAAGTAAGTATGAAAATATTTTGTGGAAACCATAAAAAACAAATGTATTGCAAAATAGTCATTCTGTGATGAAATCAAGAATCGCTTCAGAATGATAAAGCTATTTTTGCGTCAATTTAAATTCGACATTTTTGCTAAATTAAAAATTAAATATTTAAATTTAAAAATATCTGGATATTCAATGGATATACGGTTGTGGACATGAATATCCTCAATGATATCCATTGGACAACCACCCGATAACCATAGTACTACGTTACATATCAACATTTAAACATTAAAACCTACAGAAATTTCATTAAAAGAAATTCGGTTGTTTAACTGTTGACACTCAGTTACAAAATCCACTAAAAGAACATCAAAATTATCTAGTTTCTTAAATCCGTGGTAGATTCCTAAGAAAACACTTTATTTTCAACTTTTTTATTGACTTTATACAACCTAACAGTGACCAAAACTGACTACCAGAGGTTTTGCTTAGAGGCAAACTATCAATATTGATTGCTAAGTTGAATGACTTGTTCATTCAACTTAGCAATAATATTTTATGTTTTTTGAACAGATAAAAAACGGTTGATTTTACACTACAGTAAACAAAATTATTTGATGTTTTGTAGAGTAAAAAGAAATGCAAATATGGAGATTTTGAAAACAAAATAGAACAAGATTAGGGCGAAAATTGCTTAAAAATGATTCGAAGCGTCCAAAAAATGCGAGTTTTCATGTTTTTGAAGAAATAAAATTCTATCAAATCCGGAAAAACTGATTAAATCTTGTAATTTGTTATTTTTGGTAAAGTTACATTTTTGGAAAAAAATAAGTGAAATGTGACTGAAAACTATTCAAAACGCGAGTATGGTGCTTTTGAAAAAAGTCAGTTAAGAATTAGGGCCAAAAATCAGTTCAAAACGACTTAAAACTACCAAAAATGCAAATTTGGACTTAAAAAAAAATAGATTCAGATTAGGGCAAAAATTGATTAAAAACGACTCAACACGTCTAAAAATGCCAAATTTTCATGTTTTTGAAGAAATTCAATTTTATGACAAAATCAGGAAAAACTGATTAAATCATCTAATTTGTTGTTTTTGGTAAAGTTACATTTTTAGTAAAAAAATAAGTAAAATTTGACTGAAAACGCCTCAAACGCCTTTGTGTTTTTCGAAAAAGTCAGTTAAGAATTAGGGCCAAAAATCAATTCGAAACAACTTAAAACAAAAAAAAAATACAAATTTGGACGTTTCCAAAAAAATAGATTAAGATTAGGTCGAAAATTTATTAAAAACGATTCAAAGCGTCCAAATAATGCGAGTTTTTATGTTTCTGAAGAAATTAAATTTTATGAAATCCGGAAAAACTGATTAAATCTTGTAATTTGTTATTTTTGGTAAAGTTACATTTTTGGAAAAAAATAAGTGAAATTTGACTGAAAACAATTCAAAACGCGAGTTTTGTGTTTTTCGAAAAAGTCAGTTAAGAATTAGGGCCAAAAATCAGTTCAAAACGACTTAAAACTAGAAAAAAATACAAATTTGGACTTTTCGAAAAAAATAGATTAAGATTAGGTCGAAAATTGATTAAAAACGATTCAAAGCGTCCAAAAAATGCGAGTTTTCATGTTTTTGAAGAAATTAAATTGTATGAAATCTGGAAAAACTGATTAAATCTTGTAATTTGTTATTTTTGGTAAAGTTACCTTAGGGCCGAATTAGGGCCAAAAATCAGTTCAAAACGACTAAAAACTACAAAAAAATACAAATTTGGACTTAAAAAAAATAGATTCAGATTAGGGCAAAAATTGATTAAAAACGACTCAATACGTCTAAAAATGCCAAATTTTCATGTTTTTGAAGAAATTCAATTTTATGACAGACAAAATCAGGAAATACTGATTAAGTCTTCTAATTTGTTGTTTTTGGTAAAGTTAAATTTTTGGTAAAAAAATAAGTGAAACTTGACTGAAAACGCCTCAAAACGCGAGTTTTGTGTTTTTCGAAAAAGTCAGTTAAGAATTAGGGCCAAAAATCAATTCGAAACAACTTAAAACAAAAAAAAATACAAATTTGGACTTTTCGAAAAAAATAGATTAAGATTAGGTCGAAAATTGATTAAAAACGATTCAATGCGTTTAAATATGCCAAGTTTTCGTGTTTCTGAAGAAATTCAATTTTATGGCAAAATTAGTAAAAACCGATTAAATCTTCTAATTTGTCGTTTTTGGTAAAGTTACATTTTTGGTCCAAAATAAGTGAAATTTGATTGAAGACATCTCAAAATGCAAGTTTAGTGTTTTTCTAAAAAGTCAGTTAAGAATTAGGGCCAAAAATCAATTCGAAACGAATTAAAACTACAAAAAAATACAAATTTGGACTTTTCGAAAAAAAAAATATATTAAGATTAGGGCGAAAATTGATTAAAAACGACTCAATGCGTCTAAAATTGCCAAGTTTTCATGTTTTTGAAGAAATTCAATTTTATAACAAAATCAGGAAAAACTGATTAAATCTTCTATTTTGTTGTTTTTGGTAAAGTTACATTTTTGTTCCCAAATAAGTGAAATTTTACTGAAGACATCTCAAAATGCTAGTTTCGTGTTTTTCGAAAAAGTCAATTAGAAACTAGGGCCAAAAATCAGTTCAAAACCCCTTAAAACTAGAAAAAATGCAAATTTGGACTTTTTGAAAAAAAAGAGATTAGGATTAGGGCGAAAATTGATTGAAAACGACTCAAAGCATCTAAAAATGCCAAGTGTTCATGTTCTTGAAGAAATTCAATTTTATGACAAAATCAGGAAAAACTGATTAAATTTTCTAATTTGTTGTTTTTGATAAAGTTATATTTTTGGTTCAAAATAAGTAAATTTGACTGAAAACGTCTCAATATGCAAGGTGTATTCGAGGTATAAGAATTAGGGCCAAAAATCAGAAAATACTTAAAACTACAAAAAATGCAAATTTGGAGTTTTTGAAAAAAAAAATAGGTTAAGAGCATCCAAAAATGCAAGTTTTAATGTTTTTGAAGAAATTTAATTTTATGACAATGTCAGGCAATACTGATTAAATCTTCTAATTTGTTGTTTTTGGTAAAGTTGCATTTTTGGTAAAAAATTAGTGAAATTTGATTAAAAACGTCTAAAAACACTATTTTGGTATTTTTTCGGAAAAGGCAGTTAAGAATTAAGGCCAAAAATCAGTTCGAAACGACTTAAAACTACAAAAAAATGCAAATTTAGACTTTTTGAAAAAAAATATTATGATTAGGGCGAAAATTCGTTAAAAACGATTCAAAGCGTCTAAAAATGCAAGTTTTCATGTTTTTGAAGAAATCCTTATGACAAAATCAGGAAAAACTGATTCAATCTTATAATTTGCTGTTTTTAATAAAGTTACATTTTTGGTTCAAAATAAGTGAAATTTGACTGAGAACGTCTCAAAAAGCAAGTTTTGTGTTTTTTCGAAAAGTTCACGTTAAAATTAGAGCCAAGATCGGTTAGAAATGACTTAAAGGTTTTAAAAACACAAGTTTGAAGCCTTTGGAAAAATTAATGAATTAGCGCCAAAATTCGTTAAACTTGAAATAATAATAATAGTAATAAATAATATACTTAAAGAAGTGTAAGCAAAAATAGCAATCAGTTGAATCGCGGCGGTTAAACCTAACATATCATCAAAATATAAAAAAAAATGTATGATGATGTAAACAATTCAAGATATTTGTTGATTTAAATTTTCAAATATAAAAACGTTTCACAATCTTTATTACAAAAAATACGAAAATCGCTTAATCACATCTATTATACATTGTCCAGCTCCGGATATTGATAAGATGTCTATCGGATATCCAAAATGATATCCTATTTGGGATATCCATTGAATGATATGTGGGTAAAATAAAAAAGAAAAAAACGTTATTTTCAAGCTAATCCCAAAAAGTCAATTTTATTTTATAAACTTGATTTTTGTATTCAATTTCAAAACCATATCAAACGCCTTCAATTTTGTTTCCTAATTAAGTAAGAAAATATTTTGTGGAAACCATAAAAAACAAATTGATTGCAAAATAGCCATTTTGTGGTGAAAGCATGAATCGTTTCAGAATGATAAAGCTATTTTTGAGTCAATTTAAATTCGATTTTTTTTGCTAAATAAAAAATTAAATATTTAAATTAAAAAAGAAAGAACATATCTACATAGCAAATTGATATCTACTGGATATTCAATGGATATACAGTTGTGGACATGAATATGCCCAATGATAACCAGTGGATGCCATGGGACAGTGTTAACCAAGGGACAACCATCAGATATCCATTGTACATCCAATGGATGTACATTTGTCGCCCGAACCAACATCCAATGGATTTCCATTATGCACATCCACTGGATGTTAAAAAAATACTACTGATATCGATTGTACATCCAAAGGCTCCACTGAACATTCAATTAATATCCAATGGATGTCCATAAAAATACAAAACTGGACATTTGCGTCTTTTTAGTTCTGCTAGGTATATTAATGGTTAATACACTCTGATTGGGATATGATATCGTTAAATTATAATAGGTCACATTTTCTAAAAAAAATCGGTTGAAAATAAAAAAAATAAATAAAATCTAAAGAAATTTCATTAAAGGAAATTCGGTTATTTAACTGCTGACGCTCAGTTACTAAATTCTCTAAAATTTTTAAATCCGTGGTAAATTCCTATGAAAACACTTTATTTTCAAATTTTTTTATCAACCTTATACAACCTAAAAGCGACCACAACTGACTACCAGAGGTTTTGCGCTAGAGGCAAACTATCAATATTGATTGCTAAATTGATTGAATCAGAATCTGTAATTAATATTTTATGTTTTTTGAACAGATAAAAAATGATTGTTTTTACACCACAGTAAACAAAATTATTGGATGTTTTGTAGAGTAAAAAAAATGCAAATGTTGAGATTTTGAAAACAAAAAAAAATAAGATTAGGGCAAAAATTGCTTAAAAATGACTCAAAGCGTCCAGAAAAATGAAAGTTTTCATGTTTTTGAAGAAATTCAATTTTATAACAAAATCAGGAAAAACTGACTAAATCTTACAAATTGTTGTTTTTAGTAAAGTTACATTTTTGGTAAAAAATAAGTGACATATGACTGAAAACGTCTCAAAACGCGTGTATGATGTTTTTTGAAAAAGTCAGTTAAGAATTAAGGCCAAAAATCAGTTCGGAACGACTTAAAACTACAAAAAAGTGCAAATTTGGAGTTTTTGAAAAAAAAAAATGGATGATTAGGGCGAAATTTGGTTAAAAAAAATACTCAAAGCGTCCAAAAATGCAAGTTTTCATATTTTTGAATATATTCAATTTTATGACAAAATCAGGCAACACTGATTAAATCTTCTATATTGTTGTTTTTTGGTAAAGTTACATTTTTGGTCCAAAATAAGTGAAATTTGAAAACGTCTCAGTTAGGAATTAGGGCTAAAAATCAGATCAAAACCCCTTAAAACGACAAAAAAATGCAAATTTGGTCATTTTGCAAAAAAAATAGATTAAGGTCAGGGTGAAAATTGAATAAAAACGACTCAAAGCGTCTAAAAATGCTAGTTTTCATGTTTTTGAAGAATTTCAATTTTATGACAAAATCAGGAAAATCTGATGAAAACGTCTAATTTATTGTCCAAAATAAGTGAAATTTGACTGAAAACGTCTAAAAACGCTAGTTGGTGTTTTTCAGAAAAGTCAGTTAAACCTTAAGGCCAAAAATCAGTTTGAAACGACTTAAACAACTACAAAAAATGCAAATTTGGAGTTTTTGAAAAAAACAGGTTAAGATTAGGGCGAAAATTGGTAAAAAAATGATTCAAAGCGTCCACAAATGAAGTCTACATGTTTTTGAAGAAATTCAATTTTATGACAAAGTCAGGACTCAACACTGATTAAATCTTCTAATTTCTTGTGTTTTGGTAAATTTACATTTTTGGTCCAAAAAAGTGAAATTTGACTAAAAGCGTCTAAAAACTCTATTTTGGTATTTTTCGGAAAAGGCAGTTATTAGTTAAGGTCAAAAATCAGTTCAAAACTACTTAAAACTACAAAAAAATACAAATTAGAAGTTTTTGTTTGAAAACAAAATAGATTATGATTAGGGCAAAAATTGGTTAAAAACGTCTCAAAGCGTCTAAAAATGCTAGTTTTCGTGATTTTTGAAGAATTTCAATTTCAAGAAAAAATCAAGAAAAACTGATTAAATCTTTTAATTTGTTGTTTTTGTCAAAGTTACATTTTTTTTCCAAAATAAGTGAAATGACTGCAGTCATCTCAAAATTCAAGTTTGGTGTTTTTCGAAAAAGTCAGTTCAAAATTAGGGCCAAAAATCAGGTTTTAAATCCCTTAAACTACAAAAAAAAACATACATAGAAAAAGATTAAGGTGAAAATTGATTAAAAACGACTCAATGCGTCTAAGTTTCATGTTTTCATGTTTTTGAAAAAAATCAATTTTATGACAAAATCGGGAAAAACTGATTAAATCTTCTAATTTGTTGTTTTTGGTAAAGTTACATCTTCACTTGTTCCAAAATAAGTGAAATTTGACTGAAGACATCTCAAAATGCAAATTTGGTCTTTTAAAAAAAAATAGATTTAGATCATAGTGAAAATTGACTCAATGCGTCTAAAAATGCCAAGTTTTCATGTTTTTGAAGAAATTCTATTTTATGACAATTTCAGGAAAAACTGATTAAATCTTGTAATTTGTTGTTTTTGGTAAAGTTGCATTTTTGGTAAAAAATAAGTGAAATTTGACTGCAAACGTCAAGTTTGAAGTTTTTCGAAAAAGTCAGTTAAGAATTAGGGCCAAAAATCAGTTCGAAACGACTAAAACTTCAAACAAATGCAAATTTCGTCCTTTTGAAAAAAAAATAGATTAAGAATAGCGTGAAACTTGATTAAAAACGACTCAATGCGTCTAAAAAATGCCAAGTTTTCATGTTGTTAAAAAAATTGAATTTTATGGCAAAATCATGAAAAAATAAGTGAAATTTGACTGAAGACATCTCAAAATACAAGTTTGGTGTTTTTCTAAAAAGTCAGTTAGGAATTAGGGCCAAAAACCACTTCGAAACCCCTTAAAGCTAAAAAAAAATGCAAATTTGTTCTTTTTGAAAAAAAAAAATAAATAGAATAAGATCAAGGTGAAAATTGATTAAAAACGACTCATTGCATGTAAAATGCCAAGTTGTCATGTTTTTGAAGAAATTCAATTTTATGACAAAATCGGAAGAAAACTTATTAAATCTTCTAATTTGCTGTTTTGTGCAAGTGGTTGAAAAAGTCAAGTAAGAATTAAACCCAAAAATCAGTTAGAAACGACTTAAAACTACCAAAAATGCAAATTTGGAGTTTTTGAAAAAAATTGTTTAAGATTAAGGCCAAACATGGTTAAAAATGACTTAAAGCGTCGAAAAATGCAAGTCTTCATGTTTTTAAAAAATTCAATTTAATGACAAAATTTGGCAAAACTGATTACACTCTCCTATTTTGTTGTTTTTGGTAAAGTTACATTTTTGGTATAAAATAAGTGAAATTTAACTGAAGACGACTAAAAATTCAATTATTGTGTTTGAAAAATGAAAAATGGTTTTCGAAAAAAGGTTTTAAAATTGCAATTTTGAAGCCTTTAGAAAAATTCAGGTTAGAATTAGTGCCAAGATTCGTTAAAAATAATCCACATGGTTTGTTACTGTTCTGTCTTTATTGTCAGTCGTCACATGTCAAAGGAACGTCAACGCGTCATTCGCACGAAATCTGATATATGTCGCTAATTAATAGCTGCTATTTAAATCTTGCCGTCAAAGACGAATAAATAAATATAACTTGAAATCGTAATAATACTAATAATAAATAGTACACTTAAAGAAGTGTAAGCAAAAATAGCGATCAATTGAATGGCTGGGGTCAAACTCAACATATCAGTAAAATATATAAAATAAATCTAAAAACCGCATGCCAAATTGAATTAATTGAAAATGCACATTTTAGCACTGCTACCTGATGTAAAATATTTCAAGATAATTTTTGATTTAAAATTTTCAAGTATAAAAACTTTTCACAATTTTTATTATAAAAAAAATACGAAAATCGGTTAATTACACCTGTTATACATTTTCCAGCCCTGGATATTCATAAGATGTCTATTAGACATTCACTAGAGAGGCAATTCCGCTTACGTAATTTTATATCCGCTTTTGGATGCTGCATCGATATCCAATGGACCTCCCAAAACGATATCCTATTTGGGATATACAATGGATATCAAATATCCATTGAATGATAGATGGGTAAAATAAAAAAAAAGTTTCTTTCAAACTAAACGAAAAAAGTAAATTTTACTGTATAAACTACTTTTTTGTATTCAGTTTCAAAACCATATCAAATGGTTCATTTCTAATTAAAATAAAGAATATATATCAGTTTTAAAAATATTTAATTTAAAAAAGTTTATAATGTCTTTTTATTAAGAAACATTTTGTTAAAATCATAAAAAAAGTAAGTTAATGTAAACTAGTTATAAAAAATGAGGATGATAAGACACGCTTTTACCGAATTAGCAAGGAGAGCTTAAATATTTATGTAAAAAAAATGTTCTAAAATCTATCTAAGTCCCTGAATCGCTTACCAAAAATATATACACGGTGATTCAAAAGTACTTTGACAAACTTCATGAGGTGATTGCTGGCATTATTTTAAGAAGAAAAGTTTTAAAAAACGGGGGGTCCTTAAGAGCATCGTTACGAAGATACAGGGTGTTAAAGTTTTATTAAATAATAAAAAAAAATAATAAAAAAATTTATTAAATAATAAAAAATAATAATATCTTCGAAACCGCTTGAAAGGTTGAGGGAGGACATTTCGAACAATTTATTAATATATCAATATAACTTAAGAGAGCCTTTTTGTTTAGAATTGAACAGAGAACAAAAGTGTAGAATTTATTTTTTGATAGACCAGTGGCGTACCATACTGTTCTTTAAAAAGGTGAAGCGTCATTTCGGTACGCGCGCCACTGGTGGAACAAAAAAAAATTTGTTTCACAGAAACATGGCTACTCGCTAGCTATTGACATATGTAAAATTTTATTAAAACCTTTCAACCGGTTTAGGAAATATTATTTTTTTTGTATTTTTTATAAAACTTTAACACCCTGTATCTTCGTAACGATGCTCTTAAGGACCCTCATTTATTAGAACTTTTCTTCTTAAAATAATACCAGCAATCACCTCCTGAAGTTTGTCAAAGTACTTTTGAATCACCCTGTATATTTTTCTAATTAAGTAGGCAAAACACATTTTTTGCAACTTTTTCTTTTGTCAACTTCTTTTGCGTCAATTTTTTCTTCAAAAAAAAACGTCTTTCCTAACTGATAAAAAAACTACTATTATAAAATACTCAATTTTACCTTTTAAACGCCTGTTTTTTGAGTCAAGAGCTATGTCAGAATGTAGAAAAACACCATTAACAAATAAATTTACATTTGTAAAATTGTGCATGTCATACCGTTTAAACCCTGTTTACACATAAAAAACTCATTTTTGTGTAAAAATTATTATTTATGACTTTGTGTCAAAATGATGAAGCAACGTCTCTCCTGGCATTAAAAAAAATCTTAAATGTAACAACCTTTTAAATTAAAAATACTTGAAACTAATTAAAATCTAACTTTTACATCACTTCAATTTTGACAATAAAACTCAACATCCGTATGAAAATCCTTCCTTGAATTTTGTGGCAAAATGTTAAATAAAAATAATTTCTGATCGAGGGTCGAAACATTTTTTTAGTCGAAACGCAAAAATTTCAGTTTCGTTTAATTAAAAAATGTATTCTCATCATTTTTTTTCTCAATTCGCGATTCAAGACAAGGCTCGCTGTGGTAAAACTCTAAACCAATCTTAACCACACTTTTATCAATTTGATTGGCTGCAATATGGGTTTCGTGCGGCACGTGACTACATTGGTTAAAAACAAAAAATATATTGTATTTGTGTGCTTCTGCATCAACATAAATAAATTTAAAGTTTGGATCCCCCAAAAAGGCCTTATATAGTAGGATTTAAAATTAATGCAAAACGATCAATTTTATTGCAAACATTATATAATTAATTATTAAAGTAAGATTATATTTACTAAAATTCTGGCAAAATGACGTCATGTGGACGAAGCCCCTAAACGAACGCATTCGCGCTTTTTTTTTTTCTTTTTTTTTTGTTAAACCACATTTTGAAACTTTAAAAAAACTTAAAAATACTAGGTGATTGAGAAGCGTTACTTTGACATAAACTTATCACTTTTTTCAACGGAACACCCTTTTGGATCTCCTTTTGAATGCTAATGATATCTTATGCATCATACCTTATTGGGCGCTTCGACTGTTTTTGATAAAATCACGATTGATTTTTTGTTTTTTTGTTTACGGGCTCCAACTTTAAATTTTTTGAATTAATGTGGAATGGTCTCTAGATCTTTGTCTTAACTTTTGAAGATTAATCCAAATATCTAATTTGACGTCTGTCATAAAACTATTAATTTGATAATTGGCTCCATTTTGAGAAGTTAAGATAAAAATATGATAACCGTTCCACTTTAACTGAAACCGCTTAGATGTTAGGAGTTACGTAAGAGATGAAACTATGATATTTCAAACGCTCATATGTTTCAAAGAAAAATCCATATAAAGGAAAATATACAGGATGTTCCACTTAAAAAAATTGTATGTCAAATTGATTCTTCGCATGTATATAAGTAAAACTTTTATTAAAAGCAGCCTTCTACTTGACATTTACTTCCTCGACTTTGACTTGATTGAAATCAAGTAAAGTCAAGTCAAGTAGCTTGAAACTCAAGTCAAGCCGTGCATCCCTAGTTCAGTCACCAAGCGAATCAGTCCATAATCAAGCAAACATTCTTGAAATGAATAGGCTTATTAATCAACATTTCTCCACGGCTTTAGTTCACATTTATTCATTGTTCTGGGTCTGTGGTTTAATAAGTGCCAAGTAGTGTGTATTATTAATAAACATTTATTAATACGACCCGAAACAGAGTAATAGACATCCGAAAACCCCTAAATTGTCCGCGGACCGCAGGTGCCATCTCTCGTAGCGCGGCAGTAACTTTACACTTTACGCCAAAATGGCTGCTTGAGCTTGAGTGAACATCGTGACGTTTGACGTTTATGATTTATTTTTTACCAGACCTAAATATTTAGGCATTAAATAGTTATAAAACTGTGAAAAAGCGTGTAATTGGTGTTTCAGAACGTGCAATTGATATCCAGAAGCATATTATTGTTAATGCTTGTGGGATTGCCTACTTTTGGAAACTAAACGAACCTTAGAATGGTAATAAGGTAAGGAACTTATTCTGCCGGCTAATACAAGTTTAGTAATGGCTTGTTTTGAAAAGATTTTTCTTAATAAAATCTTTACTTATTAAGTATTAAAAACTGCCAGAAATCGACCATATTTTACTACCTAAAGTCAATTTCAAGCCAGGTTAAGTGTAAAGAAAATCAGGCATCACTGCATCAGGCACTATTGTTAGAAATGGTAAGAACAAAGGGCAGGAACGCATTTGGATCCGCATTGTTTATCTAATTATTTAAACGTTACGTACATAGTTAATAAACAACAACAAAAATAAAATAATTACAAAACCAAACAACAAACATCAGCAAGATGCCGAAGGTCTGAATGCGACCCTGGCGAATTCAATTCCACAATTATGGCCGCTGTTCCTGAGCAGTGTCGCCAGAATTACTCCTCCTTTCGGAGTATAGTTCTACTTCTTTTCGTGATGATTTATTATTATGCTAACGTGTGTTCATAAAAAAACTCGCAGCAAGTCATGGAATTAAAACTCTTGTCTGAGATAAGTTCATAAAAAAAGAAAAACATTTTAGGACATTTTCGCCTTTCAATTGTTTTTATGATGTCATCTCAGACCTACTGTTCTAATTCCATGGTCTGCTTGAGCTTTTTTTTTAATAAACGCATGATACAAACAGTCCTAGTTCTACGTGACCAGATTTCGTTTAAAGGTAGAAACATTCTGCAGATATATAAATGTGTTCATTAGGAAACGTCATCTACTTAGAAGGCTCTGAATTTTTGACAGAAAAACATGATGTAATTAAACTAAATAGACTTTTTTTACATCATGCTTCTTTTGACATTCCCCAGCTAACTAGATGACTTTTTAAAATTTTAAATATCTTCTTTTTCAAAAATTATTGGTGACCCAAAACAAGTTTAAATTACAAAGTTCCACTACACTCTAACCCCTCCCAGAAGACATCTCGATTAGCTTCGTGTGACGCTTATCAACCGAGTTACCAGCATAAAGTTAATTTTTTTAAATACGGACCTGGATTTTTTTTTCATAATTTAAAAGTTTTTTTATTCTTAATATAACTGCTATTACATAAATAGGGTTTTAAATATATCGACCAATTAAATCCATCATAAAAATATTATATCTGAGTCCGGTCCTGTTTATGCAGTTTCAAAGGTTAATTTTTCTTTACCTACTAAGTGCATCTGCATTGTATGTAGTTCCATACATGTAGTTACATACATAGTTCTATTTTTTAGGTAGGTACGGGCCTACATGAGGGTCATTTCCTTGATGATGGATTTAGTTAGCCGAAACGTCTAAAACCCTACTTATGCAATACGCCGTTATATTAGGAGTAAAAATAACTTTTAAATTATGGAAAAAAAATCCAGGTCCATATTTAAAACATTTTACTTTATACAAAGCTGATCCCTTCATGTGACGGTTGATAAGCGTCACACGAAGCTGATCGAGATGTCACGATGATCGCGATGTACGATCGAGTGTATTAAAACTTTGTAAATAAATTTTTTTTTGTGTCATCAATAGTTTTTGAAATTGAAGTGATTTAAATTTTTGGTATTTTTTACCTTTTTTTTTTAAATATTTCAGAAACCAATATTTCAGAAACCAATATTTCAGTAATCTGCTCCTTCAGCTCTATTAGACTGTAGGTCTAATAGAGCTGTAGTAAATATATGTGTGTTTCCATTTAAAAGAAATCAAGATTAAAACTGCTAATCGAGTGAGCGACTTAAAATGATGTCCCTGTACATGTACATTCTAAACCCGCTCTGGATCTCTATAGTAATAATACAGCCTGTATTAGGCATTACAAATAGATATCTATTACCCATTCACTTATTTTTCTCATCTATTTACCTTTAAAACCTTCAATTTTGAATCACAAAAACTACAACAAGGGTCCCATTTTTATATGCAATGCCTAATGCTTTCTTGGTTTGTGGAAGTAATTACACCTCAGTTTATTGTTTAAAACAAGCTAAATTTTATCATGCGTTCAATTAAAACGAAAACTCCATTAATCCATGGAATTAGAAGAGAGGTCTAAGATGACTTCATAAAAAAAATTGAGAAAAAGTCAAAAATGTCATAGAATGTTCCGCATTTCATTTTCTTTATGAAATTATCTCGGACAAGAGTTTTAATTCCATGGCTTGCTACGATGTTTTTTTTTATGAACATCTTTTACAAACAGCGACCAATTGCATTGCATTTAGAAAAAAAACTGCATCTATCCACGTAGCTGTATTAATATATAAAACTTTAATAAAATTGACGCAAAAATATTTAAAAAGTACACCCAAATATCAACAACAATACAAGCGGCAACTGCTCATCTTCTTACTTAACATTCCACAATCTGGCAACATAATGGTTGTTAAATATTTCAGAAACCAATATTTCAGAAACCAATATTTCAGTAATCTGCTCCTTCAGCTCTATTAGACTGTAGGTCTAATAGAGCTGTAGTAAATATATGTGTGTTTCCATTTAAAAGAAATCAAGATTAAAACTGCTAATCGAGTGAGCGACTTAAAATGATGTCCCTGTACATGTACATTCTAAACCCGCTCTGGATCTCTATAGTAATAATACAGCCTGTATTAGGCATTACAAATAGATATCTATTACCCATTCACTTATTTTTCTCATCTATTTACCTTTAAAACCTTCAATTTTGAATCACAAAAACTACAACAAGGGTCCCATTTTTATATGCAATGCCTAATGCTTTCTTGGTTTGTGGAAGTAATTACACCTCAGTTTATTGTTTAAAACAAGCTAAATTTTATCATGCGTTCAATTAAAACGAAAACTCCATTAATCCATGGAATTAGAAGAGAGGTCTAAGATGACTTCATAAAAAAAATTGAGAAAAAGTCAAAAATGTCATAGAATGTTCCGCATTTCATTTTCTTTATGAAATTATCTCGGACAAGAGTTTTAATTCCATGGCTTGCTACGATGTTTTTTTTTATGAACATCTTTTACAAACAGCGACCAATTGCATTGCATTTAGAAAAAAAACTGCATCTATCCACGTAGCTGTATTAATATATAAAACTTTAATAAAATTGACGCAAAAATATTTAAAAAGTACACCCAAATATCAACAACAATACAAGCTGCAACTGCTCATCTTGTTACTTAACATTCCACAATCTGGCAACATAATGGTTGACGGTAAGGAACACGTGAATGAAATCCAGTTACTCCTTCTTTGTCGCTCTCATCGTAGGTTCATGCGTCTCACTCCAAATAAAGAAACGTTACCCCAGCAACGGGCTTCGCTGCCGCCATGCCGCCCGCATTCCTGCATTCAAATGTTTTTTGCGTAATCAAAATGGTGACTTTTTTGAAAAAAATGTGAGGTAATGTAGCGTACGTGCGGGTTATTTTAACGAAAAAGTTCGGAAGTTTTAGGGTCTTTGCTGTGAAAAGACTTGAAAGACAATAGTTAGGATGTTCATGCATGTTTTGCGGTAAGTTCGAATCTGTAAATAAACTAAGAATCAATTGAAACGTATATATATTTGAGGTTTTTTGGATATTTTGCCTGGTTCCATAGATGTTTACTTTTTTTCTATAAAAGAGGTATCATTTAACACTGGGGCTCCAATTTGCCCCATACTACAAATATTAATAAAAATTTCATATGGAATATAAAGACTATACATAGGGCAAGATAGACGTACAGGCATAATGGCTATAAAGTTTGACACATCTACACTAGCGAACAGAAAGTTATTTTTTCAAATATCCGAGTGATAATTTAATGTCCACAATTAAGTGATGTGGAACAAAGTGTGTGGATGATTTTGGAATTCCGCTTCCTGCTTATTGCAGCTATTAGTGATACATCGGGACCTTTTTCTGTCCTTCTTTATATCTTCATTAGTTTAAACAAAAATGTTTTTTTCTAAAAGTGTAACATTTCAAGACCATAAAAAAACAAATCTCCTATTCAATGAGCATTACAACAATTTGGAATTGGACGTAGTCATCTGAGAACCAGAGCTATGCCTAATTGTTTAGATGTACAGGGTGACCCACGAAACTGACATTAATCCTAATTTTTTTTAAGTTTTACATTCTGAATTCTGAGTGAATAAAACTGAACTTCGAAAATTGTTTGTATTACTAGAATCAGAAAGAATTAACCGATAGTCGCAATTTTTAAATTGAATATGTTCAGGAGGTACGGTTAAACTGAAGAATGGCGAATAACAAGATGTCACACATAAAGATGAATAAGATGAGGGCCTTTAAAACACTAAATATGAAAAGCTTAGAACAATCTAAAATTGTTTTTAAGAACTTAAAAACTTTCAACTGCGTTCGAGAATCTTTGAATAATTCCAAATCCTTGAAAACAATTCTTCTATAGGCTGACAATCAAAGCAATGTTCACTCTTTAAGAGGTATACCGGGTGACACAAGATGTATGTAACAGCACAGCGTTTCCACAATTTCTATTTCAAAAATTTGAAATTTGGAGGTGATAAATAAATCGTAAATGTGCCTCAGATCCCGTTTCATGCACTTAGGCACGACTTCCAGTTTAAACGGAAGTACCGCCATATTTTATTTTTTAAATGGAACACCCTGTATGTTTGTTCATTTCCGGATTTCCCTTCGAATTCTAAGTTATTAACGTCAAACATAATGTATGCTTATCTCTTAACGTTTTCGAGAAAATCGCGCCCGAACTTTCCATATCATCAATAATAAATGTGGATTTTTATGCAAACAAACCAACATCGATCAGCCCTGATTTTATAGACTACCATTTTTTAGGCTCTCTATTAATAGACATTAAAAAAAGGATTTCCAACTTGTCATGGAGAAGATGAAGAATTGATATTTTGAAGATATTTATCTCCATAACTTTTAATGGAAGCTTCTATTTTATTTCTAACATTTGGATTCCTTATTTTATATCAAACATTATTTCAAATTTAAAATGTTTGAGTAAAACCAACCAAAATTAAACAAAAACCAAACAAAAAATCAATTCTCCATTTTTTTCATGACAAGTTAGAGAGCCTTTTCTAATGTCTATTGATAGCGAGCCTAAAAAAATGGTAGCCTATGAAATCAGGGCAGATCGATGTTCATTTGTTTCCATAAAAATCCACATTTATTATTGAAGATATGGAAAGTTAGGGCGCGATTTGTTGAAAACGGTAAGAGATAAGCATACATTTTGGTACACGTTTATAACGTAGAATTCGAAGGGGAATCCAAAAATGAACAAATATACAGGGTGTCCCATTTAAAAAATTAAATATGATCTGAGGCACATTTGCGATTTATTTATCACCTCCAAATTTAAATTTTAAAATAGAAATTGTGAAAACGTTGGGCTGTTACCTTATGAAAACAATTGAATATAAGATCAGTCATGTCAGAAAAAAAGAATGCTAAAACTGCCGGGAACCCTTACAACAGCAGACTAGATATCCGGTGCGCATGCGCGAGTTCATGGACTGTGGGTTGCCAGATTACCACTATTACCAGAATTATCCCTAAAATATCGAGATTACGTGACGATAAAGTATGTTCAAGGAAGTGCTTCATATTTGCTGTCTATCCTAATATTCTGAGTAAAAATATTAAATTTTATTCATTCATCTAAGTAATGTGTTTGATATTGTTACCTTAGGAATCATTTTTTAAGAAAGTCTCGAAGACTGTGGATGAGATTTGGCAATAAAGCAAGTGATTTAGCGGCGTCTTTTTCTATTCTTCCTTATCTATTTTGACAAGCCTTGACATCTTATAAAAAAAATTTAACATAATAAACACGGTACACGTTCCTTTTCCGAGAATGGAGACAACTGTAACTTTAGCGGCAAATTCAAAATGTTTTTTTTCAAGATTTGGACTGGAAAACACTCCGTGCTGGTATGAGTCGAGTTGAAGCGTGGAATGCCTGGCTGAATGAGGGAATATTGTTAAATTGTTAATCGACATATGCCTATTCTAGCTTACCAGTACAACAAACGATATTATTAGTCAGTTTAAATGCACCCTCAATGAATTCAGTGTTCCTATTCCTTAAAAATTAAGTAATTAACTGCAAAATTAGTAAAAAGTATGATAAACATCAATTAGTTGTCAAATCGACGTCAAAATGGCAGGTGCGGGTTGTGTAAACATTAGAACAGCGTTTTCGGGTGGCCTTTCTAAGAGTATACTTAATAACTACAGTATTCACGTCCTATCTAAGTTAATGGTGAAAGGTAACAGGTTTAGGACTGGAAATAAAACTTCCAATTTCTCGACACGCCAACGTTTCGGCTCTATATTGAGCCTTCCTCAGGGCTAAAAAAGAATGAAACAAACACATACAGGGCGTGATCACGCAAGTAATGCACTTAATGGACAATTACAGAAAAAAGAAAAGGTATACCAACAATTTCACAAAAAAGGCCATAAAAAAGTACGCAGAAACTCACTTGAGCTAATGTAAATGCGTACGTTTTTATGTTTTTTTTTTGTGAAATTGTTGGTATACCTTTTGTTTTTTCTGTAATCGTCCATTAAGGGCATTACTTGCGTGATCACGCCCTGTATGTGTTTGTTTCATTCTTTTTTAGCCCAGAGGAAGGCTCAATATAGAGCCGAAACGTTGGCGTGTCGAGAAATTGGAAGAGCTATTTCCAGTCCTAAACCTGTTACCTTTCACCACTATACTTAATCTTAATTTTAGTTAAAAAAAAAAAGATAGAAGTACTCTTAGAGCGCCGTTGAGCCGTCACCCGAAAACACCATTTAAAATCTCGCGCATGCACAGTTTGTATCAAATCTACTGTTGGCAATTCCAATGCCTACTAAGGACGTTCTAATCCCCAACATGGGCTCCATAGGAGACTGGCCGTATAGTTCTAGAAGGTATTTGGCTGTTACATACATCTTGTGTCACTCGGTATACCTCCGGTAATTATTCAAAGATTCTCGAACGCAGTTGAAAGTTTTTAAGTACCTAAAAACAATTTTAGATTGTTCATTATTATATTCATTTAGACTTTTCATATTTATTTGACTTAGTATCTTTTAGTGTTTTCAAGGCCCTCATGTAATTCATCTTTATGTGTGACTGACATATTGTTATTCGCCATTCTTCAGTCTAACCGTACCTCCTGAACATATTCAAATTAAGGGTGACTTTTACAACTATCAGTAAAACTTCAGTCTGAAGATAAAATACCAGTAATGACGTAGACTGCATTGTTACCAACAATGTAATATACTTCATTACTGGTGTTTTATCATCAAACTAAAGTTTTACTGATAGTTGTAAGAGTCACCCTAAAACTATCGGTTAATTCTTTCTGATTCTATTAATACAAACAATTTTCGTAGTTCAGTTTTATTCAGTCAGAATTCAGAATGTAAAACTTAAAAAAATGAGGATTATTGTCAGTTTCGTGGGTCACCCTGTACATCTAAACAATTAGACATAGCTCTGGTTCTCAGATGACTACGTCCAATTCCAAATTGTTGTAATGCTCATTGAATAAAAGATTGTTTTTTTTATGGTCTTGAAATGTTACACATTTAGAAAAAAAATATTTTTGTTTAAACTAATGAAGATATAAAGAAGGACAGAAAAAGGTCCCGAGGTATCATTAATAGCTGCAATAAACAGGAAAAGCGGAATTAATAATTGTGGACATTCAATTATCACTTGGATATTTGAAAAAAATTTACTTTCTGTTCGCTACTGTAGATGTGTCAAACTTTATAGCCTGTACGTCTAGCTTGCCCTATATTAGCTATTTATGTAACCAGTTACGAAAAGTAGGACGTTCGCAGTTTGTGACGGTTTATATATTTCTACCGTAGGTCCATTGAAGAAAAAATTATTCATAAACCTTTGTGCAGCTGAGAAACAAGGGTTTAGGAATATGTTTGGTTTTCAAGACTAGCAGGCCAATAAGAAATGTGAAACTTGGTCTCTACAGAATATGAACTCTGCAGTTCCTAAACTGCAAAGTTTATAAATCAACAGTAACAATTCTCACTAAATAAATAAATAATAAATAATAATAAATTAATATATAATAACTCAATGTTGTTACATAATCATTTAAATATAGTTATCAGTAGGCACTAATATGACTTTTTGGCATAACGGCTATCTGCGTACATTTGTACCTAGATGGCTGCACTGTATGTGCAAAAAAGGTCAACAAAGACGACATTATGAAGACGAGTGTGTTGGTAGTGTCCATTGAAACTTAAATAGGAAAAAAAGAAACACCGTAACAATAAATCATCCAAGTCCAAGAAAAGTAAAAAGTCATCAAAAGTATCAGGTCCAGCAACTCCTGCCATTCGGAAGCATCTCACCCCATTTGTCCCCATTCAAAAACCATATAATAGTATATTATACAACAAGCATTTAATGAGAGTCGTTATTCTCGAGGGTAACGTTTAAGCCCACGAACGAAGCGAGTGGCATAAGTTGCCCGAGAGAATAACGCTCATTAAATGCGAGATTAATACTATACTTTATCCACGATCAAGATTCCAGGTTTTCTCAAATATGATAGGTTACAGGTGCCACAAAGATAAATATGGCAGCATTGTAAAGGTTTTCTAAATCAGAGGAAACAGTATAGTTGTTCTGGGTTGTTCACATTAGTCCGTTGCAGTGGTTGTTTTTCATGTAATTTTTTTCAAATTTGACATTGACTATAATATTTTTATAAACATCAGTGTTAGAATTTATTGCTCCTATCCTATTTATTCATAAATTTGAAAGCCCAAAGCACATAAAATAAAAAGCAGTATGACTTCTAAATTCCACAAAATTCTAATAGTATCATATTTATACCTTGAAGTCTTGAAAGGAAGAGTAGGTAAGCGCAGATTTCGGATAAGGCCTATTTTACTAGAAAGGAAAGCACAATGAGCTGGGCAAAACTTAATTCAAGAGTTGAGACTGCGAGATTTGCAATATTACACAAATTACCTTCGCTTAACACCTCAGCATCTTGATATGTTGTTGGGAATGGTTGGTCCTAACTTGCAGAAAATGCATGTGGTACGTGAACCTATTTCAGCACAGATTAGACCTTAAGGTAATAGCAGATACATTTTTTTATGATGAGAGAATGACACAGCACTTTTAGTCTGTGTCTGGCGTATAAAAGGCCCAAAATTACTGTTATAGAGGATTAACCTCTATAACCCACCAGAGAAAATAGTGCAAAGGGAAACCAAGTGCAATCATCAGAGCGTTACCTCCCAAGACGCGTTTCGCTCCCACTAGAGCTTATATTTTTTAGATATTATAGGCTAATGATTCATAGCTTCTAGATATCTTTCTAGCGGTGATAGCATCTTCCGCGCCACTATCCTTGACTTGAAAATGGTCTCAGATAAAAGAGTCAGGGAGGACTATGGCCTTTTACTCTATCACACTGTAGATAGAACCAGTCTGTTACAGGAATTTCCGCCGCCCTTGCTGGCTTCTAATGCCGTAGTTAAACACTGGACGTTTCTTTTGGGTTGCCGGCTTTAAAATGAAACAAATATAATATAGCATCGTAAAATTGCTATATCTTTGTAACACTTCAGGTGGGGTTGAGTTGATAGGGGAGGTAACCTCACCGTGGTGACTGAGAGAGATGTGTATAAAGAGCTGGCTAGCACCAGTTATCCACGGTAGGTTAAACCCGGGCTTTGATATATAAATTCTTGTTGCCTGGGGTAGGAAATTTGTCTCACTTCTTTTGGAGGTCTTGCTTCTGTGGCATCTGGAACAGAGACAAAAAGATTATACTTTTCCTACCTCAAATTTAGCAAAAATGCGCTCATTGCAGAGAGCATTTCCTGCATTCACTGTGCCGCTAGAGTGAGGTCCGGTGACAGTAAGGTGTTTCCTGCTGGGACCTTTGGCTGGCTGCTACTTGCTTTTACGGACGCTGCGTAGCTCTTATTGGGGACTCTTTGGCTGTTCTGTTGTCTTGAGGAGTCTTTCCTGGCTCCTTCGTAGCGGGGTTTTCTTTGCAGCCTCCATAGCTTGCTGGGTGGGGGGCCACCGCTGCAATTTTTACACTTGGCTGGAGTCTCCCTGCTTTTCCTGCATTCTCCTAGGAGCTAACTGTCTCCGCATTTCACGCACTTTGCCACTGCTGTGCAATGCCTTTGCACGTGCCCGTACCGCTGGCATCGGTGGCATATTTGGGGGCTGTTTTGGCACCTTGGTGAGCTGCCTGAAGTCTATCGACGTTACTGTTGTTATAGCAAGCCCGCTGCGGGTCATTTGTGTGGTCCTTGGTGTATTTCCTATTCGTCTTTTCCAGACGTTTGCAGACCAGTTGTACAGACCAGCCATTTGCGTTTCTCAACACCACAGGTGGGATCTTTGGTGTTGTTTCTTCTGCCAGTTTTTTGGGTGCGGTCTTCGTTCTTTCCTTTTGCCTTTTGAATATTACTAGTTCCAGCAATTTCCATTTCTTGATCTGGTGTTTCTTCAAACATGTCCTCGATCATTCTCTCTTCCTGGAACATTCCTTTGTCGGTTTTTTTCTCTTCTTGTCGCCTTGCTTAGTCTTATTTTTTTAAATGCCTTCTTGCATTTTTATCTGTCTGGCCTTATGCCATTCTATTTGCTTGGATTTTTTTGCATTTGGAAGTTTTCTTCTTTGACCTATGCATTTTCTTTTTGCAATCCACGCCAGCGTTTGGGTCATCGTTTTCTTTTTCGTCTTCTCCATTTAGATTTTTTAGTAGGTACCGTTGCGTTGTCCAACTTGAACTTTTCTCTGCTGTCACTCTCTGCCACTGAACATCGCTCACACAATTCTTTTTAGCCATGATAATGGTTGAAATAGTAATGAAGATTGCCTAGGCTTTGGCGCTAAAAACTGAGCGCGCACACACTATTTACAACGCTACGAAACGGCACTCCACTACTCCGCTGCCGAACCGCACCGATGCACAAACTAGATTCTAGAATGATAAAAACTATCCTCACTGTTCTTAATACTAAATATACCGACTTCTACTATATTTTACAAAACCGAGAACCAAACACTACAACAACCGAGATGAAAACGATGAAAGAAAGACCAGGGAGAAGAAGAAGAAAGATCCGTCCACTGCGACGAGTAGAGAGTGAATTAACCTTGTACGTCGCTGTCATTTATTTCCGCCTTTTTTACAATTTGAACGTAGCCAATCAATTTGCTCCTTGGTCGCACTGCACTGGATGAGACGGATGTATGAGAACTTAGTTTAAACAGGCTCTACAAAAGTCAGTTTTTACTAATTTAATTCTTCGTAACTGCAGCCGTTTCAGAGATAGTAATTTTGCACGCGCTTAAAAAAGACACCCTGTACAGTTATTAGAAGATTTTTGGTTAAAATTATCCTTAGGATGTAGAACTTATATATTAATTTACGTACATTTCTAGTCAACTCTTCAACATGTTTATCCCACTTCATGTTTTTATGAATTATGATTCCAGATACTTGATGGAGTCCACACCACTAATGTGGTTATCCGTATAGTCTATGAATATGTCTTGAATTAATGAACGATTTGCTGAAGTTACTGAAATTGCAATATATTTAGTGTTAGAGATATTCAGACTCAATTTAAAGGCATTCAACCAGTCCGAAATTACACCGACACCCTCTGAACCAGCGCTCCTAACGTCGAGCCAAGACTCCCCCGTAAACAACACCACAGTGTCATCAGCGTATGATAAGACCGAATCGTTCCTTATATTAATGTTAGTCAGCGAGTTTATATAAGTTATAAAGAGAATAGGGCCCAACATGGTTCCTTGTGATATACCAATCCTGACAATGAGAGGGTCGCTCTGAACGTCAGTTACTCTGACGGTCTGCGTCCTCTCACTCAAGTAGCTGGCAAAGACATCTAACGCAGCACCCTGAGGAGGACCTCGTGAGGCACCGTTTCGAACGCCTTCGCTAGATCTAGGAATCCAGCCAGACACCTATTTCCACAATACAAGTTATCCATTATATGTTTAGAGAACCTGCAGACGGTATCGGTAGTGCTTAGTCCTCTGGTGACTGACACTCTGATAAAATCTGGTTTTGCTGAAAGAAGTCAATGAGGCGATCTCTCACACTTTTCAAATATTTTCGCTACGGTGTTAATTGTAGCTATCTATGCACTTACTGTCGCCAGATTTGTACACCCGGGTAAGAATCGCGGTCATAAAAGCTGTAGGGTACTATACCCGTTTTAAAGATTAGATTGATTATGTGTGCCGGTGGGGAAGTTAAAAATGGACAAGAACAGTTTAAAATCCTAGACCCAAAACCATCAGGACCAGGTGAGCAATTGTTTTTCAGTGAATTTATAAGTTCATTTGGATTTGTTGAAGGACATTGAAGAAAGTGCTTTAAATTTATTTTCAATAAAACTTTGCAATTTTCTTGTACATATGTAAACCAATATTTGTGAAAAAGCCATTGCAGAAGTCAGTCATGGCTTTGCAGTCAGCAAACTTGGTACCATTATTAATCTGAATGTGAAGCTTAGAATTATTTATCTTAGTTGAGGCGTTGGTTGCCTCAGCAATAACCCTACATAATTTTTTCATACCAGAACCACTCTGCTGTATCCTGCCCTTGTAGTAGTCGTGTCATGTTTTCTCCCTTGTTACACTAAAGTTTTGTAAGAGTTTCTTTTTCATTTTGTCCCTAGTTTTTATACTATGTATTAACCATCTCTGGGAAGAATGATGTCCGGAAGAATCCCGGACATCAGATTAGTCTATGGTGGGAGAAAAGAGATTGTAGTTTATTCCGGTAGTCTCTACCTCAGAAACCCGTTCGCGCGGGTCAGGACTGGATCAATGTTCATCATGACGGTGTAATGATCAGTAACAGAGGACCTAGGACGTATGAAGAGCAGGATAGGATTTTGTGCTCCCTCTAACAAATATATTGTCAATCACAGAACAAGAGTTATCTGTCACCCTGCTAAGGCTATTGATCGCAGACAGAAAATCATGATGACTGAGCATAGCAACGTAGCGATTGGCGATCCCATCATCATCTGCCAAGAGATTTATATGTATATCGCCAATCACCGTTTCAACTCGATTTCTAGACCCACCAGAGAGAACAGTCTCAATGTCACTGAGAAACAATGCGACATCCGATGAGGGGGACCTATACATATAGGGAAAAGACGCCAAAAGTGACACCGTTAATTTCTAGTTTGATCTCACTTAGCATAACACCAGAAAAAGGCAACCTCACAAAATCAATTTGAAAATCAAGATGTGACCTAATGTTAGACATAACACCGTCATTCTTATTAAAGTTTGCATGATTATATAATATGCTATATCCATCAATGTTAAAGAAATGCTCATCCAGGATCTGCCAGGTTTTTATGAAGTTTTATGAAGACCACCTGTAACTTTAGAACGAGTGGACCGTTTGGGGTGAATTAACGGTTTCATGTTCTTTTCGATGTTCTTCTCACCTCTCGTAGGTTCAATAGTTTGGGAGATAGACCCCGGTAAAAATCGAAGGTCGATTTTTAGGTACTTTTAGAACGTGCTTTGGATGCATTTAGAAAAAAATCCACTTATGGGACTAAGTTCACTCTTCTTATGTTTGTTAACAAGGGATTGAAATCGTTTCATTCCGATTAAAAACAGTAATGGGGGTGAATTTGATGTCCTCTTTCAACTCCCACCAAAGAGAGTCCTCTAGATTCAATAGCTTGGGAGGTAGACCCCTTTGGAGGTCGATTTTTAGGCACTTTCAGAACGTGCTTTAGAGGCATTTAGAAATAAAAGTCCACTTATGGGACTAATTTCACTCTTAGATAGATAGATAAGGTTTATTTGCTCCAATAACAAAGTGACAATAAATCAAGGGTGTAAAACAATGTCAGAAAAAAAGGACAGAAACAGAACAAAAAATGAGGAAAGTGTATGTACATTGCGTGAATTTCTAACATCTAAAATCTAAATACAAATAAGTTCTTATCAGGTAGAACCCTTTTCATCAGAACATCTTTCCCAGTTCATCTTTATTCAAAATTTTGTTCTTATCACAGTCATAAAATTCTTGCAAAGAGTAGAATGTCTTTTTCGCTAGAAACGACCTTACAGCATTCTTTAACTTATGGTGCGGTAATATTCTCATTTCAGAAGGAAATGAGTTATACATTTTCTTCATAGAAAATTCAACTTTTTTTTGTAGAAAGCTGTAATTATATTTTTTTTTCAAGCGGACTAAAAGTACGACATTTGTTTTCTCCATACGCACACCTAAAGTGGGCTTTCTAATCCTGAGACCAAAAAAGGAGTAAAAAAGTCCTAGGCAGTAAAAGTAAAGGCAAAAGTCATCGCTACTGTCATGGTGGCGTATATATAAACGATTTTTATTCACCAAAATTATTTGAACAGTAGATGACACCAGATAGATCGATCTGAGTGTATTGCCATCTTTACATTCTTATTGAAAAAACAAAGGATAGGAATACTCTCACAGCGCTCGAGAACACCACCCGAAACCGTTATTAGTCGAAATCGCATAGGTTCTCGAATTCTGAGTTAATGTCATTAAACCACCTAAACCATTGGTTACGATTTAATACCATTAAAACTATTGAACATTGAAAACCACCGTTCTAACACATTCTGTTTATTTAACAAATACTATACACCACTAATTGGGTAAGTACCTAGACCCCCTTAAAGAGGATAAATGAAAATTACAAAACTGAATCACTCTGCAATAGACTTCTTATTTCCTGCATGTTTGAAAAAAAATACTATATGTTACTCGGAGTAAAAGGTCTTTTTGTGCTTCGCCCAGTGGCAGGCCTTAGCTTCGCTTCGGCCGTCAATCTCTGGGCTCAGCACGAAAAGACCCAGTTTTACTCCTAGTGACATAATCTACTATTTTTTGATACAAGTATCTTATTTCTTGTCACATAATCATGTTCTAGCATTGAATCCTCAAAAAAGTTCCAGTTATCAAGTATAAAAGTAAGGCATCCACATGCTAACAACAGTCAATAAGCCATGATCAACGAATACATTCTTGCACGATTCCCTAAACTTCCCAAACATAGTGCATAATAGGCTGATAATGCAGCCTTGCTGCTTACCACCCTAGCAATCACTCTCAACGCTTAGCAATACTTGCAGCTAACCCTTCAATATGCACAGTCCAGTCCAACCTTCTGTCTATCTCAACTCCCAGAAAAGTTACACTATCAACAGTACCAATAGTTTGATCATCATGCATAAACTCAAGAGCATGATGTAGTCTGTTTCCAAATAAGAGGTACTGGGTCTTTGAAACGTTCAAAAGAAGACCGTTACACTGAAAGTAACTTTTTAAATATTCAATTGCCGAAACTGCCCTAAACGAGAGCCCCTCTAAGGAGTCCTCAGAAAGAATAAGGGTGGTGGCATCAGCATACAGTATCGTCTGCTCATCCAAAACTTGTGAGAGTTCATTCGTGTAGAGTATATACAAAAGTGGGCCCAGGACTGACCCCTGAGGTACGCCCTTACTTATATATAATTTTTCAGACATAATTTTATTACCTTGATGATCAGACTCCACCACCTGCTGTGTCCTGCCCATCAGATAAGACTTATCAAGTTATTTACAGTACCCCTAGTTCACATCTCAAGTTTAGCCAATAACATTATTAATTCAGTCATTATTTAAAGAGTCTAATATTTTTGTTAGGGCTTGATATATTGCTCCTACAGTGGATTTGCCCTTCCTGAATCCGTTTTTACTATCTGAGACTATAGAGTTTGTATCCAGAAAACATTCAAGTCTGGTATACAGAATTCTTTCAAATATCTTGCTTACATTAGAGAGCAGTGAAACAGGTCTATAATTACGTTCATTATCTCTGTCTACTTTCTTATACAGTATGGGGGAAATGAAAGTAATAAATTAATTATTTCGTAAGTCAGAGACTGGAGAGAAAATTCCTGAGACCCGTCCATTTTTAATTTCAGTTGCGCATTCTGTCCGATTTTGTTGTTATTTCTTATGTCATCTGTATAAGCGTGATGACGTCATCGATGATTTTTTTAAATGGAAACGTGGTTGATGCGGTACATCATTTGAAAGGTGTAATTCTCCATTCAACCATATCAATACTTTTAAATAAATGACGTTCGTAAAGTGTCAAATAGTTTTATTATTAAAATTAACATTTTTGTTATTATCTGAAATAACAACCAAATTCAAAGCTGCTCAAATTGATGACCCTCAGCGATGAGACAATGAGATAAGCGAGCAACGAATTTATCCAGAACGTTCTGAAGAACTTCCGCACTTATTTGCGCGATCTCGAGCCGTATGCGTTCCTTGAGTTCATTGATAGTATGTGGTCTATTTTTGTACACTCGACTTTTCAAGTATCCCCATAAAAAGAAACCAAGCGATCCTCTTCGCCCAATCCACCTATCTGTAAAAACTCTGTCCAAGTAGTTTCTTACCAAGACCGCATAGTGTGGGGGCGCACCATCTTGCTGCAGCCATACATCATCTCTATTTGGGAACAGTCGATGCAACTCTGGTATTAAGAAATGTTGGAGAAATTCTAAATATCGAGGACCTGTTAAAGTTTCCTCGAAAAAGTGTGGTCCTATAATTTTATTATTATATATTTTTTTTATTTTACTATCTATAATTTTACTATTATTCCCGCCCATACATTTAATTTCTCCGGGTACTGAGTATGATACTCCTGCATCCAATGCGGATTTTGCTGAGCCCAATACCGACACGTCTGACGATTTACATGACCATTTAGAAGAAGCTTCATCCGAGAAAAGGACCTTTCTTAAAAACATTGGATGTGTGTTATTTTTTTCCATCATAATGTCGCAAAATTGAACGCGTCTATCAAAGTCATCTTCCAGAAGCTCCTGGACTAAAACAACTTTATAGGGATGCCACTTTTCCTTTTTTAGCGTAGCAAAAACTGTTGCATGGTGTATGTTATTGTCTAATGCTACTTGTCGAGAACTAGTATGGGGATCCTCTTGAAGCGCTTGTAGAACATCTAATTTTGTGTTTTCTGCGACTGGTTTTCTACTGCCTTTTGGGAGGTCCCTTACATGGCCCGTTTCTCGGAATTTTTTCTCAATTTTGCTGACGGTGGATTGCGCAATTGGTTCTCGGTTGAATAATGCACAAACCTCCATTTGTGTCTTTGTCTTATCTCCACAACCAATCATTATAAGAATTTCAATTCTCTGCGTTTCCTAAGTTTCATTTTGGAACAAAGTAACAATGAATAATAATTATAACACAATTTGACTGCAATGTAATCGAACTAATACCATTTACATGTGACATGTCAGAGACGTTTAATTTGTATGTAGCACTCTTGATAAGAATCAGATTTTTTTACATAAAAAGTCAAGCAGGAAACGTGCAAAAATTCAACAGTTTATTTCCAGTGACAATCTACCAAATTCACATATCCATATTGCAAGAGAGCCGAAAATTAATATTAAATAAATTATAAATATTAATAATTAGTATTGACACTTTACAAACGTCATTTATTTAAAAGTATTGATATGTTTGAATGGAGAATTACAAGACCTTTCACATGATGTACCGCATCAACCACGTTTCCATTAAAAAAAAAATCGATGACGTCATCACGCTTATGCAGACGACATAAGAAATAAAAAGAAAATCGGACAGAATGCGCAACTGAAATTAAAAATCGACGGGTCTTATGATTTTTCTCTCCAGTCTCTGACTTACGAAATAATGAATTTATTCCTTTCATTTCCTTCCACCATACTCTATATTTCCTTTATACATATAGGCATTTTTTAGTTTATTCGGAAAACAGCCCTTAGCAAAACTCAAGTTTATAATAAAAGAAAGCGGTTCCACTATGTCAGCAACACACTGCAGCACCATAACAGGAGTCTCATTTTTATCAAAAACAACAAAAAATTATTTCCAAAATTTATTTGAAATTGACCCAAGGGGAGGGAGGAGTATTTCCACTTTTTTTTTCAATTTCAAACTTTGACCGCCTGTAACTTTAGAACGAATCGGGGGAATGTATATTCCGTAGGTTCAATAGTTTGGTAGATAGGCTCCTTTACTCTTGAGATGTTGTACAGAGCAGGAGCAGGCGACATCCACCAGCGTATTTTAGATCCAATGCTGCATGGCAGATGGCTCTCAGTTCGAGAAGTAGCCCATATTGCTCTGTATCTCGCTGGTTACCGGAACCAGAACGAAGTTGAAATAATAGATGGTCACCAATACCGCCTTTTAAGGCGGGAGGGCACCTTTAAGCCGCTAAATCACGGTCTTCAATTTGTCGACCAGCCAAAGCCATACTGATATGGGGTAGACCCCGAAACTAGTATGCAGATGGGTTGATCAATAAATTGGTGACCACCTACTCTCTTTCATTTCCACTCTTGTTGTTCAAAATTTAGTTGATTACACTACTTCGAATAAGTTTTAGTTTTTTCAAAACTGCGTGTCTTTGTAGCCTTCAAAATTCCTGTCGAGAAACAGTTTAAACTTTGATGTTTCTGTAGCCTTTAAAATTTCAATGGGATTTCACTGTTCTGTAGGCTTAGCTTAGTAAAATAGATTTAGAAAGACTATAGAGACATTATTTACAAGCTCGAATAACTTGCCTAAGAGCGTTTTTTACTCTTGTTGGAAATTTATTCAATTACACTATTTTGAACAAGTTTTATTTTTTTTTCAAAGCTCCGTGACGTTGTAGCCTTCAAAATTGCTCTCAAGAAACAGTTCGAACATCGATGTCTTTGTAGTCGTTAAAACTTCAATGCAGTTTTTTCGGACAATTAATTAAAGCTGTGATTAACTTTGCTTCGTTGCAATGGAATTTCACTGTTCTGTAGGTTTAGGAACGACTACTATATTGCCCAAATAAATTGCCTATAGAGATGTTTTTTGCTCTTGTTGGAAATTCAGTCGATTACACTAATTTTTGACAAGTTTAATTTTTTCTCAAGACACCAAATCGACGCACATAGGGGTATTTACAGTAAGAAAGCGGACAAAATTATAATACACATAGTTTAGCTTTTATTTTAAACATTCTTGTTTGATTTACATGATTAGGTACAGGGTGTCCCGTTATACATTCTTCCCTCTTATACCTTTTCTGCTTAAAACTTTCACATAAAACTAGGAGGTTTTTCTAGAAAGATTGTAATATGTTATCAAACCTACAGGTTGTCTAAAAAGATGTGATAGTCTAAGCGTTTGTTTTATATCATGTTATATCCTATATTATTCTGCGTCTAGCAGTAAGATTTCAGAAATCTTCAAAATATATAAAATTCAGGTTTCATGTGTTTTTTTTTGCATTACTTCCTAATTACTGATTTACTTAACTAGTAATGTGTGTGTTACTTAATTAGTAAAAGTGGTAATTAGTTACAATCGAATGTGGTAAATGTATCTGTATCTACCTATCATATCTATCAAGCAAATTAAATAAAAGAGAGCGAGAGAGAGACAGAGCGAGAAACTATTCTAAATTTTCCTATTTTATTTAAATTATTGATTATGGAAACTGGGTAAGTACAGGGTTGGACTGCATATGTGGACCGCTTCTGCCAAGTTTTTTATAAGAACTAGAAAAAATACAAAAGTTGTCGGGTTTCTCCTAAATCGTTAGAAAATATTATTCAAAAAAACAAAACAACTTTGCAGCGTTACTGAGATATACGAAGTTGCTATTTGTTAATGGAACATTTTTCCAAAACTTGAAAGATCGTTTTTTTCTAATTCTAAATATATATAAAAGGTTGAAATATTTTGGTTCTCCCGTTGCATTTAAAAATCTAGATATTATTATATTTATTACAAGAAACTATGACAACCTCATTTTCGTTAACGAGAGTTTTATTATTCCATAATAAAGATTTTTAAATTCAAATAATTCAAAAATGGCTGAACCTTTGAATGTCAAATATTATAGAATTAAAAGAAATATCACATTATGAAAAGATATACCTACAGGATGTTCCATTAAAAATGTATCATCTACGTAAACTTTAGTAACATTGCCATGTTGTTTTGTTTCTTTAGATAATATTTTCTGCCGATTTACGAAAAATCCTACAAACTTAAAGTTTTTTCTTTCTCTTTTAAATAAACTTACTAGAATATAGAGAAACTAAACTGTCTAAATAATATACGGACCAACCGGATCCTTATACTTACTACCCGAATAATTACTTTAGGTTTACCTACATTTGCTTGGTGCAACTAAATTTTAATATTTGTTTCGATAACCCACATGGGACTCATTATAAAAGTTCATCTACCAGGCTATGACATTTTGACAAAGAAGGACAACATATACAAAATAAATGGACCTTTGTTGCTCCATCCTATTTTCTTGACATGACATTTTCACATTTAATTCAAATTCAAATTTGAGTTCATGGTTATGTAAAAGACACACCGTGAGAGAAAACAAAGCATTCAGTACCAAATTAATGCTTAAAAAAGCCCAAAGTAATAATTTAGTCTGCGTTTAGTGGAGTTACGTTCTAAATCTGGATATTGTAGACGCAACTTTAAGTTGCTTGCCATACGAAAACCGCAAATATCCGCAACTTTTTTAAATGGGACATTGAAATTGATACTTCAAGCTTTCATTTAGAATGAAAATCACATTTTGATATTCCTTGATACTGTACTAGAAGACCATAAGTAAAATAATCTTTTTTAAAATTAAATGCAGAAAGCCTGACAGAAAGAGGTAAAATGTAGCTAGCCAAACTTGAGTAAAAATCGATCAAAGTCGACAAATGTACGCAACACTAACGTAGCAATAACATCCTACACAAATACTGCTGAATTACTTAATGTCAATTACTTCGTAATATCATAAAGTTTGAGGTAAACTTGAATGTCTATAATACGAGCTGGATAGCTGATGGCCATGCCTAGATTTCCCTTATTTTTCCTTCTTTTATTTAATATCGTATCAATTTAAATCGACTTTTTGTACATTATATACAATCTTTAGATGCTCTAGCAAAATTTTCGCGACGGATGAACAAATTTAAATTTTTCGATTTTTGTCCGCTTTTGGAGCTGAAATACCTCTATGTGCGACGTCCAAAACACGGAGGTCTATTTTTAGGCACTTTTTGAATGTGTTTTGGATGCATTTAGAAAAAAGTCCACTTTTGGAACTAATTTCACTCTTGTTATGTTTGTTCCGTTCACAGGGGATTGAAATTATCTCATTCCGGTCAAAAACGTTTTAAAAAAATCAATTTTTTTTTCTATTTACGACAAATAAAAATAAAAAATTAGGGACTTTATTATTATTTTTTTGTAACAACTCAGGCGTTATCTTGATTCTTGATTACTTTTTCTATTTAACATCCTACTCTTTTGACTGCTGACTTTCAGTTGCCAAGCCTATATGTAGACTTCTACAGAACACTCAATCTGTTCTTTTTTTTAAACATATGACTTTGAATAATTTCAGGTTTTTTTCGTCAGTGAATCTACCGAAACTAGTCAAAGAGTTCTTTGAATATCCAACGAATATACTTAAACTTACAAGCGGTTAAACTTCAACTTCAACAGGAAGATTTTACAAAAATAACATTACTTTTAAAGATTTTTTTATTTTATTAGTTTTGTAATTTTTTTTTAGTCCGTAAGTTACGTTATTCGCGACCACTGTGACATACGTGTGCAATGCGGCGCCATCTAGCGGCCGCCTTCTCCACTTATTAAAAATTCATGAGCAGTGTATTCTAACAAAAAGTGTATTCTTTACGTGAGTACTATATATTGTATGTAGTACTCACGTAAGTATGTAGTACTGTATATTGTATTATATTAATATGGCTTCTTTTTAACTGTTATATCAACTGCGGTGCTTGTGAGAGTTTCCACTGACAGTTCTTTTTACAATGGTTGTGCAGCTTTTTCTTAAATTATTCCGGTTTCTTTATTTTGTCAGATGGAATTAAGTTACAGAAAGAAAAGAATCAGTTTATGCTGATACGGGTGGTCATTAGAAAACCAGAAGTTTATATTTCTTAACAAAAAAGGATGACAAAGTAAATCGACTTTTGCTCTTCCATCCTATTTTGACATTTCACAGTCAACTAGATGACATTTTTAAATAAACACCCAGTATACATTGTGAACTACTATTAATGCACCAAAGTTGATAAAGCATCTAAAATATTTTCAAAAATGGCAGCACGTTCAGACTGATCATTTTGGTTTGTGTTTGCGTCAATGTTCTTTCAGTACCCTAACGCTGCGGTACCATTTTGCTCGTGGTGCCCCCGCTCGGCCCCTTAACTTTCCCTCTCGGCTAGTCGCGTAGCCGTGAGACGCGTCGATCAGAGTTGGCTGAGCGCAAAGCCCGCGCTCGCCATTCGTTTTCGCGCGAGCGTTGACTGTCTTTTGTTTTTTTTTTGTTTTCGTTTCCCAGTTGTTTATTCCTCGCTCACGGCCGCTTTGACTTTTAAAGCCTTAAAAATACGACGACGGTCAGTAGCGATTCGGACCTGGAC
Organism: Taphrorychus bicolor; assembly: GCA_951812265.1. Lineage (NCBI taxonomy): Eukaryota > Metazoa > Arthropoda > Insecta > Coleoptera > Curculionidae > Taphrorychus > Taphrorychus bicolor. The sequence goes on along the minus strand of OX638299.1, from coordinate 37,783,006 downwards.
GCACGCGGTCAGAGGTCGACTCCCCTTTTCCTCCTTTCCCTCCTCATTCCACCGCTCTTTTTCAATTTGTCAAAAATCACCGTCAAAGGCGAAAACTTGCAAAAAGTGTCGTTTTTATGGAAATTATTGGCGAATGAATGACAGTTCGTGGGTCGGTATCGAGATGAGCGATAATCGAAAGTAGTGCCTATTTCGTAAGTGAGTAGTGGAAATTTTCGTTTTTCTTTTCTGTTAAAAGAAAGTCGTTTGTGTGGAGTAAACTGGGATTGGAGGCAAAAACGTATTTTTTTATTAGTTTTTTTTTCGGTGAGTTTTCTTTTTTATATTGATGAATCGGTCTAATAATTGAGTGTTGCAATTTTATAAAAAAAAGTGAATAAAAAAGCTGTTTGTGGCCGCCCCTATATAAAACTGTAAAAAGTCAATTCTTCCATATATCTCCGTGATAATAACAACTTAACAACAACATTATGCCGGTACCGTTATATTATTGGCAACAGCAATGCAGGAACTACCTATAATAGTACACTTATTATTAGTAAAAAAATTTTATATGTGCATTCGCACTTTTTAACGTTACGTAATATAGAAAAGACTGTTGCGTTACGTCACCGTAAAGCCCTAATGAACCAATGGTTGGGCAACAGATCCCTAAATCTTTCACAGTATAGATAATCCATTGAATATTAACGCCTGATGTAATTTATTGCTAACAGTTGTTTCATTGTTATTTGTCGCACTTTACAGTTATTTATTCTACGAAACGCATTATCGTAATAGAATTAATAATGTTTAATCGATTTGTCTTATTGCATTACATAATATTATTATACAGTTTGAAGAAGAAGAAGACGACAATACCCACAAAACTCAATTGTGTTTGGGATTTTTACGACCAATAATAGCGATTGGCAAATTTGAAGAAAAAAAAACAATCGCTTTATTGTCATGCAGAACTAAAAAGAGGTGTTGGGATTAGCAACAATTGAAAATAAGTGGAAATAATTTAATTCATTTTTTTCTTTACATATTGAATTTTTTAATGAGATTTTATATACTTTTTTATATTTCGCAGAATTGTCTGATGCTACTTGCTTGACATCCTGGCTTTTATTTGTGTCTTAGAAAAAAGAGAGCCATCAGCGTCGCTTTTATGTCACTTTGCCTAAATTGAGAATGTTGTTTGTACTAGTATTATTTTTACATCGTTCCATATTTCTTATTATTCCCTATTTCTTATTATCAAAAAGAGAAATAAAGAGAAACTCACCATTATTAAAAAAAAAAACAAATTTAGGGTGAATAGCCATTTCGTCCCCTGACACCTAACGTTAATAAAAAAAAATGTTTTTTTTTGTAGGGGCTTCAAATTGTTTTTTGAGATAGATAAAAATGACTGAACTTTCAAAAACAAAAATCGGGTAAAAAACCAAGAAAAAATACATTTTCCGTTTCATTGAAAAAAACGTATTTTTTAATCAAAACCGACAATAGGGCATTTTTCTAACCTTAAAGAACATACCTTTTCAATTCAAGTTTGAACTAAAATCGAAAAACAAACCGGATTGTTTGGCTGACTAACCTAAACAGTTTATTTTTTGGACCATAAAACTCATTTTTTGTAATATAAAAAAATCATATTCTAAAGCAAAAATTGGGGGCTTCGAATCTAGAAGAAACACAGTTTTTGTGTTAATGGATTTTTTTTTATTTTTGAATCAAAACCGACCAGAAAAACGTTTTTCTATTCTTAAAGAAAACTACTTTTTTAATAAAAAAAATGCTTTGAAATTGAAAAAAAACTGTAAAGTTGTGCTTTACTAAAAGTTCCATTTTTGAACTAGCAAGTAACAAGCAAGGCGTCATTTTCAGCTGCTGTGAACTCAACAGTTCAGCGTTAAAATCAGAATTTATGTATCTCCATTTGTAAACTGGAAAAGTCATTAAAATTTTTTCTGAAATATTTTATTCGAATTCAGTTCGTTTCATTCTTACGGGATTGCAAACGTCTCATTCCTAATAAAAACTGAAAAAAAAAAATTAGAAATATTTTTTTAACTTACCAAACCGAATTATATTTTTTCTCAATTTTCAATTTTGATCGCCTGTAGCTTTAGAACGATTGGACCGATTGGAGTGAATTCAACTGTTTTTTTTTCTCTTCTTGATGTCCTCTTTCACCTTTCACCAACGCAAGTTTCGTAAGCGCAGTATTTTCGGAGATAGACCCTTTTGGTTGAACATTTTTAAGCAGTTTTAAAATATATGTTTATATTATTAAAAAAAAAGAACTTTTAGAGTACCTATCATGTTTGTATTAAGTTTGTTACATTTATAGGAGATTAAGGTCGTCACATCTCGATAAAAAACAACAAAAAAAAATTTGACAATTTTTCTTTGAAATTAATTAAATTTCTTTTTTCGGAATTTTCAATCTAACAGTTTATAACTTTAGAACGCGTGGACCGATTGGAGTTAATTCAATGGTTTTTTTACTTTTTTTAATGCCCTCTGTCACCTCCCGCAAACGAAAATCCTTCAGGTCCAATAGTTTGGGAGTTAGACCCCTTCGACGATCGACTTTTAGGCAGTTTTTATCAATCGACGTTTTTATCATAAAAAAAAACTACCTTAGAGGACATTCTGCTCGTATTAAGTTTGTTACTTCATAGGAGATTGAAATCGACTAAATTCGAATCAAAATCAGCAAAAAAATTTTTTAAATGTTTTCAAATTGACCGATTGACCGGAGGGGATGGGTATATCTTCTTTTTTGTCAACCTACAGCTTTGACCGTTGAGAGGTACAAATAATTCAGGAGCGTATTTGAAAAATAAAAAAACAAAAATTTTGCAGCCCGCACTGAGGACGTTTAAGCACTATTAAACGAAACGTTGGTGATGGGTTTCAAATTTGAATTTTGTCCCAGTCCGCCAATTTCAACACATTTAATTTTTTTTTGACTATATGTTTTGGCCTTTCAATTTCTTAATTTTAAACTCTGACTATTCTGGAAATAAATTAGGGAATTCTTGCTTTTTATTTTTGGTTTTTTTATTTTGTTTATTTTAAATTTTTTGGTGTACCACTGGGATTTTTAGTAAATTTGTAATAAAGTAAACTTGTAACCACCAACTTAGAGCAAATAAATGTGAAAATAAATAAAGTAAAAATTTGACGCCGAAAAGTACTGAGATACTTTCTTGGAAATCTTTTTGGCGCCCAACTTAGGGTTTTTATTTTCAGCACATTTTGATATTTTTCAGCCCTCACCGAAGACGTTTGAGCACTATTAAACGAAACCTCGGCGGTGAGTTTAACATTCGAATTTTGTCCCAATCCGCCAATTTGAACACAATTTTTTTTTTGCTATGTTTTGGCGTTAACAATAGGTGATAGTAATTGTAAACTCGGACAATCCTCGTGATAAATTAGGGAGTTCATGTAATAAAATAGCTAAAGTATTGATGGAGCCTCTTGCTTTTAATTATTCGATTTTAACTTTTCTGTCGTCCAACTGCGGCAACTTTTTACAAAATTTACTAAAATGACCAATTTGAAGCAAAATTTTCAAGTAAAATCAGAGAATAATTGTGAAAATTAATAAACAAAAAATATGTATACCTGGAATAAAAAGAAACTGATGTGACAAATGAAAGGTTCTATGGTACTTTCTTGTAGAGATTCAAGGGTTCAAAAAAAACAGAAAAAAATAAAAACATTGTTTTTTTCCGCTTTTGACTCTTAACCTCGAAAAAATAAAGAAAAACCGAAAAAAAAGGGCAAATCGAAAACAAAACAAAAAGGTACGCGTTTCTAAGTAATTGTGTTCTAGACCAGACATACCTTAAACGCCAAACTAAAACATTTAATTTACATAATATTGATATAAAAATAAAACATCTTCTGTTGAAAAAAAATAGATTGTAATTCTATTAATCTAGAATTGAAAGAAAAAATAAATAAAAACAATATTTAAGTCAAATAATTATTCAAAGGCATACCTGAGTCTGAATCCGATCCGAAGTCTCGGAATTTTAATTTACTAATGAAAAGTCTTCTTCTGAACATTATTCATTAATTTTATTAATGACAATTAAATTCTAATAAATTATAACTTATTATCACGTATTTACGTTTTTTTTTTATTTTTTCTCAAGTTTTTCGTTTTTTTTTTGTTGTCATGTGGTAAGCACATAATATGGTGTATTATAACCTTTAAACTGAAATAGTGGTAATATTATTCATTATTCACCCTGCGTCTTTTGTTTTTTCATTATACACTCCATAAGAATTGCATGCAGACACCACCTTGTTGGGAATTGTAAACAAGTAGTATCTAACTTGCATATAATAGGCATCATTACCTCAGGTGAGTTGCGCCACTTGCTACGCTCGTGAGTTCCTTCGTTAATAATGTTCATTATTCACAAGTGAATAATGAGTTGTTGTGGAATCGAAACATGTCGTAGGCAACTAGCAACTCACAAAGTAAGCCGCCCTAAATGAAATCGGTAGCTACCGCAGGTTCATTCAAATAATTATCCTTCTATTAGGATGTATTCAGAGAAATGTAGGCTAATGTGTCTCTTTTTTACAAAAAAATTTACTTTTCTCTAAAAAAATACTTCGTATAGGCCATAAAAATGAAGTAATTGACCGTTCACCCTCGTAGCATTGAAATGAATATGCACGGGCGACTAGACCGTCATCTATCTGACGCATCCAACGTCGCGCCAGTCGTTATTTTTAAATTGTTAATTACCTTTGTGGCATCTATAACCTACCATATTTGAGAAAACCCGGAATCTTGATCGTGGATAAAGTTTAGTATTCTACTAGCATTTAATGAGCGTTACTCTCTCGGGAAACTAGTGCCACTCGCTTCGCTCGTGGGCTCAAACTTTGCCATCAAGAATAATGACTCTCATTAAATGCTTGTTGTATAATATACCATTTTTTCCAGCAACCAATTTTTCCGGATTTTTTAAACCTCTGCTTTCTTGGCAACCTTTTCGTGTCCAAATTGGGGTTTTTTTACTTTCGCACATTTTTTTTTTATTTTCCAATTACATTCGTACAGTTTTGGAAAAAAATTGTTTAAAAATTACTAGAATTTTTAACGTCGGACAATGCGTGTTTTCCGATATTTTTTTGCCAAAAATTAATAATTATTATACAAGGTGTTTTTGAAAATTGTTCCATTCATGGGCATAAATATAACCACGTATTCTAGGCTTTAAAATAAGAACAAAATTTTATATAAACATATATCGAAAACGGTTTTTGCTACGACTGCCTCGAAAAGGAACAAATGCCCACAACTAACTACCCTTTGAAAATCGCGTATTGCAAACAGCGTGCGCAAGCGCTTTGAGAACGCTCCTATTCAGTAGCGTGTGCAAAGTCCACTTTGCACACGCTTCTGATTGTTTTGCACACACCTTGCGTATATTTTATAATACGATTGATCATTTTTATACGAGTGCCTCGAGAATGAACAAATGCGCACTACTAACTACCGTTGAAAATCCCATATTGCAAACAGCGTGCGGAAAGTGCGGTTTGCGCATGCTTTCTACAGAGGCGTGTGCAAAGTCCACTTTGCACACGCTTCCGATTGTTTTGCACACGCTTTGCGTACATTTTGTAATACGAATGATCATTTATGAAGCAAAATCGCAGTCGTAGAAAGAGTATAGTGTGCAACATGTACGAAAATCACTCTTCAAACTCGTGTGACGTTCTATCACTCGCCTACGACTCGTGTTCAAACCGTCACACTCGTGTGAAAAGTGCATTTTTCGACACTGTTTGCACATTATACTATTATGGAGCAAAATCGCAGTCGTAGAAACAGTATAGTGTGCAATACGTACGACAATCACTCTTCACACTCTTGGGACGTTGCATCACTCGCCCACGGCTCGTGTCCAAAGAGTCACACTCGTGCGAAAAATTAAATTTTCGACAATGGTTGCTCAATTGTTTACCATGTAAGGGTATGAAAGGTTAGATCTTCAGTGTTTGTGTCAAGATAAATGTTCAGTGTCAAGATAAATTAATGAAATTTGGTATGTTACCATATATTTTTATGCCCTATAAATTAAGTAGATAAGGACACATTTGTCCAGAGGCGGCTGACACGAGGGGGGTAGGGGGTGAAAAGTACCTACACTTTTTTGTGTGTATACATATTGACAGTTTATTCGAATAAATGGCAAATCTGAAGATTTCTACATAAAATAGGTAGATACTCTTGTTGAGACTCGATATGTGCAATATTTCACGAAAAAAAAAAGTATTTTAATCTAAAAGAGTAATACGATTTTAGGAAATATGCTTCAGGGAATAACCTCATGTTCCGTGTTTATTAAAAAACGTCATCTAGAAGGCTATGAATTTTTGAAAAAAATGACGACATAATCAAAGTAAATGGATTTTTGTTTCTCCTTTCCTTTTTTTTTGACATTTCACATCCAACTCGATGACTTTTTTAAATAAACATTTCCTACTCTGTATATGCAAAACAAAAACAAAGCGTGTGTCCTTTCATGTTTATGTAATGTATTTGTCGTATTTTGGAGCCTAGAATATGTGGTTAATTTATGGTACTATTTTCGAAAGCACCTTGTACAGGGTGGCGCCTTTTTGATGCATTTATAGAGTATCGGCAAAACCGTCATAGATGAAATCTGATTGCACATTCTTGGCTCCGATTTTCAAGATAAAATTTATGGGGTCATTATTTCTCGACTGTACAATAAAAAAGCTGTTTCGTGAAATAGAAATGTTACGAAAGGAAAAGAAAATGAGAATAAAACCTGCAATCTTCGTACCTTTTTATCTTTTTCTAGAAACATTTAATATTTTTAGATGTTTTTGCGTTGTTTTTTAGGCATGCATAAATTCTCCGAAGTGATAATTTTTTTAAAATATTTTATAATTTTGTAAATCTTCATTTATAAACCAATGAGTGAAGAACACTAATCATGTGGAAAGTGTCGAAGTTTGTTATGATGATGCTTGCATGGTATGTCCAACAAAAACAATAAAATAAGCTTGATTAAATTGAATATTATTATAAATCGTGATAAACAGTCCAGAAAGCAAATAAAAGTATTTCAGAGTGGCTTTAAAACTTTAAAGGCCTTATGCTACATTAAAGATTTTAAATGATAATACCATTACAGGTCATTAACATTTATTTATTTTTCGAACAACCTTTTTTTCATTCATCAAATTTTAATTTAATTTCAATTTATTTAATTTTATTCAATTTTTATTTTTTTCTCGTCTCATTTCTTTAATTTTCTGGTAGTTATAATAAAATATTTTTTATTATAATTTTCATTTTCATAATTACTTAATCATTTTCATTTGTTTTTTTTTTTACTTTTAATATTAATTTTTGACTGTTTGATCTTATTTAACCTTTGTATACTTCTTTTCTTAGCTATTTAGCTGCTAATTATTTTCATATTTTACTACTATCAGCTTATGATTCCTTACAATACAAATCTCCCTCGTTTGTCTTGACTGATGCTTTATTTGTAACAAACTTTCTTCTTTCAAACTTTTTAGTTTATTCCTACTTTTAACTTTACAACCTGTTTTTTTTTTCAATTAATGTTGTTATTTTCTTTCAGTCCTTTATTCTTTTTGAATTATGAAAAAATATGACCAAAAGTCATAGATTGCTACTGCCATGCACAGGTAACTCTCAGGTAGCTGGGAAAGAAATGGGTGTATTTATTATACAGGGTGTCCGACGGTCGATGATACTTTTGTTGTTTATAGAAAAAAAAACAGGATCTTCCTGAAAACTTGCACATAGACAAGGTGATTACAAAGTTATTAAATAGAACATATACAGGGTGGAGCCTTTTTGATGGAAATTATGGTGTGTTGGTAAAACCATGATAGACGAAATGCGATTACACATTCTTGACTCCGATTTTGATGGTACCTTTATATCGTAAGTATACGTTTTTTCTGTATACGTGTTTCAAGAAACTACACTTTAACGAAACATGACGCTGTATCTCGGCTATTATGGGAAATGGGACAAAAAGTAAACTAGAAATAAACTGCTAACGGAAAAGATCGATACAGCAAAATTTTTTGTCATTTTTGGGGGATGTATCTCGGAAATGCCTTAGCCGAAATTTAACACCTAAAGAGATTTTGAAAGGTCGTTTCTTCTAGAATCACGGCGAGAGATTGATCTTTAATAAGTTGTTCCCTAAAAGATATAAAGGGTAAAGAAGAAAGCACTGCAAAATGGTTGGATTTCAACCCACTGTCTTTGGTAGGTAGCTTCATTTCAGAACATTCATTGTTATGACATTTAATGACGTTAGTTGGTATCTCGGGACATGTTCGGCAGTTTTCGGTTTTTTTTGGCCCACAAAATAAATTACGGGGGTTTTTCAAAAAGTTGACGCTCTTGTGTAAGTCACCCAGTATCGCGAGAATGCCGCAGCCGATTTTAATAAGATAAATGATCTCTAAAAGATAACTGGTTGTAAAATCAGCGACGTAGACTCATAATTAATAAAACAATTTTATTCCAGTTTATACAAGGATAGCCTACTAAATCAGTTACAGGGCGTTTACAGAAAGTTTGAATTTGTCTAAGTTACAATACAAGGTATCCTGAAATTAACTGAGAACGCTTCGTCTCCGAGATACAGGGTGTTGAATTTTTTTTTTAATTTTTTTCTTTATAGCTCTGAGAGTTTATTAGATATTTAACTCAAATTTTAAATATAGGTAACCATTTATTATCTACATTGTTGGTTATACCAACCGCGCCAAAATCCTCAGGGTCTTATTTTTTCTCGGGTTGTATCCCTTTTATCCTCACAAACTTTTTTGTACCACGCCACTGACCGTTTTTATAAATCTGAATTCTCTATTCAATTTAGAAAATTTCTTGTCTCTTGCATCCTTGTCTTATCTCCCACTGTTTTCGAGAAATTTGCAAAAGTGTCTAGAAATGCACATAATTTTTCCATAAGTGACTCTTTCTCATCAGTATCTGGGAATTTAAATAGGAACGCAGAAAACAGACCATTCTTATGGAAAAATTATGTGCATTCCTAAACACTTTTGCAAATTTCTCGAAAACGGTGAGACATAAGACAAGGAGGCAAAAGGCAAGAAAGTTTCTAAAATAAATTGAGAATTTAGACTTTTAAGAAAAAAAACGATCAGTGGCGTGCTACAAAAAAGTTTGTGTGGGTAAAAAGGATACAACCCGAGAAGACATAACACCCTTTCGATTTTGGCTAGCAGTTGGTATATCCAACGTTGTAGATAATAAAGGATTACCTATATTCAAAATTTGAGTTAAATATCTCAAAAACTCTAAGAGTGATAAAGAAAAAATTTAAAAAAATCATTACCCTGTATCTCGGAGACGATGCGTTTGCGGGTTATGTTTGTATGAACATAGTGCCCTATTTTTGCGTAGGGATTTCCCAGTTAATTTCAGGATACTTTGTATTGTAACTTACAAGAAAGTTCAAACGTTCTGTAAACGCCCTGTAACTGATTTAGTAGGCAAAAAACCGCCAAAACCGTCTCGGGATATTGACCATAGCTCTTAAATGTCATTACAAAAAGAGTCTTAAAGTTAAAGCTCCCGTCATGACATCGTAGTAAACAAAATTTTAATCAGTTTTTTATTAGATTTTTTGTCATTCTTGTACAAACTGGAATAAAATTGTTTTATTAACTATGAGTTTACGTCGCTGATTTTACAACCAGTTATCTTTTAGCGATCATTTATCTTATTAAAATCGGCTGCGGCATTCACGCGATACAGGGTGACTTACAAAAGAGCGTCAACTTTTTGAAAAACCCCCGTAATTTAGTTTGTGTGCCAAAAAACCGAAAACTGCCGAACATGTCCCGAGATACCAACTAACGCCATTAAATGTCATAACAATGAATGTTCTGAAATTACGCTACCTACTAAATGCAGTGGGTTGAAATGCAACCATTTTGCAGTGCTTTTTTCTTTACCCTGTATATCCTTTAGAGAATAACTTATTTAAGATCAATCTCCCGCCGTGATTCCGACCTTTTAAAATCTCTTTAGGTTTTAAATTTCGGCTAAGGCATTTCCGAGATACAGGCTACCCCAAAATTGACAAAAAATTTTGCTGTATCGATGGTTTCCGTTAGGAGTTTATTTTAGAGTGTTTCATCATATAGTGGTGCAGTTTTGATGTTTTATTAACAGATTTTCAAATTATGATATGAAGTTAGATTTTTTTTAAATGTGGCACCCTACTTATTATTGGATCGTATGATAGCTCTTTTTTAGGTGATTCGATTGATGATGGTGATTCATAACTTTATATCTACTAGAATTAATAAAAAAACTCATTTTTTCTATAAGAAGTAATGTGTTAGAGATAGCTGATCTCATTTTGTTTTGTTAGATTTGGGATGTGCTAGCTCTTTCTAACACATTACCTCTTATGAAAAAAAATTAGTTTTTATTAATTCTTCGAAAACCACTAGAAATAAAGGTATAAAATTTTACATAATTCTTATTAGCTAGAAAAGAACAATCAAACGCACTATTAATATATAGTGTGATCCATTAAAAAAAGCATAACTTGAATGATTAACTTGAATATCACTATCAATATAAAATTCAAAATTGCACCACCGAAATAACGAATGAGAAACTCTAAAATATTTCCATTTCACTTTGTGCCGAGATACAGCGCCATAACGTAAGTGCAGTTTTTTCAAAAACGTCCTGTATACGGAAAACGAATTAAGCTGAGCGTTAAATAATGATTCCATTAAATTTATCTTGAAAATCGAGAATGTGGAATCAGATTTTGGCTATCTATTATGGTTTTACCGAATTCAGATAAATATAACGAAAAGGCGCCACCCTGTATATCTTATTTACGCATATAAGCCATTCACTTATTATTGTCGTCAAGTAGGCGTTGGAAAATTGACTTTGACATTTTTATCGTAAATCGTAATTTCTCAACATGTGCTAAAAGAAGATGGATATTCAAAAAATTTAGGTTTCAAAGGTAAAACTAGGTGACAAAAATAAGTGAATGGGTAATACATAAGTATACGACGTATTATTTAAAAAGGTGTTACTCTTCACAATAAAATTAATTTTTCTCTAGAAATATTGCAGATAGCGACATTCAACAAGAGTACCTTTTTTATATAGAAATCTTCAGATTTGCGAATTATTCTAATAAATTGGTAATAAAGTATGTCCTAAAAGTTTTGGCACAAAATTCATGGGCTTTAATTTTAACAAAAACAAAATAATATCAAGTTGCCTTTGAAAACACATGATTGTTTACTTTGTTTACTGTCAGTTGAGATTTATTTATTTGAAGTTTTCGCTTTAAGATGTCGTATAAAATAGAAGTAAGAACTAGGATCTACAAGTTGGTTGGGCGGGTACCCAAGCTGAAATCTGTCGAATATTCCAGAATGAAAACATTTCACGCAGAACCATTTATAGAACAATAGCGGAGTTCTAGAAGGGAATACCATGTCTGAATCTCCCAAAAAGTGGAAGAACACGTGCATTTACTGCACAGAGGTCAGAGAGATTGGTGAGAGGAGCAAAAAACCAGGTTGGAATGTCAATGAGGAGACTGGCTCGTCAATACAGATCTAAGAGTACGATATCGTTGGAATTGAGGAGGAATTGTCTAAAATGTCGAAAGAGACGTAAGTGCCCAAAATACTCTCAAGCGCAACTCCTTCGTATACCAAGATGCTGTCGTCAACTACGGTGGGTACACTTTGCCAATGAAAAAATCTTTATTTTAGATGACGAAAAGTATTTCACTTTGAGTAATTCTGAAATGAAGAGAAACGATGGATTTTATACGGACAACGTAGAGGATTGCCCTGACAATGTTAGATACAACCATAAAGCGAAATTTGCAGATAAAATCCTTGTCTGGTGCGCAATTTCTAATAGGGGTGTATCCAGAACTTTTGTGGGAAGAGTTTGATAACTGAGATAAAAGTGGTTTGATAACTGCTTTTCCAAATTACTTCAGTTTGTCCACGAAAATCATGCTTATGACGATATTATGTTTTAGTCAGACCTAGCATCATGCCATTACTAAATAGATACCCAAAACTGGCTTCGACAACATCACATACCTTTAATTCCCAAAAACGATAATCCTCCAAACTTGCTGCAGTCTTGCCCAATAGAGGATTTTTGGGCTTTATTGTCTAGCAAGGTTTATCATGGAGGCTGGGAAGCTCAAGATGAAGAACAATTAAGACGGCGAGTTTATGAAAAACTGAGAGAAATTAATCTGAATTCCGTTCAGGACCTCATGAGAGACATTTTACACTTTATGTTCGCTCGCTTTATACGTCGATGGTTCGCTTTATCAGACGTAAGTTTTCCATCTTTTTTCTCTTTGCTGTTTTCGAATATTTTGCTTTAACCCGGATTGTGGTGTTTTCCTCCAGAAAGTAAATTGAATAACTATTCTTTATAAAAAAACGAAAACGAGAGACGAAAACAAAAAAAGCATTCTAGCAATTTTTTTTTTACCTTTTACCACTGAAGATACAAACTTTTTTAGCTCTTGTGACATATTGCCGTTTAAATTTTTATCAAAATAAGTTGGCTGCTTAGATGCACGATTTTTGCTTTAAAAACGAGGAAACTGAACTGTTACGTGGCGAATCGCGAAAGTTTTTCGTTGCAGAAAAATACGGCGGGTACGGCGAATCGATTTTTTCTCTAGTTTCGACTTGTTGCCAAACAAAGGCCGAGACTCGGTGAGGCAATGAATTAAAACTCGACGTTATTGAGAAACGTTTGTGAAAGAAAAATTTGACTCGAGGTACGAAGTCTGTGACGCACACGCAAATTTATCCCATTCAGGAATTTTTGGCATTTTAGTGACTATGGAGTGTTCATTTTTCTCTACGCATCTCCATTTCGATCCTGTCAAGAAGATCGGCAAACAACGTCATAAGCAAATTTGCAAGGCTAGCTTTTGTGAATAGATAATACCTTCAATGCCTGCTAAATTGAAACATTCATTTTCCTAAACAGAGTCGCTAATCAAAATTCCAAATACCTCGCAGTATGAATTATTGATCATGAATGAAACTGGTTTGTGAAATTGGTTTCTCGGAAGATCGCGCGGTTCAATCGCCCCTCTTTTGTTTCAAAAAGCCGATCTGCTTATAGTCGGTTCAGTTGTTCTTCACCTCCCGCTGCCGTTCCGATCGACCGTCGATGTCTATTTATTGAATAACAGTTTTGGCCTTTCTGCAACCAATTTATCGGTATATTTAATAAGTAGGTTTTAAACGTTGGCATTTAGGTAACAGTCGGAATTGGACCTACTTGATTATAATAATAATAATAATAATAACTTCGTGATTGTACGGTAATTAATCAAACGTATTTTCGACCAAAATGCGAGAAGAAAATGTCGAAATTGCGTTCGGTTGCGTAAAGCAGCAGCGGCTGAGTGGTGCCATTAAAGCCAAAAACAGCTTAGCACTCTAACATTCAACAACAATTGAAATCGCTTTTACATCATTACTTAATGAAATCTCCTCCTGATGTATTGTTCGATTTAAGGACTCCTGTCTGGCCAAATTTTGCGCAAGTGGTTTGCGACTGTATATAAGCAGAGTCAATTAGTTACCAACGTACTTGCTTCAAATGCCAAGTTAATTGAGGTCACATGCAGAATAAGCCTTTAGAAGATAGTGAAAATTTGTAGGGATTTGAGAAAACAGCTTAGTTAAAAGTCAAATCTTAGATGAGATGCGACAATAGCTTCATGGAAATTGTCGACTTGGCCTGCTGACATACCGGACTTAGCTCATAGTGAGTTGTGTTCATGCGGATCCTTGGATCTATGCTTTCTTTGCCTAACAAAGTTCGATTCAGTAGCCTATCTCTACGCAGACGACAAGCACCTTCTTCCGCGAACACGTTTAAAAAATAAAAAAAAGTAATAAAAAGTAAGTACACAAGTTGCCCGAGAGAATAACGCTCATTAAATGCGAGTAGAATACTATACTTTATCTTCGACCAAGATTCCGGGTTTTCTCAATTATAGTAGGTTAAGAGATGCCACAAAGATAATTCACAATTTAAAAATCACGACTGGTTTCGCTAATCGACGGCGCGACGTTGGATGCGTCAGATAGATGACGGTCTAGTCCTTGTGCACATTCATTTCAATGCTACGAGGGTGATTTTTTTATTATATTATTAAGCCAAAAAACATAAGAAAAATTAAATAAACAATAAAATAAAAAAAAGTTGAACCGTGTCAGATATCGAACCCACTCTACTTGTAACTAGGTAATCGAGGAATATGAATAATTAGCGTTCAGAAGGTTATTTGGTTATTGGAAATATCCGGCTCTAGCGGCTCTAACGAGTGGGTGAAGCACTCGCTAGAGCCGTTATATTTCCAATAATATATAATTGTCATATTTTTCCCCTAGGGGGGCCAAAAATTACCTCATTCGATCGGGGATTCTCGATTACCCCTTACATGACAATTTGCTTTTCTGTGTTTAACAATAAAAAGTTTACCTTAGCCCCGAAGTTTTGGCCGATCGGAAGCCATTGGAACTTAAAATCGACATAAGTCAGTTTCTATCTTAGTTACGATAACAAAGCGTAGAACCTTTTTTATGTGCATCCATTAAAAATTATCAAATTTGTCGTAACACCTACCGTAACCGAGAGAATTACCTTTCTCTGTTTTTTGTGTTTTTTTTATTCTACTTAAAAGCCTCAAAAGCTGTAAACTTTATAATAGGTCCTAATTATAGGTACTGTTACGATTCGCAGCAACGCCGCATGGGAGGCGGGGCAACCCATGGGAGCGTGTTGGTTGGTGGAGCTTCGCGACCTATCCGCGCTGCGTCATGGCTGACACGAGTGATTTATTGCTCGGCTGGTTTAATCTAGAAGGCAGTTGTTTACAACCGTTTTTTTTTATGTGAGATTATTCAAGACTTCTTATAAAGAACTTTCTAGGTTTTTCTGTAATTTTAGGATTGTATATAAAGGCGCATAGAGCGGCGGTTAAGTAATAGTCGTATTTTAATCGAGCTATAAGTAAGCTAAAGTTACGAAGCGATAATAGAAGGCTATAAAGTGTTAAGTAATGAGTTATTTAGTAGTCGTGTGTAATTGTGGAAATAAATAAATAGTGTTTTCGTGTTAAATCGTTACACTGGAATTATCGAACCCCGAGTTCGCAACAATTGGTGTCAGAAGTGCGATTCCAGTGGGAATTTGAGAACTAATATTGCTGAACTGTAAGTGAGTGCTTCATTGCCGGACATTACGTGTTTATGCCAGTGACCAGAAGTTAGCATTAAGCGATGGAGGATCAACTTGCCGCCCTGCTGTCCCTTATGCAACAACAGAAGGAAGAGCAAGAAAGACATTATGTAGAACAAAAAGAAGAGCAGGAAAAACGTTATAAGGAACAAAAAGAGGAGCAGGAAAAACGTTATAAAGAACAAAAAGAAGAACAAGAAAGACGTGATCAAGTACAGGAGCGACTTTTGCAACAACAGAGGGAAGAACAGGAAAAACGTGATCGAGTACAGGAGCGACGTTATCTAGAACAGAAAGAAGAGCTGGAAAAACGTGATCAAATACAGGAGCGACGTTATCTAGAACAGAAGGAAGAACAGAAACGGTTTAAAGAAGAATTAGTGAACCATCTCGCAGCTAGGAAGCAACAATTGGAAGAAAGAATAATGCAATCCGTTAACGAAGGACTCGAAGCTGTCAACCAGAAGTTTCTCGAGCTAGAAAAGAAATTCCGGGAACAGCTTGAGGACGACAACGTGTCTACAGAGAGTTTTAGCACAGCCAACGCTAAAATCAAGCCTCCCGATTATGACGGAACTACGGCCTGGGAAATCTATAAAACCCAGTTTGAGGCAGCTGCAAAAGCTAATGGCTGGTCCGAGCCCCAGAAAGCTACATCATTAGTAGTAGCACTTCGTGGAAAAGCAGCTGAGTTACTCCAATCTCTGTCGGCAGCGGATCAAAGTAATTATGCAGTTTTAGTACACTCTCTGCAACTACGATTTGGAAATGAGCACAAAGAAACCGTGTTCCAAGCCCAGTTGAGGATGAGACAGCAGAAGTCAGGTGAATCCTTACAAGAATTTGAGGCGGACATAGACAGACTAATTCACCTGGCATACCCATCAGCCCCTGAATGTTTTCAAACGCAATTTGCCGCCGAAAGGTTCATTGAGGGAGTTCGAGATAGTGACATGAGATACCACTTACGTCTAGTAAGGCCCAAGGATATCAGCGAGGCACTAGTTCGGGCCCTGGAATTCGAGGCATCGCGAGTGTCATCTAGTTCTTCTCCACGTGCAAGACTGGCAACCTGCGATGACGTGGAGGATTAGTCTAGGGCTGAATCCATGGCAACTTTACATAAAGCGTTGAAGGATCTGGCAGTCAATAACCAAGCCTTGTTGGGAAGACCTCCTCGATCAACAGGCAATCGGGGCATAAAATGTTTTAACTGCGGTAAACTGGGTCACGTCAAGAGTAACTGCCGTAATAGGGCAAGAAGTCCGTCGCCGTTGTTTAGAAGACCGAGCGGCAACCAAGACCGCCCTAGAATCCAGGAAAAACCAATTCCTGTCAATGTAAGGGGGCAATTGACCGAGCCCGTTAAGACCTCCAGGATCAGTCAAGTCAATCAATCAAGTCAAGGCAATAATTTGGGTGGCAAAAGTGTTACAGAGGCCGGACGCATTAAGGAACAGAAGATAAAAATGGAACATCGACCAGAAAGGTCTCACGAAAATGCCGATGCATTGTCCAGATGGCCATGTAAAGGAGATAGCCAGCATCGTCGAAGAACTGAGCAGCGTGAGGGACTTCCTTCTGTAAGAAGAACGTCGGTGGAAATAAACGATGGCTGGACTGCACAGAAGTTTCGAGAAGAACAATTGAATGATCCAGATATTGGACCCATACTCTGGGCTAAGACTGACGACAAGAGATCAGAATGGCAAGAAATCGCTGGTAAAAGTCCAAACCTGAAGGCGCTATGGGCCCAGTGGCACTCTCTCAAAATAGAAAATGGTCTACTGAAGAGAGCGTGCGAGAGTCCGGATGGCAAGTCCGTAGTCAGTCAGTTGGTTGTTCCTGGTAGCAGAAAATCAGATGTACTACAGGAAATGCACAACGGAACAAGCGGAGGCCATTTTGGGGTCAATAAAACATTGGCCAAAATTAAAGAGCGGTATTATTGGGTGAACTATCATGAAGACGTCGAATCTTGGTGCCGCAAGTGCGAAGTTTGTTGTGCCACAAAAGGACCTCGAACAAGATCACGGGGCCGAATGGTGCAGTACACTGTAGGTGCTCCATTCGAGAGGGTAGCAATTGATGTCGCGGGACCGTTTCCTCAGACTGAGTCGGGCAATAAATACATCTTGGTCGCCATGGATTACTTCACTAAATGACCTGAAGCATACGCCCTGCCTAATCAAGAAGCAACGACTGTGGCAACGGAGCTAGTAAATGAAATGTTCTGCAGATTTGGAGTCCCTCTCGAACTTCATTCTGATCAGGGCCGAAATTTTGAATCGGCTGTTTTCCAGAAGGTCATGGAACTTCTCGGAATTCGCAAGACCAGGACAACTCCTTTGCATCCACAGTCGGATGGGATGGTAGAGAGATTTAATCGGACCATGGAACATTACCTGTCTAAAATGGTGGCAGATCATCAGCGTGATTGGGACCAACATCTACCTCTCATGTTGATGGCATACCGAGGCTCTACGCATGAAGCCACTGGTTATACTCCGGCGAAAGTGATGTTCGGAAGGGAAATGAGGCTTCCTGCAGATTTGATGTATGGAACACCAGAAAAAGACTCACTCAACTCGAATTTTGTGGAGGAGCTTAAGGAGAGGCTGGACAATGTTCATGAACAAGTCAGGAATAAACTGCGGATATCCAGTGATCGAAGCAAGATATGACTTACTAGCTAACTCCCGCGGCTTCCAGGATGGTGATTTGGTGTGGTTATACAATCCGAGGCGAAAGGTGAGGAAGTCGCCCAAACTTAGCCAAAATTGGGAAGGACCTTATACAATTATAAAGAAGATTAATGATGTGGTGTATAGGATCCAGCGGACCCCTAGGTCAAAGATGAAGGTCGTTCATTTGGATCGATTAGCACGATACCATGGAACTCTATCTGTTCGGGACGAACAGCCTTAGGAGGAGGGCAATGTTACGATTCGCAGCAACGCCGCATGGGAGGCGGGGCAACGCATGGGAGCGTGTTGGTTGGTGGAGCTTCGCGACCTATCCGCGCTGCGTCATGGCTGACACGAGTGATTTATTGCTCGGCTGGTTTAATCTAGAAGGCAGTTGTTTACAACCGTTTTTTTTTATGTGAGATTATTCAAAAATTCTTATAAAGAACTTTCTAGGTTTTTCTGTAATTTTAGGATTGTATATAAAGGCGCATAGAGCGGCGGTTAAGTAATAGTCGTATTTTAATCGAGCTATAAGTAAGCTAAAGTTACGAAGCGATAATAGAAGGCTATAAAGTGTTAAGTAATGAGTTATTTAGTAGTCGTGTGTAATTGTGGAAATAAATAAATAGTGTTTTCGTGTTAAATCGTTACACTGGAATTATCGAACCCCGAGTTCGCAACAGTACTTATATCCCGAACATTTTCTGTTGTTAGCCTACTTTTCTAAAATGAACGGTTCGGACAGATACTCAAAAAACTGAAATTTTGAAAATTGACATACGAGTGTTCATCAAAGTTAAATAAGAAATATTTTTTTTATTACCATAAAACTTTACGGAAAAATGCTAGAACATTAGTACGGTGGATTTTAAGTGAGAGTTCCTCAAAATGTTCAATAAGCGGATGATAAAAAAGTTTGGATATGTCACATAGGCATCGTTCATACCTGATATCTCCATAACGCTTTGTCGCACGAAAAAAATGCATAATAGAGTATTTTGGTATCCAAGCTCCATGCCCATTTTGTAACATACGACTGAATAACATCCATAAAATAAAACACAAAATTGACACTTATTTCTGATCAGAACACACAAATTTAAAAAATTAGGTGTAACTGCGACCCTATGCGTGTTAAGGAGAAAATGAATATAATCATATTTACAGCGTTTCTTACACCGTACACGATACAGCACAGATACAAAATACCTTTTTCCACTCCAGACTACCACCATAACTAGGCCCTTTATGTCTCGTCCGCCTTATCATGCAAATAGTACACTTAAAGGGCCACAATTTATCTTTTATGACTCTTTAGTCTTTGCTCTGCGACCCATAGCTTAAGCACGCAATACCTCCAAAGTTTAGACCCATCTTCAGCGCATTCTAGCGCTCGGAGAGTTATAACGCCACAACCAAACTCGTACCCCGTCCTATGGTACACCTTCCTCTCCCCTCCCTGGCATCAAAGGACACTTAAAAAAATTCTGTGACCCGAACAGAACGGGGCAGTAACGTTTATTGACCCCCTTAGGACATCTTTCTTATAGTAACCCAGAAAATGTACCAAGTCCCTGATGCAGTCCAAACACCTTCATTACCAATACCGTTCGTCAAAAGAGTATGGGGCAGCTAAAATAAAAAATATCTAGCTTCGGTTTTCCGTCGATTTTGCTTTAAAAACTGCTCTACGGATAGAGATATCAAAATTCCGATTACCCTATTGTCTTACTTGGAAAAAATTAGCTCAAAATGAGTACCCATTTAAGAGGTCGATCGTTGAACATAACAAAGTTTGCCAACATATTCTTTATGGACAGAGATATCAAAATTCCGATTACACCATCTTGTTAGTTGGAAAAAAGTATCTGAAAATGAGTACCCACTCCAGGTGTCCATCTTTGAAAATAACAAAGTTAGTCAGTGACTTCTATACGGATAGAAATATAAAAATTCCGATTACGCCATCGTCTTAGCTGCAAAAAATTAGCTGAAAATTAGTACCCACTTCTGGTGTCTATCTTTGAAAATAACAAAGTTAACCAATATCTTCTCTACGGATAGAGATATCAAAATTCCAATTACACCATCTTGTTAGTTAGAAAAGTAGCTTAAAATGAGTACCCACTTCAGGGGTCGAACATTGAACATAACAAAGTTAGCCAATCTCTTCCCTGCGTATAGAGGCATACAAATTCCGATTACACCATCGTCTTAGTTGGAATTAATTAGCAGAAAACGAGTAACTACTTCAGTGAAAATAGCTTCTTTGAGAATAGCACAGTTAGCCCATATCTTCGCCACGGATTCCATTAATATGCGTCAAAAAAATTTTTTTTTAATAAAAAAATTAATTAAGAAAAAGGTAAACCGTGTCAGGTATCGAACCCACGGTACTATTAAGCCACCGAGTCCCATAAATAATTACCGTTCAAAATGCTGTTTTCGGCTTTATAAAACCTGCTATAGCGAGTCGGGGGGGAAGGGGGGGGGGATGAATTGTCAACAATCTCAACATTGTCACAATTAAAATCTGAGGTTAGCGACTATCGGTCTTCGATTGGTCAAAAAGGACACTTCTCCTCAATTTTGCTTAAAAAAAAATGCAAACACATTCAAAAAAGTTATAAAAAAATAGC
Organism: Taphrorychus bicolor; assembly: GCA_951812265.1. NCBI lineage: Eukaryota > Metazoa > Arthropoda > Insecta > Coleoptera > Curculionidae > Taphrorychus > Taphrorychus bicolor. The sequence continues at coordinate 37,762,313 of OX638299.1, read as the reverse complement.
TATAAAAGAGAACCCACTTCAGGGGTTCATCTTTGAAAATAACAAAGTTAGCCATTGCCTTCTCTATGGGTAGAGTTATCAAACGTCCGATTACACCATCGTCTTTGTTGGAATAAATTAGCTGAAAATGAATACCTACTTCAGGCGTCCATCTTTAAAAATAAGAAAGTTAGACAATATGTTCTCTACGGATAGAGATATCAAAATTCCGATTACGCCTTCGTTTTAGTTGAAAGAAATTAACTGAAAATGAGTACCAACTTCAGGCGTCCATCTTTGAAAATAACAAAGTTAGCCAATATCTTCTATACGGGTAGAGATATCAAAATTCCCATTACACCATCTTGTTAGTTAAAAAATAATAGCTGAAAATGAGCACCCACTTGAGGTCATCTTTGAAAATAACAAAGTCAGCTAATATCTCTTATTCCCGATTACACCATCTTGTTAGTTAAAGAAAGTAGCTAAAAATGAGTATTCACTTCAGGTATCCATCTTTGAATATTAAAAAGTTCGCCAATATCTTCTATACGGGTAGGGATGTCAAAATTTCAGTTACACCATCGTCTTAGTTAAAAACACTAACTGAAAATGAGTACCAACTTCAGGTGTCCATCTTTGAAAATAACAAAGTTAGCCAATATCTTCTGTACGGAGAGTGATATCAAAATTCCGATTACACCATCGTCTTAGTTGAAAGAAATTAACTGAAAATGAGTACCAACTTCAGGCGTCCATCTTTGAAAATAACAAAGTCAGCTAATATCTTCTATACGGGTAGAGATATCAAAATTCCCATTACACCATCTTGTTAATTAAAAAAAAACAGCTGAAAATGAGCACCCACTTCAGGTGTCCATCTTTGAATATTAACAAGTTAGCCAATATCTTCTATACGGGTAGGGATATCAAAATTTCGGTTACACCATCGTCTTAGTTAAAAAAAACTAACTGAAAATGAGTACCCACTTCAGGTGTCCATCTTTAAAATAACAAAGTTAGCCAATATCTTCTGTACGGAGAGAGATATCAAAATTCCGATTACGCCTTCGTCTTAGTTGAAAGAAATTAACTGAAAATGAGTACCAACTTCAGGCGTTCATCTTTGAAAATAAAAAAGTTAGCCAATATTTTCTATACGGGTAGAGATATCAAAATTCCCATTACACCATCTTGTTAGTTAAAAAAAATAGCTGAAAATGAGCACCCACTTTAGGTGTCCATGTTTGAAAATAACAAAGTCAGCTAATATCTTCTATACAGATAGAGATATCAAAATTCCGATTACACCATCTTGTTAGTTAAAGAAAATAGCTGAAAATGAGTATCCACTTCAGGTATCCATCTTTGAATATTAAAAAGTTAGCAAATATCTTCTATACGGGTGGGGATATCAAAATTTCGGTTACACGATCGTCTTAGTTAAAAAAACTAACTGAAAATGAGTACCAACTTCAGGCGTTTATCTTTGAAAATAATAAAGTTAGCCAATATCTTCTGTACGGAGAGAGATATCAAAATTCCGATTACACAATCATCTTAGTTGGAAAAAATAAGTTGAAAATGAGAACCCACTTTAGGGGTCCATCTTTGAGAATAAAAAAGTTAGAGAATATCTTCTCTACTGATAGAGATATCAAAATTCCGATTACGCCGCGTCTTAGTTGAAAAAAATTAACTGAAAATGAGTATCCACTTCAGGTGTCCGTCTTTGAATATAAAAAAGATAGCCAATCTCTTCTATACGGATAGAGATACCAAAATTCCGATTACACCATCTTGTTAATTACAAAAAAAAATATCGGAAAATGAGTACCTACTTCAGGTGTCCATCTTTGAAAACAACAAGGTCAGCCAATATCTTCTATACGGATAGAGATACGGATTCGTTTTAGGTGCAAAAAATTAGCTGAAAATCAGTACCTACTTCAGGTGTCTATTTTTGAAAATAACAAAGTTAGTCAATATCTACTATATGGAGAGAGATATCAAAATTCTAATTACATCATCATTTTAGTTGGAAAAAGTGAGCTGAAAATGAGAACCCACTTTACGGGTCCATCTTTGAAAATAACAAAGATAGCCAATATCTTCTGTACGGATAGAGATATCAAAATTCCGATTACACCATCGTCTTAGTTGGAAAAAATAAGTTGAAAATGAGAACCCACTTTAGGGGACCATCTTTGAAGATAACTAAGTTAGCCAATATCTTCTATACGGATAGAGATATCAAAATTCCGATTACACCATCTTGTTAGTTAAAGAAAATAGCTGAAAATGAGTATCCACTTCAGGTATCCATCTTTGAATATTAAAAAGTTAGCAAATATCTTCTATACGGGTGGGGATATCAAAATTTCGGTTACACGATCGTCTTAGTTAAAAAAACTAACTGAAAATGAGTACCAACTTCAGGCGTTTATCTTTGAAAATAATAAAGTTAGCCAATATCTTCTGTACGGAGAGAGATATCAAAATTCCGATTACACAATCATCTTAGTTGGAAAAAATAAGTTGAAAATGAGAACCCACTTTAGGGGTCCATCTTTGAGAATAAAAAAGTTAGAGAATATCTTCTCTACTGATAGAGATATCAAAATTCCGATTACGCCGCGTCTTAGTTGAAAAAAATTAACTGAAAATGAGTATCCACTTCAGGTGTCCGTCTTTGAATATAAAAAAGATAGCCAATCTCTTCTATACGGATAGAGATACCAAAATTCCGATTACACCATCTTGTTAATTACAAAAAAAAATATCGGAAAATGAGTACCTACTTCAGGTGTCCATCTTTGAAAACAACAAGGTCAGCCAATATCTTCTATACGGATAGAGATACGGATTCGTTTTAGGTGCAAAAAATTAGCTGAAAATCAGTACCTACTTCAGGTGTCTATTTTTGAAAATAACAAAGTTAGTCAATATCTACTATATGGAGAGAGATATCAAAATTCTAATTACATCATCATTTTAGTTGGAAAAAGTGAGCTGAAAATGAGAACCCACTTTACGGGTCCATCTTTGAAAATAACAAAGATAGCCAATATCTTCTGTACGGATAGAGATATCAAAATTCCGATTACACCATCGTCTTAGTTGGAAAAAATAAGTTGAAAATGAGAACCCACTTTAGGGGACCATCTTTGAAGATAACTAAGTTAGCCAATATCTTCTATACGGATAGAGATATCAAAATTCCGATTACACCATCGTCTTAGTTGGAAAAAATAAGTTGAAAATGAGAACCCACTTTAGGGGACCATCTTTGAAGATAACTAAGTTAGCCAAGATATTCTTTACTGATAGAGATATCAAAATTCCGATTACGCCGTCGTCTTAGTTGAAAAAAATTAACTGAAAATGAGTACCCACTTCAGGTGTCCGTCTTTGAAAATAATAAAGTTAGCCAATATCTTCTATACGGATAGAGATATTAAAATTCCGATTACACCATCTTGTTAATAAAAAATAGCGGAAAATGAGCACCCACTTCAGGTGTCCATCTCTGAAAATAACAAAGTTAGCCAATATCTTCTGTACCATTAGAGATATCAAAATTCCGATTACACCATCTTCATAGTTGGAAAAAATAGCTGAAAATGAGTACCAACTTCAGGCGTCCATCTTTGAAAATAACAAAGTTAGCCAAGATCTTCTGTACGGAGAGAGATATCAAAATTCAGATTCCACCATCTCGTCATTTAAAAAAAAAACAGCTGAAAATGAGTACCAACTTCAGGCGTCGATCTTTGAAAGTAACAAAGTTAGGCAATATGTTCGTTTCGGATAGAGATACCTTTAAAACAATTAACGAATATTCTAAAAAATAAATACACATCGAAAACAAAAAAAAATAAGAAAGCAAAAAAAAATGAAAAAAGCATTATTTGTTCGTGTCAGATATTGAACCCATAGCCCCTGAAGTTAATTGAAGTTACATGTATACTACTGCAGCCGCATACGATGGTCACTCGGCCTAATAAAGTATCTGTTCCACGTATAAATGGACTGTTCTAATATAGGAGACTAAAGTTAGTCGAAACGTCGGAATTCTTCAATAGAAAATTGAGAGTTTTCTTGTTCTCTACCTGCAAATAACTATCCAATCACATTAAAATTAATATTAATCGAATTCTTACGGAAATATTTTTATTGTGCATTAACATAAACCTTCGACACCCTCAGCAGACCTGACCTAAGCCTTGTTGACTTTTACTACATCGTTACAAAGTGGAAAGCCGCAGGTCAATAAATGACAGGCTGAGTTATTAATCAAAACTATCGCCGAATACACTACCACCACTTACCGTAATGGTGTTTCTCACGAATTTTAAACCGAGGATTCATCCTTGGTTGTTACGCATCGAAAGTGCTTAATTATTATTACCCTTACGTAACCTTTGTATTATTGATATTACGAAAGTTAACAATAATTCTTCCTACATCTAGCGTGAGCTTTTATTCGTCAGCAGAAGAAATTGAGGCTGTACAATAGTAAGTGAAACGAGCACCAGAAAATTTACTTTTGCAAAAAGTACTAGAAGTCCCTTGTTATTCCGGAAAAGTTACAACTTAAAGAAATTTCTAAAATCTGCTTTTAATCGATTAGGTGCAGTTTGGGGTCTGCGTAAGTAAACAGTAATTTTGCTTTATGTAGGTTAGTCGTAGGAGAGCAGAATGGACCTACTTTAAGTTGCGCAATCGCCATCACGAAGACAACTGAACTGCGGTTCGGCGACAACTTTCTCGCTTTGCTGCCTCTGCTCGATTTACGTAATAGTTTGTTTTAGTTTTGCCACCAATTTTGCTACAATGTGTAGGTTTAATTCACTCGTTTCTTATCAAACGTCAACATTTTTAAAATTCTTTACTATAACCCTGTGTCTTGCAAATTTCTATCTTAAATTCTTTATACAAGGTGCCCCAGATTTGTATTATAACTATTTTTACCATAGACTCTGTTGTTAACAATCACGTTTTTTTTTTATTGTATCCAAGGTGGTTCCAAGGTATCAGGTGTCGTTTAAGCGATCAGATCGGCAAAACCGCCCAGATTTGATCACACAAAATATCACAAATTGGATATCAAAATTATCCCCCCCCAAACCCACAGGAGTCAGTCCTAAACACTGAATATAATTGTACGGATGTAACTGGAGAAATATCATTGCGGGAATCGGTGCGGGCCGGGGCGGTCTCACATCGCTCATCCGGCCTGCGATTTATTGCGTTGTTTATGTTATTTTCACATCCACGCGTATTCTTTTAATATCTTGCATTTTTATCGATAAATAATAGTGTCTAGTTAAAAAATAATGTTACGGGAATCGGTGCGGGCCGATTCCCATACCGATGTCCTTCAGCTAGCCTGTCGATGCGACGGGTGATTTATCGTCTTGTTTGTGCTACTTTTGGTGTTATTATCACATTCACGCGCATTCTTTTAATGCCTAGCATTTTTATCGATAAATAATAGTGTGTAGTAAAAAAATAATGTTGCGGGAATCGGTGCGGGCCGGCGCGGGCTTGACATTGCTTAGCCTATAGCGGTGCTTTACTTCCTTGTGTATGCATGTGGTATTTCACATTTACGCATATTCTTTTTTTTTTGCTATGCCAGTGACTAGAAGTCAGCATAAAGCAATAGAGAATCAAGTTGCCGCTCTGGTTATCCTCATGCAAGAGCAAAAAGAAAAATAGAAAATGCTAAAAGAAGAGAAGGAAAGACGTCAGCAAGAATTAAGAGGCCATTTCGCAGCTAGGCCAGAATGTCATGAACCAGAACTTGAAAAAAAATCTATAACAACACAGCGAAGGTGTCCATTTTGAGTTTTAGCGTAGCCGACACTAAATCGCTTAATTATGATAGAACTACCTACGAAGAAGGCTATGTCAGTTCGAGTGGTAAATACATAATGGGAGGAAAGTTTTTGCCAACTACGAGCCCGTGGGGCCCTCTCTGGTTAAAAAACATAAATTCAATAATTTTCTGTATAAAATGGTAGAAAAAAGCCTTCCTGGATGAATCATTGAATCTATCAATAATAAAATTGGTTTATAATACTGTGAAGGCTTTCTCGGCCGGTCAAAATACAATCTAAAGTGTTTTCTGGGCTTTGAAGCCGTGGTCCAATAAAATTTCTTCCTGATGTTTCGTCTACAGCTGCGGCAGACATTATCAAAGGCGCTGTGTCAATGGGCGAAGTGATCTCCCTTCTCTTCCCGATGTCGACTGATTCGTCTGTGGTGAGTTCCGTAGTATTTATTCCCCCGCCGTCGCGCTGCAATTTAGGGACTGGGGTGGGGGTAGTGGTGGGGCGGGGTTTCGGCGCACTTGCAGTATGTTGCAGAACTCGCTTCCAGTCTGCATTTAGAAACGTAATTTCCTCCTTTCTGTTGAAATTGTTGTCGTGTTTAAAGATCTCAATGGCCTCTCTCTTGTTAGTCTCGGATAGAAACGCTGCGATTGATATAAGATATTCACCCCTATGGGTATTTATACTTCGTAAATCTTATAACTCAAATAAGATTGGGTCTCCGGTGTGGAAATGAAGATATATGGAAAACTTCACACGCTGATGAAAAACAGGATAAACTTAGTTGTCTGTTTATTTGGAACAACCTTCTTGAGAAGAACTGCTGCTGCTCCTGCTGTTCAGATAATGTAGTGGCGGCGACTATGATGAAGCTCAATACCAAGTCCGAAAAACCACTGATGGTGTTACTGTTGTCTTATCTGCTTGTTCCCTCAGGTTGTTTATAAGTAGTCGGGGTCACCAATTATATGAGTATTTATACTTCGTAAATCTTATAACTCAAATAAGAACTTAATAAAACCCTGTGTTTCGTTTTTAGTTGAAAGTCAGAATCTCTCTTTTTTATCAACAACCATCTCCCAGAAACTACATAGGTAGGTAAGCAAGGTGAACGCATTGAAAGTAGAAAAAGGTGAAAATTGCAAAGAAAGTAGAGGAGGTGGAAAATAGATAAAGTAACAGTGATAAATGAAAAGTTAGAACGCCACAACCTCGTTGAAAAGGATGTCGCGATTTTCGAAGAGAGCGTGCTCTGCTACTGCTCACTTTGGTGTTTGTCATTGTCACTGCATTTTGTGGTGCCAATGTATACCGAGCCACATCTGGATGGAACTTGGTAAATTGTGGGTGCCGATAGAAGTTTTCTGCGGTCTTTGGCCGATCTCAGGCTCTGGTATTGTGCAAGTGGGTTTAGATAGAGTTTTAACATTGTGCTTCTCCAGTAGCCTGCCGATCCTGTCCGTTAATTTGTGCATGTATGGTAGACTAGTCCATCCGCGCTTTTCTTCATCTTCTCCTGTTGTTCCTTCTTTGCGCTCTACATTCCTTGGACTCCTATCTTTGCTGTATCCATTCCAACAAAAGGCTCTTTCCAGATGGAGGAAATTTTGCCATAACACCATCCAGGATACCTGTGGAAGACATCATAGCAAATGTGATGATGGAGACGTCATGAATTCTACAACGCGCAAAACCACCAAAAAGCATGGAATGGATTTAAATCCACTCGCACAATACAACAGAGCTTGAGATCGGCCAAAGACCGCAGAGATTCCCTATCGGCACCCGGATTTTACCGAGTTCCATGCAGCTGTCGCTCGGTATACATTGGCACCACAAAACGCAATGACAACGCGAGGATGCTGGGACAAACACAAAAGTCAGCCGTAGCAGAGCACGCTCTTTCCGAAGATCAGGCCATTCTTTTCAACGAGGTGAATATCTTATATAAATCGCAGCGTTTCTATCCGAGACTAACGAGAAAGGCCATTGAGTTCTTTAAGCAAGACAACAATTTCAACAGAAAGGAGAAAATTACGTTTCTAAATGTAAACTGGAAGCGAGTTCTACAGTTCTACGACATACTGCAAGTGCGCCGAAGCCCCGCGCCACCACTACCCCCACCCCAGTCCCTCCACAGCAGCGCGACGGCGAGGTAATAAATACCAAGGAGCTCACCACAGTCAAATCAGTCAACGTCGGGAAGCACGGGAGCTCACTTCGCCCATTGCCTCATCGCTTTTGATGCCTGCCGCAGCTGTAGACGAAACGTCAGAAAGAAATTCCATTGGACCATGGACCATTCAAAGCCCGGAAAACACTTTAGATTGTAAAAATGGTTTATTTCGGTTCTGTGTCCACTACAGGAAACTTAATGATGCAATAAAGAAAGACAACTACACGTTGCCACGTATGACCTTCAGCACCTACATCAACTTCAGAGTAGGTCTCCACTCCACTTTAAATTAAAAAATGTAGTAAAAGAGAGTCTTTTACCCTAAAATTGCAACATTATAAAAATAAGTTACCTTTAATGACATAACTAAACCGTAATAACGTAACGGTAACGCCCCACTAAAACTGACAATACATTAGAAGTAGTTGTGTCTAACGTAACGCGATTGACTAGAAGAGCTGTTAGCTGTCATTAAGGCTGTCGAGCATTACCATCGCTGTTTATGCGGAAAAAGGAAGTGGAGATCACTCTGTGGTGAATTAAGGTAATATCAGACGGTTCACTTTTTATTCATTTCTGTTTTTCATTCGGCATCTTTCATTAAGAAGGAAACGTCTAGCCATTAAATGAATCAAAAGTGATAAATGAATTCATTAGTGAACCAATCCAGCGATGTTGGATTTCGGCATTCAGCATCAATCACTCGCACTCCGAATGAACGAAAAATGAAATGTATGAACACAAACAGAACGTTCACTCGAGTTCGGTTATTTTTGTCTCACTTTCCGTGGGAATAGTCGACCCGAGGAGTGAATACTTTGATTTTTTGGGTTGAAGAATGAATCAGGATCTTCATCCGCTAAGTTTTTTAACAATGAATCTGAAGCACCAAACCCATTTCTCCTCGCATTCCATGGTCTCACCCACCAACGTTGACGTTTGCTTCTTTTTTTCTAATTCTTCGATCAAAAGATTGCAAATTAAATGAGTTCCACGGCGCACAACTTCGTTTGACGATATATTCGAAAATATGAGCGAATAACGTTCATTTGTTTTTCATTTTGTGTGTGTCGTGTGAACGTGGAATGAAACAAAAAGAGAACATTTTCTTGAGTGACCATTCATCCGAGTGAACCGTCTGATATCACCTTTAGACTCTTGCAAAAATTAGAGATTATGATACAGCGGATCAGGTTGTGTTCGAACAGCCTTAAGAGAAGGGCGGTGTTACGGGAATCGATGCGGGCATCTTAGTCAAGTCTAAATCTAATATTGGAGCCATAAAAACGAAGCGATAGTAAAGAGCGGAGTTTTTGACAGAAAAGGATGACATAATGTAAATGGACTTTTGTTCCTTCATTATGTGGAAAAAGGAAGTGGAGGTCACTCTGTGGTGAATAAGTCTCTTGCAAAAAATTACAGATTATAATCTACAGGATACAGCGGACTCCAGGTTAAAAAATTAAGGTTGTTCATGTAGATTCATATAGATATTTATTTTGGTAGTGAACGAAATTTTTAGCTTTTTTGCAGGAAACTCTAGTTTAAAATATGCAAAAAGGCAATATTTACTAATTGGAAATTGAAAACTTATCTGCTTTCAATATTTCCAAAAATATTGCAGCGTTTAAGATGCAAACAAACAGAAACAACTACTCCGAGGGCTAATACCCTCGGAGTAGTAATAACTCTGGTTCTATATTCTTTGCAAAAAGCTTAATATTTTTTGGCTTTTTAGCATTGATTTTTTATTACTTTATTAATTCATTTTAATATTTTTTTGCTTTATAAAATGAACTTTGAAACAAACAGTGTAATTCAATGCCGGTAGGGGTATTAGCCCTCGGAGTAGTTGTTTCTGTATGTTTCCTTCTTAAACGCTGCAATATTTTTGGAAATATTGAAAGCAGATAAGTTTTCAATTTCCAATTAGTAAATATTGCTTTTTTGCATATTTTAAACTAGAGTTTCCTGCGAAAAAGCTAAAAATTTCGTTCACTAACATATTTCGCAGAAAATAACTTTCATTTATTTTGGTGTAATTTTATGTTTTCAGCTAAAACCAGTAAAAATCGACTTGAAACTTTCTAAAATGCATATTGGAGTATTATTAGTGTTTTTTTTTGTGTAATTTTATGTTTTCAGCTAACACCAGTAGAAACTAAAACGAATAATGTTTTCTGATTTTTTAGTTATATGGTTTTGGTCCGAAATAAAAACTTTTCCAAGTAGTCACTTTTTTTTTTATTGATTTGAATGTGATCTTTTTATTGAGAAAATTTTGGTTCGATTTTCTAATTTTTAGGTGATTTTGGCCCGAGATTTCTTCTTTTCTCTAACTCGGTGCATTTTTTTTGTTTCTTTTTTACATATTTTTCTGTTCTTATCCTTTGCAATGTTTCATTGAATGTTTTGTTCTTTCATTTTTATATCGATCTAAATTGGACTTTTCCTTGTGCTTTAATTGTTTAAACTTTAATTTTCCACTTAAAATTAAACCTTAGTAAACAGTAAATAACTGACTTGTATGTTCAATTGTTTTTGGAGGAAACTCTGCTTTTTTAACGACGAATAATGTTTTCTGATTTTTTAAGTTTTTATACGGTTTTGGCTAGAAAAAATTTTTTCAACGTCAAAAATCATTTTTTAACATTGATTTGAATTTAGATTTATTATTGAGCAAAACTTTAGGTCGATTTTTTAAGTTTTACATGATTTTGGCCCAAATTTTCAATATTTTATTGGAGCTGTGTTCGAACAGCCTTAAGAGACGGGCGCTGTTACGGGAATCGGTGCGGGCATCTTAGTCAAGTTTAAATCTAATATTGCAGCCATAAAAACAAATCGATAGAGCGATGTACCGCGTGTTCATTAGAAAACGTCATCTAGAAGGCTATGCATTTTTGACAGAAAAGGAAGACATACAGTAAATGGACTTTACTTCATACTGTGTCATTTAGAACACTTTTACGTACTTGATTTTAATCCGGTAAATAGCTTTTTACAGGATTGGATATCGTAATAGTAATTTACGTCACAGTCACGTCCAGTAGGTGACTTGTTACAGTACGAGGTTTTTACGGAAAGTTATACGAGTACTGTAACAACACCTAATGGACGTGTATCGTACAATATTTTGTTTCATACTGTTTTTATGATTTAGAAATTAAATGAAAAATTGACCACGTAAGAATTAGATTTATTGACATTTGGCGGTGTCTGTATTATTGTCACTGTCAAAATTCATAATTCGAGAGCTATGGCATAATGATTTCAGGTTACGCTATTTATGGTATCAAAATAAACTTTTGAAAATATGCAGCCACTAGTTTTAAAACTTTATTATCACAAATTATTTTTTAGTCTAGCGCCTAGCAACCTTTACCGGACTTGTCCGGTAAAGCTTCATTTACCGGACTCAAATCGATGCATGTAGGACGTATATACCGGACAGTAGGAAATAAAGAAATTTTACAGTATTGAGTACCGGCACATCTTCAATAAATCCATTGTATCCATGGTAACCTGTACCGATAACGATACAGGATACCGTAATGATACTATTTGTCAACTTGGCGGATTTGTCAAAAATATATTCGCCGCGCATAAAATTATTTTTTTCCTGTTTTTAATAAGTATGAAGTAAAATGTTGTACATCATACGTCCGGTAACGTGTTACAGTACTCGTTTCGAAATTCCAGACTCGGCTAGCGTCTCGTCCGGAAACCTCTTAACTATATTTACCGGACTTATAACGTAAATAACTATTAGTTCCTTCATCTTTTTCTTTTGAGATTTTACAGCCTACTAGATGACATTTTCAAAGGAACAACCCCCTATATTAAAATGCTCAGTAAGAAATAGTGAATTATTTAGTAAACTGTTAGTAGGCGAAATAGTTTTTAATTAAAAAAAACAATTGCGCTGAAATTATTCGAACCCCGAGTTCGCAACAATATTATGTCTTGTTTGATGTATTTAATTTTTAAACATTTTGACATTTTTTGAAAGATATAAAATTCTGATCTAAACGTGGTACAAAGGTCTAAAAGTCATCTGAAATTTAATAATGTTTACGGTTTTGTGGTTGGACTACTCGTAGAACCAATTACATTTTTTTTTAAATTATGCGGCAATATACAGAGAGCTACCTGTTAAGAGAGATATCATCTAATTTTTATATAACCCTGACAAAGGAATTTCAGTTACAATTATTTACCAAAGAGAGATTGACAACGTTGAAGTTAAATTTTCAAGTTTAACGAGAAGTCAAACTTTTTTGAATAGATAATAGAGGCGCAAATTTAAAATATTTATAATTTAAGCCAAAATCGTCTGATATTTAGAAACATTTTGTAAAGGAATTTTCTTTTCGAACCAAAATTCTCACAATAAAAATTGATGCTTGACTTCAAAAACCATATAAAAAAAAATAGGAATCAATAATTTAAAAAAATATAGTTTTGGGCTAAAAATTTGTCTGAATAGAAATCAAGTTATTTACAATTATAGTTTATTCTTTGAAAAAAGTCAATTTTGGGTCAACATTACCTTCAAAGGAAAGCTCTCCAAAAAAGTGGTCAGACCAACCCTGCTAAAATCCACGATAATGGCTTTTCAACCATACAGATCACCCGGGGAGGATGGAGTGTTCCAGGCACCACTACCTGGATCAACTCACCTGTACTAACATAACAAAGCTCTTCAGAGCGAGCCTTGCATCGAATTTTATTCCAAACTGCTGGTCCAGGGTGAGGGTCGTCTACATACCAAAAATGGGATGTAGGGGAAAAGATCCTAAATCGCTCAGGCCATTCAGTCTAACCTTGTTTCTGCTGAAAAGCTTGAAAAAGCTGCTAGACCAGTACATAAGGGAGGGAGCGCTAACAACGTACCCCCTTAATACGAAACAGTATGCATACCAGACTAACAAATCAACAGAACTAGCACTCCACAACCTGGTGGTGAAAATCCAAGATACCAACATTCAAAAGGTGTCGCAGTTGGTATTTTCATAGACATCGAAGGGGCCTTTAATAATGCACCTACAGACTCCCTACTCAGCGCCAGTAAAGCGAGAGGGATCGAACCAACAATAACCAACTGGATTCGCAATATATTAGAATCCAGACTGATCACTACATCATTAAACGATGACACTATCAGATTGACAACAGCGGGAGGTTGTCCACAGGGCAGAGTTCTTTTACCACTCCTGTGGTCCCTACTAGATGACCCCCACTAGTTGACGACCTTCTGGCTACTTTAGAACTATGAGGAGTCGAGGTCCAGGCATACGCGGACGACATCGTTATCCTTATAAGAAACCACCCATACCAACAAATCTGCATCATCCAGCACGTTGCAAGAGGTGCTGGATGTTGTACACAGCTGGTGTTCAAAGGAAAACCTAGCAATAAACCCTAGGGAAACGGTGATTGTGCCATTGATGCATTTAGCCGAAGGAAGAAGCTGGACTTCTTGAATGCCATCTTTGTTCGGGACGACAATCCCGTTTACCAACGAAGTAAAATTTCTAGAAGTCATTGTGAACAAATCACTCACATGGACCCCACATGTGACTCGTACCGTTAGGAGGGCACAGCTCTCCCTTTGTTTGTGTAAGAACCTGTGCGGCACATCATGGGGGATGGGACCCCATCAAACTATATATATATATATAATAGGCAGAAAATATATACAAAAAATAAGTCCAAAATAGGTAGATAGAAGAATCTTTGAACCGAAATCATGTGAAAATTTGCAAAATAAGTACTTTTTTCACTCGATTTTCACTCGAACTTTAAAATTTTTATTTTGAGCCAAAACGTTATAAAAACTTAAAAAATCAGGCATTATTACTCGTTAAAAAATACAGTTTTTGTTCAAGCGAACTAAAAGTACGTCGTTTGTTTTCTCCATACGCACACCTAAAGTGGGCTTTCTAATCCTGAGACCAAAAAAGTAGCAAAAAGTCCTAGGCAGTAAAAGTAAAGTCAAAAGTCACCGCTACTGTCATGTTGGCGCATATTTAAACGATTTTCATTCACCAAAATTATTTGAACACTAGATGACACCAGATAGCCCAATCTGAGTGTATTACCACCTTTACATTCTTATTGAAAAAACAAAGGATACGAATACTCTCAGAGCGCCCGAGAACACTACCCGAAACCGTTATTAGTCGAAATCGCATAGGTTCTCGAATTCTGAGTTTGTCTGTTAAATGTCATGCGCGTCATCATATCTATCTGTCAATGTGACTTTTATTAATTTAGTATTGATAATAATGCTACAAATTTTTAGTTTACCATAATTTACCCAAACCACCTAAACCATTGGTTATGATTTAATACCTTAAAACCACTGAACATTGAAAACCACCGTTCTAACACATTCTATTTATTTTACAAATAATATACACCACTAATTGGTTACGTACCTAGACCCGCTTAAAGAGGATGAGAGAAAATTGCAAAACTGAATCACTCTGAAATAGATTTCTTATTTCCTGCATTCTTGAAAAAAAAAGTATATGTTACTCGGAGTAAAAGGTCTTTTTGTGCTTTGCCCAGTTGCAGGCCTCAGCTTCGCTTCGGCCGTCAATCTCACAAGCACGAAAAGACCCACTTTTACTCCTAGTGACATAATCTACTATTTGAGCCAATTTACAAATCAGTATAGATTACAGTAGTTGTTCAATAGTTGAAAAAAAAATTTGGTTTAAAATTATCTCCAAGGAATAAAATCTAATAAAAAGTCCAATTTAGATGGAAGAAAAAAAAACAAAATAACAGAAACCTAAATGAAACATAATAAAGAATAAAAGGAAAATATGAAAGTAAAAAAAATAGCTACAGTAAGAAGAAGGCAAATACGACGATCCAAAACGACAAATACAAGTTGATTAGAGGAGGAAGAAATACCTAAATTGCCGGAATTTCTTGTTGAAGAACTACTAAAACAATAAGAAGAGGAAATAATTGTAAGAGAAAAATGAGTTCCTAAAAAAAATTGACAAAAAAAACTAGTAATAAAGAAACAGAAAGATTATAAAGAGGAATAACTGAATTTGTTACTATAAAGAAAAAGTAAAAAACCCTCGAACACTTGCAGTTGAAGAGGTTTTAGAGAAGAAAAACATAAATTCTTAAGAAGAGAAAAGGACGTCAAAGAAGAACGAGCACAAAAATTACGTTGCTGTAGAAGAGGCTGGAAGCATACCACTAACTAGTTATTGTTAAAAAAATAACCTGAAAGATTGGAATATTAATTTTGAAGAACCCGAGAATATTCAAGGAATAACAGTTTCTGAACAGGAAGTACTTAAGAACCAGGTTGTGAAGTCGAGAGTAATTATTAAAAAGAAGACGGGTGATAAACAGGAGAAAAGGGGATTTGTGACTTCAGAGGAATAAGGCAAAAAACCCTCAAACCACGGTCACTGTGGAAGAGAGTCGCACTAATAGATACTATTGAAGAGCTAGCAAAAGAAGTGCAAAAGACCAGAGTTCTAGAGAAAGAAAAAAATATGAAAAAAAAAATATTTTTACAAATAATTACCAGAGTTGGCTTTTTCTTTAAAGTTGTCATCAAATCACCAAAGTAAAAAATCCCCAAATTTGGTGAAATTTTACCAGACCTGGCAACAAGGCTGCTAAATGGCTTTACCAACAGGTTGCTGATGACACACGAGGAGTTTTTGCACTAGTTAACGTTTACATAACCCAGTGCGATGTAACCCGGTCAATTTCAAAACCAGGACATTTTCAAAATTCAACAAATTAGACCGTGATCGGGCGTTGCTCCACCTGAGGTTGACATTCGCTCGATTGGCCAAACGGCCTGGCGACCGCAAGAAGTTGCGGTGAGGCATCGGTTTACGTAAATTGAGCAACATATTCAAATAAAACGATGGGAACAAAAGAGTGAAAAAAGATCTTCCCGAAGATCCTGCGAAACACCTGCTGCTTACATAACTAAAGCCGAAAATAGACGATAATAAGTCACGTCCCATGAGCCATTAAACTGCAATCTATTTTATGGCGGATTTAAGATCAAAATCTTGGGAAGCAACACACAGGTGCGGTCATTAGTTATTCAATCAAAGTTATAAAAAAAGAGCACGAAAAGTGGTAAATATCGTAATTTATAGATTTTCTGGCGAGGAGGATTAATTAACGTTCAAAACTGTCGGGAACTTTTGGGCAGTTTATACGCACGAAAACGAGTTTGCATGCAAATGATCGTCTCAGGTAATTAAACGAATTTGTCAGCGACGATGTAGATTTTTTTTTCGGTTTTTGAGCAAAAAATTAATTGGGCAACACTCAGCTGTTAGTTGCCCAACAACTTAATATACAGTTAATAAATTACAATATTTAAATTCGGAACGGAAATTCTCGTTAATTCGTAGCCATATTCAAAAGTGAAAAAAAATCTTTTTGATGATACAAACTTAGTTGGAAATTTAATTTTAACTTTAACTTTGTTTTTAGCTAAATTTTAGCTTTTTTTGTAATTTTACATTTTAAATTTGTGCATCTATTATCTGTTTAGAAAAGGGAGATGGGTAGAGAAAAAAAGAACATTCCATGGCTACTAAAATGCAAAAAAACCTGAATAGAAAATACCTATTTCTCTTGGATTAATTTGTTTTATACATATAAGATTTTTTCACTTTTACTACTCTTTGTAGTTATTAACTTGTGCTTTTATAGTTTTCATTTTTCTTTCTTGTTTTTTTTTTATTTTATTTTATTCTCGACCGATTTTGAGCCGAGGTATACTTTTCCAACGAGTGAACTCTTCTTGAATAATAAATTGATTTTCATTGAGTCAGTTTTGGCTCAAAACTGAGTTATTTAAACGACTAATAATTCTTGTTTTTAAATTTTTTTACTCGATATTGTTCGAAATGTTTCCAACAACTTAAAGATCAACTTTTAGTGAAAAAATTATGGTCTAAAAAAAAGATTATTTAGCAAATTTTTGAAAACTTCTAAGCGATTTTGGCCTTAAGTTAGAAATATTTTAAAATTATGCTTCTAACTATCTGCCTCTTTTAGACATGTTTTTTTTTTATTTCTATTTTTTCTTACTGTGATTTTATAATTCATATTTATCTATTCTTATTCATTGCCATATTTCTTTAAAATTTTTATCGATATAAATTGGGATTTTTATTCTTTTGTATATTTTGACCCAAAATTGAGCATTTCGAATAAGTAGAGTAAACAATTATTTTAGGCAGAAACGGACAATTTTAGCCCAAAACTGTGTTTTCTATATCAGTGATATTTAATATGCAGTTTTTACACATAGTTTTGACCCGAAATAAACCTTCTCCACCTAGCCAAATATCGGTTTTTATCGATAATTTTTGGTTATAAAAAAAACTAATTTCGCAAAATTTTTAGATTATTTTGGCTTAAAAAGAGAAATATTTTAAATTTCTGTTTTTTAGATAACTCTTTTGAACTTATTTATTTATAACTTTCTGATTTTTCAAGAATTTTACAATTTCGGTTCCTTAAGTTGGTGCTTTTGCAGATAGTTTTTAATTTATTTTTTCTTCCTTACTGTTCTTTTATTCTTCATAATTTTTTATTTTTATCTTTTCATGTTTACTTATTCTTTTTTTTGTCGATATAACTTAGATTTGCCATTGTGTTTTCATTCTTTGGTAGCGATATATATTTTTTTTAGTTTTGAGCCTTTTAGTTGTTGTTATTTGACAATCAGAAATGTGGGGGTGGCAACACTAGACAAGATGGTTGTGAGGTTAGATTTGGGTTTTTTTGGATAATCGCCATTGTCTTATTCATTTTCATATTTCTTTAAAATTTTTGTATCCTTTGTATATGTATTTTTATCGATCTAAATTGGGGTT
This sequence comes from Taphrorychus bicolor, assembly GCA_951812265.1. Taxonomy (NCBI): domain Eukaryota; kingdom Metazoa; phylum Arthropoda; class Insecta; order Coleoptera; family Curculionidae; genus Taphrorychus; species Taphrorychus bicolor. The sequence goes on along the minus strand of OX638299.1, from coordinate 37,744,425 downwards.
TTCATTCTTTTGTACATTTTTACCCAAAATTGAGCTTTTCCAACGAGTGAACAATTATTTTAGGCAGAAACAGACAGTTTTAGCCCAAAACTGTGTTTTCTATATCAGTGATATTTAATATGCAGTTTTTACACACAGTTTTGACCCAAAATAAAACTTCTCCAACTAGCCAAATATCGATTTTTATCGAGAACATTTTTGGTTCTAAAAAAACTAATTTGGCAAAGATTTAGATTATTTTGGGCCTAAAAAGAGAAATATTTTAAATTTCTGTTTTAAATACCTCTTTTGAACTTATTTTTTTATAACTTCCTGATTTTTCAAGAATTTCACAATTTCGGTCCTTTAAGTTGGTGCTTTTGCAGATGGCTTTTAATTTATTTTTCTTCCTTACTGTTCTTTTTTTCTTCATAATTATTTATTTTTATTTTTTCATGTTTATTTGAATTTTTTATGCTTTCTTTTTTTTGTCGATATAACTTTGATTTGTCATTGTGTTTTCATTCTTTGGTACCTAGCAATATATATATTTTTTAATTTTGAGCCTTTTTGTGGTTGTTATTTGACAATCACAAATGTGGGGGTGGTAACATTGGACAAGATGGTTGCGAGGTTAGATTTGGGTTTTTTTGGATAATCGGCATTATCTTATTCTTTTTCATATTTCTTTAAAATTTTTGTTTTTATTTATATATGTATTTTTATCGATCTAAATTGGGGTTTTCTGTATATAATTGGGGTATTTGGGGTAAATTGGGGTATATTTTGACCCAAAATTGAGCTTTTTCAATGAGTGAACAATTATTTTAGGCAGAAACAGACAGTTTTAGCCCAAAACTGTGTTTTCTATATCAGTGATATTTAATATGCAGTTTTTACACACATATTTGACCCAAAATAAAACTTCTCCAACTAGCCAAATATCGATTTTTATCGAGAACATTTTTGGTTCTAAAAAAACTAACTTGGCAAAGATTTAGATTATTTTGGCCTAAAAAGAGAATAATAATTTTTAAATATTTAAAATCTCTGTTTCAAATACCTCTTTTGAACTTATTTCCACAATCACAAATGTGGGGGTGGCAACACTGGACAAGGTGGTTGTGAGGTTAGATTTGGGTTTTTTTGGAGAATCACCATGCTTTGGCGATTATTATTGTTTATTTAATTTTATAATAAAATTTTATGTTTTTTTTTGCAATACATTTTTTTATTCAGTGGTTCGTCCATTTGATTAGACGCCCTTTTTTAATCTTATCTATTTACATAAAATTTAACTTTTTCAACCAGTAAACAATTGTAATATAAAATGATTTCTATTGTGACAATTTTGAAACGAAACTGTTTTTTTATTGATCAATGAATCCTGATTTTTTTTATACTGGTTTGGCACAAAACAGATGTTCTACAACGAGGCAAAACTCAATGTTTGTTGAGAGAATTATGGTTCGAAAAGGAATTTCTTTTTAGCAAATTTTTGTAAGTTTTTAGATGATTTTGGCTTACGATTAGAAATAATTTAAATCTGTGCCTTTAACTATCTGCAACTTTTTTTCAATAATTTTGTGATTATTCCACATTTTTTTTTAACTTTAGGATTTTCTCGTCAATTTTTATATCTAATATTTATTTCTTATTGTTCTTTTACTGTCCTCCGTTATTATTATTCTCATGTTTTATGCCTTCATATTAAATTAACCTGAGTTGGTGTTTTTTGGATAAATCTGGCAACTTTTTCGGTCAAGTTTTCGCCCCAAATTCTCTCGAGATTCAAATAGTGCCGTTTGTCGTTTTTCATATAATTTTTAAATTTTGTATTGTTCCTGAATTTCCGTGATTTTCTATTATTATTCTTTGTCACGTTTTTTGCATTTTTTGTTTCTTTTGTTCATATATTTGTTTTCATTGAAATATTTACTGCTACTATTACTACCAAATTCGACTTTTTATTAGGTTTAATTTTTTCAAGGCAATGTTGACCCAAAATTGAACTTTTTCAAAGAATTAAGAGGAGTGTAAATTGATTTTCATTGAGGCAATTTTGGCTCATATCTGAGTTATTTTTACGATAAATAATTTTTTTAATTTTTATTTTTTTTAACGGTATTGGCTCGAAATATCCCCTACAGATCAAAGTGCAATTAGTATAAAAAAAAAATTGTCAAAAAAAGGCTTTTTTTTAGCAAATTTTTGAAAGTTAGAAATATTTTAAATTTATGTCTTTAACTATCTACCTCTTTTGGACATATTTTTTATCTATATTTTTTTATTTCTTAGTGTTATTTTATAGTTCACATTTTTCTATGCATATTCGTTCTCATTATTTTATATATTTTTTTTTCATCTGAATTGAACTTTTTTAAGGTTTTATTCTTTTGTAAATTTTTACTCAAAATTGAGTTTTTCCAATTAGAGAACAATTATTACCTATAATTTAAATTATTATGCATTGAGACAATTTTGTCCCAAAATAGAACTCATCTTTACTCGAGCCAAAAATCGTTTTTTATTTAGAACATTTTGGTTCGAAAATAACTCTTTCAGCAAAGTTTTTAAAGTTTTCAGATGATTTTGGTCTAAAAACAGAAGTATTTTAAATTTGTGCTTTAAACTACCTCTTTTAAACTTTTCATTTTTTTATCGATCTAAATTTATTTTTATTTAAATTATTTATTTTTTGTTATTGCATTGTTTTCACTTATTACTCCCATTTATTAAATCGTCATTGAAAAGCTAGTATAAACATTACCTTTGGAGTTATGATATTTGTTGAATCTGTCTTTAAAGATTGTCTTCATTGTAGATTTATTCAAGTAACTTAATGAAAATGTTCATTAGAAAAAAATAAAAAATAAATTTTTATTGTGAGAATTTTGGTTTGAAAAGGAACTTTGCAAACTGTTTCTACATTTTAGAAGATTTTGACTTCAACTGAGAAATATTTTAAAGTTGGGTTTCTATTATCTATTCAGAAAGTTTGACTTCGTGTTAGCCATGGAAATTTGAGTTTGACATGAGTGTCTTCTTGACTTGAGCAATTTTATAATTTTCAGATTTTTCTACTTTTCTTAACCTTTCTAATTTTTATCTTGTGTTTTTGTAGATTTTTTTCTTTTATGTTTTTATTTTCCAATTTTCTGGATTCTTATTATTGTTATGTTTGTTTTTTCATATTTTGATGATGTTCATGACTATCAAACAAGACATTGTAGAGATTTTATACTAGTGGAAAAGTGTAATAGCAATCAAAAGCTGAATTCGGTGTTATATAAGGGCCTCCAAGATTTTAACCGACTGCCAAACCATGTAAAAGATTGTGAAAACTTGGAATATTTTAAAAGGGAAGTAAGAGTACATGTAATGTCTGAAGTGTAATCATTTGCTTATGTAATGGTTATTCTTACTTTATTTATTTATATTTATATGTTTTTTTGTGTGTAGCAGATTTGCTAATAAATAAACATTATTATTATTATTATTTTCTTTATCGATCTAAATTGCACTTCGCATTGTTTTCATTCTTTAGATGTTATTTTGAGCCAATATTATACTTTTCCCACCAGTGTAACTGTTATAATGTAAATTGATTTCAGGTGAGACAATTTTGACACAAAACTGAATTATTTTTACGATTAACAATTCTTTTTTTTTCTATTTCTTAGTGTTATTTTGTAGTAAATATTTTTCAACTCTTATTTATTTTATACATTTTTTTATTGATCTAAATTGTACTTTTTATAGGGCCGTCCCAAACCAAAAAATCCCAATAGTGTGTTTTTATGTAGAAATGATATTTAATTTTTCAATTTTTTATACAGTTTTGGACCGAAATAGAACTTCTCCAACTAGTCAAAAATCAATTTTTATTTAGAAAATTTTGATTAAAAAAACTCTTGTAGTAAAGTTTTTAGCTTAACTGCAGAAATGTTTTAAATACATAGCTCTTTTGGACTTATTTGTTTCCATAAGTTGTCGACTTTTTAAGGTTCTTCAAGCCGATCCTTTTGCAAGTAGTTTTTAATTTGTTTTTCTGTCTCATTGTTCTTTTACTTTTTTTATTTTTTGTCGTGTTTCTTTGAATGTTTTGTTCTTTCATTTCTTTTATCGATATAAATTAGTTTTGGACTTTTCTTTTAATTTTTTGGTAGCAGATATAATTTTTTTAAATTTTGCGGCTTATTGTGGTTGATATTTGACAGTGGGTTAATGGAGCTGGTACACTGGAAGAGATGGTTCTGAGGTTAGCTTTGGGTTTTTTGGGGCGTTCGTAAGCTTTGGCGATTATTGTTAGTTTTAGTAGTTTTCTGATGATTAACCGGAGTATTATGATTTTTCTTGTAATAGATCCCTTTATTTCAATGGTTCGTCCATCTGATTAAACGCTCTCTTAGACTTTCAAGTTTTTTTTTTACCTAAAATTGAAATTTTCTAGTTAGCAAACATTAGTAATATAAATTGATTTCCATTGTGACAATTTTGACACAAAACTGTATTTTTAACGATCAATGATTCATGATTTTCCAATTTTTTTTTATATAGTTTTGGCACGCAATAGAAGTTTAACAACGTGACAAAAGTCGATGTGCTTTGGAAAGTCCGAAAAGAGTCAGTTTTTAACAAATTTTTAAATTTTTAAAAGATTCAAAGAATTCAAGGTTTTTAAACTATTTTCTACTTTTGCATATATTTTTTTCTTTAAGTTTCTGACTATTTCAGATTTTTTAACTTTTAGTTCTTTTCGTCGTTTTTTGTTTAAATGATTTCTTTCGTATTGTTTTTTTATTGTTCCTATTTATTATTATTTTCATTTTGTATGTCTTATAAAACTAAAAATAATTAATAACACTAAACCTATTACATAGTTGCTAATTTTTTTATGTATTATTGATATTGTTACGGGATACGGGTTCCAATAATTTATCGTCAATTAACTACATACTTTCATTTACTTTTAACTATTACAACACGATTAAAACACAATTACTCTCTAGTAATAATTCGCACTATTCTCTTGTCCGCTTATTTCGCTTATTTACTACACTGCAATATCTATTCGACTCATTTCGCGCGGCTCGCTGGTTTATATATCCGGCCTGAACACACTCTCGTACTTTCGAGAACGAAGGCAACTGTTCCCGGTTCTCGTTTAGTCTAGATGGGTTCTAGAGGTCGCGGTCGGCGCTCAGCGTTGCCGCTTCGGCCTGAATCTCTGTAGACCGACGGTCGGGCGTAACAATATTGATATTTTCTCTTGCACTCATTGCAGAGGGTGACAACAATTTTTTTTTATAAAAAAAAATGCATATGTTAAGAAATAATTCTTTCGTTATAGTAGGTTATAAAATTATACCCTTTGACAAACCTATTTTTCCACTTTGGCGAAAAACAGTAAATTGGCAAACATTTTTTTACTTATTTTTTAAGATATCCTCAGATTAAAATAGCCTGAGCTGGTGATTTTTGTATAAATCTGGCAACTCTTTCGGCCAAATTTTGAACCCAAATTCTCGAGATTCGAATAGTCAATTTTAGTGTTCCAATGATGTCAGTATGTTGCATAATTGACAGATTCCTAACGGCAAGCTGTCAGATACTTCTATGATTTGACGTCACTCGAATGCGGATATTGACTATTCGAATCTCGAGAATTCGGGGCCTAGTGTGATTTAAAACAATTTTACCTGGCAACACTGTTTAGCAGATGAAACTCGGTAGCTATGACGTAGCACAATAGGATTATTTTTGACAGAAAATCTGACATACATGAAGATTATCTTTGGGCTTATTGACGATTGTAGAAGAGAGCCTTTCATGTATAAAAAAACTGCTATTCCTAGAATCACCTTGATGGTGGTAAAACTGTATTCTACTATGTAAGGTATAAAATTATTCCCTGGAATATCTTTATACAATATTGTAGAAAGGCAGCAGTAAATCACTCAAAAATTGTCCTACAGGCTAATGAATCACTTAGGTTGGTTCAATGACAAGTTAATAATAATTAGTACCCCGCGGTCTGAGCGCGAATTGCTTAAAAAAAAACAATGAAATTACCATGTCCGAGATGATTTCATAGTTTACGTGCATGTTTTCCTGATGCTCGTCTGCCGATTTATTTATTTACGTTTTTGTTGTTGCAGGATTAATCATCGTCAACCACCGTCATGGCCGCCGGAGTCCTCTTCGTGACCTTCCTCTTCCTCTTGCAGAACGCCGCCACTTTTGAGGTAAGTTCCTGCACTAATAACTTTAAACGTGCAATGGCGGGTAATACAAATGTGAAAGCAGACCACTTACCGACGCCTTAAAACCACTTTACCAGAACAGAATGTACCTTATGACCAAATATGCGATCGAGCGATAGTTCAATTAAAAAAATTACGCGTCTGTGATTTACATTTTACGTTACTTTTGAACAGCGGGAATTATGTAACGGTTTTACGGTAGGCTGCCCGTGAGCGGTGGGTGGTAAGTGGAAAGCTAAAGAACCGACAATTTCAGTAAGTTGGTAGGTACACTTAACCCTTTCATAGATAGTGAAATTAGGCTCAGATGCTTTATTATAGAATGCTTTATTAAACTGCACACTCAGCCTTCATAAAATCTCTCTGAGGAGGGGCTCAATGAAAATCGAAACGTTTAAGGTGTTAAGACAAAGTTTCGGCGTGATCATATATCACTAAATTATAGAATATAAAAAAAAACATTTTTTTTTTACCAAAAATTGCAGAATTTTTTAAAATCTAAAGAATCTTAGAGCCCCAAGACTCTTTTTTTGCTTCTTCTTTTTGTAGTGCGATTTACTCAGAAAATAAACAAAAGTCAAGCTATAATATGGATGCACTAAAAAATGGAAGCAAGATATTAGTAAATATACACTTAAGGATTTCGAAAAACGAGAAAACAAAAAAATATGTAAAACGATTGATGAAAAAAAATAGTAAGTAATACAGTTGTTAAAGAAAAGCGAAATAAAGACAATTGGAAGTGGGAAATTAACTTTAAGAATGGAAAAAAACATATAAAACAACAAGAAGAGAATCAGGAAAAAATAAAATAATGAAACATGAAATATAGAAAGTACACAAAAACCAAAAAAAAAAAAGTAAAATTCAGATTTTTTTTAAAAGGTTTATATTACTAAAAAGTTGTAAAAGCCTCCTATTTTGTGTGGTGTATAAATATAAAAATAAGGAAACAGACAAAAAGATAAACATTCTTGCAAGAAAGTTTACTTTAAACTGGTAAGTAAATAAATCACTAAAAACAGATACTACAAGAAACAAAACAAGCTTATAAAAATAAAACGAACAGCAAGAAACTGAATAGAAAGCGGTACTTATTATAGAAAATTAAAATAAAATTAGAAACAATGAAAAAACAAATTGGAAAAATTAAAGCAAAATGAAAGAGAGGTAGTTTCGCAATTTTTGCACAAGTAAGAAGGTACTGAAAAATTCAGATATTTTTGAAGAAGCGAGGCTAAAAATACTAAAATAGTGACAGGCAACAATAGCGTGTTTTTTTGTCCAAGAAAAAGAGGAGGAAACCTAATTAGAGTTAAAACTAAAAGGCAGACATTATTCCATGCTTAAGGTAAAAAAGACTTGACAAACTAGAAAATTACATGGAAAATAAACGGCAATATTTCAGGAGTAAAGAAAACGTTACAGAAATGAGAAAACAAGAAAGTAGAAGCTTGAAACATCAAATTTAAAGAATTACAGACAGAAAAATATATAAAAGAAAATGTATTGAAAAGAAAAGCCGAAAAAAGAACATAAAAAATACAAGTTAGAAAAGACTCATTATCTAATTCAGATTTTTTTTTTAAATGTTGTAGTTACACTTATTTAAATCAAAGCTAAAAAATTAAGAAGAAAGAAGTGAAATTTACTTTTAAGAACAACAACTTTTTATAGCTAATAAAGAACAATATCTCTAAAAATACGAAAGGCAACGCAGTAAGAAGGAAAAAGTTAAATAAATAATACATAATAGAAAAATAAAAAAACCTTGAAAATCGAAGAAAATGTAAAAGACGCAAATATAAACAATAAAACTTTAAAAGTACCATTTCCTCACCAAACTTATTAAAAAAGGTACTTATTAATATTTATAACAAAAGAGAGGTTGTTTCGAAATTTTTGCACAACGGAAATGTACTAAGAAGACAGAAACAAAGAGTTTAAGAAACGAGGATAAAAAGACTAAAAGAGTGAGATAAAAATAAAAGGCAACCTAATTGAGAGCTAAACTAAACAACAGATATTAAATCATTACTCGAGGAATAAAACGACATGAACTACGTATAGAAAGTTGGAAAATAAACCGCAACATAGCAGGCGTACGGAATGCATTATAAAAATAACAACACCTACAAGTTAAAAGCTTGGGGTATCATATTTAAAGCGATGCTGATACGAAATTATTAAAAAAAATTTATGTAAAGAGAATCAGGAAAAAATAAAATAATGAGACATAAAATATAGAAAGTACACAAAAACCCAAAAAAAAAATAAAATTTAGATTTTTTTAAAAAGTTTATATTACTAAAACGTTGTAAAAGCCTCCTATTTTGTGTGGATTGGTCCGGAAAAGGTGTAACTAAATAACTAAGCAACGAAAAAGAAGCTTGAAGAAACAAAAAGACTCAAGACAAAATACATGAAAAATGGTAATCTGAAAATCAAGCTTGGGCAGGGATTAGTTGAGTGAAGAAAAAAGGTTGAGCTTTCATAAGGTTTCACAGAAGAAGAAAAATTGGTGGATCGAAAATAGTAGGAAATACAATAAAAAGAAGGGAAGAAATGCCTAAATCAAAGCTAAAAATGGGAAGTAAGAAGTGAATTTTATTTTTAAGAAGAGCAGTTTTCTATAGCTCACAAAGAACATTATCTCCAAAATTACGAAAGTAAACACATAACAAAGAGAAAATTAAAGAAATGAAACATAATAGAGGAAATAAGTCAAACTTAAAAAAGAAAGAAAAAAATAAAAGATACATGAAAAGTTAAAATAAGTTTATGCCAAGTAATAAAATTGCTTAATGAAATAAGAACGAAAATCAAGAAGTAGTTAAGAGAAAAATTAAGATACAGATAAAAAAGGAAAAACTGGTATAAAGATTAATAATTAAGAAACTGAATAGAAATTAACTTTTTGTTCATTTGTATCACTCATCTTATTATCTTAATCGAAAGACTCGAAAAACAAGGAAATACAAAAATAAAAGATTTATGAAAAGATAGTAGAAAATAATATTGTTAAAGAAACGCAAAATTTTACAGCAGGAAATAAACTTTAGGATTGGAAGAATAACATGCACCTAAAACAACATGAACATGAATATTTGAAAAAAAAAACTTGAATTGGCCGTAAGAAAAAATTGGAACAGAAATGAAAGCTTCAAAAGTATTTTTTTTTAATTAATTAAAAAAATAAAATAAATATAGAATGATAATTAGTGAAAAATTAAAGATACAGATAAAAAAGGAAAAATTGGTATAAAGATTAATAATTAAGAAACTGAATAGAAATTAACTTTTTGTTCATTTGTAACACTCATCTTATTATCTTAATCTAAAGACTCGAAAAACAGCGAAATACAAAAATAAAAGATTTATGTAAAGATAGTAGAAAGTAAAATTGTTAAAGAAACGCTAAATTTAGCCGTAGAAAATAAACTTTAGGATTGGGAAAATAACATGTAAAACAACATGAACATGATTATTCGAAAAAAAAAACGTACTTGAAATAGCCGGAACAAGAAATTGGGACATAAATTAAGGCTTCAAAAGTAGAATTTTGTTTTACAAAAAGATAAACATTCTTGCCAGAAAATTGACCTCAAACTGGTCAACACACAAAGCACAAAAAACAGAGACTGGAAGAAACAAACAAGCTTAGCAAAATAAAATGAAACATAGCAAGAAACTGAACAGAAAATAGTACTTATTAAAGATAATTAAAATAAAATTAGAAACAATAAAATAACAAATTTGCAAAATTAAAACAAAATGGATGAGACATTGTTTCGAACTTTTGCACAACTAAAAAGGTACTGAAAAATTCAGATATTTTTGAAGAAACAAGGCTAAAAATACTAAAATAGTGGCGGGCAACAATAGCGTGTTTTTGGTCCAAGAAAAAGAGGAGGAAACCTAATTAGAGTTAAAACTAAAAGACAGACATTCATGCTTAAGGTAAAAAACGACTTGAAAAATGAGAAAATTAAATGGAAAATAAACGGCAATATATCAGGACTAAAGAAAACGTTACAAAAATGAGAAAACAAAAAACTAAAAGCTTGAGGCATCAAAATTTACAGACACAAAAATATATAAAAAAGAACATGCATTTAAAGAAAAGTCGCAAAAAAGAAAATAAAAAAATACAAGATAGAAAAGACTTAAAATCTATTTAAGATTTTTTTAAATGCTGTACTTGCGTGTATTTAAATCAAAGCTAAAAAATAGGACGAAAGAAGTGAACTTTACTTTTAAGAACAACAACTTTTTATAGCTAATAAGGAGCAATATCTCTAAAAATACGCAAGACAACGCAGAAAGAAGGAAAAAGTTAAATAAATAAAACATAATAGAAAAATAAGAAAACCTTGAAAATCGAAGAAAATGTAAAAGAAACAAATGGTGAAAAGTAAACCAGTTTATGTCGATTAATCAAATTGCTTAATGAAATAAGAACGAAAACCAAGAAGTAGGTAAGAAAAAAATTAGATTCGGATAAAAAAGGAAAAATGGTATAAAGATTAATAAGGAAGAAACTCAATAGAAATTAATTTTTTGTTTATTTGTATTTTCCTTGTTATTATCCTTATCCAAGTAACTCTTAATTATTTCTCTCTTGGACCTATAAGATTTACATTAGACATTAATTTTTTATGTGATTTTTTCTTCTACTTTTGTAACTTTTCATGTTTCCTGCATTAAAAATGCAGCTATATAAATTCTATTTTCACCATTAAGTTCAAAGCAGCTAAAAATGAGATGGTCACTTGCCATGTCTTATCGAAATGAAAAAGTTTTTGGACCAACAAATTTTTTGATTATCAATGGCGTGACATACCAAATACGATTCTGTGTTTAAATGTCTTTTAGAAGGTTTCTTGTCCTCTGAAACAGTACTTTTATTGAACATTTTCTATAATTTGTGCATTGCTATACCTATATCAATTTGACTTTCAGGAGGGTGCTTGTCCTTTCAAATTTCTCTTTATGCAATTTTCCTATAATTTTAGCAGTTTTTGTTTCAATATTTGTTGTTTTTTTTTTATTTTTAATGTTTATGTTTTGCGGTTACAAATTCTGCCTTCACCACGAAATGTCTTAGTTTAAAAATTACTAAAATAGTACTTTTTATGCAAATTTTATATAATTTAAGCAAGGATACACAATGTCTGCCTTAACTACCCAAGTTCTTAGTCTAAATCAGTTGATAATGAAGAGTCACTTGTTATATTTAAGTTGAAAAATAAAAGAAAAAGATTATTTGACCAATTTTAGATGTGATGGACCAAAATATGATTTTTTATTTCAATTTGTTTTTTAGGAGGTTTTTTTTTTCTTTTAATTTTGCAAGTTTTTTACTTAGTACGAATAGTTATTTTATTGCAAATTTTCAATAAACCAGCATTTTTTTTTCATTTTGCGTTTCTTCGATTTTAATGATTTCACCTTACAAATGGATACACAAATTCTCTCTTTTCTACCGAACTTTTGGTTTAAAGTGGTTGGAAATGAGCCAGGTTTAAGTTAAAAACTAGAAAATGATTTTTTGACCTGTTTTAGGTGTGATAAACCGAAATACGATTTTTTCTTTAAATTCTTTTAATTAGACTTTTAATAGGTTGCTTCTCCTCTGCACTTTCGAATAGTAATTTTCATGCAAATTTCCTATAATTTTTCAGCCGTTTCAGAGTTCAAAACAGCCGAAAATGAGGTGTCACTTGTCAGTCTTTGTCTGACAGTATTATTCACTGATGGCACTAGTGCGCACTGAGTGTATTTCTATCCTTTGTAAATTTAAGCGAATTATAGAGACGGAAGTACCCTCAGTGGGCACTAGTGCAGCCAGTGAAAAACATTATGAGTTTTTGACCCTTTTTTAAGTGTGATCGACTGAAATGCATTGTTATATATAAATCTGACTTTCAGGCGGGTGCTTGTCCCTTCGAAATTCTCTTTATTGCAATTTTTCTGTAATTTAAGCAATTTTTTTAATGTTTTTTTGTTGATTTTTCTTCGTTTCTAACGGTTGGTCCGTTACAAACGAAGATACACAATATCTGGCTTAACTACCGAATTCCTTAGTCTAAATCAGTTGATAATGAAATGTCACTTGATATATTTAAAAAAGGTTTTTGGGACTCATTTTAGGTATGACACACCGAAATACGATTTTTTATTTCAATTTGACTTTTAGGAGGTTACTTGTCCTCTGGAATTTCGAATAGTAATTTTATTGCAAATTTCTTTCTTATAATTTTATCATTTAAAAAATAATGGTGATTTTTCTTCTATTTGTGATGAATTTTGCCGTTACAATTAAATTTACACACAAATTCTGGCTTCACTACTGAATTTCTTAGTTTAACGCAGTTGAAAAGGTATCGCTTGCTATCTTTAAGTTGAAAAGTAAAAAAAGATTTTTTGACTCATTTTAGGTACTATAGATAAAATCACGATTTTTTATTTAAATTTGTCTTTTAGAGAAATGCCTCTAAAAGTTTTTGGAATTTCGAATAGCAATTTTGTTGCAAATTTTCTATAATTTTAACAAAATTTTTCCTGGATATTTCTTGATTTTTTTTTTGATGATTTTTCTTCGATCTTTGTAATTATTGATATTTTGTGTGTTGAAAGTGCAGATAAATAAGTTCTATATTTACCACTAAATTTCTAAGTTCAAAACAGCCGAAACTGAGGTCTCACTTGTCAGTCTTAGTCTGAGTTTTTGACCCTTTTTAAGTGTGATCGACTGAAGTGCATTGTTATATATAAATTTGACTTTCAGGTGGGTGCTTGTCATTTTGAATGTCTCTTCATTGCAATTTTCCTATAATTGTACCAATTGTTGTTTCAATATTTGTTGTTTTTTTTTTCGATTTTTCATGATTTTGCGGTTACAAATAAAGATACACAAATTCTGCCTTCACCACGAAATTTCCTCGGAAATTTCTTAGTATAAAAGTTACTAAAATAGTAATTTTATTGCAAATTTTATATAATTTAAGCAGTTTTTTTTTTATTTTTTTGTTGATTTTTCTTCATTTCTAATGCTTGGTCAGTTACAAATGAAGATACACAATATTTGCCTTAACTACCCAAGTCCTTAGTCTAAATCAGTTGATAATGAATAGTAACTTGATATATTTAAGTTGAATAGTAATAAAAAAAAAAAATTGACTAATTTTAGGTGGGATAGATACGATTTTTTATTTCACTTTGTATTTTAGGAGTTTTTTTTTCTTTAATTTTCGAAAGTTTTTTACTTCGAATAGTTTTGTATTGCAAATTTTCAATAATCCGACATTTTTTTTTCATTTTGCGTTGACGTTTCTTCGATTTTAATGATTTCACCGTTACAAATATGGATACACAAATTCTGTCTTTTCTACCGAACTTTTTCGTTTAAAGCAGTTGGAAATGAGCCATGTTTAAGTTGAAAAGTAGAGAATGATTTTCTGACCTGTTTTAGATGTGACAAATCAAAATACGATTTTTTTTTATTTTTTCAATTAGACTTTTAATAAGTTGCTTCTCCTCTGTATTTTCGAATAGTAATTTTATTGCAAATTTCCTACAATTTTTGCATTTTTTTTTTATTTGTGTTGATTTTTCTTTTATTTTTGATTTGCTGCGACAATTTGCTGTTAGAATTAAAGATGCACAAATTCTACCTTTACTACCGAAGTTCGTAGTTTAAACCAATTGAAAATGGGGTGTTACTTGCCATGTTTAAGTTGAAAATCAAAAAACGATGTTTTGACCCATTTTAGGTGTGATAGACCGAAATATGTTTTTTTAATTTAAATTTGTCTTTGAGGAGGTTGTTTCTTCTTTGGAATTTTGAATATTAATTTTAATATAAATTTTTTATAATTTTACCTTTTTTTTTAATTTTTGTTGATTTTTCTTCTATTTGTGACGGGTTTTGCCGTTGCAAATAAAGATACACAATATTCGTCAAATCATCAAAAAGAAAAGAATTTCTGACTTCACTACTGGATTTCTTAGTTTAAAGCAGTTGAAAAAGAACTAAAAGAAGTGTCACTTGCCATCTTTATGGGGGTTGCTTGTTTTTGGAATTTCGAATAGCAATTTTGTTGCGAATTTTCTATAATTTTAGCATATTTCTTTCTGGATTTTTCTTTATTGTGTTTTCATGATTTTTCTTCGATCTTTGTAATTATTGATATTTTGTCTATTGAACGTGCAGATAAATAAATTCTACCTTTATTACTGAATTTCTGAGTTGAAAATTAGGTGTCACTTGCGATGTTCAAGTTGAAAAGTAAAAAAAGATTTTCTGAGCTATTCTTTGGAGCGACCGACTAAAGTGCATTATTTATGTGAATTTGACTTTGAGGAGGTTGCTTTTTCTCTGAAATACTGAGTAGTTTTATAGAAAATTTCCTATAACTTTAGCATTTTTTTTTTAATTTTTTTATTGATGTTTTTTGATTTTAGTGATATCTCCTTTACAAATAAAGATACACAAATTTTGCCTCCACTATCGAATTCCCTAGTTTAAAGCAGTTGAAAATGAGGTATCACTTGCCATGTTTAAGTTGAAAAGTAAAAAAAATATATTTTTTTTTACCCATTTTAGCTGTGATAGACGTTACGATTTTTTTACTTAAATTTATCTTTTAGTAGGTTGCTTCTCCTCTGCAATTTCGATTAGTAATATTCGTTTAATAATATTGCAAATTTCTTATAATTTTAGCATTTTTTTTTTATTTTTGATGATTTTGCCCTTACAAATAAAAATACATTAATTCTGGCTTCACCAACGAATTCCTTAGTTTAAACTGTTTCAAGCAGTTACAAATGCGATGTCACTTGCCATGTTTAAGTTGAAAAGTAAAAAACGATTTTTTGACACATTTTAGGTGTGATAAACCGAAATACGATTTTTTATTAAATTTGCCTTTTAAGAGGTTGCTTCTCCACTGGAATTCGTATAGTAATTTTATTGCAAATTTACTATAATTTTAGCATATTTTTTCCTGACTTTTTCTTTGGGTTTTTAAATGATTTTTCTTCGATCTTTGTAATTATTAATAAATTTTCGGCTGAAAGTGCTGATAAATTAATCCCAAGCACCTGAAAATGAGGGGTCTTTGTCACGTATAAGTTGAAAAGTTAAAAAGGTTTTTTTGGGCCATTTTTAAGTATAATCGATTGAAGGGCATTATTTTATCTAGAGGGTGGCACCTTTTCGATGGATTATGGGGTATACATTCTCGACTCCGATTTTCGGGGGTAATACCACGAGAGCTTTAAAATTACCGATAATTTTTCACGATTGCATGTTTTCCATAAAAAGACAACGACATTGATTACGGTTTAGGTTAGTGTAAGCGATAATACCACGTCGTCTAGACAACGTCGAATTACCGCTGTAATTTTTTGATAAACAAACTCTCCTTATGGGAAAATTTATACATGAGTGAAATAATCATGATAATTTATTGAAATAGAAATCTTTTAGAGTTTTTTCATGTGTAATTTAACGGTACATTTGTGAATCTTTTATTGGTAGCAATTTTCAAGCTATGACATAAAGTTAGGTTTTTTTTAATGGGACACCCTATATATTATTGGATCGTCTGATAGCACTTTATTAGCTGATTTGATTGATGTGAAAAAAAAAGTTTTTAGTTTTTTTTTAGTTTTTTCAGAAACGTCCTGTATACCAAAATACCAACAACAAATCAAACTGACCGGGAAATAATGATACTATTAAATTTATCATCAAAATCGAAATCGAGATTGTTTAATCAGATTTTTACGATCTATTACGATTTTACCAATACCCTATAAATCCATCATCGGAAAAGCGCCACCCTGTACTTTTGACTATTAGGAGGTTGCTTGTTCTGTAATATCGAATCGTATCGAATCGTAATGTTTGTAATTATTTTTTTGAATTTTTTTTATTACCTAATTAGGTAATAATAGGTCTTTAATACCTAATTACTTAATTTAAAGCAGTTGAAAATAGGGTGTCCTTTGGCATGTTTAAGTTGAAAAGTAAAAAAAAAATACCCATTATAGGTGTTTTAAACCAAGTTACAAGTTTTGATTTAAATTTTCTAAAATTTAGCCCTTTTCCTAAAATTTATTTTTTAAACGTTTTTATATTTCAAACGTCAAACATGCCATGTGCTTTTTAAGCACAGTAACAAAAATACTTGTTGTTTTCAACTTTAATTCTGCATAGATTAAAGCAATAGAATTTTGCAACTTTCTACCTAACCATCCCAACTAATGTGTGGACCCGTGCTTGGTCTTGTAATTAGATTTTTATCTCGTCGAGATTTGCATACAGCTGTTGTCAACCCGACCGGTACTGCCGTTGCCATCCTTGAGCACTGTTTACTGCGATCGGAAATGTTCGTCATTTGTTCCGCCATTAATGTAGTAGCATTTGTTCTTTGCGCGGTCCTTCACACATCTTTGATCGAGGCGAGGTTAAGATGGCATCCACTTCCTTTGCGCGCATTTTTCGGAAAAATCTTCTACAACACAACAAAGAATCAAGGCGCTTCCTGCCCGAAGAACAAACACCTCGCAGGCAAGTTCAGCCTTGTCTTCATCTTCTTCCAACAAGCTGACACCTTTTAAAGGGTGGTACTATATACCCGCGCATCATCATCAACTACCAACAAGACCAGCGATGACGATGGGACGTCTTGTAAGTACGTGTAATATGCAAATCACGACTCGGACCTTGAGAGGATTCGACATTTTTGCGGAAAATAAACTTTAATCGATTGAGATAAATAATTTATTATGAGTTTATAATCTCGTGATAAATAGTTATTTTGCTTGTCTGAGAGTGACACGGTACGGACATTTGCATACACATAAAATCAGGGCTTAGTTGACGAAACGTAAAAACAAAGGTTTTATTATATGATTATTGTTATTGACAAAATTTGCAAACCAGACCTGATCGGTGAGGTTTTTAATGAGAAAATGCTACAAACAATGACAATATACCATCAAGGAGATTAGTATTTGTCTACTGTCTAGGCAGTCAAAATCTTTGCAAAATAATCCCTTATTTCCACAACTCTTTTTTTACGTACGCATTCTTTTAACCTCTATGGTCGCTCTCTTTATACTTCAAAGTTTTCTTCACAGCTATCTTTTATACCAGCTGATCAATCAGGGTACCCATAATTTTTTTCCACTTTTCCTAAATTTTTAATAAGAAAATACCTAGATTTTCCTTTATAACGTGGCATTTTGACTATTTTGAGAAATAATATTGAACACAGTATAGACAATGGATTAGTTCAGGTTCAGGTTGGATTTTCTTGGGAAAAACTAGGTACACTCAATCTAAAAGAACACTTTTTATTAAAAAAAAATACGTTCTCAATTTTTACTTATTTTTTAATTACTACCTACTTGAGTCTTAAACAAATATTTTTGTTAATTATAAGCGCAGTACCAGTCGCTATCAAAATCTTTTTATTTCAAATTTTCTTAGATATCGTATACGTTCAATACAATTTTTTTTTTGGTAGTTTTATTATTCTCTAGATTTACGAAAAAATCTTAGACATGGCAACCCTGCATCGTTAAGCTGCAAATTTTCGATAACGTAAAAATGCGTTACAGTTGGTTTTTAAACCTTTTTCAATAATGTACAACCAAGCTTTTTCAAATGAGTCCAACTCACGCTGTGATATGTAACAATTTTGCCAAATTTACAACAAAAAATTACCAGCTTAGTTATTTTTTGTTAAATTTAAAATATTTCTAATTCTAAATCTTATAAAAAAGGCTTAAACATCGTTTTTTGCCTCGTTGTGGAACTTCTACATCGGACCAAAACAATCAAGTTATATTACAATTATTTGCTCATCGTAAAAGTTCTATTTTGGGTCAAAAAAACTAAAATAATAAAATCTCAATGAAAAGTCTAATTTAGATCTCAGAAAAAAGAAAGAAAGAAAAATTAATAGTTACAAGAATCAGAAAATTATAGAAAAAAAAAATATCAAAAGAGGTAGTTAGAGGCACATTAATAAAATATTTCCAATTTAGGGCCAAAAACGAGTCCTTTTTTAGAACTCTTAAATATTAATATACCTATACTACTTTTCTCAATAAAAATCGATTTCGGTTGTTCGGGCTAAAACTGTATAAAAACTTGAAAAATTAAGAATCATCAAAATACAAAACAGTTTTGAATCAAAATTGTCTCAATGTACATTAATTTACATTACAATATCCAGTTTTAGATCACAATTACCTTGAAGAAAAAAAAACAATACAAAATGCATTTTAGATCGATGAAAAATATTTGTAAGAACAACAAAAAATATCAAAACATGACAATTAATAAAAATAAGGGGAAATATGAAGAACAAAAAACAGTAAGAAAAAAAAGCTACAAAAGCACAAGTCAAAAACTGCAAAAGTTGAAATTGAAAAAAAATATAAAAAAAAACTAAAACAGCTAGATAGTGGTAAACACAGTTTTGAGCGAAAACCGTCTCAATAGAAATCAATTTACATTGCAAATGTTCACTCGGTTTTGGTTCAAAATTGTCTGAAAAGAATAAAACCCAATAAAACGTCCAATTTAGATTTATGAAAAAAATATATATATATAAAATAATAAAACATGACAAAGAATCAAAATAGAAAAATATGATTGGTAAAATAACAAAAGGAATTAACAAATTTAAATTTAATAACGGAAATTTAAAGGAAAAACGAAAGCATCGAAAGTAGAAAATTCTGGAATAGGAAATTATAAAAATAATAGTTTGAGGCATAAATTTAAAATATTTTATTTGAATGAAAAAGGTTCTTTTTCGGATCAAAACCTATTTCAATAAAAATTGACATGTAAAAGTTTTATTTCTAGCCAAAAACACAGTTTTGGGCCAAAATTGTTTCATTACAAATCAATTGTTTACTCGTTGCAAAAGTCGCTCATGAATTTAAATTACCTCAAAAAAAAAAAATAAAGAAGAAACGATAAGGTTTATGAAAAGATATTTTGAACGAAACATGACAAAGAATAAGAACAGAAAAATATGAACGATAAAAGAACAGAAGGAAACAACAATTTTAAATGAAAAACCATGAAAGCAACGAAAAATATAAAAAAAATATGGAATGAAAAATTATTTTTTATTATTATATATAATAATTTAAAAAAAGGTCCTAGTTTGGATTAAAATTCTTTCAATAAAAATCGACTTTTGACTTGTGTTATAAAAGTTCTATTTCGAGCCAAAACCGTATAAAAAAAAACTAAAAAATGAGGAAGCTTTAAAAACACAGTTTTGGGTTAAAATTGACTTATTTCAAATCAATTTAAATCACAATGGTTTAATAGTTGAAAAAGGTCAACTTTAGGTCAAAATTAGACAAAAGAAATGAAAGAAAAAGGTAAAAAAAATTGAAGGAACAAGAAGTTTAACGAAAAATGACAAAGAATAAGGATAGGTAAATATTAAGGATAAAAATCAATAAGAGAAAAAATAAAACTACAAAATCGCTAAAGTTAAGAAAAGTGGAAAAGCTGGCAGTTATAAAAAAGTAAATCTAAAAGAGATAGGTAGAGGTGTATATTTAAAATATTGGTATTTTTAAACCAAAATAGAAAATCGGAAAGTCAAGAAAAACAGAAAGTTCTTTTTTGTATCAAAATTTTTAAAAAAAATTGGGTTTGGTTGTAAAACCTCTGTTTCTTGACAAAACTGTAAAAAATTAAAAACTTAAAAAACATAAAAACTCTGGTATTATTAATCATTAAAAATACAGTTTTGGTTCAAAATTGTCTCGTTACAAATCAAATTATAAATGTTAACTCGTTTATAAAGTACAATTTTATGTCAAAATTTCTTCAAAAGAATGAAAATTAAATTTAGTCTATATTTTTTTATTTATTTATGTATGTGTGGAGTCATAAATTTAAATAATTCAAAAAAAGATCCTTGTTTGGATTAAAATTATTTCAAAAAAATTGAAGGAACAAGAAGTTGAACGAAACATAATAAAGAATAAGGATAGGTAAATATTAAGGATAAAAGAACAATAAGAAAAAAATTGAAACCACAAAATCACAAATTAAAAACTACTAAAAGTAAGAAAAGTGGTAAAGCTGACAATGATAAAAAAAATAAGTCTAAAAGAGGTGGGATGCAAATTTAAAATATTTGTAATTTTAATCCAAAATAGAAAGTCAGAAAAGTCAAGAAAAACAAAGTCTTTTTTTGTATCAAAATGTTTTCTTTTATCAAAACAATGGGCTAGAAACTTGAAAATAGGAAAAAAAGGTGACAAAGAAAAGTAAAAGTTAAAACCAATTAAAAAAAATTAAAAGACTTGTACAAATAATAATAGAAAAATATCACAAATAAAAAGACAATGATACAGAAAAAGTTGATAAAAGAAAAGAGGTGACAAAGTAGAGAAGACGAAATAGTTACAGTAGAAGAGGGAGGCAAATAACCTTAAACAAAAGTAGATTTGGTTTTGGTGTTTTGTTGGTTGCTTAAAGGAGCAAAGAATACCTAAATCGCCGAGAAACTTTTCTGTAAGAAGGTCCTTTTCAAACTAAAATTCTCTCAGTAAAAACGTTTTTTTTTCTTGTTGAACAAAACCGTATAAAAAACTTGAAAAGTAGTTATCATCAATTTAAAAAACACAGTTTTGCACCCAAATTTTCTCAACACTTGGCAATTGTTTTTTGGCTAGGAAAAGCTCAATTTTGAGTCAAAATTATCTGCAAAGAAATTCATGAAAAGTCCAATTAAGATGTATGAAAAAACGTTTTGAATTTTATGAAAAAATATTTTAAACGAAACATGACAAAAAATAAGAATAGAAAAATATGAACGATAAATGAACAGAAGGAAACAACAATTAAAAACTATGAAAGCATCGAAAAAAATTAAAAAAATATGGAATGAAAAATTATTTTAAAAAAACAGGTATTGAAGTAACAGGGTCATACATTCAAATAATTTAAAAAAAGGTCCTAATTTGGATTAAAATTCTTTCAGTAAAAATCGACTTTTTACTTGTGTTATAAAAGTTCTATTTCGAGCCAAAACCGTATAAAAAAAGACTAAAAAATAAGGAAGCTTTAAAAACACAGTTTTGGTTCCAAATTGACTTATTTTAAATCAATTTAAATCACATTTGTTTAATAGTAGAAAAAGTTTAATTTTGGGTCAAAATTAGACAAAATAAATGAAAGAAAAAGGTAAAAAAAATTGACGGAAAAAGAAGTTAAGCGAAAAATGACAAAGAATAAGGATCGGTAAATATTAAGGATAAAACAACAATAAGTAAAAAAATAAAAACCACAAAATCACAAATTAAAAACTTTTAAAGTTAAGAAAAGTGGAAAAGTTGACAATTACAAAAAAAATAAGTTGAAAAGAGGTAGGTAGAGGTGCAACTTTAAAATATTGGTAATTTTAATCCAAAATAGAAAGTCAGTAAGTCGAGAATAACAGAAAGCCTTTTGTGTATCAAAATTTTTTCATTAAAAATCGGTTGTTGACTTGTAATAGTTCTATTTCTTGGAAAAACTGAATAAAAACATAAAAAATATGGAAATCATTAAAAATACAGTTTTGGATCAAAATTGTCTCGTTACAAATGAAATTATTAGTGTTTACTAGTTTATAAAGTTCAATTCTCGGTCAAAATTCTCTGTGGCAATTGTTTCTTTGCTAGGAAAAGCTCAATTTTGAGTCAAAATTATCTGGAAAGAAATCCATAAAAAGTCCAATTTAGATTTATGAAAAACGTTTTAAATTGCATGAAAAAATATTTTGAACGAAACACGACAAAGAATAAGAACAGAAAAATAGGAACGATAAAAGAACAGAAGTAAACAACAATTTTAAATGAAAAACTATGAAATTTGGAATAAAAAAATATAAAAAAAGAGTTATTGAAGTAACAGGGTAATAAATTTAAATACATTTTTAAAAAAGGTCCTTGTTTGAATCAAAATTCTTTCAATAAATATCGACTTTTGACTTGTGTTATAAAAGTTCTATGTCGAGCCAAAACCGTATAAAAAAAATTTAAAAATGAGAAAATTTTAAATACACAGTTTTGGGTCCAAATTGACTTATTTTAAATCAATTTAAATCTCAATTGTTTAATAGTAGAAAAAGTTCAATTTTGAACAAGAAGTTGAACGAAAAATGACAAAGAATAGGGATAGGTGAATATTAAGGATAAAAAAACAATAAGAAAAAAATTAAAACTACAAAATCACAAATTAAAAACTACTAAAGTTAAGAAAAGTGGAAAAGCTGGCAATTATAAAAGAAAGTCTAAAAGAGGGAGGTAGAGGTGCAGATTTAAAACAAAAGGTAAATTTAATCCAAAATAGAAAGTCGGGAAGTCAAAAAAAAACAGAAAGTTCTTTTTTTTATCAAAATTTTTTCAATAAAAATCGGGTTTTGACTTGTAAAAGTTCTGTTTCTTGACAAAACTGTAAAAAATTAAAAACTTAAAAAACATAAAAAATCTGGAATTATTAATCATTAAAAATACAGTTTTGGTTCAAAATTGTCTCATTACAAATCAAATTATAAGTGTTCACTCGTTTATAAAGTTCAATTTTATGTCAAAATTACTTCAAAAGAATGAAAATTAAATTTAGAGTCTATTATTTTTTATTTATTTATGTATGTGTGGAGTCATAAATTTAAATAATTAAGAAAAAGGTCCTTGTTTGGATTAAAATTCTTTCAATAAAAATCGACTTTTGACTTGTGTTATAAATGTTATATTTCGAGCCAAAACCGTATAAAAAAAAACTAAAAAATGAGGAAGCTTTAAGAACACAGTTTTGCTCAAAATTAGACACAAAAATGAAAGAAAAAGGTAAAAAAAATTGAAGGAACAAGAAGTTGAATGAAACATAATAAAGAATAAGGATATGTAAATATTAAGGATAAAAGAACAATAAGAAACAAATTAAAACCACAAAATCA
This sequence comes from Taphrorychus bicolor, assembly GCA_951812265.1. NCBI lineage: Eukaryota > Metazoa > Arthropoda > Insecta > Coleoptera > Curculionidae > Taphrorychus > Taphrorychus bicolor. The sequence continues at coordinate 37,721,180 of OX638299.1, read as the reverse complement.
CAAATTAAAAACTACTAAAGTTAAGAAAAGTTAAAAACCTGATAATATAAAAAAAAAATAAGTCTAAAAGTGGTAGGTAGAGGTGCAAATTTAAAATATTGGTAATTTTAATCCAACAATAGAAAGTCAGAAAAGGAAATCAAAAAGTCCTTTTTTGTATCAAAATGTTTTCAATAAAAATCGGTTTTTGACTTGAAAACATAAAAAATTTGGAATTATTAATCATTAAAAATACAGTTTTAGTTCAAAATTGTCTCGTTACAAACCAAATTATAAGTGTTCACTCGTTCATAAACTTCGATTTTGGGTCTAAATTTCTTCAAAAGAATGAAAACTAAATGTAGAGTTCACTTTAGATCGATCGAAAAACATTTCAAAGGACAAAAAGTTGAACGAAACATGACAAAGAATAATAGAAATACCTGTATCAAAATGGAAAAAAAGCAATAGGATTGAAACTTGAAAATAGGAAAAAAAGGTTACAAAGAAGAGTAAATAGTTACAGTAGAAGAAGCTAAACAATTATAACAAATAACAGTAAATTTTGTTTTGGTAATTTGTTGGTTACTTAGAGGAGAAAGAAATACTTAAAATTGTCGGAATTTTTAGTTGAAAAGCTGCCATAGCAAATAGAAGAAGAGAAGAGAAAGTTACTTGTAAGAGAAGAAGAGAAGTTAATTGTAATAAAAAAGGGTAGTTATAAAAAAAGGCTTAATAAGGAAATAGAAAGGAAAGGCGATAAAGAGGAAAAATTCCAATTATTCTTATAGAAAAAAAGTAAAAATAATCAAACAACGGTTAGAGTTCAGCAAGTTTCCAAGACATTAAAATATCCTGAAGAAGTCCTTAAGCAAATACGAGGGACCATTACGAAAAAATGAATTCTAAAGAAGAAAATGGCGTTAAATAAAAACGAGCACAAATTGTTACAGTAGAGAAGGCTGGAAAAGAGCCACTCTCTATAGAAGAAACTGAAGAATTGGAATATGAATTTCAAGAACTACCAGAGGATGTTCAAAAATTAACAGTTTTTGAACACAAAGTACTTAAGGAGAAGGTTGTGAAGAGGGGAGAAATTATTAAATAGAAGTAGAGTGACAAAGAGGATAAAACTAGAATGTGATTGTAGAGGAAGAAGGCAAACTTGATCACTTGCAAGAGAGTCTAACTTATACCATTGAAGAGATTTACCAGAAGAAGTACAGAAAACTAAAACTAAAAAAATTATTAAAAAAACAGTGAAATTAAATTATCACCAAAGAGTGATGATGAGAGATGCAAATGATTTTCATAGGGGAAATAAAGCCCGAAATGTTACGTTTGGAGTTGTTTTAGCACAAAACTGTCAACGCATTTTCCAAGCAATTCACCATTTTTTTTTTGTTTTAAATATGACTTTGATAAGTTCATTACTTTTTATTTATTTATGTATGTGCGTGAAGAAATATAAATTTTTGTTTTGTGTTTTGTGACAACATTTTCCCTTCATGTTGTACCAAAACTGTATAATAATTGTTCAATGTTAAATTGTTTATTCGTAATTAGATAATTGAACAGTCGCCTTTAACGAGTCAATCACTCACTCATTACCGTCCCCAATGTCGTCGGCTCGATTACTTAATGGTAGCAATTTCTATGTGGTGTACTCAAACAAAACGTAAATAGTCGTTCGCTTGATAAAAAAAACAATTGTTTACTTTACAGGTGTTTGTACACCATATACGAGCAAAAGAAACAATTATTGTTATTATAAAATAATTCTTCAATTTTCCACTTTAACATAACAACCGACACGGAATTTTAATATTTCTATTATACCGAAGCGTGTCGAATGATTAATCTAACATAATAAGAAGTTTTTTTTATTCACTACGTGAAGTATGAGTAAATTAATTCCGGCAACGCTGTTTTTTGACATTTAAACTTGCTTCGATATATGTGTTTCAAGGCTTCCGAAGACCACTTGATAGCTAAAACAATTACGCAACGCACATTATATTACATAACGATTTTTTTTCTATGTACATATATAAACTTTTAATACACACAAGTAAATCTAGGAACAGTTATGTCATTAAATGCAGTAATCGAGTGACTACCAGGGATAATGAGCTGGACGAGGCCACGCCCAACGTGTGTGTAGTGTTAATTGGCTTCAAATACGATTCGCTTTTGTTTCATATTGTTGCAACAAGTCGACTCGTCGTTGTTGTTAATAAAGCTTCCCCGGCGAGTGCTGTTAACCTTTGTTTCGCCATAAATTACTCGATTATATCTTCTTTCTTAATCGCTGCTGAAGGTTGAATTATTAAAAATCACACCTGAGCTCGTTAAGTTTAGCATGTGCATAATATTGGTTATTTTTAGGGAACCTCTAGGAATTGATGGCTAGAAGCTAATTCGATTATATCTACCGATCTATAGCCCTTATCATTATTTTTTAAAAGTTTTAAATTTTTTTCAAAATTGGATATTTCTTCTTTTTTCTCTACCTGCAATCTTGATCATTTATAACTTTAGAACGCGTGGACCGATTTTAGTGAATTCATCGGTTTTTTGTTCTTTTTGATGTCCTTTTTCAGCTCCCACCAAAGATAGTCCGTAGGTTTAATAGTTTGAAATGTAGACCACTTCGGACCCCTTTAGCACTTTTATAACGTATTTTTTACGCATTTAGAAAAAAGTCCACTTATGGGACCAATTTCACTCTTATCTGCTATTTGCTTAACAGCCAAAAAAATCCAATTTTTTTTCGAAATTGACCAAAGGGGGTATTTTCTCTTTTATCTCATTTTGACTGCCTGTAGCTTTAAAACGAGTCGACCGATTGGAGTGAATGCAACGGTTTCTTGCTCTTTTTGAAGTCCTCTTTCACCTTCTCCCAAAGAAAGTCCCATAGGTTCAATAGTTTGGGAGGTAGACTCCTTTGAAGGTCGATTTTTAAGCATTTTAGAACACTGCTTGGACGCATTTAGAAAAAGGTCCACTTCTAATTTCACTCTTATTATGTTTGTTACTTTCATAGGAGATTGAAATCGCTTTATACCGATCAAAAACAACAAGAAATTCAAAATTTTTTTTTGTTAACAAAATGAGGAGGTATTCACTCTTCTTTCTCAATTTCCAACTTTGCCGCCTGTAACTTTAGAAATAATGGACCGGTGGATTGGAGTGAATCAAATGGGTCCACTAACCTCCTGTGAGTTCAATAGCTTTTTTATATATATTTATATATTTTTAGGCACTTTTGGAACGCTGTTTAGAGGCATTTAGAAAGAAAAGTCCACTTTACTACTAATTTTACTCTTATTATATTTGTTCCGTTCGCAGGAGATTTAAATCGCATCTTTCCTATCAAAAACAGCAAAAACAAAATTCAAAATTTTTTCGAAATTGCCTAAAGGATGGGGTATTCCTTCTTTTTTAACAACTTCCAACTTTGATCGTTTGTAACTTTAGAACGAGTGAATCGATTGGAGTAAATCCAACAATTTATTGTTTGTTTTTTTGATCCTCTTTCACCTCCTACGAAAGGAAGTCCGAAAGTAAGTTTAATAGTTTTGGGAGATTGACAAATTTTGAATTTTTAAAAATATGCTGGTTAGAATTAGAGCCTGTTAAAAATGACGCAAAGTGTCTAAAATGCAAATTTGGTGTCTTTCAGGAGAATCCATTTAGAATTAGTCAAAATCGATAAAAGTCGTCTAAAAATACTTTTAGAGAAATGAAAGAGATTCAAGGCCAAAACCTTTTTTAAAAACCTCCAGTTCTAACTTCCGTTTCTTTTGAGACTTCCAAAATTGCATTTTTAAATAGTTTTACTTTTTTTTTAAGATTTTGCCCTTGATAGTTAGTTTAATTTTTCAAGAAAATCCAACTTTGCATTTTTAAACGATCTAAGTCGTCTTCTAACCGATTTTGTTCCTAATTCTAAACTGATTCTACCAAAATCCTCTAAATTGGCATCCTGTTGAGACACTTTGTGTCAGCATTTCTCTAAAAATTTCAAATTTCTTTCTACCTCTAATCTAAGATTCGCTAAAGACTACAAACCTGCATTTTTTTAAAATTTGCTTTAAAAAAGAATACCCTAACTTGACCAGAACTAAATATGAACTAACATGAAATTTTTAGAAATATTATTTCTTTTTAAATTGGGTTAAAGTAAAGTAAAGGTTAAAATTAGGGCCTAAAAAAAGTCTTTTAAACAGGAAACAACGTGTCTAAAAATGCAGATTTGAAGTCGTTAGAGAATCTCAGATTAGAGACCTGACTAACCTGACTTGACCTGAACCAACATAAAAAAGATAACTGAACACCATTAACCTGACATGACGCACCTAAAAATACCCATTTTCAATTTTTAGAATTATCTAGGTTAGAACTAGGGCAAAAAGCTAGATCTGTTAAAAATGACATGAAGTGTCTAAAAATGCTAATTTGGAGTCTTTTGGGAGAACTAATTTAGAAATAGGGTCAAAATCCGTTGAACCCGACTTAGATCGACTAAAAATAAAAAATTGGAATATTTTGAGGAATGAGACTTAAATCCAAAACCTTTAAAAAAAGAAGCAAGGTATTTAAGAATGCACACAATTTGGAATCTCTGGCGAAATTGAGGTTAGAATTAAAGGTTTTAAAAACAGTTTTGCCCTTGATGCTAACCTGAACTAACCTGACCAGTACTAAACCTGAACTAACCTGTAATAACGCACCTAAGAATGCAAATTTTGAGTTTTTAGAAATGTAAAGATTACAATTAGGGCCAAAGTTTGTTCAAAATGACGCAAAGTGTCTAAAAATGCAGATTTGAAGTCTTTTGGGAGAATCAGTTTAGAATTAGGTAGCAAATAGAAATATCGATTAAATTTCGTCTAAAAATATAAATTTGGTTTTTTTGAGAAATGGGAATTTGGTCAAAACCTTTTTTAAAAACCTCTAGTTCTAACCTCAATTTCACCAGAGACACCAGAGATTGGCATTTTTAAATAAATTGCTTCGTTTTGTAAAAAAACATAACTGATTCTCCCAAAAGATTCCATATTTGCATATTTAGACACTTTGTGTGCGCGTTTCTCTAAAAATTCCAAATTTTCTTTCTATCTTTAATCTGAGATCTAAAGACTCCAAATAAGCATCTTTAACCATTTTTTCAGAAAAAAAAAACTTGAACGAATCTGAGCAGATCTGAAGTGACCTAACTTGACCAGAACCAATGTAAAAAGATAACTAAAGTGACCTGGCATGACGCACTTAAAAAAGCAAATTTTGAATTTTTAGAAATATACAGGTTAGAATTGGGACCAAAGTCTGTTAAAAAAGACGCGTAGTGTCTAAAAATGGAGATTTGAAGTCTTTTGGGAGAATCAGTTTAGAATTAGGTAGCAAATAGAAAAAATCCGTTAAAGATCGTCTAAAAATACAAATTTTGATTTTTTTTTAGAAATGGGACTTAGAATGTAGGCCAAACCCTTTTTTAAAAACCTCTAGTTCTAACCTCAATTTATCCAGAGACTCTAAATTGGCATTCTTTAATAAATTGTTTCGTTTTTTTAAAAACATTTTTGCCTTGATTCTAAGTGTCATTTCTCACAAATTCCAAATTTGCATTTTTAGACGGGCTTTTACCTATGCGGTCCTTAATTTAAAACTGATTCTCCCAAAAGATTACAAATTTGCATTCTTTGTGTGTGCATTTCTCTAAAAATTCCAAATTTTCTCCTGCAGCTTCCAATCAGAGATCTAAAGACTCCAAATCGGCATTTTTAAGCATTTTCTCAAAAAAAAAAAAAAACTTGAACGAATCTGAGCCAATCTGAACCGACCTAACTTGACCAGAAGCAACGTAAAAAGATAACTAAATTGAACTGACGTGACGCACTTAAAGTCTTTTAAAAAAGACGCTTAGTGTCTAAAAATTCAGGTTTTTTTTGAGAAATGGGACTTAAACTATAGGCCAAAACCTTTTTTAAAATCCTCTAGTTCTAACCTCAATTTCTCCAGAGACTCCAATTTGGCATTTTTAAATAAATTGTTTCGTTTTTTAGAAAACATTTTTGCCTTGATTCTAAGTGTCATTTCTCAAAAAATTTCAATGTTGCATTTTTAGACGGTCTTTTCTCGATGTGGTCCCTAATTCATAACTTAATCTCCCAAAAGATTCCAAATTTGCCTTTTTTAGACACTTTGTGTGTGCATTTCTCAAAAAATTTCAAATTTTCTTTCTATCTCTAATCTGAGATCTAAAGATTCCAAATCTGCCTTTTTCAAAAAAAAAATATATATCTTGAACGGATTTGTGCAGATTTGAACTGACCTAACTTGACCAGAAGCAACGTAAAGATAAATAAATTGACCTGACATGACGCACTTAAAAAAGTAAATTTTTAATTTTTAGAAATATACAGATTAGAATTAGGGTCAAAGTCTGTTAAAATAGACGCGTAGTGTCTAAAAATGCAGATTTGAAGTATTTTCGAAGAATCAGTTTAGAATTAGAGATAAATAGAAAAATCCGTTAAGATCGACCCAATTAATTTTGAATTTTTTGAGAAATGGGACTTAGAATCAAGGCCAAACCCTTTTTTAAAAACCTCTAGTTTTAACCTCAATTTTTCAAGAGACTCTAAATTGGCGTTTTTAAATAAATTGTTTCGTTTTTTAAAAAACACTTTTGCCTTGATTCCAAGTGAGATTTCTAAAAAAATTCCAAATTTGCCTTTTTAGACGGTCTTTTACCGATTTGGTCCTTAATTCATAACTGATTCTGCCAAAAGATTCCAAATTTGCATTTTTAGACTCGTTGTGTGTGCATTTCTCTAGCACCTCCAAATTTTCTTTTTATCTCTAATCTGAGATAAAAGACTATAAAGCTGCATTTTAATAATTTTCTCAAAAAAAAAAAATAATAACCTTACTAAGCAGACTATTCTTGACCAGAAGCAATGTAAAAATGTAACTAAACTGATCTGACATGACGCACTTAAAAATGAAAATTGTTAGAAATATACCTACAGGTTTGAAGTAGGGCCAAAGGCCAAAGTCTTTCATTTTTAAAAGAATTCGGTCATAATTCTAACCTGTATATTTCTAAAAACTTAAAATTTACTTTTTTAGATACGTACGTCATGTCAGGTCAGTTCAGTTATCTATTTACGTTGATTCTGGTCAAGTTAGGTCAGTTCAGCTTAGGTCAAGTTAGTTTTGGTTATTTCAGGTTAGTTCAGGTGATTTTTTTTTAAAGTAAATTTAAAAAAATGCAGATTTGTAGTCTTTAGAGAATCTCAGGTTAGAGGTAGAAAGAAATTTGGAATTTTTAGAGAAATGCTGACATAAAGTGTTTAAAAATGAAGATTTTGAGTCTTTAGAGAACCTCAGATTAGATTTGAAGAAAATTTTGAATTTTTAGGCTGGGCTCGGCTTGTCTTGGATTCGCTTGGTGAAAGTCCCGTAGATTTCATAGTAAGGAAGATCCGTTCGGAGGTCGATTTTTAATCACTTTTGGAATGTGTTTTGCCTCCACTTTGTGTGGGGGCAAAGCACGTTTTAGAATTCCACACACCACGGGACTTTTGTTTGGTGGGAGGTGAAAGAGGACGTAAAAAAAGCAGGAATCAATTGTTTTTTTCTTTTTTTGATCGGAATGAGGCAATTTGAATTTTCAATCCCCTGTGGACGTAACAAACATATAAAAGTTAAATTAGTTCCATGAGTAAACTTTTTTTCAAAATGCCTCTAAGGACGACTTTTACAACTATCACTAAAACTTCAATTCAAACTTCAGATAAAGCTTAGAGTAAAACTGAAGATATGAGATAATAAGAGTATTACATGTTGTGGTGAAAAGATGAACTCAACTTGCATCAACGTCATTTGAATGCTGTGATGAATAATGTAAATGCTGCAACGATAAAAAGATTCTGACGTTTCGGTGTCTGTTAAACTTCAATTTTGGAGTTTACGATAGGTTGTAAAATTCAAATGTTTGCCGATCTGAAGTTTAAATCTAAAAATGCAAATTTGGAATATTTTGGGAGAATCAGTTTTGAATTAGGAACAAAATCGGTTGAACCCGACTTAAATCTTCTAAAAATAAAAATTTAGAGTCACTGAAGAAATTGAGGTTATAACTAAAGATTTAAAAAAAAAGAACTGACCTGACCAGTACTAAACCTGAACTAACCTGTAATAACCTGACGTGACTTAACTGGGCCAGAACTAACGTAAAAAAATTACTTAACTGACCTGGCATGACGCACCTAAGAATGCCAATTCTTAATTTTTAGAAATGTGCAGATTAGAATTAGGGCCAGAGTTTGTTAAAATCGACGCAGTGTCTAAAAATGTAGATAAATGTAGATTTGTAGTCTTTTGGGAGAATCAGTTTAGAATTAAGTAAAAATACAAATTTTCTTTCTTTCTCTAATCTGAGATGTAAAGACTCCAAATCTTCATTTTTTACCATTTTCACAATTTTCAAAAAAAAATAACTTGAACGGATCTGAGCAGATCTGAACTAACCGAACTTGACCAGAAGCAACGTATAAAGATAAGAAAAGTGACCTGACATGACGCACTTAAAAAAATGCAAATTTTGAGTTTTTAGAAATATACAGGTTAGAATTAGTGCCAAAGTCTGTTAAAAAAGACGCGTAGTGTCTAAAAATGCAGATTTGAAGTTTTTTGCGAGAATCAGTTTGGAATTAGGTAGCAAATAGAAAAATCGGTTAAAGATCGTTTAAAAATACAAATTTTGAATTTTTTGAGAAATGGGACTTGGGATATAGGCCAAAACCTGTTTTAAAAACCTCTAGTTACTTCAATTTCTCCAGAAACTCCAAATTGTCATTTTTAAATAAATTGTTTCGTTCTTTAAAAAACATTTTTGCCTCAATTCTAAGTGTGGTTTCTCAAAAAATTCCAAATTTTCTTTCTATCTCTAATCTGAGATCTAAAGACTCCAAATCTGAGCGATTACGAACTTAAACGAATCTGAACAGATCTGAACTGACCTAACTTGACCAGAACCAAAGCAAAAACATAACTAAACTGACCTGACATGACGCACTTAAAAAAGCAAATTTTGAATTTTTAGAGATGTACAGGTTAGAATTAGGGCCAAAGTCTGTTAAAAAAGACGCGTAGTGTCTAAAAATGCAAGTTTGAAGTCTTTTGCGAGAATCAGTTTAGAATTAGGTAGCAAATAGAAAAATCGGTTAAAGATCGTTTAAAAATATAAGTTTTGAATTTTTTGAGAATGGGACTTGGGATATAGGCCAAAACCTTTTTTAAAAACCTCTAGTTCTAACTTCAATTTCTCCAGAAACTCCAAATTGTCATTTTTAAATGAATTGTTTCGTTCTTTAAAAAACATTTTTGCCTCAATTCTAAGTGTGGTTTCTCAAAAAATTCCAAATTTTCTTTCTATCTCTAATCTGAGATCTAAAGACTCCAAATCTGAGCGATTACGAACTTAAACGAATCTGAACAGATCTGAACTGACCTAACTTGACCAGAACCAAAGCAAAAACATAACTAAACTGACCTGACATGACTCACTTAAAAAAGCAAATTTTGAATTTTTAGAGATATACAGGTTAGAATTAGGGCCAAAGTCTGTTAAAAAAGACGCGTAGTGTCTAAAAATGCAAGTTTGAAGTCTTTTGCGAGAATCAGTTTAGAATTAGGTAGCAAATAGAAAAATCGGTTAAAGATCGTTTAAAAATATAAATTTTAAATTTTTTGAGAAATGGGACTTGGGATATAGGCCAAAACCTTTTTTAAAAACCTCTAGTTCTAACTTCAATTTCTCCAGAAACTCCAAATTGTCATTTTTAAATAAATTGTTTCGTTCATTAAAAAACATTTTTGCCTCAATTCTAAGTGTGGTTTCTCAAAAAATTCCAAATTTTCTTTCTATCTCTAATCTGAGATCTAAAGACTCCAAATCTGAGCGATTACGAACTTAAACGAATCTGAACAGATCTGAACTGACCTAACTTGACCAGAACCAAAGCAAAAACATAACTAAACTGACCTGACATGACGCACTTAAAAAAGCAGATTTTGAATTTTTAGAGATATACAGGTTAGAATTAGGGCCAAAGTCTGTTAATAAGACGCGTAGTGTCTAAAAATGCAGATTTGAAGTCTTTTGCGAGAATCAGTTTAGAATTAGGTAGCAAATAGAAAAATCGGTTAAAGATCGTTTAAAAATACAAATTTTGAATTTTTTGAGAAATGGGACTTGGGATATAGGCCAAAACCTTTTTTAAAAACCTCTAGTTCTAACTTCAATTTCTCCAGAAACTCCAAATTGTCATTTTTAAATAAATTGTTTCGTTCTTTAAAAAACATTTTTGCCTCAATTCTAAGTGTGGTTTCTCAAAAAATTCCAAATTTTCTTTCTATCTCTAATCTGAGATCTAAAGACTCCAAATCTGAGCGATTACGAACTTAAACGAATCTGAACAGATCTGAACAGATCTGAACTGACCTAACTTGACCAGAACCAAAGCAAAAACATAACTAAACTGACCTGACATGACGCACTTAAAAAAGCAAATTTTAAATTTTTAGAGATATACAGGTTAGAATTAGGGCCAAAGTCTGTTAAAAAAGACGCGTAGTGTCTAAAAATGCAGATTTGAAGTCTTTTGCGAGAATCAGTTTAGAATTAGGTAGCAAATAGAAAAATCGGTTAAAGATCGTTTAAAAAAACAAATTTTGAATTTTTTGAGAAATGGGACTTGGGATATAGGCCAAAACCTTTTTTAAAAACCTCTAGTTCTAACTTCAATTTCTCCAGAAACTCCAAATTGTCATTTTTAAATAAATTGTTTCGTTCTTTAAAAAACATTTTTGCCTCAATTCTAAGTGTGGTTTCTCAAAAAATTCCAAATTTCCTTTCTATCTCTAATCTGAGATCTAAAGACTCCAAATCTGAGCGATTACGAACTTAAACGAATCTGAACAGATCTGAACTGACCTAACTTGACCAGAACCAAAGCAAAAACATAACTAAACTGACCTGACATGACGCACTTAAAAAAGCAAAATTTTGAATTTTTAGAGATATACAGGTTAGAATTAGGGCCAAAGTCTGTTAAAAAAGACGCGTAGTGTCTAAAAATGCAAGTTTGAAGTCTTTTGGGAGAATCGGTTTAGAATTAGGTAGCAAATAGAAAAGTCCGTTCAAGATCGTCTAAAAATTACAAATTTGGAATTGACACTTAACCAAACTAACTTGACCTGACCTGAACTGACTTAACTTGACCAGAACCAACGTAAATAGATAACTGAACTGAACTGAACTGAACTGAACTGAACTGAACTGAACTGAACTGACCTGACATGACTTACCTAAGGAAGCAAATTTTGAATTTTTAGAAATATACAGGTTAGAATTAGGGCCAAACTCTTTTAAAAATGAAAGAACGTGTCTAAAAATGCAGATTTGGAGTCTTTAGAGAATCTCACATTAGAGATAGAAGGAAATGTGGAATTTTTAGAGAAATGCTGGCTTGACTGACCTAACCTGACCTGAACTAGCATAAAAAAAGATAATTGAACACCTGACATGACGCACCCAAAAATGCAAACTTTCAATTTTTAGGTATATCCAGGTTAGAACGAAGGTCAAAGTCTGTTAAAAATGACACAAATTGTCTAAAAATGCAAATTTGGAGTCTTTTGGGAGAATTAATTTAGAATTAGGGTCAAAATCGGTTGAATCTGACTTAGATCGTCTAAAAATAGAAAAATTGGAATATTTTAAGGTATAAGACTTAGAATTCAGCCCAAAACCTTAAAAAAAAAGAAGCAAGGTATTTAAGAATGAAAATTTGGAGTCTCTGGAGAAATTGCAGTTAGAACTAAAGGTTTTAAAAAAAGTTTTGGCCTTGATACTAACCTGACCAGTACTAAACTTGAACTAACCTGTAATAACCAAAAATAACATGAACCGACTTAACTGGACCATGACGCACCTAAGAATGCAAATTTTGAATTTTTAGAAATGTACAGATTAGAATTATTGCCAAAGTCTGTTAAAAAAGACGCGTTGTGTCTAAAAATGCAGATTTGAAGTCTTTTGGGAGAATCAGTTTAGAATTAGAGACAAATAGAAAAATCCGTTAAAGATCGCCTAAAAATACAAATTTTAATTTTTTTAGAAATGGGACATATGGGCCAAAACCTTTTTTAAAAACACCTCTAGTTCTAACCTCAATTTCACCAGAGCCTCTAAATTGGCATTTTTAAATAAGTTACTTCATTTTGTAAAAAACATTTTTGCCTCGATTCTAAGTGTCATTTCTCAAAAAAGTCCAAATTTGCATTTTTAAACGGTCTTTTACCGATGTTTTTCCTAATTCAGAACTGATTCTCCCAAAAGATTCCAAATTTGCATTTTTAGACACTTTAGCAGCATTTCTCTAAAAATTCCAAATTTTCTTTCTATCTCTAATCTGAGATCTAAAGACTGCAAATCTGCATTTTTAGACACTACGCGTCATACTTTGGCCTTAATCTGTATATTTCTAAAAATTTAAAATTTGCTTTTTTAGATAAGTAGTCATGTCAGGTCAGTTCAGTTATCTATTTACGTTGGTTCTGGTCAAGTTAGGTCAGTTCAGCTCGTGCAGCAGGTGATTTTTTTTAAAGTAAATTAAACAAAAAAAGCAGATTTGTAGTCTTTAGAGAATCTCAGATTAGAGATAGAAAGAAATTTGGAATTTTTAAAGAAATGCTCACACAAAATGTTTAAAAATGAAGATTTTGAGTCTTTAGAGAACCTCAGATTAGAGATAGAAGAAAATTTTGAATTTTTAGGCTCGGCTCAGATTGGCTTGGCTTGGGTTCGCTTGGCGAAAGTCCTGTAGGTTTCATAGTCAGAGAGATCCCTTCGGAGGTCGATTTATAGGCACTTTTAGAACGTGCTTTGCCTCCACTTTGTGTGGGGATTGGTGCAGGAGGTCGTCGGCCGATCTCGGTCGACACTTGGGGCGGTATGTGTGTGTATGTGTGTGATTTATTAATTCTTTTACTCAACTTTCAGGTTATTTTAAGGTTTAGCGGTATTCTTTGATTGTTAGACGGACGTTAGAGAATGTTCTAGTTTATAAGTGTTAGGTATACAAGGCAGTGACCACTGCGAGTCTAGTTATGTAGTTCTTAATCGAGTGTAAGTAAGCTAAAAAACAAAGCCATACTAGAGGACTATAGTAAATTGTTAGTACTAAATAGTGGATGCTAGCTAGACGGGTGGTACTTGTGTTTGGTTCTCGATTTGTTCTTATTAAATATAGTTGCAGGAAAATCATTATTTATCACCAATATTAACCAAACGCAGTTTTGTTTTATGGAAACCCTTGTATATTTTTGCAGTTTTTAAATAAGCAAAGAATTACCTCCCTACTTAACACTTTTAGAAATGCAACAATTTTTGAAATCTAAATGTTTCCTATTTTCCCGACAAAGTTCCCGGAAATTTAAAAAAATTTTTTATTCGGGAAGTTTTACGTCGCTAAAAAGACTATTGATTAATATTTCAGAAAGAATACTCTGTAGAACAAAGCAGAATAGAGAATTTAGATTCCACGTAAAATGCTCTATGAGACGCATAAGTACGAGGGGGTCCTAAGTTAACAAATTTTTGAAAAACACCCTGTAGTTCGGGAGAACGAGGAAAGCTGTTATTTACGACTGCACCATCGTTCGTTTCACAAGAATCGAGCACAGATTTTCGAAAACCGCATCGCCCTATCTTTGGTAGTTTTCGAGATACCTACCTGGTAAAACCATCGGTACTGAGACACCCTGTAGAGCTGGCTATACGGGTGCGTAGGCAGTCAGATGTAAAGTGGCAAAAAATAGCTTTTAAGGTTTTAGATAGAAACCAGAAATTTCGGTTTTAGGTTCTTTTCATACTCAAAAACAATTTACAATTATTATGCTTAGACGTTTTTCTCTATTGTTCTAATACTAATAGATATGAGCCATTCAGTTTTTATTGACAACAAATAGGCGTTAAAAATCTAATTTTGACGTAATGTGTTTGCGATATTTCGGTATTTTTAGGTATCATCAGGTTTCTTTTTCACGATCTCAAGTTAATTTAGGCTACGTTCCGACCGGTCCTAAACTCGTTGTAAAGTTACAGGAAAAAATTACAAATTGAGAAAAAATAGGGTAAAATAGGGAAAAATAAAAATGTTTTGCTTTTTTTGATCGGAATGAGACAATTTGAATCTCATATAAACGTAATAAACAAAATAAGAGTGAAATCAGACTCGTAAGTGGACTTTTTTTCTAAATGCCTCCAAAGCACATTCTAAAGGTGCCTAAAAATCGACTCTAAAAGGGTCTATTTCTCAAACTATTAAACATACGGGACTTTGGTCAAGCGAACCAAAGCCAAGCCGAGCCGAGTGGACCGATTGGAGTTAATCAAACAGTTTCTTTTTTTCTTTTTTTTTTATGATGTCCTCTTTTACCTCCCGCCAAAGAGAGTCGTTTTTTTTCTCAATTTCCAACTTTGATCGCCTGCAACTTTAGAACAAGTGGACCGATTGGAGTGAATCCAACGGTTTCTTGTTATTTTGGATGTTCTCTTTTACTTTCAACCCCCAAAGAGAGTCATGTAAGTTCAATAGTTTGGGAGATGGACTCTTTCGGAGATTGACTTTTATAACGTGTTCTGAAGGCATTGAAAAAAAGTCTACTTATAGAACTAATTACCCTCTTATTATGGTTGGTACTTTCACAGGGGATTGAAATCGCATCATTCCGTTCAAAAACAGCAAAAAAAAATTCTTTTAATTACCAGAGGTTATTTCCTCTTTTTCCTCAATTTCCAAATTTGACCGTGAATAACTTTAGAACGAATAAATAGATCGATTGGAGTAAGTCCAACAATTTCTTGTTACTTTTGATGTTCTCTTTTACATTCTACCAAAGAAAGTCCCGTAAGTTCATTGGTAGAAAGTAAGTTTCTTTTAATAATTTGGAAGATAGGCCCCTTCGGAGGTCGATTTTTAGGCACTTTTAGAACGTGCTTTGGAGGCATTTAGAAAAAACTTCACTTAAGGAATTAATTTCACTTTTATTATGTTTGTTACGTTCTTAGGGGATTGAAATTGACTCATTTCGATCAAAAACAGCAAAAAAAAAAAAAAAGTTTTCGAAATTTACTCTTTTTTCGAAATTTTTTCGTCTTTTTTCTCAATTTCCATTTTTTACCGCCTGTAACTTTAGAGCTAGTGGGCCGATTGGAGGAAATCCAAAGGTTTCTTGCTCTTTTTGATGTCTTCTATCACTTTTCACCAAAGAAAGTCCTGGAAGTTTAATAGTTTGGAAGATACACCCCTTCGGAGGTTGACTTTTAGGCACTTTTAGAACGTGCTTAGGAGGCATTGAAAAAAAGTCCACTTATGGAACTAATTTCACTCTTATTATGTTTGTTACGTTCACAGGGGATTGAATTCGCCCCATTTCGACCAAAAACAGCAAAAAAAAAATATTTTTTTTTCGAAATTTACTAAAATTTTTCCTTCTTTTTCTCAATTTCCAATTTTGACCGCCTGTAATTTTAGAGCGAGTGAGCCGGTTGGAGGAAATCCAAAGGTTTTTAGCTCTTTTTGATGTCTTCTATCACTTCTCTCCAAAGAAAGTCCTGTAAGTTCAATAGTTTGGGAGATAGAGCCCTTCGAATGTTGACTTTTAGGCACTTTTAGAATGTGCTTTGGAGGTATTGAAAAAAGTCTACTTATGGAACTAATTTCACTCTTATTATGTATGTTACGTTCACAAGGGATTGAAATCGCCCCATTCCGTTCAAAACAGCAAAAGAAAATCCAAAAATGTTTCGAAATTTTCCAAAATGTTTCCCTTTTTTTCTCAATTTCCAACTTTAAACGCCTGTAACTTTAGAGCGAGTGGACCGATTGGAGGAAACTAAAGGTTTCTTGCTCTTTTTGATGTCTTCTGTCACTTTCCTCCAAAGAAAGTCCTGTAAGTTTAATAGTTTGGAAGATACACCCCTCCGAAGGTTGACTTTTAGGCACTTTTAGAACGTGCTTTGGAGGCATTGAAAAAAAGTCCACTTATGGAACTAATTTCACTCTTATTATGTTTGTTACGTTCACAGGGGATTGAATTCGCCCCATTTCGACCAAAAACAGCAAAAAAAAATATTTTTTTTTCGAAATGTACCAAAATTTTTCCTTCTTTTTCTCAATTTCCAATTTTGACCGCCTGTAATTTTAGAGCGAGTGAGCCGGTTGGAGGAAATCCAAAGGTTTCTAGCTCTTTTTGATGTCTTCTATCACTTCTCTCCAAAGAAAGTCCTGTAAGTTCGATAGTTTGGGAGATAGAGCCCTTCGAATGTTGACTTTTAGGCACTTTTAGAATGTGCTTTGGAGGTATTGAAAAAAGTCTACTTTGGAACTAATTTCACTCTTATTATGTATGTTACGTTCACAAGGGATTGAAATCGCCCCATTCCGTTCAAAACAGCAAAAGAAAATCCAAAACTTTTTCGAAATTTTCCAAAATGTTTCCCTTTTTTTCTCAATTTCCAACTTTGAACGCCTGTAACTTTAGAGCGAGTGGACCGATTGGAGGGAACTAAAGGTTTCTTGCTCTTTTTGATGTCTTCTGTCACTTTCCTCCAAAGAAAGTCTTGTAAGTTTAATAGTTTGGAAGATACACCCCTTCGGAGGTTGACTTTTAGGCACTTTTAGAACGTTCTTTAGAGGCATTGAAAAAAAGTCCACTTATGGAACTAATTTCACTCTTATTATGTTTGTTACGTTCACAGGGGATTGAATTCGCCCCATTTCGACCAAAAACAGCAAAAAAAATCTAATTTTTTTTCGAAATTTACCAAAATTTTTCCTTCTTTTTCTCAATTTCCAATTTTGACCGCCTGTAATTTTAGAGCGAGTGAGCCGGTTGGAGGAAATCCAAAGGTTTTTAGCTCTTTTTGATGTCTTCTATCACTTCTCTCCAAAGAAAGTCCTGTAAGTTCAATAGTTTGGGAGATAGAGCTCTTCGAATGTTGACTTTTAGGCACTTTTAGAATGTGCTTTGGAGGTATTGAAAAAAGTCTACTTATGGAACTAATTTCACTCTTATTATGTATGTTACGTTCACACGGGATTGAAATCGCCCCATTCCGTTCAAAACAGCAAAAGAAAATCCAAAAATTTTTCGAAATTTTCCAAAATGTTTTCCTTTTTTTTCTCAATTTCCAACTTTAAACGCCTGTAACTTTAGAGCGAGTGGACCGATTGGAGGAAACTAAAGGTTTCTTGCTCTTTTTGATGTCTTCTGTCACTTTCCTCCAAAGAAAGTCCTGTAAGTTTAATAGTTTGGAAGATACACTCCTTCGAAGGTTGACTTTTAGGCACTTTTAGAACGTGCTTTGGAGGCATTGAAAAAAAGTCCACTTATGGAACTAATTTCACTCTTATTATGTTTGTTACGTTCACAGGGGATTGAATTCGCCCCATTTCGACCAAAAACAGCAAAAAAAAAAATATTTTTTTTTCGAAATTTACCAAAATTTTTCCTTCTTTTTCTCAATTTCCAATTTTGACCGCCTGTAATTTTAGAGCGAGTGAGCCGGTTGGAGGAAATCCAAAGGTTTCTAGCTCTTTTTGATGTCTTCTATCACTTCTCTCCAAAGAAAGTCCTGTAAGTTCAATAGTTTGGGAGATAGAGCCCTTCGAATGTTGACTTTTAGGCACTTTTAGAATGTGCTTTGGAGGTATTGAAAAAAGTCTACTTATGGAACTAATTTCACTCTTATTATGTATGTTACGTTCACACGGGATTGAAATCGCCCCATTCCGTTCAAAACAGCAAAAGAAAATCCAAAACTTTTTCGAAATTTTCCAAAATGTTTCCCTTTTTTTTCTCAATTTCCAACTTTGAACGCCTGTAACTTTAGAGCGAGTGGACCGATTGGAGGAAACTAAAGGTTTCTTGCTCTTTTTGATGTCTTCTGTCACTTTCCTCCAAAGAAAGTCCTGTAAGTTCAATAACATGGAATATAGGCCCTTTCGGAGGTCCATTTTTAGGCACTTTTAGAATGTGCTTTGGTGGCATTTAGAAAAAAGTTCACTTATGAGATTAATTTCACTTTTATTGTGTTTGATACGGTCACAGGGGTTGAAATCGCCTCATTCCGATCAAAAACAGCAAACAAAATTCAAAATTTTTTGGAAATTAAGAGGAGCAGGTTATTTCCTCTTTTTCCTGAATTTTCAAATTTGACAGCGTGTAACTTTGGAACGAGGGTACCGATTGGAGCAAATCCAACGGTTTCTTACTCTTTTTTATATCCCATTTCGCCTTGTTAAGGCAAACTATTGTTATTTGTAGGCGCTTTTAGAACGTGCTTTGAAGACATTAAAAAAAAAGTCCACTTGTGAGACTAATTTCACTCTTATTATGTTTGTTCCGTTCGTTGTTACCTTTAGAGCGAGTGGACCGATTGGAGGAAATCTAAAGGTTTCTTGCTCTCTTTGATGTCTTCTATCACTTCCCTCTAAGGAAAATCCTGTAAGGTCAATAGTTCGGGAGATAGACCCCTTCGCATGTTGACTTTTAGGCACTTTTAGAACGTGCTTTGAAAGTATTAAAATAAAAGTCCACTTATGGAACTAATTTCACTCTTATTATGTTTGTTACGTTTACAGGAGATTGAAATCGCCTCATTACTTTCAAAAACTCTCAAACGGTTAAAAAAAAATCCAAAACTTTTTCGAAAATTACCAAAGAGGTTACTTCCTCTTTTTTTTTAATTTCTAAATTTGACCGCGTATAACTTTGGAACGAGTCGAGCAAATCCAAGGGTTTGTTACTCTCTTTGATATCCTCTGTCACCTTGTGAAACCAAACTATTGTACTCCCGTAAGTACAATAGTTTGGGAGATAGACCCTGTCGAAGGTCGATTTTTAGGCGCTTTTACAACGTGCTTTGAAGACATTTAAAAAAAGTCCATTTGTGTGACTAATTTCACTCTTATTATGTTTGTTCCGTTCACAGGAGATTAAAATCGTATCTTTCTTATCAAAACATAAAAAAAAATCAAAAATTTTTTGAATTGACTAAAGGGGTGGGGGTATTCCTTCTATTTCTTAACTTCCAACTTTGATCGTTTATAACTTTAGAACGAATGGATCAATTGGAGTAAATCTAACGGTTTCTTGTTATTTTTGATGTTCTCTTTTACTTACCACTAAAGTAAGTATAATAATTTGGAGGATAGACCCCTTCGGAGGTTGATTTTTAGGCACTTAAAACGTGCTTGGGAGGCATTTAGAAGAAAGTTCACTTATTTCTAAATGCTTCTATTAATGGGATTAATATCTCTCTTGTTATGTTTGTTGAAATCGCCGCATTTCCATCAAAACCAAATTTTTTCCTTCTTTTATTCTTTTCTTTTATCTCAATTTCCAACTTTGAGCGCATGCAACTTTAGAGCGAGTGGGCCGATTGGAGGATATCCAAAGTTTCTTGCTCTTTTTGATGTCTTCTATCACTTCCCTATAAAGAAAGTCCTGTAAGTTCAATAGTTTGGGTGATAGACCCTTTCGGATGTAGACTTTTATGCACTTTTAGCTTTGGAGGCATTGAAAAAAAAAGTCCACTTATGGAACTAATTTCATTTTTATTATATTTGTTACGTTCACAGGGGATTGAAATCGCCTTAGTCCATTCAAGAAGAAAAAACGAAAACTTTTTCGAAAATTACCAAAGAGATTATTTCCTCTTTTTTTCTCAATTTCCAAATTTGACCGCGTGTAATTTTGGAACGAGTTGGCCGATTGGAGCAAGTGCAACGGTTTCTTACTCTTTTTGATATCCTCTTTCACCTCCCACCCCAAAGAAAGTCCCTTAAGTACAATAGTTTGGGAAATAGACCATTTCGGAGGTCGATCTTTAGGCACTTTTACAACATGCTTTGGAGGCATTGACAAGAAAAGTCCACTTATGGGACTAATTTCACTCTTATGTTTTTTACGTTCATAGGGGAATGACATCTGCCCCATTCTATATACCTCCGAAAAGGGGGAATTCCTTCTTTTTCTCAATTTTCAACTTTGACCTACTGTAACTTTAGGAGTGGACCGATGGGAGTAAATCTAACTCTTTCTTGTTCTTTTTGATGTCCTTTCACCTTCCACTAAAAAAAGTTCTGTAAGTTTGGCAGTTTAGCAGATATTCTGATCAAAAACAGCATTGCAAATTTTACCAAAAGTCGGTGGGTTGTAAAGCATCATTTTCCTTTTTCCACTTGAGTCCATCAATTTTCTGTTTCTTCGTCTTTCATTTTAAATTATAAATGAACCATCTAATATTATGTATTTTTGTAACTTTCTGGAGACGTAAAAAATGCTTCAACAATTCCTACCGATTAGTGTTTGAACCTAGTTGTTTTGTTTCTGTTGGCAGCGTGCAGCAGCAGTACCACCATCACCAACAAATCGTTTTGTAGCTTAAAGTACATGTATTATACCTATAGTGTGAAAACTGTGTCAAGGTAGTACGACGTCGGAGTAGCTGCAATTTGGATTATTTCGATTAGTGGCCACATTCATTTCAGTACGTTTGGTGTTCTTTAACGAGCGTAATAATTAGTACTCGGGAAGCGTTATGAAACGGAAGGAAGGTTAATTACTCGTAAAACAAATGCCTTTAGTCAATATTTATTGGTTATAAAAAAAAATCGTAGCAAGCTATGGAATTCAAACTCTTGTCTGAGAAAAGTTAATAAGGAACATTTTATTACATTTTCGACTTTGTTTTTTTGGCCTTCTTTAAGTTTTTTTAACTGAATGCATGATATTTTACAAAAACAATATAGATAGTTGAGAGTTTTCCTGTAGCGTAATTGTTGAATAAAAATAGCAACAATTCGTATTTAACCTTTAATAAAAACGTATCGATTCCTCATTCCTCTAATCGAGCTAAAACTATAACTCTAGTGAAAATTCCATTATGACAGTTTCCTTAATCGTACCAAGCAAAAACCGTGAATTATTAACTGAGTGGAATTTTCAGCCAAACAACCGACATTATTATTACTTCATAAGGTACCTACTACTTAACGTACCATATTTCATAAAGGCTCACGCCCCTTATTACTACACACTTTTTCATTGTTTTTTCAGGTTCACAGACACATGACATTGGAGGAGCTGCGTAGCACTTTCCATGTGGACAGTCTCCACTTGGGTGAGTACCGTCTTACAGTCTTAAAGTCGACGGACCGTGTAAATTACACAATTTTTTGGCCCGCATTTTGTGAAAACAATGGACGCACGACCGAGATCGATATCGATTTAATCGATACATAATTAAGTCACGCTTAATTGATAATGGAAATGTCAGCTGGACTGGTCGATTATTCGAAAAAATTCGTACTCGCTTTTTAAAGTCGCACCCCGATGTGTGACGTCATTGATGCTTTTTTGTTTATATATATCGCATTCTTTTGTTTTTCCTCTTTTGTTTACACAGTTGCCAATACGAAGTGCATGGGGCCTTGGCGTTTCCTTCGAGCGAAACGTCGTTACGTAATCTATCTCGTTCAAAATAGGAACAACACGTTGTTGAAATGCAAATAATCTAACAAATCTCTCGCGCGGTAATAGATCGAAAGGTACGATTTAGCGTGACACATGCCGCGGTCGTACCTTAACAGTTAATCGGGTGCATGTGTAATTGCAGACCTACATAAGTATTGTTTCAGCCATTTTTTTGCCTGATTGGTGAGCAAGCACGTGATAGCGGCCACGCCCTCGCACACTCGGAAAAGACCAAACCTTGGATCGAGCTGTTTTTGTTGTAGTACTTTGGTACTATCACTAAAAAATGACATCATGAACTACCTCACGTAATCAATTTTCAGTCAAAAAAAGTCTGAGTGGTGGAAACACTACTGAGAGGTGGAAACACTGATAGAAGAGAATACAAAATTACGTAGTGGGTATTCATTTAAAAACGTCATCTGGTTGGTTGTGAAATGGCACAAGAAAAAGATGAAGGAACAAATGTCTCTTTATTGTCGTTATGGCATTCTTTTTTGTCAAAAATTCGTAGTCAACTGATGACTTTTTTTAATGAACACCCTTTACTTACTAGATAAATTTCAGTTACCTACCTAAAGGTTGGCTCTGTTGCCATCATAATTTCAAACCCTTGAGGTCTTTGCAGTCGAATTGCATGAATTGCAGTGTGTGAAGTCCTGAAGTGACGTTAAAGTTGTAATTACTTTTAAGTCGCCTAAATTTATAAACCAGTCAGCTTGCAAGTTCTTGATATTTTTTCTATAAAACGATTTATGCTGATGTCAAATTATGGTTATTACCAGGTAAATGTCAGTTACTTTCAAGTTACCTATAATACCAAACGTTAACCTAAATTTCTTGAATTAATTGATTAAAACTTGACGAGGCTGGCAGGAAGTATTTAGTTTTCTGCAATTTCGATATTTGAGATTCTCAAGTAACGTTAAAGTTTTAATTACTTTCAAGTCGCCTAAGTTTGTATGTCGTTTTGAAACTGTCCGCTTATTCTTGATATTTTTTTCTATAAGCTGATGTGACAATTCGGTAACCACCAAGTAAATGCCAGTTACTTTCGGGTTACTAATATTGTCAGATGTCAAGCTGAATTTCTTGAATTACTTAAATTAAAATTTTACAAGGCCTGCAGCGCATATTTAGATTTTGAAAATTTCGGTATATAAAATCTGAAGAAACGTTACAGTTTTAATTACCTTCAGGTCGCCTAAATTTCTCTGCGGTTTTCAAACTGTATGTTTGCTGTTATTGATAGTTTGTACCATAAAACGATTTATGCTGGTATAACTTCGCTGGTAACTGCTAGGTAAATGCCAATTACTTTCAGGTTACCTATAAAACAAAAGTTCTACCTAAATTATGCTGATGTCACTTCACTGGTAACTACTAGGTAATATGAATTATTTTCAGGTTACCTATAATACCAGAAGTCAACCTTGAATTTCTTGCATCACTTAAATTAAAACTACACAAGGCCGGCAGAGAGCACTTAGTTTTTCAAAATTTGAGTGTATTTAGTTTTTCAAAATTGCGATATCTGGAATTCTGAAGTAACGTTAAAGTTTTAATTACCTTCAAGTCGCCTAAATTTCTATATCGTCTTAAAACTGTCTTTTTACTCTTCTAGATAATTTTTAACGATAAAAGGATTTATGCCCTTGTCACTTTATGGTAACTACTAGATAAATGTCAGTTACTTTCAGGTTACCCCTAATACCTGACATGCTAATTAAAAACTGCACCAGGCCTATAGAGCATATTTAGCTATCCATAATTTCAGTATGTGCAATTCTAAGTAACGTTATAGTTCTAATTACCTTCAAGTCGCCTAAGTTCAAAATTGTCTTAAAACTAGCCGTTTGCTGTTCTTAATTCTTTTTATGATAAATTTATGTTGATGATTACCACTTTATGGTAATTACAAAATAAATGTCAGTTACTTTCAGGTTACCTATAATATCAGACGTCAACCAGAATTTAGTACTTAAATTAAAAGTTTGCACGGCTCGCAGAGCATATTTAGTTATCCGAAATTGGGGTATGTGCAATTCTCAAGTAATGTTAAAATTAATTAGCTTCAAGGCACCTAAATTTCTATATTGTTTTAGACCTGTCCGTTTGCTTTCTTGTTACTTTTTGGTATGGTAATTACTAGTTACATGTCAGTTACTTTCAGGTTACCTATATTACTAGACATCCACCTCAAACCTCAATTGCTTGAGATGCTTAGGTTAAAACTGTATCAAGTATATAACGTTTCATCCCCACTTAAGTACTTGTTTACCGTGCACACTGCAGAAACCACCAAGACCAAACAAATAACCCTAACTACTCTTCAGTTGAAATGTTGTACCAAGAGACTTTATATATGTCAATTGCAGTACTTGTTTGAAGTAGTATCAGTATGAACGTCGGGAAGCACGGGGGAAATCACTTCGCCCATTGCTTCATCACCTTTGATAATGTCTGCCTCAGCTGTAGACGAAACGTCAGGAAGAAATTCTATTGGACCACAGCTTCAAAGCCTGAAAAACACTTTAGATTGTGTTTCCAATTTTGTTCGATCCTACAATATTCAACGTATTATTCAATCAAGAGTTGCAAGACTTGCTGGTCTATTGATTAAATAATACCTTATATATAGGATTTTTCATTCAATATTTTGCGAATTTTCCTGATTCTGAGAGTTTCCAGTTTGCTCAACCCTACAATACATATTCATTCAACGTTGCAGGACTACGCACATTTTGAAAATTTTCAGTTTTGCTCGACCCTTCAATACAACAATATTCAACGTATTTATTGAATCAATAATCCTGTAGGACTGTTGATTGATTAAATAATACGCTGCAGGGCTATTGATTAAATAAGGATAGTGTTTGGAAAGATTTATCCGGTGCGTTTTTCAATTGATGTTACTGCTTGACATGATAGGTTGGTAACTTTCAGCATAATTGTTCATTTTACCCGAATAGAAATTTTGAAAGTTTTCGGAAACTTTTCGGGAATTTCCCTGATTCTAAAAGTTTCCAGTTTGCTCAACTCTACAATACGTATTCAACGTTTGCAGGACTACGCACATTTTGAAAATTTTCAGTTTTGCTCAACCCTTCAATACAACAATATTCAACATATTTATTGAATCAATAATCCTGCAGGACTCTTGAATGATTAAATACTACGCTACAGGACTATTGATTAAATAAGAATATTGATTGGAAATGTTTTTTCGGTGCATTTTTCAATTGATGTTATTGCTTGACATGATGGGTTTTTTAACTTTCAGCAAAATTGTTCATTGTACCCGAATAGAAATTTGGAAAGTTTTTGGAAAGTTTTCGGAAACTTTCCATGAATTTTCCTTATTCTGAAAGTTTCCAGTTTGCTCAAACCTACAATATATATTCAATGATACAGGACTACGCACATTGTGAGAGTTTTCAGTTTTGCTCGACCCTTCAATACAACAATATTCAACGTATTTATTGAATCAATAATCCTGCAGGACTGTTGATTGATTAAATAATACGCTGCAGGACTAGTGATTAAATAAGAATATTGTTTGGAAAAGTTTGTCCGGTGCTTTTTTCAATTGATGTTATTGCTTGACATGATGGGTTGGTGACTTTCACCATAATTGTTCACTGTACCCGAATAGACATTTGGAAAAGTTTTCGGAAACTTTCCGCGAATTTTCCTGATTCTGAGGGTTTCCAGTTTGCTCAACCCTACAATACATATTCAACGTTGCAGGACTACGCACATTTTGAAAATTTTCAGTTTTGCTCGACCCTTCAATACAACAATATTCAACGTATTTATTGAATCAATCATCCTGCAGAACTGTTGATTGATGGAATAATACGCTGCAGGACTATTGATTAAATAAGAATGTTGTGTGTAAAGGTTTGTCCGGTGCTTTTTTCAATTGATGTTATTGCTTGACATGATAGGTTGGTGACTTTCAGCATAATTGTTCACTGTACCCGAATAGAAATTTGGAAAAGTTTTCGGAAACTTTCCGGGAATTTTCCTGATTCTGAGAGTTTCCAATTTGCTCAACCCTACAATACATATTCAACGTTGCAGGACTACGCATGTTTTGAAAATTTTCAGTTTTACTCAACCCTTCAATACAACAATATCCAACGTATATATTGAATCAATAATCCTGCAGGACTGTTGATTGATTAAATAATACGCTGCAGGACTATTGATTAAATAAGAATATTGTTTGGAAATGTTTGTCCGGTGCTTTTTTCAATTGATGTTATTGCTTGACATGATGGGTTGGTGACTTTCAGCATAATTGTTCATTGTACCCGAATAGAAATTTTGAAAGTTTTCGGAAACTTTTCGGGAATTTCCCTGATTCTAAAAGTTTCCAGTTTGCTCAACTCTACAATACGTATTCAACGTTGCAGGACTACGCACATTTTGAAAATTTTCAGTTTTGCTCGACCCTTCAATTCAACAATATCCAACGTATTTATTGAATCAATAATCCTGCAGGACTGTTGATTGATTAAATAATACGCTGCAGGACTATTTATTAAATAAGAATATTGTTTGGAAAAGTTTGTCCGGTGCTTTTTTCAATTGATGTTATGGCGTGACATGATGGGTTGGTGACTTTCAGCATAATTGTTCATTGTACGCGAATCGAAATTTGGAAAAACTTTTTGGAAACTTTCCGGGAATTTTTCTGATTCTGAAAGTTTCCAGTTTGCTCAACCCTACAATACATATCTAACGTTGCAGAACTACGCACATTTTGAAAATTTTCAGTTTTGCTCGACCCTTCAATACAACAATATTCAACATATTTATTGAATCAATAATCCTGCAGAACCGTTGATTCATTAAATAATACGCTGCAGGACTATTGATTACATAAAAATATTGTTTGGAAAGATTTGTCCGGTGCTTTTTTCAATTGATGTTATTACTTGACATGATGGGTTGGTGACTTTCAGCAAAATTGTTTATTGTACCCGAATAGAAATTTGGAAAAAGTCTTCAGAATTTCCGGGAATTTTCCTGATTCTCAAAGTTTCCAGTTTGCTCAACCCTTCAATACATATGCAACGTTGCAGGACTATTTATTTAATAATTCGTTGAATATTGTTTGGAAAGATTGATTTGGTGCTTTTTTCAATTGATGTAATTGTTTAACATGATACGTTGGTGAATTTCAGCAAACTTGTTCTTTGTATCTGAACAGAAATTTGGGGAAAGTTTCCGGCTCGGTTTCCGGAAACTTTTCGGGAATTTTTTCCCAATTTTCGAAGTTTTTAGTTTTGCTCGACTCTACAACGATCGACATGTGGCGTTAAGTTCACACCATTCAATAAAATACCCTGTATTGTAGACCCCTGCTATCAATAATTGCAGGACTATTGATTAAATATTGTTAAGCAAGTTTCGCCGGTGCATTTTTTTTCAATTGCTGTTATTGTTTAACATGATGTGTCGGTAAATTTCAGCAAAATTGTTGATTGCACCTGAATGGAAATTTGGGAAAAGTTTTGGGAAACGTTCGACGAATTTTGCTGGAAAATTGTTTATTGTATCAGAATAGAAATTTAAGAAAAGTTTCCGTAAACTTTCTGGGAATTTTTCCGATTCTGAAAGTTTACTGTTTTGCTTGACCTTTCAATACAACAATATTCAGCGTATTTATTGAATCAATAATCCTGCAGGACTGTTGATTGATTAAATGATACGTTGCAGGACTATTGATTACATAAGAATATTGTTAGGAAAGATTTGTCCAGTGCTTTTTGTCAATTGATGTTATTGTTTGACATGATGAGTTGGTGAGTTTCAGCAAAATTGTTCATTATACCCGAAAGGAAAAAGTTTTCGGAAACTTTCCGGGAATTTTCCTGATTCTGAAAGTTTCCAGTTTGCTCAACCCTACAATACATATTCAACATTGCAGGACTATTTATTTACTAATACGTTGAATATTGTTTGAGAAGATCGATTTGGTGCTTTTTTTTAATTGAAATTATTGTTTAACATGATACGTTGGCGAAGTTCAGCAAAATTGTTCTTTGTACCTGAATAGAAATTTGGGGAAAGTTTCCGGAAACTTTTCGGAAATTTTCCCAATTTTCAAAGTGTTCAGTTTTGCTCGACTCTACAACAATTGACATGTGGCGTTAAGTTCACACCATTCAATAAAATACCTTGTATTGTAGACCACTGCCATCAATAATCCTTGCAGGACTATTGATTAAATATTGTTAGGCAGGTTTGGCCATTGCATTTTGCTTTCAATTAATGTTATATTGTTTAACATAATGTGTCGGTAAATTTTAGCAAAGTTGTTAATTGCACCTGAATAGAAATTTGGGAAAAGTTTTGGGGAACATTCGAGGAATTTTGCAGGAAAATGATTTATTGTATCTGAATAGAAAACTCCGGAGTTTCCGGATAGTTTCCGGGAATTTTTCCGATTCTGAAAGTTTACAGTTTTGCTCGACCCTATCCAACTATTGTGTTACTTTCACTTTGTTTACAGCACTAACTAAACTTGACTCGGTAGGAACGCTTTTCGACCGGCAGGAGTCCCCTGTAAGTGTCACTATTTCCCATTCACTATTCTTAGATAATACAGGTTTTAATGTACTTTATTTTTTAATTGGGCCTTCTCGCTGGTTTTTATTCAGATAGCAACAATTTAGTATTGTTTCATCCGATTCTTTTCTCATCTTTCACAGATGTAACGCATTGATGTTGATCTAATTACGATCCACAAATCTCTCTTTCTCTCTCTCTCTCTTTCTCATTTCTTTGAAATTTCCAACCTCAACGCGACTTTTTCAATCAAATTTCGACTGAACCAATTCAGTTTTTCAACTTCCCTCGCAATTCGAAATTCGACGTGACCAAATTGAACAACCACATCGACCTCCAAACGAGCGCAGACTTGAGCAACGTGTAGCTTATTAGGTCGTGGTGCATTTGTTTTTCCTCTAATGAGAATGAGCTGCTGCAAATCGGGGTCGTACCAACTATCGAAATTGCGTTTGGCAATCGTAGGTACCACCGCCGAATGCAGCTTTAAACTTCCGTTTAATAATAAACGGCGGTGAGGCGTGGGTCTATGGGTATCACATTTCTATGGGCCGATAATTAGCTTCCTTATCGGCATAATAAATAAGTCACCAATACAATGGATCAATCGATTCCTGTTTGTATTCGGTAGTGATTGAGACGTCAATGACAGCCAGTAGGGTAATAAAAATGTAAATAGATCCTGATCGCACAACAGATTGTCGATTGTCTTTCGTTTCTTCTAGTGCTCGGCCGGTTGGGTAACCGAAAACCATAGACAAAAGAAAATCGCCCAAGGCCTCGCTGGCCACTAATGGAATGTAATCATAATAAGACTACTAATAATGGTTTTCATTGTCATTACCGCAAACCGCCTAAAAACCAACAGTGTCACTGCTAATGTACGTTGCAAAATGTCCATGTCCCCACGCCGAATTAGTCAATTAGTATCAATTTCATTTGGGTCAATGTGTTTTCGTTTTGATTTCTGCAATAACATTCCGACGGCTAATTTGCAATAAAAAATAATTGCTAAATTATTAAATGACTTTTGAGAAGGAGAACACTTTACTAACAAATAATTTTTAAGAAAAAGGGAGAGCAATAATGATACCAGTACTGCAATCAAACGGCTTCTATACATATCCAGGCAGGAAGTTCGGATGAAATCACAATTAAACGTGGGGCCAGATAGGGATGTGTATTGTCGCCTCTGCTGTTCAACATGTATTCAGAGAGAATTTTTAAGGGGGCTCTGGAAGATATTGGTCAGAGTTGCCGAAACCAGTCAAAGATATGGGTTGTCACTGAACACTAAGAAAACAAAATACATGATAATTTCTAAAAATAGGATCCAAACAGGACTGATTTTAAACAAGTTGGTCAGCAAAAATCTTGAGTTGGTTTGTTTATGGTGTGCTTTTGTCACACACGCGCGTCATTTTTTTTATTTTTTTTGTTTTTGAACCACGCGCGCGGGGCGCCCATAGTTTAGGAAATCCGAACGCTGTGGGCAGAGGGATATTAACAAAGAACCTGAAGATACCTTATACATACCGTATACTATTTAAAACATAAATCAACGCTCTATTTATTATAAAACTAATGGAATTTTCGCAATAAATTAACTGTTATCAATTTACATGAAAAAATCCTAAAATTCTAGGTTACAACACTTTTTTGGGACACTCTATACTATCCACAACGTAAATATATGCCCTATTTATCATACGACTACTAGAACCTACGAATAAAATCGATTACTATTGATTTATATGGGAAAAGTCGATATTTCTATATTAAGCCTATGAGCCAACTGGCCCAAAAACCTAAATTTTTAGATAAAAATCGTGAATTTCAGCCTTCAACAGCTTATATCGCGTTTTAATGAGGATTTATCCCAAAAGCTATAAGAAGAGCCAAAAAAGTAGAATAATTTTAGTGTTTTTTAACAATTTGTGGATAAAATGGCGAAGGAATTATTTCGCAGTAAATGCTCATAAATATCAACACCAGACTCCTTGCATAATTATAAAATTGCTTTCATTGGTAAGTTTCAATAAAGCTTTCATCGCCTATATCTAACATCTTATTCTGCTTAGCCTACGTACTTAATAATCCATCCTTTCTATGTAAAATACACACTGCTTATGGTCCTTTTCTGCATTATTAGCATATATTAGCTTCTTGCATCATTTTTTGAGCCACCCTAGACTATCTAAAACAGAAATCAACGTTCTATTCATTATAAAACGACTCGAAGTAACAAATAAAATCGATTACTATAGAATTAAATGACACATATAAAAAATTCTATGTTAAACATATGGGGCTCTCAACCCGGCCCAAAAAACTAAATTTTGAGATAAAAGTCGTGCATTGCTGCCTTTAACAGCTAATATCTCGTTTCGATGAAGATTTATCAAAAAATGTATAAGAACAGCTAAGGAAGTAGAAGAATAGAGCTACACGTAGAGCACATTTTGAAGCTCTGACTAGAACAGTAACTGAGCACGGGTGGCCCAAATATAAGGTACAAATTTTGCACTTTTTTTAATTTTCTCGAAAACCACGAAAGGTAGCTTTTTTCTGATACTTGCATCTGATAGCCCTTGATGACCTCTTCATACATCATATTAACTTGCATATCGAAAAACTTTACCGTTTCCAAGATAAACAGAAAAATGTAAAAATTTCAAAATTTTCAAAGGGGTAGGCCGTGAAAATTTTCAGCCAAAATCGATTGTCATAGATTTTATCAGTCTCATATGAAAGAGGGGACAAAATTATGTAAAAAGTTTGCAATTCTGTAATTTTCAGTAATTTTCCTCCCCTTAAAAATGGCGCCAAAAACGTAATTTTTCCACTTTTTATCGACATTTTAATACTTATATGTATATAACTCGAAAACTAAACATGGTATAACGATGCTATTGACACCCATGAATAGAGCATTCTCGACCACAAAATACCTGCTTAATTTGTCGTTCAAGATTTTTAATTTAGTTGACGTAATGTTCAATCAAATAAAAATATTAGGTAATTTGTACAAAATTTTAATAGTTTTTCACTTCCTATGAGACTGCTATTAAACTTAGCAAAATAGTAATTAACGTTTTGAGCAGTATTTGAGACGACTCACACTTAATTGAGACACTGTTGTTCTATTGTCATAAATGGCTTTGCTATAAAATGGCAAATGTCACTCTACCCCTGTCAATGAGAAATTTAATCAGTTAAATCTCGGAACCCAGAAACGATAAAATCGAACAGTTAGTGCCAGTCGAATGGGCTTCGTTAAAGCTATTTTGTCAGTCATATACGAAAAACTGATTGTTTGGGCGTGGCACATTTATAAAGCAATATTTGTAATAAAAGAGAATACCCTGATGATGGCTTATGGTAAGCGTAAAGTCGAAACGTCGGATATATTCGGTTTCGGCGCCCTTTAGCAACAGTCAGTAAGTTGTAGCAAAAAAGTGTCATTTTAATAAAAAAGTTTCCAAAATGGAACCTTGGGTATCCGCAGCAAGGTTCTGGACCTCAGAGACCTCTAGCCCGTCCCATAAAATGGCCACATAGGTACCGAATTCTGAACCGTTCCAGATATATCGCCTTAAAACCAAAACTTTTCAGGCGGCCATCTTGGATTTTTATAAATGTCATTTTTAGCGAATTTTACATAAGGGCAACCTACCATTCGATTTTCAACTAATTAACATCATCGGTTCATAAAACAGCTATAACCTAGCTATGGTCAGCTACATAGCTTTTTCAGCTATAGTACCATTCATGGTACTCCCATGGGCACCCAGCATCCAAAGTTGAACCATGTATCATTAACAGTTCTTTAAATACTAACGTCACTCTGCTATTGTAGCTATGATAGCTGAGTCAGCTATATCACAATTTATGAAACCCTCAGAGGTACCCACCATCCAAATTTGAACTATGTACCATCAATGGTACCCCAAATATGACGTAATCTACATTCCACCCATATAATACTCATTGCCCAACGTTTTTCTTATGGGAAATACACGTGCAAAAGCCTGAAAACTTATATGCAAAATTTCGTTAATGGTACCCATGGGTTTGGTACCATAAATAAGGTTTCGACCCATGGCAACTTGCAGTCCATTCCCTAATGAACCATGGTACCCAATTTCAGCTCTCTAACTTTATTCGTTTCAGAGATATCCCCATTTTTAAATTACCCTGTCTACGGCGGCCATTTTTTTTCGCCTCCATCTTTTATTTATGACGAAATCAGTATTGTTCCATTTAAAAAGCGTTGCACAATGTATTTCTTATGGGAAATACACGTGCAAAAGCGTGAAAACTTATATGCAAAATTTCGTTAATGGTACCCATGGGTTTGGTACCATAAATGAGGTTTCGACGCATGGCAATTTGCAGTCCATTCCCTAATGAACCATGGTACCAAATTTCAGCTCTCTAACTTTATTCGTTTCAGAGATATCCCCATTTTTAAATTACCCTGTCTACGGCGGCCATTTTTTTTCGCCTCCATCTTTTATTTATGACGAAATCAATATTGTCCCATTTAAAAAGCATTGCACAATGTATTTCTTATGGGAAAACCGAAGAAATGGCAAAAAAAAATATAACTACGCCCATGTCTGCCGAAAAATCGAAAAAATACATTTTTGCCCGAATTTGTAACCGCCACTGTCTGGGCGAAAACCGCGTGGTCTGGCTTCGACATCATCAGCCAAAAATGAATCCCGACATGAAATTTTCAAATCGACCAGTCTTTGTGAAAACGACCTCGAGGACTGGGCATTTTGCCAATAATCTTCCTAGAAATGTTCAAATTTTCCCCGGCCAGACAATTTTCCACGCTTTTCGGCCGATTTTCCTTAGTCTGAGGCTTTAAAGTTAATGTTTACATTTCGGGAATCTCAGCTGTCAGTTGTAGATGGGCGCGGCCGCCGAATGCTTCCGATTACTAGTTAGTGGCTGGCGAATCGGAACCATTCGGGATTTTCGGCCAAAATTTGAAAAATTTTGCGTCGTTCGTTTCAAAATTCAATTAAGACCATTTCGCGACGTCCCAGCTAAAAGTGGTTCCTAAGTCCCAAAAAAAAACATTCCAACGTATCCCCTGGGATAGAAATCCATTCGATTAGATGCACGGTCTCCGGACAAATATACCTCAAATTGGCAATTTGAAATTTAAAGTTTAAAAATTCGTCAAAATTTCAAATTCAAAGCTAGGTCCTTGATTTTTGGCACATTCAAGGGCCCATGTGTCTACTACCTCCCTGAATTATTCCAGATTTTTTGGAGTCTACAGGGTGAAAATTGGCAAAAAATGCGGCACAGAAAAACTTTTGTAGCTCACCCGGTATAAGAGCTAGACGAAAACTAATAACTGATTTTTTTCCCTCCACGTCTTCTAATCGCCCATATACAACCGAAGCTGGACCGCGCTATAATTTTCGTAAAAATCGCAAAAAAACACCTTCAAATTTTCTACACCTTTCCTTAATTGTCTTTGGACATTTTTTTGACCACTCTGTATTAAAGTGACACCTTTGGCGGGATAGGATTAAAAGTAGCCAAGGATATGCTCTTTCCCCTGGTACCATCGTTATTGGACCAGTCGTCTAACTAAGGGGGTCCAGAAGGCCGAGAAGTTGACCATTGCAAAAAATTTTCCAAAAAACCGTCCCAACTTTGTGATTTTTTGTAGATTTTCCTATTTAACTTATCGGAATTAGACGTCAAAATTGTTCGTCTACACATATGAGGAAATCTACCCGTGGGGAGTCCTATACCCCACATAGTCCCGGAGTTGCGGCAAAGACGCCGTAAATTTGGGTACCTAAAAAACCGCATTTTTGACTTTGGTACGCCACTGGTCAGCCCCCCCCCGCATGTACCGTCAAATCGACCACATTTTTGAAAAGCCCGTTCATTTCTGTACATACGCGCAACACTTCAAAATCCCGTCAAATGAGCAGTTTCAAAGTTATAAGCGTCGAAAAGGAAAAAATACCAAATATCTACAACCAAAATAGCTCCGTTGGCTGGGCTTTATAATCCTCACTGGCGTTCGGACAACAATTAACGAATAGAGAGAGAGAAGACATATATCTATCTTGGAACAACTGTTCCATCACACGCTGGATATTAGATGCAGGATAAGGAAAGCAAAAGCTGCATTTCAGAAGATGGCTAGACTCTTCAGATGTCATGATTTATCTATGCCCTTAAAAATCAGATTATTGAGGTGTTATGTTTCCCTGTATTGTATGGAATGAAATCCTGGACTCTCACGGACGCTGCATGTGGAAAAATCGATGCTTTTGAAATGTGCTTGTATCGACGAATCTTGAGGATACCATGGACCTCTCATGTAACTAATCAACTCGCATTGACAAAGATGGGGAAGGATAAAGAACTATTATTGAAGATAAATACATCCAAAATTGAATACTTTGGACACACAATGAGGAATAGCCAAAGATATGGAATGTTACAGTTGATTCTTCAGGGAAAGATAAACGGTAAACGGGGTCCTGGAAGACGAAGAATTTCATGGCTAAGAAATCTACACACATGGTTTAACACAACATTTGTGGGGCTGTTCAGAGCAGCTGTGAACAAGGTACAGTTTCATGATGGTCGAAACGGCAAGGCACTGTAACAAGAAGAATATACGTTTTCCAAATTTTTGGGCTTAGAGTTAAGCACAAGAGGAATATTTCAGAATAGGAGAAGTTACTGGAAAGTTTCTGGGAACTTTTCGAAAGATTCCTCTTTTCTTTCGTGTTTTACAATCAAAACAGTGATAAACATTATAAACTATCTATTTATTAATTCCAAAGCAATAGGTTATAACACAACAAACCTGAGCCTGTTGCTCCATCTCTTCCTAGGTAACCAAATAACGGATATCAAACGTATAATAAACATCATTGACTCACTATAGGACGTTTTTCAATGACGTATAAACAACGTACTAAATCACGTAAATAAGTCCCACCATAATGACGTCATGCGCATGGCATATCATTGAATGACTGGCCAACACGTCGAAGTCACATCTTTTTCACGTTAATAAAACCTCCGATTTAAGTACATGCCTTTATGGGGATAAAAATGATCAAAATTATACAGGAGATTTTGTCATCTGTCACGGCATTTATGTTGTCTTTCAGTTCTGTCACGTACGTCAAATTTGCGTCTCTGCGAAGACGAAGAGGACAAGACGAGACGATAAAGTTTATTTTGCAGGCAAAAAGCTTTTTTTTTGCAGACAAAATCCCAATAATCAAAATTTTTCAAAATTTCAGTTTTTTTGATATATGAAATCGATTGATATAAAAAAAATCAGAGTTATGATGCATAAAATATTATTAAAATACAAAGGCGAATTGTAATAAAAAATATATACAAGGTGTGCTATTGAAAAAAAATAAGCTTATTCCAAAAATTTCACTTTTGCTTCATCTTGTATACATAAATAAATTCTCATTAAAATCAGCTCTTTAACCATCCACATTTTGTAAAAAGCCCTTTTTCCTAGCACGTATAAGGCCGGCGATATGTAGCGTCTAAATTGAGTTGGGATACCCTGTTTTTAAAAGAATAAATAACAGATATCGGTCAAACACTGAAATAAACGCAAATCTTAAGCTTTGTATTTTGTAAATTGGACCTAAATTAACGTTCCCCAGAAATCCCAAAAACTATATTTAAAAGTAAAAAAATATTTGAAATAAAAAAAAAACTTAAATTTTGAAAAAAAAATTACATTTATTTTTTTATAATTTAAACATTTTTCACTTACTTTTTGTTTTAATTTTTTTATTTTTTAGTTCTTTTTTTGTATTAAAGCGATTACATTTTAAGAGTGAATTAATTCTAATTTTGATAAATAATTATCAGCTCTCAATTCTTCTTTTTTATCTATCTTTTTTACAACCTATAAATGGACCAAAAAAAATAAAGGGTGTCCTACCTAAGATTGAACTGCAGAGTTTAAGCTGAAGTATAAATAGGCCTTAATTTGAGATCGCAATTATGAAGTTCTAATAGCTCATAAGAAAAATAAACATTTAGTATTTAACTTGCTGATTGAACACTACACCCGATTTTTACTCATTTATTTTCAGTTTTTAGTGTTGCGTTACTAAAAACACGCAAAGTCTTGGGAATGAATTAGATAACGTTTTTTGCACGTTTATTAAACGTCATTGGCATGGTTTTATCAGGTATCTATCAGGAAGGTGAATTTTTGTCAACAAAATTTTAAAGTCACATTAATGACGTTTAATATCGGTCATACATTAGGCACCTGTGTACGCTCACCAATTTAGGCCCATATAATCAGGTCATATTCACGTCATAGATGGCTTCCTGGTCGGCTGGGTTTTTGCACATGAAAAATCTTTCCTTTCCAAATAATTTTTTTCATTTATCTGTGTCTAAAAGAATTTTCCAAAGCGGTATCTTTCCTCCTCGCCCAACCCTACTCAGAATAACCGAAATTGGTAACTCGCCTTTACCTTAGACGCCAATTGTGAATTCCACCTTACCATTTCGACAAGTAGGGCTGACTTAACCTTTTCAAAAGTTCTGTATGCTATTGGAGTTGCATTCTAAGCCATTATAATTAAACCAAACCAAACGTAACCTCAACTAAATTCTTGAATTGTAAATTAATTTTATTTTTGTTTTTTAGTGGGTACCAAACACTACAACTACCTACAAATCGCTTCGTGATTTTGAAATCACTTCACTGTTCGATCAAATCATGTCAATTCAACCATGGAATAAGGTTAAAGAAGTTTCCGGAAACTTTCCGGTAATTTTCGTGCGTTTGAAAATTTTTTGTTGCATGCCAACTCTACAATTGACAAGTAAATTTAAATAGTGTTGGGCACGGCGGAAACTTTCCGGGAAAGCAAGAAATCTTAAAAACACACAAAAAGTCTGGGATGTTCTCTCCGATAGGTTTAGTTGGTTTATAAAAATAAAATTCTGCGTACTAAAAAAGCTTAAAATTTCTTTTTTTATGGTTTTCTAAATAGCAAATTTGACATGTTGACCGCACATGCAAACAAGAGAGGGACTTTTTAACCTTACGGTCGTTTTCTGGAAACTTTCCCGTAATTTTCCCGACTTTCATAATTTTCAGTTTTGCCTAATCCTAAATGAAGGTGACCTTAAGGTAATAATTAACTTATTCCCAATAATTATCATGAAACGAGTCTCATCTTAAGTGACAGTAGACATTACCACATAGGTTGAAAAACCAACTGATATATTTGTTCAAATAACCTCAATTCCAGAATCATGTTCAAATAAGCTCAAGAATTCCAATTACTTGTGATTATTTAGTAAGCGTGGTAACCTCATGGTAACTGATATTTAATTAACAAATACTATTAGTGATTTAAGCATAACTCACTGTAGGAAAAACTTCCACTAAAGCCACATTTTTTATGGTGCATTTGACTCTAAAAGTACGTAAGTAACTAAGTTCAGATAGTAGAGTTGGGCAAGACTGGAAATTTTGGCAATCGGGAAAGCTGCCGGAAATTTTCGGTAACATTCCGAACTTTTTCTTTTTACTTATTGGAAATAATATTTTTATGTGTCGCCAACACCACATAAAAATATTATAAACTACTATCCCCAAAATTCCGAAAATTTCTGGAAATTTTCCAGAAACATTCCAAACGTTATTTAGCTATAAAGTACTATTAGTGATTTGTACTGTAAAAAAAACTTTCGTTAAAGTCACATTTTTTTTGTGTGCATTTGACTCTAAAGAACGTAAGAAAACTTAATCGATCACTTCAGAGCAATAGAGTTGGGCAAGCTTGTAAATTTTGACAATTACGAAAATTTCCGGAAACCTTCCGAACATTATTTATCTAATAAGTACTATTAGTGATATAAGCATAAATCACTGTAGAAAAAACTCCTATTAAAGTCATATTTCATATTTATTTGTGTGTGCATTTGACTCTAAAAGAACTTTAAGTACTTTTACTTAACGTTGATCACTTCAGAGAAGTATAGTTGGGCAAGACTAGAAATTTCGACAATCGATAAAGTTTTCGGGAGGTTTCCGGAATCTTTCCTTACTTTTTTATTTTAATTGTTGAAAATGCTCCGCTAAAGTAGAATAAGTTGAACTCACTACTACTTTTTGACATAGTTTTGGAAACATTCCTTGAACCGTTACACGTCTTTCAATGTACTTTAAGTTCAATTTACTGCTGTGGTTTCGGAAACTTTTCTTGCGCCTTTTCTTGTCTTTCCGGAAAGTTTCGAACGCGAAAAATTCTCTCCTTGCCCAACACTACTATGTACAATTTTTTCAGAGGTTTTGTTGCGGTAAAAGTTTCACACCACTTTTGAGTCGTCGATTCCAATCACGAATGGTCACAAGACATCGGGCAAGACTGGAAGTTGTGAAAGTGGAAGTAAAATAATCGGAAAAATTAAAGGAAAGTTTCCGGAGACATTAAAATTAACGACGCCCCCATCGTACAATAAGTTCAATTCACAGCTATGGTTTCGAAAACTTTCCTTGAGCCTTTTCTTGTCTTTCCGGACAGTTTCCAATTCGAAAACTTCTCTCTTTGCCCAACACTATTATGTAATATTTTTTAGACGTTTTGTTAAAGTTGCGGTTAAAGTTTCACACTATCTTTGAATGGTCGATTCCAATCATCAATAGTCGCAAAATTACAATTAAAAATTTGAATTTGAAACATTAATATTACCATAAAGTTTCCTGTGAAAATGCTCCGATCGCACAATAAGTTCAATTCATTGCTATAGTTTCGGAAACTTTCCGTGGGCCGTTTCTTGTTTTTTTTTTCGGAAAGTTTTCTTCGCGGAAACTTTTTCCCTTGCCCAACACTAATAGGATGTGATATTTCTTCAGAGGTTTTGTTGCGGTAATAGTTTCACAGCACCTTTGAATGGTGGATTCCAATCACGATTGGTTGCAAGACATTGGGTAAGACTAGAAGTTTTGACAATCGGGAAAAATTACCGTAAAGTTTCCGAAAACCATACACGTTTTGCGTCCTTTAATCAGGTCGATAGAAGTGAAAATAGCGGTATCTTCTCAACATGTGAAGATGACAAAAATATTCTTTAAAAATATTATTCTTCAGACGTTTTGTTGCGGGAAAGTTTCACACCACCTTTGAATCGTCGATTCCAATCACGAATGGTCCGCAAAACATTGAACAAGACTGAAAGTTTTGACAATCGGAAAAATTACCGGAAAGTTTTTGAAAACATTAAAATCACTGGAAAGTTTCCGAAAACATTAAATTTCCACGTAAAAGTTTCCTGTGAAAATGCTGCAATCGTACAATAAGTTCAATTCACTGCAATGGTTTCGGAAACTTTCCCTGAACCTTTTCTTGACTTTCCGGAAAGCATTTAACAAGACTGGAAGTTTTGACAATCGGAAAAATTACTGGAAAGTTTCCGAAAACATTAAAATTCCTTAAAAGTTTCCTGTGAAAGTGCTGCAATTCGATCTGGTTTCGAAAACTTTGCTTAAGCCTTTTCTTGTCTTTCTGGAAAGTTTCCAATTCGGAAACTTCTCTCCTTGCCCAACACTACTATGTAATATTTTTTAGACGTTTTGTTGCGGTTAAAGTTTCACATTTGAATCGTCGATTCCAATCATGAATCGTCGTGCAGGACTGACAGTTTTGAGTGTCGGGTAAAATACCGGAAGTTTTCCGGAAACATTAAAATTACCAGAAAGTTTCCTGTGAAAATGCTCCGATCGTACAATAAATTCAATTCACTGCAATGGTTTCGAAAACTTTTCTTGAGCCTTTTTTTGCCTTTCCGGAAAGTTTCCAATCCGGAAACTTCTCTCCTTGCCTAACACTAGTATGAAATATTTTTTTAGGCGCTTTGTTGCGGTTAAAGTTTCACACGACCTTTGAGTCGTCGATTCCAATCATGAATGCAGCAAGGCATTGGGCAAGACTGACAGTTTTGAAAAGCGGGTAAAATACCGGAAGGTTTCCGGAAACATTAAAATTTCCATAAACTTTCCTGTGAAAATGCTCCGGGCGTACAATAAGTTCAATTAATTACTA
This sequence comes from Taphrorychus bicolor, assembly GCA_951812265.1. Classification (NCBI taxonomy): domain Eukaryota; kingdom Metazoa; phylum Arthropoda; class Insecta; order Coleoptera; family Curculionidae; genus Taphrorychus; species Taphrorychus bicolor. The sequence continues at coordinate 37,680,897 of OX638299.1, read as the reverse complement.
TAATTTCGGAAACTTTGGCCAGGGTTGCCCAAGGCATTGGCAAAAAATGAAATAAATTAAAAAAGGCAAAAATTACCGGGACGTTTTCGAAAACATTAAAATCACTGGAAAATTTCCGAAAACATTAAATTTCCACATAAAAGTTTCCTGTGAAAATGCTGCAATCGTGCAATAAGTTCAACTCACTGCAGTGGTTTCGGAAACTTTCCTTGAAACTTTTCTTGTCTTTCCGGAAAACATTTAACAAGACTGGAAGTTTTGACAATCGGAAAAATTACTGGAAAGTTTCCGCAAACAATAAAATTCCTTAAAAGTTTCCTATGAAAGTGCTGCAATTCGATCTGGTTTCGAAAACTTTCCTTAAGCCTTTTTTTGTTTTTCTGGAAAGTTTCCAATTCGGAAACTTCTCTCCTTGCCCAACACTACTATGTAATATTTTTTAGACGTTTGGTTGTGGTTAAAGTTTCACATTTGAATCGTTGATTCCAATCATGAATCGTCGTGCAGGACTGACAGTTTTGAGTGTCGGGTAAAATACCATAAGTTTTCCGGAAACATTAAAATTACCAGAAAGTTTTCTGTGAAAATGCTCCGGTCGTACTATAAGTTCAATTCATTGCTATGATTTCGGAAACTTTCCATCGCAGAAACATCTCCCCTGGCCCAACACTAGTAGGATGTAATATTTCTTCAAACATTTTTTTTTGCGGTAAAAGTTTCACACCACCTATGAATTGTGGTTTCCAATCACGATTGGATGCAAGGCATTGGACAAGACTTGAAGTTTTGGCAATCGGGAAAAATTACCGTAAAGTTTCTGGAAACATCGAACCTACCGGAAAGTTTCCATCAAGTTTTGAAGGCTGGAAGTTTTAACAATTGGAAAAATTACCGGAAAGTTTCCGGAAATATTAAAATTACCCAAAAATTTCCTGTGAAAATGCTCCAACCGTACATAAGTTCAATTCATTGCTATGGTTTGATAAACATTAATTGCTATGGTTTTATGGTTTCTATCAAGGATGGTTTCCGAAACCATAAAAAAACATCGAAAGTTTCCAACTCGAAAACTTTTTTTCTTGCCCAATACTATTATGTACCATTTCTTCATACGATTTGTTGCTTTAAAGGTTAGTTCAGGTTAGTTTATTTCAATCACCATTGGTGGCAAGACTGGAAGTTTTGGGCAATCGGAAAAATTACCGGAAAGTGTCCGGAAACATTAAAATTACCGAAAAGTTTACTATGGAAATGCTACGACTGTACGTTAAGTTCAATTCATTGCCATGGTTTTGGAAACTTTCCTTGAGCCGTTTCTTGTCTTTTTGGAAAGTTTTCAACGCGAACAATTCTCGCCTTACCCATCACTACGCGTGACGTTTTGTTGCGGTAAAAGTTTCATACCACCTCTGAATCGTGGTTTCTAAGTTGGAAGACATTGGACAAGACTAGAAATTTTGGCAATCGGAAAAAAAGGTTTCCATCAAGTTTTAAAGACTGGAAGTTTTGGTAATCGGAAAAATTACCGGAAAGTTTCCGGAAATATTAAAATTACTGAAAAGTTTCTTGTGAAAATGCTCCAACCGTACAATAAGTTGAATTCATGGCTTTGGTTTCGGAAACCATCTTTGAGTCTTTTCTTGTCTTCCAGGACTCCCAACGCAGAAATTCTTTCCTTGCCCAACCCTATTATGTACCATTTCTTCAAACGATTTGTTGCTTTAAAAGTTCCAATCACGAATGGTTGGCAAAACATTGAACAAGACTGGAAATGTTGACAATCGGAAAAATTACTGGAAAGTTCTATAATTTCGGAAACACCTTTGAATTGTGCATTCCAATCACGATTGCAAGAGATTGGGCAAGACTAAAAGTTTTGGTTATCGAGAAAAATTACCGTACAGTTTCTGGAAACATTGAACCTACCGGTAAATTTCCGTCAAGTTTTCTAGACTGGAAGGTTTGACGATCGGAAAAATTCCCGATTATTTAGCGGAAATATTAAAATTACCGAAAAGTTTCCTGTGAAAATGCTCCAACCGTACAATAAGTACAACAAGCAATTCATTGCTATGGTTTGATAAACATTCATTGCTATGGTTTTATGGTTTCGGAAACCAAGGATGGTTTCCTTAACTATAAAAAACATCGAAAGTTCCCAACTTGAAAACTTTTTTCTTGCCCAACACTATTATGAGCCATTTTTTCACACGATTTGTTGCTTTAAAAGTTTCGCACCATCTTTGAATCGTCGATTCCAATCATGATTGGTGGCAAGACATTGAGCAAGACTGAAAGTTGTAGACAATCGATAACATTACCGGAAAGTGTCCGGAAACATTAAAATAACTTTCCTGGGGCTGTTTCTTGCTTTTCCGGAAAGTTTCCAACGCGAAAACTTTTTTCCTTGCCCAACACTACTATATACTATTTCTTTAGATGTTTTCTTGCAGTAAAAGTTTCATACCACCTTTGAATTGTCGATTCCAATCACGAATGCTCGCAAGACATTGACAAGTCTGAAAGTTTTGGACAATCGGGAAAATTCCCGGAAACTTTCCGAAAACATAATAAAATACCAAAAAGTTTCCTGTGAAAATGCGTTGGAAAACTGACTGTGACATTTTGATCGTATCTTCTCAACATGTGGCAAAAAGAGATAGGTATTAAAAAAATGAAGATTTCAAAGGTAACGAGATGGCAAAAATTAGTGAATTAGCTATATGTACTATTTCTTTAGACGTTTTGTTACGGTAAAAGTTTCACACCACATTTGAATCTCCGATTCCGATCACGCATGGTCGCTAATTACGTTGCTTTAATACAATCGCGCAACATTTGTAATTAATAATTAAATCGTTACGTTAATTTGCCCAATGGTTAATTTGTCCCTCATCAGTGTCGTGGGCGACAACTGACGGAGCTTTACCAGTAAAAGTCGCCTATCTCGATCGATGTATGATGCAAATGAGCCGATCACTGATCTAAAGTCAATGCCAAGGCATCAATAGAAACGACGTCCTCCTCTTATGTAACAATCGTCTTAGGTAATAAGCGTCGCATTTTTTATCGCAAAAAGGTTATGTAACGGGTCTATAGCAATCATTATTTTCCTCGCCTAACGGTACCCTTAATCATAATATAGGTTAGGTCGCCATTTTCTTTTACACTGACCTTCGCCACTGATTTTCAGTACCGGAATACGAGATCGTGCCCGTGCACCACGTGCGAAAGCGCAGCGTTGCCACATCACCAAACGTCAACTCGTTGCCGTCAGTGGATAAGGACCCTTTCGGCAAGCGCAACAAGTCGTGGCACGACCCCCAGGAGGCGACTCAGGAGGAGACTGCGACCAAAGTGCGCCTACACGCCTTTGGACAGCCCTTTAACCTCAGCCTAGTGCCTACGGAGGGTTTGTTCAAGAAGGGCAAACTGAAGGTGTTTACGGTGGAACCGAACGCGACTGCCCAGCATGGTGTGGAGTACGTAGAACATCCGGAGGTGAGAAAAATTTTATTACCTAATTCAATTTTTTCGTAAAAAGTCATAATTATCGTCTTTAGGTAAATAAACGTAAACAATTATATCATATATAGAATATTGTCAGACTTTTTGTATATAAATTAATTTTTCTTCATAAATGGAACGATAAAATAAGCAAATTATATAAAAAAGACCTTTTTGTTAGCTTTAAGTTGATTTCATTAAGGGGACGGTTATATCGCAATTAAAAAATGACAGCTGTCTGAGTAAAATTTTCTTTGACAAGAAAAGAGAGTGGACGCCGCGTTCAGGTTGTCAGATCGTTTGTTGCCAAAATTAATGAGCCGCCATATGTGTGGAGTGAAAACAAATTATTAGTTGGCGGGGTATTTTTTGTAATAAATTGCCTTTTCTAAGCTTTTATTATAAATAAGTGTTTTCTACTTCACCTCGTAGCTCTGTTAGTTTCTACGATTCTTTTCCCTAATCATCGAAAACAATTTACCCTATACAGGGTGGCGCCTTTTTGGTTTATTTATGGAATATTGGCAAAACCGTAATAGGTAGATGAAATCTGATTTTACAATCTCCGATTTTCATGATAAAAATAATAGTGTCATTATTTCCCAGCCAGCTTGATTCGTTTTCTCAAATGTTTTAGATTTTTTCATATGTAGGCTACTGCTGGATTTTTTATTGATAGCAATTTTCAAGTTATGGGTTATTCTATACAGCGTATCTAAGATAAGGATGCACTGCATGGGGATCTCTGCAATGGTAAGAGATACGAAGGCGGTTAAATTAGAAGAAAGTTGCACAATGGGGAGACCTTTTACATGGTGTTTGCAAAAATCAATTGTTTGTCTTAGTTTTTTAGATATCTCAAAAACAGTTATTTTATGGATTTTTGTTTTTATTTATTTTTAAAGTTATTTCAAACAGTATCCAAAAACAAACAACACTTTGTCATTGCACCTTTTTAAGCTCTACAAGATGACGTTTACTAATTTTTGTTACAACGTTTTGTTGCCGAGAGACCATCATCAACTTAACTTTTTCATATGGACTTAGAAAAAAGTACATACTGTATTAGATATTGCTTTTTATACTCAATTCAACGATGTGTTACATGACATGATTTATATCAGTTTTAGTGTCAAAAAAGCAATTTTTATTAAATTATCTACATTTTTCAATAGCAGGCGATGAATAACATTATAATTGTCAGTTGTAACATCTGTCAATAAATGTTTCATTAGAAGTAGCGAAAATTATTTCAGTTATCCATTAAAATTATGCCGGGGAATAGTCTCACAGGGATAGAAAAATTTGATATGTTGTCATGTGACATTTTATCCCAAAACAATTGTGTGGCTGCTGAAAGTATCTACATCGACAAAAATCTTGAAGGAAGACAGCCCAATAGATGAATCTTCAAACGTTTAGCTTTCAACCTGAAGGAGTATGGGTCATTTAATCAAATATTAAAATCAGGAAAAAAACGTCTAATGAAGAAAAAGAGAACTTGATGTATCAACAAGGGAAATTGAAAGTCAAACAGGAGTAGCCAGATCTACAACCCAATTTATTTTAAAGAAAAATAACTTTCACCCCTATAAATTTAGAATTTGCTAAGGACTGCGACCTGGCGATGAAATTAGAAGGAGGACGTTTTGTGAATAATATACCAGGCAGTGTCACATTGATAATGACTTTCCATTCAAAGTTATTTGGTCGGACGAAAGCAAGGTAACAAACAACGGAATTGTTAATAGACGCAATACCCATTATTGGGCACAAAACAACCCCCGGGTGAAAAAATCATCCAAGCACCAACACCGATTTGGCTTCAACATGTGGTGTGGAATTCTGGCCACTAGAATATTGGGACCTTTTATTTACCACAACTCATTAACCTCAGAACGCTACCTTTCTTTATTGAGAAATGAATTGGAAGAAAGTCTAGATAATCTGCCGCTACAGAATGTACAAGACTGTTGGTTTCAACAAGACAGTGCACCTGCACACAATGCTAGACTAGTTCGAGGGTACCTTTCGGAACAGTCTCCAGGAAAAACAATCGGTACTTATGGTGAGGTTTCCTGGCCAGCGCGATAACCAGACTTAACCCCACTAGACTTTTTTTCTTTAGGGTTACATAAAAAACCAAGTATACGTTCACCATTTTGATACAGAAGATCAACTTTTGAGAGCAGTTACGGCAGCATTTAATACTATCACTCCAGAATTATTATCCCGAGTCTTAGAATCCACGGTAAGAATTTCTTATCTGTGTATAGAGAATAATGGTTATCTATTTGAATATTTGTTGTAAGTTTTGCGTCCTTTTTGTTTTTTCTGATTGTTGTTATGCATTTGTATTCATTTTCTACTCATAAAAAATGTAGATATTTTATTACGAATTGCTTTTCCGACACAAGTACATCACATTGTGGAATGGGGTATAAAAAGGGCTTTATTTTGCTTTCTCTACTTCGTTTTCGGTCGATAAGAAAAAGTAAAGTTGATGATGGTTCATCGATAACGAAACGTTGGAACAAAAAGTAACAAACTTCATCCTGTAGAGCTTAAAAAGGTGCAATGAGAAATTGTTTTTCGTTTTTGAGTATTGTTTGAAATAAATCAAAAAATAAATAAAAACCAAAATTCATAAAACGACTGTTTTTGAGATATCTAAAAAACTAAAACAGACAACTCATTTTTGCAAACACCATGTAAAAGGTCTCCCCATGGTGCAACTTTCTTCTAATTTAACCGCCTTCTCATCTCTTACCGTTTTGGAGATGCCCATGCAGTGCATCCTTATCTTGGACACATTGTATATTATTGGATCGTTTGATAGCGTTTTTTAGCTGATTCGAATGATCTAAAAGTTTTATACTTTATAAGTGGTTTTCAAAGAATTAACAAATAACACATTTTTTCCATAAGGAGTAATGCGTTAGAAAGAGACAGCTAGTCTTATTTTGTTTTGTCACATTTGGGATGTGCTGGCTTTTTTTAACGCATTACTCCTTATGGAAATAATTGGATTTTATTAATTCCTCGAAAACCATTAAAGATAAACCAATATGGGGATTGTCCCAGGAAGTAGTAAGGTGTGTAGTAAATTGGCGGATTAGAACAAGAAGTCAAAAATCTACGAACTCATCCTCTGACTTTAGAAATTGCACAATCAAATTGTCCCCCACTTGTAATTAATGTTTTTTTCTAATTTTAATTTTAATTTCGGCGAAACGCGAGCCCTGATGAAGTTTATGTTGAATAAAACGAAACGTTGGGGATGAGTTCGTAGATTTTTGACTTCTTGTCCTAATCCGCCAATCTACTACACACATTAAAGATAAAGATATAATACTTTACATCATTCGAATAAGCTAACAAAGGAACTAATAATATACAGGGTGTTTCATTAAGGGTGGCCATATCTTGAAAACTAATTGGCTTAGAAAGTAGAGAAAAAAGTTTTGATTATTAAAGTGGACATGAGAAAATCCTGGAAATTATTTTTAAGTTCCTAATCTTGCCACAAGAGAGCGCAATTAGTATCCAAATATTACAAATCAATTTTTTTTCCGTAAATACTTCGGACTATCCTGTTTCATCCATTTTAACTTGACTGTCGTAGATGTACTGTGCCGAGTACTGTGCTTAATTGCCCAGTGAGGTTTCCTGGCCAGCGCGATAACCAGACTTAACCCCACTAGACTTATTTTCTTTAGGGTTACATAAAAAACCAAGTATACGTTCACCATTTTGATACAGAAGATCAACTTTTGAGAGCAGTTACGGCGGCATTTAATACTATCACTCTAGAATTATTATGCCGAGTCTTAGAATCCACGGTAAGAATTTCTTATCTGTGTATAGAGAATAATGGTTATCTATTTGAATATTTGTTGTAAGTTTTGCGTCCTTTTTGTTTTTTCTGATTGTTGTTATGCATTTGTATTCATTTTCTACTCATAAAAAATGTAGATATTTTATTACGAATTGCTTTTCCGACACAAGTACATCACATTGTTGAATGGGGTATAAATAGTAGATTATGTCACTAGGAGTAAAAGTGGGTCTTTTCGTGCTGAGCCCAGGGATTGACGGCCGAAGCGAAGCTGAGGCCTGCAACTGGGCGAAGCACAAAAAGACCTTTTACTCCGAGTAACATATACTATTTTTTTTTCAAGCATGCAGGAAATAAGTCTATTTCAGAGTGATTCAGTTTTGCAATTTTGTCTCATCCTCTTTAAGCGGGTCTAGGTAGGTACTTACTCAATGAGTGTTGTATATAAATATTATGTGTTGGAACGGTGGTTTTCAATGTTCAGTGGTTTTAACGGTATTAAATCATAACCAATGGTTTAGGTGGTTTAGGTAAATTATGGTAAACTAAAAATTTGTAGCATTATTATCAATACTAAATTAATAAAAATCACATTGACAGATAAATATGATGACGCGCATGACAACCAACGACATTTAACAGAATTCGAGAACCTATGCGATTTCGACTAAAAACGGTTTCGGGTGGTGCTCTCGAGCGCTCTGAGAGTATTCCTATCCTTTGTTTTTTCATCAAGAATGTAAAGATGACAATAAGATGGTTTGTATATGCGCCACCATGACAGTAGCGGTGACTTTTGACTTTACTTTTACTGCCTAGGACTTTTTGGTTACTTTTTTGGTCTCAGGATTAGAAAGCCCACTTTAGGTGTGCGAATGGAGAAAACAAATGAGGTCCTTTTAGTCCGCTTGAAAGAAAAAGGGCTTTATTTTGCTTTCTCTACTTTGTTTTCGGTCGATAAGAAAAAGTAAAGTTGATGATGGTTCATCGATAACGAAACGTTGGAACAAAAAGTAACAACCTTCATCCTGTAGAGCTTAAAAAGGTGCAATGAGAAATTGTTTTTCGTTTTTGAGTATTGTTTGAAATAAATCAAAAAATAAATAAAAACCAAAATTCATAAAATGACTGTTTTTGAGATATCTAAAAAACTAAAACAGACAACTCATTTTTGCAAACACCATGTAAAAGGTCTCCCCATGGTGCAACTTTCTTCTAATTTAACCGCCTTCTCATCTCTTACCGTTTTGGAGATGCCCATGCAGTGCATCCTTATCTTGGACACATTGAATATTATTGGATCGTTTGATAGCGTTTTTTTAGCTGATTCGAATGATCTAGAAGTTTTATACTTTAATCTCTAGGGGGTTTCAAAGAATTAACAAATAACACATTTTTTCCATAAGGAGTAATGCGTTAGAAAGAGACAGCTGGTGTTATTTTGTTTTGTCACATTTGGGATGTGCTGGCTTTTTTTAACGCATTACTCCTTATGGAAATAATTGGATTTTATTAATTCCTCGAAAACCATTAAAGATAAACCAATATGGGGATTGTGTCCCAGGAAGTAGTAAGGTGTGTAGTAAATTGGCGGATTAGGACAAGAAGTGAAAAATCTACGAACTCATCCTCTGACTTTAGAAATTGCACAATCAAATTGTCCCCCACTTGTAACTAATGTTTTTTTCTACTTTTAATTTTAATTTCGGCGTAACGCGAGCCCTGATGAAGTTTAAGTTGAATAAAACGAAACGTTGGGGATGAGTTCGTAGATTTTTGACTTCTTGTCCTAATCCGCCAATCTACTACACACATTAAAGATAAAGATATAATACTTTACATCATTCGAATTAGCTAACAAAGGAACTAATAATATACAGGGTGTTTCATTAAGGGTGGCCATATCTTGAAAACTAATTGGCTTAGAAAGTAGAGAAAAAAGTTTTGATTATTAAAGTGGACATGAGAAAATCCTGGAAATTTTTAAGACCTATTTTTAAGTTCCTAATCTTGCCACAAGAGAGCGCAATTAGTATCCAAATATTACAAATCAATTTTTTTCCGAAAATACTTCGGACAATCCTGTAACATTTTAACTTGACTGTCGTAGATGTACTGTGCCGAGTACTGTGCTTAATAAGAGAAGAAGGGAAACAATTGAAAGTAAAATAATAAAAATTCTTGTATCTTCCAAACCTAATATCTGATTTCAGTAAAATTAGGCTTGTTTGGAAGATAATTGCCATTATTTTTAAATGTTATATCCAGCGCTAAACGATAGTTTTTAGAAAACGTGCTAGAGGGAGCAGTTTGGCTCCAACCTGTACATGTTTTAATACTTCTTTAAAATCTTTACTGACTTCAAACTGACCTGAACTAACCTGAATACCTCATTTCGATCATATTTTTTACATACATTTTTTAGATATGAAAGCTAGAATTTTTATAAGAATTTTTAAGACTCAATACAGGAAAACAAAACAACTTTGAAAGTCAGAAACTATGATAAATAATATTAAATCAAAACACCAACTGTTCAGTAAAATTCTCAAAATTTAAATGCAAACTAGGACTCTTTACTTTTTAATTTCTTCTCTGTCCACCAATTCTCGATTCGACAGCTAAAACAAGAAAAATTCAGCCTTAAAACTCAAAACCTTTAAATATTCTTCTCAATTGGTAAGTGAAAACTTTCTGGAGAAAATTATTAAAATAGAGAGGAGAGTAGACGATTTTGGTCTTGTTTGTAGCCTAGCATTGTTTTATTTTCGGACTAAAAGCAAAAACGGTTTGAAATAGTTTTAACAAAGCTTTAAATTTGATGGCAGGCGTTCATTCATATACCAGGTGTCCAAACAGTGTGTTAAAATTCTAAATCTTAATTAGTGTTATATTTAGAGCAAGAAGCTAAATACGAAAGCTGCAGGATTCGCTTTTCTGCATAATGTAAAGTTGCAGACAAGTATACAAGCGCGTAAAAAGCGGCGCAGATATAATTTGCATATTTTTAAAGAAAACCATATACAGGGTGTTACGGGACGAAATGTACATGTGTTATGCGAGATAGGTTTTGACCATGCCAATATATAATCAGTTTTAAAAAAATTCGGAACTCATTTCTTACTGATATACAGGGGTTCGTATAAATTTTGCCCAAAACAAAAATAAATCATATCTCTCAGATTTTTTTCAGAAATGAATTCAAATTGCATGTGCGGAAGACGATAAAGGAGAAGAACCCAGGAAGGTAACAAAAGGTTCTAAACTTCGAGAGCCGAACTAATAAAGTTGTTGTTTTCATGATGCCGCTAAACAAACATTCAATACACGATTTTTGAAAACTTTTGCAATAGATGAAAAGTTCACAAACTCCAGACAATAAGAAATCGGAATAATTTAAGTTGCCGCACTTTTTACATTTTTTTACATCTTTTTACTTTTTTTACAATTTTTTAATGTTGTGAACAACTGCGTTTTGTATTAACCAATGACTTATTAGGTTTAAATTTGTTTAACTTCTTATTATTTATTGTACCATTTCTTGATATTTCTGACAAAAAAAGACGAAAACGAATAATAAAGATGAGAGAATAATAACAAAAAAGCATAATTAACTTAAAAATTAATAATTACACAACTTCTTGCTTTCTTCGACAGTACGGAAGGTATCCCCATCAAACTGTGGAAAGAAACGAACTAACTGAACATGACATTGATGTGTTGGATACCATCGGCCAAAATCCTAGCGTGACCACAAGACAAATCAGTCAACGTTTAAATCGAGTTGAACTAAACCATGTCAAAGTTTGGAGAATTCTGAAAAAAGAACTGTTAGTAGTTCAGTACATGCAACAATTGCACCTTGTCCCATCAAGGAAAATTTCTCGGCTAATCCTAAGTGCAGCCTTGTCCAAGAAGAGAATATTACCTTCCTAACCTCAGAAAGAGAGCATAGCAGCGGTGCAACAAGATTTCCAGTAGTGATTAAAACCTGTCGCATAGGCGAATGGCCCCTTCATCCAAGTTCCCATCGTTACAAATTTGTAAGATGCGCCTTGAGGGAAAACAAACCCAAAAACCCTATGTGCCTTTTCCAGAATCAAGTCAACAAAAAAATCAAAATAAAAATCAGTCATATTTTCCAGAATTTTTGCAGAAATCAAATTGCAAATGCTTGGGACGTTTTACGATAAGAACCCAGGAAGGCTTTATTATTTATTAGTCCGGCTCTGGAAAGTTAGAACAAAAAGTTCTAAATTAGTTCTAATATTAGCGTCGGACTAATAAAGTTGTTCTTTTCATGATGCCGCAAAACAAACACTCAGCATTTGCAAAAGATCTGAAGTCCAAAAACTTCAGGCAATAAGAAATCGGAACCATTTTAGTTGTTGCACTTTTTTTTTAATTAACCGCATTTTGTATTACTAGTAACTTACTGAGTTAAAATTTGTTCTGCTTAATGCTTATTTTATTCTTTATTAATATTTTTAAAAGAAATAAAACAAATAGATATGAGAAAACAAAAATTCATAATTATTAGAAATTTATAGATTATTTCACAAGACACCAAATTTTCATTTTTAGAAACCTTGTGTCATGTTTTAACCCATTTTGATACTAATCCTAATCTGATTTTGTCCAGAAACTTTAAATTTGCATTTTTACACGCTTTGAGCCATTTTTCTCCATACATAAGACATCGAAAGTGGCATTTTTAAATAGTCTTTCATTTTTAATTTGATTTTAGCCCCAATTCTAGCCTGGATTTTTTCAAAGACTCGAAAGTTACATTTTTAGACGCCTTTTGTCATGTTTTAACTCATTTTGACGCTAATCCTAACCTGAATTTATCGAGAAGCCCGTAATTTGCATTTTTACATTATTTGTGATATTTTTCTCAAAACCCCAAATTTGCATTTTTATAGGTACACTTTGAGTCATTTTTCACCTATTTTGATCTTAATTTTAGCGAAAAAGCATCAAATATGTCATTTTTAGAAAAAATGGATAATTTTTAATCGACTTTATTCCTAATTCTAACCTGAGTTTCTCAAAAGACTCCAAATTTGCACTTTTAGACGTCTTGTGTAAATTTCTAACCACTTTTGGCCCTAGTCCTAACCTGAACATCTCCAAAGACTCAAAATTTACATTTTTTGAACACTTTGTGTTCAAATATGTTTTAACCCATTTTAACCCCAATCCTAACCTAATTTGTCCAGAAACTCTAAGTTTGCATTTTTACACACTGCTATTTTTCACCAATTACGACCATAATTTTAGCTAAAAAAAGCAATAAAATTGTTATTTTTAAAAGAAATAGATGATTTTTAATTCACTTTAGTCCTAACTGTCTCCCAAGACTTCAAATTTGCACTTTTAAACTTTTTGTAAATTTTTGACTACTTTTGGTTCTAATCCTAACCTGAACTTCCGCAAGAATTCCAAATATGCATTTTTAGACACTGTGTATCATGTTCTGCTGATCAATGCTTATTTTATTATTTATTAATATTTTTGACAAGAAGAGAAATAAAACAAATAGACATGAGAAAACAAAATATCATAATTATTAGAAATTTTTAGATTATTTCACAAGACACCAATTTTTTATTTTTAGACACCTTGTGTCATGTTTTAACCCATTTTGATACTAATCCTAACCTGATTTTGTCCAGAAACTTTAAATTTGCATTTTTACACGCTTTGAGCCATTTTTCTCCATACATAAAATATCGAAAGTGGCATTTTTAAATAAAGTCTTTCATTTTTAATTTGATTTTAGCCCTAATTCTAGCCTGGATTTTTTCAAAGACTCGAAAGTTGCATTTTTAGACGCCTTTTGTCATGTTTTAACTCATTTTGACGCTAATCCTAACCTGAATTTATCGAGAAGCCCGTGATTTACATTTTTACATTCTTTGTGGTATTTTTCTCAAAACCCCAAATTTGCATTTTTATAGGTACACTTTGAGTCATTTTTCCCCTATTTTGATCTTAATCTTAGCCAAAAAGCATCAAATATGTAATTTTTAGAAAAAATTGATAATTTTTAATCGACTTTATTCCTAATTCTAACCTGAGTTTCTCAAAAGACTCCAGATTTGCACTTTTAGACGTCTTGTGTAAATTTCTAACCACTTTTGGCCCTAGTCCTAACCTGAACTTCTCCAAAGACTCAAAATTTACATTTTTTGAACACTATGTGTTCAAATATGTTTTAACCCATTTTAACCCCAATCCTAACCTAATTTGTCCAGAAACTCTAAGTTTGCATTTTTACACACTGCTATTTTTCACCAATTACGACCATAATTTTAGCTAAAAAAAGCAATAAAATTGTTATTTTTAAAAGAAATAGATGATTTTTAATTCACTTTAGTCCTAACTGTCTCCCAAGACTTCAAATTTGCACTTTTAAACTTTTTGTAAATTTTTGACTACTTTTGGTTCTAATCCTAACCTGAACTTCCGCAAGAATTCCAAATATGCATTTTTAGACACTGTGTATCATGTTCTGCTGATCAATGCTTATTTTATTATTTATTAATATTTTTGACAAGAAGAGAAATAAAACAAATAGACATGAGAAAACAAAATATCATAATTATTAGAAATTTTTAGATTATTTCACAAGACACCAATTTTTTATTTTTAGACACCTTGTGTCATGTTTTAACCCATTTTGATACTAATCCTAACCTGATTTTGTCCAGAAACTTTAAATTTGCATTTTTACACGCTTTGAGCCATTTTTCTCCATACATAAAATATCGAAAGTGGCATTTTTAAATAAAGTCTTTCATTTTTAATTTGATTTTAGCCCTAATTCTAGCCTGGATTTTTTCAAAGACGCGAAAGTTGCATTTTTAGACGCCTTTTGTCATGTTTTAACTCATTTTGACGCTAATCCTAACCTGAATTTATCGAGAAGCCCGTGATTTACATTTTCACATTTGGTATTTTTCTCAAAACCCCAAATTTGCATTTTTATAGGTACACTTTGAGTCATTTTTCACCTATTTTGATCTTAATATTAGCCAAAAAGCATTAAATATGTAATTTTTAGAAAAAATGGATAATTTTTAATCGACTATTTTTATCGACTACTTTTATCGACTTTATTCCTAATTCTAACCTGAGTTTCTCAAAAGACTCCAGATTTGCACTTTTAGACGTCTTGTGTAAATTTCTAACCACTTTTGGCCCTAGTCCTAACCTGAACTTCTCCAAAGACTCAAAATTTACATTTTTTGAACACTATGTGTTCAAATATGTTTTAACCCATTTTAACCCCAATCCTAACCTAATTTGTCCAGAAACTCTAAATTTGCATTTTTACACACTGCTATTTTTCACCAATTACGACCATAATTTTAGCTAAAAAAAGCAATAAAATTGTTATTTTTAAAAGAAATAGATGATTTTTAATTCACTTTAGTCCTAACTGTCTCCCAAGACTTCAAATTTGCACTTTTAAACTTTTTGTAAATTTTTGACTACTTTTGGTTCTAATCCTAACCTGAACTTCCGCAAGAATTCCAAATATGCATTTTTAGACACTGTGTGTCATGTTCTGCTGATTAATGCTTATTTTATTATTTATTAATATTTATGACAAGAAGAGAAATAAAACAAATAGATATGAGAAAACAAAAATTCATAATTATTAGAAATTTTTAGATTATTTTACAAGACACCAATTTTTTATTTTTAGACACCTTGTGTCATGTTTTAACCCATTTTGATACTAATCCTAATCTGATTTTGTCCAGAAACTTTAAATTTGCATTTTTACACGCTTTTAGCCATTTTTCTCCATACATAAGATATCGAAAGTGGCATTTTTAAATAAACCTTTCATTTTCAATTTGATTTTAGCCCCAATTCTAGCCTGGATTTTTTCAAAGACTCGAAAGTTGCTTATTTAGACGCCTTTTGTCATGTTTTAACTCATTTTGACGCTAATCCTAACCTGAATTTATCGAGAAGCCCGTAATTTGCATTTTTACATTATTTGTGATATTTTTCTCAAAACCCCAAATTTGCATTTTTATAGGTACATTTTGAGTCATTTTTCACCTATTTTGATCTTAATTTTAGCGAAAAAGCATCAAATATGTCATTTTTAGAAAAAATTGATAATTTTTAATCGACTTTATTCCTAATTCTAACCTGAGTTTCTCAAAAGACTCCAAATTTGCACTTTTAGACGTCTTGTGTAAATTTCTAACCACTTTTGGCCCTAGTCCTAACCTGAACTTCTCCAAAGACTCAAAATTTACATTTTTTGAACACTATGTGTTCAAATATGTTTTAACCCATTTTAACCCCAATCCTAACCTAATTTGTCCAGAAACTCTAAGTTTGCATTTTTACACACTGCTATTTTTTACCAATTACGACCATAATCTTAGCTAAAGAAGCATTAAAATTGTTATTTTTTAAAGAAATAGACGATTTTTAATTCACTTTAGTGCTAACTGTCTCCCAAGACTTCAAATTTGCACTTTTAAACCTTTTGTAAATTTTTGACTACTTTTGGTTCTAATCCTAACGTGAACTTCCGCAAGAATTCCAACTATGCATTTTTAGACACTTTGTGTCATGTTCTGCTGATTAATGCTTATTTTATTATTTATTAATATTTATGACAAAAAGAGAAATAAAGCAAATAGATATGAGAAAACAAAAATTCATAATTATTAGAAATTTTTAGATTTAGATTTTTTATTTTTAGACACCTTATGTCATGTTTTAACCCATTTTGATACTAATCCTAACCTGATTTTGTCCAGAAACTTTAAATATGCATTTTTACACGGTTTGAGCCATTTTTCTCCATACATAAGATATCAAAAGTTGCATTTTTAAATAAAGTCTTTCATTTTTAATTTGATTTTAGCCCTAATTCTAGCCTGAATTTTTTCAAAGACTCCAAAGTTGCTGTTTTAGACGCCTTTTGTCAAGTTACGTACGTGTACATTTTTGACTACTTTTGGTTCTAATTCTAACCTGAACTTCCCCAAGAATTCCAAATTTGCATTTTTAGACACATTGTGTCATGTTCTGCTGCTTAATGCTTATTTTATTATTTATTAATATTTATGACAAGAAGAGAAAAAAACAAATAAATATGAGAAAACTAGAATTCATAGTTATTATTTTTAGATTATTTATTTCAAATTTACAAATAAACATGAGAAAACTAAAATTCATAATTATTATTTTTAGATTATTTATTTCAAATTTACAACTTTAAATCTTAGAAACAATGACAAATAAAAACCAGGATTATAAAACATTTTCAAAATGAACGCCTCCCTGCATTTCTCTTGTCTCCTCAACAAGTGAGTTACAGACATTCGGATATCCTGTGGATTATTTTTTATGTGGTCACAAAAAGTTCTAATTTTTAGAATCAGTTGTCCTCTGTTATTAATTTGTTCTTTATAAGCCATTGACTTAAGGTTACCCATAAAAAATAATCTAGAGGAGTTAAATTTCTACAAGAACAAAACCACTTAATATTAAATAAAAGAAACATTTTTAGAATCTTAGAATTCTTGTTTTCCAAAAAATAGCACATTGTAAAATGAGTGTACTGATCTATAAAAGTTAGAAAATATTTCTTACCATTATACACAATATCCATGGACTGCCTTGCTTTTCTTGATTCTGGAGAAGGCACATAGGGTTTTTAGGTTTGTTTTCCTTCAAGGCACACCTTACAAATTTTTGACGATGGGAACTTGGATGAATGGGTCATTCGCCTATGCCACAGGTCTTGATCACTACTGGAAATGTTTGCCACAATATCCTTGGCACAAAATGGTTCATTATGTACAAGTTTCCACACAATTTTCCTCCCATCATTTCAATTTTGTGATGTAGTTCTCTTGAATCAAGGGGCAATTGTTGTACGTACTGAACTACTAACAGTTCTTTTTTCAGAATTCTCCAAACTTTGACGTGGTTCAATCCAACTCGATTTAAACGTTGACTTATTCTTCTTGTTGTCACGCTAGGATTTTGGCCAATGGTATCCAACACATCATTGTCATGCTCAGTTAGTTCGTTTCTCTCCACAGTTTGATGGGGACACCTTCCGTTCTGTCGAAGAAAGCGAAACGTTGTGAAATTATTAATTTTTAAGCTAATTATGCTTTTTTTGTTATTATTCTCTCTTCTTTATTATTTGTTTTCTGTCGTTTTTTTTGTCATAAATATCAAGAAATGGTACAATAAATAATAAGAAGTTACACAAATTTAAACCTAATAAGTCATTGGTAATACAAACCGCAGTTGATTACAACATTAAAAAATTGTAAAAAAAAGCCAAAAGTGCGACAATTTAAATTATTCCGATTTCTTATTGTCTGGAATTTGTGAACTTCACATCTATTGCAAAAGTTGTAAAAAATCGTATATTGAGTATTTATTTTGCGGCATCATGAAAAGAACAACTTTATCAGTTCGGCTCTGGAACTTTTTGTTACCTTCCTGGGTTCTTTTCCTCTAACTTTTCACGCACATGCAATTTGAATTCATTTCTGCAAAAAATCTGGGAGATATGATTGATTTTTGTTTTGGGCAAAATTTATACGAACCCCCCCTGTATATCAGTAAGAAATGAGTTCCGAACTTTTTAGGTACTGAATATGTGTTGGCATGGTCAAAACCTATCTCCCATATTAGTATGTACATTTCGTCCCGTAATACCCTGTATATATATTTTTGTTTGAAAGTATGGCATAATTTAAGTTTGAAAAAATCAAGCATTTGAAAATTGTCAGAACACCTCTTTTTCGACAGAGAAGAGTTCTATTTCTATGAAACTGATTTAAGACATTTTTAAGTTTTTCCCAAAAAAAGTTGAAAAGTGATGGTTAGTTGGGTGCTTTGAAATTTGGTATAGAGGCTTTTATTTGATGATTTTTAATGATTTTCTGATATATCTCATAAAAAAAAGGTTGGCTTTGTCGAAAAAGTGATTTTTTTGAAGAGAAGACAACAGACAAAGAAGCAGAGAAGCTAATTGTCCAAAAATTTTCTAATTCTCTATTAGAAGGTTGTGTTGAAGAGAATAGGTACTAAAGAATAATCTCAATGCAAATCACTTCTTCTCAAGTCGAGCAGAACCTCCGTTGCCTCTGAGGGAATTAGAGATGGACGTTCCGCTTCCGTAGGCGGATTTGCTCTTTTCGTTCCGGATCCCAACTGAAACCCGTTCCTTTGGACCGACATCTACACGGAGCGGAATTTAATTTTCATTCATTCTGCTGCTATTCTTCACTTGCTCTTTTCCTTCCGGTATTACGGTCTTGTTACATTTGTGTTCGTGAGTCCCGATTATCACAAAAGAACCGTGATTACACTCGTTACTCGTTCCTCATCGTCTCGCTTTTGTTTTGTTTTATTTTATATACAGTGTGACTTTCTAAAGTGGAATAAATTCCGTAAATTAATAACCGTTTTTTTTTTCGGAAAAAACGCTCGGACCCGCCGATTTATATTTTAGATTGCCGTCTTTTTGTAAAATAAACTATTATACAGATTGTCCCAAATTCGAGATAGGACGTCATCGTTTTTTTTTAAACGACAATTGCAATTTTTTGGCAGCTATTTTCATAGTTTACATCAAGTTATACATAGTTCAAATTTTTATAAACTGCTAGTAATATTTATTTTATTTCAAACATCAATTCATATTAATGATTATTAAATGATGTCCATTCACTAGTTGGCATTACCATAAACGTAACTGAAGCTCGTTTTGCACCTTTGCAATCACTTCGCGGGAAATTAGTCCGCACTCATGCCTTATTCGTGCTTTCAACTCCTCAACATTTTTAGGTTTTGTTTTGCAAATTTTGTCTTTTAAGTAATCCCCCAAAAATAAATGCAATGGAGTCAGGTCTGGTGATCTGGGTGGCCATTCAACGGGGCCCCTTCTACCAATCCATTGGTTCGGAAATATTTCATCCAGATATTGTCGGACAGGTTTGGCAAGATGGGGAGGAGCGCCATCTTGCTGAAACCAGATTTTTCTGTTGGGGACATGTTCTTCTGTATACGTAACCAAATTCGGAATTAGTTGTAAAAATTCTAAATATCTTGTTCCGTTGAAATTTTCTATAAAAAAGATTGGCCCTATAACTCGATTATCGACAATTCTTGCCCAAACATTGACTTTTTCTGGGAGTTGACTGTGACCTTCTCTCATCCAGTGTGGATTCGCGTCTGCCCAATAACGAACATTTTGTTTGTTTACCATTTGGCATAAATGTCGATTCGTCAGAAAACACAATGTTTATGTTCACAACGTTTCTGTGCAGGAGATTCTTCATTTGCTCGCAAAACTGAAGTGTTTTAACAGGATCATCTTCGGTCAATTCCTAGAGAACTTTTAGTTTGTAAGGATGCAACTTTTGAGGTTTGAGAATTTTTACTGGTGAAGTTTGGCTAATTTCCTTTTCATTAGCTAGCTGCCTGGTGGAAATATTAGGGTTTTGTTGAACAGATAATAGTACATTGACTTTGATTTCTTCCCTAAGTGCACTCTGTCGATGTATTAATGTTTTCCATACGTGCCCGTTTCCCCCGAAACCATTTGGAATGGATACAGCAAGCACGAGTTCGACCAGGCCGTCCGTCCAAGGAAAGTAGAGCGCCAGGAATGAACAACGGGAGGAGATGAAGAAAAGCTCGGATGGACTGGACAAAGTAACGAACAGGATCGGCAGGCACTATATTAAAACGGTCTTTAAACCCACTCGTACAATAAAACAGAGCTTGCAATCGGCCAAAGACCGCAGAGATCCCCTATGGGCACCCGGAGTTTATCGAGTTCCATGCAGCTGTGGCTCGGTATACAGTGGCACCACAAAATGAAGTGTCAACACGAAGATTACGGAACACAAGAGGAGTTGCAATCTGGGACAAACACAAAAAGTCAACAGTAGCAGAGCATGCTCTCTCCGAACGTCACGACATCATTTTAAATCAGGTGGATATCTTATATCAACGTTTCTATCCAAGATTAACGAGAGATGCCATTGAGATCTTTAAACACGACAACAATTTCAACAGGAAGGAAGCAATTACGTTTTTAAATGCAGACTGGAAGCGAGTTCCACGACATACTTCAAGTGCTCCGAATCCCCGCCCCACCACTACCCCCACCCCAGTCCCTCCGCTGCAGCGCGACGGCGGGGGAATAAATACCACCGAGCTCACCACAGTCGAACCAGTCAACATCGGGAAGCACGAGAGATCACTTCGCCCATTGCCTCATCATCTTTGATAATGTCTGCCGCAGCTGTAGAGCAAAAGTCAGGAAGAAATTCCATTGGACCACGGCTTCAAAGCTTGGAAAACATTTTAGATTGTTATATGTATGCTTTGTGTCCTTTATAATACAATGGTACTGTAGATAGCGGGTGTAGGACAAATAAGAAGCTACTTCACAGCTGCGAATACGTCAAGGTTTCAATCTTTCTTTAGGTCTTCTTCAGGGCTTAAGTACTCGCACAGTTCGTGCAGCGCATGCCTGTAGGATATGTCGGAAAAATCCCTTATTTTGTGACATTATATGTATGCTTTGTGTCCTTTCTAATTCAACGGAACTGTAGATAGCGGATGTAAGACAAATAAGAAGCTACTTCACAGCTGCGAATACGTCATCGTTTCGATTTTCATTTAGATCTTCTTTAGGGTTTTCTGTGCAACAAGGCGGTCAGCTTAATCTCGAGATTTGTCCATGTCTTAAGTACTCGCAGAGTTCGTTTACCGTATGCATGTAGGATGTGTCGGAAAAAATCCCTATTTTGTGGCATTACATATGCATGTCCCGAAGAAGATCTCTCTTGTTGAACAGAAAGCCCTGAAGAAGATCTAAATAAAAATCGAAACGTTGGCGTATACGCAATTGTGAAAAAGCTTCTTATTTGTCCTACACCCGCTATCTACAGTTCCACTTTAGATTGTATTTTGACCGGCCGTGAAAGCCTTCACAGTCTTATGATACAAGTTATTAAGTTATACACATGTTTTTATATAGTGAATATTAAATCTGCTACATTAGTTGCTTTTTCTGTTTTCTTTATGAAAGACTGCTTTACATAATGTTAAAAAGAAATAAAAATTCGTAGTTACTAAGCTAGGCGTTAAGCGTTGAGTCGAACAATAGGTACGATCAAGCTCAAATCTTTTCTTTCCGGTGGTAATTTTTTTTTTACCCGCTATTCACCCGTTTCAACTTGCTAAACAATTACTTATGATTTTACGGCACCTTGTTTTCGAGATCACTCGAAACCTAGACGAAGGATGCTAAGTATGACAGGCTTGACTAAACGTATTACGCGGGTGTTTTTGAAATTCTTACCAACTATAAATGACGGTCTGGTCCTTTATTGTACGTAGTTAGTTTGTTCGAAATAAAACCAATGATTTACGCAATACAATTACTACTGTACTGACTCAGAATTATTATATAAAATATCGGAAATAAAAGTAAACAAATCGCGACGATTATGTAGCTTAAATCGGGCGTGTCGAAACGTTACTCAACGTCCATTCGAGTTAAAATCCCAAACGAGAGATCTTTTCTTGGCGATTAAGTTGAGGTTAGTCACATTGTCACTATTCTTCTATTTTTTTTGCTATTTGCTAACCAGTAATTATATTACCAATCCATAAATTTAAATACATATTATAAACGATGTGGAAACTGCTTAAAGGTAAATCATTTCAGCACCTATTTACCAGTACAAAATGAGGTTATTTGACCAACTATTATTCCCATGTGACCAATTCTTTTCAAATTGTTTATCCCTATATACGTGGTATAAACGTAGAAAATTCTCTACATTGTGTGACTGCCCCTCGAAGCGATATGGCAGACCTTGTCAAAGTCACTTGTTCTGCAATAGTCAATTGTTTTGACGTATCCTTGACAAGTGACACTTATTTCGTGGAATTATGGCGCGAGAGGACGCCACTTGCCACTCGCCACTGCCGGAAACAGGAAGTATGTCTTGAAATATGCGGTAGTGAGCTGGTGTGGGCAACCTGCAACCTCTGTTAATAAATTTAATAATTAAATTTGTATCGTGACGTAAACAGAAAGAAAGTAAAAGTTTTTTTGTGTTAATTTAATCTAATCTATTGACTCGATCAAGTAGTGAGTGACCCTTCTGATTAAATCTGTAAACCCGGAAATTGCCTCCAAATCCGCCTAAATCAACATATACGAGTGGTAATATGTTATCTGAGAAACGCGTGTTATAGTCTCATCCGGCTTCGAAACGCGTAACCAGGTGAAATTGTTACATATTGTTATTATTATAGTTATTGTATCGTGTGCGCGCGGCTTTACTACTATTACGTGACCGCGGCACACGCTTTTAGCGGTGAATTGATATAGAAGAAAACTTTCTTCTTTCACCAGGGCATCGCTGCAACGCAGTTACTTAAACCACAATTCATGCAGCAAACGAGTAAAGTTTCCTTAGAAAAAAAAAAACAATTGTTTTTGTGTTTATGTTTTATTATTATCATTGTCATGTATCAGATGGTAATTTTTTTAAAAACAAATTTTTTTTATTTGTTTTTGCTTAATAAGAAAATTCAAAATTAGCAATTAAATAACAGAAGAATTTAAAAAGTTTTTGTACATATTTTTTGTATTAAACGTGTCGAACACAACCAAAAAATTTCTTAAAGTTTTTGGTTTAAAATTATGTGATTTTAAACCAAAAATTTATTATGTGATTGTCAGTGGTGCAGAGAAAAATCGTGAAAAACTGAAGAAGAAAACTGCAACCAATTATAAGAAATACATATTGCAAATTAACCACAATTCAAAATTTTAGTAAAACATCGTTAAAATTTTATCCTTCTCGCGTTTAGTGGTAACATTTAACAAACCGTCTTTTATTTTGAATAAAAAAACTTAAACTAAATAAAAAAAGTTTGTAAGTTGCTAAAAGAAAAGAAAAAACTTTCTTAAAAAAATGTTTTGTTTTTTTTTTGTGAACAATTTGGAGAGAAAAGAGAACCACAAGATACGAAAAAACATATAATTTCTTAGAAATACACTAAAAGAAAATTCTTGACGTAATAAAACATCTTCATACTTTGTACCTGTTTTTTGTATGTCTTTTTAAGAAAACTACTGAAGGTAACTTTCAAAACATGTAACAAAAACCAAAAAGAAAATTCTCAAATTCTAACCTCGTATGTTGTTTTGCGAAGGTTTTAGATTGCCAAAAACTATATTGCAAACAATTTTCCAATTAGTATAATATTTAAAAAAATAAACAGATGTTTCAAAAATTTTTTGACTGGTTTAATTTTCTAAAAATGTTTTAGAGAGAAAAATAGACCATTAAATAAAGAATAATAAAATAAAACAATAATTTCTTAGAGAACACTGAAATTTTGTTTGGGAAATAATAAAAGAATAAAAAAAAAAGTTTAGACTCTTATCGGTTCAATTTTTATTTTTGTGATGGCGTCAAGTAAATAAGGATTCGTAAATTGATAAAAATAACAGTCATAAAAAGAAAAAAACTTTCGTAAAAAATGTGTTTGTCTTTCTTGTAACGGATTCAGAGAGAAAATAAGAACTATAAAATACTAAAAATATATATAATTTCTTAAAAAAACACTGAAAGAAAGTTCTCGACGTAATAAAAGATCTTCAAACCTAGAACCTGTTCTTTGTAGGTATTTTTAGGAAAGAAAACTACTGAAAGGTGTGTTTCGAAATATGTAATAAAAAAACAAAAAAACTTTTCGCAAATTGTTATTTCTTTATTACTTCCCAAAGGTTTTATATTGCCAACATCAACTGTCAAATTGCAAACCATTTGCCAATTAGTATGATATTAAAAAAAACAGGTTATAAAAAATTTTAAACTTATTAGTAGTTTAAACTATACAGTAGCCTCGAGCTCAGTTTCACTTGAAAACGAGCAGAGATTTCACTGCTTGAAATGTCGTGTAAAAAACTCAATAAAGACAATGGAAGTCCAAGATGTTTCGCTTAAAGTTTTGTTATTTTCTAAAGATTCAAGAGAAAAAAACAAAAACTATAACCATAACATTTAATTTTAGTTTTGCAATTTTTGAAACAGTAAACTAAAAAAAATGTTCAAAACATTTCTGACTTTGTTTAATTTTTTTTAAAGGTTTTTATGTAACCTACAGATTTCTAATAACAATAATAACTATAAAATGATACAAAAATTAAAAAAGGTATAAATTCTCAAGAAAACACTGAAAAGCAATTGTTAAAGAAAATATTGTCTAAAAACTATTACCGTATGTTTTTTTTTGTGAAAATTTCAGTTTTATGTCAAAGATAATTTTCCAAATATATAGCAAAATAAAAAAAGAAAACAATTTTTTTAGAGGAAAAAAAAACGAATAAACCACACGATAATAAAAACCTAACATTTTTTAGGAACATCTTAGCTAAATATCGAATTATAAAAAAATGTCTTTGGTTTCAAGTGTATGAATGTTTTCAATTACTAGAAAATAGAAAAAAATCAATGAAACATAAAATAATAATAAATTTAGTTTTGTAAAAAACGTCTAACATTTGGTGAATGATTCAAGAAAATAACAAAATATAGTAATAAAGAAAAGCCCTGAATAAAACTTTCGAAAACAGTAATTCTTTATTTTGTTTTTACTTATT
Organism: Taphrorychus bicolor; assembly: GCA_951812265.1. NCBI lineage: Eukaryota > Metazoa > Arthropoda > Insecta > Coleoptera > Curculionidae > Taphrorychus > Taphrorychus bicolor. Next base: position 37,655,842 of record OX638299.1, on the reverse strand, counting down.
TTTTTTCCTTTCACATTTTAGCTCTTTACTTTCAAAATGTTTGCTTTCTTTGCTGACCTACTTAGTTTTTTTTTAATTTTGCTTTTTGCTCAAATTATATTATTTGATATTAGTAACTGCAGAGCATTTTTCATTCTAATTCATCAAATTAATTTTCCTTTTGTTGTTGCTTGTTGTCGCTTTTATCTGTACCATGGTATAATAATTATTGAAGAATAATAGTTTTTTTCAATCTTTTTTTTTTGCGCGTTTTCCTAACTTTTATTTCGGATTTTATGGAATCCTTTGTTTTATTTTCTCCTTTCATATTTCAACCCTTTAGTTTCAAAATATTGAGATTTTTCTACTTTTTTATTTATTTACCGCTTTTCTGCTTTCTCGAATATTTTCTTCTAGCCTTCTATTTTCTCACTTACCGGTATAAATCTCTTTCCTATAATATTTTCTATTTCTTTTGCATTCTTATTTGTTTTTCAATTCTTCTTTTGAAAACAACAAAACCAAGTTTCTAAGTTCCATGCCCCTGTAATTTACAGATAAATTATCAAACAGTATACTTAATAATAAAAACAAAGAAAACACGTTTTTAAAAAAAAACTATGTTAAAAATTTATTTACTGAATAAAGTAAAAAAAAAAACGTTTTTACTCTTTCATTTTTTTATGAAGTTTTTACAGGAAAAAACTACGAAATAATAAAAAAATTAAGAAAAGTAAAAATTTAAAATAAAAAAAAATTCTTCACTTCTAAAAAATGTTTAACATGTTTCGTTATTTGGTCTGTAGCTTGTTATTTTCTTGGCCAATCATTATCTAAACGGAAAGTTAGGTTTTAAACAACAAGGTGAATATAAAAATTATTGCAGGTTACGGTTTACTGCACAATTACGATTATAGAATACAAAATTTTTTAACAAGGTTTTTATTTTATACGAATTTTCAATTATATAATTTAATTGATTAAAATTGAGTATACAGTGTGTCCCAAATTGTTCTTCCATGTATTGGGATCTAGGAAATTATAGGAGCTACGAAGTCGGTTAAATGGGGAAAGTTCTAGACAATTATGGTAGTCAGATGACAAAAACGGGGTGGCTGTTCAAAATCGAGTTTTGGAGAAATTTTGGGAAAACCAAAATGGTGCATTTTTAAAAAACTGTTCTAATTCCTTTATCTTAAAAGATAATCGAAATTTGTGAAAACATTTTTGAAGAAACTCTTTGAGGGTACTACACCTCGAAAGGTAAAATTTCGATACAACGTTTCGGTTTTCTGGAACCATCATCAACTTCTGTTCTTCTTATGACGGCCATATTGGATTTTTACACTTGGGACAAGAAATGCGTTGCAATAATGTATAACAACCCTAGTAACATTTTATAGTATCTTAAAAATCAAGAAAAATATAGTTTTTACTAGTAGGCCATGGATTGGACTTGACAGTAATATGTGGTTATTATCGCGAATGCTTAAAAACAATATCACAATGGCTGTAGAGGTCACAGAGCAATATTTGTTGACTGCAGAGTTCTTAAAAATTAAATTGAAACCGATGGAAATTACTTAAAGTGAGGGAAATTTTGACATGCAGGAATTTCATTTTCAAGAAAACAGAAATTCTCAAATTTCTAAAAGTTACTACGAAGGAAAATATGCGGAACGAGGAACGATTTCAGCATAGTTTAAATCAATTCAAGTCTTGAAGTCTATAAATTTATTAAATTAAATTTATTAAATGAGGAATACACGATAACCGCTCAATTGAAAAACAGAATGTTGCATTCGGACATAGAATTTCCGTTAGAGCCACCGAACGATAAATTACGATTCGAAAATTATGCTTTCAAAGCATTTTAAAATCATTGAAAAGGCATTCGAAGAAGGCTAACAAAGTCGATCTTCTCAGAGTGGTTTAAATGTTATCGCGACCAATTTGAAGTTTTTAGATACCATCAAAGTAATTTGGTTAGATGGAAGCGGGACTAACGTTGACGTATCCACATAAGTTACCTCATATTGTGTATTTTATACATGGGCAACTCACAAAAAATTATTTTTCAATTGAAAGTAATATTGCATTATCGTGTATTCCGCATTTACGTACTTGGCCTTGAAGAAAGAAAATATTTATAAATTAGGGATTTAATAAATTTATACACTTCAAGACTTGAATTATTTTAAACTATGCCGAAGTCGTTCCTTGTTTTGTATATTTTCCTTCGTAGTCAGTTTTTGAAATTTGAGTATTTCTGTTGGCTCGGCAATGAAATTCCAGCATGTCAAAATTTCCCTTACTTTAAGTAATTTCCAGCTGCTTCAATCTAATTTTTAAGAACTCTGCATTTAACAAATATTGCTCTGTGACCTCTACAGCCATTGTGATATTGTTTTTAAGCGTTAGCGATAATAACTAAACATTACTGTTATGTCCAATCCATGGCCTACTAGTAAAAAGTATAGTTTTCTTGATTTTTTAAAATACTATAAAATCTTACTAGGGTTGTGAGGCATTATTGAAACGCATTTCTGGTCCCCTGTAAACAAGTGTAAAAATCCAATATGGCCGTCATAAGAAAACAGAAGTTGATGATGGTTGCAGAAAACCGAAACGTTGTATCGAAATTTTACCTGTACAGATGTATTCCACTCAAAAAGTTGCTTCAGAAATATTTTCACAAATTTCGATAATCTGTTAGAATAAAGGATTTATAACAGTTTTTAAAAAATGCACCATTTTGGTTTTCTCAAAATTTCTCAAAAACCCGTTTGGTTACATCCACCCCGTTTTTGTCATTCCATTACTAACATAATTGTCTAGAACCGACTTCGTAGCTCCTATAGTTTTCGAGATCCCAATACATGAAAGACCAATTTGGGACACACTGTATAAGCTACAATAATTAAACGGTTATATGTAATAGTATATTATTAAAAGAGCTTTTTATGATAGCCGTTATTCCCTCCCTTAGGGGGACGTTTGCGTGACGAGCCGCAGGCGAGGGGCGCAAGTCTCCCTAGGGAATAATGGCCATAAAAAGCGAGTATAATACTATACTTTGTCCACGGCCATTGTCTAATAATTACAAATTATAAAATCTATAGGTAGTGTAAATAAAATTATTGAAATGTCACTCGCGTTTGACGGCAAAACCGGTGCCACCAGTGCATTTTTTACGCTGCGGCATTTGATATTGCGTTGTTGCCTACTCCTACTGGTTGCCAAGGCAACCAGCAGGAGTATAACTTAAATGGCGAGCGGAAATAATTATATTATTCCCGCTGTTTCAACTCATATATCCCTCTGACGCTATATGAGCTCTATTTAACTTTTGTCAACAAGCTGAATATCAGTATATTATTAAGTGGTCGTGGATAAATATTTTTATTTGATTTTCTTTAAAAAAAATGCTTGGTATTTAGTATCTTGTTCTAAATCTGACTTTAAGAAAATGTATGTAAAAAAATATTTTCGCGAAAAACATTTTTTTTTCAAGCGGACTAAAAGTACGTCATTTGTTTTCTCCATACGCACACCTAAAGTGGGCTTTCAAATCCTGAGACCAAAAAAGTAGCAAAAAAGTCCTAGGCAGTAAAAGTAAAGTCAAAAGTCACCGCTAGTGTCATGGTGGCGCATATATAAACGATTTTCATTCAACAAAATTATTTTAATAATAGATGACACCAGATAAACCGATCTGAGTGTATTGCCATCTTTACATTCTTGTTGAAAAAACAAAGGACAGAAATACTCTCAGAGCACTCAAGAGCACCATCCGAAACCGTTATTAGTCGAAATCGCATAGGTTCTCGAACTCTGATTTCGTCTGTTAAATGTCATGCGCGTCATCATATTTATCTGTCAATGTGACATTTATTAATTTAGTATTGAAAATAATGCTACAAATTCTTAGTTTACCATAATCATTGGTTATTATTTAATACATTAAAACCATTGAACATTGAAAACCACGATTCTAACATATTCTATGTATTTTACAAATAATAAACACAATTGGGTAAGTACCTAGACCCGCTTAAAGAGGATGAGAGAAAATTGCAAAACTGAACCACTTTTAAATAGATTTCTTATTTCTTGCATGCTTGAAAAAAAAATAGTATATGTTACTCGGAGTAAAAGGTCTTTTTGTGCTTCGCCCAGTTGCAGGCCTCAGCTTCGCTTCGCCCGTCAATCTCTGGGCTCAGCACGAAAAGACCCACTTTTACTCCTAGTGACATAATCTACTATTTTTTTATTTATAATTTGTTTTGATGTTTTATGTTATTTTAAAGCAAAACAAGAAAAAAATAAGTAATTAAATAATTCTTAGAAAAACTTTGAAATTAAAGAAAAATTATTTCAAAAAATTGTAACGTCATTTTGTGTTTTTGTGAAGATTTTATAGTTTGAATTAATTTACACGACATTGTAAAACAATAAAAAAAGAAGAACGTTTTCAAAAAAATTATAACTTTTTTTTGTTTTTTCAATATAATAATAAGTTTTAAGTTTCAAGTGTTGACCATAGTTTCGGAAAAAAAAAATTAAAAATAATTCTTAACTTGTGTTCATTTGTAAAGGTTTCAGAGGGCAAAAAACAGAAAAATTTATATAATTAAAAAAACACTGAGAAGTCATTTCTGAAATATGTAATATTTAAAATTGTGTATTGTTTTTTTGTGAATGTAAATTTCCAAATAAAAAAAAAATTGCCGAAACCCGGGATCGAACCAGGGACCTTTAGATCTTCAGTCTAACGCTCTCCCAACTGAGCTATTTCGGCTGTGGCGAATGAAGCGCGAACGTCGCATTTGTCCTTGAATCAGTGTGGACTCTGAAACCGCTATATCTAATTCAATTATTATTGGTATCTATAGTTACGTTTGAAATCTTTATTTTTTTTTATATATAAAAATTAAAAATATAAAAGTCAGATTTTCAACGCTTAATGTCATTTAACAAAAGTTTTTTGAAGCAATTTGGCTGGACTATTTATATCTAGTAGAGTGCCCTTTTTTATTTGGAAATTTCTCAACCAAAAAAAAAATCATCAACGACATTAGATAATTAATTATCGTTGATTGTGGCCTTTCTATCAGGATGTTTTCGGTTCCTAACCAATTTAAAGGTGCGCCTACGGCGGCTTTTTGTTTGAGCAGTTTTTTAGTGCGGACGTGTCAGAAAAGGATGCTGCCGTGTTTGTTTTTCAATTATTATCTGTTTAGATAAACACTATATAAGACAAAACATGGAAGTGTTATTGTTACATAATACCTATACACATATACTTGACGAAACGGTGCCTCTAGATACGAAGATTGTATGATTTTCTTTTTTTTTTAATTAATAACTAAGAGTTTTTTTAATATGCAAATGTCACGTTACAAATAGAGTTGACTCCTTGCTAAACTCACTTTTTTTTCATAAGTAGTCAATCATTTTAAATGATTGACTACAAGCGTATATTACATCACACAAATGTGTTTCTAATGGATCGTGTCCATTAAAAACGCATTTTGCATCTTTTGGCGTGATGGTGAGAGGCTGGTGGTTACGAGCTTCTTATTTTTTAAAGAGCAACAAGCAAACAAATATCGAACGTTAACCTACATTAGAAAGCAAGATGAGCATCATGATTACGCAATATAAGTAGTATGTCAACAAACCGAAAATTCGTTCTTTGGAATTTAAATGAGCTTTTCTTGAATTGTGATGTGTGATCAACGTCGTAGTCTTAGTGATGTGATAGCTGATGTGTCAATTAATAGAGATCCTGTTTCACAGTTTTTAGCAGGGGGTCACACAAATATGCCGGCGATATCCGCCAAGAGTGACGTCACTTGACGTCTTACGTCAAATTACGTCATGGGTGACACAAACATGGCGGACTTTCGTTAAAAGACGATACCAATTTCAAGAATATATTGGTATTTGTTTCATATCTCTATAGTTGACCATTATCGTTATCGTTCATATAGTAAAATTTTCCCTATAAGATGGTGAACATCATGAAGTATGTTGATAAATCGCGACCGATGACGTAGCAGTTCCACTTTTTATTCTCATTGGCCCTATCTTGTTTCAATACCGATTATGGCAACATCTATGAGTCTTGCCAGAAAGCTTTATTGAATGGTTTTGCGTTTCTAACAATCACACTACTTCTTAACTATACAGACTCGTGTAAATGTAAATCTGCCATTAAATCCGCTCGAGCGGAAAGATATGGGTTATAGGTTAGGTAAGAGCACATTACGTTACGTTGTTCAGTCAGTTTCCTTCCTGACTGGGAACGGGTCCAATTAAAACCATTCTATGCAACGCACAATTTCATAAATAATGCATTTAACGATAGATACTCATGCTACCGCCAGCGCCTTAATTTATTTTCCGAACTAGCTCGTTTTAGTTTAATTACTACATAAGCTAATTTCTCTCTAATAATGAAAATAATATTGTTAAGTATAATCTCGGTGACGTCACTAACGAACAGAGAGACGTCAAGACAATTGAGAGTGAAAGCGGACGATCAGCTGACGACGACGCGTTGCGGTAGTACCAATGGCGGTCATTAAAATTCGATCGGAGCTGACCCAGATTCACTTTTATTTTGTTTGATAGTCTGTGTGCATTTTGTTCGAAATTCTTTCTCTCTCTCGCTCTCTCTCTCGATACAGCACAATTGGTGGTGTGGCAATAGCGCATCGCGCGTTTATGTTTCTATACGACCCATTGACATTTACGCTTTATTTTTTCTAATGGTCTCTTATATTAAGTAATTCTAAAGGTAAAAGATTCACCGATTTCGTGTGTATTATTTATTATTATTATTTGTTGGTTTAGCGTGTGTAACAAGCTGAATTGTTGACCTTTTGCTTAATTGCGTATATGTATACGATGTAGTGGTACTGGTGGTATACACCGCTGTAGGTACCTCTGCACTTTTAAGGTGTATGCAAGAGTCGAAGAAATCTTAATATTATGTGCACTGCAGATAGGTGATAGAGATTCCAAAATGACGTCGTCTGACATGAGTGCCCCTCAAGACAATAGGGCCTGCCGACCTATCAAATCAGACCAATCAAAATTATGAAAAGAATTGAGATTTATCTGCAGAGTTCTTTTTTTTTCCATTCTTTTTTTTTCATTTACATCTAAAGGTGTTTGTTTAAAAAACCTCGTACCAAGTCATGGAATTAAAACTCTTGTCTGACGTAAATTCATAAAAAAAATGAAAATCAGAATATTTTATGACATTTTATTACCCATTCATCTAGTTACCTTTGAAACCTTAATTTTTTTTCTACCCATCTCCTTTTACCACATGTTGAGAAGATACGATAAAAACGTCAAAGTCAAATTTCCAACGCCTACTTGACGACAATAATAAGTGAATGGCTTATAGACTTTTATTTTTTGTATCAAATAATATCAGAAATACTGTTCTAATTCCATGGCATACTTGAGGTTTTTTTTTAATAAACACATGATATTTATCTGTTGTTAGTGTTGTGTGTGTTTTAATTTCCATAATGTATAAACTGCGTCAGAAATATAGATAAACGTTAATTTCGTATCTGCGTTGTTTCTTACAATTGTCAAACGTGGAAAAATTCGTATGTTTGGCTTGGCTACATCCTCCTAAGAAACACGTCAAAGTCTCTGTGCTCTGCAATAATCAACAACAGCCAGAGACGTTATATTACTAGACACAAATCGTCTCCATACGTCGCTGTTGTCAAATTTTTCAACATTCCTTTTTTCACTCATCTCTTTTTTACATTGCGATCTCTGATAAGGTTGTCTCCTTTATGGCCCGGTGCCGACAGAAATAAAATATCAGAGTTTCTTTATGATGAAAGAGGAAGGTTAAAATAAGTATTTATATTTTGGTAACAAGTTGAGTGGTGTCTAGTAATTAAAAGTATGACAACATTACAATGATCAATGTATGCCCTTTGTGGAAGCACCAGCTTTCGTATAGATGGCGCCACGTACACATTACAGTGAGGTTATTGGGCACATGGAATGCGTCCCGTCGTAATTCTCTTTAAGGATGTGCGTTGCGTTATATAATTATGGACACGATATCGAAAGAAAGTATCGACCAAAGAAAGTATCCACTAAATAAAAACAAACTTAAACAACTTAAAAAACAACCAACAATAAATTTGGAATTTTACAGTTTTCGTGGTTGTCGGGGTCTAAAGTGCTCTGAGAGCGTCCGTGACCTGAGTTGTAGTATTAATTTCGACAATTTCTCTTCTTTGTGTAGTAACAGATTTTTGGACAAGTTAAGAGATATTTCGCGAAGTTTTAATGGTTTTATTGCACTGTTTGGACTTGACGCCGTAACTCTCGTTAGGAATGTGCGTCGCCTTATGCAATTAAGGACACGATATCGATAATAGGAATAAGGACACTCGGTGTCAACACTTAAAACAAAACAACACATTTGGAATCTTACTACTTTTTTACTACGGTCTAGAGTACTCCTTACGCCGCTCTAGAGTACTCTGAGAGAGTCCCTGACCTGAGTTGTGTACTAAGAGACGTTTGGACAAGTTAAAAGTATTTTGCGAGGTTTTTACTGTTTTATTGCACTGTTTGCATTTGGCAGTTCTATGATCTATTTTAACAAAATATAACAAGTTTTACTTTTTATATTTCTTGGCGACATTATTCAGAATTGCTATATGTAATAAATAAAATCTAAAATGAAAATAAACAAAAAAAAATATAGTAAACCGGTGATCGAATATCAACCTTAGACCTCATCACCTGTCAGTCCTGTCGGCTCTGTCACTTGGCATAAACAGTTCGATACTGTCTTTAAAGTATTGATGGGCGAAGGGAAAATTCCCAAAAAACCTTTAAACCCAATATAGGGTTTTTAACCGGGTTTTTTCCCATCTTTTCTTGAAAGCACCCGGCAGTTTCAAGATTTACGGTTAGATTTTAGATTAGAATTCAATAAATCCAGATTTTGGTTTGTTTTTTGATAAACTAAACACTGGTCAGTTGATCAAAAGCTTCAAGCTGCACAAACAAACAAATTATTGCTTAATTGGTAAAAGTTAGGCGTATTGAAAAAGTTAAATTTAGAGGTTATAATGGAATAAACCCGGAATTTTCCCGGATGTGTGCAGGGAATAAACCCTCAAAAATGAAAAAAACCGGGTGAAAACCCATCTCTACTTTAAAGTATCGATACCACAAAAATATAGATAAACAAGTATCGATAGCATATACCGAAACTTTTGAGGTACTGCAGTTATGTTTCACCTGTGGTTAGGTCAGTTTAAGTAGGTTCATCTCTGCTTCTTTTGGTCGGGTTAGTTCAGTTATGTTTCTTTGTTGGTTGGGTTAGTCTAGGTGGGTTCAGTTAAGTTTCTCCTTTGGTTAGGTTAGTTCAGTTCAGTCCAATAACATTTTTTTTTTGGTTAGGTTAGTTCAGTTTTGCTTGTCCTGTGGTTTGGTTAGTATAGGCTAGCTCAGTACTGTTTCTCATTTGGTTAGGTTAGTTGAGTTATGTTTCTCTTTTGGTTTGGTCAGTTTAGATTAGTTCAGATAAGTTTCTCCTTGGGTTAAGTTAGTTTAGGTCAGTCCAGGTATATTTTTTCTTTGGTTAGGTTAATTCAGTTTTGTTTTTCCTTTAGTTAGAAGAGTTCAGGTCCGTACAGCTCAGTGACTTTGTACTAGATCCAAGTATGGCTATACGTCACCGAAATTCACGCTGTTTCCAAGACCTCCAACATATTTTTTTTTATCATCTCTTTCTACATTACGGTATCTGCGTTAAGCTTATCTCTCTTGTGGCACCCTTTATTGTCAAAAAAACGATCCAAGTAAAGTACCGACGTATGCATGACGTTTCCTGATTTTCTGACTTTTCTTTATTATAATAAATAGTACTAAAAACTATACTGATGGGAAAAATCGAGGGAAAAAGAGGACCAGGACGGAAACAACACTCTTGGCTACGCAATATCCGGAACTGGTGTAACATCGCTGATGCCGCCACGATATTCAGAAGAGCCGAGGAAGGAACATTATACACAACGCTAACGCGCTAAGAAGCGTACGGCACGAGAAGAACAAAAAGGCCTCCCGCCGTACAAATACTTTTAAATGTATTAAAAGAAAAACAGTGGGGAAAGAAGAGGCCGTGAGGCAAAGCCTCATGCCGTGAAGCAAAGCCTCATGCCGTGAAAATAGTTATTAATCTAGTAAATGTTAAAAAGGTAAAGTTGCTAAGGGTTGTACGCGCTTATAGTTCAGGTGGTCTTTTCTCTTTTCTGGTGTTCTGACTCTCCTCCACTTTCTTTGTCTCGAGTTTCATTCACATTATCAAGACTTTCGTCAATAAAATTTGTTTCTTAATTGCTGGATACGAGTAGCATCTCTGGCAACGTGTCTGTCTCCATCACACTCTAATCTTATTCTTATTGGGCCCTGTCAGGCCCCCCTGACGTTTGCAATCAGGATGGCGAGCTGATCCCTGTCTTCAGCCACTCTAAACAATTGTTCAATGCTATGTATGCATGTCCATTCCCGGATGTTCTTTAACCAGGAGATTTTTTTTCTTCCTACGCCCCTGCGGCCTTCTATTTTGCCCTTCATTATAAGCTGTAGGATCCGGTAGCGATTTCCTCTGAGAACATGGCCGAGGTATACCAGTTTTCGGCATTTAACTGTTCAAAGTTCACAGTCAAAAGTTCACGAACTGTATTTGCCCTGTCTAAGACTGCTTCATTTCTTTGCAAAGCCACCCATGGTATTTTTAGCATCCGTCTATGTAACCACATTTCAAATGCTTCTAGACTGATTGTGGCAGCTTTCAGTGTCCAGACTTCAGCTCCGTACAATAGCACATACCAAATGTAACATTTAATCATTTTTTGTCTCAGCTTTAGGTTCAAGCTGTCATTACAAAACAGTGATCTCGTCTTCCGGAATGTTGTACGGGCTGTTTCAATCCTACATCTAATTTTCCTATCCGGGTCGAGTTGTTCGGTGATGTAGCATCCGAGGTATTTAAAATTGGATACTCTCTGAACGTCCTGTCCATTTATCTGTAGTGTTAGCTGTGCTGTACATAAACTTTGTCTTGGCAACATTTACGTTCAGTACCATTTCCTGTCCCACTGCACTAACAGAATTTATGAGTCTTTGAAAACCCTGAAGATCATCATATAAAGTAGCCGTATCGTCAGCATAGTGAATGGTGTTAATCAGCTCGCCTTTGATTTTGACCCCGAATTCTTTTTCATATAAAGCCTCTTTAAAGATTTTGTCAGAACATAGGTTGAACAACAGTGGAGACAGGACACATCCCTATCGAATGCCTCGTTGGATTTGATGTTCAGGTTAGTTCCATTGATTCGAACGAGTGCCTTCTGTCGCCAGTACAGGTTCATAATTATTCGTAAATCTTTCCCATCAACACCAGTATCTCTCAATATAATTATGAGCTTTTCGTGTTGCATTCTGTCGAAGGCCTTTTCATAATCAATAAAACACACGAAAACATCCTTACATTGGTCTGGACATTTTTGGAGAAGAACATTCAGAGCAAACATTGCTTCTCTGGTACCAAGGGCATTTCTAAAGCCGAACTGCGTCTCGTCTAAATCGCATTTGTTTCTTATTCGAGCGTGTATAATTTTAAGGAACACCTTTAGTGTGTGTCTCATTAGGCTTATTAGCCTGTGATTGTTGCACCTCCGGCCTTGCTGTTTTTTTGGGAGTTATTATGAAAACAGATGTCAGCCATTCTTCTGGTATTTCTCCCGTATTGTATATATCATAAAAAGTTTAACTAAGATATCAATGTTTTTGTCGTTGATAATTTGGAAGTGTTCTACTGGGATGTCATCAGGTCCCGTTGCTTTTTTTTGTTTTTGCAGATTTTATATTAAATAGGACTTCAGATTTTAAGATTTCAGGTCCTTCGTTGTCGTCTATAACAGTCATCGTGATCGGTCTATTGTCTTTGAACAGATCATCTATGTATTGGCTCCATGCATTAAGAACTTCTTCGTCGTCTATAATGGTTTTGCCTGCGTTGTGAAACCAAGATACTAGGGGCTCTTTTGTTAAACAGACCAGCAACCTCTTTGACCTTTTGTACATATTAAAGCTATCATGTCTTCTCTCCAGTTCTTCAATTTCCTTGCATCTATACGCCATCTACTTTTCTTTTGCATTCTTGATTTTGTTCTTTATTTCCTTTTGTTTGTTCTTATATTCATCTGTGTTGTTTTTGCATTTTCGTCTTTCTTCCATGAATTCCAAGATCTCTTCAGTCATCCATGACTCCACACAATAATGCGTTAACTAAATTTACTGCTTGCTGCAATTCAATGTCTTTGAGAGACATATTCACTCGCTGAAGGGCTGGAGCATTCGGATAATAATGGTTTTGTTGGACCTCTTAGTTCTTTCTGTCAACTAAGCTTGATAGATTTGCTTCTCAGGTTTATCTAAATGAAGCCTCAGGTCTTCAAAATTTTGTTACTTTCTTCAGTGGGCGTCTGTCAAGCACTCAAACTATTGCCTTTAAGGGCAGTCATTTTTAGCCTCTGAAGAGTTATTTGAGGCTTATCAAGAACATTAAATGTAGATTACATATTTAATGTCCTTATAAGAATTAAATGTATAATTAAAAACCTGTACTGGCGACAGAAGGCAGTCGTTTGAGTCAATGGAAGATTTACGGATGACAGTCAAATCCAACGACGCGTTCAACAGGGATGTTTCCTGTCTCCACTGTTGTTCAACCTATATTCTGACAAAGTCTTTAAAGAGGCTTTATATGAAAAAGAATTCGGGGTCAAAATCAACGGCGAGCTGATTAACACCACTCGCTATGCTGACGATGCGGCTATTTTATGTGATGAACTTCAGGGTCTCCGAAGTCTCATAAATTCTGTTAGTGCAGTGGGACAGGAAATGGGACTGAATATAAATGTTGCTAAGACAAAGTTTATGGTCTTTAGCCGTCAGCCAGACCTCAATGCATCACTACAGATAAATGGACAGAACGTTGAGAGAGTATCCAATTTTAAATAGCTCGGATGCTTCATCACCGACCAACTCGACCCGGATAGGGAAATTAGATGTAGGATTGAAACAGCCCGTACAACGTTCCGGAAGATGAGATCACTGTTTTGTAATGACAGCTTGAACCTAAAGCTGAGACAAGGAATGATTAAATGTTACATTTGGTATGTGCTGTTGTACGGAGCTGAAGTCGGGACACTGAAAGCTGCCACAATCAACAGTCTAGAAGCGTTTGAAATGTGGTTACATAGACGGATACTAAGAATACCATGGGTGGCTTTGCAAAGAAATGAAGCAGTTTTAGACAGTGCAAATACAGTTCGTGAACTTTTGACAACAGTTAAAGCCGAAAACTGGCATACCTCGGCCATGTTCTCAGAGGAAATCGCCACCGGATCTTACAGCTTATAATGAAGAGAGGACTTTTTCTTTTGCATAAATTATTATGTCCGAATCGACGATATTAAATATTTTTCAAATTAAATGTAGATACTTTACTTTTTGATAGGAGACGAGCTGTTATCCATATTTATTAGCGTTTTGTGGTAAAACTTTGTTAATTCCAAGCTCCACGTCTTTTTTTACTGTTTCTCTCACATCATTGACTGTTTCCTAAATCACTCTCTGGAGTCCTTCTAACTTACTTTCTAGGGTAACTCTTACTTTGTCGAATTTGTGGTTCAGGTTAACTGGTATCTCATTTTGGATGTTTTTAGTTCATTGAGCTTTACTTCTTTTTTTTACTGAAAATTAATGCAGTATAAAAGCAAAAGCGTGAGGCTTCGCCTCACGCCCTACAAGTACTATTCAATGTGTTAAAAGAGAAGTTATATAAAAGAAGAAGCGTGAGGCCAAGGCTCACGTCCTAAATATACTTTTAAATATGTTAGAAGAGAATATTAAAGAAAAAGCGCGAGGCGAACTATAAGCGCGTAAAACCCTTAACAACTTTTACTTTTTAACATTTACTTGCGCGAGTGTTGACAACGCCAACCCTTAGCGTACGGCTTGGAATAACAACACATTTTTATAGACTAATTCTTCTAATAAGAGTTGATAGTTTCTGAATCGAGCTTTGAAATCAAACCCAACCTATAAAAAATAAACAAAAATTGTTTCCATTGTGCGTTACACCAACCAAACCAATTAATTCGCGCTCTAAGACACTATAGGTCCCGTTAGAGCGCGATTACGATCGCCGTTTGAAAATGCGAAAAAAAAAACAAATTACACACGTGTTATGTCCGCAAACAAAAGGCGATCGGTCACGGGCGCGGTCCTGCACGGGCATTGTCGGAAACCGGACCTCGGACAATCTATCCGTATATTTATAGAAAGCGCCGAATTGTCGTTATTGTAACCAGGTAAAAAAGTGCAAAAAACTGGTTTCAGGAAGCCCGCAAGTTCGGACTAGCAAAAAAACCTGCGCTAACCAACCGGACGTTCGATCGTATCGATTTTTGACATTTCGAGTTGTTATTAACGGTTGAACTTAAAAAGCCGAACAATTGTCCAAACTTCCTGCTTCTTATGGTGTCACTTCCTTAACGTAATTCCACTTAATTAGTTTGTATGTGTATTTCAGAATAGCAACGAAGACATCGGCGACCTCTACCAGGACGAAGAGAACCAGGCAGCCATTTTGATGAGAAACGAGGGAGGAGACGTCCTTTTGGTAAGTTTTTTCGTTGACGTCAATGCTTGTCTGTCCCGCCGTACACGTAGAGACAAATTAGCGATGTTCCGAGAAAATCGTCGTTTCATTGGTGCTAATCGACGTGTCGTAAAATGCGGGGTCGCAAAACTCGTAAATTTGATGAATAGTGAGACGTACACGGCGGTCATAATATTCCGAGGAAAAGTGTTTGCTGTTCCTTTGACGGGTCAAAAACAAAGTTGTAAAATGCAAATTTGCTTGATTACGGTTGAGAGGCCTCCCGGATTACCTTAGCTAAACCCTATTTATTTTTCATTTCAGCAAATTTCCCTCCAGACAAAACCTTGCCCCTCACTCCTCCTGAAGACATGCAAGTTTAAAGTTAATTTACGCGATAAATAAATAAATTACAAAACAATTATTTGCGGGGCATTGAAGCAATTAAAGTGACGTAGGCAACGCATGTTGTTATTTTACGCACTTTACGGTACCCATAGTTTAATCGAGAATAAGGTTGCGACTTTGAGAGGCCTCCGGATTCGGTGTCTTTGAATTCTGCACGGCTGATCAAACAATAAAAAAAGCAGCTTTGCAACATAATAAATAATTGTAAGTAGATTGAATCGGACAATTAGCGCTCGTAATTCACTCGGCGAATAAGTAATTATTCCGAATGCAAATCAGCCATTACGGAAGCGAAAGAATTTATGTCCAGCGCTCGATTTCGGTTTTGGTTCAGTGGAACTTTATGGGCGTCCCTTTCGTTTTCTCGGTGCGGTAATTATTACTATTTTCCTTCTAGCGGGTTATCTAACAAGTGCACGGACGGCCTTGGCTAAATCTGCACGAATCACGTAACAAAAGGCGACTTTAACCCACAAAGTTTCTTTGAGGAATTAGTTCGAGTCACAGTGGATCATCTGTCGCAAGGGAGCGCTTCGTAAAGACCATAATTAATGCGGATTAATTACCTGAAATAACCGCCGGGCCGAAAACCGCCTCCTTTTTGCCCAATAGTGAAATCTATTCGATTACACGGCTTTGTAATTCTAACGATATGTAATAGGAAACTCCGCGATGCGTGGACTTGGGTCCTCTTGAACGCGAGAGTACATTGTAAAATGCAAAACGCAAAGCAATAATAAGTATTAGTAAAATCGCGGACTTGTGTGAATAATAAGCAGATGTTTATTGTTTTGTTTGTCTGTCTGAGCAATAAATCGCTTCCTGGGATCGTAGATGCGTCCATTCAATTCTCGAGAGTATTTTTCTTACTCTTTGAGCAATGTTTATTACTTACAGATAATTAGCACCAAATTGCCACCAAAACATTTCTTAAAAAAACATTTCAATTCCCGTCAAAACAACACTTCCACGAACCGAATTTTCGCCAAATTAACGTTTTGGTTTATTTTTTTTTAAATAGGAAGGTTCAATAGGCTCCCATTTGGCTATTCGGCCGGTACCCTCGCGCCTTCGCCCAACTGTCAAAGCCAAAAGCAAACCTACGTCGGCCGATGACGAAGTATTTTTGGACGACGACGGCGCCTTGAGCGCCGAAGTGGCCATAGATACAGGGTTGCCAATTCGCCGGGGTAGCGAAGACGAGGAAGAAGAAGTCACCGCACACCATCACATAGTGATCAGGAGAAAGAAAAAAGATGAAGACACGATGAGCGATTACGGTAAGACCTCCACGATGACGAGATCTGCAGTGTATTGATTTCTTTTTATTTAACCCCCGAAGACTCATCAAGTTCAGTCATTTTATTTAATCTAATGTTTAAGCTCTGATGGAGCCCGACCACCTAGCGAAACGTTACAAACGCAGCACGTCCGGTTCACACAAGCGCCGAAAACGGGACGCCCCCTATACGATATACCCGGAAATATTGGTCATAGTCGACTATGACGGATACAGACTCCACGGCGGAGACAATTTGCAGATCAAACGATACTTTATCTCGTTCTGGAATGGGGTAGATCTGCGCTACAAACTTCTCAAGGGGCCCAAAATACGTGTGTCTATTGCCGGAATTATTATTAGCCGGGTAAGTGCTTAGATTAATATTAATTTGTATTTGTTTGTACAAATTTAACATGTATGCGAATACGTTTTTATCGTTATATGCGAAAGCCCACGTCCTCGTCTGTTTCGATTCCGATGTCTTCGTAGAGATGTTGCTTTGTTTTCGGATAGTTTTCCAATATGGCGTCCAGCATGTCTAAGCAGATGCGCTTGCGCTTTTTATACAGCCCCAAGTATTTGTCGTAGTTCTCCTGTACGGTGGTCTTAACCTGTAAAGAAAGTGCGTCACTACAGATTTTTGTTTAAGCTCTCGAACAACTTTGTGAGACGAAACACTTGTACACAAATTACACCATCGAAATTCTTAGCTTTTTCGCAGTAAACTCTAGTTTAAAATTGACAAATTTTTGCTCTCTAATATACCTCGCAGAGAATACTATCGTTTTAGTTGGAAAAGACTAGCTGCAAAACAAGTACCCACTTCAGGGCTCCATTTTTGAAAATAACAAAATTAGGCAATATCTCCGTTACACCTAAAGAGATACATGCTAATTACAGCCTAACCTTAATCGGAAAAATTCAACTGGAAACGAGTACCTAGTGGCCATCTTTAAAAATAACTAAATTAGCCAATATTTCTGTTACGATTAAATATATTAAAATTCCAATTACACCACCCTCTTAGTTGGGCAAAATTAACCGAAAATGAGTACCCACTTCTGGGCTCAACCTCTCTGTTACGGTTAAAGATATAAAAATTTTCAGTACACCATCGTTTTAGTTGGAAAAAATTAGTTGAAAACGAGTACCCACTTTAGGGATCCATCTTTGAAAATAACAAAGTTAGCCAACATCTCTGTTACGGTTAAAGATATCAAAATTTCCATTACACCATAGTTTTAGTTGGAAAAAATTTGTTGAAAGCCAGTACCAACTTCAAGGGTCCATCTTTGAGAATAAAAAAGTTAGTCAACGTCTCTGTTACGGTTAAAGATATAAAAAGTTCCAGTACACCATCGTTTTAGTTGGAAAAAATTAGCTGAAAACGAGTACCCACTTTAGGGGTCCATCTTTGAAAATAAAAAAGTTAGTCAACATCTCTGTTACGGTTAAAGATATAAAAATTTCTAGTACACCATCATTTAAGTTGGAAAAAATTTGTTGAAAGCCAGTACCAACTTCAGGGGTCCATCTTTAAAAATAACAAAGTTAGTCAACATCTCTGTTACGGTTAAAGATATAAAAAGTTCCAGTACACCATCGTTTTAGTTGGAGAAAATTAGTTGAAAACGAGTACCCACTTTAGGGGTCCATCTTTGAAAATAAGAAAATTAGGCAATATTTCTGTTACGATTAAGTATATTAAAATTCCAATTACACCACCCTCTTAGTTGGGCAAAATTAACCAAAAATGAGTACTCACTTCTGGGCTCAACATCTCTGTTACGGTTAAAGATATAAAAATTTCTAGTACACCATCGTTTTAGTTGGAAAAAATTAGTTGAAAGCCAGTACCAAGTTCAGGGGTCCATCTTTGAAACTAACAAAGTTAGTCAACATCTCTGTTACGGTTAAAGATATAAAAAGTTCCAGTACACCATCGTTTTAGTTGGAAAAAATTAGCTGAAAACGAGTACCCACTTTAGGGGTCCATCTTTGAAAATAAAAAAGTTAGTCAACATCTCTGTTACGGTTAAAGATATAAAAATTTCTAGTACACCATCATTTAAGTTGGAAAAAATTTGTTGAAAGCCAGTACCAACTTCAGGGGTCCATCTTTGAAAATAACAAAGTTAGTCAACATCTCTGTTACGGTTAAAGATATAAAAAGTTCCAGTACACCATCGTTTTAGTTGGAGAAAATTAGTTGAAAACGACTACCCACTTTAGGGGTCCATCTTTGAAAATAACAAAGTTAGTCAACATCTCTGTTACGGTTAAAGATATAAAAATTTCTAGTACACCATCGACTTAGTTGGAAAAAATTAGTTGAAAACGAGTACCCACTTCATAGGTCCATCTTTGAAAATAACAAAGTTAGTCAGCATCTCTGTTACGGCTAAAGATATAAAAAGTTCCAGTACACCATCGTTTTAGTTGGACAAAATTAGTTGAAAACGAGTACCCACTTTAGGGATCCATCTTTGAACATAACAAAGTTAGCCAACATCTCTGTTACGGTTAAAGATATCAAAATTTCCATTACACCATCGTTTTAGTTGGAAAACATTAGTTGAAAACGAGTACCACTTCAGGCGTCCATTTTTGAAAATAACAAAGTTAGTCAACATCTCTGTTACAGTTAAAGATGATAAAAATTTCCAGTACACCGTCGTTTTTGTTGGAAAAAATTAGTTGAAAACGAGTACCCACTTCATAGGTTCATCTTTGAAAATAACAAAGTTAGTCAACATCTCTGTTACGGTTAAAGATATAAAAATTTCTAGTACACCATCGTTTTAGTTGGAAAAAATTAGTTGAAAGCCAGTACCAACTTCAGGGGTCCATCTTTGAAACTAACAAAGTTAGTCAACATCTCTGTTACGGTTAAAGATATAAAAAGTTCCAGTACACCATCGTTTTAGTTGGAGAAAATTAGTTGAAAACGAGTACCCACTTTAGGGGTCCATCTTTGAAAATAACAAAGTTAGTCAACATCTCTGTTACGGTTAAAGATATAAAAATTTCCAGTAGACCATCGTCTTAGTTGGAAAAAATTAGTTCAAAACGAGTACCCACTTCATAGGTCCATCTTTGAAAATAACAAAGTTAGTCAACATCTCTGTTACGGTTAAAGATATAAAAAGTTCCAGTACACCATCGTTTTAGTTGGACAAAATTAGTTGAAAACGAGTACCAACTTTAGGGATCCATCTTTGAAAATAACAAAGTTAGCCAACATCTCTGTTACGGTTAAAGATATCAAAATTTCCATTACACCATCGTTTTAGTTGGAAAACATTAGTTGAAAACGAGTACCCACTTCAGGGGTCCATTTTTGAAAATAACAAAGTTAGTCAACATCTCTGTTACAGTTAAAGATGATAAAAATTTCCAGTACACCGTCGTTTTTGTTGGAAAAAATTAGTTGAAAACGAGTACCCACTTCATAGGTTCATCTTTGAAAATAACAAAGTTAGTCAACATCTCTGTTACGGTTAAAGATATAAAAATTTCTAGTACACCATCGTTTTAGTTGGAAAAAATTAGTTGAAAGCCAGTACCAACTTCAGGGGTCCATCTTTGAAACTAACAAAGTTAGTCAACATCTCTGTTACGGTTAAAGATATAAAAAGTTCCAGTACACCATCGTTTTAGTTGGAAAAAATCAGTTGAAAACGAGTACCCACTTTAGGGGTCCATCTTTGAAAATAACAAAGTTAGTCAACTTACGGTTAAAGATATCAAAATTTCCATTAGACTATCGTTTTAGTTGGAAAAAATTAGCTGAAAACGAGTACCCACTTTAGAGGTCAATCTTTGGAAATAACAAAGTTAGTCAACATCTCTGTTACGGTTAAAGATATCAAAATTTCCATTACACTATCGTTTTAGTTGGAAAAAATTAGTTGAAAACGAGTACCCACTTCAGGGGTCCATCTTTGAAAATAACAAAGTTAGCCAACATCTCTGTTACGGTTAAAGATATCAAAATTTCCATTACACCATCGTTTTAGTTGGAAAACATTAGTTGAAAACGAGTACCCACTTCAGGGGTCCATTTTTGAAAATAACAAAGTTAGTCAACATCTCTGTTACAGTTAAAGATGATAAAAATTTCCAGTACACCGTCGTTTTTGTTGGAAAAAATTAGTTGAAAACGAGTACCCACTTCATAGGTTCATCTTTGAAAATAACAAAGTTAGTCAACATCTCTGTTACGGTTAAAGATATAAAAATTTCTAGTACACCATCGTTTTAGTTGGAAAAAATTAGTTGAAAGCCAGTACCAACTTCAGGGGTCCATCTTTGAAACTAACAAAGTTAGTCAACATCTCTGTTACGGTTAAAGATATAAAAAGTTCCAGTACACCATCGTTTTAGTTGGAAAAAATCAGTTGAAAACGAGTACCCACTTTAGGGGTCCATCTTTGAAAATAACAAAGTTAGTCAACATCTCTGTTACGGTTAAAGATATAAAAAGTTCCAGTACACCATCGTTTTAGTTGGAAAAAATCAGTTGAAAACGAGTACCCACTTTAGGGGTCCATCTTTGAAAATAACAAAGTTAGTCAACTTACGGTTAAAGATATCAAAATTTCCATTAGACTATCGTTTTAGTTGGAAAAATTAGCTGAAAACGAGTACCCACTTTAGAGGTCCATCTTTGAAAATAACAAAGTTAGTCAACATCTCTGTTACGGTTAAAGATATAAAAAGTTCCAGTACACCATCGTTTTAGTTGGAAAAAATTAGCTGAAAACGAGTACCCACTTTAGGGGTCCATCTTTGAGAATAAAAAAGTTAGTCAACATCTCTGTTACGGTTAAAGATATAAAAAGTTCCAGTACACCATCGTTTTAGTTGGAAAAAATCAGTTGAAAACGAGTACCCACTTTAGGGGTCCATCTTTGAAAATAACAAAGTTAGTCAACTTACGGTTAAAGATATCAAAATTTCCATTAGACTATCGTTTTAGTTGGAAAAAATTAGCTGAAAACGAGTACCCACTTTAGAGGTCCATCTTTGAAAATAACAAAGTTAGTCAACATCTCTGTTACGGTTAAAGATATCAAAATTTCCATTACACTATCGTTTTAGTTGGAAAAAATTAGCTGAAAACGAGTACCCACTTTAGGGGTCCATCTTTGAGAATAAAAAAGTTAGTCAACATCTCTGTTACGGTTAAAGATATAAAAAGTTCCAGTACACCATCGTTTTAGTTGGAAAAAATCAGTTGAAAACGAGTACCCACTTTAGGGGTCCATCTTTGAAAATAACAAAGTTAGTCAACTTACGGTTAAAGATATCAAAATTTCCATTAGACTATCGTTTTAGTTGGAAAAATTAGCTGAAAACGAGTACCCACTTTAGAGGTCCATCTTTGAAAATAACAAAGTTAGTCAACATCTCTGTTACGGTTAAAGATATAAAAAGTTCCAGTACACCATCGTTTTAGTTGGAAAAAATTAGCTGAAAACGAGTACCCACTTTAGGGGTCCATCTTTGAGAATAAAAAAGTTAGTCAACATCTCTGTTACGGTTAAAGATATAAAAAGTTCCAGTACACCATCGTTTTAGTTGGAAAAAATCAGTTGAAAACGAGTACCCACTTTAGGGGTCCATCTTTGAAAATAACAAAGTTAGTCAACTTACGGTTAAAGATATCAAAATTTCCATTAGACTATCGTTTTAGTTGGAAAAAATTAGCTGAAAACGAGTACCCACTTTAGAGGTCCATCTTTGAAAATAACAAAGTTAGTCAACATCTCTGTTACGGTTAAAGATATCAAAATTTCCATTACACTATCGTTTTAGTTGGAAAAAATTAGCTGAAAACGAGTACCCACTTTAGGGGTCCATCTTTGAGAATAAAAAAGTTAGTCAACATCTCTGTTACGGTTAAAGATATCAAAATTTCCATTACACTATCGTTTTAGTTGGAAAAAATTAGTTGAAAACGAGTACCCACTTCAGGGGTCCATCTTTGAAAATAACAAAGTTAGCCAACATCTCTGTTACGGTTAAAGATATCAAAATTTCCATTACACCATCGTTTTAGTTGGAAAACATTAGTTGAAAACGAGTACCCACTTTAGGGGTCCATCTTTGAAAATAACAAAGTTAGTCAACTTACGGTTAAAGATATCAAAATTTCCATTAGACTATCGTTTTAGTTGGAAAAAATTAGCTGAAAACGAGTACCCACTTTAGAGGTCCATCTTTGAAAATAACAAAGTTAGTCAACATCTCTGTTACGGTTAAAGATATAAAAAGTTCCAGTACACCATCGTTTTAGTTGGAAAAAATTAGCTGAAAACGAGTACCCACTTTAGGGGTCCATCTTTGAGAATAAAAAAGTTAGTCAACATCTCTGTTACGGTTAAAGATATAAAAAGTTCCAGTACACCATCGTTTTAGTTGGAAAAAATCAGTTGAAAACGAGTACCCACTTTAGGGGTCCATCTTTGAAAATAACAAAGTTAGTCAACTTACGGTTAAAGATATCAAAATTTCCATTAGACTATCGTTTTAGTTGGAAAAATTAGCTGAAAACGAGTACCCACTTTAGAGGTCCATCTTTGAAAATAACAAAGTTAGTCAACATCTCTGTTACGGTTAAAGATATAAAAAGTTCCAGTACACCATCGTTTTAGTTGGAAAAAATTAGCTGAAAACGAGTACCCACTTTAGGGGTCCATCTTTGAGAATAAAAAAGTTAGTCAACATCTCTGTTACGGTTAAAGATATAAAAAGTTCCAGTACACCATCGTTTTAGTTGGAAAAAATCAGTTGAAAACGAGTACCCACTTTAGGGGTCCATCTTTGAAAATAACAAAGTTAGTCAACTTACGGTTAAAGATATCAAAATTTCCATTAGACTATCGTTTTAGTTGGAAAAATTAGCTGAAAACGAGTACCCACTTTAGAGGTCCATCTTTGAAAATAACAAAGTTAGTCAACATCTCTGTTACGGTTAAAGATATAAAAAGTTCCAGTACACCATCGTTTTAGTTGGAAAAAATTAGCTGAAAACGAGTACCCACTTTAGGGGTCCATCTTTGAGAATAAAAAAGTTAGTCAACATCTCTGTTACGGTTAAAGATATAAAAAGTTCCAGTACACCATCGTTTTAGTTGGAAAAACTCAGTTGAAAACGAGTACCCACTTTAGGGGTCCATCTTTGAAAATAACAAAGTTAGTCAACTTACGGTTAAAGATATCAAAATTTCCATTAGACTATCGTTTTAGTTGGAAAAAATTAGCTGAAAACGAGTACCCACTTTAGAGGTCCATCTTTGAAAATAACAAAGTTAGTCAACATCTCTGTTACGGTTAAAGATATCAAAATTTCCATTACACTATCGTTTTAGTTGGAAAAAATTAGTTGAAAACGAGTACCCACTTCAGGGGTCCATCTTTGAAAATAACAAAGTTAGCCAACATCTCTGTTACGGTTAAAGATATCAAAATTTCCATTACACCATCGTTTTAGTTGGAAAACATTAGTTGAAAACGAGTACCCACTTCAGGGGTCCATTTTTGAAAATAACAAAGTTAGTCAACATCTATGTTACAGTTAAAGATATAAAAAGTTCCAGTACACCATCGTTTTAGTTGGACAAAATTAGCTGAAAACGAGTACCCACTTTAGGGGTCCATCTTTGAGAATAAAAAAGTTAGTCAACATCTCTGTTACGGTTAAAGATATAAAAAGTTCCAGTACACCATCGTTTTAGTTGGAAAAAATTAGTTGAAAACAAGTACCCACTTTAGGGGTCCATCTTTGAAAATAACAAAGTTAGTCAACTTAGGGTTAAAGATATCAAAATTTCCATTAGACTATCGTTTTAGTTGGAAAAAATTAGCTGAAAACGAGTACCCACTTTAGAGGTCCATCTTTGAAAATAACAAAGTTAGTCAACATCTCTGTTACGGTTAAAGATATAAAAATGTCCAGTACACCATCGTTTTAGTTGGAAAAAATTAGTTGAAAACGAGTACCCACTTCAGGGGTCCATCTTTGAAAATAACAAAGTTAGTCAACATCTCTGTTACGGTTAAAGATATAAAAATTTCCAGTAGACCATCGTTTTAGTTGGAAAAATTTAGTTGAAAACGAGTACCCACTTCATAGGTCCATCTTTGAAAATAACAAAGTTAGTCAACATCTCTGTTACGGTTAAAGATATAAAAAGTTCCAGTACACCATCGTTTTAGTTGGACAAAATTAGTTGAAAACGAGTACCCACTTTAGGGATCCATCTTTGAAAATAGCAAAGTTAGCCAACATCTCTGTTACGGTTAAAGATATCAAAATTTCCATTACACTATCGTTTTAGTTGGAAAAAATTAGTTGAAAACGAGTACCCACTTCAGGGGTCCATCTTTGAAAATAACAAAGTTAGTCGACATCTCTGTTACGGTTAAAGATATAAAAATTTCCATTACACCATTGTTTTAGTTGGAAAAAATTAGTTGAAAACGAGTACCCACTTCAGGGGCCCATCTTTGAAAAGAACAAAGTTAGCCAACATCTCTGTTACGGTTAAAGATATCAAAATTTCCATTACACCATCGTTTTAGGTGGAAAAAATTTTAGTTGGAAACAAAGTTAGCCAATAAATCCGTTTCGGTTAAGACTTCAAAAATCTTACCTCCGGGCTTACAAGGTCAACTCCGTCGAATTCTTTCAAAGCAAGCTTGAGCTCCTGTAGTTCATGTTGCAGCTGCAGCTTCTTGTCACACGCCTCTGGAAGACTCATTTTTCCCTGGATCTCCTTGAATTTCGACTCGGTCGCTTTAATGATGTCACGATTTTCCTGAATTTTCGACGTCAGTTCGTTTATTTGACGGTCGACCACCAGGAGGTCTTCGTTCAAGTCTTTGGCAGAGGTCTTAGAGGTCGGACTTAGGAAGTACACCTGATGGAAAATTAAAATGTGGTTTTGGTGTTTCGAGAGTGGGCAGTGGAAATTTTAATGGACAAATTGGGCACTTTGTCCATTAATACAAAATCCTATCCATTAGGATAGTTATCCATTAGGATGACTGTAGACTGTTTTTTTTTCACAATTATCAATTTACTTCCACTTAATAAT
Source organism: Taphrorychus bicolor (assembly GCA_951812265.1). Lineage (NCBI taxonomy): Eukaryota > Metazoa > Arthropoda > Insecta > Coleoptera > Curculionidae > Taphrorychus > Taphrorychus bicolor. The sequence goes on along the minus strand of OX638299.1, from coordinate 37,630,332 downwards.
CTTATAATAGTACTAAGATAAAAACAAAAGCACCACACTAGAAGAAATGACAACATCGCACAAAATCGAAAATTATTAAAGAACCCTGAAGCTTTGGGTTTGAGGCTTAAGACCAGAATTGTCCCTATTGAGTTGCCTTCGAAGTGGTTACCACCTTAGAAGTACTTTAGAAGTGGTTCTGAAGGCTACTGGTATATTCTGCAGGAACATTGAAGAGACTGCAATCCTGAAGCCTTAGAAGAAGAAACAGGGAGGACAGAAAATTTTGATGAAGACCTCGATAAACTTAGAAGAGAAAACCCTCCAACCTCTTCCAAAAATAATTGTTGAAGTCAAAACTTAAGGTGATAGCTTTCACTCCCCCGGACGGAAATGAATATTCACAGACAATCAAAGAAAGAGGCCAGAAATGGCAGAAACTGCAGAATTAAACTTTCGAAATACTTTCGAGAAGGAGAAAGACAACTCAAAAAAAGTTTAAAAACCTTAATATTGAAGTCGAAGATACTTCAAGAAGAAGAAAAAACCGAAGGATGTCGATCAGTCGTTGAGGTATAAGCGTAAACCTAAGAAACTCGAGGAAGAAACTGCTGAATATCAGAATCAAGTTACCAAGAAGAAATGACTAGATAAGGAAGAATAGATTATAGGAAACTCCGTAAGAAACAATTAAAATAAGTACTGAAATAATATTTCTTCTTCAACCATTTGTCTTGCCAAGGAAGACACTTGAACCTGAGACCTGAGGAACCCGACCTGAAAAAAACTGTAAAGAAAAAGAAGAAAACAAAGCCAAAAAAAACAACAAAAAACCGAAGAAATAAGTATCGAAAGGGATGTACTAAAACCCTGAGAAGTGACCAAAAAAGAAGGGACGGAAGAAGAAACCGTTACTAAGAAATCTCAGGAAGAGGAAGAAATTATTGTGGTTAAGATTGTTCAGCCAGCGAAGCCTGAAGAAACAAAAGTAATATTACCAAAACCAAAAGACGAAATTGATTTTGTTCCCACTATCGATGCTGACTTGGAAAAAAAGGAAGAAAAAAACCAAGCAAAAGAAAAAAATGTGCTTACCGAAAGGGAAGAGTCTATTCCAAAAAAGAAGAATTTCTACAAGAAGATTCTGTACAGACAGTTTTCAAACCTAAACCTTAGAAGAAGAAACCTCCAAAACTGTAATAGTTGTTAATGTCTGAAGAAGTAGAGACCGAAAAAGTTTCAATTAGAAGAAAGCACCCAAAACTGAGCAAGCGGAAGTGGTTCCAGTAAAAGTTACTGTACAATCTAAAGAAGAAAAGGAAATTGGTAAGGAAAAATTTAATTAAGAAGAAAGGCAAAATTCCGAAGTTGTAGAACTAAATGTAGAAAAGGACGTATCGAGTAAAGAAGAAAGCTGCGCTTACCAAAACGGAGGATTAGTTTACAAAAGAAACTCCATAACAAGAAGAATCTGCACAAGCAGTTTTCAAACCTAAACCTAAGGACAAGATAGAAGATACCCTCTAAACTGTAAAGTTGTCAATGTCTGAAGAAGTAGAGACTGAAAAGTTTCATTGAAGTGGTTGCAATAAAAATTACCGTACAATCTAAAGAAGCAGAGGAGATTGCTGAGGAAAAGTTCTTTAAGAAGAAAAGCAAAATTCCGAAGTTGTAGAGCTAAATGTAGAAGAGGGCGAAATGAATAAAGAAGAGACCGCTGCATTTAGCAATCGAGACGGAGGAATCCAAACTCCACAACAAGAAGACTCATCACAGGTAGTTTTCAAATGTAAACTTAAGAAGATAGAAGAAGAAACCCTCAAAACTGGATAAGTTATCAGTGTCGGAAGAAGTAGAGACCGAGAAAGTTTCATTGAACAAAGCATCTAAACCTGAGCAAGCGGAAGTGATTACTCCAGTAGAAGTTACTAACCCAAAGAAGAAGAGGATATTGCTGAGGAAAAATTAATCATTAAGAAGAAAGGCACAATTCCGAAGTTGTGGAACTAAATGTAGGAAATAAGAAATCGCTTCATACGGAGCCTATCGAAGAAAAACTTGTGGAAATTCCCGAGTTGATGGAAAGTTCAAGAGGTTCCAAGCGAAGACGCATTTGAAGAAATTCCCAATTCGAAGAACGAGTCGAAGAACTTATAGACCCTCACCTACCACCGGCGATCTAGGTCTGCTTCTGCACTCGAAATTAGAAGAAAATTTTTGTTGAACTTGAGTTCTTCAATATTCTTCAATTTTATCAAAAACGGTTAGAGTAAAGTACGTATGATAACGGTGAAAGTTATATCAGATGTATAAAGTTCTACAATAATTTGTAAGGCGAATAGCGGATGTAGGACATAAACAGCACTTTACGATTGTGAAATTGCCAACGTTTCGACCTTTATATTACCACTCTATCAAAAAAATATAGACTTTGTTTATTAAAAGAGCCCTGAGAAAGATCTCCATTACATAAAAAGTGTGCAAAGTTCACATTGCACACGCCTTGCATATATTTTATAATACGTCTGATCATTTATGAAGCAAAATCGCAGTCGTAGAAAAAGTATAGTGCGCAACACGTACGAAAATCACTTTTCACACTCTTATGACATTCTATCACTCGCCTACGGCTCGTGTCCAAACCGTCACACTCGTGTGAAAAGTGCAATTTTCGACACTAGTAGTTGCACAATATACTATACGTCCCACACCCGCTACTCACTCCTTTCAACTTGGTAAAAGGACGCAAAACATGTATGATTAATTTGTAAATTTATTTACTCTCTGCTTTCCATAAGCCTTTTCCTTGAGTAGCCCTTTTTCCTTTAAATCATCGAGAGCCTTCTGCACCGCCGCTTTACCCAAATCTTTGACGCCATTTTGAATGTCAGTCACGGAATAGGGCCGCTGATGCTCATCGAGGAATTTCAGAACAATGTCCGATGCCATTTTCTGAAACAAAATGCTAATTTATATCCTCCAGTTTATTATTGTGTTTTTATTGCTTAGTTACCAAATACAAAAACGTCAAATTTATGCCCGCGTGAGCATAAAGTGCTCTTTATGCCCCGCGCGGGCATAAGGTAAATACATTTTTGGCTTTTTTTAATAACAATTTATTGTTGAAACCCACTAAGGTGAACTCGATGCTCGCGCAGACATAAAGAGTAATTTATGGCCCGCGCGGGCATAAGGTAATAACATTTTAGTATTTTTAAGATAATAATTTTCGTTGAAACACACTAACATAAACTGGATGCACTCGCGAGCATAAAATACATTTTATAGGCTGCGTGGGCGTAAAATAATAAAATTTTAAGCTTTTTTTAAATAAAATTTTTTTTTAACTAACATAACCTGCATGCACTCGCGGGCATAAAATACGTTTTATAGCCTATGCGGGCATAAAGTAAATAAATTTTGAGATTTTTTTAATAATCAAATTTATTCTTGAAACAGGCAAACCGAACATAAATTGAATGCCGGCGGGGGCATAAAGTGCAAATTATGGTGCGCGCGGGCATAAAGTAAATACATTTTAAGATTTTTTTAATAATAAAATTTATTCATGAATCAGGCAAACCGAACATAAATTGAATGCCGGCGGGGGCATAAAGTGCAAATTATGGTCCGCGCGGGCATAAAGTAAATACATTTTAAGATTTTTTTAATAATAAAATTTATTCTTGAAACAGGCAAACCGAACGTGAATTGAATGCCGGAGGGGGCATAAAGTGCAAATTATGGTCCGCGCGGTAATAAAGTAAATAAATTTTAAGATTTTTTTAATAATAAAATTTATTCTTGAAACAGGCAAACCGAACATGAATTTAATGCCGGAGAGGGCCTAAAGTGCAAATTATGGTCCTCGTGGGCATAAAGTAAATAAATTTTAAGATTTTTTTAATAATAAAATTTATTCTTGAAACAGGCAAACCGAACATGAATTAAATGCCCGCGAGGGCATACAGTAAATAAATTCTAGAATCTATTTAATAATTTATTATTGAAACTCTAACTTGAACTGGATGCTCGGTCGGATATAAAGTGCATATCATGGCCTGGGCGAAGCATACAGTGCATTTTATGATCCGCGCGGGTAAAAAGCTGCCATAATGAACACATTATGGCCTGCGCCTGCGCGGAGATAAAGTAAATACATTTTAGTATTTTTTTAATAATGTATTTAAGCGCTTTTTATAGCCTGCGCGGGCATAAAGTGAGCTTTGTCACCCGCGCGGGCATAAAATAATACAATTACATGACCTGGATGCCCGCAAGAGTATAAAGTGCACATTACGATACGCGAGGGCATAAAGTAAATAAATTTTAGGCTTTATTTTTTTGTTGAAACATACTAACATTAACTAGATGCTCGGCCGGGTGTAAAGTGCATATTATGGCCTACGCAGACATAACCTGCATTTTATGACCTGCGCGGGTAAAAAATAAACACATTTTAGGATTTTTTACATAGTTACTCATTGTGAAAACACAGTAATATGAACTGAATACCCGCGCAAGCGTAAAGGCCATATTATAGCCCGCGCGGACATATTATGCACTTTAAGGTCCGCGCGTGGATAAAGTAAATAAATTTTGGGATTTTTAAATAATAATTTATTGTTCAAACATATTTATATAAATGGATGCCCGCGCGGGTGTAGAGACCTTTTAATAGTCCGAGCGAGCATGTATTGCGTCTTATCGCCCGCGCGGGCATAAAGCAAATAAATTTTAGGATTTTTCTAAAAATGTATTGTTAAAACATACTAACTTGAACTGGATGCTTGCATCGGCATAATGTACATATTATGTCCCTCGCGAACAAAAGTGCATTTTATGACTCGCGCGGGCACATTTTAGGATTTTTTAAATAATAATTGATTGTTAAAACAGAGAAATATAAACTGAGAGCTGCGTGGGTATAAAGTGCATTTTATGATATAAATTAAATACATTTTTGAGTTTTTAAAATAATAATTTATTGTTAAAATACAATAATATAAACTGAATGCCGCGCGGGCGTAAAGTGCATAATATGATCCCCGTCGCAAAATAGTTATTTAGAAGCATAATAGAAGGTATGGACATAATATGCATGTGCACACAAACTTTTATATACCGCCAATACATGTTAGTGTTTTTCAGAAATAAATTGTTATTAAAATAATCCTGAAGTGTATTTAGTTTATGTCCGCACGGGCTAAAACGTGCATTTTATGCCCGCGCGGGCCAAAAAATTGGGTGACTAAGAAACAATGGAACCAAAGCCCTCTGGTTAATGCACGTGATACCTAAATAACAAGTTGAAGGCCACTAGCATGAACTGGATGCCCGGCGCGGGCATAAAGTAATTAAATTTTAGGATTTTTTTTAATAATAATTTATTGTTGAAATACACTAATAACTGGTGGCATATAAGTTTGTATGCCCACAGGCATTGGCATGTTTATGATTTCGGGCGACTTAGAAACCCTTTGGCCAGAGGCCTTTGGCTTTCATATATTCGTTTCTTTATGCCCTTGATATATAAATAACTATTTTATTCACTAAAGGTTTTATAAAGGCGAATTACCTCGGCTAAAAACGGAGTCATGTGTTATTCTTTACTATATTTAACACTCGGAGAGCAGAGTAACTTGACTTTATCAAACCAGGCATTAGTTGGCAGGATAAGGTGCGGTTTTCTAACTTAAGCTTAGTTAAGGCAGAACTCGCGTAATATACTCATCTTGTTTTATTACAGTCATTGAAGTAGGACGGCAATACATTATTTTTGCACTAAATTCTCCAATGGAATTCGGGATTAAGCTGCATGTTATATTGACCATGACGGTCAACGCTAATTTTTCGTTTTCACTTATAGTTATTATATAGGGGGTGTTCATTTAAAAATTTCATCTAGTTGGCTGTGAAATGTCAAAAAATAGGGATGAAACAACAAAAGTGTATTGTGTCAGGTTTTCTAATGAACACAAATTTATTTTGATTGAGGATCCTGTTTATATATTTTTACTTTATAGTATTTGATTTTTAGGGCAGAGACGCGACGCCCTATTTGGAACGCAACCGAGTGGGACGCGACGCCATTGACTCGGCCGCCGCCCTTACGGACATGGGCAAGTACCTCTTTCGGGAACGGAGACTACCGGTTTACGACATTGCTGTGGCTATTACCAAGTGAGTACCCCGAAACCCGTTCACGTTTTTCACTTGTTTTTTAGCAGGTATCCTCGGGGAAATCCCCTCCTCGGACTACAATCTGATATTAAAACAATTGTGTTATTGTAAATTTAGGTACGACATGTGCAGGAGACGCAAAGGGGGGCGCTGCACCAAGGGAACTGCTGGTAATTGTTGCCTCCAAAATTTCGTTATTATTTTTTTATTGGATTGATTTGTTTAACCAAGGCGCAGGCGCGGGGGGTGTAAATACCGTTGGAGGGTGTATACTGGAGACTTAACTTCTACTAACCTATAACAATATTATACATATGGTGTGTTTATTAGAGAATATCATCTAGAAGGCTATGAATTTTTGACAGAGAAGGATGACATATTTAAAGTAAATGGACTTTTGTTCTTTCATCCTTTTCTTTTGACATTTAACAGCCAACTAGATGATGTTTTCTAATGAACACCCCCTATTTTAATAATATGAACGGTCAAAACGTCGAAATAAACACGTGTTTTCCCTTATTTTGCAGACTAGACATGTGTAGAAGGGCTTACGCTAACGACCAGTGCAATCGCGGTACTGCAGGTACAACCGAACCTTCAAAAGAAACGTACTTTTGTATCGCACGCTGTATATCTTTTTTTTTCTGTATTTTTTCCTTTTCTCACATCAGCTTCACTTCTAGAAGCACCCACATAGTAGAATCACTTCTTATAGAACGTACTTGTATTATATTATGCGCTCGCACTGGCACTATATCGACAATTTAATTTTTTACTTTTTTAGTAAGGATTCATTAAGTCAATTAGCTTGACATTTTTGAGGTATACTTGGCTTGACTTGAAAATTAAATACTTGACTTGATTTTGACTGTGACAGATTTTTCTATAATATAATTCTATAATAAATTTCTATTGAAAAGCCCATCTCTAATTTATTATTGATTTTTTTTACAGCGTTATTGGGTGACAGCTCTAGAGCACTCTGATAAAAGAATATAAAACTGTAAAAAATTAATTTAGAATAAAATAGACATTTAGAGGTAAAAAAAAACTCTATATACTTATAAAATGTATTCTTTTTTATATATTCGAGAAAAACATTTAAGTTTTAAGAATTTATTTGCCCAACTAAAAAATTTAAAAAATGGACTGGAAAACCTGGACTGGAAAATGATAAATTATTTTTTTTTGAATCTATTTTTGTTTAAATTTATGATAAAATAAAATAAAGAAATCGTTTTTTCTCACTCATTAAAAAAAATATAGTTTTTTCGAAAACTCAATTTTATTAGTTTTTGAAAATGTTTTGATTATTTTGCTTAAAAAATTATGAAAAAATCCTAAGAGAGGATTACAACTTTGCTTCCTAATTAACCAGTTAAATGTTTGGTAAAAACCATAAAAATTTCGAGTCGAAAGAAGTTTTTCTAATCCGATAAAAATTTAAAGATTTTCAAATTCAATATGTATTGAATGAATAAATGTAAATACGTTAATTTAATTTTTTTAATTAAATTTAATTTTTTTTAATTTTAATTTTTAATTAAATATTAATTTTAATTAATAAATGTAAATAATAACGTTTTTTCTGACTAATTGAAAAAAGTTTAAAGTCATTTTTATATTAAATTTCAAAGCCATGTCAAAATTTTGAAACAAATTTTTAATAAAAAAAAATCATATTGTAAAAATAATTAAATTAAAAATTTTTAATTACGTTTTTTGATTAAGTAAATATTTTGTAAACGTTATATTAAAAATTGCAGAATGATAAAAAAACGCCATTTAAGAGAAAATTTAAGTCAATTTTTGGAAAAAATTTGGAAAATCATTCAAAATAATTTTTTCACCGAATTAAGAAAAAGTTCTTAATTATTTTTCTCAAAACATGTTTTAAAAATTATGAAAAAATCCCTGAATTGCTTACCAAAAAATTTTTTTTCTAATTAAGTGGGCAAAACTCATTTTTTTAATTCAACTTTTTTGCGTCCATTTGACGTTGAAATAAAATGAGAAATCGTCTTTCCTGACTCATTCAAAAATGCTATTTAATAATACTCAATATTAATTTTTTGAGGGGCCTTTTTGAGTCAAAATATATATCAAAATAGCCATTCTGTGGTGAAATCAGGAATTATTCCCGAATGTTAAAAAAACCATTGTAAACCGATACAAATTTAAACTTTTTAAATTTAATACGTATTATGAAAATAGAAATTAAAAAAACCTTCTTTCTGATAAAAAAAAATAAGTTAAATTAGTTACAAAAATCGTTGCAGAATGATAAAAAACGTCATTTCTGAGTAAATTTAAGCTCGTTTTTTGTCCAAAACTTGGAAAAAAAATCATTAAATTCTTTTTACCGAATCAAGAAAAAAGTCTTTTAGATTTTTCTTAAAACATGCTCTAACAATTATGAAAAAATCCCTGAATTGCTTACCAAAAATATCTATTTTTTTTCTGATTAAGTAGGCAAAACTAATTTGTTTTTTAATTCCACTTCTTTTGCGTCCAATTTTTGTTGAAAAAAAAATGAGAAATTGCCTTTCCTGACTCACTAAAAAATACTATTTAAAAATACTCAATTTTGTTTTTTAAGCGGTATTTTTGAGTCAAAAGTTATGTCATAATGTTGAACAAATTGCCATGTCTAAATAAATAAAAATTTGTAAAAGTGTTTATGTAGTATCAATTTTATGTATATCGGTTAAACAATGTACAGGGTGTTTCAAATTTGAGCCACATCATTGGTATTTCAGCAACGGTAAGATTTGCAGTGTCGGTTAAATCGGAGCAAAGATGCGCTGTTTGGAGCTCAATAATATGTCGTTTTAGCATTTAAAAAATAATGATTATTTCCGGAGATTCCGAAAAAATACGAAATTTTGAAATATCGTTTTTATTTTCTTTTGAGCTTATTCGAACAGATAATTCAGAATGATTGACATTTCGTTATTACAAATTTTTCTGCCCTGTAAGTTGGAATATTTAATTTCTTCCTGCGACATTTCTTTTGTGGTAACCATCATCAAGCTTACTTTTTTAATTACGGACCTGGATTTTTCATTCATTATTTTTCTGTAATCGCAAAATATGTGATTATACATATTGTGTTGTTTTGGATTAAAAAGAGCGATCAAAATAACGAAAAAAAAAATCCAGGTCCTTATTTAAAAAAGTAAAAAGTTGACGATGGTCCCGAAAAATGAAACGTTGCAGGAAGAAGCTAAATATGCCATCTTACAGAGCAGAAAAAGTGTAATGACAAAATGTCAATCATTTTGAATTATCTTTTCGAATAAGCTCAAAACAAAATAAAAACGATTTTTAAACATTTTGTATTTTTTCGGATATCTCCGCAAGTAATCGGAATTTTTAAATGTTAAAAGGGCATATCATTGAACTCCAAATTGTGCAACTTTGCCCCAAAACCGACCCTGTATCTCTTACCGTTGCTGAGATCCCAATGTCCCAATGATGTGGCTCAAATTTGGAACACCCTGTACACACAAAAACTCAAATTTTATACTAAAATTTATTTTATGACTTTATTTTATGACAAAATGATGAAACAACTTCTTTCGTGGCAATAAGAAAAACTACTTGACTTCCTGAAACTTGACTTAACATGACAATCAAGTCAAGCAATAAATCCTTCTTCATTAGTGATATAAATTTGATGAAAACTAAATAGTTGAAACGTGGCAAATTCTTCTATAAAACAAGCAAAATAGGTTTCAACCACGATTTGCAGAAATGCACAAGTGGATTTGTTTAATGAGAGAAAAAATCCAATTTTAGCATTGGTAGATTAAGAACTCTTTCTTTTTTATATTGCGTGATGAAGACTAAATAAAAAGTTGAAACGTGGCATATTCTTCTATAAAAAGAAGCGAAATCGTTCGACTGACACATCAATTGCAACGACATCTCTTCAAGTCAAAAGGAAATTCTTTCACAAACCTTCTTAAAGAAAAAGTCATCACTGTTTTTCTATGGCAACTTTTAACCCAAAACATCAAAAAAATTAGTTTAACAATCCTCATTTCTATGAAACCTATTTTTATTATCAGATAATGAAAACTTTTTTTTATCTGATAATAAAATGTTTCTATTGCACGATGGCCAATTCAAGACACTTTGCGCAAAAGTAAGGAATAATATTTTTTCTATGTTTGTTAAAAAAATTTTGACTTGCAAATTTGTCATTGAAAACCGCGCGCGTAACTTTAAGCGTTTGACATTTTCAAAATTTCATAACGAGCCGTAGCTATTGTCAATAACTGTGTTTTAATTATTTTATTAAATCTTTCCATGAAAACCCGTTTATAAAAGTGTGCGTAAAATTCAATTTTGCGCACCGAATAAGTGGAGTTAAACTTACGCGCCTCATTTGACTAGCAGTTTTCGAAGACAAATTTGTCAGAAAATATACGGGGTGTGAAATGTCAAAAGAAAAGGATGGAGAAACAGAAGTCCATTTATTTTGATTATGTCATCCTGTTCTGTCAAAATTTCATAGCCTGCTAGATGAAGTTTTATAATGAACACCCCGTACTTAGGTAAATAAACGTAGACAAAATATTGTTCCTTACCTTTGGGCAAAGTGTGTTGCCAGCAGTAACTTCACTTCGCGTCGTTAGAGCATTGGCAGTCGCGTGCGGACGAGACTAACTTTGCGCACTTATTTTATACTATTGTTGGTGTCAATTGTTTTTTAAACAATTAAAATTATGTGATAATTAAAATAGAGAACGCTTCCTTCGGATGTAATTAACATGATTCTTTCTCGCCTGGGGCTTAGAATGTGACGATTTGTTTTAGTTATAAATAAAAAAGGCACAGTCTGTGTCAATGTCAATTTCGTCCGAGCACCAGCGCCCTCTATTTAAATTATCAGATAATTGAAATAAACCAAATGAAGTAAAAAATCATAAAAAGTAAGCTTCACTTTAATAATACTTGTTTTTTTTATCACATAATGGAAACGTTTTCATTATCAGATAATAAAAATAGGTTTCATAAAAATGAGGAATTCAGTTAAGTCAAGTTTTTAATGTTTTGGGTTCAAAGTTGAATAAACGTCTTGTCATAATTTTTCCGTTTCACATTATTTTATATCCACCTAACAACCCAAAAAAAAACAACTCAAGCCTAACCCACCCCACACTTTGAACACTAAACCTAATCGAGCTCACTAACACCACAGCTTCTTCCACTCTCCTCCAGGTGGCGGTGTAGGGCAGCTTTCTGCCGATTAAGGTGACGGGGGGCCCATTTTTTCCTAAAAAAACGACTCGTCCCTTTAGCCTTCGTGCCCACTTTTAGGGTTCGCCTACGTAGGAGGGGCGTGCGTAGTGAACAAGCGACTGGAAAAAGTCAATTCTGTCGCTATAATCGAAGACACCGGCGGCTTCAGCGGGATCATTGTCGCTGCTCACGAAGTGGGCCATTTGTGAGTAGCACGCACCGACTTTTCGTCAGAAATAGCAAAATTTGGGGGGGTTAAAATGTAGGTTAGGGGCGGTGCACGACGGCAGTCCACCACCTTCGTATTTGGGGGGACCCGGAGCGGAGAAATGCCAATGGACCGATGGGTTTATCATGTCAGATTTGAGGCACACGGAACGAGGATTTAGGTGGTCATCGTGCAGCGTTGCCAGCTTTCACCATTTCCTCAAGTAAGCATCACAATGATGACAGACTTTAGGGTCCATTACAATAGGAATTAACGTTTCAGCGGGGATACTGCGACGTGTCTTTACAACGCCCCTCACGAAGACGAGAGTCTGCCCAGGGTGCTGCCGGGGAAACTCTTAACTTTGGACGCGCAGTGCAGAAGGGACAGGGGCACCAGCGCTTGCTTTGTTAGTACTAAAATTTCAAAATTATTATTTAAAAAAATTTAAACTAAAACCAGAGGGAGAATAGTTAATTGCAGTGCAGACATACTAACCATGAATTATTCTCTCGACAAGGTACCAACTCACTGTTCCAATTCTCAAGATCAGTAATTGGTATACAATTTTTTTGTATATGCTCATGTGCACAAAAGTGACACAGTGTAGGACTTTTATATTCACTTATATTCACTCACTCACGTGATAATTTTTTTTTCTACAATCACTAAGTAAAATAACTCCCAGCAAGGTACCACCTCGCTATTCTAGTTCCGGACTTAATAACTGTTACACAATGCTTTGGTAGTTTTTCTGTCAAAAATATTAGAGCAAATCAACGACTGGACAATAAGGTCACCAGAATTAATCCATACTACTTTTTCTTAAGGAAAAGATTTTTGTTTTGAGAGAGAGTACGACATGCACAAAAGTGGCCCAGTATAGAGCCCTTTGTTTGTACTTGATAGTGTGATCTACGATTTTTATCTATAACCACTAAGTGAAACAACTATGGAGCCACTTCACTACTCCACTTCCGAACTTCACATTAACTGATCTTACGAAAAGCATTTCAATGATTAATAATTTTTTATTTTAATGTTTGATGATGCTCGATTATACAGGGTTATTCAAAAGTACTTTGACAAACTTCAGGAAGTGATTGCTGGCATTATTTTAAGAAGAAAAGTTCTAATAAACGGGGGTCCTTAAGAGCATCGTGTCGAAGTTTTATAAAAAAATAATAATATCTCCTAAACCGCTTGAAAGGATTTAATAAAATTTTACAGATGTCAATAGCTAGCGAGTAGCCATGTTTCTGTTAAACGAACGTTTTTTTTTGTTCCACCAATGGCGCGCGTACCGCAGTGATGCTTCATCTTTTTGAAGAAAAGTATGGTACGCCACTGGTCTAACAAAAAATAAATTCTACACTTTTGTTCTCTGTTCAATTCTAAACAAAAAAGCTCTCTTAAGTTTTCTTCGTTAGACGCGTCATTTTCAAGTAAAAAAAATAAAAATCGTTTTAATGCACGTCTTAGAATCGTTACCTCAACAAGATGGAACGTGTTACGTGTTCTAAGTTCAAACTTGAAAATAAATTTTTTTAAATTAAATTAACTTAAATGAGTTGTTCAAAATGTCCTCCCTCAACTTTTCAAGCGGTTTCGAAAATATTATTTTTTTTTTTAATAAATCTTTAACACCCTGTATCTTCGTAACGATGCTCTTAAGGAGCCTCGTTTATTAGAACTTTTGTTCTTAAAATAATGCTAGCAATCACCTTCTGAAGTTTGTCAAAGTACTTTTGAATCACCCTGTATAAATAAGTTCAACACACTGCTACTTTTTGAAATTGATTTGAAAACTCTCCTTGAAACTCCTTGAAACTGAAGTTTCGATATTCGAAAGTTTCCAAAGCGGAAACTTTATGTGCTCAACACTAAATATTTTGTTTCAACAACGGTTCTGGCAACTGTCAACTACTATGAGTCTCTACAAATTATGTATTTCTTATATTTCCGGATAATTTCGAAAGTTTTCAAAGCAGAAACTTTCCGTGCTCAACACTAAATATTTTGCTTTAACACCGGCTGTGGCAACCATTTTAAATCTCCAAAATACTCATTGAGTAATTATATATTTCTTATATTCCCGAAAAGTTTCGATGTTCGAAAGTTTCTAAAGCGGAAAATTTCCGTACTCAACACTAAATACTTCCTTTCAACACCGGCAGTGGCAACTGGCAACCACTATGAATCATTCTAAAAAGCTCATTGAGTATTATGTATTTCTTTTATTATAAAAAAACGTGGTATCTACTATCGTTTCTTGTTTGTCCGGAGAGTTTCGATATTCGAAAGTTTCCAAAGGGAAACTTTCCGTGCTTAACACTAAATATTTCGTTTCAACACCAATTGTGGCAACCACTATAAATCTCTCTCGTTGAATAATTATGTATTTCTTATATTATAAAAAAAAAACATAGTAAATACTATCGTTTCTTATTTGTCCGGAAAGTTTCGATATTCGAAAGTTTCCAACTTGGAAATTGGAAACTTTCCGTGCTCAACATTCTGTTTTAACATCAGTTGTGCCGACCACTATAAATCTTTCCTATAAGCAGGACATTATTTAGTAATTATGTACTGCTTATATTACAAAAAGCATGATATCTACTATCGCTTATTTTTCCGGAAAGTTTCGATATTTGAAAGTTTCCAAATCGGAAACTTTCCATGCACAACATTCTTTTTCATCATCGGTGGTGCCAAATACATTTTTCCAGAAAGCAGACAATTATATATTTCTTATATTATAAAAATATGGTATCTACTGCCGTTTCTTGCTTTTCCGTGATGCTTCGATATTCGAAAGTTTCCAAAGCGGAAATTTTCCGTGCTCAACACTAAATGTTTAATTTCAACACCGGTTATGACAACTGAAAACCACTATAAATAGCTCCAGACAGCTCATTGAGTAATTATGTATTTATTATATTTACGAAAAGTTTTCGATATTCGGAAGTTTCCAAAGCGGAAACTTTTCCTGCTCAACAGTAAATATTTCGTTTCAACATCGGTTGTGGCAACTGGCATCCACTATAAATATCTCCGGAAAGCTCATTGAGCAATTCTATATTTTTTTTATTTCCGGAAAGTTTCGATATTGGAAAGTTTCCGCTTTGGAAACGCTCAGCACTAAATATTTTGTTTTTCAACACCGGTTGTCGCTACTGGCAACCACTACGAATCTTTCGAAAAAAGTCTCTGAGTAATAGTGTATTTCTTATTTTACAAAAAACATGGTATCCATCGTTTCTTACTTTTCCGGAAAATTTCGATATTTGAAAGTTTCCAAAGCGGAAAATTTCCGTGCTCAATACTAAATATTCCGTTTCAACACCAGTTGTAACAACCACTATAAATCTCTCTAGAAAGCCCGTTGGGTAATTATGTATTTCTTATATTATAAAAAAAACATGGCAAATACTATCGTTTCTTGATTGGCCGGAAAGCTTCGATATTTGAAAGTTTCCAAATTGGAAACTTTCCGTGCTCAACATTTTGTTTTAACATCAGTTGTGCCAACCACTATAAATCTTTCAAAAAAGCTCATTTAATAATTAAGTACTGCTTATACTACAAATCTCTACTATCACTTCTTATTTTTCCGGAAAGTTTCGATATTCGAAATTTTCCAAATCGAAAACTTTCCGTGCTCAACATTCTTTTTCAACATAGGTGGTGCCAACCATTATACATTTTTCCAGAACGCTAAGAATTATATATTTCTTACATTATAAAAACATGGTATATATTACACATTCACTTATTTTTGTCATCTAGTTACCTTTGAAACCTTCATTTTTTTTATACCCATCTCCTTTTAGCACATGTTGAGAATATACGATAAAAACGGCAAAGTCAAAATTCCAACGCCTACTTGACGACAATAATAAGTGAATGGCTTATACTACCGTTTCTTGCTTTACCGAGATGCTTCGATATTCGAAAGTTTCCAAAGCGGAAACTTTCCATGGTCAACCGTGAATATTGCGTCTCAACACCGGTTGTCACAACTAGCAACCTCTATGAATCCCTATAAAAAGCTCTTTGAGCAATTAAGTATTTCTTATAATTTCCGTAAAATTTCGATGTACAAAAGTTTCCAAAGGGGAAATTTTCCGTGCGCAACACTACATCTTTTATTTCAACACCGGTTTTGGCAACTGAAAACCACTATGAATAGCTACAGAAAGCTCAAAGAGTAATTATGTATTTGTTATATTTCCGAAAAGTTTCGATATTCAAAAGTTTCCAAAGCGGAAACTTTTCCTGCTCAACAGTAAATATTTCGTTTCAACGCCGGTTGTGGCATCTGGCATCCACTATAAATATCCCCAGAAAGCTCATTAAGCAATTATATATTTCCGGAAAGTTTCGATATTCGACAGTCTCCAAAGCGGAAACTTTCCATGCTCAACACTAATTATTTTGTTTTTCAACACCGGTTGTCGCTTGTCGCTACTGGCAACCACTACAAATCTCTCGAAAAAGGTCTCTGAGTAAATAGTGTATTTCTTATTTTACAAAAAACATGGCATCTATCGTTTCTTACTTTTCCGAAAATTTCGATATTTGAAAGTTTCCAAAGCGGAAACTTTCCGTGCTCAACACTAAAGTTCTCTCCAGAAAGCTCATTCAGAAATTTTGAATTTCTTCTTTTATAATTTTCTATCTACTATCGTTTTTTAGTTTTTTACTTTTCCGTTTTTTTTACTATGCGTTTTTTACTTTTCCGGACAGTTTCGATATTCGAAAGTTTCCGGAAAATTTTCCGTGATCAACTCAACTCAACAAGTTGCATGTGGTTGACTTGCAACAACAACCACTATGATTCTTTCGAAAAAGGTCTCTGAATAATAGTGTATTACTTATTTTACAAAAAACATGGCATCTATCGTTTCTTACTTTTCCGAAAATTTCGATATTTGAGTGTTTCCAAAGCGGAAACTTTTCCTGCTCAACATAATTTTTTTCTTCTTTAACAGAAAGACGAGCGCGTTTGCGCGCAGCTCTTCTGCTTCGACTCGGGCAGCGGGTATTGCGTGGCTTACAGGCCGGCTGCCGAGGGCAGCACGTGCGGCGACGGCCAAGTAAGTGTTTTGCGCCGATTGCTCGAAGGCTCTCGATAATGTTGAACGTCGTTTTTCAGTATTGTTTAAATGGACGCTGCGTGGCGGAGCACGAGAACATCATTCCGGATTACTCGCAGAACGCGCCTGCGTATGTGAGACCGAACGGTCAGCCCGCTAGCCCATTGTAAGTATATAGGCCGTGTTCAATGGAAAACGTCATTTAGAAGGCTCTGAACTTTTTTTTTTTTTTTCATGAAAGTCAATGGACTTTTGTTCTTTCAGCCTTTTCTTTTGACATTTCACAGCCAACTAGATGACGTTTTCAAATGAACACTATACACCTAAGCCGATTTTTGTAAGTTTATATGGTATACACTTAGGACTGAAGACAGCAGCACTTCACAAGTTGTTCCCTCCAGTAGTAGCACTACTAGAAAACCTTTTAGTTTCTCTTGGAACCACAATTACTGGTCCTCGTCTACTTCTCCCCCCTTCTCCTCTTCCTCTAGTACCACTCCTAACTCAAAGTTGGCCAACTATTACGCTTTTTTGAGCAAAACGACCCGAAGTCTCTACGACTTTAGGGATTTCGGTCTCAGGAAGTCCACGGAGAGTCCTTACGAAAATTTCGGATCCGACGACGACAATTGGAGTAACAATTACCTGAAGCGATCGTACAGTGTTGCCAGTTATGAGGCATCCAGCGGCAACGCTCAGTGATGGTAAGAGGGACGAAGAAAGACAAAAGAATATCAGATCATCGTCTCTCCCATCTTCGCAGTTTCCTTTCTTCATCACTCTACTTGTTTGGGTCGTTTTCTCTACTTTTTTTTTATTCATTTTCGTACCACTTTCTTTAGTAGCACAGCACTTTTTCTCTTTTAATTCTTTAAAACTCTCTTTAAAACTGAATTTGTCTATCTTTTAGCTGAAGCCAAACATCAACTAACCCCGAACAGATTCCAAACCAAGACTTAGGAAAATAAACCGAAAGGAGACCGTACCTCGACCAGCGGCGTCCGGCAACGTTGGACGTTGAGTGATTGTGATTTTTTTTAGTTCTTAAGACTTTTTAAAGACTCTTCTTATTTAAAGCGAGCATTTGGAGCAATATGAGTGTAACTGGTAATTAAGAAAAAAAAAGGAAATAGCCGAGTTAAATATTTTGTTTTTTGAATGTCAAGTTTCGAGTGAATGACAGGTTACTAGTACATTGTTTAACAGAACACTATATGCCAGAAACTGCCACTATTTTTATATTTTCGTCAATATTTTAGCAAACTCCCTGTTTCCGTTAACGACTCTACATTTGTACAATTATGTCTTTCGTGAGGCATACAATACTCAACGACAGCAATCGACGAAAAAAAATGTATTTATTTTTTTTTAGATTAAATTTCTGGCCCCAGCAGGGTAGTCTCGTACGAGTTTATAGTGCAACGAATTAGAAATATTTGCGAGACGGTCCTGTACTTTAACAAATTCATTTACAATACAATATACTGTAGGCGTTATTATTTATGTTAGAACGTTAGATATTGGCAGACGGATGAGCAATACTACAGGTTACTTTACCAGGTCTTTTGTAAGTTATCTGCTGCAATAAAGAACAAGAAGTTAAGTAAAACATGTCTTTCATTCACTAAAGTACCTAAATTCGTAATTTTGCGTTAAATTAACCAAAATACCGAAATATTTTTTACAGTAACAAACTTGAAGTGTGATATGTTGTTTATTTTTGTTTTTTTTTGCGATTCAACACAACCTAAAATTTAAAAAAACGTTATACAGGGGGACCATTTTCCGAGTATAACCCTGAAAATCTCGGTTATTTGAAGGATGTGAAAAAGTGTGAATTGACTGCAAAGTTTTGAATTTTTTTTTTAATGTTTCTAGTCTTGTAGCGACTAGTTGGGCAGCCAACCACATTCGCAGGTGAACGACGGGTTGCCGACTCAAATAGGTATTCTGCTAGTTGCTTACGTTTGACGTGACCTTAATGACATGGACAGAAAAAGACAGTAGACAATGTTTTTTTTTTTGGTAGAGTAGTTCATATTATTTATTAATATGGACGTTTAAATAGCAGGTGTAGGATAATAAAGCTACTTCACTTTTTAGAAATCGCCAACGTTTCGACCTTTAATTGAAGTCTTCCTCAGGGCTTTTTCGATCAGAGAAGCTTGTTATGAAAATCAAAACTAAAATTAAAATAAAGTACTACATCGGTACTTGCACATCTACGGGCATCTATTGCACTTTCAGACAAGGCCACAGGACAACAAGACGGCTTGAGAAGGAGTCAACTGTTGAGTCCTTGATGGTACTTTATTTTAATTTTAGTTTTGATTTTCATGACGGGCTTCTCTGATTGAAAAAGCTCTGAGGAAAACCTCAACTAAAGGTCGATTCGCGATTTCTAAAAAGTGAAGTAGCTTTATTGTCCTATACCTGCTATTCAAAGTTCATACTAGTTATTATAGGACGCTAAGTACAAATGATATTATTTATTAAGGTATTTCAAGTTTTGAAATAAAGAACTTGCTAAAAAGCAGTTACAGTCTTAATTTAAACAGACAATTAAAAATAATTAACAAAGATAATTGACACTTGATAGCCACTTTTAAAATCCGACGTTTCGTTTTCAAGCAACCATCATTCAAATTCATTTGTAGGTGTCAAATAAATGACACCTACAAAAATATTAAGTTTGCTTTTTTTATACATAACAGAAGCTGATTGGTCAAAGCTTTATACAATGTAAATAAATGAATTTAAGTCCAAAAGTTCATATAAACTTAGGCCTGCAAACGCTTTGTGACTGAAATACAGGCTTTTATGTTGTTTTTTCAATTTTTTCTTTATAACTGTTACAGTTTTTGAGATATTTAATGCAAGTTTGGAATGAATCTAACTAAACACCGCGTCAAATTAAACGCACCGGAATTTTTTTTGGTCATTTTTTAATCGCCGCAGTCCCGGTTTACGCCATCCAATTTAAGGCTTATATATCTACGAAAAGCTTGTCTCTTGTAGAATTGGCGAAGATGTTGCTTTTCTTAAACAGTAAATTTCTTGAGGAGTGTTATACAGGGTGACAAAAAGAGTGATACCAAAATGTTAAAGTTTAACTCTTGACAACATTGATAGCAGCACGTTTTTTAAACCTGTTTTTATGACGTATTGTACCTTTGGATAGTATTAGACCTCTAGACGTTCTCGGCAGATTTTTTATTAAGGCTCTAGAACGAAAGTTACCGGGGGTTTTCGAAAAGTTGTGTATTTTTGAAAAAGACTTGCAGAATCATGTGTCTGGATCATCCAGGTTCCGCTATTTTAGTTCTAATCACCGCTATGTAGCCAGGGGTTGTTTTGCCTATAACTGTGCCACAGTTGGAATGAAACCGATCATATATACAGGCTTCAAAAAAAATCTATAATTTGAATCAACAGCAGAGTATATTGCTGAACCAATTGACGGTGTGTTATACTCGTTCACTTCCTCTTAAAAACAATTTGTTCTTCTACTTAGTACTTGACTCGTACTTGATAGGATTCTTATTAAAGATCTAGAAAAGAAATAACAGGGATTTTTCGAAAAGTGGTATATTTTGGAGAAAATTTTACCAATTAACTGCTTTTGTCAGTTGGGTCTAATAGCTTGTCGCGCGTTTTATCTCGATTATTATACGTATCATTATACATTTTATAATTTTGTCCGTGTAGCACAGCGTTACGCGAGTGTAGCGTAGCAGATGGAAGCGAAGAAGATACGCGAACAGGAGGGGAATTATCATTAGTATGACTGGTTAATAATCGTAATGAATATGGTGAGAATTCAGGCATTGCCAATGACCTCTCCATATGATCGGATTCCATAACCGACCGATAGTTTCAATACTTCCAACTTACGATTTACCTTCTCTCAGCTACGACCATTTAAGTCACTCCAGAAGTTAAAATATTTGTTCAGAAATTTATTCCCCCGGAGACTGAAATTAAAGATTAAATATTTAGATAAATTTGAATCAAGCTGAACGAGTTACAGTAAAATAATGTTTTAATTTTAAAACAACAGGACAATAATTACTGGGTCACAAAGGAATATTTAAAATAGGTATAAATTGGCGCACAGTAATGGTTGTTCGAATAACCTCTTTTATAAATAAATGTTTAGTGCACTTCTACCTTTTTTTATTGATAAACTACCTACTAAACTAAAACTAAATTTACATCATTGAATTTGAATTGCGGTAAAAAATTCGATTAATCCAAATGGCGAGTGGTTCCACGCAAATGTTTTTTTTATATTCACAACAGATAACTTACGGCCAAAAAAGATCACTCTCACGAAATTTCTCTTTTTGTTTCCCACAAAACTGTGAGGAAATAAAATTGGTGGCGTACAGAAATTAAAGTTTTTGAAGTTAGCCTGGATACCTCTGGACCATAACTATCCAGACGATCTGACGATTTTTTATCTTCGTTACTAGGCGATGAATGGCCGAGAAGTGTACTAAAGGAAATCCCAGGACAGCTTGATTACCATGGCTCAGTAATAAAGTCTCCGTTTAGACGCCGCAGCCCCTGGGAATGCTTCTACTGGTCAAAGTTGAGATTATAAGGTATATTCGATAATAAATTCACGATCAAAATTTTTTGAATGTGACGTCTCAAAAGAATTTTGTCAATCTCCTGACAATTCCCCTTTTTTTCCACCAGCTACCTATTTCCACGTACAACAATATAAAAAAAAATCGCGGTTATAGATGATATAAAACCTACCGTGCTACAACACGACATCCCCCTACGAAGACAAAAAATTCTGGAAATAATGAAAAGACCTACTGAGAATGGCCAGAGTTTTTTGTGATATCATGTTGATAGGTTACACAAAACAAAGTTAGTTCAGGTTCACGGGTTTAGAATTGTTTTCTTCTGAGCTTTCGCCCAGAGACCGACAAGTTGAGGTTGGCAACGAAACATCTGAGCATTCAGTTTCGGTCGAGAGGTTGTCATCTGTGGTCGATCCGGGATCTGGGTTTCCTTCCGGGAAGGCGCGTAAGTCGTTCAAGTGAACGAGGCATTCTCGGCCATTTACTAACACCTTATAAGTGGTGGTTCCTTCTACTGCTAGAACCTCATGGGGCCCTGACCAAGGAAATCTAAATGGTTGTCCTATCGCGGGCCTGGCACGTACATTGACCTTGTCACCCACCGAAAACCTAATGTAAGGCGGGGAGGGATTATGGTAGTTATTGTTCTGGAAATTGCATATACGATTGTGGACTATACGATTCTATGCTGTCGTCATTCCGCCATATCTCTATGTTCCCGCTTCTTGAGCTGAAGCGTTTTCCAGTCTCCCGGTCTAACGAGTTCGTACCCTAAGACTATGGAAGAAGGGGTTTCACCACTAGCACGATTCTTTCGAGAACGAAGAATTCTCAATGTCGGTTGCAAAAGCTCGTCCCATTTATTCGTAACGTTCTCATCCTTGTTCAGGATCCGCAAAATTTTCTTGAACTCCTGTATACGACGTTCGGCGGGATTAGCTTGCTGAAGATATGCAGCGCTAAAGAGCTGCGTTATGCCATGATCTTGGCACATCTCATCCATTCGATTGGATATGAATGGTGTGCCTTGATCGGTGACGATTACCTCTGGGACTCCAAATCTGGTGAACAATTGGTTCTGTAGAAACTTACATATTTCCTTACCGGTGATTGAAGAGAATGACTCTGCTTCTACCCACTTTGAGAACACGTCTTCGCAAAAAAGTATGTACCTATGTCGCCTCTTTGTAGAAGGGTAAGGTCCCAGTATATCTAATGATAGCATTTGAAAAGGAAATTTTGGGGTTCGTTGTGGTGTATGGGGTTGTGGTGTATGGGGAACTCTTTGCTGAGTCTTGGCTACTGAACAAATGATACAACGGTTTACATATTATCGAATGTCTCGCAACATCCTTTTCCAGTAGTACCTTCGATAAATCAGCGCATAAGTTTCGG
This sequence comes from Taphrorychus bicolor, assembly GCA_951812265.1. Classification (NCBI taxonomy): domain Eukaryota; kingdom Metazoa; phylum Arthropoda; class Insecta; order Coleoptera; family Curculionidae; genus Taphrorychus; species Taphrorychus bicolor. The sequence goes on along the minus strand of OX638299.1, from coordinate 37,607,620 downwards.
CCATACCTGGATGAGCTACGTCGGGTAGATCATGAAATACATACAGCACCCTAAACTTTAGACGTTGAGGCACGACCAAACGATCGCCGTGTAAGTTTTTTCGGAACAATAATCCGTCGACTTTACAGAAATGTTTTTCCAACTCTTTCTCATAGGATGTCGTTGCCCGGTTGTTAATCAGATGTGCAAGAGTAGCGATATCCTGTCGTATTCGTCTGCTTTCCCCCTGAGCCTGTGTTATTTGTTGTTCAAGGCGGTCTACATCAAGGGCGGCCACCATATTCTCAACCATCACGTTACCGTCCGGGAGATTGGGTCCTGAGTTTGGATTATCAGTTAGCATTTTTTCCCGATCGTCCAGAGGATCAGGCGGCAATAATCTTTCTTCTGTTGGCATTTTAACTTCTTTGTTGGAGGGTTGACGACTTAACAAATCCGGAAGTTCATTACATCTGCCTGGTACGTGCTCAATCGTAAAGTTAAACTCTTGTAGTAATAAAGCCCAGCGTGTCAACTTAGCCTTAGTGTCTTTGAATTTGTTAAGCCACGTAACTACTCTAAGTTTCGTATTGCCCATAGTACGCACAGACATTCTTGTTCGTTAACATGGTATTTAGCAGTAGTAGTACTAAACTTGGCACTTATGTGCGATATGGTTTTTCGTTATCCTTCTTCAGACTCCTGATACAAGACTGCTGCCATTCCTACTTGCGACGCATCAGTTTGAACGATGAAAGTCTTCGTATAATCCGGGCGGCTTAATGCGATCGGTTTGGATAGAACAGTTTTAGTATCCTCAAAAGCCTTTTGATGAACAGTAGTCCACTTCAAGGAAGAATTTTTTCTCAAAAGACTGGTCAAAGGAGCCAAAAGCAAGGCTAAATTTGGAATATACTCTCGCAGCCAATTGCAGGCCCCAATAAAGCTCTGCAACTGATTCTTTGTTTTTGGAGGAGGAAAAGATTGTATGCTCTGTAGGTGTTTGGTCTGAGGTACATTTAAGTCCCCCTCGATGTGATGTCCCAGATAATCTAGAGAATCGGTAAAAAATTTACATTTTTCTGCGGATATCTTTAAGTGATGAACGTGTAGGCGTTCTAGCACGAAACGTAGGTGGTGTAAGTGTTGTTCTTTGTAGGGTGAGTAAATAATTATATCGTCCAAATATACCTGTACGAAATTATGTAGATATCCTACTAGTACTTCCGAAGTCATCAATTTTTGGAAAGTGGCAGGGGCTCCTTTTAGTCCAAACGGCATCACTGCAAATCGATAACCGGCTCCGTCAGGTGTCGTAAAAGCTGTGAAATCCTTGCTTTTCTCTTCAAGGGGGATTTGCCAGTATACTGATTTTAAGTCCAATACACTGAATACTTTAGCCTGGGCAATGTCCTTTAAAGCATCTTGAATTCTGGGCAAACCGGAGCTCTCGTCAACGGTAATAGCGTTCAGTTCCCGGTAGTCCACACAAAAACTCGGTTTCTTTCCAGGTCGTTCAACCAGTCGTACAACACGACAAGCTCTTCATTAGTAATTCTATCCTGCTTAAACCACATTTCGAATTTGGCATTCTTCATTGGAATTACGCCCATCGTTGGTTGTATTAGTTAAATCAAATCAATCTTAAATTTGCAAACTTTCTATTAACACAGACAGGATGAATACCTGTCATTTTCTATCAAATACAGCTGTTTTTGAAAAGCCCCAGTAATTTTTTCCTAGAGCTTCAATAACAAATCAAGCGTGGCGAGGTACTAAACAAAAGAAAAAGTTGTAAATAGTGAAAGGCAAAAACCTAACGATACATTCAATATGACAGGTATCCCCCACGTGTTGATGGAAAGTTTGTAAGTTTAAGATTGATTTGATTTAGGGCGACTTCTACAAGTTCAAGTAACACTTCAGACTGAAGATAAAATACCAGACTTGACGTACATTGCATTGTTTACCTGACAGATAAACAATGCAATGTAGGTTATATCTGGAGTTTTATTTTCAATCTGAAGTTTTATTTGAACTTGTAAAAGTCGCTCTTAACTGACACCATCAACGAGGGGCGTTATTCCAAAGATGAATGCCAAAATGAATGAAATGTGGTTTATACAGGGCAGAATTACTAATGAACAGCTATTGGACCCAACTGGCAAAAACAGTTAATTGCTCAAATTTTCTCCAAAATGTACCACTTTTCAAAAACTCTTTTTGTCACCCTGTATAACACTCCTCAAGAAATTTACTGTTTAAGAAAGGCAACATCTTCGCCAATTCTACAAGAGAAAAGTTTTTCGTAGATATATAAGCCTTAAATTGGACGGCGCAAACCGGGTCTACAGCGATCCAAAAATAACCAAAAAAAATGCTGATGCATTTAATTTGACGCGCAGTTTATTTATGATCTACATATCACTGAATGCAGAATTGCAAGAAGATGCAGAAGGATAATAATCCAGGACAAAATACCACGTTGAAGAAAGCAACAAGTGGCTAAAAAATGGTGTCAATTATTTTTAATTATCTCTTAAAATTAAAACTAGAAAAAATAAAAATGTTTTTCCAAAATTTCACTATTTTGCGAATACTTCCAAAACCAGTAGAAATTTTAGATATTTGCAAAATCACTTTTAGACTTCTAAATGAGCAACTTTGGCCTAATTTAACCTTCTTCGTATCTTTTAAAATAACTGAGACTCGCATGGTAAAACTCAAAAAACGGTCACATTGTATATAAACTAATAATCAATTGAAACGATACACCCCAAATTTTGAATGAACTTTAAAACTGTCTATCTCTAAAGCCACTCAACCGATTTTCGTTGGCGATGCCATTTTGGTAAGATAAATTTGTAAAAACTTTTTGAGCAGATAACTTTGCGGAATTAAATTTCAGAACATTTTTTGCTATGGGAGTATGTGGAGACGCGTCATACCATAGATATTTAGTTTTTTCTATAAAAGAGGTATCATTTAACACCGGGGTTCCAATTTGCCCCATAATACAAATATTAATAAAAATTTCATATGGAATATAAACACTATACATAGGGCAAGCTAGACGTATAGGCGTAATGGTTATAAAGTTTGACACATCTACAATAGCGAACAGAAAGTAAAATTTTTTCAAATATTCAAGTGATAATTGAATGTCCACAATTAAGTGATGTGGAACAAAATGTATGGATGAATTTGGAATTCCGCTTCCTGCTTATTGCGGCTATTAATGATACCTCGGGATTTTTTTCTGTCCTTCTTTATATCTTCATTAATTTAAACAAAAATGGGTTTTTTCTAAAAGTTCGAACGCAGTTGAAAGTTTTTAAGTTCCTAAAAACAATTTTAGATTGTTCTAAGCTTTTCATATTTATTTAACTTAGTATCTTTTAGTGTTTTCAAGGCCCTTATGTTATTCATCTTTATGTGTGACATCTTGTTATTCGCAATTCTTCAGTTTAGCTGTACCTCCTGAACATATTCAAATTAAAAATTGCGACTATCGGTTAATTCTTTCTGATTCTATTAATACAAACAATTTTCGAAGTTCAGTTTTATTTAGTCAGAATTAAGAATGTAAAACTTAAAAAAATGAGGATTAATGTCAGTTTCGTGGGTCACCCTGTACATCTAAACAATTAGGCATAGCTCTGGTTCTCAGATGACTACGTCCAAATTGTTGTAGTGCTCATTGAATAGGAGATTTATTTTTTTTTATGGTCTTGAAATGTTACACTTTTAGAAAAAAAAACATTTTTGTTTAAACTAATGAAGATATAAAGAACAGAAAAAAGTCCCGAGGTATCATTAATAGCTGCAATAAACAGAAAGTGGAATTCCAAATTCATCCATACATTTTCTTCCACATCACTTAATTGTGGACATTCAATTATCACTTGGATATTTGAAAAAAATTTACTTTCTGTTCGCCACTGTAGATGTGTGAAACTTTATAGCCATTACGCCTGTACGTCTAGCTTGCCCTATGTATAGTCTTTATACTCCATATGAAATTTTTATTAATATTTGTAGTATGGGGCAAATTGGAGCCCAGTATTAAATGAAACCTCTTTTATAGAAAAAACTAAATATCTATGGAACCAGGCAAAATATCCAAAAAACCTCAAATATGTCCCTAGGTATGACGCGTCTCCACAAACTCCCGTAGCAAAGAATGTTCTGAAATTTTTTTCCGCAGTTATCTGCTCAAAAAGTGTTTACAAAAAGTGCATCAAGTTTTGTTGAATCCTGCATTAGGACACCTGCAAAACATATAACCGAGTACATAACCAATTAAAGCAGTCTATACATGGATCTTACCAAAATGGAAAATCGGTTGAGTGGCTTTAGAGATAGACAGTTTTAAAGTTCAATCAAAATTTGGGGTGTATCGTTTTAATTGATTCTTAGTTTAGTTGCTGGTGAACAAAAGACATCCAAGACTTGGGTAAAATATTTAATAATTTTCAAAATAAACAAAATACTTGCCACATATACACATAAAACTGTGATTATACACAACTAAGCCCAAATATATCTTTACCTAAATATATAAACTTGCACTTTTTTCTTAAAAATAATTGACTAATATTTGGTGGGTCCGCTGCTGAGAGCTCTCACTCCAATCCGAGCGATAATCCCCAAGGATAACAAGGTCACAACTCCCGCGGGCATAATTTTTCCTGACTTATAGTACCGGTAGCCCATCACCCCTGCTAAAATCGAGCTGGCCCCTAGCTGAAGACCAAATTGTGATGGATTCTGACTTGTTTGGTAGGCGCCAATGGCTAAGGCAGTACCAAAAACCAAGCCGGCTGCCAGGGAGGGTATTGAACCTAGAAAGTTCAATTTAAAATTTAAAATTAAAAAGAGATATACAAAAATTATTGTCTTGCTTCTTTGTAAAAACTTGTTATTGAAACTTATCAATAACTAAACTATGAAAATGAAACAGTTCCAGAGGTCTTGAAAAGAAAGAGGAAAGTGAAAAGGTTTGTTAAAAAAATCCTTAGCAGCTATCAACATGAAATAAATTCCTGGGCAGGGCCAAGAGGCAAATTCACCAATAAGTCCAAAATACAAAAAAAAACTAATCAACAATAAGATTTGTATCACTTATTTCAACATTCTTCTAAATAAAATGTGACTTTTTCCTTTATTTTTTTTTTAATTCCTGATATATTTTGTCATTATAGAAAAATTTATTTTTCTACAAAGGTCAAATAATGACGCATTTTATGCTTTCATCAGACAAACGAAAACCTAACCATTTTTGAGGATCAGAATGTGAGTTCACTTTTCCGCGCGTTACCCAGGACAGCAAGCGAAAAAGATTTTATCGCTTGCTGTCAATAGCAACTACCACCACTCAACCAATTATTAAAAACGTCATTGTCACCTTGATTTAAATTTTTAGATTGTGTCTTCAGTTATACTCAGTTGTGATTCACATTATTTGAAATTGATCATTTGCAGAAAAAACGTTGTATGCATTACGAGCAAAAAGTAACTTTTTTGCTCTCGAGTGATTGCCGCTCTCCGCTCCGCGTCGAGCGGCAAACTTCACTCTCCGAGCAAAAAAGTTGTACTTTTCGCTCTTAATACATAAATAACTATTTCCGGATATTTACCTAAGTTTTATACATATTTAAAAATGTTTATTTTGCTTAGTATTATTTCCCATTGTCACCTGGAAAAGGCACTAGTAATGATAGGTGTTCAGTTGAACACATCATCTAGTTGGTTGTAAAATGTTTTAAATTTACTTTAATTATGCCATATTTTCTGTCACAAATTAACAGCCATCTAGATGTCTTCATTGATGTCACTGACAACAGTCATTGATGTCTTCTAATAAACACCCCATACATTAATACTGCTACAAGCTATTCACTTATTAATAATATTAAGAAGGCATTAGAAATCTGACTTTGACATTATTTCAAAGGTAATGAGATGGCAAACATAAGAGAATGAGTCATACCTGTTTAACTTCATGTTTAACCTGCATACCAGGCATTGGGCTTTGTCATTTATGTTTGACCAACAGGCATGGCTTAGGGCTAAACATATAGCAGTATTAATAATGGTGCCAATGAGATATACAGGGTGTTACAAGACAAAATGTACACACTAATATGGGAGATAAGTTTCGACCATACCAACACATATTCAATATTAAAAAAGTTCAGAACTCATTTCTTACTGATATACAGGGTTTTGTATACATTTTGCCCAAAACTAAAATCAGTCATATTTCTCAGAATTTTTGCAGAAATTAATTCAAATTGCATGTGCGTGAGACGTTGGAGGATAAGAACCCAGGAAGGTAACAAAAAGTTCTAAATTGCCAGAGCCGGACTAATAAAGTTGTTCATTTCATGATGTCGCAAAACAAACACTCAGTATACGACTTTTTAAGACTTTTGCAATAGATGTGAAGTTCACAAACTCCAGACAATAAGAAATTGCAAGAATTTAAGTTTCACACTTTTGTTTTTTTTTACAATTTTTTAATGTTGTAATCAACTGTGTTTTGTGTTACAAATGACTTATTACTGTGTATCAGTATCAGTGAGAAATGACTACGTATCAGTGAGAAGTGAGTTCCGTACTTTGTAATTCTGAATATGTGTTGGGATGGTCAAAACATATCTCCCATATTAGTATGTACCTTTTGTCCCATAACACCCTGTATTAATAGGAAATAATAATAATAATAATAATAAAGTATATGCCCATTTTTGAAATTTTTAATATTTGAATATTTTGACACTCAATGTTTTTGAAATAAAAACATCAGTTTGGATAAAAAAATATATATAGGTAATCAAAATTGCATAAAAAATAAGACATTTGTTTTAAATTCACTGTAGCAGCTTTGCTTGATGTGCAATTATTGTTTTCACTTTTTGTTCAGCTCTCATTCTTATTATATATATATATCACATATGTTATAACGACATTTCTGTCTTTTTAAAATCTTGGAAGTGTCTCATTACTGTGCTTTACAAATAATTGGCAAATTTTAAATGTACATTATTGTTTGAGCTGATAAGTAAAATATGCCAGTCATACTGATTCAGTACTTTTGATTAGCAAGTCATTAATTATTCATCTTCTATAAAATTCTCTTCTGAACTTCTCAAGACCTTATTCAATTAACCAGTTATAAAAAAATCTATTACTTTTTTAGTTATAATATTAAGAAAAAAAAGGGGGTTGTAAACTGGCTGATAATTTTATATGTGTTTACTTACCTGCTTTAGCGTAGCCTAAAATGCCTCCCGCAGCCACGGCACCAGCATAAGCATAACCGATGATATCAACTGGCATTTTGTTGCAAAATGATCACTTACAATTTAGGAAAACTTATACAAAAACTGTTTAAAAGTGACGATAAACCGACCAAGGGGCCAAACCAAAAAGTTTTGTTTTAAGAAAAGTATGGTTAGGTTTTTTTGACAGTAGATTTGACACCGAGTGCAAAGTGAACCGTTAACGGCGTGTCTTTAATGAAAAAATAAAAATTATGTTGCAGTTATAAAAAAACAGAACTTTCAGTGCATTTTAAGAACAATAAGCTTCTAAAAGAAGAGCATTAATTTTGAAAAGCTCAGTTTTTGCAGTTTTATTTGTTTTATTGAGGAGTGAAGGTTGAGGAGTGCTGAGAGCACTCTGAGCAGTGCGCACGTCGTCCGTGACAACACTCATGCAACAGTGTAAAATAGAACGGGACAATAACATCGACCGGTTTAATTAAAATATGGCGGAATAAATGACAATATTTAAAACAAAACTATACAACTTCCCATTAATCGCACCTCTACTTGAGTCTTTGAATTTCCGCGCATACAAACAAGCAGACGTAGGGTGGAGATGTGGAAGTTGTGAGATATTAAATAAATAAATAGTACAAGGCAAAACTTTTGAAATACCTCGAAAATACTCACCCTCTATGTGTATGTGTATCTATTGCAAGTTGATACCGGTTGCACGTCCATACGTCTAATTCTCTAACCCTTTTTTTACACCAGGCATCAATGAAAAAGAAGTTGTTCCTTGCACTTTCGCTTGTCCCTGCCGACAAAAAAATACCTGTTGCAATCCAGAAATGAAAAAACTAGGTAAGATACCTTATTTCAAACCGATTTTCATTACAAATTACAAAACTGAAAGCATTATTTATTTTTTTATATTTTGAAAACATCAACAATTAACAATACATGGATTACAAATTACAAGCGCCACCTGCCGACGAATGGTCCGACTCTGACAAAATATGAGGTAAAATAGAACAAGTCAGTGAGTAAGTGACTTCAGCCGTGAGAGGGCGCCACCACTTAGAGAACTGTCAAATTCGATAATTGACATATGTCAAAATTAGCACGTTTCTTGTTTTAATTGTACTGTCCTCCGGCAGGATAGAACCCAGAAGATTTAGGAAGTAATTAATTATTAAAAATTATAATTAAATTTTTGCTGACTAATCCAAAGCGATGAATATTGCATGATCCAGCACAATTTATCGTTCAAGAATTTTAGTGATAAAAGTGCTAAATAGAAGCGTAAAACGCTAGTTGTCAATAGTTTATGTTTGGGCCGACTAGACTAAACTAGATACCAGTTTTAGGTGTATCATTGCATTGTGTTTTTAAACAACAAATAATTAAAAAATGGGGGCCAATGTATTGAATATTAACAGCAAAACCATATTCAGCACTGGAAACATCATGTCAATTAATGACATCACCAAGAAGCCAAGCCAGACTTCAACTCAAGAGGTAGGTAGGTCTTCAAATTACTTTTATTCCTTCGTTGATTAAAGCAGTGTAACTGCGTGCATGGCTATTGCCTCTTTTAAAATAGTTGACTCTACAATGTTATTAATCACTAAACCAATAATTTTTGCTTTTTCCCAAGCAGCTTTATTGTGTTTGGTATTCATATTAGGTATGAGAGAGTTGTGATGTAAAGTATCATAGCTTTTAAAGACTTGGAGCAATTAGTCACCATATGCACTACGAGTCTTTACTTTGCAGTTGTTACTTTAGATTCATTACTTTGGGCTTGTTATTTTACTTGATAATCACTCACTCATTAATTTAGTATCAAGGTTTTTTTCCTTTAATTAAATGTCACTTATATATGTTACAAGTATAATATAAATAAATATATTGTCGACACTCAACATTCATCACTGCTTGAGAGTAGTTGAACAACTGTGAACAAAAATGTTCCAAAAACAAAAGGTTTGAAAGTAAAGATGTAACACAACTCAACACCTGTCTTTCAGTAACCCTTACTTTGTAGTTGTTAGTTACTTATTTTGCTATAAAGCTAAATAAGTATATCTCAAGTTCTGGTAAATAATATCATTTTTTTTTCGACTCCTAGCTTTAATAATTAGTTCATAAATAATAGTAACTTACCCTTGATTAAGTTTGTTGGAAGACTGTAAAATACTTTTCTCTCCCATGTTTATGAAACTTTTTAACATAAACATCAATGATGATAAGGTTATAGCAGGACCAAATAATGTTTCCAGACAAATTATACTCTGACATACTGATGGACATGTTTATTGCTTATTACAGAAATTAAGCTTCAATATAGAGTTTTCTGCAAATTTCTTCCTCCCATTGAACATGCATTGGTTTTAGTAATGAAATTTGTGGGGCAGTATCTTCCTAATTTAGGCAATTTTCAATAGGTGCGCATTGAAAATTGCCTAAGTTAGAATTTCAATATTTTTTCTGGGTATCTCATTTAATGTCAAAGATAGAAAATTACAGCCTAAAGGGCCAAAATTGGGGACTATTAAATGAATGGTAGATATTAGTTTCTGTGCTGTAAAACATCATTTACAGCTGTCCTTTTAAGATGTAATTTCTAATAAAACTAGAAAACATCAAGTTTTCTTGTGTCATATTTTGTCCTTTGTTGAGATCATTGTCAAGCCAATGTACTATGTTTCTGTTTCAGAAATCATACCACTTGTGCTTTATTTGCAGAGCTATATTTTTTGTACCTCTCTCGTTTTAGCACATTTTAGGAATATACAAAAAAAATGTAAAAGTTGTAAAAGTCAAATTTGCAGTGCTAGCTAGATGAGCAAATCTGCAGTGCTAGTTCTACTGTGTTTTCTGGAGATATTCCAATTTTCACAAATTTGGACATTTTGCTACTTTTTTGTTGAATATTTGAAGGTACAAAGCGATTTTGTGGGTTGTAAAAACCAAGAGTGTTTTCAAAAGTCTCACAAAAATGTAGCAACACTTTCACAACCTTCTAGCTTCAATATTACCTAAATGAGATACCCACAAAAAATATTGAAAATGAGACACCTTTAGTACACTGCTGTTGTGAACTACTTAAGACCTCTACATATAAGATCCATCAGGCTTCTGGATTGTTAGTTAATTTCTGAAAAACATATTTTATAATTACTGGGGGTTATAATCATAAGTTTTTTTGGTGTAATTATATAATATTATTTGGTATTACCATAAATTGGCTGGTATAGTAGCAAAAAAAATTACCATTAAAAAAAAAGGTACCTACCTATTCATAGCATCTCTTGTAGCTGATTGATGCCATCAAGTATACCCTCAAGGAGTACAATTCTAAAAATTCAAATTGTGTTGAACAAGCCGACCACTATCGAGTAATATCAAGGCCTGAGGATGATGTCCAGTCGAAAATCCAGGAAAATAATATTGAAGAGTTAAAGATAGGCTTAAAGGTTTTTTTGACTGATGATAATGAACTACATTTGACAGAAGCTTTAACAATTGGTAAGAACTTACTCCTACATCTCTATTTTCTAAATTTTTAATATCAAATGTTTTTACTATTATGTAATCATTAAGTAGGGGGTGTTCATTTAAAAAATGCTTAAAGTTGGTTGTGAGCTGTGATATATAATAGACAATAATGAAGTAGAAGAAATCATGAGGTGGAAATCACTGTCTGCCCCTAAATTTGTATTGGGGTGCAAGTTTTAACAAACACACTGCTTGCTTTATTTAACTAAATATTTGACATTTTTTGAAAGAGAAGTTGTTTCACAAGCATTACAGTATCATTACTTTTCCTAACTAGTTTTTAAAGTAACTTTTTGGCCCCAGCGATAGATAGAGCTTGGCGCAGTCTTTGAGGTTATGATTTTTAGGGCTATATATTCTGATCTGCTTCTTTAGACTGTTTGATTTACTCCTGTAAAAGTGGAGGTTTTTTGCTAATTTTTTACTTGTCTACTTCAATCTCTCCAGTTGTTGGAGTAGACATGACTCTAATTTTTTACTTGTCTACTCTAATAGCTCTGCAGCAACAATTGAACGTTACCAGTGTCGCCGACGTTATAATCTCCTTCAAAAGACCATCTTCAATTGAACGGAAGGACGACTTGAACGAAATAAAAAAAATCTGGACTATTTTGGAGAGTTATGTAAGGGGCGGCAGTGTGGGGGAGTTGGGCATTGCTGACATCGAGGAGAGCACATTTAGGTCTGTTTCATGGATTCGGCTTTTACAATTGGTTTTAATTTCTGCTCTATTTATTATCAAAGAGAGTTGTACGACTGGGCAGTAGTAAAACCCGCCATTATCCAGATCAATCTGGCAACGTGCTGTGTCGTTCCTCCCACGTTGCAGACGTTCTGCAAGGAGAAGGCTATCAAGTTGTTTACGCACAGCGACTCCACCGGTAAGTTTTTTTATGTGATGGTAGTGAAAATGTGAACAATTTTGGACCATTAAAACTGGATATTCAAGAGTCTATATAAAATACATTGTTCGCACATGTAACGCTCCAGAGCTTTGTTTTGTTTTAGTCAGTTTTGCATTTAAATGACCTGCAGTGTTGAACTTTCTAGAACCGTAGAACGCCGGGTGTACTTTTTTGTCCCGAATATCGTTGCCGTGCGGGGGCTAAGATGGTGAATAATTTTCCATATAAGGACTCAGTATCTCCACATGCGCTAATTACCGTTTGGACCTTAGTGAAAGCTGTATTTAATATAAAACATTATCTTTTTTACAATTCCGTATGGTAGACTGTTGCCATTTCAGAATTAAACATACAGCATCATCTTCTCGATAATAACCAACATTTGGTCTGTGGTCTAATTATCCATATAATTAACAATTGAATATAATATGAATGTTAGCTCCGTTAGTTCGGCGTCTTAACTGAGAAACTCTGCGAGTAGTAGCCATTTTTATATTCTTATTGAGAAAACAAAAGACAAAGAATAATTTCAGAGCATTTAGAGGCGGCATCCGAAAACGCTCTTTGTTTGCTGGGCGAGTCTTTGCTCATTAGCAAAAATTCGACTTGGTTTTGGTTTCCATGGTTCATTTGACGCTGCACTTTCAATCAATGGCAAAAAGTTGACGCTCGTAGTATATTACTAGTAGGAATATGCAATAGTTGCGAGTGCGATGATAAATTTAAAGCATAGGAGTTACCCTCTACTGGTTCAACAGCAGAACCTCTCCATATTTGAACGGGCCCTCCATATTTCCTCGCCCAGAAGAGCGTTGACGCGAGCTTTGATAGAGAGTCTTTCCTGCTAGGAAAATGTGTAAGTTTCCGAATCCAGCACATAATGAGCCTTTCTCAATTTCGAGTGTTGTTCACTGGTTTTTTCCAGAATCTGGGCTTCAATTTTTTGTATTTCCTTTTGCATCGTTTCTCTCAGTGTCTCGATTTTTTCATTTTGTTTGTTTAATTCCTTATTAACGTAATCATCGATTTCTTTTTGATCACCGGTTGAGTTTAAAAAAGGCGGCTCGATCTTCTTGTCCATGCTTGTTAAACGTTTAAATCGTTTAGAAGAACTCGAAGATCTTGTTATTCGACTTCCTCTAAACGAATTGACTGCCCTTCAAAGCAGTATGGGGCTAGCCGAATTAAACGTCTGAATTGTCTTGATTCTTGTTCACCATTTCCGTATAAACACGAAAATTTCCGTATGTTTGATGCCCCTCAAAGCCGTATGGCAGAGCTCTAAACGAGTTAAACGTCTGATATGTCTTGATTCTTGTTCTCCATGTCCGTATATAAAGACGACAAATTCCTTATGTTTGGTTGCCCCTCAAAGCAGTACAGCGATCTGTAAATACATTTAATATCTGAATTGTCATGATTCTTGTTCACCATATTGTCATGATTCTTGTTCACAATTTCCGAATAAATAGGACAATTTCCATATGTTTGGTTGCCCCCTCAAGGCAGTATGGCGGACCTTTAATCGAATTAAACGTCTGAATTGTCTTGATTCTTGTTCACCGCTTTCGCATATAAACACGAAACATTCCATATGTTTCTTTGTCTCTCGAATTTTCGAATTACTTTCTGAATAGTTATAATTTTGGTTCACCATTTCCGTATAAACACGAAAAATCCTTGTTTGATGCTCCTCAAAGCAGTATGGCGGACCGCTAACCGAATTAAACGTCTGAATTGTCATGATTCTTGTTATCATTTCCGTATAAACAGAAAAAGTTTCGTATGTTTGATTGCCCCTCAAAGCAATATGGCGGCCTTCTAAGCTCTAACGAATTAATCGTCTTAATTGTCTTGATTCTTGTTTACTATTTCCGTATATAAACACGAAAAATTCTCTTTGTTTATTTGCCTCTTAAGACAGTATGGCGAACCTCTAAACAAATTACATTCTAAATTTTCATAATTCTTGTTCGCCATTTCGGTATATAAACAAGAAAAATTCTCTATGCTTGGTTGCTCCTCAATGCAGCATATCAGACCTCCAAACAAATTAAACGTCTGAATTATCATGATTCTTGTTCACTATTTTCTTATTAACCCGAAAAATTCCCTGTTTCGTTGACCCTTCAAAGCAACATGGCGGAGTTCTAAATGAATTTTATGTCTGAATTGTCAGGATTCTTGTTCATTATTTCCCCATAAGAGGCCAAATTCCGTATGTTCGGCTGCCCTTCAATGCAGTATCGCGGACCTCTAGCCGAATTAAACGTCTGAATTGTCTTGATTCTCGTTCATCATTTCCGTATATAAACACGCAAAATTACTTAGTTTATTTGTCTGTCAAGACAAAATGGCGGACCTCTGAACTAATTACATTTTGAATTGTCATAATTCCTGTTTACCATATTGGTCATGATTCTTGTTCACCATTTCGGTATATAAACTGAAAAATTCCGTATGTTTGGTTGCTCCTCAAAGTAATATGTCGTACTTCCAAAGGAATTAAACGTCTGAATCTTGATCACCATATTGTCATGATTCTTGTTCACCATTTCCTTATATAAATCTGAAAAATTCCGTGTGTCCGGTTGACCCTCAAAGCAATATGACGTACCTCTATAAATTAAACGTCTGAATCTCGTTCACCAAATTATCATGGTTCTTGTTCACCAATTTCCTATGTTTGGTACTCCCCGGAACTATAAACAAATTGAACGTCTGAATCTTGTTCACCATATTGTCATGATTCTTGTTCATCAATTCCGTATATGAACACCAAAAATTTCGAATGTTTGATGCCTCTCGAAGCAGTATAGCATGACCTCTTAACGTATTACGGGTCTCAATCTTGTTTACCATATTGTGATGATTCCTGTTGACCATTTCCGTATATAAACTCGAAAAATTCCATGTTTCGTTGCCCCTCAAAGCAGCATGGCGGAGCTGTAAAACAATTTTATGTCTGAATTGTCATGATTCTTGTTCATTATTTCCCAATAAAAAGGCCACATTCCGTATGTTCGGTTTTCCTTCAAAGCAGTATGGCGGACCTCTAGCCGAATTAAACATCTGAATTATCCTGATTCTTGTTCACATTTTGCGTTTATGAACACGCAAAATTACTTATGTTTATTTGTCTTTTAAGACAAAATGGCGGACCTCTAAACTAATTAAATTCTGAATTGTCATAATTATTGTTCACCATATTGTCATGATTCTTGTGCACCATTTCCGTATATAAACCTGAAAAATTCCGTGTGTCCGCTTGACCCCCAAAGCAATATGACGTACCTCTATAAATTAAAATAAATCTCGTTCACCATATTATCATGATTCTTGTTCACCAATTTCGTATGTTTGGTCCCCCCCCCCCTTCCTTTAAGTTCCTTAAAACGGAGCTATAAACAAATTAAACGTCTGAATCTTGTTTACCATATTGTCATGATTCTTGTTCATCATTTCCGTATATGAACATCTTAACGTATTAAATGTTTCAATCTTATTCACCATATTGTCATGATTCCTGTTCACAATTTCCGTATCTAAACTCCGAAATTCCGATGTTTGGTTGTCCCTCAAAGCAGTGTGGCGGACTTCTCAGTGACCTAAATGTCGGATTCTTGTTTACCATATTGTCATGTTGGTTGTTCACAAATTCCGTATGTTTAGTTACCCCTCAAAGCAATATGACGGGCATCTAAACGAATTAAACGTCTGAATCTTGTTCACCATATTGTCATGATTCTTGTTCACCATTTGGATATATAAACACGAAAAGTTCCGTCGGTTTGATTGCCCCTTAAAGCAGTATGGCGGACCTTTAAACGAATTAAACATCTAAGTCTTGTTCACCATATTCTCTTGGTTCTCCTCCGTGTATAAACTCGAAAAATTCCATATGTTTGGTGGTCCCTCAAAGCAGTGTGGCGGACTTCTAAGTGACTTAAATGTCTGATTCTTGTTTACCATATTGTCATGGTTCTTGTTCACTATTTGCGTATATAAACACGAAAAATTTCATATGTTTGATTGCCCCTTAAAGCAGTTTGGCGGACCTACACATACTAAACGTGTTAACATATTAAACGTGTGAATCTCATTGACCATATTGTCATGATTCTTGTTCACCATTTACGTATATAAACACGAAAATCTCGGTAGGTTTGATTGCCACTTAAGCAGTATTGCGGACCTTTAAATGAATTAAACGTTAGAATCTTGTTCACCATATTGTCATGATTCTTGTTTACCATTTCCGTATATAAACATGAAAATTGCGTATGTTTGGTTGCATCTTGTTCACCATATTGTCATGATTGTTGTTCACCATTTGCGTATATAAACAAGAAACATTCCATAGGTTTGGTTGCCCCTCAAAGCAATATGTCGGACTTCTAAAGAAATTAAACGTCTGCATCGTGTTCACGATATTGTCATGATTCGTGTTCACCATTTGCATATATAAACAAGAAACATTCCATAGGTTTGGTTGCCCCTCAAAGCAATATGTCGGACCTCTAAAGAAATGAAACGTCTGCATCTTGTTCACCATATTGTCATGTTCTTGTTCACGATTTCCGTATAAACACGAAAAATTCCGTATATTTGTTTGCCCCTCAAAGCAGTATGGCGGACCTCTAAACAAATGAAACTTCTCATTCCTGTTGACCCTACGGTCATGGTTCTTGTTCGCCATTTGCGTATATAAATACAAAAAAAAACCCTATGTTTGGTTGTCCCTCAAAGTAATATGGCAGACCTTCTCAAAGTGATGTGTTGTGAACTGTCAACCTTAAAATGAATTTTGAATTGAATGTAAATGTAGCTTAATCACCGGCTGGACGATTCGTAGTGGTTATAAAAATTCCGCCGGCGTTCTACGACTCTCGAAAATTCAACACTAATCAAGTGCGGACGACGGCGGGTATAAAGGGTGATATTGAACGAAGTCAAATTCATATTTAACTCATTCACTTATTTTTGACATCTCGCTACCTTTGAAATCTTAATCTTTTTCATACTTATCTCCTTTTAGCACATGTTGAGAAGATTCGATAAAATTGTTAGAATCGCATTTCCAACGCCTTCTTGATGTCAATAATAAGTGAATGGATTATATAGTGCCACGCGACAAAGGAATTCTAAATAATTAAGAAGTTCGTATAAACTTTTGTAGAAATCTTTGTCGCTCTTTGACGCTTCTAAATTGCATTAAAATTAATTCTAACACAGATATGCAGGGTGTTTTTTAATAACACGCTAATATTTAAGGAGGTAATTGTTGGGCCTATTTTGGAGAAAAAAATTCGTCTGTTATACCTTGGATAACAATTCACACAATTCATGGCCGAACGACTGCAGTCGCGTGCGAAAAAGTATCCCTTTCCGTACTTGTTAGGAAAATAAACTATTTATTTTTTTTTAAGCGAAAACCATGAGGATTCCAAAAATAATTTTTATTAGAACAAAAAGCATTGGCGTACTATTTTTTTCTTCAATATTATTCAAGGCAAAACCCATACGGACGCCGCTGATAAAATTGTTTAAACTTCAGAAAATTTCACAAAAATATCTAGAGCAATGTCACCATTAATAAAAAAGAAATTTTTTTGAAAATCTTTAGCACCCTGTATCACGAAAGTTAAGACGTTTAGGACATATGTTCATATGAAGTTTTTTCTCCAAAATGGGCCCAAGAATCACCTCATTAAATATTAGCATGTTATTAAGAGAAACACCCTGTATGTGTCTTTAAGAATTGAATCATGATTTTAAGGTTAAGTTTTAATTATAGATATTTTGCCCGATCAATCCATAGAGGAAATCTTCGGCGCACCTCTCGACTTAGAGTGGGCCGTAAGATTTACTGTTCATATCAAGTGTCGGGGAGTGCTGACTACTAAGGGCTACTGTCTTTGTATAAGCCCCAGGAATAAATAAATAACCTTGGCAATAAATTTGTTAAAATGTTTTCTTAAAATGAATATTTGTTGGCATTTATTCTAAATAAATGGTCGCCATTTTTATATATTGTTAAGGTCGCACAGGTGCACTTCACGTGTGTTTCTACTTTGAAAATTTTTTTGATGTTTGATGTTTTAGATACTTTTTTTATCACTAAATATACACATTTATTTTAATATGTTAAATGTATCTTTTTTTAAGTGGTTTACATATTTGTTTTCCTATTCGCGTCCCATCCCAGGTAACAAATAACGTATATGAAACGTTTAAAAAACGTCATTCACTGACTATAGGACGTCTTTCAATGACATATAAATAACGTACCAAATTACGTGAATAAGTCCCACTATAATGACGTCATGCGCGTGACATAAAAATCCTCATTGAATGACTGGACTACACGACGTCGAAGTCACGTCTATTTCACGTTAATAAAACGTCTGATGTAAGTACGAGGTGTTCATTATAAACCTTCATCTAGCAGGCTAAGAAATTTTGACAGAAAAGGATGACATAATCAAAATAAATGGACGTTTGTTTCTCCATCCTTTTCTTTCACAGCCAACTAGATGAAGTTTTGTAATGAACACCCCGTACATACCTTTATGAGGATTAAAATGACCAAAATTATACAGCGGCTTTATAAAAAACGCCAATAGCTCCTACAAATTCGTACGATTCTGTCTTCTGTCACGACACTTATGTTGTCTATCAGTACTATAACGTAAGTCACTTTTTTTAATGTCAAATTAAAATGAAGATACTTTTTTTTTTTATTTAATTTTTTTAACACCTATAAATGTACCAAAAAATATTATACAGAGTGTCTTACATAAGGGTGAACTGCAAAGTTGCTCAGTAATTAGCATACAAGTTTTTAATGAAACTGACGTTCAAATAGGCTTTTATTTGAGATTGAAATTATAAGGTTCTAACATAGAGCTTATAAGAAAAATAAACTTTTCGTATATAACTTGCTGATTCTACACCCGATTTATACCCAATTATTTTCAGTTTTTAGTGTTGCGTTACATAAAAAGGCGCAGAGATTTGTGAATATTTGATAACCTTTTTTTGCACCTTTATTGAACGTCATTGGCTTGGTTCCAAGGAAGATCAATTTTTATCACCAAAATTTCACGTGAAACTAACGTAATATTTTTAAGATCACATTTCAGTCACATTAATGACGTTTAATATTGGTCATACATTAAACGCCTGTGTACGCTCACCAATTTAGCCCCATTTAATCACGTTATATTCATATCATAAGTATAACTTCTTGGTCGACTGGGGTAAAGAACCACTTTCTGCACTGGTTAGGTAAATTACTATTAAACGTTTCTTCTACGCCTGAGTAACTCCTAATTATTGTTACTAGTTTTACCATCAGGTGCTAATAACAAATAGTTTTTGGTTCTGTAACTCGGTTTTAGCAAAAAATAATAAATGCAAACTTTACAGCAAGCGTTAGCGGACCAGAGGTAACGAATGACTTAATATTTTGTACAGTTTTACACGGTCTGCGAGCCTCATTAATATTTAACTATCTCGTCCGATCGTTTATCTTAATTAAGTCGGAATAAGTACGTATTACACAACAAATTGTAATTTAATTTATTTTCGAATTTTTATCTCACTAATGTGCATATAATAACCGATACTTTATTATCGAGAGTATAAAGGTAGAAAAAAAAGCTAGGCCCGTATCGACTTTTCCCGATCGGCCAGCAGAGGGCACGCCACCCACCAATAATAAAAACGTCCGACGTTGCCTCGGCCCGCTTATCTGATCGAAAACGTCAAATAATTACCCATCGTTCGCGAGTACGTTCAAGAGTGCCCCGGCACTCCCCCTAGCGGATAATGTTCGCTCTAATAACTATAATCACGTGGGCAAATATGTAATCAATTTGCGGCCGAGACGCCCACGCGCGAGCGCCCCCTCTTGCTGGAATTCCGCGACGTCGTCGTCGTCGATGGGGACTTTTTGCATCGATAGGAAAAACAAAAGAAAGAGTCGATCTCAAGAAAAATCTAGATAGTTTGGGTTTCTAAATTAAGCGTGAAACCGATTTTTTTTGTAGACGCTAGAGTGACGTTACGCCGGAAGCTCTTTTGCAATTCTAATTGGTAACGGTACCGCGCACAGTGATCCTCTTTTGTTTTGTCCGGTCCGATTACGTAGCGGCAGTAGTCATGAAGAACGAAAAAAAAATGAGCTAAAGTTGTTTTTTTTTTGACAATTGCTGTCACTGAAAAACAGAAGACGGTCGCACTCGCGAGCAAACGGAAAAAAAGCCGAGAGGGGATTTATGCGATCGCGAGCGCATGCAAATGCGGGCGCACGGAAATCAAAGTCGGCCGGTCGCTTTGTTTATTCGCTCGTTTGTTGCGGCACCGCGACATCGAGTGGCCTTTGGGAGGCCTTTTTTGTCCACCTGAAAAACTCCACCGTGCACTCTGAACAGGGGCGGAACACTATTTATTTCCCAAGAAAATTTCCCGATGGGCGGCGATGTCAAATATGTGACATATGACAGATGTCAAATTTCCCGTAGAGTATTCCAACAATCTGTCACTGTCATGTCAAATTTGGTTTCTTGGCGGACAAAGTTTTGAATTCAATTTCTCATCATATTTAAAACGAAAAGAAGCTGTATTGGTTTAAATTTATATTTCGAGCATAATTTTAGGTCACTTAGGAGAAAGACAGGAAAACGGTAACCCCTATTTTGTACTTTAAGTTATTGTTTTGTTTTTCTTTTTGGAGTACCCTATATGCAATTGAGATGCAAAAAATACTGGAACCAACGAGCTAGAATATTACATCTGGAGAGATCCTCTGGTTTTACAGCTTTGCCCCCCTTTTTAGCAGTGGGTGCCTTAAAAATGGCGGCGATATCGGCTTGAATTGACGTCATTCGACGTCTTACGTCAAATCATCTGAAGCTGTGATTCGCCAAAAGACATGCTCTGACAATGAAATTACGTCATAGATACCGTAAAAATGGTGAATTTCCGGCCAAAAAAACGGAATCATTTTTAGAGAAATATTAGCATTTGTTCCCTCTGTCCCACCTCTTCTATTATGTTCGTTCTTCAGATATTCGTGATTTTGTGAAAATGGAGCATCAAATTAAATGTTTAAAATCTCAGCACTTGGTTTCTTTTCAACCACCGAAATTGGCTGGTGGGCTAATAGTACATTGGATTTTTTGCGGTGTGTATTAAATATTCACTACTCTGCACCGAATGTCAATAAATGAACACCAAATTATTGCAAACTTCAAACAGTAATAACTCGTTTCATTTAAATTAGACCCCTGTATTTTATAGTATCATTAGATGCAGAATTTAGTTCGATTCGAAATCGGGGAAAATTACCGGAAAGTTTCCGTTTCACAAGTTTCCTGCTCAGCGGAAATCGCGCTATTTACATTCCCTCTGTTGCATAAATTTATTTCCCCGGAAAGTTTCCGTTTCACAAGTCTCCTGTCCAACGAAAATCTCGCCATTTACATTTCCGCTGTGTTGTATAACTGTAACATAAACTTGGTTCCCCAGAACTTGCTCTCTTGCGTTTCACAAGTCTCCTGCCCAAAAGAAAACCTCGCCACTTACTTTCCCTCTGTATAGTTTGTAGAATAAATTTGGTTTCCCAGAAAGTTTCCGTTTCAGGAGTCTCCTCCCAAATAAAATCTTGGTACTTACTATTCTATTCCTCTGTATAATGTATAGCATAAATTCGGTTCCTCGAAAACTTTCCGTTTCACAAGTCTCCTGCCCAGCAGAAATTTTTCCACTTACATTCTCTCTATATAGTGTGTACCATAAATTTGGTTTCCCAAAAAGTATTCGTTTCATAAGATTCAGCCCAAAACAAAATCTCGCCACTTACTTTCTTTAAGCGTATAGTCTGTAGCATAAACTTGGTTCCCAAAAAGTTTCCGTTTCACAAGTCTCCTGCCCAGCGGAAATCTTTCCACTTACATTTCCTCTGTAGTGTGCAGCATAAATTTAATGGAAAGGAATTTAAAGGAAAGTTTTCCTTTTTATAAGGTCTCCTGCCCAGGGAAAATCTCGCCACTTACTACCTACTTACTACCTTTGTATTGTGTGTAGCATAAACATAGTTCCTCGGAAAATTCCCGTTTCACAAGTCTCCTGCCCAAAGAACATCTCGCCAGTTACTCTGTATAGGGTGACGCATAAATTAGGTTCCTGCCCAAACCTCGTCGTTTGCTTTCTCTGGATATAGTGTGTAGAATAAAACGGGTTCCTGGCAAAGTTTTCCTTTCACAAGTCTCATGCCCAGAGAAAATCTCGACACTTACTTAGTGATGGCAAAATTTCTTCACACATCGATGTATCGACATCGTATAACATCGTTAATACTACATTACTAACTTACATTTCCTCTGTAGTGTGCAGCATAAATTTAATGGAAAGGAATTTAAAGGAAAGTTTTCCTTTTTATAAGGTCTCCTGCCCAGGGAAAATCTCGCCACTTACTACGTACTTACTACCTTTGTATTGTGTGTAGCATAAACATAGTTCCTCGGAAAATTCCCGTTTCACAAGTCTCCTGCCCAAAGAACATCTCGCCAGTTACTCTGTATAGGGTGACGCATAAATTAGGTTCCTGCCCAAACCTCGTCGTTTGCTTTCTCTGGATATAGTGTGTAGAATAAAACGGGTTCCTGGCAAAGTTTTCCTTTCACAAGTCTCATGCCCAGAGAAAATCTCGACACTTACTTAGTGATGGCAAAATTTCTTCACACATCGATGTATCGACATCGTATAACATCGTTAGTTAAAACATCCAATTATTCGATGTATCGAGTTACAAAAAATCGATTTATAAAACTATCGCTTCACTCGTATCGACCTACCGGCATGCGGTTATGAACAATAAACAAAATTAACGATAAGAAACAGGATAATATTCAAGAATAGTTTCGTAAAGTTTACTAATACTATATAAAACCATAACTAATATTTTTGTAATTAACTACACTACAAGTACCATGTGTTCATTACAAAACTTCATCTAGTTGGCTGTGAAATGTCAAAAGCAGAGGATGGGGAAACGGGGTGACATTCTTGGTTATCGATTTATTTATACGATATTGAACAATGCGATATCGATACATCGATCTATCGAATGACCAACCATCGATGCTTAAAGATCGATGTTTGCCAAACGATACATCGATGTTTCAAAAACATCGATGCATCGTTGCCATCCCTACTGACTTACTTTCTCTCTGTATAGTGTGTAGAATAAATTTGGTTCCCCACAAAGTTTCCGTTTTACAAGTCTCCTGCCCAAAGAAAATCTCAGCACTTACTTTCCCTCTCTAGTGAGTAGCATAAATTTGATATCCCGGAAGGATTCTGTTTCGCAAGTCCCCTGTCCAAAGAAAATCTTTCCACTTCCTCTGTATTGTGTGTAACATAAATTTGGTTTCCCGGAAAGTTTCCGTTTCGCAAGTCCCCTGCTCATAAGAAAACCTCGCCCCTTACTTTCCCTCTGCATAGTGTTTATAATAGCTTTGTTCCAACCCACCAAGAAACCGTTCCAGAATCGTGCAAAAATCATTCTGAACAACTCACTATAAATTTAAAACAAAATTTAAAACTGAAATAAACAATATGTTTGCCCAGAGTGGTTCTGCAAGCGTGTTGGGATGATTCCTTGGCAGGTTGGACAAACTTATAAGGTTCCCGAGTCTCTCTGAATATCTAAAATAATAATTTCGATTTGAAATTTTTACTAGTGAGTTGGCCAGAATGATTTTGTAACGGTTCTGGAATGGTTCGCTGGAGGGTTGGAACAAAGCTAATAAATCTGGTTTCCCGAAAAGTTTCAGTTTCACAAGTCTCCTGTCCAGTGGAAATCTTTCCACTTACTTTCCCTCTGTATAGTGTGTAGCATAAATTTGGTCCCCCGGAAAGTTTCTATTTCACAAGTTTCCTGCCTAAAGAAAATCTCGTTACTTACCTTAGCTTTGTATAGTGTGTTGCATAAATTTGGTTCCTCGGAATGTTTCACAAGTTGTAACGAAGTTTTTCTCTAACTCACAGGTAATGACGTCACAATTAACACTTTCTTTATATTTCATCACCCAACTCATTACAACACCTTTTATGTAAATAAAGAAAAACGGGAATTCCCCATATAAAACAAAGGCAATGGCCAAAACGGCCGTAAGTCCGCGGGTGCGCCCATAGATGGCGCCACCTGTTTGTCGCGCTTAACAAGCCGACAGAATTTATTAAGACTAGTAAAATAATTCGATTATTTTGGGGTCGAGGTCGAGAGGTCGACGGTCGAGGGTCGATCGAATGGGAGGACTCGATGAGTTAGTACCGTATATCTGACATTCTGACCTAGGGGGCCGACGTTGTTATTTCACGTTTCGGCTCCTGACGTCATGCTAGGGTTTTACGACTCAAGAGCGGTGGATTTGTGATTTTCCGGTGTAGTTGGAGTTGTCGTGCCACCGGAGTACCTGTGACGTTCAAGTGACGCAGGCCGCGTTCATTTTGTTCATCACAGGGTGCGTTCATATGTAACCCGGGAAAATCGCTAACACACCGCTCACCGTACCGCTTCTTCCAAATCCGATTTGGACCTATCACCGATTCCGTCACCGTCCTGTTTTACATCCTGGGCTGCCCGTAGCACCGATTTTCAAAGCCAGCCTGGATGTGATTAAACCGAAACCAACTATATCCGATTCCGAATTATAAAGTACGCTTCCTCCGAAACCCCAGTCCCAGTGGTCCCAAAGCTCGGTTACCGTTTCATATTGTTGTTACTGCTTGTACGCAATATTGAAGTTTCCGATCCCAACCGATCCAGTAACAGAATGTACTGGTTTATTACCGAAACCTCCCGTTTTCCCTGGTTCATCAGAATTTCGTTTACTAAGTAACTAACTGTTGCTCCCCCCTCTCGCTGTTATTAATTTCATAGTTTTAGGATGTGTTCGTATGTAGTTATAGAGATTCACTAACAATTCGTAGTATGTAGGTGTTTGAATGTTGTTTTATCGTAGTTTAATAGACACCCTATTATTGTTCCTTACTCCTGGTGTTTTAATCTAAAAAATCCCTGGAATATTTCTCCCCTGTTTAAAAGCTACCTTGCAAGCAATAGCGCTTCCTTTGTCGCTTTATAAATATCAAAGGGTGGCGCCCGAGACACAACGAATTAAGTAAGTATCAGCGGACCTGAGAAAGGGCGTCGCAAAGTCTCCTGCCCAAATAAATTTCGGAACTTACTTTCCTTGTGTATAGTGTGTAGCATAAACTTGCTTTCTGTTTCACAAGTTTCCTGCCCACAGGAAACCTTATCATTTACATCCCCTCTGTGTTGTGTGCAGGGATGGAAACGTAGATAATTAATTGGTAAACATATATTTTTCTACGCGCAGATAATTAATATTTTACAGGTATGAATATAGTGGCGTAAAGAAATTAAAAAATTAATAATAAAAACGTTGGAAATCCAACTCTCATTGCTCTTAACAGTCTCAATATTAACGTTGTTCTTGTTCATCTGGTACTTACTGGGGCTGTTCGTCTGACAATGTGTTCTTTTGCCTATTGTAGCATGCCAGGTACCAGGAGCCCAGGGGGGGGGGGGGCAGATCCAGCGCAATTACTTTATTTAAATTTAAAATAAAGAGTTTATTAATTAAACTCAAGACTTTACTATAAAAAGAATGACATAATTATCAAAAAAAATGTCAATTGTCAATGTCATTCATTACTCACTCGACAGTTGACCCTCAATTCTTACCACAAATGTTAAAGCTGACATCTTGAATTGTCATTATTGTCATTCAAAATTATCTACATTTTTTACAGATAAATTTTTGGTTGTGTCTAGCATAAATTTGGTTTCCCGATCGCTTTTACAAGTCTCCCGAGCACTTATTCTTATATATATCACTTATAGAAAGATGTGAAAGTGAAAATGAAAATCTCTGGCCAATGGAATTGGTCAACAGATTTTTTTTACCAATCAAAGTTGTCAAAATTTTCATTTTCACTTTCACAACTTTCTACAGAATGAGGCTCCTGCTCAAAAGAACTCGCCAGTTACTTTTGCTGTGTACAGTGTGTTGCATATAGTTCGTTCCCCCGAAAAGTTTTCGTTTCACAAAGAAAATCTTACCACTTACATTCCTTCTCTATAATATGTAGAATAAATTTGGTTCCCTAGAAGGTTTCAGATTCGCAATTCCCTTGCCGAAAGAAATTTTTGCCATTGCCATTCCCTCTGTATTATATGTAGCATAAATTTGGATACCTGGAGAGTTTCCGTTTCGCAAGTCCCCTGCCCACAAAAAACCTCGCCACTTTCTTTCCCTCTGTATAATGCATAGTATAAATTTGGTTCCTTAGAAGGTTGCCGTTTCGCAAGTCTCCTACTCAAAGGAAATCTCGCCATTTACATCCCCTCTGTATTGTGTGTACATAAATTTTGTTGCCCGGAAAGTTTCCGTTTCACAAGTCTCCTGCCCAAAGAAAATCTCGCCATTCACATTTCCTCTGTATTGTGTCTAGCATAAATTTTGTTTCCCGAAAAGTTTCCGTTTTACAAGTCGCCTGCCCATAGATAATCTGGCCACTTATTTTCCTTATTTATAGTGTGTAGCATAAATTTGGTTCCCTGGATAGTTCCGTTTCACATGTTTCCCGTGAAACAAGCGGAAATATCGCTGCTTACATTTTTTTTCCACAGTGCCTGTGTAGCACAATTTGATTCCCCGGAAAGTTTCCGTTTCGCAAGTCTCCTACCCAGCGAAAATTTCGCCAGTACCTCTGTATAGTGTGTAGCATTAGGCTCGTTCCCCAGAAAGTTTCTGTTTCACAAGTCTTCTGTCATTCCCCAGAAAATTTCCGTCTCACAAGTATCCTGCCCAAAAGAAAACCTCGCTAGTTACTTTTGCTTTGTGTAGTGGGTTGCATAAAGTGAGTGTCTGCATCACAAGTCTCCTGCCCAGCGAAAAACTCGCTATTTACGCTCTCTCTGTCTAGTGTGTAGTATAAATTTAGTTTCCTGGAAGGTTTCAGTTTCACAAGTCTTCTGCCCAAAGGCAATCTCGCCTTTTACATGCCCTCTGTGTAGTGTGTAGCATAAACTTGGTTCTCGGAAAGTTTTCGTTTCGCAAGTCGCCTGTCCAAAGAAAACTTGGCCAGTTACTTTCCTTATTTATAGTGTGTACCATAAATTTTGTTCCCTGGAAAGTTCCGTTTCACAAGCTTCCTGTGAAACGAGCGGAAATATCGCTACTTACATTTTTGCTGCATAATGTGTAGCACAATTTGTTTCCCCGGAAGGTTTCCGTTTCACAAGTCTCTTACACAGCGAAAATCTCGCCAGTTCACCTCTGTATAGTGTGTAGCATTAACTTGGTTCCCCGGAAAAGTTCTGTTTCACAAGTCTTCTGTCATTCCCCAGAAGGTTTCTGTCTCACAAGTATCCTGCCCAAAAGAAAACCTCGCCAGTTACTTTTGCTTTGTATAGTCGGTTGCATAAGGAGTTTCTGTTTCACAAGTGTCCTGCCTAGCGGAAAACTCGCTATTTACACTCTCTCTGTCTAGTGTGTAGTATAAATTTAGTTTCCTGGAAGGTTTCCGTTTCACAAGTCTCCTGTTCAAAGGCAATCTCGCCTTTTACATGCCCTCTGGGTAGCGTGTAGCATAAACTTGGTTTCCGGAAAGTTTTCGTTTCACAAGTCGCCTGCCCAAAGAAAATCTGGGAGCTTACTTTTTTTATTTGTAGTGTGTACCATAAATTTAGTTCCCTGGAAAGTTCCGTTTCACAAGTTTCCTGTGAAACGAGCGGAAATATCGCAACTTACATTTTTCTGCAGAGTTCATGTGTAGCACAATTTGGTTCCCCGGAAAGTTTCCGTTTGACAAGTCTCCTATCGAGCGAAAACCTTCTCAGTATATACCTCTGTAGAGGGTGTAGCGTTAACTTGGTTCCCCGGAAAGTTTCTGTTTCACAAGTCTTCTGTCATTCCCCAGAAAGTTTCCGTCTCACAAGTATCCTGGCCAAAAGAAAACCTCGCTAGTTACTTTTGCTTTGTGTAGTGGGTTGCATAAAGAGAGTTTCTGTTTCACAAGTCTCCTGTCCAGCGGAAAACTCTCTCTGTCTAAGTTAGTTCTTTTAAGTTCTTCTAGTACTTAAAATGCGATTCTTTATTGAGTAACACTCGAAAGTATTCCCAAACGGAAGAAAATTTGTCTGAATCAAAATGGCCGAATCCATCCCTAAAATAAAGCTATAATAGAACGTTAAATGAGTGTTCCGTAATTTTCCACTTTGCAATGCCACCTGTACCCGCTGGAAAAAAAGTAAACTACTGAAATGAGAACAGCTTTTGTTAGTGCATTATTTTCTTACTAGAGGTCTCTTAAATACATGCAAATAGTCTCGTTACTTTTGATGTCAAAGGTACCTAAGTATTTCTGATTGTCAACTGTCATATATTATAACCCAAAGATAGGCAAAAATTGTCGGTAAGTTTCGGGAAATTTTCTAGTCTTTTCTCCGATTACAAAATTCCTATTTTTGGTCAATCTTAGATGTATATTTGCCACAAGTAGAAATCTATTCCACTTAATGATATTCTATTTGTTGCCTGATCGAAGATTTCTTTTGGGTACGGCACTGATGCACTTTCCCGGTACCGGCTACTGAGTTATTGGACGCGGGTGATTTAGGGCAGCCCCAATCGCCGGCCGACCGCGACTGTCACCATATAACCTCTCTTCTTCGCTCGAGGGCCGCTCTTTTTGCTCCCTTTTCGCCCCGCGAACCGCGAATATTATGCGACATGTCGTCGTCGTCGTTGCCATTGAGAAAAAAAATCCGATTTCTGTTTATTAAATACCTGCGGGAGATTTAGGTAGCCGGCGGCCGTGCGGTACGTCCGCCGATTATTTAATGAGATGTCCGCCGTATCGGCCAGACCTAAACCCGCCCGATCACGAGCAGAGATGCTATCGACGTCGAATCGCAACAATTAAGGACATTTAAAGCTCGTTGTCTGTTTTGTTGTACCTTTTGTTTTGAACCGATAAATAAACCGCGTGCTGGCAAAACACACACCAACAAGTGAAAGTACCATTATTATTATTATAAGTAAAAAGAATCGCACATCATTTTACGCCTTCTGGCTTCGACAACCCTGATGCTAAACGGTACAACTCATATTGGTGAGGTCCTTATTAGTAGGAGATCCAATGTAGCACCCTACCGAAGTCCCAGCACGAATGGATCCTACGATGTTTGGATATTCTGCGTATATACAAACACGAAAAATGCTTTAATATAAAACAGATAAAGAGAATTAATAAAAAAAGTGCATCTCGAAATACCTAAAAAAAAGTTGAAAAAAAGTTTTAAAACATAAAAAAAAAATTTGAGCAGTGCCAGGAATCGAACCCAACTTTCTGTGATTTCTTTTGAGAAGTAGCCGTGCGTGCTACTTCTAAACCACCGATGAATATTGTTAGTTCCCATGGATATATAAGCGGGTAGGGGGGATCGGAGGGGCATAAAGATTACACCATTTGAATGCGCGTCCTCGATTACCCACTAAGTAAAAAGTTCCTTGTCGCTTGGTTTATTTGTCACAATGGGGCTTAAAATTGTCATAAGTCGATTTCTATAACAGTTAAGATAACAAGGTATAGAACCTTTATTATGCATTTCCATCAATACGCATATTTTATGTGCTTATCTATCTTTACCTATTTTGAACGGTTGCGTCAAAAAAAAAAAAGAAAAAAGCCCGCAAAAAATTTCGGGAAATTTTTCATTCTACCGATCTATCTGAAATTTTTATATCGTATTAGGACTAATAAACAAGGCCTAACAGTAAAAACCGGCGCTTTCTAAAATGAGTAGCAATTTTATAAATTAATTTTATCTATAAAAATCGAAAAATAATTAATATTTGCGTAAAAAAATATGTAAACACGTTAAGAAAATGTGAAAAAAGCACAAGTCGAAAAACGCAAAAAGAAGAATTTAAAAAAAAAGTTGAGCAGTGTCAGGAATCGAACCCACCTTTCTGTGATCTGAAAGTGGGCGTACTTCTAGACCACCGATGAATATTGTTGGTTCGCAAGAGTACATAAGCGAGATATTGGCAATCTAAAAACGCTATCTCTTTTATTAATCTATCTTTTGATAGAGCGTTTTTTAGCATGTATAGCACATATACATCTCGTTGGAAAGGGTTCTAATATAAAATTAAAAAAGAGAAATATTAAAACTCTTAATTGTAAAAAATAAAATAAATACACGTCGAAATGTAAAAAAAAATTAATAAAAAAAAGTACACGTAATACGCCAAAAAGTTTTTTTTAATAAAAAGGAAATAAAAAAAAATGGGCAGTGCCAAGAATCGAACCCACCTTTCTGTGATTTAAAAACGGGCTTGCTATTACTCGACCACCGATGAATATTATTGGTATGCAAGGGTATATAAGCGCGTTATTGGAAATTTAAAAAAACGCTCTATCTTTTGATAGGTAAATCGCATACAGCACATATATATCTCGTTAGAAAGAGCTTTTCCACAGCATCACCCAAGGGGAGCAATTTATAGGGTAAAAATCTTAATAATAGCTAGTAGGAGGGCTCGGAGGGTTCGCAGAAATTACGACATTCGATTAGGCGTCCTCGATTACCTACTGGGTAAAAAATAGTTTTGTCAAATGAATCAAAAAATCTTTTTTTTTACTTCTCATTTTCGACACCTCATTTTCGTGTGCTTTAAACTAATAAATTCGGTAGTAAAGGCAAAACTTTTGTATCTTTGATTGTAACAGAGCAATCTTTAAAAATAAACAAAAACTGAAAAAAAAACTGCTAAAATTAAAGAAAATTTGAAATAACTATTCGAAATTCCAGAAGAGAAGCAACTTCTTAAAAGACCAATCTAAGTTAAAAAAAAAACCGTATTTCGGTCTATCACACCTAAAATGAATCAAGAAATATTTTTTTACTTCTCAACTTAAACAAGACAGGTGACACCTTATTTTCAAGTGCTTTAAACTAAGAAATTCGGTAGTACCTAAAGGCAAATCTTGTGTATCTTTGTTTGTAACAGAGCAATCATTAAAAATATACAAAAACTGAAAAAAAACTGCTAAAAGAAAAGACCACAAAATTTTTTATTTATGAAATTGAAAATGACGACGCCTCATTTTTGAGCTGTTTTGAACTCAGAAATTCTGTGAGAAAGATAGCATTCATTTATCTCCACTTTCAACAGAAAAAATAGGAATAATTACAAAAATCGATGAAAAATCTTTAAAAAAAAGTTAAGAAAAATCTAGGAAAAAATCTGCTAAAATTATAGAAAATTTGCAATAAAATCACTATTCAAAATTTTAGAGGGGAGGAGAAGCTGCTAAAAAAACAATTTAAATTAAAAATCCTATTTCGGTCTTCCACACCTAAAATGGGTTAAAAAAATTATTTTTTTAATTGTCAACTTAAACATGGCCAGCTAGTGACCATCATTTTCAACTGCTTTAAACTAAGAATATCATTAGTCAAGGCAGAATTTGTGTATCTTTATTTGTAACGGATCTATCGTTAAAATTCGAAAAAAAAAAACAAAAATTGAAAAAAAAACACGCTAGAATTATAAGAAATTAGTAATAAAATTACTATTCGAAATTGCAGAAGAAAAGCAACGTCCTAAAAGACAAATTTAAGTTAAAAAACTGTATTTCGGTCTATCATACCTAAAATAAATCAAAGAATATTTTTTTACTTTTCAGCTTAAACACGACAAGTCACACCTAATTTTCAAGTGCTTTAAACTAAGAAATTCGGTTGTAAAGGCAAAACTTGTGTATCTTTGTTTGTAACAGAGAAATCATTAAAAATAAACAAAAACTGAAAAAACACTGCTAAAATTAAACAAAATTTGCAATAACTATTCGAAATTCCAGAGGAGAAGCGACCTCCTAAGAGACAAATCTAAGTTTAAAAACCGTATTTCGGTCTATCACACCTAAAATGAATCAAAACATCTTTTTTTTACTTCTCAACTTACGCACAAGTGGCAACTCATTTTCAAGCGCTTTAAACTAAGAAATTCGGTAGTAAAGGTAAAACTTGTGTATCTTTGATTGTAACAGAGAAATCATTAAAAATAAACTAAAACTGAAAAAAAAACTGCTAAAATTAAACAAAACTTGCCATGACTATTCGAAATTCTAGAGGAGAAGCGACCTCCTAAGAGACAAATCTAAGTTTAAAAACCGTATTTCGGTCTATCACACCTAAAATGAATCAAAAAATCTTTTTTTTACTTCTCAACTTAAGCAGTAAAGGCAAAACTTGTGTATCTTTGTTTATAACAGAGGAATCATTAAAAATAAACAAAAACTAAAAAAAAAAACGCTAAAATTAAAGAACATTTGCAATAACTATTCAAAATCCCAGAGGAGAAGCAACCTCCTAAGAGACAAATTTAAGTTAAAAAACCGTATTTCGGTCTATCACACCTAAAATGAATCAAAAAAATTTTTTTACTTCTCAACTTAAACACGACAAGTGAAACCTAATTTTCAAGTGCTTTTTACTAAGAAGTTCGGTAGTGAAGACAAAATTTGTGTATATTTATTTATAGAGGCAAAATCTTCAAAAACAGAAGAAAAATCAACAAAAAAATTGCCATAAACTTACTATTCAAAATTCCAGAGGACCAGCAACCCCTTAAAAGTTAAATTTATGTGAAATAATGCACTTCAATCCACCACTTCAAAATTTTTTAATTTTGAACTTGAAAATGGCGCCATTTCATTTTCGTTGCTTTGAACTCAGAAATTCAGTGAGAAAGATAGAATTCATTTATCTCCACTTTTAACAGAAAAAATATCAATAATTACAAAAATCGAAGAAAAATCATTAAAGAAAGTTAAGAAAAATCTAGGAAAAAATCTGCTAAATTATAGAAAATTTGCAATAAAATTACTAATCAAAATTTAGGGGAGAGGAGAGGCAAGCTACTAAAAAGCAAATTTAAATTATAAATCCTATTTCGGTCTATCACACCTAAAATGAGTAAAAAAAACCTTTTTTTACTTTTCAACTTAAACATGGCACCTCATTAAAGTGATACCTCATTTTCAACTGCTTTAAACTAAGGAATTCAGTAGTCAAGGCAAAATTTTTATCTTTATTTGTTACGGATATATCATTAAAAATCGAAAAAACAACAAACATTAAAACACGCTAGAATTATAAGAAATTAGCAATAAAATTACTTGATGATAATGTACTGCGTCCTCTCAATTTAAAAATGAAAGATTTTGCAGCCATAGGACAGATAAAACTCCCTTGTCGTTTGAATAACGGCCAACGTTTCGACGTTTAATTCACGTCTTTTTCAGGGCTAAAAGCAAATGCAAAAAACAATAAACAATTGAAGAGTGCCCACACAACGATATAAAAATTAAAAAAGGTTTAAGAAAAATATTTAAAATGTTTTGCTTACAAAAACTTGCGGTCTACCCTAATATAAGTACGGGGTGTTCATTATAAAACTTCATCTAGCAGGCTATGAAATTTTGACAGAAAAGGATGACACAACCAAAGTAAATGGACTTTTCTTACTCCATCGTTTTCTTTTAACATTTTACAGCCAACTAGATGAAGTTTAATAATGAACACGGGGTATATACCTCAGCTCTATATTAACATTGTTTTTTTTTTAAACAAGTTAAAAATATATTTATACAAAATCTAAAAAGCAACTTTGTAAGCCAAAACTCAAAAAACATCTATTTTTTTTTAATTTAAATTTTTTTTTTATTTATTGAATGTTTATTATTGAATTAATATTTTTTGTTTATTATTGATTTAATTATTTCTTTTTATGATTTTTTTTGTGAAAAAAAAATTTATTATTGAATAATTAAATGTCGAAATATTGAATTAAAAGTCGAAATGTTGGCCATTATTCAAACGACAAGGGAGTTTTATCGGTCCTATACCTGCAAAATAAAATTACTATTCGAAATTGCAGAGCAGAAGAAACGTCCTAAAAGACAAATTTTAGTTAAAAAAACTGTATTTCAGTCTATCATACCTACCTAAAATAAATCAAAAAATCTTTTTTTTTATTTTTCAGCTTGTGCTTTTTGCAGCAAGTGCTTTAAATTAAGAATTTCGGTAGTGAAGGCAGAATTTGTGTATATTTATTTAAAGCGGCAAAATCTTCAAAAATAGAATAAAAATCAAGAAACAACAACAAAAAAATTGCAATAAAATTACTATTCAAAATTCCAGTGGACAAGTGAACTCCTAAAAGTCAAATTTATGTAAAATAATGCACTTCAGTCCACCACATCGAAGAATGGCTCAAAAATTCATTTAGGAAGATAGAATTTTTTTTTCCACTTTTTACGATCGAAGAAAATCATTATCATCATTAAAATAAAGTAAGAAAAATCTAGAAAAAAATCTGCTAAAATCATAGAACATTTGCTTGCTATTCGAAATACCAGAGGACAAGCAACCTTCTAAATGGCAAAATTAAATTGTCAAAAAAATCGTATTGTCACGGTGAACGGTGGCTGGGAGGAAGAGCGACATTGAAAGTTGGACCTTCGCGGCTCGCGGCCTATCCGGGCGCTGCGGCAGGGGAACTGACACGAGTGATTTATTGCTCTGATTATTTAGAACGCAGTTATTTACGACCATTTTTTTATGTGTCTCTTATCAATTATTTTTCTTCTACGAATGGTCTAGACTTTTCTGTATTTTTAAGATTTTGTATAAAAGGCGAATAGCGCCGCCGTTAGCAGTAGTTTTATTTAATCGAGCTATAGGTAAGCTAAAGAACCAAACGACAATAGAAGGCTATAAAGTGTTAAGTAGTGAGTTATTTAGTAGTAGTCGAATTGTACTCGTGTGTATTTGTGGGATAAATAAATAGAGTTTTCGTGTCAAATCGCTACAATCGAATTATTGAACCCTGAGTTCGCAACAGTATTTTGGTATAATAAACCATATGATAATATAAAAAATATTTTTTGCTTTTTATTTCATTTTAAGCTGCTTCAACTCAGGAATTCAGTGGTAAGAATAGTAAAAAATCTCAAAAATTTAAGAAAAACGTGAGGATAGGGATGTAAATCTTATAGGTCCAAAATAGGAATAATTAGGAGTGACTTAGATAAGGATAATAAGATGGATGATACAAGTGAACGAAAAGTTAATTTCCATTCAGTTTCTTCCCAAATCTTTATGCCAGTTTTCCTTTTTTATTTGATACTTACTTTCTCTCTTACCTATCTCTTGGTTTTCGTATTTATTTCATTAAACAATTCTATCCCCTGGCATACACTTATTTATACGTTTCACCATTTATGCTTTTTATATTTTCTTCGATTTTGAAGTTTGACTTATTTTCCCATTATGTTTAATTTCTTTAATTTTTTTCTTCTTCCTGTATTCCCTTTCAGTATTTTAGAGATGTTTCTGGTTAGCTATAGAAAGTTGTTCAACTTTATACTTCCTATTTTTTAGCTTTGATATAGGCATTTCTTTTATTGTATTTCCTTCAATTTTTGATCCACCAATTTTTCTTTTTTTGTGATACCTTATGAAAGCTCAATCTTTTTTGTTCACTGCTTTTTTTCGATTAAATTTTTGGTTTCTAAAGCAAATTTTTCCTGCCGAAGCTTGATTTTCGCATTGTTACTTGTTGTCTATTAGTCTTGAGTCGTTTGCTTTCTTCAAGGATCTTTTCCGTTGTTCAATTATTTAGTTACAAATTTCCCGGATCAATCACACAAAAACACTATCACAAGTTTTTAGTAACATAAACATGTACGACATTTTAAAACAATCTGAAATTCAATTTTCTAGTTTCTGTGTCTGTTCTACCTCCTATTTTTCATGTTCATTTATTTTATTTTTCTTACGGCGATTTCTTTTTTTATATATTTGTGTGTTTTCTTTAAACTTGATACTCAAACTTTTACTTTTATGTTTGGTCATGAATCAGAGGAGAATATCTTGTTTGATGTATAATCTTATGATAACGACATTTCTGCCCAAACAGAAGAGCACATTTCTTAGAAAAATTATCGCTTTTTTTATTTTTTTTTAACATATGTTTTCTTTGTTCTTAAGAAAACTCTATTAAAGAGTCTGTTCACTGCGAGAAATAACTAGTTGCGCCTTTGATAAAGTCTGCCGCAGCTGTAGACGAAACGTCAGGAAGAAATTCCATTGTACCACGGCTTCAAAGCCCCGAAAACACTTTAGATTGTATTTTGATCGGCCGTGAAAGCCTTCACAGTCTTATAATTATGTCTTAATAACCTATTTATACTTCAAAATTATTTTTCCCCACGTTGGGGAATAAAAGGCAATTAGGCAAAAAGGTTTTCGACCTGTGACGTCGTTAAATTGACGTAATTTCAACTTTATTTGTTGCTTGGGTTATTATGGGCCTCATCATCTTTAAAAATTAGATTAAATGCATCTCTCTTGGTTTCAGAGAAAAGTGCAATTTTGTGTTTTTCAGTTTTTTTGTCAAAAACGGTAAATGGTAAAAAAATAGAAGAAACTGAAAAACTTAAATTTTATTAGAGTCCATGGACTAAACCACCATTATGACGTGTCCATTAGCATATACCCAAGCAACGGTGAAATATCTGCATTGTTCTGACGTTGATAGCGATCGGTATATCAACGCTAATTAAATTGCGATCGGCGATATGGTACACTTCGACGATGATGATGATGAAAGAGGCTGAAACGTGTGACGACGATTTTCCGTAAATTGGCCGTAGGTAGTACCACAATAGATGGCGCTGTCCGGAGCAGCGGAAATTTAATGGTCACCGCCGGAGATTATCTGCGTTCCTTATTCACCGTTTTTGGTACCGCAGTACCCATGCATGGTGTTCGGGCACGACTATTTCTCAATCGGAAGCATTTACAGCAAAAGGGCTGAATATACAGGGTGTTTCTTCTGTGTGTTTCTACCATTGCTGTCTTCGAAACGATAAGAGTTACAAGGTCGCTTAATATAGCAAAAAATTGCATTTTGTTGACCTCTTTTAAGGTTCCACTACGAGGTTGCCATTTTTTTAATGGTTTACTAGTTATTTGGAAGAATGTGAAAATTTCTCAAACCTTGGATCTCCTGCATTTCTTAAACTATTTGTGATAAAAGAAAATTTTTAAATAAAATTTTTTACGAATTTTTTATAACTGACTTATAGTTACCAACAAAATTTTTTGAAATGCGAACTTTTAATCCATATTTCGAAGAAGCTCGTCATACCTTGAAGATCAATGTATTATTTGATAGATTCATGGTCGCCTTTACCTAGAAAATGCATTATCAATGTTTTTTTGTGGCAACGATTGTAAAAGCAAAGTATAATCCAATCACTTATTATTGACACTAAATAAGTG
The DNA here is from genome assembly GCA_951812265.1 of Taphrorychus bicolor. Taxonomy (NCBI): domain Eukaryota; kingdom Metazoa; phylum Arthropoda; class Insecta; order Coleoptera; family Curculionidae; genus Taphrorychus; species Taphrorychus bicolor. Next base: position 37,570,439 of record OX638299.1, on the reverse strand, counting down.
TTGGAAAGATAAAGAAAGTAATTTTGTTATTATGGAGATTATTCAAATACCATATATTCAACAATTTTTTTTTTTTTCGATTATTCGGCAAAGTTGCTATTTGAGGCTTGAACCAGTAAGTGCTGGTCTACACTATGCGTTTTAACCAGCGCGTTTCTGTGGGACCGGTTGCGCGGAAAGGTGTTATTTCAAGACTAACACAACTGGAACGATTTAAATGACCCGACAGGGCAGATTGGGCACTCTCCAAAAAACTGGTCAGACAAACCCTGTTAAAATCCACGATTATGGCTTTTCAACCATACAAATCTCCTGGGGAGGATGGAGTGTTCCCGGCACTATTGCAACAGGGCCTGGATCAACTCGCACCTCTATTAACAAAGCTCTTTAGAGCGAGCCTTGCATGGAACTTTTTTCCAAACTGCTGGTCCAGGGTGAGGGAAAAGATCCTAAATCTGTCAGGCCAATCAGTCCAACCTCGTTCCTGCTGAAAAGCTTGGAAAACTGCTAGACTTATACATGAGGGAGGGAGCGCTAACAACTTACCCCCTTAATACGGAACAGTATGCATACCAGGCTAACAAATCAACAGAACTAGCACTCCACAACATGGTGGAGAAAATCCAAGATACCCTGGATACAAAGGGTGTCGCAGTTGGTATTTTCATGGGATCGTAGGAGCCTTTAATAATGCACATACAGACTCCCCTCCTCAGCACCAGTGAAGCGAGATGGACTGAACCAACAATAACCAACTGGATTCGCAACATGTTAGAATCCAGACTGGTCAGTACATCATTAAACGATGACACTGTCAGATTCACAACAGCGGGAGGTTGTCCAGAGGGCGGAGTCCTTTCACCACTCCTTTGATCTCTACTAGTGGACGACCTTCTGGCTATTTTGGAACTATGGAGGAGTCGAGGTCCAAGCATACGCGGACACCATCGTTATCCTTATAAGTAATCACCCAGACTAACAAATTTCCAGCACGTTGCAAGAGGTGCTGGATGTTGTACACAGCTGGTGTTCAAAAGAAAACATAGCAGTAAACCCCAGGAAAACGGGTCATTGTGTCATTTACCCGAAAAAGCTGGACTTCCTGAAACCGCCACATCTGTTCGGGATAACAATCCTGTTTACCAACGAAATAAAATTTAGGAAGGGAGATACCAACGAAGGAGTCATCCTGGACAAGTCACTTGTGACGCGTACCGTTAGGAGGCCACAGCTCTCCCTTTGGTCGTGCAAGAACCTGTGCGGCAAATCGTGGGGGATGGGACCCCAACAAACTATGTGGCTATATGTGACGGTAATAAGACTACTACATCAAAGCTAAACTGTCCTCTCTGCAAAGACAAACATGGTTCTGCATCACGGGGCAATGAGAACGAGTCCCACGGCAGCCATGGAGCGCATGCTTGACCTGCTTCCACTTCCAATACTCCTGGAAAGAGAGGTAATGAAGACGACATACCGGCTGCCACAAGTGACGTACATATCACCGCAGCTATTTGATGGTGAGACCAATAATGCCCAGGCTGGCTTGGAAGGCCTTGCGGTATTGAACATGGTCTCCGACCTAATGGCATCAAAGCGTACATTAGACACTCGCTACGTCATCAAGGTTCTCTCACGAGCAGACTGGGACGAACAAAGCGAAGATCTGCAACTGGAATGAAGTATCTGGTACACGAACTGATCCAAAAACGACAAAGGGGCTTTGCTCCGGAGTGTACGGGAGATTTGATGGCATCTGCATAGCAGAGAGCCTGGACCGATTGACCACAGAGTTTCAGGTAGAGATACCTGCCATTGAATTGTATGCCCGACATCTATTAGAGGAGGGAGGACACAATAGATCAATAAATATCTGTTCGGATAGTCGGGCAGCGCTTCTAGCACTTATGTCTTTGCGCTACAATTCCAAAACTGTTTGGAACTGCCACAGGAGTCTGAATCAGGAGAATCTATCACAGAAGAACAACGTCACACTTGTATGGATCCCGGGCCATCGTGGTCACGAAGGCAATGACGGTCACTGGGAATTTCATACTCTCTGGTCAAGGCTGAACTCCAGAAATGGAGCAATGCCAAGTCCCAAGACTGGTGAGAGGACCTAGCCGGACTATCACACTCCAAAAAATTTATCACGGGAACAGGGAGGGCAAAAGCAAACATTCTTCAGACTAAATAAGGGACAAATCAAAGTGGCCACTGCACTGTACATAAGAATTAATCACCTAAGAGTTTACATGCACAGACTCGGACTGTCCGAAGAGGCGGTGTGTCGGTTGTGCTTGGAGGACGACGAGACAGTCATATCAAAACATATCAAAGTAAATAGACTTCTTCCATATTTTCTTTTGCCATTTCACAGCCAACTAAACGACGTTTTCAAATGAACACCCCCAATATTCGGTTTCATTTAATTAAACGTGATGTTGAAAATTTCTAGACATCTTCTCAGCATAGAACTGTTGGTAAAAGTAAAATGATTCGAGGTTCAACGGTGACCAAAACAAAAAATATAACCTGAATTTTTTTAACATAATTTTGCAACACAAGCTGTTGCACCCTTATTTGTTTATGTACATTTCATTGCAAATGATATCTCAAATTTTTTCTCTAATAAATTTAAATCAGTTTGTACTAATTCTCAGTTATATTCAATATACAGATTTTCCTTTATCACCATTTGCTATATTGGTTTCACATAATATAGAGAGTTTTCTTTAATCACTTTTTCGTAATTCAAAACCGAAAATTGTTGTTTTATGTTGAAGGTTTAAAACTCTGAAATTCTATTTTCAGATAATGTCTAGAAAGTGTCTTAAATTGTTGTTGAAACTTCAAAAATTGTTTTTTTTGCTTTTATTAGATTCTTTCCATAAATCTCACGTTTTTCCTAAAAGTTTTCTTCACCTTCTTTTGTGATAAAGAATTTTTTTTTAATAATTATTTAGTTTCTCTTTTTTAGTTTGTTTTTTTCCAATTTGCTTATTTAATGAAGATTAGAAACCAATTTTTTCTCGTCTTTTTGATATAAATCTCGCTACGCTCGTGGGCCCAAACGACACCTTCGCTAATGATGGCCTACATTAAATTGTTACAGGATACGGGTTCCAATAATTTATCGTCAATTAACTACACACTTTTATTTACTTTTAACTATTACAACACGATTAAACCACAATTACTCTCTACTTGTCTCTCTACTACTACTACTGATTCGCACTGTTCGCTTGTCCGCTTATTTCGCTTATTTACTACATTGCACTATCTATTCGAACGATATCGCGCGGCTTGCTGGTCTATATACCCGGCCTGAACACACTCTCGCACTTTCGAGAACGGAGGCGACTGTTCCCGGTTCTCGTTTAGTCTAGATGGGTTTCCGGGGTCGCGGTCGGCGCTCGGCGTTGCCGCTTCGGCGTGAATCTCTGTGGACCGACGGTCGGGCGTAACATAGCACCCCTCTTAGTTCTGATCGTCCCGATCAGAGAAATCTCCACGACTGTAAGTTTTTAACTTGTATACCACGTCGTTGATCCGTTTGATGACTGTATATGGACCCTCCTAAAATTGGAGACAACTTGGGAGACTTCCCTTTCTTCCTCTGTGGATTATACAGCCATACCAAGTCACCTGCCTTAAATCCTGCAGAATTCGCCCTTAGGTCATATCTGGCTTTCATCCGATCGCTGGCAATCTTCATCTTTGTACTCACGTTTCGATGGATTTCCTTTAATCTTTCTCGAAGTTCATCAGCATAGTTCTGGACATCTTGCACCGGTTCTTCTGGTATAGCTGTACGCCAAATCTACCGGAAGACGAAATTCTTTACCAAATATAACCTTGGCAGGGGTATGTCCTGTCGTGTTATGCACTGCACATCTATAAGCCATCATTAGAAGAGGCAGAAATTTGTCCCAATCTTTCTGGTGGTCCGCTGCCATTTTGCAGAGGTATTGTTCCATGGTTCGATTGAAACGCTCGATCATGCCATCTGATTGTGGATGGAGCGGAGTTGTCCTTGTTTTGCTGACTCCCAGTTCCATGATCTTCTTGAAAAGTTGCGATTCAAAATTCCGTCCCTGGTCAGAATGAAGCTCTAATGGTACGCCGAATCTACTGAAGAATACGTCAACCAAGACCCTTGCTACGGTGTTAATTTCCTGATTTGGGGGTTCATAAGCTTCAGGCCATTTACTGAAATAGTCCATGGCAACTAAGATGTATTTGTTGCCATGTGGAAAAGGACCTGACACGTCGATCACAATTCTTTCAAATGGGGCGCCAACATTGTATTGCTTCATTTACCCCTAGTCGTTCTTTGGGATCCTTTTACGGAGCATCTTCACAACTTCACTACTTCACCCAGTAGTACCTCTCCCAAATTCTATCCAGGGTCTTATTCTCTCCAAAATGGCGTCCAGACACGCCATTGTGCATTTCTCGCAAAACATCTTGCCGTCTACTTTCTGGTACTACAAGTCGAGCGTGGCACTTTTCCCGTCGGGGCTTTCCCAACTCCTCTTCAGTAAACCATTCTGAATCGAAAAGAATCCCATTGAGCCCACATAGCTTTTACTTCCGGGCTCTTATCTGCTATGTCCTTCCAATCAGGTCTTTGATTTTCCAACTTCCATTGACGTATTAACCCCCCAGCATTATCGGTTGTTTGTTCGACCTTCATTTGTTCAGTGGTCCAATGTTCCTCGACGTCAATCTTGGTTCTCCTAAGGTCCTTCTTGTTGTTCTACTCGTTGGCGGTGCCAACATTCCCCTTTACAAGGCCTGCATGATTATGCATCTGCGTTACCATGAGATCTGCCTGGACGATGTTCAAGCTAGCCAGTGATGGTGAGGCTTCTTCCAAGCTATCCAATCATAATGATCCTGGGTGAATTGCGTCACTCGCTACGCTCGTGGGCTCAGACGACACCTTCGGTAATGATGGCCTACATTATATGCTTGATGAATAATATACTATTAAGTTCCCTCTGTTTTTTTTTCTTCAGATAATGACCAGAAAGAATTAATTGTAGTTGGTTTCTTACTTAAAGCTCACAATGCACTGCACAAGTGTTTGTTTGTGTAACTTGTGTTGTGTAACACAAGTTACACAACAATGTACTTTCCACAATAATATCTCGGGAAAAATAAAACGTATAGGTACGATTTGAAATTTTCTTTCAAATCGGGTAGCGCTACAAATTTTTTAATTAACTTTTTTTAGCTGCATTGGTTTCCTATGTAGAGCAAGCAAAAGCAAACCTATATACCATGTGTTCATTAGAAAAAATCATCTAGAAGGCTTTGAATTTTTTACAGAAAAGTATAGCGCATTTAAAGTAAACGGATTTCTGTTTCTTCATTCTTTTCTTTTGACATTTCACAGATGACTTTTTCAAATGAACACTCCCTATTTTTGATCAAAATATTGTTGGTTTTCAAAATACTTTTGGAAACAAATGGAAGAGTTAAAAATGCGTCGCAATTCTGTCCCGTTCATAGTACCGTCAGACTATAAAAAATTCATTTTTGTAGATTTCTGGTCACCATTGAGTTCCAAATCCAAGCTCTCAAATCGACTGTTACGAAATTACGGTACCATGTTTGAGTTCATCTTGTTTATTCACCATTTTTGGTCAAGTGTCAAGTAGTTTGAGAATACTAACATCAAGTCAAGCTCAACTATAAAAAAAATCATGACAAATCAAGTACCGAGTTGTCAAGTAGCCAATTTTCCAAATCAAGTCAAGTATTTCTTAAAATTGTTAAGCTACTTGATTTGATGAATCCATATACAGGGTGTTCATTAGAAAAGGTCATCTAGAAGGCTACGAACTTTTGACAGAAAAAGAACACATAATCAAAGTAAATGGAAATTTGCTCCTTCATCCTTTTCTTTTAATGTTTTACAGCCCACTATATGACGTTTTAAATGAACAGCTCCCATATACGTACTTATAAGAAACAATAGAACAAATCATAAGAGGGTTAAAGGTGAAATGAAGATGGTAGGACTATTTTTTACAAGTCCCGGAACTACCTGTTACTATGTGCCCTTTCTCCGGACTTTCCCAGACAATATATCAAACTGTCTAGGGCGCCCCATTTCCTAAAGCAATCAAAAACGAGGAGGAAGTACCCAACGAAATGCCAAATACTGTTATCAAACAAAGACAAAGGAGCTTTTCTCATGGCCCGACTACCATCTTACGCGCCTTGTTTGCCCAGTAGGGTACTTTTCTTGGTATCGCCTACCTATCCTATACATATAAAATTATAAAAGTGGTACCCTTTGTTTGTTTACGCGCCCGATGCATATGCAAAGAAATGACCTCAGAAACGGGAAAGGCCTGTGCATGGCAAATGAGGTACGCGGTACGACCTTCGTCCCGACGACTAATTAATCGGATCGGTGGTGGTACCAACCAGCAGTTCTTCACGGTCAAAGGTCCGGGCGAGCATTTCCTGCCTGTTTTTTTTTTATTCGCCGACATTTGTAAATGCACTGCTTCAATGTTTGATAATAGGGCACGTAGAAGCTTAATAGGTGGTACTGCCGTGGCACCTGCCACCTGCGTTAAAACAAAAGACCGTCGCCGATTAGCGCGTGTGGTCTCTGCTATTGACGGCACTTTTACCTAAAATTTAAAATGCTTATCGAGTTTGATGACATTGCATATATAAGTAAATGAAAAATACCAATTGGCATGGAAGGCGGTATTTTTGATTATACTTTGGTTTCATTAGGAAAGCCCGCATTTCCGATTCGTAAATGAGCTCTCACGTGCGGTACTCATGTAGGTACCTATTGCCATGCACGTGTTGTACTGACAATAATTCATAATCAATGTATTCTTACAAAGCAAGTCGAAAGAAGTTGTATTCTTCTAGATGTTTTTCTATTTAATTTATTTTAGTAGTACCGGTACTAATGTTTCGAGGTAGATGCAGGAGTGCTACTACATCTGTGTTAATTCTAAAACTTTTGCCTACAAAAGCAAAAAGGAAGTTTAAGCAGAAAATGTAGTGCTGTAGAGAAAGAAATAAATATAAGCAAATTATAAAAAAGAAAAAATGAAAGGTGCTCATCTCAAGTCAATCAAAACGACCAAAAGGGTAAGAAAAATGAACTTGAAGGACTAAACAACGACACAACCAAAACGTTTTTACAGGCCATTGTTACGTAAAGAAAGAATGCATTAAAATAGACTGAAACAAAACAAAAATTAAGTATACGTTCAAGAACTTCAAGTAGAAAAGGTGGAGTGAAAAATAAAAAGACGATACAAAACAAAAAGTTGAAAAACCCATTAGAACTATAGTTTAAAAAAAAATGACCGATAAATAAAAAAATAGTGATAATTACAATCTTAAAATGAAAACAAATGACAATATGCAGGATCAAAGATAAAAAGAAAACCCCTTAAAAGAATGAAAACACAATGAAAAAATTCTTTTAGATATATAAAAAAAATAAGAAAAAAAAATCAATTACATGACAAAAAATAAGAATAGAATCCTATGAGGAATAAAAAAAACCGTAAGAAAGAAAATACAAATTAAAAACTGCAAATGTACCGAGTTAAGAAACCAGAAAATTATAGAAAAAATAAGTTTTTAAAAGGTAGAAGCACAAAAAAATACCTCAAAATTTAGGGCAAGATTATCTAAAAACTTGAAAAAAAATTAAGTATTATTGATTTAAAAAACACAGTTTTGGGCTAAAGTTGTCTCAATGCAAATCAAATTACAATATAATGGTTAACGCACTGAAAAAGCTCAATTTTGAGTCAAAATTACTTCAAAACAATAAAAACCCAGGTAAAAAGTACAATTTTGTAGATAGAAAAATATAAGAAACAAAAACTTGACCTTACATGACAAAGAACTAGAATAGAAAAACACGAACCCTTTAAAAACCTTGAGAAATAAAAAAATTAAATGAAAAAGTTCTAAAAGCATCAAAAGTAAAAAAATCTGGAATAGTAAGAGAATTGTGTAACGGGGACAGATAGGCAGGGGCATAAATTTAAATTATTTCAACTTTTAGGCGAAACTCAGTTAAAAGCTTTCAAACATTTGCTAAAAACAGTCCCTTTTCTGTTTGACTAATTGATTTTTAACTAAGTGGAGAAGTTCTATTTCGGGCCATTAACATAGAAAAAGTATAAAAAACGGGAAATCATTTATCATAAAAAACACAATTTTTTCAGTCCAAGTATTTCGAAATAATAGTAAGCCAATAAAAAGTGCAGCGACAAAAAATAAGAATAGAAAATTATGAACATTTAAAGAACAATAAAAATTTTAACTTTTAACTAAAACTGAACTAACTTGAAATCGCTAATGTTAGAAGCCCAAATTCCAAATAATTCTTATTTTGAGGCAGATTGTTTAAAAACCTCAAAACATTTATAAAAAATAAACTTTTGAGTTGTGTTATAAAGCCAAAAACGTATAAAAAACCTAAAAAATTAGAAATCATTAATTGTTAAAAACACAGTTTTGTGTCAAAATTTTCTCATTACAAATCAAAACATTTACATTTTTTGGACACCTCAATTTTAGGTGTCGTTGAAGAACGTCAATTTTAGGTCCAACAAGTTTCAAAAGCATAAAACATGAAACATTTAATTTAGATCAATAAAAAAATTCAACGGTTTTCCCTCTTCCTTGTTGTCCAAGAACAAAACATGACTAATGATAAGAACAGAAAAAAATAAAGATTACCAAACAGCAAGAAGGAAAAATTATAAATTAAAAACTACAAAAGCATCGAATTAAGAAAAAAATCAGGAAACTGTAAAAAAAAACAAGTTTGAAAGAGCTATTTAGAGACACAAATTTAAAATACTTTTAATTTTGGATCAAAATCATCTAAAAACTTTGAGAAACTTCGTAAAACAATAAACAACGATTTCTATTACAAATATTTACTCGATGGAAAAGCTCAATTTTATGCCAAAAAGCCTTAAAATAATAAAAAAAAGGAAACACATTAAAAAGTGTAATTTAGATCAATAAAAAAATGAAAGAACAAAAAAATCATCCAAACATGACAAAAGGTAAGAGTAGAAAAAATTAAGAATAATAGTACTGTAAAAAAGAAAAAATAAATTATAAACTACCAAAGCACAGAGTAAAAAAAGCTGGAAAATCAGAAAATTATTTAAAAAAACAAGTTGAAGAAAGGTAGGTAGAGGCTCAATATACCTTTATAATAATTGAGGGCCAAAATCACCTAAATACTTTACCAAGATAGTTTTTCTTTAACTAAAATTTTCTCAATAAAATACGATTTGAAAATAATTTTTTAATTTTTGGCTGTTTGGAAATGTTCTCTTGGGACCAAAAAACGGTTTTGAACGCAAAATTGTCTCAGTACATATCAATTTACATTAGAATTGTTAACTGGTTAGAGAAGCTCATTTTTAGGTCAAAATTACCTCGGAAGAATAAAACCCCACAAAAAGTACATTTTAGTAAATGTAAGAATAAAAACCTACAAAAAGAACATATTAGTAGATGGAAAAAATATAAAAGAACAAACATTTTAACAAAACATGACAGAGAATAATAGGAAATATGAGGAAGAAAAGAACAGTAAGAAATAAGATATTTAAATGAAAAACTACGAAAGGCATCGAAAGTAAAAAATCTGTTCAGTTGGAAAATTATATAGGAGAAAGAAATTTCCATAAAATGCAGATAGAAACATAAATTTAAAATACTTTTAATTTTAGGCCAAAACCATTTAAAAGATTTCAAAAGGTATAGAAAGAAAAGTTAAGCGAAAGGACGTGATCAAAAATGCAAAAATAGAAAAAGTGAAGTGAAAAATAAAAACACGATACGAAATCTTACTAAAACAAACAAAAAATAAAAGAAAACTGGGTAAAAATAAAACAATAGAACTACAATTTAAAAAAAAACATTGAACTACAAATAAAAAAATTATACTAATAATTACAAACTAAAAATGAAAAAAAATTGACAATCTGCAGGATCAAAAATGAAAAGAAAAACAAAAAACATTAGAAAACGTAAAGCATAAAATGCCCAAACCAAATTTAAGCCGAAAAAGAGTGTTGAAAAATAATATAAACTACTGAACTTAAAAACATTTCGGGGTTCAACGGTTTCAAGGTAGCAGTTTTAACTTCTAACTGTAGACCAACATCAATTAAAAACTTTGAAATAGCTAAAGAAGGTCTCTTTTCGGACTATCATTCTCTCAATAAAAATAAATTCACATTACAAAAGTTTACTTGTTGGAAAAGCTCAATTTTAGGTAAAAAATATCTTAAAAGAATTAAAAACGCAATAAAAAGTTTAATTTAGATCTATAAAAAAGTATGAAAAAAAATTCAACAAAACATAAAAAAATAAGAGGAAAATATGAAGAATTAAAGTAAGAAACAGTAAGAAAGAAAAATAAAGTAAAAAACGATAAAAACACCGCGTTAAGAAACGTAAAAAAATCAGGAAATTATAGAAAAAAAATAAGTTTTTAAAAAGCTGGGTGGCGGCACAAATTTAATATGTCTCTAAATTTGGACCAAAATTATCTAAAAACTTCGCTAAAGCAGTTTCTTTTTAAACCAAAATTTTTATTATTTACAATTTTAGACCAATTTCATTTAAAACGTTTGCTAAAAAGTCTTTTTTTGGACCAAAATTTTTTTCATCATTTCTCTTATCATCATTTCACTCAAAAACTTAAAAAAATTAGAATTCATTAATTGTTAAAATGTTGTCTTATCATGTCTTATATAATTAATAAACTTTACATTTGTTCACTCGTTGGAAAAAATCAATTTTAGATCAAGTATAAGAAATAATATATAAAAAAACACTAGAACTACAATTTAAAAAAACAATGAACGACAAATAAAAAATTATACTAATATTTATTTATACTAATATAAAAAAATTTTTATTATTTACAATTTTAGACCAATTTCATTTAAAACGTTTGCTAAAAAGTCTTTTTTTGGACCAAAATTTTTTTCATCATTTCTCTTATCACCATTTCACTCAAAAACTTAAAAAAATTAGAATTCATTAATTGTTAAAATGTTGTCTTATCATGTCTTATATAATTAATAAACTTTACATTTGTTCACTCGCTGGAAAAAATCAATTTTAGATCAAGTAAGTTTTAAAACAATAAAAATGGAATAAAAAGTTTAATTTAGACCAATAAACAAATTAAAAAACAAAAAATTCAATTCAAACATTCAGAATGACAAAGGTTAAGAATAGAAAAAAATAAAGAGTAAAAGAACAGCAAGAAAGAAAAAATAAATCAAAAACTACAAAAGCATCAAGTTAAGAAACCAAAAAAAAACAGGAAATTATAGATTTTTTTTTTAAAAAGTTAGATAGAGACACATATTTAGAATAGTTCTAATTTTGGGACAAAATCATCTAAAAACTTTGCTAAGAGAGTTTCTTTTCAAATCAACACTTCCTGAATAAAAGTCAATTTTTCAAATTTCATACATTTTTCATCACATTTTTTTTTCCTAATTATGCGCCCACGTCATCTAAAAACTTTGAAAAATGTCCTAAAACAAGGGTTTCTTTTCGAACTATCATTCTTTAAATAAACAACGATTTATGTTACAAATGTTTACTCGATGGAAAAGCTCAATTTTAGGTCAAAAAGCCTTAATATAATGAAAATAAAATAAAAAGTTTAATTTAGATTAATAAAAAAAATAAAGAACAAAAAATTCATCCAAACATGACAAAAGATAAGAGTGGAAAAATATGAAGTACAGTAAATAATACAGTACAGTAAAAAAGAAAAAAATAAATTATAAACTACAAAAGCACCGAGTAAAGCAAGCTGGAAAACCAGGAAATTATTGAAAAAAATAAGTTGAAAAAAGGTAGGTAGAGGCACGAATTTAAAATACCTCTAATTGAGGGCCAAAATCACCTAAATACTTTACTAAGAAAGTTTTTCTTTAACTAAGTTTTTCTCAATACAATCTGGTTTTTGGCTGGTTGAGAATGTTCTATTTGGGATCAAATCTCAACAAAAACTTGAAAAATTAAGTATTAATAAATAAAAAAAAACAGTTTTGAGCGCAAAAATGTCTCAGTACAACTCAATTTACATTAGAATAGTAAACCGGTTAGGGAAGCTCAATTTTGGGTCAAAATATAAAAGAACAAAAATTTTAAGAAAACATGACAAAGAATAATAGAAAATATGAGCAAGAAAAGGACAGTAAGAAGTAAGAGATTTAAATGAAAAACTACGAAAGGCATCGAGATTAAAAAAATCTGGATTAGTTGGAAATTACATAAAGCAAAATTCCAAAAAGTGCAGATAGAGGCATAAATTTAAAATATTTTTAATTTTGGGCCAAAACATTTCAAAAGAATTCCAAAGGTGTAGAGAGAAAAGTTAAGCGAAAGGGCGTGCTCAAAAATGCAAAAATAGAAAAAGTGAAGAAAAAATAAAAACAAGCAGAAAATAAAACTGTATAAAAAAACACTAGAACTACAATTTAAAAAAACAATGAACGACAAATAAAAAATTATACTAATATTTATTTATACTAATATAAAAAATTATAATAATAATCTAAAAATGAAAAAAAATGAAACCTGCAGAATCAAAAATATAAAAAAATATATTACACCAAATAAACCAAATTTAAGCCGAAAAAGAGTGTTGAAAAATAATAAAATTAACTACTAAATTTAAAAACATTTCAGGCTTCAATGGTTTCAAGATGGCAGTTTTAAATTCCACCTGTAGGCCAACATCAATTAAAAACTGTAAAAAAGACTAATAAAGGTCTCTTTTTCGGACTAACATTCTCTCAATAAAAATCAATTTGCATTACAATTGTTTACTTGCTGAAAAAGCTCAATTTTAGGTCAAAAATGGCTTAATAGAATTAAAAACGCAATAAAAAGTTTTAATTAGATCTATCAAAAAATAAGGAAAAAAAATCAACAAAACATGACAAAAGATAAGAAAAGGAAAATATGATGAATTAAAGGACGGTAAGAAAGAAAAACAAAGTGAAAACTACAAAAACACCGAGTTAAGAAACGTGGAAAAATCCGGAAATTATAGAAAAAAAAAAGTTTTTAAAAAGCTAGGTGGAGGCACAAATTTAAAATACCTCTAAATTTGGGCCAAAACTATCTAAAAACTTCGCTAAAGAAGTTTCTTTTTAAACCAAAATTTTCTCAATAAAAATTAATTTTTGGCTGATTGGAAACGTCCTATTTGCAGCCAAAATTATATAAAAACTTGAAAAATTAGGTATTATTGATTTCAAAAACACAGTTCTGGGCCAAAGTTTGTCTCAATGCAAATCACTTTTCCGGAGAATAATTGTTCAGTCGTTGAAAAAGCTTAAGTTTGGGTCAAAATTGCCTCGAGACAATAAAAACACAAAAACAAAAAGTACAATTTAGCGGATTCAAAAATATATAAAAGAACAAAAAATTTAACAAAACCTGACAAAGAATAAGAATGTGCGAAAAATAGAAGAACAGTAAGAAATAAAACAATTAATTGAAAAACTAGGAAGAGCTCAAAAAATGATGTTAAGAAATTAAAACAAATAGGTATGTTTAAAGGGAGCCGATATTTAAAAGCCATACATTTTTATTATTTCCAAATTTAGGCCAATTTCAATTAAAAGCTCTTGAACGTTTGCTAAAAAGTCTTTATTTGAACTAAAATTTCTTCAGTAAAAATCAACTTTCACTCATATCATTTCACTCAAAAACTTAAAAAGTCAGAATTCATTAATTGTTAAAATGTTTTTAAAACTCAATTTTAGGTCAAATAAGTTTTAAAACAATAAACCCGGAATAAAATTTTAATTTAGATCAATAAAAAAATTAAAAAACAAAAAATTCAAACAAACCAACAAAGGTTAAGAATAGAAAAAAATAAAGAGTAAAAGAACAGCACGAAAGAAAAACATAAATAAAAAACCACAAAAGCCTAAGTTAAGAAACCAGGAAAAAAACAGAAAATAATAGAAAAAAAAACAAGTTTAAAAAGTTAGGTAGAGACACAAATTTAGAATACTTCTAATTTTGGGCCAAAAGTATCTATAAACTTTAAAAACTTTGCTAAAAGAACTTGTTTTTAAACCAAAATGTTCTTAATAAAAATCGATGTTTGGATGGATGGAGATGCTCTATTTAGGGCAAAAATTATATAAAAACTTGAAAAATTAGTGCCCAAAATTGTCTTAATGCAAAATCAATTTACATTAGGAATGTTCACTCGTTGAAAAAGCTCAATTTTGAGTAAAAAAAAATACTTCAAACGGACAAAAACCCACTAAAAAGTACAATTTAGTTGATTAAAAAATATATAAAACAAAATGTGACAAAGTATAAAGATAGGAAAATATGAGCAATAAAAGAACAGTAAGAAATACAAATTTTAAAATGAAGAACGACAAAGAAAAACGAAAGAGAAAATCTTGGATAGGCAAAAATTATAGAAAAAATATGTCCAAAAAAAGTATATTATATATTTGACATACTACATACATATATATTATGATAAGACTTTGACGTTGTTTGCCAATCTTCTTGACACAAGCAAACGGTAGATGGGTATAGAAAAATTGAAAAATTTATAGCTACTAAGAGCCCAAAAAAATCTTGAACGGCTAATAGAAATATTTCTAGTTTTATGGCAGAATCGTTTAAAAACCTCCAAAAATTTGCAAGAAAGATCTTTTTCTGCACCAAATTTTTTTCAATAAAAATCAAATTTTTGACTTGTGTTGTTTTGTTAACTTACTAAGTTTTGTTTTGTTACCGAGCCAAAACCGTATAAAAAACTTAAACTTAGGAATCATAAATTGTTAAACAACTGTTAAAATAGTCTCACTACAAATAAATATACTTTACAATTGTTTAATCATTAAAAAAGTTCAGTTTTGGAAATTCCAAAAAGATAGAAATTCCAATAAAAAGTCAAATTTAGATGGTTAAAAGAAATTAAAGAGAAAAAAGTTGAACGAAACGTGACAAAAAATAATAGAAAATTATGCAAACTAAAAAAAACAATGATAAAGAAAAACTTGAAAAAAAGAAAGGACCAGAAAGAGAAGACGAAAATAAGTACAGTAGAAAAGCCCTAACCAAACATTGCATACAGCCCTAAACAAACATTAGTTTGTTTAGGGCTGTATGCTCTAAACTAACAAAATTTAGCCCTACCCTAAACAAACTAACTTTTGTTATGGCATTTTGTTGGTTACTTAGAGGAGGAAGAAATACCTAAATCGCCGGAATTTTTTGTTGAAGATCTACCGCAGTAAATAGAAGAGACGGTAATTGTAATAGAAAAACGAATGTCTAAAAAGAATGTTGACAAAAACCTAGTAATAGGGAAGTATAAAGGAGATAAAGAGGAAATAAACTGAATTTGTTAATATAGAGAAACATTGAAATAGCTTTTTTTAGAACAAATTCTAAAAAAGAAAAAGGACGCCAAAGAACAAGCAAAAATTACAACAGTAGTAGGTTGGAAAAGAATCACTTTCTACAGTTATTTCGAAAAAAATCATAAAAAGTCAGAACATAACATTCAAAAAACCTACCTGATAAAGTTCAAAAAATAACAATTTTTTAACACGAAGTACACCTAAGAAGTAAGTTGCAAAGAAGAGAGGAATTATTAAAAAAAAGGTGACGATGAAGGGAAAACCGAAATTGCGACTGTAGAGGAAAAAGGCAAAAAACCTCAAAGTACTGTGGAAGAGGGTGTAATGTTTACGATTGAAGAGCTACCAGAAGAAGTACAGGAGACCACAGAAGAAATGTTACTAGTTGAAAGATGAATGTATGCAGATGTGGTATAATCTAAACTGTCAAAAGTTTATAAGACTGTGAAGGCTTTCATGGCCGGTCAAAATATAATCTAAAGTGTTTTCCGGGCTTTGAAGCCTTGATCCAATGGAATTTTTTCCTGACGTTTCGTCTACAGCTGCGGCAGACATTAGCAAAGGAAATGGAAGAGAAGAATGGACGAAGTTATCTCGCGGTTCCCGACAATGACTGATTTGGCTGTGGGCAGCTTCATGGTATTTTTTATTGACCCGGCGAGCCGTCGCGCTGCAGTAGTGAGACTGGGGTGGGGGTAGTGGTGACGCGGGGTTTCGGCGCACTTGTGTGCACTTAGAAACGTAATTTCCTCCTTTCTGTTAAAATTGTTGTCGGGCTTAAAGATCTCAATGGCCTCTCTCGTTAGTCTCGGATAGAAACGCTACGATTGATATAAGATATCCACCTCGTTGAAAAGAATGTCGTGACCTTCGGAGAGAGCGTGCTCTGCTACTGCTGACTTTTGTGTTTGTCCCAGTCTGCAACTCCTCCTGTGTTCCGGGATCCTCATGTTGACACTGCGTTTTGTAGTGCCAATGTATACCAAGCCACAGCTGCATGGAACTCGATAAACTCGAGGTGCCGATAGGGAATCTCCGCGGTCTTCGGCCAATCTCAAGCTCTGTTGTATTGTACGAGTGGGTGTAAGGACATTTTTAACATTGTGCTTTTACATTACCCTGCTGATCCTTTCCGTTACTTGGTGGATGTATGGTAGACTAGTCCATCCGCGCTTTTCTTCATCTTCTCCCGTTGTTCCTTCCTGGCGCTCTACATTCCTTGGACGGACGGTCTTATCTTGCTATATCCAATCCAGCCAAAGGCTCTTTCCAGATGCTTCATTTCCCGTTCCATTTCAGCTTTGATAATGTCTGCCGCAGCTGTAGACCAAACGTCAGGAAGAAATTCCAATGGACTACGGTTTTAAATCCGGGAAAACACTTTAGGTTGTCAAAAATTTAATAGGATATTTCCAACGTATCGCTTCGTTTGCACCATCGGTGGAACTAGAACTCTCTCTAGTGAGTTCTCCTCTTACCCTTCTCTGTCTAGACTGGTGAAGATAGGCCCTTCACGATATTAATTGCTTGGGTTGGGCAAAACTAGAAATTTTGATATCACGAAAATTATCTATAGTTATAAGTAAAAATTATTTTCGAGCCAATAGTTTATATTAAAAATGAAGAAATTTCATGTATAGTCTGATTCGAAGTTTTCTATTTTTTTTTTGGTGATCACGTGCCTTGAACACCCTCTCAAGCAAACAATGCACTTTTATTTTATATATCATCATCGTCGATGCGACATTGAAATCGGTTTTAAGGTGCGGCCCCACGTACACGTTAATTTTGAAGAAGAAGCACGAGCTGGGCACGCCGCCCGCCGCCGCACTCTGCCCTGAATGTCAATGAGGGGGCTCCTCGAACCGGACCTGGGTATTAACGACGACGCGTCAGGGTGGGGCCCCCACAATGTACGACGATGATTGACGTTCAATTTCGCCAAATTTCGATTTTGGGTTTAGCACACTGTTTATGGACTGGCACGTCCTAAATAGGGAAGGGTTGAATCATTTCGACACATTGTTTTGTTGTTTGTGCACCATGTTCTACATTATCGTGTTTTGCAGAGCATTTTCGGGTGATGGCCGTTCTGAACCGCTCGCGGAGCTTTTCTATACATTCTTTACAGTTGGCTTCTAGAAGTGCCATAAATTACAAAAAATGGTCGGCGAAATAAACTGCTAACGGAAAAGATCGATACAGCAAAATGTTTTGTCATATTTGGGGGTCTGTATCTCGGAAGTGCTTTAGCCGAAATTTAAGGAATTTAAGGAACCTAAGCAGATTTTGAAAGGTCGTTTCTTCTAGAGTTACGGCTAGAGATTGACCTTAAATAAGTTATTCTCTAAAGGATATACAGGGTAAAGAAAAAAGCACTGCAAAATGGTTGCATTTCAACCCACTGCATTTGATAGGTAGCGTAATTTCAGAACATTCATTGTTATAAGATATTTAATGACGTTAGTTCTCGGGATCTCGGGACATGTTCGGCAGTGTTCGGTTTTTGGGCCTACAAAATAAATTTCTGGCATTTTTCAAAAAGTTGACGCTCTTTTGTAAGTCACCCTGTATCGGGAGAATGCCGTAGCCGTTTTTAATAAAATAAATGATCTCTAAAAGATAACTGGTTGTAAAATCAGCGACGTAAACTCATAGCTAATAAAACAATTTTATTCCATTATATACAAGGATGGCAAAAAATCTAATAAAAAACTGATTAAAATTTTGTTTACTACGATGTCATGACGTGAGCCTTAACTTTAAGACTCATTGTAATGACATTTAAGAGCTATGGTCGATATCTCGGGACGGTTTTGGCGGTTTTTTGGGTTTTTGCCTACTAAATCAGTTACCGGGCGTTTACAGAAAGTTTGAACTTTCTTGTAAGTTACAATTCGAAGTATCCTGACATTAACAGGGAAATCCCTAGGCAAAAATAAGGCACAATGTTCATACAAACATAACCCGCAAACTCTTTGTCTCCGAGATACAGGGTGTTGAATTTTTTTTTCTATTTTCTTTTATAGTTCTTAGAGTTTTTGAGATATTTAACTCAAATTTTGAATACAGGTTACCCTTTATTATCTACATCGTTGGATATTTTTCTGAGATTTTTTCTCGGGTTGTATCCTTTTTACCCTCACAAACTTTTTTGTAGCATGCCACTAATCGTCTTTTCTTAAAAGTCTAAATTCTCTATTCATTTTAGAAACTTTCTTGCCTCTTGTTTTCAACCACCGTTTTCGAGAAATTTGCAAAAGTGTTTAGGAATGCACATCATTGTTCCATAAGAAATGTCTGTTTTCTGCGTTCCTATTTAAATTCCCAGATACTGATGAAAAAGAGTTACTCAGGAAAAATTATGTGCATTTCTAGACAATTTTTCAAATTTCTCGAAAACGGTTGGAGATAAGACAAGGATGCAAGAGGCAAGAAAGTTTCTAAATTGAACAGAGAATTCAGACTTCTAAGCAAAAACGATCAGTGGCGTGCTACAAAAAAGTTTGTGAGGGTAAAAGGGATACAACCCGAGAAAAAATAAGACCCTCGTGTCGATTTTGGCGCGGTTAGTATATCTAACGATGTAGATAATAAATGGTTACCTATATTCAAAATTTGAGTTAAATATCTCAAAAATTCTAAAAGCTATAAAGAAAAAATAAAAAAAAAATCAACACCCTGTATCTCGGAGACGAAGTGTTTGCGGGTTATGTTTGTATGAACATTGTGCCCTATTTTTGCCTAGGGATTTCGCAGTTAATTTCGGGATACCTTGTATTGTAACTTAGAAGAAAGTGCAAACTTTCTGAACACGCCTTGTAACTGATTTAGTAGGAAAAAAACCAAAAAACCGCCAAAACCGTCCCGAGATATCGACCATAGCTCTTAAATTACATTAAAAAAAGGTCTTAAAGTTAAGGCTCCCGTCATGACATCGTAGTAAACAAAATTTTAATCAGTTTTTTATTAGATTTTTTGCCATACTTGAACAAAAGGAAATAAAATTGTTTTATTAACTATGAGTCTACGTCGCTGATTATACACCCAGTTATCGTTTAGAGATCATTTACATTTTTCTCACGATACAGGGTGACTTACAAAAGAGCGTCAACTTTTTAAAAAACGCCAGTAATTTATTTTATAGCCCAAAAAACAGAAAACTGCCGCACATGTCCCGAGATACCAACTAACGCCATTAAATATCTCATAACAATGAATGTTCTGAAATTACGCTACCTACCAAATGCAGTGAGTTGAAATGCGACCATTTTGCAGTGCTTTTTTCTGTACACTCTATATCCTTTAGCGAATAAGTTATTTAAGATCAATCTCCCGCTGTGATTCTAGAAGAAACGACCTTTCAAAATCTTAGGTTTTAAAGTTTGGCTAAGGCATTTCCGAGATACAGACCCCAAAAATGACAAAAAATTTTGCTGTATCGATCTTTTCCGTTAACAGTTTAGTTCAAACCAGCCAACTTTTCAAAAATTAGAAGAAAACACGTACACAAAAAAAAAATTCGCCGCAACTTTAATATAGTAGATTATGTCACTAGGAGTAAAAGTGGGTATTTTCGTGCTGAGCCCAGAGATTGACGGCCGAAGCGAAGCCCTGCAACTGGGCGAAGCACAAAAAGACCTTTTACTCCGAGTAACATATACTACTTTTTTTTTCAAGCATGCAGGAAATAACAAATCTATTTCAAAGTGATTCATTTTTGCATTTTTCTCTTATCCTCTTTAAGCGAGTCTAGATACTTACGCATTTAGTGGTGTATATTATTTGTAAAATGTTTAGAATATCTTAGAACGGTGGTTTTCAATGCCCAATAGTTTTAATGGTTTTAAATCATAACTAATGGTTTAGGTGGTTTAGGTAAATTAAAAATTGGTAGCATTGTTATCAATAATAAAATCGGTTTTACATCATTCTAACCTAAAAAAAATGTCTTTCGCAGCTGTACAATGTTGCCACGTTTTCCCTTAAACATAATTTTTTAAAGAGGGGTGACATTGATATTTGTCTGGGGTGAAATTGGTAATATCAATGACACCCCTCTAAATAATATTGGGGTGACATTGATATTAATTTTAAACAAATTAATATCGTCGTACGTTAATATGATTAATTTCTAAGACTATTTTAATATTTCTTTTACAGACAAAGCATTTTTTGGCAATAATTAAAAAATGCGAAGAATTCACAAAAGAAAACTGGGCAGTCGAAAGTACAATGACGTCCCACCCGACAATCTGGAAGCAGCTCTTAAAAAAGTCACAGAGGATGGCATGCCAATACTCCGCGCAGCAAAAGAATATGGAATACCATATGGTACATTATATAATAAATATAAGGGTCTCCACGTCAGGAAACCAGGGGGACAACCAGTTTTTTTCCAACGCTGAAGAAAATCTAATAATTAAGAGCGCCATTACATGCAGTGAATGGGGGTTTCCCTTAAATATTTTTGATATGCAAGTAATTGCCAAAAATTATTTAGACCGTCAAGGTAGAACTGTCCAAAAATTCAAAAATAACATGCCAGGTCGAGATTGGGCCGGCCTACTTTTGAAACGTCACAAAGACCTGGTAACTCAACGATTAGCTGCGAACATTAAAGGTTCTAGGGCAAATGTTTCAAAAAACGAGTATCGAGAATATTTCCAAAATTTAGAGGAGACTTTGCGCGATGTTCCAGGTATGAATATATTCAATTACGACGAAACGAATATGGCAGCCACAGAAAGTGGCAAGCATTACCAATTTTAGCAAGTCAGCCACTTCAGTTATGTTTGCAGGGTCAGCATCTGGAGTGGTCCTCCCACCCTACATAATTTATAAAGCTGAGCACATTTGGGATAGGTGGACTGAAAAGGGACCAAAGGGGCACCCATGTTGCACTGAAAGATGTTGCAACTTAGGATCACGATTTAACCGCATCCAAAGTGGTTGGATTGATAGTAACGTATTTTCGGATTGGTTTTTAACCTGCTTCTTACCACACGCCGCTCGACTTCCTGGAAGAAAAGTTTTAATTGGGGACAATCTGGCATCGCACTTCACTTATGAAGTATGGGAATCCTGTCAACTAAATAATATCTCGTTTGGTTGCCTACCCCCCAATACCACGCATATACCGGGTGTCCAGCAGAACCCTGGACATAGGAGATTAACATGGGAAATCGGTTTTTATTTTTTTGCGCCTGTACGGTTCATTTGATTGAAAAACTTTTAAGAGTAAAGTTGTAGAGTTTATGATCAGTTATCATCCTGTAAATTTTTCAATACCACAGTTTTGGCTGCTTTTTGGAAAAAAGCCTCGAAAAGTGCAAGAATTTGAATTTGGCGCGTCACCCAAGCCATGCATGTGCAGTGTCGCCAACATAATAATTTCTTATGTCAGAGTCGGAGCAGATTTTCCTTTCTTATTTATTTTGAGGGACTATCATGTAGTAATTAACGTGATTATGCAGAGAAAATTAACCGAAAACCTGACGATAATGTTCTTAAATCATACGGTAAGTAAAAGTTACGTTTATTATTTTCATAAGTAGTAAAAGGAAAATCATTCCAATTTGTGTATGGCTCGTTGTGTAATTCATTTTAGATTAGCAACTGACTTCTTGTCTTTGTCATTGGTAAAGCTAAAAGCTAGGTTAATGTTAAGAATTATTAAGGACGGCGAGTTGGGAGACATTTGTTGGGCAAACCAAGAGCCAAGCTTGAAATGTGATTGTACTCCACAAATGAGTTATCGTGGAATTGGCGAAAAGAAAATACGGATTAGCAGCTCTTAAAAGAACCATTTAATTACATACTACAAAGAAAGTGAATAACCACCCATGTGTTTACATCAAACACAGAGGTAAACAAGAACAATAAACAAATAAATAAAATACAGGACTAGATGTGGCACATCAGAGAAATTGTTCAAAATGATCATCTTCTGCAGAGGTACAATATGCAAACCTCTGTTCAAAATTGCGACATGTATTGTCCAACATCACCACCGTGACTTGACTACAAATTTCTTGAAAGGCAAGTTTCAATTCTTGAACATTTGCATATTGTTTATTTCTCTGGTAGAGACGATCTTGAATGAATCCCCAAACAAAAAAATCACAGGGATTCAAATCCGGAGAGCGAGGTGGCCAATTAATTGCTCCAAACTTTCCGATCCACCTGTCACCAAATGTTTCGTTTAAAAAACGTCTATTTTGCAGTGCAGTGTGACACGACGCCCCATCTTGCATGTAAAAAACCCGTTCTAATGGTTGGATGGCTTCTACAGCAGGCAAAATGTCATTGCGAAGCATATTGCCATATTTGTTGGCGATCAAACTGCAATCAATGAAAAATGGACCTATAACATGGCGCCCCAAAATGTCGATCCACACGTTACGGTTGCTCGACGTTGGTCTCGATCATGCACTATATGTGGGTTTTGGAGTGCCCAAATCCGATCATTTTGTTGATTTGAAGAGCCAGTCAATCCAAATTAGCATTCATCCGTGAAACAAATGTTTCTAACAAATCTTGGGGCTGCAATAATTTTTTCGGTCAGGATTTCACAAAACTCCATTGGGGGGAAAAGGTGGGCCGGTAAGAGTTGTTGATGGTTCTCTTGTTTGTAGCTTTCAAGACCTTCTTTTTGCAGATAATTATGGATGGTCGATCTACTAAGTCCAGTTTCTTGGCTAATCTGTCGAATACTCTTGGAAGGATCATCGTTTACTGTAGCAAGAACAACAAGTTTTGCCACATTTTCATCCTCTGGAGCCGCACCAGCTTGAAGTCGTCGCTTTCGCGAGGAACATATCGGGTTAATACTCCCAGTTTCCTCAAAACGAGCAACCACCGCCTGAAGTGAACTGCATGCTGGTAATTACCAGCCCAGTATTGTTTTAAAACAAGTTTTCTCTCCTCAAAATTCCTAACTAATGAAACATTTAAATAAGAAATAATAAAAATAAAATTTTACACTGTATCAACAAAATGGTTCCTACTTTCCTTACTTTTAATTTCAATAAATACAAGGTTTCTGTATACATTACATTTTTATTTCGGGGAAATTGTGTGTGAAAAAGTGGATGCAACAAGTACCAAAATAAGTATATTTCCATAATCAATCTATAAATTAATTTCTTAACGGAAGAAATTAACAAGTGGACATGAAAAAGAAATGTAACATAAATTTAGGTAATAACACAGATAACAACAATTATTCCTATAAAAACACTATCACCTTTATTAAGATTCAATTCAATTCAATTCAAATTTATTCATGTTTACAATCACCAAAACAGCAATATACATACGTCAAAAATAGAATAGTCTACAAATTAAATTTAAATAAATTCAGTCCAGATGCCATTATTTACTTAATACTAAAAGCTTACCGTCAACATCCTAAAAAAGACTATACAGAGAGAAGAAAAAAAAATTAATAATATTGATTAAAATTCTTAAAATACTCTTCATCACAATAACAAAAATTTACCATTAAAATTTGCTTAATTTCCTTTCGGAAACTATCCACTGTCAAGCGCTTTAATTTTTATGGGCAGTTGAAATATTTTACCGCCCAGTAGCCAGGACCATTCTGACACCTTCTCAAACGACAATATGAGGTTATTACATTTTTTCGGCCTCTAGTAAGGTAAGCATGCATGTCCTCGTGAGCAGAAAACAGATACATGTTATTTTTCACAAACAGCAAATTCTCCAATATAAACATGGAGGGCAGTGTTAGTATGCCTAGCTCTCTGAAGTGCGCTCTGCAGTCATCCC
Organism: Taphrorychus bicolor; assembly: GCA_951812265.1. NCBI lineage: Eukaryota > Metazoa > Arthropoda > Insecta > Coleoptera > Curculionidae > Taphrorychus > Taphrorychus bicolor. Next base: position 37,546,176 of record OX638299.1, on the reverse strand, counting down.
TGTAGCCCAGGCCAGCCAACAATCTGACCGCTCTTCGCTGAAGCCCGAACAAACGCTTAGCCCCCGAGGCGTGGCCCCAAACAACTACAGCATAAGAGAGCCATGCATGAAAAGATGCAAAGTAAGCCGATCTAAGTACCGTACGAGATATCCTATCTGAAAGCTGACGTAGCAGGTACAAACTTGTATTGAGTCTCGAAGCCAAGTTATCAGTGTGTAAATCCCACTTGGCGCTCTCATCCACAAGAACCCCAGGAAATTTAACCTGGGATACGTGGTCATTTACGGTTCCAATCTCCCTCAATGCAAACACCATCCTCTGTGTCTTGCCCATATTCAGCAGCAATCGATTGGAATGAAACCAATTTTTGGCCAGTTTTTCAAGTTGTTTGTGGCCAGTTTGGCAAGATTTGTTGTCACTGAAAAGAGTTTTTTTCACAGGCACTGTAGTCTCCAGATACATAGATAAAACATGAAAGGAACTGGTCTTAGCAGATCAAACATCCGTCGCTATCTGCTTACTGGTCTTGCTTATTTGCTATAAACATTTGTTCCACCAATGAATGTTAATTTGGATTAATGGGTCCCTCAAATCAACAAAATGAATGAGTTTGGACTCTCTAAAATCCACATACAGTGCAGGACAACCGAGTCGAAAAGTTGTTAATGTGTGGATTGGAATTTTGGGGCGCACTGTATTTGGTTTTCCAATGAGATTTTGTCTGTCAAAGAGTCCAGCACTTAGCAAGGGTTTTTTACATGCAGGATGGGGCCTCGCGTCACACAGCACTGCAAAATAGATACTTTTGAAGTAAAACATTTGGAGATAGATGAATTCACCTCAATAACAACAACAACAACGAACACCCTTAATTGGTGACAAGAGACAATTTTCTCTGCATAATCACGTTAATTACTACATGATAGTCCCTCAAAATAAATAAGAAAGGAAAATCGGCTCTGAGTCTGACATAAGAAATTATTATGTTGGCGACACTGCACATGCATGGTGGGGTGACGCGCCAAATTCAAATTTTTGCACTTTTCGAGGCGTTTTTCCAAAAAATAGCCAAAACTGTGGTATTGAAAAAATTACAGGATGATAGCTGACCATAAGCTCTACAACTTTACTCTTAAAAGTTTTTCAATCAAAACAACGGTACAGGCGCAAAAAAATAAAAACCGATATCCCATGTTAATCTCCTATGTCCAGGGTTCTGCTGGACACCCGGTATGAGACAGCCTTTGGATGTGTGTTTTTTCAGGCCCCTAAAAATTGCCTGGAGGTCCACTTTGTTAAACGGGAAAAAGAAAAATCGAAATTTGACTACATTGAAGAAAGAAGAGTTTCCAAATCTGTTAAAAGTCGCATTGACAGTAGTGGACTCTAAGTCGCCTGAAGGGGCAATTAAAAATGACTTAATCAGTGGGTTCCGAGCCACAGGAATTTGTCAATTTTTACCGGATAGTGTTGAACAAATTACCAGTCAATGAAGAAATGCGTGAAGAAGCTTTGAATAACAGCCTTGTGACTTATCTGAAAAGTCAAAGATTCAACAGTATTCCAAAGCGCAGTACTGTGAAAACAAGGAAAAGACTTGAGGTGGTCCCAGGAAAGAGCGTGTCTGGATCAAGATATAATGATGATGGTAGTAGTTCCGATACGGATGACGAAGTTCCTTATCAAGATCTCTCCGATGATGAAGTAGGTGGCGCAGAATTGATGACAGAGCAGATCGAAGTTAATTACAATCCAGTAAATATTGACCAACTCGTTAATGGAGACTTCTTGCTTGTCCAAGTTGTTTCTGGAAGAATTAAGTCAACAATCATCGCTGTGCTGGTGAAACCCAGCGTTCAAACTAGCGGTGATCGTTTACGATATATTTTTGAACATTCAGTGGACGTGTATGAACAATAAAATTTTAAATAGTTTCTAGTACTAGTTCTAGTGTCTTTTTTGAGAGGTTTTTTTATTTTATTTTGTATTTTACCTTTCCAACTAAGGCTTTAATTTTAATTTTTATTTTACAAAACTTATTTTAAACAAAGATTATTTTATTGCCAAAGATTATTTTATTGCAATACATATTTTTTTTAAATAAAAACAGAAAAAACAGAGCAGGGTGTCTTTGATAATTCAGGAAAATTCATTATTATCAAAGTAACCCCTTCTAAGTTTATTTCAAAATTCGCAATATCGAATTGAAATTAAAATTGAGGCGACTTTGTTAAATGAATGTTCTGGATATTTATTTTAAGGTAATTTGAATAGTGCCATCAAAATCACCCCTTTTGAAGTATTACTTTGATACCAACTATTTTATTATTCTTTTTTAACTAAATATTGGGGTGTAAAGCTAGTTCGCCTCCACGTGGTGCACCCTGGGTAACGCTAAATGAACTAGCACATACTGGCAGTCGGATAATCCAAGGATCTCCTGACTATACGACACACTAAATTATTAAATGGTTAAATTGAATTACGACATTATCATGGCCCAAAACAAAACAAATGGTCCTTCTCAGGACCCTTTGACTAGAAAAATCGGACCCTCAGTCCGACTTTGTCAGATTACACATACAGATACATAGAAGGCATTAGTTATGCAAAAAGCCAGTACATATCAAAATTATTAAAAGATGACGATATCGACATAGTTGCAATCCAGGAAACTCATTGCGAATCAGAACAAGAGCTCCAAAAAAGGGGAAAAATACCAGGTTACGAATTACTGGGTGCAACGTACCACAGAGCATACGGCGCAGCCACTTATGTCAAAAGCAACATAGAAAATGCATCTGTAGTTTCTATATCGACCGAGAACGACATACAGATTGTAACTACAAAAATTGGAAGTATCACTATCTCCAACGTTTATAAACCTCCCACAAGGACCTGGCCAACTCATGTTCTTAAAACATACCCCCACCCCGCTGTATATCTAGGCGACTTTAACAGCCACCACGAACAATGGAAATATAGACAAAGCGATGTTAATGGGGAGGCTTTGATCAGATGGACCGAGGACGAGCACTTACACCTAATCTTTGATGCTAAAGACAAAGGCACATTTAAATCAGCTGCATGGAACAGGGAATATAACCCGGACTTATGCTTTGTCTCAATGGACCCTAATAATACCCCTTTGGCCACTACAAGAAAAGTTCTCTCGGAATTCCCCCACAGCCAGCATCGCCCAATCATCATGGAGATCGGAACCCAAATACCGCTAATAAGATCCATCCCAAGACCTAGATGGAACTTTAAGCGAGCTGATTGGAAAAAATTCTCATCGGAACTAGATAAATGCTTAGGATGGATACCACCCACGAGTAAAAACTACGCTCGGTTTGTCGGGGCAGTAATTAGCACAGCTAAGAAGTGCATACCAAGAGGGTACCGGGAGGAATATATTCCTGGATGGTCTCAAAACAGCGAAGAATTGTATCAAAACTTCCTAGAAACTGGTGATCAAGAAATCGCAGATCAGTTACTTCATAGTTTAAATGCAGCAAGACAACAAAAATGGAGTGAAACTGTTGAAAATTTAAACTTCCAAACATCAAGTCGGAAAGCATGGTCCCTAATTAGAAAACTTGGAGGAGGAGACCCTCCTAAACGGCAAGAGGCTCCCATTAAACCAAATTCAATGGTCTCTCATATTGTGATGACATCCAGAGCACCCAGAGATAAAGCTCATACAAAAAGAGTAAAAGAACATCTAAAAACTCTTAAGAGCGAATCTACAGAAACTGAACACTCTCGTCCTTTCACCGGCGAAGATGTATCCGCTGCCCTTAAAGATATTACTTCTGGGAAAGCCCCAGGGTTTGACGGAATTCATCCTGAATTCCTTATTAACTGCGGAAAATACGCGAAGAAATGGTTGGCGTGCTTCTTCACAAACATCATGCAGACTAGTGAAATTCCTCGAGAATTCAAACGCTCAAAAGTAATAGCCATCCAAAAACCAGGTAAACCAGCAGACCAACCAAAAAGTTACCGACCAATTGCGCTGCTGTCATTAACGTACAAGCTGATAGAAAGACTGATCTACAACAGAATAAGCCCGGTAATACTTAGAGATATCCCAGTTGAACAAGCGGGTTTCAGACCTAAACGGAGCTGCACCGACCAAGTATTGTCACTAACCACATATATCGAAGCCGGTTTTCAAAGAAGACTGAAGAGTTCTGTCGCATTCATTGATTTGTCAGCAGCGTATGATACCGTATGGAGGGAAGGAGTTATATACAAATTCCTACGCAAAATTCCCTGTAAATTCACATCAAGATTAATAGAAAACATGCTTAACGACAGAGTTTTTCAGGTGATAATGGGATCAGAAATCAGCAAACCCAGAAAGCTTAAGAATGGACCGCCGCAAGGATCAGTACTTTCGCCATTGTTGTTTAGCCTATATATTGCGGACATGCCCAAAACAACATCAACAAAGTTTGGCTACGCCGACGATTGGGCTCTAACCACTCAAACTAAATTAATGGAAGAAGCCGAAGAAAATCTTACCAATGACTTGGACGTAATGGGAAGTTTCTTTCGAAAATGGAGACTGCAACCTAATGCTTCAAAAACAGAAGTAACCTGCTTTCATTTAAATAACAAAATGGCTGATAGAGAACTTAAAGTCTACTTTGATAACACCTTACTTAATCACAATAAAAACCCAAAATACTTAGGTATCACTCTTGATAGAACGTTAAGCTTTAATGTACATCTAACTAACACTGCGGAAAAATTAAAGACCAGAAATAACATTATCCAGAAACTCTGTGGCTCGACATGGGGAAAATCAGCATCCACACTGAGATTGTCAGCCCTAGGCCTTGTCTACTCAGCCGCGGAGTACTGCGCACCAGTGTGGCTTAACAGTGCTCACGTGAAGAAGATAGATGCGCAACTGAACAACACCATGAGAATGATCGCTGGCGTAATCAAATCCACCCCAACTCAATGGCTACCGGTATTAAGCGACATTCCACCGCCTTATCTGCGCCGAATCAATTTGCTGACAAACGAATACAAGAAGATACTTAACAACAGAGAGCTCCCAATACATCATTATATAGAAGACGCCAACAAAAATCGACTAAGCTCTAGAAAACCACCCACAAACACCGCAAAAATTGCCACAGATACTGAGTTTAACATCACAAGCAGATGGGTGCACGAATGGTCGAGAGCTCAGCCAAACAGCAACTTGCCCTGCATAACAGAAAGCCCCCCTGGCTTCAATCTACCACGCAAAACCTGGTGTACAATGGGGAAAACTACCATCCACAAAACAACAAATGGGGAAAACTACCATCCCCCTCATGCGATTGTGGAGAGGTCCAAACGATTGCACACATAATAGAGGAATGTCCCCATCGATCATACCAAGGCAGCCCCGAGGAGTTCCTGCTTGCAACGCCAGATGCGATAGAATATATAAATAACCTTAATGTTTGTTTGTAAATTTACCTAAGGCTGTTATATTTGTTATTGTTGTATACTTGAATGTGTCGAAACGCCATACGCTAAATAAATAAATAAAAATAAATAAAACTAAATATTGTCATAAAATAACTCAATTGGAAAAATATAATTAAAACCTGCCAAACATTTATAAAATATTTTTTCTCTGTTAATCAAAGTTGTAGTGTAAAAGAAAATGTATAAAAACCTGAACAAATTATCAATGTCACCCCGCACGACTAAATTAATAAAAGTCACATTGACAGATAAATGTGATGACGCGCATGACATTTAACAGACGAACTCAGAATTCGAGAACCTATGCGATTTCGACTAAACACGGTTACGGGTGGTGCTCTCGAGCGCTCTGAGAGTATTCCCATCCTTTGTTTTTTCAATAAGAATGTAAAGATGGCAAAAACTCAGATTGGTTTATCTGGTGTCATCTAGTGTTGAAATAATTTTGGTGAATGAAAATCGTTTATATATGCGCCACCATGACAGTAGCGGTGACTTTTGACTTTACTTTTACTGTCTAGGACTTTTTGGTCACTTTTTTCGTCTCAGGATTAGAAAGCCCACTTTAGGTGGGCGTATAAGGTGGGCGTATGGAGAAAACAAATGACGAACTTTTAGTCTGCTTGAAAAAAAAAATCGTTTATTTGGCAGTTTTTTTATACCGAACTGAGTGAAAAGAACAAGTTTGCGCTTCCAAAAGAAACTGAAAAGTTGCGCTTTTTCGAGGAGCAAGCGTTTTTCTACTTTGCCGCTCGCCGAGCGAAAGATCCTAAATCGCAAGATCGCTCAGGCCAATCAGTCTAACCTCGTTTCTGCTGGAAAGCTGCTAGACCTATACATAAGGGAGGGATCATTAACAACGTAACCCCTTAATACGGAACAGAATGCATACCAGGCTAACAAATCAACAGAACTAGCTCTCCACAACCTGATTCCATTCCCAGATACCCTTGATTCAAAGGGTGTCGCAGTTGGTATTTTCATAGACATCGAAGGGGCCTTTAATAATGCATCTAAAGACTCCCTCCTCAGCGCCAGAAGGATCGAACCGACAATAACCAACTGGATTCGCAACATCTTAGAATCCAGACTGATCACTACATCATTAAACGGTGACAATATCAGATTCACAAGATTCACAGACACGGAGTCCTTTCATTACTCCTGTGGTCCCTACTAGTGGACGATCTTCTGGCTACTTTGGAACTATGGGTAGTCGAGGTCCAAGCATATGCAGACGACATCGTTATCCTTATAAGAAACCACCCGTACCAACAAATCTCCAGCACGTTACAACAGGTGCTGGATGTTGTACACAGCTGGTGTTCAAAAGAAAACCTAGCAATAAACCCTAGGAAAACGGTCATTGTGCCATTTACCCGAAGGAAGAGGCTGGACTTTTTGAAAGCGCCATCTTTGTTCGGGACGACAATCTCGTTTACCAACGAAGTAAAATTTCTTGGAGTCATCCTGGACAAATCTGCAACTGGCAGGAAGTACCTAGTACACGGACAGATCCAAAACCGACGAAGGGGCTGGCTCCGGAGTGTACGGGAGATTGGATGGCATCTGCATCAGATAGAGAGATACATGCCATTGAATTGTGTGTACATCTATTAGGGGAGGAAGAGCACAATAGATCAATAAACCGACGAGAGGTTGACGTATGTTATTTTGGACAATCGTTTGAATTTCCAGGTACTGCTCATTAAGCAAAGTTGTCGAAAGTTTCTTCTTGGATGGCAGAACATATGCTGGTCGCAAATTTTTTATGAATAATTGAAAATGAGGATCTTCCACTATTCTTAGAAAGCTTCCTGAGGAAAAAATGGCTCTTGCAAGGAATTCATTCTATTTATTTTGTTCTTTCGAATTTATTCTATGCATAAACCTTGATAATGACGACCAAGGCTTGATCATACTAATTGTCGATAGAGATGCCCCCTAGAAATAAGACCTTACTATTAGGTAGGTACTAATCTTATTTCATTATTATTATGTATAGAACAGTAATAAGTTAAGGACTCTCTATTTTGTCTAAAACAGGCAACTTAGGAATTACCTACCCCTAAGGAAGCAGTAGAACTAGTACTACAAGAACTATCAGGATCGCAATCGAGATGGCTGCATCCAGCAGTATGCGCACGGGGCAGTATTCGCAACGTTGCCACATATAAAATGCAAAGTTCTTTGAATAAAATATTTCTGCGGCTCATAGGGTATATTCGTAATAATTATATATAAAAATAATAAAGTTTCGGTAATTTATCAATCGTTTTAATTGACAATTATTGTTTAATGACATTAATTTATATACTTTTATGTGATTTTTGGCAATTCTGGAGAATTAATGTAGATATCTATACTGAACCAGGGGTAACTTTAATCCCCCAACAAGCAGAACAAGTTATGTAGTTATAGATTGGTGGTTATATTATGTATATATGGGAGGTTGACCTAACGTCAACTCGTTGTCTTAAGGACTAACCCATTCCTAAGGTTCATGTAAGGGAATTATAAATTATTTGCTGTAAATGAAGTATTTACCTAAGCGATACCACACTTTAAGGAATATGTTTTTTTTCATTAAACTGTGGTGATACTCTAGGCATGAATGTATGCTTCATCATTATAGATATTTAAGGATACCTATTCTATAGGTAACCTATAATGTATTTTCATGTAGTAAAAATCATCAGTTAGAAGTTCTAAATGCGTTTCTTGGGCCATAAAATTAATAATAGAATAAAATGAATAGAGGATAAATCGTTATAATTATTCTTTATCTACTTTGGTTTTTGTTATGCCCATTGCGCGCGGTTGATTAAAGATAGAAATATCACATCGGCAACTTTGCACTGGAGGCGGTCCTTAAATTTTTTTGTTATTATTTTTGCCTTTAAAAGATTTTGTATACCTTGTGCCCATATTGTGTCTATTTTTTATGAATATTGGTACATAAAAATTAGAATTCTTATCAACCCATTAAGAACATAGAACACGGGTTCCCAGCGATTATAGTGCTTGAGTGCCATGTCTATTTAGTTTCATTCTCGATCAGTCTTGCCATTCTTCATCAGTCCTGATGATTTTGTTCATGCACACTTTACTTACCTTACCCCTATTTGCACCAAACAAATTTAGGTAAACCTAAACTTAAGGACCCCTTAGCCATAGCTATTAGTATGAGGAAGTAATAAGGAAAGCCTTAACTAGATGTACTTGGAAATTGTGTGGTGCAAATGGCAGTAAGTTTCATCACATATAAGTGAATTAAGTTAAGAGGCACTAGAATAGGTACCTACATATATTTGCTGATCTTGGACAATAATATTTTAATTACGCAAAAAAGCAACCAACCTATGCATATTGGAGAATAACCCTTCTGATAAGTATACACTCGGCAACTGGTTACTGGTAACACTTTAGTTCGTTGAGAGCCCACTCTTTATGCACGAAGCCTTACAATTCATCATTATTCTTATACATAAAGTTAGCTTTAGCTTTGTTGAAATGAACTTACTGGTGTGAGTAAAAGCCCTTCTTGGACACAACGAACACAAGCACAATTGAAATCACTGGATGAAGCTGATTTACTATCACCTTCATCTTCAGCAGTGTTTACTGATGAACACAGCAGATTTTCTTTGAATTAACTTGACTCTGCCCTAAGACTGAACTTAAGAGTCAGCTGTGTTTTCTCAATATGTTTAATAATCGGGGCAGTGTGACTTAACTATAAAACTGGGTCCAAAGAGAAAGTGCATGGGCCATTTTAGAGTCAGTTGTAGAATTGTGGTTCAACTGAACTTGAGTGGTACTTGACCAAGACAATTATTCTACAGAAATGGGTGGAAGCGAAACTGAAAAGTTTTGAGCCTTTAGGGTTGCTTAAAAATGGGTGAGAATCAATTTTGCTTGGTCCCTACCTACAAGGAAAAAGTGAAAATGAAGGGATAAATCGCCATAATCATGTGCAAACACCTAAAAGTCAAACTGTAAACTGTTAAATCAATAACAAAATTCACACTTTCATGTGTTCAAGTAAATAGACCTTTATTCTTTCATTTTTTTCTTTTGACGTTTCTCCCGCTACTTTATCATGTACTTATGTTGATTGCTAAGCTAAGATAAGGGAATAAATAAATATACAGGGTGAGTCATAATGGGAGGACGAAAATGAAATCTCATATTCTTTGGTCGATTTTAAGGGGTGGCTTGTCATATATTTGTGTTACCTATCGAGCTTCGTTAAAAAGTTACAGGGTGATGAAGTTAGAATTTGGAAATGCATATGTCTTGATTAATCCGAACAGGTAAGAGATATTTTATTGAAGTTTGGTATGTTTTGACAGCTATGAAAGGCGCACACTTTGCAATAAAAAATTTTTTTTTGTTTCTGCCAGTGGCGATCGTACCAGCACGTTGACGCATATTATTTGAAGAAAAAATGGTATGCCCCTGGTTTTTCGAAAAATGAAATTTAATTTTTCAATCCCCATCCATCTCTGAAGAAATAACCCCTCTTCAGATTTTTTAGTACGATGCACGGTATATGAGTAAATTAATAAAAATCATTGCTATACCGCCATTTTAAGTAGTCTGAGAACATCATTAAAGTTTGAAGCGGCGCGCGTACCAGCACCTCGATGCGTATTACCTGAAGAAAAATTATCTAATATTTCAATTCCCCATCCACCTCTAAATAAAAAAGCCCTCTTCGAGTTTTTTTGTACCACGCACCGTTTTCGAGAAAATAATTAAAAACGATTATAAAGCAAGTCTCTGAAATTGTTCATCGTCGAGCGTCAAAAATTGGAAGCAGGTGGCTATTATTATCGTAAGAGGTGGAAATTGTTAGCATTTCAAGACGTCTGTCATTTTCAAAATTTTGAATAATTGTCAATCAAATTTGGTTGCAAAAATGGGTCAATTTAATAGAGTATACCATTTCTTCATCAAACGGTGCCATGCTTGCATTAATGTTGAGGGAGCACACTTTGAGCAGATTCTTTGATATTTTTATCTTTGTATTTAATTTTTATTGTGATGTATTTGATTGATTCTTCCCTCATGAATTAAAATCTTATCTTAGTTTGTCTTATCTTATCCGCCACTACAATTCTGAAGTAAAAAGATCACTTAACTTTTTTTCGTAGGACTGTATTTGAGTAAATAAATAAGAAGCATTGCGATATAGCCATTTTAAGCAGTATGGCAATAGTCGCGAGGCATGCAGTTTATGGGTTGAATTATGTTGCATATCAATAGGTCTTAATATTCAAGCCATAAGAAATGGAATTTTGATATTTTAGATTTTTTATCAATCTTAAATGCGTTGAGCGAGACTAGGCTACATTACAACGGTTTTTATTTATTTATTCAGAAACGGTGCGTCGTACTGAAAAACCTAAAGAGGACATTTTTATTCCGAGATGGATAGAGAAGTGAAAAAATAGATTTTATTTTTCGAATACCAGTGGCGTACCACTTTTCCTTCAAGTAATATGGGTCGACGTGCTGGTAAGCGCGCCACTGGCGGAAATAAAATTAATTTTTTATTGCAAAATATGCGCCTTATATAGCAGTCAAAACTTACAAAATTTCAATAAAGTCCTCTAACCTGTTCGGAATAATCAAGATATATGCATTTTTAAATTCTAACTTCATCACCCTGTAACTTTTTAACGAAGCTCGATAGGTAACACAAATGTATGACAAGCCCCCCTTAAAATCGACCAAAGAATATGGGATTTCTTTTTCGTCCTCCCATTATGACTCACCCTGTATACATAAGATAATTGTAAATATATTATTTATCTTTTAAGGTTAGTAGACACATATCAAAAACTTAGTAACAATTTAAATATAAGATTTGTTGAAAGACGTAACAACTTTTTTCATGGGGAAACAAATGGTATCACTAACATTTAAATAGGCAGTCAAATATTACCAATAAGCTTATTATACTTAACTAGTTGAATGACATCTACGTTAAAACAAAACACGAATTATTATTATCTAAAAATGTGACACTGTAGCAAAGGGTATGTATTTCTTGCAATGATAAGATGATTCAAATTCAAAAACCTATGTGTAGGTAAAAACATGTACCTAAAATAGGCTCTACTGTACAATATAGGCCATCGTTGGAAAAAATTTATTCCCCACTACTAGTTCTCAAGATATCTGAGTGTCTCAAGTTAAAAAGTCCATCCTGTATACAATACCTATCTTTAATGTAATATAGTTAACTTTATTTAAAAATGTATTTAATAAATATCAATTTTGAGCTCATTTATGCCTACCTGTTTTTAATTGACCCTTTTGCATTTGCATATTGAAGAACTGTGTGGGGTCCTATCTTAGTCCTCCTCTTGTCTTCTTATAGACAAAAAAACTTTTGCAACTATTGGTGATATTGATTTTAACTAACAAAAGCTTGCGAAATATGTTTGTCCATTCTACCCTTTTACGCAGAAACTAAACACGAACAGGTAGGTAGTAAAAAAGTTCCTCTCACTATCTTAGTTCCTCGCCTTCCATTCCCTGTTATAAAATTACAAATCTTTTGATGCGGATAGTCCACATTAGCCCAACATTTCTTTTCATTTCATAATAATATGTCTGATGATTTTTATTTCTCTGTTACCATCCACATCATAGAACTATTTACTATTTAACTTATTATAACTTCTTGAAATACATATTCAATAATATCCACTTAAAAAAAAATGCTTTTTAATAAATAATTATTTAAAAGCAGAATTATTTTAATATAATTTTAAATTGGATGAGCGATCAGCTGATATTGTTTACATACTGTCCCCTGTCCTGATTGGCCAGTAGTTATGAATGAACACCGCGTCGATTTTATGAATGAAGTATGCCCGATGCCCATACTGCCATGTGTGGTGCTCCCTCGCAATCCAATCCTGGTACTGGATCTTTTTGGTTCATGGGCTTATCATCATTGGTGTTGCTGGCTTCATTTAAATTACCCTCTGTATTATACAGGGTGTCCCAGCCGAGAGTTGCCCATTTTAAATGCTTATAACTTTTCAACCATATGTGACAGCTACCTGTGGTTTACGCCATTCCTTTTCTCTAGGTCTAAAGTTTTCTTTTAGTTGGCATCAAATTTTGTAGACACTATACAATGAGATCAAAAAGAGAGAGAAATCCTTTTTTTTCAAAATAAAAATTCTCAACTATTTTTAATGGAACACCCTGTATATTGTGACGCCACAATTAAGAGTTATGATCAAGATATCCAAGTACCAATAAACATCGGACTGGAAACTTGAAGTTTTAGCTGAAAAAAATTAAAATAGATATTGGCATATTTTTAATTATGCAAATTTTATTAGCATATTTACAAAACAAATGCGCAGATATTGATTAATTAATTTTAATTATTAATTAAAGAAAATCAAGCTCTAATTTCTTAGTTATTAAAATTAAGCCGATTTCTATTTGATTTTTTTACAGCTAAAACTTCAAGTTTCAAATCCCAAATTTAATGGTACTTGATTTCCTTGATCATGACTCTTAATTGTGGAGTCACAATATACAGGATGTTCCATTAAAAATAGTTGAGAATTTTGATGTCGAAAAAAAGGATTTTTTTTCTCCCACTGTATAAGTGTCTACAAAATTTGTTGCCAACTAGAAAAAACTTTAGGCCTAGAGAAAATGAATGGCGTACAACGCAGGTGGCTATCACATATAGTTTAAAAGTTATAAGCATTTAAAATGGGTCACTCTCGGCTGGGACACCCAGTATATAATATACACTATGTTTATATTGCAGACAAGAATTTAAGTGTCATTTCAATTTTGTTGCGTTTGGCACATATTTTGCTCCAAAATACTTGCAAATTGTAAATGTTTTGTTGTGAATTTTTTTGAGCCATAATGCTCCCATTAGTTTGATTTTATGCGCGGCATTATTATAATGATAAAATAATATTTTAATATCTATAATTTGTAAAATGTGCATTTAACCTCCCTTTCTGAAAAAAAAAACATGTATTGAAATGAAAGTGCCGGTAAAATTCCGAAACTTTCGGAAACTTTCCCGAAGAAAGTTTCCTCGAGTCGTTTCTTACCTTACCGGAAAGTTTCCAATTTGAATTTTTATACGTTCCGAGGTGAAAAGATTCCGCCGTGCCCAACGCTCAATTAAAACTCTTGCCTGAAATAAGTTAATAAAAAAATGAAAATCGGAACATTTTATGTCATTTTCGACTTTCAATTGTTTTTGCGAATTCATCTCAGACCTACTGTTCTAATTCCATAGTCGCTTCAGTTTTTTTGAATTAACGCGTGATACTACGTGGTACGATAAAATGTGTAAAAAATGCAAATTTAGAATTTCTTGTAGCTTCCTTCCCCTTCGAAATGGCGCCTAAAGCATAATTGTTTTCTTATTATGTTATATTTTTTCGGGACGCCCTATACTATTTAAAACCGAATTCAATGCCTTATTTTTTACAAAACTGCTGGAATCAACAAATAGTAATCGATTTTATTACAAACAACAAATAAAATAGATTTATGTGGGTAGGAAGGATTTATGTGATTAGAGAGTTTACAACATATTCAGCATTATATTATATAAAAGAACATACATGCACTTGTTTTTTTTTCTTTATTCCATTTGTTAATTTATTTGTCCGTCTCAAAAATCTAAATTTTTTCACTTTAAATGAACAGTTGTCAGGTTTAGCGTATCTCCTTACTTCGTCAAAAGAGTAACTTTGGCACTCTTCAAGATAAAAAGAGGCAATTTTCTCAAATGTAAAGAAAGGTCCTTCGATTGCATATTCCATTTCCAATATATTTTTTTTCACTTTTAATGATCAGTTGTCAGGTTTGGCGTACATCGCACTCACTTCGCAAAAAAAAATTATTTTGTCACTTCTAAACATAAAAATAGAAATTTTCTCAAATTTAGAGAAATATCCTTCAATTGTATGCTCATTTTCAACTAATTTATTTCACTTTAAATGATCAGTTGTCAGGTTTGGCGTAACTCACACTTACTTCGCAAAAAGAGTAATTTTATCATTTGTAAACATAAAAATAACAATGTTTTCAAATTTACAGAAGGATCCTTCGACTGCATACTCATTTTCAACTTGATTTTTTCACTTTAAATGATCAGTTGTCAGGCTTAGCGTACCTTACATTCACTTCACAAAGATTGTAACTTTGCCACTTTTAAAGATAAAAACAGCGAGTTTCTCAAATTTAAAGAAAAATCCTTCGATTGGATGTTCATTCTCAACAAATTTTTTTCACTTTAAATGTTCAGTTTAAGAGTGTAAGTCAGGTTTGGTATAACACCCTCAACCTTACTTCGCAAAAAAGAGTAACTTTGTCACATCTAAAGATGAAAATAGTAATTTTCTTAGATAGTTCCAGAAGATAATTCCAACGAATCTCATTTTCAAGATCTTTTTTTTAATTAAAATGATGCAGTCGTCAGATTTGGCGTACCTCACACGCAAATCGAGACAATAGTAACTTTCTCATTTTTGAAGGTAAAATAAATAAATGACTACATACATTTTCTCACTTACAGCTACCAAATTTGACGTATTTGGTATGTATGTCTGAATACTTCAAGAAAATGGTAAATTAGTTATTAAAAAAGACATTTTATCCAGTTGAGTGTATAAAATCTGGAAAATGCGTCGATTTCGTTGATGCACAAATTGTTTATTATATACTGTCTAAGGTTTATTAAAAAATCAGTAAAAGTCAAGACAAGATCATCAACAGCAATCAATCCCAAGAAATTAATGAGAAAACCAATTTTCAAAAATGAGAGGAGTCTGAAGAAAAAAAGTACAATAGCGAAAAGGGTACAGATACATCTTGAATCGAACTGCATTCAAAACCACCGAAAAAGATAAATAGTAAAACAAAAATTGAACAAAGACAAGAGAAAAAAAATAATTAATAACAAATTAAAGCAAATTAATTAAAAACACATTAATAACAAATTAAAGACGGAAGACTAAAAAGTTATACACATTTTAGTACAAAATTCTTTACAGAATGGTTGCAACGAATTAAGCAGTATCGGGTAAATTGAAGAAAATAAGGAAAAAGTCAATAGGATAGTAGTGAAAAAAAAACAAATATATAGAGTATTTAAAGATTGCTACTATTTGTAGACACTAACGGGAAAAGTTCTGAGGAAGACCGTAATAAAATAATAAAAGTCAAAATGTTGTCAAATTCAGGCAAGTGTCTTTTTAATACAAGGAAGCAAAGCATATGATGAAGAAGTTAGTAAATTTGAAGAAAAAGAAAATTTGGAGTAAAGAACTTGAAAATGGGAAATAAAATTCAAACATTTTCTAAAATGTTATAGGGACCCTGTACGTTACCAGGTACCGGGTGATAAAGTTTCACATTTTTTACAGGTTTTATTAGAAAGCTGCTTCAGTTCTTGACATATCAAGATTAAAATTTGTACACACGTTATTATTTAGAATCTCCACAAGCACAATTCACAAATTGTGCTTGTGGATGTGCTGTGCTTGTGCATACATTTTTTTTTTAAGTAAATAAATATTTTTACTATTTCCCAATTACATTTTCACTTTAATTCAAATTTAACATTTGTTAAATAAATATGTGTTTCAAAGTTCTATTTGAAACAAATCTTCTTTTTCGGTGTATAGATAATCAATAAGTCACTGTTGCTTGTTTGACTTAGAAACCCAATTTAAAATAGCTTTTTAGGAGCGCAAGCTTATGAATTAGAAGTGTCGATGTGGGTTAGCACCTTAACATATCCCTTCTTAAATACAGGTTCGTTTCAAGACTTTTTTCGCCCCATTAACCTCCAGCTCAGCCGCCATGCTCGCTACTACGGATTACAACCTCCGAAACAATCGAAAGTCGTCCTCGGTACGCCATTTAATCCCGAAAATCGCGACGATTTCGAAACTACAACCGCGAAAAGTGACACCGTTCCACGCTCTTTTCTTTTCTAGGTAAACGATACTAATTTTTATACGTTCTCTAAGCGCTTTTAAATCGTTATTTTCTCGATTTCTCGTCGTTTAATGAAAATTTTGTATCTCCGCTGCCTAGTCCCTATGACTGTAAAGAAGAACAAGAAAAAAAATGAGCTCAATTAACTCTGGTTGACGTCAGTCGTTTTGACGATTGACAGATAAGACGCGGACAAGTGTGTCGTTGGCCCCCTGGTGGGTGAGCGATGGGGCTGCGCCCTGTGGACGCGACTGAGATCGATGGATTTTAAACGGAAAGGAGATCTCTAATTAATTTTCCTATCGGACGAGGGGGCGCTGTCTGGTACCTTTACCTGAGTAAAAAACCCGAGTCCATGCGAAAATCAATTTCTTCAAGCCGATCCTTACAGGGACAGTCGTGAAGCGCCGCTTTTGTCATATAGAAATGTCCATCTTTTAAAATTATATGTATAATTTTATATTGTAGGCAGCAAACCGAACAGATTTGAATGGCCCGCTTTATGTCTTTACGTCATGTCATGGCATTGGTTGACAGACGATTTGCGTTCTGTCATTTTTGTCATTAGGGTTTACGTCACTACACTAGAGAGCAGTGATGGGCGCGTATTCCATGTGCTAGCAACAAGCACAGTAAGCATAACTTTTTTTGCACGAGTAGAGCCATTTTCTATTAGACACCAACATGGAGATACAACTTGTCGCAATTTTATTTTAATTTCATTCTTGTCTTCAGAGACCCCTTTATTTTATCTTTACTTTTGGGCAGGACCAATGAACTACGATATAAGAAAGCATTAAGTCAAGCGTACGTTAATGCTTACATCTTGCTTTTTATGAAATAAAATGACACAAGAGAAATAACTTACACGGTGTTCTAGATAAAACTACAAATATTTCAAACCCAGATTCTAATATTTTTTTAACTGTTAAGCTTTAAAGATTTGTGAAGACAGAAAAAATACCTGATTGTTAACTTCATCAGTAGAATCTATGATCTAAATATTTGAAACCCCTGCATAGTGGTATCCTAGATCTGGTAACCATAAACCTTGAGCTTGTATATGTGTTGTTTTTTTATTACACATTTCGCGGCAAAATCGGCGAATACTGCTAAAATATGAAAGGAAAGCTTCAGATGCAACACCAGTAGGTATTACCCATTCATGATTTTTTGGCATCTTACTAGCCATGGAATGTTCATTTGTTCTCTACCCATCTCCCTTTTGCTCATGTCAAGAAAATTGACAAACAACATCAAAGTCAAATATCCAAGGCTAACGAGATGACTAGGCTGACTGAAGCTGAACTAACCTGACCAGTAACCAATTTTCTAGAATTGTTTCTTCGTGTGGCAGGTACATTGTCAATCCTAATGAAAATGGAAACCTTATAACCTGGGTATAGGGCAGAGCAATTTTTACCCAAAATTGTCCAACCAAGGACGGAGTCAATGTACCGGGTGACCCAATAAGACTGTTCCTCGGCCATATCTCGGGAACCGTTCGTCGTTTGACTTTGGGGTAAAAAAAAGTATTGGGTAACTCGGCCATGAAGAATTACTGTAAATATTTTCAAGTGCTGAACATGACCACCAGAGGGCGTAACTGCCATCTTAAATTTTTAAATTGCGTTTTCTATATACTTCGCAAAATTAACTAAAAGGTTTTCTTTTTACATTTATTTCTAAAGAAAACAAATTTATCTCTCATTTTCGTAAAAAAAAAGTTTTTTCATAAAAAAAGATGATGGGGAGGGGGGGGGGGTTCAATTGTTTTTGCAATAACCTGCTTTAACTTCTTAACGGTTTGACCAAAATATTGTTAATTTAGTTGAATCCTTCTCCGCCAGGAGGGTAGTTTTGACACTATGACCCAAATTCCAAAAAAAAAATCAAAAAAATCAAATGGAATGATATAACTTTTTCTTTATGAAAAATTCGCCAAATAACATCTAAGTAGGCCAGTGAAAACCGTACTTCAAAATCTCGTTCCTAACCTCAAATATTGGATAGGACAAGGATCGCGCGATAAATTTCGTAAAACTATTAAAAATTTAGCTACAAAATGAATAAAATGTTAAAGAAGTGATTGTGAGTCTAAATAGAATTCATTTAGGCATTATTTTAAAAAATATATATCATCAGTACATTCATGATGCGCCAAAGGGACTAAACGCATCCTCAACTTATTAAGCCACTTTTATATTACTCTCGTAATTTTTACCTTTAGTTTAAAAAGTAAGCCTAAAAATCCAAATTTGATAAAATTGAACCGTTAAGAAGTTAAGCATGTTATTACAAAAACAATTGAACACACCCCACCATCTTTTTTCTTAAAATAACCGATTTTTTTTTACGAAAATGATAGATAAACTGGTTCTCCTTAAAAATATAAAATAATCTTTAGTTTATTATGCAAAATTTATAGAAAATGCAATTTAAAAATTTAAGATGGCAGTTACGCCGTCTCGTGGTCATTTTTGGAACTTGAAATATTTTCCAGCAATTCTTCATGGCCGATTTAACCAACATTTTTTTTTTTATCCCAAAGTCATACGACGAACGGTTCCCAAGATATGACCGAGGAACAGTCTTGTTGGGTCACCCGGTACATACAGGGCGAGTCTGGATTAAACACGAGTCATACGTAAACCACGCATAGAGATTCGATTTTAAACAAACATGTATAGTAAAGTTGTATCTGAAAATGCTTTGTTACCTAGATACAGGGTGTTAAAATTTTAGATTTTTTACAGGTTTTATTTCATAGCTGCGTCAGTTTTGACATAGTAAAATTAAATTTTGTACATACACTACTCTTTAGAATAATTACAAGCGCAAATTGCAGATTGTAGTGAAAATCTACAGGGTGACACTTTTTCAAGGGTCAGGCAATTTTTTACCTTCAAAATGTTTTATTTTATTTTTTTTTAAATTATTTATAAAAATCTGAACTCTTCAATTTAGAAACTTGTTTGTCTATCGATATTTTTTCGTATCTGTCAGCCTTTTGTTTGTTGTTACAATTACAATTAGAAATAATTGGAATTTATAGATATTATTTTTAAAAAGAACTGATAAAACCAATGATAGAATGCTATAAATAAGAACAAGCAGCAATATAATTTGAAATTTTCTCACCTCATCTTGGTAATAAAACATTTTCGGACACACCTTTACTATAACTTTCTGCTTAAAATCCATTTTCCTACGCGTGGTTTACAGATGACCGTTTAATACTGACTCACCCTGTAGAGAAATTGACTGCAATTATTCCGCGCAACTTTACTTGGAAATACATCACCCAATGCAATTTTTCTCGAAAATACAACTTTCCACAACTGCCTACATAACTTCTTTTACCTACGACCCAACTTCTCTCGAAAACACACGACTCTCCACAACTTCCCACACAACTTGTTAAACAATATAACTCTCTACAATTTACCTCATAACTTCCTTTGAAAACACAACTTTCGACATCCCTCCCACAACTTTAACCTATAACCCAACTTCTTTCGGAAACACGAATCTCCATAACTTGTTAAAAGGCACAACTCTCTACAACTTCCCACACAACTTGTTCAAAAAACACAACTTATTCCTAAAAGATGACTTCCGAAAAAAAAAACATTGAAAATACATCTCCATACAACTCTTTTGAAAACACAACTTCAGATGCAATTTGTCTTGAAATCACAAAGATCCACAACTTCTTTTGAAAACAAGACGTCCGCCATGCTCTTAAAACAAAACTCCCCGTAACTTTCCACGCAACTTCTCTTGAAAACCCAACTCCCCAGAATTTCTTGCAAAAATTTTTTAATAATACAACTTCACATCCAACTTCTTTTCAAAGCAAGACTTCCGACATAATTGATTTCAAAAACATAACTCTCCACAACTTTCCCATACAACTTTTTTCGAAAACAAAACTTGCGACATAATAGCTATTAAAAACACAACTCCCCATACAACTTATCTTGAAAACACAATTCCCCACAACATTCCACGCAATTTCTCTAAAAATACAACTCTCCACAACTTCCCACACAACTTGTTTAAAAAAACACAGCTCTCCATACAACTTAATTTTGAAAGATAACTTCATTTGAAAATACATCTCCATACAACTCTTTTGAAAACACAATTTTAGACGCAACTTTTCTTAAAAATACAAATCTTTACAACTTGCCACACAACTTAATTTGAAAACATATCGTCCCTCAGAACTGCTCTGAAAAACACACCTCCGGACAAATTTTCACGCAACTTCTCTTAAAAATACAACAACAACTTTCCACACAAGTTCGTTAGACAACAAAACTCCCGATACAATTGATTTCAAAAACATAACTCCGCACAACTTTCCACGCTAGTTATTTTGAAAATCCAATTCTCCACAACTTGTTTAAAAAACAACTTATTTCTGAAAGACAACTTCCCACAGAAAACACAACTTTACACGCAACTTCCCTTAAAAACAAAACTCTCTACAACTTCCCACACAACTAATTTCTGAAAGATAACTTCCGACAAAACTTTATTGAAAGTGCATCTCCATACAACTCTTTTGAAAACACAATTTCAGATGCAATTTCTTTTGAAATGACAACTCTCCAGAACTTCCTACACAGCTTCTTTTGAAAACAAAAATTCCGTCATGCTCTCAAAACACATCTCCCCAAGAGTTCAAAATCTTCTTTTAAAAAAAACTTCTCATCAAACTTCTTTCGAAAGCAAAACATCCAATATAATTGATTTAAAAAACACAGCTCTCCACAACTTTCCACGTAACTTTTTTCGAAAACGAAACTTCCGACAAAATAGCTCTTAAAAACACACCTCCTCACACAATTTCTCTTAAAAACACAATTCCCCACAACACTCCACGCAATTTCTCTGAAAGTACAACTCTCCACAACTTCTCACACCACTTGTTTAGAAACACAACTCTCCATATAACATATTTTTGAAAGATAACTTCATTTGAAAATACATCTCCATATAACTCCTTTGAAAACGCAACTTTAGACTCAACTTTTCTTAAAAACACGAATCTTCACAACTTTTCACACAACTTAATTTAATAACACATTGTCCGTCAGAAATGCTCTGAAAAACACAACTCCCGACAAATTTCCACGCATTTTCTCTTAAAAATACAACTCTCAACAACTTTCTACACAACTTCTTGGGAAGCAAAACTCCGGACATAACTGAATTCAAAAACACAACTCCGCACAACTTACTACGCTACTTCTTTTGAAAATTCAATTCCCCACAACTTGTTTAAAAAACAACTTACTTCTGAAAGATAACTTCCGACAGAAAACACAACTTTCGACGCAAGCTCTCTTAGAAACACAATTCTTTACAATTTTCCATACAATTTAAAAACTAAACTTCTGACATAACTGTTCTTAAAAAAACAATTTCCCACAACTTCTCACACAAGTTTTTTTAAAAACCCAACTACCTACATAATTGCTCTTAAAAATGTAACTCTCTACAACTTCCCACACAAATTCTCTTGGCAACACAACTCTCCATAACTTCCCACACAACTTCTTTTAAAATCGCAACTTCGGACATGACTGCTCTTAAAAACACAAATCTCCACAACTTCCCACACATAGTTGTGTCGGTCATTGAGTTTTCAAGAGAAGTTGTGTGGAAAATTGTAGGAGTTTTTGTAGTGTTTTTGGAAGATTTGTTTCCACTTCCACAACTCCCCGCGCAAATTCCTTTAAAAACACAACTTCTCATCAAACTTCCTTCGAAAGCAAAACTTCCGACATAACTGATTTCAAAAACACAACTGTCCACAACTTTCCACGCAACTTTTTTCGATAACAAAACTTTCGACATAATAGGTCTTAAAAACGCAAGTCCCCACACAAATTCTCTTGAAAACACAATTCCCCACAACATTCCCCGCAATTTCTCTTGAAAAAACAACTCTCCACAATTTCCCACACAACTTGTTTAAAAAAACACAGCTCTCCATACAATTTATTTTTGAAAGATAACTTTATTTGAAAACTCATTTGAAAATACATCTCCATGCAACTCTTTTAAAAACGCAACTTTCAACTCAAATTTTCTTAAAAACACAATTCTTCACAACTTCCCACACGACTTAATTTAAAACACATCGTCCGTCAGAACTGCTCTGAAAAGCAACTCCCGACAACTCTCCACTCAACTCCTCTTAAAAAGTCAACCTTCCACACAACTTCTTTCGAAAACAAAATTCCCGACATAAATGAATCGAAAACACAACTCTACACAACTTTCCACGCTACTTCTTTTGAAAATCCAATTCTACACAACTTGTTTAAAAAACAACTTACTTCTAAAAGATAACTTCCGACAGAAAACACAACTTTAGACGCAAGTTCTCTTAGAAACCCAATTCTTTACAACTTTCCATACAAATTAAAAACTAAACTTCTGACATAACTGCTCTTAAAAACACAATTTCCCACAACTTCTTACACAAATTCTCTTAAAGCCACAACTTTCCACAACTTCTCACACAAGTTCTTGTAAAAACCCAACTACCGACATAATTGCTCTTAAAAATACAACTCTCTACAACTTCCCACGCAATTTCTCTTGGCAACAAAACTCTCCATAACTTCCCACACAACTTCTTTCAAAAACGCAACTTCAGACATGACTACTCTTAAAAACACAAATCTCCACAGCTTCCCACACATAGTTGTGTCGGACATTGAGTTTTCAAGAAGTTGTGTGGGTTGTGTTTTTGTAAGTTTTGTTTTGAAAAGAAGATGTGTGGGAAGTTGTGGAAAGTTGGGTCTTTAAAAGCAGTTATTTCGTTTTATTTTTAAATAAGTTGTGTGGGAAGTTTGTATCAGAGGTCGTTATGTGGGAAGAAATTGGCAGAAAAAAAAATGTTGTAATGTTTTGCAAACAAACTCTATTCTGAAAGTACGGCCATGTTGTTGCCTAGTAATTGAAGGTATGTGGGTAAGGCCCATTGACAGAGCTCTTATTTTGTTAATGTCATTCAGATGGCGGTTCTTATTTTTGTGTTAAGGTTTGCCCTCACTATATTTTCTAAAGTGTAGTCTCATCCTGACGTCATCGTTTTTTTCGATCGGAGCAAGCGCAATGTCGCTATTAATTGATCATTTTGAAGAGCTATGTGAGATGTGACTTCCTTCCCATCTTTGTCTTGTTGGACTGGTAGTGAAATCTGATATTCTCCATGCTTCACAAAAGATTCAATTGGGGCAAAATTTGCGCATTTTTTGAGTTTTGCTAAGTAGTGACTGGTGACACATTCGTTATTTGTTTACCATTCTTGTTTTATTTATATTTTTCCCTTACCTGACGTAGTACTAAATGTTCATGCTGAGTTCTCGGTGATACCTTAAGTAAATTCGATGCAGTATAAGACGAGATAATTATTCGGAACCCGCGATGAAATCTCGTGAGAAACGGAAGTGACGCCGCTCCGGTCGAGGGTCTTAACCCCGGCCGGACACCACTGGTGCGGAAACACTCAAACGCCTCGTATCCGACGGGTCTTAACTGCCTTTTTTACGTGTGTGTATGGGTGTCTGTCTTTGGTTAACCACCTATACACATCACTATTTAGGACTTTAAAAACAACTTTTATTACAAGTAGTTTTTGAACTTTGTTGCACATGGACATCATTTTAAGTCTCTCACCCAGTTTGCCCTTTTCCTATTTTCAATAAATTTAAAAGTTTATTTGTGGCTTCCATTACGGCCACGAGAGGACGCCAAATCTGCGTTTACATGAAAGATCGACATAGCCAGAGAAGTTAATTTCAAAAATACTTATTCTTGTATAAATATCATTAGGTACTCGTTTTCGACATACAGGGTGGCAAATTATTGAATGTCTAAAATTATATTAAGTGTTTCACCCAATTTGCTCTTTTTCTATTTCAAATAAAAAAGAAGTTTGATTTCGGTTTTTGTGGTGATTTTCGGTTTCGTGTTTGGGTGAGAGAAAATGGTTTAACTTTAACTCAAATAGAGTGTGATGTTTGAAATAACGTGCGTTTATTTAAAAAAAACCTCAAGCAGGCCATGGAATTAGAGCAGTAGGTCTGAGATGACTTCATAAAAACATATCAAAGTCGAAAATGTCATAAAATGTTCTGAATTAAATTTTTGTGAATGAACTTATCTCAGACAAGAGTTTAATTTCAAGAGTAATTTCTGGCTTGCTACGAGTTTTTTATATACACCCTATATTATCAGAATTCAAAAACAAAAAAATATATACAGGGCTATCCATCGGAAAAAATGAAATCTATGTCAAAATGAAACTTCTCATTCTCTTTGTACAAATAAGTGAACTTTTATTGAAAGCAGCATTCTTAACTATCACCTTTTTCTATAAAACTTTTCTTGCTAGCATGTACTGGGAAGGTGATATGTAGTAGTGATATAGAACCTTGGACACCTTGTGGGAAAGGAGGAATATGAATACACATCAAATGATTCTAAACATTCAGTGACCCTGTATAACGATAAGGAGTAATGT
Organism: Taphrorychus bicolor; assembly: GCA_951812265.1. Lineage (NCBI taxonomy): Eukaryota > Metazoa > Arthropoda > Insecta > Coleoptera > Curculionidae > Taphrorychus > Taphrorychus bicolor. Next base: position 37,521,112 of record OX638299.1, on the reverse strand, counting down.
GAAAATTAAGAAAAATACACCTGTCACATTTAACGTACAAAAAATCCTCTAAACACAGAATTAACGTGTTCTTTGTAGCTGTTTAGAAACCGCAAATAATTTTTTTTTTAAATTCATAATCGGAAAAAAGCAAATTTGGTGAGACACCTAAAATGATTCGAGCTATTCAACAATTTTGCCACCTTGTGCATTAAAATCAAGTAATATTAAATATATAAAAATAAATACTTTTGAAATTCGCTATTCTGGCTCTATATCAATGTAGTTTAAAAGTTATCACAGCATTTCAAAAAAATCAATATTACGTCACAACTGTCACATTTGATGCATACAAAATCTTCTAAACGCAGATTTAGTCAAGTCACTCTAAAAAAAGGAAAAGTAAGCCTGTCCTTTTTTAGTTTCTTTGCTCCAACAAAGCAACAAACAAACCAATCATACGCCGGCACAAATCTCTAACCATCCGATCATACCTCCGCCTGACATTACATTTCTGAGGTTACCATTTCACTACCTTTGAAGTGGGCTAGGACTATAAAGTGGAATAGCGCAAGTGCCATTATCCACTTTATAAGGAACATGAGGGTCATCGAGTTTTTTAATATAATATTGTTACAAATATTAATAACACAGTTTATACTTGTAATTGCACTTACATAGATAAAAAAAAGGTCACGTAGTTGGCTGTGAAATGTCAAAAGAAACGGATGAAAGAACAAAAATCTATATACTTCGAGTATGGCATTTTTTTCTATCAAAATTAGATAAAGGTTTCTATTGAACACGGGGTACTGCAGGTATATAAATAAACTGCTAACAGAAAAGATCGATACAGCAAATTTTTTTGTCAATTTTGGTGGTCTGTATCTCGGAAATGCCTTAACCGAAATTTAAAACCTAAAGAGATTTTAATAGGTCGTTTCTTCTAGAATCACGGTGGGAGATTAATCTTAAATAAGTTATTCTCTAAAGGATATACAGGGTAAAGAAAAAAGCACTGCGAAATGGTTGCATTTCAACCCACTGCATTTGGTAGGTAGCGTAATTTCAGAATATTCATTGTTACGACATTTAATGGCGTTAGTTAGTATCTCGGGACATGTTCGGCAGTTTTCGGTGTTTTGTCCTACAAAATAAATTACAGGGGTTTTTCAAAAGTGGACTCTCTTTTGTAAGTCACCTTGTATCGCGTGAATGCTGCAGCCGATTTTAATAAGATAAATTATCTCTAAAAGATAACTGGTGGTAAAATCAGCGACGTAGTCTCATAGTTAATAAAACAATTTTATTCCATTTTGTACAAGGATGGCAAAACAATCTAATAAGAAACTGATTAAAATTTTGTTTAGGTACTACCTTGTCATGACGGAAGCCTCAACTTTAAGATTCTTTTTGTAATGACATTTAAGAGCTATGGTCGAGATCTCGGAACGGTTTTTGCAGCTTTTTGGTTTTTTTGCCTACTAAATCAGTTACAGGGTGTTTACAGGAAGTTTGCACTTTCTTGTAACTTACATTATATTGCAGATATACCCAGGCAACCGAATTAAATTGACTTTAAAAGTTCATTGATATTTGATTTTTAAATCATCGATGCAGATTGATGATTACTAAATCGTTTCCGTTAGATGTTGTTCAGGAATAGCAGGAAATCAAATAGGAAAGGTTTCAAAACAGAATGAGTCATGACAGGTGGTTGAATATGAAACTTAAAAATTCTCTGGTCAATTTTAAGGGGAGCCTGTCATATAAACGTGTTTTCTACAATTTTTTATTTACAATTTTTCGTTTGAAAGATACAGGGTGTTAAAGTTTTATTTAAAAATTGAAAGTTTGTTGGTTTCTCCAAAACCGCCAGAGATATGTCAATAAAATTTGGCAGTGCTTGACCGCAATAGAATGTGTATGTTTTGCAATAATAACAAATTTTTTATCTCTTGCAGTGGCGCGCGTTAAAGCATGTCAATGCATATTTTTAAAGAAAAAAGGAGTACACCACCAAAATGATTACTTTAAACAATTTCATTGTAATGAAAAGTAATTGGTCTTCCAAAAGAGGTACGGGACGTGTGTAGAAGGTTTACATTAAATTACATTAAACACCCATATAAAAGCCTGAAAACTTTTCTGAAAAATTTCTTCAATGGTGCCTATGGAACGGGTACCAAAAAAGGTTCCATCCATCGCAAGTTGTAGCTCATCTTCTAAGGAACCAACACACCAAATTTGAAATTCCTAACTTCGTCTCAGAGATATAACAATTTTTTTATCAAATGACTTTGCCACGATTATTTTCATCACCCTGTCTATGGGAGCAATATTTTTTTATGACGTAATCAACGTCGTCCCGTTTAAAATACATTGGGCAATGTGTTTCTTATGGGAAGGTGTGGATTGTTAAAACGCATTTGAATTGATATCTCAAAAAGTCTAAGAGCTATAAAGAAAAAATAAAACAAAATTCAACACCCTGTATCTCGGAGACGAAGCGTTTGCCGGTTATGTTTGTATGAACATTGTGCTCTATTTTTGGCTAGGGATTTCCCAGTTAATTTCAGGATACCTTGTATTGTAACTTCTGTAAGAAAGTTCAAACTTTTTGTAAACGCCGTGAAACTGATTTAGTAGGCAAAAAATCAAAAAACCTCCAAAACCGTCCCGAGATATCGACCATAGCTCTTAAATGTCATTACAAAAAGAGTCTTAAAGTTAAGGCTCCCGTCATGACATCGTAGTAAACAAAATTTTAATCAGTTTTTTTATTAGATTTTTTCCATCCTTGTACAAACTGGAATAATAGTATATTATACAACAAGCATTTAATGAGAGACGTTATTCCCGAGGGTAACGTTGCCCGAGATAATAACGCTCATTAAATGCAAGTAGAATACTATACTTTATCCACGACCAAGATTTCAGGTATTCTCAAATATGATAGGTTATAGGTACAACAAAGATAATTCATAATTTTAAAATCACGACTGGTTTCGATAACTGACGCGCCGCGGCCTTTAATGCGTCATCTAGACGGTCTAGTCGCCCGTGCATGTTCATTTTTCAATGCTACAAGGCTGGACGGTAAATGACTTCATTTTTTGGCCTATTTTAAGTATTTTTCAGTGATAAGGAAATTTTTTAGTGAAAAAGAGATACTGTAATCTCGATACGATTCTATAGAAAAATAATTATTTGAACGAACCAGTGGTAACTACCGATTTCATGTTTAGGGCAGTTTACTTTTTGAGTTGCCAGTTGCCTACGATATGTTTTGTTTCCGTGACAACTCATTATTCACTTGTGAATAATGAACATTAATCACAAGTGAATAAAGATTAGCATTAATCTTGAGAATGTACAAGAATAATGTGATTATTATAGTATGGTCGTGGATAATAGCTATTTATGTAACCAGTTACGAAAAGTCCGATTTTGTGTAACGAATGAATGTTTGAATTGCCCGCAATTTGAATGAGATACACAAAAAAGGTTTTTTGTCACGAGTTTCATACATGATTTTTTCTAATTTTGACTACAAATATTTACTTAGAGAGAGAGTTATTATTATGAAACTTCAATATTTACTTTTAAACCACTTTGTATCTACTTAATACCGTAAAACTATAGCAACGGTGTGCCACAGCCGAAACCTGCAACTGGTGGTGACACCAACTTTTCATCACTAGTTACGAAAGATTTTACTTTTCGTAATTAGTTACGAAAAGTAGGACGTTACGTCACTGTCATCAGTATTGAAAAGTGTCACTTTATATGTCAAAATTAGAAAAAATTGTTTTATTAACTATGAGTCTACGTCGCTGATTTTACCACCAGTTATCTTTTAGAGATCGTTTATCTTATTAAAATCGGCTGCGGCATTCGCGCGATACAGGGTGACTTACAAAAGAGCGTCAACTTTTTGAAAAACCCCAGTAATTTATATTGTCGGCCAAAAAACCGAAAACTGCCGAACACGTCCCGGGATACCAACTAACGCCATTAAATGTCATAACAATAAATGTTCTGAAATTACGCTACCTACCAAATGTAGTGGGTTACAATGCAACCATTTTGCAGTGCATTTTTCTTTACCCTGTATATCCTTTAGAGAATAACTTATTTAAGATCAATCTTAGGCCGTGATTCTAGAAGAAACGACCTTTTAAAATCTCTTTAGGTTTTAAATTTCGGCTAAGGCATTTCCGAGATACAGACCCCCCCAAAATGACAAAACATTTTGCTGTATCGATCTTTTCCATTAGCTGTTTATGTTAATATAGAACTATGCCCTACAATTTAATTGGATTCTTCGAAAACGAAACAAAATTCACGATCATCTAGGACTTGTGGAAGGGGAATATTGTGAAAAATATTGTTACGGGATACGAGTTCCAATAATTTATCGTCACTTAACTACATACTTTTATTTACTTTTAACTATTACAACACGATTAATACACAATCACTCTCTAGTAACAATTCGTATTGTTTGCTTGTCCGCTTATTTTCTACACTGCACTATCTATTCGATCCCATCTCGCGATTTTTTATATATCTGGCCTGAACACACTCTCATACTTTCGAGAACGGAAGCGATTGTTCCCGGTTCTCGTTTGGTCTAGATGGTTTCCCGGGGTCGCAGTCGGCGCTGGGCGTTGCCGCTTATATATTATTTGTTAAGCTCCAAAACACTGAAAACAATGCGAGGCCCTATCCCTTGATTAAGTGGAAACAACCACAATTTCACGATTTCCCCACGTCATTAAATCATAGCGCTACCGATGATTATATAATTTGCAATATCGTGACCCAACCTGTTCTACCACTGCATATTTGTTTCCCATTTTGGTGATTGCCACTAGGAATCCACACCAATCCACTTTCGTAATATACTTCACAGTTTTTTGGTTCGTGGTAGCCACATTAATTTCGCTGGAAATGTTACTTGGGTAACCGAGACAGAAAATATTAATGAGGGGGTATAAGCAAGACAGTTAAGAAACGTTAATTAATGAAATGAGAAAATGAACTAATAGCAAGAAACGACCCTGGTAACATTTCCACGAATTTGTAGCACCCTCTTTGTATATATTCATATCTATCTATAGATATAAATTATTATTAACTAGTGATGGGAAGCAGTAAAAATGTGGAATGTAAGTTTTTTAGTGATTACCGCTAGGAATTAACAGTCCCAAAAAGATTTATTTTGCGAAAAAATATATAATAAATACTCGAAACAATCGAGAAAGAAAAGAGCAGAAAAACCGCTCTCGTAAATAACGCCCTAAACGCCAACGGTCGGAAGGCAGCACACCCGAACAGGATGCAAAAAGGCATCGAAAAGTACCTTAAAAGACTTGGTACCTTGGAGCACTTTGGACGCATTTGTCAAAAGGGTAAGTCAACAGGTAAGATCTAGGGCTAAACCTAGCTCTCTGGTTGTCTAAATGTCACCTGCGAAGACGAAGCGAGTGCAACGTGCAGTGGTTGGAAGCTTCAGTTGACGGACTTCAGCCTTGAGATGGCGCTCGTTTCAGACTCTTAAGAGGAGCAGCTACCAACCCCCCAACATCTGCGTAGCCTACATATCAGATGACAGCAACTAGCGTCAGAAATGGAAATGGAAATTAACCATGGCTTAGTGCAAGGTACAAGTGAGTGGACGACTCTGGACGACTCCTAATCGCGTGAAAGTAAGTCCTGTACAAAGCTGGATCTTTGCCATCAACGATGCGTCAACCCAGCGGCTCTGCAGGCCATACCGGTGATTATATAATTTGCACAATCGTGACCAAACCGGTTCTACCACCATTTGCATTGGTAGAACCGGTTTGAGGTTCTACCACTGCATATTTCTTTCCTGTTTTGGTGACTACCACTTGGAATCCACTGTTTTTTCACCTGGATGCGATTTTAAGTAATATACCTCATAGTTTTTTGGTTCGTGGTAGCCACGTTAATTCCCCTAAAAATGTTACTTAAGTAATCGAAACAGAAAAATTTCATGAAGGGTTATAAGCAAGATAGTTAAGGAACATTAATTAACAAAGTGAGAAAATGAACTAATAGCAAGAAACTACCGTAGTAACATTTGTAGTAACACCCTGTTTGTATATATTCATATCTATTTACTGATATAATTATTCTTGTTCACTACTCAATGGAAGGCATAAGAAGGTGGAAAGAAAGTTTTTTAGTGATTACCACTAGGAATTCATAGATTTTTTACTGTGTGTGCGTGAACTACCCAATGGGAGCCGAAAAAAAGACGGGAAGAAATTTTTTTAGAGATTACCACTTGGAATCCACAGTTTTTTCACATTGTGCCACTTTGGCTAGATACATACTTCATCATACATACATACACTTTATAAGATCGGTAGCTACGTTAATTTCACTAAAATGTTACTTACTTACGAACAGTTAAGAAACGTTAATTAATAAAATGTGAAAATAAACTAATAGCAAAAAAACGACCATAGTTAATAATCCGACAAATTTGTAGCACCCTGTGTGTACGTAAGGGGTGTTCATTTGAAAACGTCATCTACATGGCCGTGGAATGTCAAAAGGAAAAGAAAGGAACAAAAGTCTATTTACTTTGATTGTGTCATCTTTTTCTGAAAAAAAATCGTAGCCTTATAGATGATATTTTCTAATAAACACCCCGAATTCATATCGATTTGCACATATAATTTATTATTGGAAACTACCCAAAGGAAGCCATAGGAAGATGGAAAGAAAGAAAAAAGTCAGCAGATATAAAATATTTTTAATTTTTTTATAAAATGTACGAAAAGGAAGTTCAAAATAAGTGAAAATAATAAGAAGCTGAGAAACGCTAAATTTTAAGGAAAACAAGTTGTACTTTTCGGCGAAATCGCTTGGTACTTCTAAACTATATTTGTAATATAAAAATAAATTATTGTAATATCTGGTCATTTTGGTGACAAGAGAGGGGGAAGAGGTATGAAAGGCAAAAGGAAGCCTTTATATAATTGTTAATACAAGTTATACCCATCAAGTTAATTTAGGTTATTTCAGATTAGTTGCTTTCAGTTCTTTTGATAAAGCTAAAAATTACCGCTTTTATAAACCGCTTTTAAGTAACAATGAATGCGATAGAGAAAGACTTATGGAGAAGGCGGTGCTTAAAAGAGAGATGCGTAGATGTTTTTTTCTGCATTAGGGCAAAAGGCCCGTCAACCCGAAGATGGTGGAGTTAAATCGAAATTTTCTAGCTCGAATATACTTATGTCATTTCCCAGGAACAAAAAAAGGTTTTTTTCTGTCTCGAAAATGAACAAATGCGCACTACCAACAACCGTTGAAAATCGCATATCGCAAGGGGCACATTGCGCACTCTCACACTTTGCACGCTTTGCACACGCCTTGCGTATATTTTATAATACGAACGATCATTTATGAAGGAAAATCGCAGTCGTAGAAAAAGGATAGTGTGCAACACGTACGAAAATCACTATTCACACTCTTGTGACGTTGTATCACTCGCCTACGGCTCGTGTCCAAACCGTCACACTCGTGTGAAAACTGCAATTTGCGACACTAGTTGCACAATATACTATTTTTCAATGGCCATTCTTAGTATAACTTCGAAAGAAGTAAACACAATTAACTAATAGATTATTTATTAACGAGAAAGGCTTAAGGAGAAGACACACTTAAAAAGAGAGATGCATAGATTTTTTTTCCCTTGGCCCAGAACCAAAACAAAACCCACCTTGTGATAACTGATTATAGTTTTGATATATGTAAGTATACTTATATTTTAGTCCTAAGGAAGACTTAAAAAAAAAAGACAATTTCACAAAGTTGGAGTGTTTTTTATGTCCTATATCCACTATTCACCTCTTATATTTGTTATACTTGAACATTTTTTTTCAAGTACAATTTTTCATATGTGAACGTTAAATTAAAATTTTTGATCGCCCTGGTTTTTTGCACCCCTTTGCCTATAGGTAGGATCGCCCCTGTTGAGAGGCTCGTATTACGTTCGATGCCACTTCACTTTAGCCTTATTGCCATGTCGACCAGTAAGAATGATTTGAACTAATTATTTATGAGTTCAGAGTAGCATTAAGTAATTAAAACGATACCAAACCAAATACTTCAAATTAAATTTATGGATAAGGGACTTCCAGACAACAAATCGTACAAAATCTATTATCAGACGTAGTTAAATTAAACTTTACGTTTGGTTAAGGATTTATAATAATTTACGCACATTGTAATATGCATATATTTGAAACCGAACAACAACAAAATATGAATATGCATTCCCTCAGCCTTAATATATGTATCCATGTCCACTGCCCACGTCATATTTGAATAAACGCATCGAAAATATCGGGACGTTGACGTTGATTTTGGAACAGAAAACATTTTTGTTTCACTGTTGGTTCTGGTCCTGGTTGACTTAAAAATGACAGAAATGTGACAGTGGTCGCAATTGGTCCCAATTGATGACGTATTGTAGCTCAAAGTTCAAACGAATGTTCCGTTTCGGTTTGCAAAATATAGTTAACATTTTGAGAATTTTTTTTAACTAATTAATTCTACAAAGTACAATAAAAAAAAAAGCGTAAGTAGATTATATTAGATTAATATAAGAAGGTAAATGTAGCAGATTTTGAAGCTGGATAATGCACTCAAAAAAGAACTAGATTACTTAACATACTATTGGCAATGGTACTGGCAACCGACAATAAATATTTCAAGCATATCAATTATTGCCCCGTCTTCCACATAATTTCCTCAGAAAGGGTCTGGACTACGTTTCTTTTTTTGGTGGGATTAACTTCGGTTTAATGAAAGGATTATAGACATAAACAACTAAAATAAGAAACTAACCCTATGAAGATCGGAATTAATAATTACAAAAACACGAATTAAGACTTATAAACCGTCAACCGTATTTTAGAACCCACCTTCGGAGCTGGTCGTTACAATTTGTGACCGGGTTTAACCTGGCCCAAACAATGACGTCATTGTTTTTTAATCGAAAACGAATGGTTCTGCCTTGTTCATATTGGTCCTAAGCGGTCCAGTTAAACTAAAACGACTAAAGTGATGTAAAAAAATTAAGTTGGAAAGCGCAGATAAAATGGCGGGCGAGAGGGGCTTTCGTAACATGGCGGAAATGAAGAAGAGGAGCACCGTCACCCTTGAAGGAAAGTGAAACCGAGACGGTGAGCGTTTTGTCACTTTTTATTGACTAATTGCGCCCGAGTTACAGGACTAACAATCATCCGAGCGCAATTCGCCGGAACGTGTAATGTGCGCGAAAGAACAGGATTTTCCCATGAAAACGACACTTTTTGGGTGACTTTGCACTCTTTGGAAGCACCCCCATGGACTAACTATATAGGTAAAACGTACGTAAATCTGGCTTGATGTGGAATCGACACAAAGAAAGAGGTGAAAGCTATCATCATCGCCGTGCCACATCATCATAAAATGCAAATGTTCCTTTAGGTAGTACCACTACGCCATACATGCAGAATAATGGGCTCGATAAAAATCTTTTACGGAAACCGAAAAGCGGAACAGGATGGGACGCAAGTGGTGGGTACCGGCACATATACATACCCCGTGTCTTCGTTACGGATCTGTACGCAAAAGAAAAATTGGGTCGATCGTAAAATTCATAAACTTAAACAACAATGGCAGGCAGCCGCAGAATGTGCGAATTATTCGAAAACAATTGAATGATATAACTGTGGCCGACACAGTTTTTTTTTATTTGGAGCAGTGTAGATTTTCCCAACACTCATGGATATGATGGCATTAATATGAACCAGTGACGCATATACCACACAGAGCTATACCTACTAGAGATTTTAAGCCTATGTGTTTTGTAATCAAAAACGCACATTTGGGTATATAAAAGTTCGCAAGTACAATGTACAATTGACAAAAAATAGTACAATCAACAAACTTAGAATGAAGCAGGATTCAGAAGCACTATCAGCAATCATCAGTGCAAGGGTCACTGTCAGAGTCCGAGAAAATAATTATGTGGTATTGGATATAATATAATAAGGAAAAAAAGAAAATAGTTGAAAATGTCCAAATTCACATATCACAATATGGCATATATGCGCCAAGCTAAAGTACATTCTACCCATAAAAAGTACAATTTAGTCGATACGGGTACAGTTTTTTGCCTTCCTATAACAACCCTGATACCTAGACGAACGTGTAGTACTGTAAGGGATCATGAACGACATTTTGAAACAAAAATATTTTTTTCAAGTGGTCTGTGTGCTTTCTTATTCTAAGACTGAACATATTGTTGCAAACTCGGGGGTTCAATAATTCCAGTGTAACGATTTAACACGAAAACACTATTTATTTATTTATCAAATACACACGACTACTAAATAACTCACTACTTAACACTTTATAGCCTTCTATTTTCGCTTCGTAACTTTAGCTTACTTATAGCTCGCTTAAAATAAGACTACTACCAACCGGGCGCTCTATGCGCCTTTTATATATAATGCTAAAATTACAGAAAAACCTAGAAAGTTCTTTATAAGAATTCTTGAATAATCTCTCATAAAAAAAAACGGTTGTAAACAACTGCCTTCTAGATTAAGCCAGACGAGCAATAAATCACTCGTGTCAGCCATGACGCAGCGCGGATAGGTCGCGAAGCTCCACCAACCAACACGCTCCCATGCGTTGCCCCGCCTTCCATGCGGCGTTGCTGCGAATCGTAACATTGCCCTCCTCCTAAGGCTGTTCGTCCCGAACAGATAGAGTTCCATGGTATCGTGCTAATCGATCCAAATGAACGACCTTCATCTTTGACCTAGGGGTCCGCTGGATCCTATACACCACATCATTAATCTTCTTTATAATTGTATAAGGTCCTTCCCAATTTTGGCTAAGTTTGGGCGACTTCCCCACCTTTCGCCTCGGATTGTATAGCCACACCAAATCACCATCCTGGAAGCCGCGGGAGTTAGCTAGTAAGTCATATCTTGGTTTGGCTCGATCACTGGATATCCGCAGTTTATTCCTGACTTGTTCATGAACATTGTCCAGCCTCTCCTTGAGCTCCTCCACAAAGTTCTCAGAGTTGAGCGAGTCTTTTTCTGGTGTTCCATACATCAAATCTGCAGGAAGCCTCATTTCCCTTCCGAACATCACTTTCGCCAGAGTATAACCAGTGGCTTCATGCGTAGAGCCTCGATATGCCATCAACATGAGAGGTAGATGTTGGTCCCAATCACGCTGATGATCTGCCACCATTTTAGACAGGTAATGTTCCATGGTCCGATTAAATCTCTCTACCATCCCATCCGACTGTGGATGCAAAGGAGTTGTCCTGGTCTTGCGAATTCCGAGAAGTTCCATGACCTTCTGGAAAACAGCCGATTCAAAATTTCGGCCCTGATCAGAATGAAGTTCGAGAGGGACCCCAAATCCGCAGAACATTTCATTTACTAGCACCGTTGCCACAGTCGTTGCTTCTTGATTAGGTAGGGCGTATGCTTCAGGCCATTTAGTGAAGTAATCCATGGCGACCAAGATGTATTTGTTGCCCGACTCAGTCTGAGGAAATGGTCCCGCGACATCAATTGCTACCCTCTCGAATGGAGCACCTACAGTGTACTGCACCATTCGGCCCCGTGATCTTGTTCGAGGTCCTTTTGTGGCACAACAAACTTCGCACTTGCGGCACCAAGATTCGACGTCTTCATGATAGTTCACCCAATAATACTGCTCTTTAATTTTGGCCAATGTTTTATTGACCTCAAAATGGCCTCCGCTTGTTCCGTTGTGCATTTCCTGTAGTACGTCCGATTTTCTGCTACCAGGAACAACCAACTGACTGACTATGGACTTGCCATCCGGACTCTCCCACGCTCTCTTCAGTAATCCATTTTCTATTTTAAGAGAGTGCCACTGGGCCCATAGCGCTTTCAGGTTTGGACTTTTACCAGCAATTTCTTGCCATTCTGGTCTCTTGTCGTCAGTCTTTGCAGAGAGGATGGGTCCAATATCTGGATCATTCATTTGTTCTTCTCGAAGGGTCTGTGTGGTCCAGCCATCGTTTATTTCCACCGACGTTCTCCTTACAGAAGGATGTCCCTCACGTTGCTGAGTTCTTCGACAATGCTGACTCTCTTCTTTACATGGCCGTCTAGACAATGCATCGGCATTTTCGTGAGACCTTCCTGGTCGATGTTCAGTTTGGACCTTCTGTCCTTTAATGCGTCCGGTCTCTGTAACACTTTTGCCACCCAAATTATTGACTTGACTTGATTGATTGACTTGACTGATCCTGGAGGTCTTAACGTCTTCGGTCAATTGCCCCCTTACATTGACAGGAATTGGACTTTCCTGAATTCTAGGGCGGTCTTGATTGCCGCTCGGTCTTCTAAATAACGGCGACGGACTTCTTGCCCTATTACGGCAGTTACTCTTGACGTGACCCAGTTTACCGCAGTTAAAACATTTTATGCCCCGATTGCCTGTTGATCAGGGAGTTCTTTCTATCAGGGCTTGCATATTGACTGCCATATCCTTCATAGCTTTATGTAAACTGGCCATGGAATCAGCCATAGACGTTTTCTCCTCTTCATCGCAAGTTGCCATTCTTACACGTGGAGATGAACTAGATGACACTCGTGACGCCTCGAATTCCAGGGCCCGAACTAATGCCTCGCTGATATTCCTGGGCCTGACTAGACGTAAGTGGTATCTCATGTCACTATCGCGAACACCCTCAATGAACCTTTCGGCGGCAAATTGCGTTTGTAAACATTCAGGGGCTGATGGGTATGCCAGGTGAATTAGTCTGTCTATGTCCGCCTCAAATTCTTGCAAGGATTCACCTGACTTTTGCTGTCTCATCCTCAGCTGGGCCTGGAACACGGTTTCTTTGTGCTCATTTCCAAATCGTAGTTGCAGAGAGTGTACTAAAACTGCATAATTATTTTGATCAGCTGCCGACAGGGATTGTAGTAATTCAGCCGCTTTTCCACGAAGTGCTACCACTAATGATGTAGCTTTCTGGGGCTCGGACCAGCCATTAGCTTTTGCAGCTGCCTCAAATTGCGTTGTATAAATTTCCCAGGCCGTAGTACCATCATAGTCGGGGGGCTTAATTTTAGCGTTGGATGTGCTAAAACTCTCTGTAGACACGTTGTCGTCCTCAAGTTGTTCCCGGAATTTCTTTTCTAGCTCGAGAACCCTCTGGTTGACAGCTTCGAGTCGTTCGTTAACGGATTCGTTAACGGATTGCATTATTCTTTCTTCCAATTGTTGCTCCCTGACTGCGAGATGGTTCATTAATTCTTCTTTGAATTGTTGATGACGTCGCTCTTGTACTTGATCACGTTTTTCCTGCTCTTCTTTTTGTTCCTTATAACGTTTTTCCTGCTCTTCTTTTTGTTCTAGATAACGGCACTCCTGCTCTTCCTTCTGGTGTTGATAACGTTGCTCCTGTACTTGATCACGTCTTTCTTGTTCTTCTTTTTGTTCTTTATAACGTTTTTCCTGCTCCTCTTTTTGTTCTTTATAACGTTTTTCCTGCTCTTCTTTTTGTTCTACATAACGTCTTTCTTGCTCTTCCTTCTGTTGTTGCATAAGGGACAGCAGGGCGGCAAGTTGATCCTCCATCGCTTGATGCTGGCTTCTGGTCACTGGCATAAACACGTAATGTCCGGCAATGAAGCACTCACTTACAGTTCAGCAATATTAGTTCTCAAATTCCCACTGGAATCGCACTTCTGACACCAATTGTTGCAAACTCGGGGGTTCAATAATTCCAGTGTAACGATTTAACACGAAAACACTATTTATTTATTTATCAAATACACACGACTACTAAATAACTCACTACTTAACACTTTATAGCCTTCTATTATCGCTTCGTAACTTTAGCTTACTTATAGCTCGCTTAAAATAAGACTACTACCAACCGGGCGCTCTATGCGCCTTTTATATATAATCCTAAAATTACAGAAAAACCTAGAAAGTTCTTTATAAGAATTCTTGAATAATCTCACATAAAAAAAAACGGTTGTAAACAACTGCCTTCTAGATTAAGCCAGACGAGCAATAAATCACTCGTGTCAGCCATGACGCAGCGCGGATAGGTCGCGAAGCTCCACCAACCAACACGCTCCCATGCGTTGCCCCGCCTTCCATGCGGCGTTGCTGCGAATCGTAACAATATAGTTAGAAAGGTTCTAGGCCTTAAAAGTAATTTAAAACGTCATCGCTGTACTGTCATAGCGACGCATTGATGAGCGATGTTCATTCGTCAAAAATCTGTGAGCAGAAGATGCCACCACATTATACGACCCGGCGAGTTGAAATAACGCGGAATAAAAAGGGCGATCAGAGCTCTTGGTGTAGGTACAGGTGTCCCATGTATTTCAGACATGAAATTTTAGTCAATTTTAGGTGACATATTTACATATTTAAATTGAGGGGTATTAAGAGCGACTGGAGCACGCCCGTGACATCTCGTACATCTTTGCGTCATGTGTCATATGTCAGTCACGTCACCATATTTATCTGTCATTGCGATTGTTTTATTTATTATTACTTTGCCTTGTTGCAGGCCTCAGCACGAAAAGAAGCACTCATAGTCCTAGTGACAATCTACTATTGTTTCCAATTTTCCAAGATATCATCAAATTATAATTGTTTTGGTATAGCTAGTTATACGCCATTCAGGGTTTATTTATAACTCGATTCAGAGATGTTACGCCTATGTACTTTGTACTAAAAACGCACATCTAAGTATATGAGAGTACACAAGTACAATTCACCAAAAAATATTACAATCGAAAAAGTTGGAGTGGAGAAGGATTCAGAAGTACGACGAGCATTCGGAGCAAGCGTCACTGTCGCAGTGCGTGGAAATAATTATTACATATGAACCATTCACTTATTATTAACATCAAGTAGGCGTGGGGAATAAGACTTGAAATTTTTATCGTATTTTCTCAACATGTGTTTGACTAACCTGAAACTAGACAGGTATAAAAAAGAAAAAAAGAAGATTTCAAAGGTAATAAGTTGTCAAAAGTAAGTGAATGAGTTAGAGTAGTGTATATAAAATACCAAGAAAAAAATGAAAATTGTTGAAAATGCCAAAATTCAAAAAAATTAAAACATGTTCAAGTAGTCTAATCGACTGAATTTCAAACAAGAGTAAAAAACGTCTCAAGGCAAGTTATTCGGACAACATAATGTCTTTGTAGTCTCTCTAAATCCATTGCTAAGCATACAGAATAGCGAAATTTTATTGAAACGAACAAAAACTTAATCACAATTTTAATTAATTTTCTGAAAAAACTGCATTGAAGTTTTTACAGACTACAGAGACATCGAGGGTCGAACTGTTACTTGACAGGAATTTTAAAGGCTACAGAGACACCTAGCTTTGAAAAAAATTAAAACTTGTTCAAAGTAGTGTAATTGACTGAATTTCCAACAACAGTAAAACACGTCTCAAAGCAAGTTATTCGGGCAATAGTATGTCTCTGTAGTCTTTCTAAATCCATTGCTAAGACTACAAAACAATAAAATCCCATTGAAACTAACCCAAACTTAATCACAATCTTAATTAATTATCCGAAAAAACTGCATTGGAGTTCTAAAGGCTACAAAGACATCGAGGTTCCAACTGTCTCTTTACAAGAATTTTGAATGCTACAAGAACGCCGGTTTATGAAAATAATTAAAACTTGTTCAAAGTAGTGTAATCCACTGAATTTCCAAGAACAAGAGCAAAAAACGTTTCTAAGCAAGTTATTCGGGCAATATAATGTCTCTGTAGTCTTTTTAAATCCATTGCTAAGCCTACAGAACAGTGAAATCCTATTGAAACTGGCACAAATTTGATCACATTCTTCTTAATTAGATAAAAAAGTGGAAAACTACATTGAAGTTACAAAGACAAGGAGTTTTGAAAAAAAAATCTTTGAAGTAGGTAATGTAATCGACTGAATCACCAACAACAGTGAAAAACGTCAAAGCAAGTTATTCGAGCAATATAATGTCCCTGTAGTCTTTGTAAATCCATTTCTAAGCCTATAGAACAGTGAAATCCCATTAAAAATTAATTAAAACTTAATCACAATCTTAATTAATTGGCAGAAAAAAATGCATTGAAGTTTTAAACACTACAGAGACATCGAGGGTCGGACTGTTTCTTGACAGCAATTTTGATGGCTACAACAGCTTTTTCAAAAAAAAAATGTTCAAAGTAATGTAATTGGCTGAATTTCCAATAACAGTAAAAAGCGTCTCAAGGCAAGTTATTAGGGCGACTATGGAAAAAAATTAAAACTTGTTCAAAGTAGTGTAATCCACTGAATTTCCAACCACAAGAGCGAAAAACGTTTCTAAGCAAACTATTCAGGCAATATAATGTCTCTGTAGTCTTCCTAAATCCATTTCTAAGTCTAGAAAACAGTTAAATCCCATTGAAACTAACACAAACTTCATTACAATCTTAATTAATTATCCAAAAAAACTGCATTGGAGTTTTAAAGGCTACAGAGACATCAAAGTTCGGACTGTTTCTTGACAGGAATTTTGAATGCTACAGGAACACCGAGTTATAAAAAAAAATAAAATTTGTTCAAAGTAAGCTAATTGACTGAATTTCCAACAACCATAAAAAACGTCTCAAAGCAAATTATTCGGCCAATGGAATGTCTCTGTAGTCTTTCTAAATCCATTGCTATGCCTACAAAAATTCTATTGAAACGAACACAAACTTAATCACAATTTTAATTATTTTTCTGAAAAAACTGCATTGAAGTTTCAAAGACTACAGAGACATCGAGGGTCGGACTGTTACTTGACAGAAATTTTAAAGGCTACAGAGACACCGAGCTTCGAAAAAACATAAAACTGGTTCAAAGTAGTGGAATCCACCGAATTTGCAACAACAAGAGTAAAAAACGTTTGTAAACAAGTTATTCGGGCAATATAATATCCCTGTAGTCTTCCTAAATCCATTGCAAAGCATACAAAACAGTATAATCCCATTGAGGCTAGGATAAATTTAATCACAATCTTAATTAGATGAAAAAGTAGAAAACTGCTTTGAAGTTATAAAGACAACAGAGACATCGAGGATCGAATTGTTTTTTGACGCGAATTTAAAAGGCTACAAAGAAAACGAGTTTTGAAAAACATTTGTTCAAAGTAATGTAATCGACTGGATTTCTAACAACAGTGAAAAACGTCCCTAGGCAAGTTAGTCGGGCAATATAATGTCCCTGTAGTCTTCCTTAGCCCATTACTAAGCCTACTAAACAGTTAAATTCCATTGAAGCTAGCAGAAATTTAATAACAATCTTGATTAGGTGAAAAAGTAGAAAACTGCTCTGAAGTTATAAAGACAACAGAGACATCGAGGGTCGAATTGTTTTTTGACACGAATTTAAAAGGCTACAAAGACAACAAGTTTTAAAAAAATTTGTTGAAAGTAATGTAATCGACTGGATTTCTAACAACAGTGAAAAACGTCTCTAGGCAAGTTATTCAGGCAATACAATGTTTCTGTAGTTTTTCTAAATCCATTGCTGAGCCTACAGATTAGTGAAATCCCATTAAAAATAACACAAAATCAATCACACTCTTAATGAATTGTCTAAAAAAACTGCATTGAAGTTTCAAATACTACAGAGACATCGACGGGCGGACTGTTTCTTGACAGGAATTTTGAAGGCTATAATGACGACACGTTTTCAAAAAAACTAAAGAAAACTTGTTCAAAGTAGTGTAATTGACTGAATTTCCAACAAAAATAAAAAACGTCTCAAGGCAAGTTATTCGACCAATAGAATATCTCTGTAGTCTTTCTAAATCCATTGCTAAGACTACAAAACAGTGAAATCCCATTGAAACTAGCCCATAATTAATCCCAACCTTAATTAATTATCCGAAAAAACTGCATTGTAGTTTTAAAGGCTAGGACATCGAGTTTCGAACTGTTTCATGACAAGAATTTTGAATGCTACAAGAACGCCGAGTTATGAAAAAATTAAAACTTGTCCAAAGTAGTGTAATCCACTGAATTTCCAGCAAGAGCAGAAAACGTTTCTAAGCAAGTTATTCGGGCAATATAATGTCTCTGTAGTCTTTCTAAATCCATTGCTAAGCCTGCAGAACAATGAAATCCCTTTGAAACTAACACAAACATAATCACAATCTTAATTCATTATCCGAAAAAAACTGTATTGGAGTTTTAAAGGCTACACAGAGACATCGAAATTTGGACTGGTTCTTGACAAGAATTTTGAATGCTACAGGAACGCCGAGTGATGAACAAAATTAAAACTCGTTCAAGGTAAGCTAATCGACTGAATTTTCAAGAAGAGTAAAAAACCTATCTTGGCAATCTTGGCATGGCATTCGGGCAATATAATATCTCTGTAGTCAAATCCATTGCTGGGCCTACAGAATAGCGAAATTCCATTGAAACTAACATAAACTTAATTACAATCTTAATTAATTACATAGACTACAGAGACTACAAAGACATCGAAGTATGAACTGTTTCTTGACCAGATTTTTGAAGGCTACAAGGACGCCAAGGTTTCAAAAAACATAAAACTTCTTCGAAGTAGCGTAGAGAGTGAACTAACCTGAACTAACCTGAGCAAAGAGAAAACATAACTATACTAAACTGACCAAAACGAAAACATAACAGAACTGACCTAGACTAACCTAACTAAAGGGGCCCTCATAGAGGACACCTAGATAACGGAGTGAACCAAAACTAATCTAATCTGGGGAAAAATATACCTGAACTAACCTGAACTAAACAAGGGAAAACGTAAGTGAACTAATCTAACCAAAGGACTCCACATGGAAAAAACTCATTTAATACTGACATCAAGTAATCTGACTTTGACATGTTGACATTTTTATCATATCTCCTCAACATGTGTTGAGGCCAAGTACAATTGCCCACACAAGTACAATTGACCAAAAATCTAGTACAATCTAACGATTTTATCTGGTATAAAATAAGAAAGAAGCAGTGATTATGATAATGATGGATGGGGGTGTGACAGTTATTAGACAGCTTTCAAATATATTGTTCGGTTTTATTTATAATTCCGTTGCAAGCCTATATACAGGACGATTTCAAAACTGGAAAGAAAAAAATCTCAAATGTTAAATTTCAATTTTTTAAATAATAATTTTTGTAGATATTTGTCAAAATGGCAGAAATTTAAAAAAGTATTGAAGCCCTATTAGCTCTTGAAAAAATATCTCCAACTTTATCACCCTCTATTTATCAGGTAGTACTGATGACGTTAAATAAAACGTTACTATCAATGTTATTAAAAAAACTGTAATGGATGGGCTAGATATAACTATACTGTGAACATCATCAAACCTATTATCAAGCATTATCAGCGGCAGTTATTTTAAAAGGGGTGTTAATTTAACAGTGTCATTTAGTTGGCTGCAAAAAAATTAAGAACAAAAGTCCATTTTTACTTTGATTGTGGCATTCTTTTCCGTCAAAAATTCAAAATTCAAATATGACGTTTTCTATACTGAATATAGGGTGCAATATGCTAAATTTTCAAGACAGACTGAATGAAAACAATTCTGTAACAGCCTATAAACGATCAAAACATGGGATCAATTATTTAATATGCAAAAGCGCAGTCAGCTTTGATATCGCGGACTTTAGTGTAATTTGAAAGCAAACAAGCGCGCTTGGGGCCTACCTGAAGGGGCCCCGGCGACACCTGAGACCTGAGACAACGGTAGCCCGTCTAGTAGCCCGTGATAAAATCCGAAACAAAAGAAATCCGATACGATTATCGGCGACGCGCGCCAAAATAACCTGTCGTATTTTGTTTTAATTGTTTTTGATCAAGATAACGTTTTTTAGCATTTATATGAGATTTTGAGGTACCTACAGTGTGTCCAAAAAGTCCTATTCCAAATTTAAGGTTTTTTTAAGGTTAGGAAAATTTCATATAAATATACTAATATGTCTACAAATGTCTAATAGAGACTTTCAAATATGGCGTCCAAAAAGTGGTTATTTTTTATCTTAAAAACGTTTTTTTTTTTTAATTGTGGAACATCAACTACTCTTAATTCAGGAATATTTTGTATGTCATTCTAGTGTTCGAGAAAAAAAAAAGATTTTTAAAAAAAATTTTTTTGTTTTTTTTTTCAAAAAATTTAAAAAAAGTGTAGATTGAACAAAACAAAACCAAAATATAAGCGTTTCTAAATCTGTTCGAGACATATCTTACAGTCCAAATATGAAGAAACATTATATTTATTTTTATTGTACATAGACATAACTTTTAAACTATAAATAGCGCAGAATGTTTTCCTAGATAAAAATGAAAACAGTACAATAAACAAACACAACAAAAATAAAACATCGTTTGCTTATAAAAAATATGAAAATATTACAAAAGTAAAAGATTGTAATTCCATTAATCTAGAACAGAAAAATTATGTTTTCATAAAGGAAATTGGAACCCAGAACTCGAAAAGGTAGTTACGTATTAAAATTTATATTTATATTTGTTAATGGCAATTAAATTCTAATAAATTATAACTTAATTTCACGTATTTATTAGTTTTTTAATTTTTATCAAATTTTCCGCTTTTTTTTTCAATTTTTCCTTAAATATACTTTCCAGCAACCATGCTTTTAGAATTTTTTTGAACCTTTATGCGGCATAAAGTATTAAAAAAATCCGGAGAGAAGCAGATATAGAAGCACCTAAACTTTTTAAATTTGCTGGTTAATTCTAAGTAAAAATATGTATTTTTGAAAAAATTTCGATACCATAATTTTTTTTTTCAATTTTAGAACATCAGCTACCTTTAATTCAGGAATATTTTGTATGTCAGCAGCATAAAGAAATTAAAAAATCAGAAAAGGAGCTATGGAAGGACCTATTAATATTTCTAATTTTTTAAGTGTTTGCTCATTTTATTTTTTTTTAATTTTTACCAAACTTTTTAAATTTGCCGGTTAATTCCTAGTAAAAAAAGTATGTTTGAAAAAAAAATATTAAAAAATTCTATTTTTTAAAGTCTTTAAGAAATGTTTTTCAATTTTTGAATATCAGCTTCTCTTGTATCAAAATTAGGAAAAATTTTAAATAATGGTTTTAAAATGAAAAAGCTACCTTTTAAATAATGGCTGCAGCAAATATACATGGCTGCATGCTTATTACAATCCAGGGCCGTACTTACATTTTTTTCATATTTTTTTTTTATTTTGAAATTATTAGTAGTGTGACCACTTAAACACACAACCATATTGTTTTGCAGAGCTTTGAGAGAATCCTTTTGATGATTTTCTAATGCCAATGAGTGGCTTATATCGATATTATAGAGGTACAATCAAACGTCCCAAGTTTCAACAAAAATTATTTTTTAAAATAAAAAATTTGAAAAAAAAAATGATTAAATACAAACATCACTTGTATAATTTTCATTGCGACTGTGAAGAAGCTGCTTAGAACTATTAAGTGTATTTTTAAAGTGTATTAGAAAAATGCAAATTTAATAATCTGTGAAACCGACTGAGGCATTTTAGTGAATTGTCGAAGACGTTGTTCACTAGTGCCATGTGTAAGCGTCACTGTGTGTTTTACGTCACTGACATCGAAAAGATGAAAAGTGTGAGTTTCTCAAGAAACATGAATTGTCAGTCAATGATCCAACCATTTCAGAATTACGTCATTTACATGTTTGTCCCCCAAGGCAATATGGCGGACCAACCTATTGAAATATTAGATATTTAAACCTATTTAAAATTTAGAACTTGATTGTTCAAGTTTTAAATTCCGTCTGATCGTCGATTTGAACCATTTATAGTATGTTCCTAAATTGTGAAGGCTTTCACGGCAGGTTATAATACTATCTAAAGTGTTTTCCGGGCTATAAAGCCGTGGTCCAATGGAATTGCTTCCTGACGTTTCGTCCACTACTGCGGCAGACATTATTAAAGGCGATGAGGCAGTGGGCGAATGATCTCCCTTGCTTCCCGACGATGACTGATCAGTCTGATCAGGGATTTTACAACATTACAAGAGTCTTAAAGTTAAGGCTCTCGTCATGACATCGTAGTAAACAAAATTTTAATCAGTTTTTTATTAGATTTTTTGCCATCCTTGTACAAAATGGAATAAAATTGTTTTATTAACTATGAGTCTACGTCGCTGATTTTACAACCAGTTATCTTTTAGAAATCATTTATCTTATTAAAATCGGGTGCGGCAATCTCGCGATACACGGTGACTTACAAAAGAGCGTCAACTTTTTGAAAAACCCCCGTAATTTATTTTGTAGGCCAAAAAAACGAAAACTGCCGAACATGTCCCGAGATACCAACTAACGTCATTAAATGTCATAACAATGAATGTTCTGAAATTACGCTACCTACCAAATGCAGTGGGTTGAAATGCAACCATTTTGCAGTGCTTTTTTCTTTACCCTGTATATCCTTTAAAGAATAACTTATTTAAGATCAATCTCCCGCCGTGATTCTAGAAGAAACGACCTTTCAAAATAACTTTAGGTTCTAAATTTCGGCTAAGGCATTTCCGAGATACAGACCCCCAAAAATGACAAAACATTTTGCTGTATCGATCTTTTCCGTTAGCAGTTTATTTAGGTTGGCATGGAGCATCCAGCAGAATTCTATCATCTAAACTTGATAAGTCGAGACTCGAGCACGAGCGTAACCAAAGTGGCAAGTGACAGAAAAACATAGGCCCCGTTGGTAGTCACGTGACTGTGTTGATTAAATACTGCATGTCACGTGGGAGTTGTCAAAACGCACTATATTCCACAACTGTTTCTTCTCCTGAACAACGGACAACAGGGCCAAACGTCAATATAATATTGGTCAAGCAGTTTCGTACTGGATTTGGATCAGCTGCTACTGACGTACTAGATTAAGGTAAAATGTACCAGATCTAGTACAATTGTACCAGATTGACAACACTGGAGAAATGTTCGAAAAAACAATAATGCGTTTCTCCTTCAGGCAGGTCGCCTATAACTCATTCACTTATTATTGACATCTTGTTATCAAAATGCACTATATTCCACAACTGTTTCCTTTTTCGAATACGACAGTAGGGCAAAACGTCAATGGAAAAAGGGTTAGGTATTCGAATTTTCGTACTAGATTTTGACCGGCTACTACTGACGTACTAGATTAAGTTAAAATGTACCAGATCGAGCACAATTGTACCAGATTTACAACAGCGGAGAAATGTTCCAAAAAACCAAATTTGCTCTTTTCTTTCAGGCAGGTCACCTATAAGTCATTCCCTTATTATTTACAACTTGTAATCAAAATGCACTATACTCCACTACTGTTTTTTTTTCGAATACCGACAGTATCTAGGGCCAAACATCAAAATAAAATAAGTAGTAGCTGCTCGAATTTTCGTACTAGATTTTGAGCCGCTGCTACTGACGTACTAGATTAAGTTAAATTTACCAGATCTGGTACAATTGTTCATCTATTTTTGACATTTTGATGTCAAAATGCACCATATCGCACAATTATTTCTTCTCCCGAAAATTGACAATAAGGCCAAACGTCAATATGAAAAGAGTTAGATGTTCGAATTTTCGTACTAGATTTTGATCTGCTGCTACTGATATTCTAAATTAAGCTAAAATGTACCAGATCTAGTACAATTGTACCAGATTCACAAAACTGGATATTTGCTCGAGAAAAACCAAATGTGCTCTTCTCCTTCAGGCAGGTCACCTATAAGTCAGTCACTTATTATTGACATCTTATTATCAAAATGTACTGTACTCTACGGGATATTTCTTCTCCCGAATACCGACAACAGGGCCAAACATCAATGTAAAATGGGTTAAGAATTTTCGTACCGGACTTTGACCCATTGCTACAAGATTAAGTTAAAATGTACCAGCTATAGTACAATTGTACCAAATTGACAACACAGGAGAAATGTCCGAAAAAATCAAATGTGCTCTTCTTCTTCAGGTAGGTCATCTATAAGTCCTTGACTGATTAGTGATATCTTGTTGTCAAAAATGCATTATGCTCCACAACTGTTTCTTTACCCAAATACCGACGGTAGGGCCAATAAACGTCAATGTAAAATGAGTAAGGTGTTTAGTAGTATATTTTGATCCGCTGAACCAGATCTAGTACAATCGTAGCAGATTGGCAACACTGAAAAAATGTTTGGAAAATGCAAATGTGCTCCTAGCCTTCAAGCAATCACTTATAAGGAATAATATTAATTATAATTTATTTTGTAGGCCAAAAAAACGAAAACTGCCGAACTTGTCCCGAGATACCAACTAACGTCATTAAATGTCATAAAAATGAATGTTCTGAAATTACGCTACCTACCAAATGCAGTGGGTTGAAATGCAACCATTTTGCAGTGCTTTTTTCTTTACCCTGTATATCCTTTAAAGAATAACTTATTTAAGATCAATCTCCCGCCGTGATTCTAGAAGAAACGACCTTTCAAAATATCTTTAGGTTCTAAATTTCGGCTAAGGCATTTCCGAGATACAGACCCCCAAAAATGACAAAACATTTTGCTGTATCGATCTTTTCCGTTAGCAGTTTATTTAGGTTGGCATGGAGCATCCAGCAGAATTCTATCATCTAAACTTGATAAGTCGAGACTCGAGCACGAGCGTAACCAAAGTGGCAAGTGACAGAAAAACATAGGCCCCGTTGGTAGTCACGTGACTGTGTTGATTAAATACTGCATGTCACGTGGGAGTTGTCAAAACGCACTATATTCCACAACTGTTTCTTCTCCTGAACAACGGACAACAGGGCCAAACGTCAATATAATATTGGTCAAGAAGTTTCGTACTGGATTTGGATCAGCTGCTACTGACGTACTAGATTAAGGTAAAATGTACCAGATCTAGTACAATTGTACCAGATTGACAACACTGGAGAAATGTTCGAAAAAACAATAATGCGTTTCTCCTTCAGGCAGGTCGCCTATAACTCATTCACTTATTATTGACATCTTGTTATCAAAATGCACTATATTCCACAACTGTTTCCTTTTTCGAATACGACAGTAGGGCAAAACGTCAATGGAAAAAGGGTTAGGTATTCGAATTTTCGTACTAGATTTTGACCGGCTACTACTGACGTACTAGATTAAGTTAAAATGTACCAGATCGAGCACAATTGTACCAGATTTACAACAGCGGAGAAATGTTCCAAAAAACCAAATTTGCTCTTTTCTTTCAGGCAGGTCACCTATAAGTCATTCCCTTATTATTTACAACTTGTAATCAAAATGCACTATACTCCACTACTGTTTTTTTTTTCGAATACCGACAGTATCTAGGGCCAAACATCAAAATAAAATAAGTAGTAGCTGCTCGAATTTTCGTACTAGATTTTGAGCCGCTGCTACTGACGTACTAGATTAAGTTAAATGTACCAGATCTGGTACAATTGTTCATCTATTTTTGACATTTTGATGTCAAAATGCACCATATCGCACAATTATTTCTTCTTCCGAAAATTGACAATAAGGCCAAACGTCAATATGAAAAGAGTTAGATGTTCGAATTTTCGTACTAGATTTTGATCTGCTGCTACTGATATTCTAAATTAAGCTAAAATGTACCAGATCTAGTACAATTGTACCAGATTGACAAAACTGGATATTTGCTCGAGAAAAACCAAATGTGCTCTTCTCCTTCAGGCAGGACACCTATAAGTCAGTCACTTATTATTGACATCTTGTTATCAAAATGTACTGTACTCTACGACTATTTCTTCTCCCGAATACCGACAACAGGGCCAAACATGAATGTAAAATGGGTTAAGAATTTTCATACCGGACTTTGACCCATTGCTACAAGATTAAGTTAAAATGTACCAGCTCTAGTACAATTGTACCAAATTGACAACACAGGAGAAATGTCCGAAAAAATCAAATGTGCTCTTCTTCTTCAGGTAGGTCATCTATAAGTCATTGACTGATTGTGATATCTTGTTGTCAAAAATGCATTATGCTCCACAACTGTTTCTTTACCCAAATACCGACGGTAGGGCCAATAAACGTCAATGTAAAATGAGTAAGGTGTTTGAATTTTAGTAGTACATTTTGATCCGCTGAACCAGATCTAGTACAATTGTAGCAGATTGGCAACACTGGAAAAATGTTTGAAAAATGCAAATGTGCTCTTAGCCTTCAAGCAATCACTTATAAGGAATTTACTTATTATTGACTTCTTCCGAATACCGACAGTATAAACCGTCAATATAAAAAGGTTAAGGTGTTCGAATTTTCGAAGTAGATTTTGACCCGCTGCTACTAACGTGCCAGATTAAGTTAATACGTACCAGATCAAGTACAATTGTACCAGACTGACAACACTGGAAAATGTACGAAAACATTGAATGTGTTTCTCTTCTTCAGGCAAGTCATCTATGTCACTCACTTATTATTGATATCTTGTTGTCAAAAAGCACTATATCGCACAACTATTTCTCCTTTCGAATACCGACAATAGAGCTGAATGTCACTACAAAATGAGTTAGGTGTTTTCGTACTACATTTTGACCCGCTGGTAATGACGTACTAGATTAAGATAAAATGTACTAGATCTAGTACAATTGTACCAGATTGACAAAACTGGAGAATTGTTTGAGAAAGACCAAATGTGTTCTACTCTTTTAGGAAGGACACCTATAAGTAAGTCACTTAGTATTGATATCTTGTTATCAAAATGTACTGTACTCTACGACTATTTCTTCTCCCGATTACCGACAACAGTGCCAAACGTCAATGTAAAATGGGTTAAGAATCTTCGTACCGGTTTTTGACCCACTGCTACTAGATTAAGTTAAAATGTACCAGCTCTAGTACAATTGTATCTATAAGATACATCTATAAGACATTCACTAATTAGTGATATCTTGTTGAGGTGAGGAATCTGCGATTCGACTTCGCCCTTTGCAGTTCGTTTTTTGCTGGGTTTATTGTTTTTTTTTTAGATTTACGTATGTAAGATTGAATTGCAATAAAGTCATTATTATTATTATTATTATTATTATTATTCTCCACAAGTGTTTCTTTACCCAAATACTGACAGTAGGGCCAAACGTCAATATGAAATGAGTAAGGTGTTCGAATTTTAGTTCTAGATTTTGAGCCGCTTAACCAGATCTAGTACAATCCTAGCAGATTGACAGCACTGGAAAAATGTGTGAAAAATGCCAAAAGTACTCTTCGCCTTCAGGCAGATCACTTATAAGTAATTTACTTATTATTGACATCTGGTTGTCAAAATGCACTATACTCCACAATGTTATTTCTCCCGAACACCAGACAACAGGGCCACACGTCAATATAATATTGGTCAAGAAGTTTCGTACTGGATTTGGACCAGCTGCTACTGACGTACTAGATTAAGTTAAAATGTACCAGATCTAGTACAATTGTACCAGATTGACAACACTGGAGAAATGTTTGAAAAAACAAAAATGCTTTTCTCCTTCAGACAGGTCGCCTATAAGTCAATCACTTATTATTAACATCTTTTTATCAAAATGCATTTTATTCAACAACTGTTTCCTTTCTCGTATACGACAGCAGGGCCAAACGTTAATGTAAAAAAGGTTAGGTATTCGAATTTTCGTACTAGATTTTGACCGGCTATTACTGACGTACTAGATTAAGTTGAAATGTACTAGATCGAGCACAACTGTACCAGATTAACAATAGTGGAAAAATGTTCCAAAAAACCAAATTTTGCCCCTTTCCTTAAGGGCAGGTCAGCTATAAGTCAATAACTTATTATTGACATCTTGTAATCAAAATGCACTATACTCCACTACTGTTTTTTTTTCCGAATACCGACAGTATTTAGGGCCACACATCAAAATAAAATAAGTAGTAGCTGCTCAAATTTTCGTACTAGATTTTGATCTGATGCCACTGATATTCTAAATTAAGCTAAAATGTACCAGATCTAGTACAATTGTACCAGATTGACAAAATTGGAGAATTGTTCGAGAAAAACCAAATGTGCTTCTTCAGGCAGGGCACCTACAAGTTAGTCACTTATTATTGACATCTTGTTATCAAAATGTACTGTACTCTGTGACTATTTCTTCTCCCGAATACCGACAAAAGGGCCAAACATCAATGTAAAATGGGTTAAGAATTTTCGTGAGTAAAGTATTCGAATTTTAAAACTAGATTTTGGTCCACTGAACCAGACCTAGTACAATCGTACCAGATTGACAGCACTAGAAAAATGTGTGAAAAATGCAAATTCCTCATCAAAATGCAAAAGCAAATAATTCAAAATGTTCTTCGCCTTCAAGCAGATTCCCTCTAAGTCATTTACTTATTATTGACTTATTATTTACTTATTATCTTGTGGACAAAATGCACTATACTCTACAACTGTTTCTTCTTCCGAATACCGACAGTATAAAACGTCAATATAAAATTGGTAAGGTGTTCGAATTTTCGTACTAGATTTTGACCCGCTGCTACTAACGTGCTAGATTAAGTTAATATGTACCAGATCTAGAACAATTGTACCACATTGAAAGCACTGGAGAAATGTACGAAAACATTAAATCTGTTTCTCTTCTTCAGACAAGTCATCTATGTCATTCACTTATTATTGATATCTTGTTGTCAAAATGAGCTATATGGCACAACTTCTTTAGAATACCGACAATAATGTCCGTTCGTACTAGATTTTGACCCGCTTGTAATGACGTACTAGATTAAGCATATATCTACCAGATCTAGTACAATTGTACCAGATTGACAACACTGAAGAAATGTACGAAAACATTAAAAGTGTTTCTCTTCTTCAGCCAAGCCATCTATGTCATTCACTTATTATAGATATCTTGTCAAAATGAACAATATCGCAAAACTCCTTTCGAATAGCGACAATAGGGCTGAACTTTCGTACTAGATTTTGACCCGCTGGTAGTGACGTACTAGATTAAGCTAATATCTACCAGATCTAGTGCAATTGTACTAGATTGTCAACATCGAAGAAATGTTTGCACAACCGAAATGTGCTCTTTTTCTTCAAGAAAATCACCTATATGATGAGGTTAGAGATACGATTGACAGATGGCTGATATAATGATTGACATTAAATTTTCATTTTTTAATCTCGGCACTAAGCTCTAAATTTAGCTTGAGTAATCAAAGAACAGATATTCACTGATTAAGAACGCTATCAGTGCCAATAGACGTCACCCTCTTTGCCATCTTTCGTAACCGTTTGGTCATTTTGTAGGCTGGTCTAGACTTTATTGACATTTACGACTCTTATAGACCTGATACTTCTTTAAACAATCACATTAGGAATTAAACTTTATATCTGATTATAACTATTATAAATCCGTGGAAAGTCGATACCATTGCACCACAGTTTCATTTCGGTGCGATACTCTTGAAGGCCTCGAAGCGCATCGGCACGTGGCGTCGAAATTAAACGTCCGTGACTACCTTAGTGCGACATTTAGAGCGTCGCACTCCATTTTGTGATGACGTCGTCACGTGACGTGACTGCCACTTTCACCTACTTAAAAAAAATACAGCCAAATTGTGACTTCTTGGCCCAGCTGTTCACATAGCAAGTTGATTTTACGAACGAGTGAATAAACAACCTGCCTGCCGGCGCTGCACCGCGGTACTGCCTATAGGTGACCGGAAATGACGTCACGGGTCAACGGAAGTCGGGGTCGCCGGGGTTGGGTTGGGAACTACTAAGACTTGGTTCGTTCGATGTCCCCTGTCTGAGTGTGTGTGTGTGTGAAGGTAATTTCAGCATAATTTGGGGTCTTCAAGGTCTAATTTTTTAAAGCTAAGCTAATGATGATGGTACTTTGAATCGTAGTATTAGGCTTCAATGCAAGTTAGATCAAACGAAAGATTTTTTAGAGATAAACAAAACGTTAAACCTCAGTTAGTATTTAAACTTGAGTTTTAAAAGTGGTCTTAAATGACACCTTTTTAGAGAACTATAGTGGTACAAGAATTTGTTAATAAAGTGCTAAGACATAGTGCCACCATAAGAAGTATCTACAAAATGCTCGGTTGAGGTTGTGTTTTTTTTTAAGTTTCACTGCGTACCACCTTGACTTAAGTGCTGAAAGCTGAATTATTGCAAGAAAATACTTCTGTCTTGCCCCCATTTTCTGCATAAATCTCATTACTGTGCCATGAAAGAGATATTTTTCCCACCGGTAACGCAATTAATACGGTACCACCGTCTAAATACCTCGGCCTTATATATACGTACATATCTTTTTTTACGAATTTACTCGCCTTCCTCCCCCCTTGTACCATAATGCAGATATATTTTAATTCCATCTACTTAGAAGAGGAGGCGCAGCAACAATATTAAAAACAACCCGAAACAGTTAAGTTTTAAATATGTGTGAACTTTCAACTAATTGCGAATTAAAATGGAGTTCCTTCCTTTTACGTGAACAGTTACTAGATTGTGTGATGAAGAAAAATGCTCAGGGGCCGGGGACCGTCCACACCAATCGGCCTGCTTTGGGCAAACCATATGCCAGCGACTTCTTCGTCGGTCCGACATTGGTGCGGACGATCCGCGGCAGCTAACCTTGCGTTCTGCGAAACAAAAGAAGGATCCCACAGTTAAAAAAAGCTCCCATGGAAGTGCGGAAATTTTATCTCAATTATAGTTGTTCAAGGAGAGCTTGAACCCCGGCAGTAGTCCCCCTCCGCCCCCGCGACCCCTCTCGCGCCTCCTTCAATTAGATCTAGATGAGGATTTCTTTTTAATTGGCGTATAATTTTCTAGGTCGGCCGACCTTTCTACCTCTCTCTTGTCCGGGTTTCGTGTCAAAGCGGCATTATTTTGTGTTTTTTATTTATTTATTATGATTTATTGGGTTTTTGATTCACCACAAGCGCTGGGAAACAAACGAAAGCCGGAAATCGCCGGTACTGTTTACAGATTAATATACTCTCTATGTACTTACCTACCGTGCTGATGGATACCTAGAGGTACTTCTTATAGCGCGTGCACTGGAATATAGAAACATTTTTAAAAGTTTTTTAAAAAGGTTAGTGCTAAATAAAGCTTTAAATATTAAAATTTGTTTCTGTGCTTCTTACAGGTTGTCCCATAAAACGTTTTTTTTCAGGACCATTGTCCCAAATGATGTATTACATTTTATACTAAATAATAATGAACTACGCGTCCGCTAAACAAAACACTGTGATTTTGAGTCATTTTTAAAATGTCGTACTTTCTAAACGGAAAAAGGTATTGAAATGCGGTTCGGACCGACATCAAGCATCAGCTTCAGAAAATCTTGAAATTCCTAGTGGATTAAAAGGGCCCTGAGAAAGACCTCAATAAAGGTCGAAACGTTGGCAATTTCACAAACGTGGAGTGTTTTTTATGTCCTAGACCCGCTATTTAAATCTTTCAACTTGGTAAAAAGACGCAAAACATATCAGATTCCTAAAGGTTTGAAAAAAAAAATTGTAATTAAAATAAAAAATTTCATAATTTTAATAAAAAGGTCTTGAAATATTTTTTTAAAACTTTAACTAAGATTATCTCCTACCCAACCAAGATTAAATGTCTGGTAAATGTATAAAAAACAACTTTTTTTGATAACTGCGTTCCTTTTCGATATACAGGGTTAATAATCATTTTTTAACCCTTCCAACAAATGTGTTAAAGACATGTTTGATTTTCGATATTTTGCTGGTATCATGATACATTTTTACTTATATAAATTGCCTGGATTCAATGTTATAAAGTAAAATAATATACAATAGAAAACCGTTCCTAAAAAAGACCAAAAACTACCAATTTTTAGTTTTGTAGCGGCAGACATTATCAAAGGCGATGAGGCAATGGGCGAAGTGATCTCGCGTGTTTCTTAACGTTGACTGATTCGACTGTGGTGAGCTCCGTGGATTTTATATTACAGTGGAGAAATTGTACAAAAAGCCTAAGAAGACGAAAAAGCTTAAAGTCTAGTAAGTAAAGGAAGTTAGGTGAAGGTAAAATGCCTGAACAAATTCCAGAAGGAAAAGAAGTCATTTTGAAGAAAGTCTCAAGTCAGAAACCTGAAGAACTAATTAAGAAAAACAGGCCAAGACTAACAGGAAGCTAAGGCTCAAAAAATAAGATACAGAACAAGATCTGCAACATTTTGAAACCTATCATATAGGGCCTGAATCTCCGGAAAGAAAAACTCTTGAATTGCCCTAACCCGAAAAAAAAACTAAATGAAAAAGAGAAATTCAGTCAGAGAAAAAGAGGAAGAAAAAGGAAGAGACAAAAACTATTAAACTTCAATTTAAACCGCAAGAAGTACCAGGGTACCAAAGGAGGTACCAGAAATCAAACCGAAAAAAAAAGACAAAACTTAAACCCGAGCTTAAACCTAAAAAAAAATCGATGAATTTTCGAAAAAAAGGAAAGGACGATCGTCTTAGTTATATAAATATATAAAAAATGCAAATATCTCAAAGAATCGTTGGAGTTTTGAAAAAATTGATTCAGCGATGGTCTTGATTGTTAATAACAGAAAGGCTGCTAAAATGAGTACACACTTGGAAGATTTTATTTAGAAAATATTTTAGTTAAGAAATATCTCGAGAACGGTTGGAGATGACAAAAAAGGAAATCGAGTATCGGCTTAGTTAGAAAAAGTCAGGTGGATAGTTCAGGTGTCTGTCACTAAAAATAAAACGAATATATCTCGAAAACCGTTGGAGTTTTGAAAAAAAAAATTAAGTGATAGGCTTAATTGGGAAAAGGTAGCTAAAACTGAGAACAAATATGGCAAGTCTAATTTGGAAATTAAATATATGTATTAGGAAATACCGCGGGACCGGTTGGAGATGAAAAAATGAAAATGGAGGATGGGCTTAATTGGAAAAAGTCAGGTGAAGTCGAGTACATTCTTACGCGTCTGCCACAGAAATACAAAAATGCAAATATCTCAAAAACCGTTGGGGTTAAAAAAAAATGAATTGACCGTTGGTTTTAATTGGAAAAAAGTTGCTAAAAATGAGTACAAACTTGGTAGGTCTAATTTGGAAAATAAATGTTAGGAAATATCTCGAGAATGGTTGGAGATGACAAAAATGAAAATCGACCATCAGCTTAGTTGGAAAGCCAGGTAGAAATCAGTCTGTCACTGAAAATAAAAAATGCAAATATCTCAAAGAACCGCTGGAGTTTTGAAAAAAATCATTGAGCGACGTTTAATAACAGAAAGGCTGCTAAAAATGAGTACAAACTTGGAAGATCTAATTTCGAAGATATTTAAATTGGGAAATATCTCGAGAACGGTTGGAGATAACAAAAATGAAAATCGAAGTATCATAATTATTATCAGTTTAATGGAAAAAGGGTATTTATTTGAAAATAACAAAGCTCGATTGAAAACCGTTAAAGTTTCGAAAAAATATAGAGAGCGATCGCCTCAGTTGCAAAAACAGCCAAAGAAGTAGTTCAAACATGATGAGTCTATTTTGGTATATAACTATAGCTCCAGAACAGTTAAAGACTACAAAAATTAGTTACTTACTTGGAAAAAGTCAGGTGGATACTTCAGGTGTCTGTCACTAAAAATAAAACGAATATATCTCGAAAACCGTTGAAGTTTTGAAAAACTAAATTGAGTGATAGACTTAATTGGGAAAAGGTAGCGAAAAATGAGTACAAATATGGTAAGTCTAATTTGGAAATTAAACACATTAGGAAATATCTCGAGACCGGTTGGAGATGACAAAAATGAAAATCGAGGATGGGCTTAGTTGTAAAAAGTTAGATGAAAACCAGTACATTCTTACATGTTTATTGAAAAAGCACTGAAAAAAAATATATATCTCGAAAACCTTAGAGTTAAAGTTAGGGTTTAAAAAAAATTGATTGACCGATGGTTTTAATTGGGAAAAGGTAGCTAAAAATGAGTACACACTTGATAGGTCTATATTGGAAAATAAATATCTTAGGAAATATTTCGAGAACGGTTGGATATGACAAAAATGAAAATCGACCATCAGCTTAGTTGGAAAGTCAGGTCCATGGTTTGCCATTCATCCACCCATTTCCTTTTAGCGCTGTTGTTGAGACTGATGTTGAGAAGATACAATATGTCAAAGTCAATTTTCCAACGCCAAATTTTCAAATATGTTAGTAAACATCTCGAGAACGGTTGGAGATCACAGGAATGTGAACTGATCATCGGCTTAGTTGAAAAAGTTAACTGAAAGCGAGTATAAACTTCATGGGTCTATCTTTGAAAATAACAAAGAGAAAAAATCTGGAGCTTAACTCTTTTCCCATTTATCCGACTTTCTATCTCTTATTATTTCTGAAATCATTCATATCTTGGATATAGCGTATACTTAATTTAACATATTTTTATGATGAAGAAAACCGAAGATATTTCTTTCGTGAGAGCTACGACTTTTTATGTTAGAGTTTTGGTTACACATCTAGACATCAAACCTAGACATTCCTAAAATCTTATCATTTTCAAGAACTCCCTGCTGTTCATTTTTTACGAGGTGCCCTGGATAAGCATTTTTAGGAAAACATATATATTTGTATTAACTTCAATAATGGCTGTTTTGGAAAACCTGGTTAACCCTTTGGAATACGGGATAATCCAAACACAAATTTTAAAAGTTTAAATTTAATACAGACACTTAAAAAAACAAAATAAATAAATTTTTTAAGATTTTTCTTTGGTGAGAGCTATGACTGACTATGTTAGAATTTTGGTTTTACACACCTAGACATTCCTAAAATCTTATCATTTTCAAGTACTCCCTGCTGTTCATTTTTTACGAGGTGCCCTGGATAAGCATTTTTAGGACAAGATATATATTTGTATTAACCTCAATAATAGCTTTTTTGGAAAACCTGGTTAACCCTATGGAATACGGGATAATCCAAACACAAATTTTAGTAAGTTTAATTTTAATACAGACACTTAAAAAATCAAAATAAAATAAATACAATTTTTAAGTTTTTATAACAGTTATGGTTAAAACAAAAATAACCCGTTTCAAAGAAAAGGCGTATTTTACCATAAAACATGGTAAAAGTTAAAAAAAATATTAGAAATATACCAGTAGCCCGTCGAATATAACAATAACTATTTTATCTACAAAACTAAAAATTTTAAGTTGTTGGTCTTTTGTAGGCTTAGTTTTCTACTTTGTACTGCTTTAGTTTATAATATCAGATAGCCGCGCAATTCAAATAAGTAAGAATTTATTATGACATCATCAAAAAAAAATCGAAAATTAATCACGTATTTAGGACATTTGTTAAACAAGGTCAAAAAATCATATTTGGACTTGTATATCGAAAAGGGAGACAGTTATGAAAAAATTTATAGATTTTTTTTTATATTAAATATGAGAATTTTTTTGTTTATTTAGCAAAAATTTAATATCGGTTGTATACAAGAAAAATTTGATTAAGGATCTAAAAATATGCAGAAAATGTTAACACCCCGTATGAAACCTCTTCATTTAAATTACAATTTTTTTTTAAACACAACAGGAATTTTGAGATATTCCTGTTCGGTACCTAAGTCGATGCAAAGTGCATTTGAATATCTTTTTTCCATTTAGAAATTATGATATTTTATTTAATATAAAAAAACAACAATTGTTCAAGAAAAACAACAAATACAGGCCATAATATGGCAGGAGTAAGCTTTAAATCACTTTTTTTATCACTTTAAATGACTTCACAGTTTAGAAATAGCCAACGTTTCAACCCCTTATGGGATCTTCATCAGGGCTAGCAAAATTACAAATGAAGTAAAACCTATTAATCTCAACAATATAAATAAACCTGAACCTGAACTATATGAACTACAATATGTTCAGGTTTATTAAAACTTTTAATCGAAATTACTGATATTTAAATACTGGTTCAGTACATTGAGTGTTTTAGTATTTTCCTTTGCTTTTAGTTCCACCTTTATTTCCAATCTTAGTCTGTTTTACAATTTTTTTGTTCTATTGTTATTATGTTCTATTTTGATGCAATTTTTCTGCCATGATTGTTTTTTTCTTCTTTTTTTTTCTGTAATTTATTTCATTTACTACAGCAAATAAAATTTTTCTTATGTTTACTTTTAACATTTTGTTGATTAATTCTTTAAGGCAGCTTCTCATTTCTTTCAGGTTTCTATAATTTTAAGATAAGTACTAATAACTTTATGTTATTTTTTGATTATTTGCCTCAATTCCTTATTTGTTTTTTGTTACTAGTTATTTCAGTTTGACTTGTGTTTCGCTAAATAAACCTTTTTCATTTTTTTACTCTAAGAATATTTAAATCTGTTACTTTTTTACTCAACTATTCAAACAAATTATGTTTTTTTTTCCATTTTTATTTCTTTCATCCCTTTTCAATACTCTTACCCCGTATTTACCGATAATTACAATTAATATAGTGATTTTTAGGAACCACCAATGACCATCAACTCTCATGTTTCAATGTAGGTCGTGTTATATCGTACGTTCTTTGAATTGACTTATATCTTGATGGGCTGACGAACGGTTTTTAGCCAAAACTGGTCATCGAAAAATAAAAACTGCGTCAGCGACACTGACTTTTTCTTCTCCAAGTTTTTAAACTTACGGCCTACTTTGAGACGAGTATAACAGTATTAGAATCATTTATTTACCAACAATCGTGGATAATTAACTAATATGTAAACTGTTTAATAAAATAGAATCGAATAGAATTTCTTCTTGGCGTTTCGGCCACAGCTGCAGCGGACTTTATTAAAACCAGATCACTGAATGCTCCGTCGCATTTATACTCTCACTGCCATCCCGTAGTGAAAGGGCTGGGGTAGGAGTGGGCGAGGATTTGATTCACGTGATGTGTGACGCAGAACTTGCTTCCAAAAGATCTCATTGGTTTACGATATTCTTGATAACAAAGTTGGTAACAAAGTTAAATTCCATTCTCGAGAGATTGAAACTAACCATTGAGAGCTTCAAGCATGACAACAACTTCAACAGGAAAAATCAAATTACACAATCATGTGCGCCAAGATCCGCCCCATTCTCTCTACCTCAGCGTGGTGATGGTCAACGACGTAAGGTTTAGTGGACAATATTAAGACGCGTTTGCTGGGGTGCCCCAAGGCCCCAAAAAGCGAGCATACGCGGAGCAATACTCCGAAGCGGACCAAAAAGCCGGAAGAAATCACATTAGGCCAAAAACCGGGTGTGAACCCAAAAGCTTCAAAGGGCAAAAACCCTGTACAGAACGACGATGGCCTCATCAAGGCCATCGAAGCCAAGCTAAAGAACTGCTTGGGAGGATGGATTAGCGAGGCGTTGCGCTCCCGTGATGGCTGCTAGACACCATGTAGCATCAACATTATGTCCTGGAACGTTAACGGGCTGTGCACCAGGAAGTGCAAAGCGGAGCTCTTCTTGGCAGAAAGAGAGCCGCAGATTCTGGCTCTTCAAGAAACCAAGATTGGTAGCCGCGTTCGCGAAAACTTCCGGGGGTATAACACGTATCGTTACGACAAAAGGAACCCCAATAATGAAGGGGTGGCTATACTAGTGAGAGTCTGGCCGTCCAAGACACGGAAATTGATGCAATTTCACATTCCCCCCTGCCCGTGGAACTGAGATGCCTACCCAACGGGGGCAGGAGACCGGACATACTTGACATCGCGGTGTTGAGGAACGTCCGACTCTTCTGGTCGAAGCAGGGCAAGAATAACACATTTCCACAAAACTACCGGCCCATCACATCACTGTGTGGGACTGGGAAGGTCGTGGAGCATATTATTCTGAGGAAGTTCCAAGACGAGTGTACACGCCTAAACGTTGTGCCCGTCGAACAATATAATTTTCGGGGGATGCATTCGGCAGAATTTCAGGTGGTGGAAACCACGGAGAACGTCGCGGAAGGCAGGATCTACAAACTGACCTCTGGATTACTCCTGTTGGACGTAGAGCGTGCGTTCGATAGGGTCTGGCACGAAGGACTGATCTACAAGCTGAGTGACTTAGTCGGCAAACGTTTGCCAACTCATCGACAGTTACCTCACAGATCGGACAGTCATTGGAAGGGTCGGATCCTCCCTGTCGGCGCCCAGAGTGCTAGAGGCAGGTGTCCCCCAAGGGTCGGTATTATCGCCGCACCTGTACTCGTTGTACACGAGCGATTTTCCTAGAACACCAAGGACAGCGCTCGCACTTTATGCTAACGACCCGGCTCTTTTATCCAAACATCGGGAAAAGATGTTGTGCGGCAGAATCTGCAGCTAATTTTAGACGACCTACAGGAGTGACTGGTACGTTGGAGGATTAAGATTAATCCAACCAAGTGCCAGGCAATCCTGATAGGTAGACGTCGCGATGCAATCTCAGATCAACTTGTGATTGATGGCATCGAAGTGCCGTAGCAAGGTGGGATATTTATCTGGGGATAACCTTGGACAAAGGGCTGACTTGGGGCCCACATGTCAGAGACGCTGATGACAAAGCTAGGGGATAAGGCCTCGCTATACCCCTGCTCAACCGAAGAAGCCATCTGCCTGTTAGGGGGAAGCTCCTGCTGCTAAAAACCATCATGCGGTAGATCCTAACATATGGACCGCCCCATGGGGGTGCGCGGCGGAGACCAACCTCTCAAGGGTAGAAGCTGTTGAAAACATTTATCTTCGTATGGCGGTGAATGGTACATGGAACATTAGTAACGAAGAAATTCGTGCTAATCTGGGATGGCAAACAGTGCGCGACTTCAAGAGAGTCAAAGCTTAGAAAACTTTCGGACTTCAAAAGTCCGCCCTGAGAAAGAAGGGCCACATCTCCAGCAAGATATGTCATGCCAAACCAGCCAAGCTGGCGAGGCTATGAAATACGTTGAAAACAGGAAAGAGCGTGCTCCAGAGAAGCCTGCCGGCAGCAAACCGGGAATTTATAGGCAACCGGGCCCGGAATCCCCAAGCAAAAAACGTTTTTTTTAGCGGGTAAGAATCCCACACTCTCGGACAGCAATGCGGGGCTGTCCCGCGTCTTGCCAAGACGATTTTTGGCCACGGGGGTCGCTCCCCAAAAAAAATAATATGGTAGAGTTAGTCAACTCTTCGAAGCAAAAGAGATCAATTCGTCCATTAGATACCTTTAATAATGTCCGCCGTAGTTGTGGACAAAACGTCAAAAAGAAATTCCATTGAACCAAGACTTTAGAATGTATAATTTCAATTCTTTGTTAGATTTTTAGACCTTTTATCTCGGCTTTTATCGATCTTAGCATACGCCACACCACAATACATAAAGAAACCTATACTTTCATTTTTGGTGCTCATCAACAAAGTTTGATGATCTGAAAATAGAAATTACTGTATGATTGTACTAGGACAGATAGCTTGGTACCAAACTTATCCTTACCAGCCCTCAAATAACCCTTTCCATTTTCTCGAAATTTACCACTATCCAAAAAGGCAAGTACTTCTTCGATTATAGGCAGTACCCATCCTTTCAAACCGAAATCCCCGCGCAATAAATTAACCTGTCCCCGAAGCGAAAAAATCCGAAAAGCGGCGGTACCCGAACCGACGCGCGCACCTCCATAAGTCGCCCCAGGTGAATCGAGGTGGTACCAAAGCAGACCGCGATAGTAGTACCTGGAGGAGCGTCGTGGTGGCACCTTCGATTCTCTGTTGCTTTTTTTCTGTTCAGTACGCGGCGATCGCTTTCCGACGGATCTAACACACCCTTTGTACCAGGTGGTACCGCTAGTGCGCGACACAAATCGGTGATATAGGTACCAAGGGGTGGTACCGGTGGTCGAACATTGTCATAACTTAAGTGGTTGCGAAGATTGTCTCAAGCGAACTAAGGTGTTTTTTAGTGATGGTGTGTTTTTGGTGAGGGTGGTACCTTCCGCCGGACCGCTCTGTGGTATCAAATGATGGCCTCAGATGAAGACTGCAGTGCTTATGCGAATTATCAGTGAGTACCAACATTCTAGATAGGAAGGATTTATTACTCCTTGCTTAGAGTTTGGACTTCTATTTCGTTTTTATATATATCTTTTTATTTTTGTCAAAATAGTAACAGAAAAAAACTAATTAAAATCTGCGGCAACCGCTTAGTTAGACGAGAATTTTTTTTAAATCTTTTTTTTAATGGCTCTATCGGCTGTTTTAGCAACTGAAAGTCCCAGAAACACAATTCTTAAATAAAAAAAGAATAGAAGTCAGCACAGAACAGTGGGCTGACTTAAGAGACAATAAAACACTCTTGTAGATTGAACTTTTCTTCAGAATTATATCCTAATAATAAGTTGTTAATGTGCTATTAACACCACGTGTCTATCTGAAAAATAACTCCTCTGGTCCTCTGGGGTG
This sequence comes from Taphrorychus bicolor, assembly GCA_951812265.1. Lineage (NCBI taxonomy): Eukaryota > Metazoa > Arthropoda > Insecta > Coleoptera > Curculionidae > Taphrorychus > Taphrorychus bicolor. The sequence goes on along the minus strand of OX638299.1, from coordinate 37,480,659 downwards.
CGGAAAATGTTCTCTTTATTTAAATATCATCACTGGTTTGAAATTACAGATTGACTTATCCTTGTTATTAGCAAGTCTTTGAAGAAGACTTAAATTAAAAGTCGAAACGTTGATCTTTTTTATTCTATAAAAGTGTTTAATTTTCTTTTAAACCTGTTAACAATCACACTTGTGAATTAAAAATTGCTAAGCAAGCCAACAGAATATAGACACCGACGTTTTGACTTTTAATTAACGTTTTCTTCAGAACTATTTCCTAGTAATATGTTATTTGCTATTAACAGCGCGTGTCTCCCGGATCTCTGAAAAATAACTCTTCTTGTAGATCCGAGAGACACACGGTGTTAATAGCAAATAACAAATTGTTATTAAAAAATAGTCTTGAGTAAAACGTGAACTATAAGTCGAAAAATCGATCTGACTATAAGCGTATAATCTGGTGGCTTGCTTACAAGTTTTTAATTTACAGTTGTGATCGTTAGTTGGTTTAGGACGAAATGAAACACTTTCGTGGAATGGAAAAAACCAACGTTTCGATGTTTATTTCACATCTTCTTCAAACGAGTCTTCAAAGGTATTTCCTAATAACAAAGATAATGTCAAACTATAATTTTACACCAGTGATAACATTTAAAAGAATTCAAAAATTAATTTAGCTAGAAACAATAAGAAATTAAAAGATTCAAAAAGAACGTCTTGAGAGAGTTACGATCTCCTCCTCTGAAGAAAATTTCTCTTGCCTCTTCCATCAAGTTCTGTGGCTACTGTTTCTCTCCAACTCATTTAAGTTTCTTTATAGAAGACTTAAGTAAAACTTTCTTCAAAACTCATCCGTCTATGGAGAGTTTCTTTGAGGTTCCATCGTCTAAGAGTTATAAGGTTGCTGGGTCATTTAACAAGGGTCATTTCTAAATATTTTGATATACAATTTTATTACAAGATTTTTCTTCGATTTCTTCTGCAATTTCGTTGTCGTTGCATTATTTATCTGATTTTGTAATTTCACTGCCTAGTTTTTCTTCAGTGTTTTCCATTGCAACTTTACTGTCACTAAGTTTTCTTGTTCTTTATCTACTTTCTCGACGATTTTATCTGCAATTCCGTTGTCACTACCTTATTTGTGTGATTTTGTAATTTCAGCTTTTCTTCAGTGTTTTCTGTTGCACCTTATTGTCAACAAGTTTTACTGTTCTTCATCTACTTTATCCATCATTTATTCTGCAATTTCATTGTCACTGCCTTATTTATCTGATGTAGTTCTACTGTCTAGCTCTTCTTCAGTGTTTTCTATTGCAACTTTGCTGTCACTGTGTTTTCCTTTTCTTTATCTACTTTTACAGTTTCTTTATTACTTGGAACATCTGTACTAGATCTATTGTCCTCTACAATACTGCTCTCAGAACATCTTATCCGCTTGACTCTCCCGGCTTCTCTACAAAATTCTTCAGAGCGAGTTTGAGGGTCGATCTCACGTGTAAATCTAACCTAAAGTGTATCTCTGAATTTCACGTATGGTTTAGGATGTGATTAAAATCGTCCGTTTAAGTTCAAACGGGGTTTAAACCAAATTTGTAAAAGCAGCCCTAAATGACATTTTTTCCCAATAAAATTCTTCTAATTCTCTCCTGAAATGTCAAGTGTCAACGAAAACTATAAAGTTCTGTGCAGATTCAGTGTGATACATGAGTGATAAACTGTTTGGACAACATGGTGTACAAGTGGTGGCAACTTTTTAGTGGCAATATGATGGCAATTAGGTGGCAATAGTTTGGAATGTAGTTAAGGTCGAGCATATTTACGCCTGTAAAATTTTTGTTTTTGTTTTTGTTTTTTCGTAGATCTTTATCACTGGTTAAGGCTAACCTGAGCTTAACATAAATGGATGCCTCGACGGCTTGAATATGCTTAATTTTCAGTCTCTAGTTTCGACTGAAAGTAACCTGTAGAAACAAGTGTTGAAATTGCGCGATCCCGTAGCCTAATAACTACGTAGCTATCATACATACTTGTATTTTCGACATAAAAACGGAAACTGGGTAGCAAACACTGAGGCGAAGTAAGATTAGAATGTTTGCTTTTCGTTTATAATATTAATTTCGATCTGTCTCACTCGCTCTTATCAAATCACTTTCGAGTGGCTGGTTTTATCGAAAACCTTGTCTAAGACTGATAAGTCGGCCTTAAGCAAACAAATGAATATCTCTGCCCGTTGATGAGGATCACGATCGTGGTGGTGATGCGATGTGGCTCTATATATAGAAAAAATAATTTTTATTTCGACAAAAAAGAAAAAAATTCAGGTTTTATGCCAAAACAGCCATTTTGGCAGGAAAAAACTCAACTCAGGTTTAAGCTTCAATATAACCAATACTCGATTTAACTTCCCATCCGCGGGTATAAAACCGGACCTCAATGGTTATCACCGGACCTCCATGTCCAAAAATTATTGATTCACGCCAGTAATTAATTATGAAAACTGTGAAGCTGGTTTTCCTTTTGCCTCAGATTATGCAAAGAAATTGAACATTAAGCTAAAAAGCAGTTTCTTTGGGTTGGTTCAGGTTAGAGTAGCCTAAACTTTTAGTTGGATGCTGCATAAGGTTTATTCCCTCGTTTAATGCCATTTTGGTTTTAAGCATTATCCAAAACCCTTTTTTATTCTTGTGAGAATACCTTTGATACACCCCCTTAAAAAGGAAACAAAAGCCCATTTACTCTAATTAATTATGTCAACATTTTCTGTAGTTAGGGATAGTAGATAGAGGATACTACCGTAGATAGGCTATTTGGGCTTTGGCGTTATTTTTGGTGCAAAACAACAAGACTCCTTTGCTTATCACTAGCAAAGTTTGGCAACAAGCAAAATTGGTACATTTTACTGCTTCTTTCAGTGGTTGAACTATATAGGGCATACTTTTTGATGAATAAAGAGTCCATTTCAAATAGATATTCATCTAGTAAGCTGATTAATTGACAAAACTTTTACATGGGTGGAATAGGAAAAATCTGTCAATTCCTCAGCCTCCTAGATGAATACCTACCTATCTGTTTGAAATGGACCATATTATGAACTATAGCGTATGCTACGATCATATTTCTATCCTTTGTGCGAAATATAAGAACATATCAGGGAGAAACGATAGTATTTAAAGCGATTAAATTTGGATTTAAGTAAACGAGCCCTATGCATCTTCGATACTGATTTCGTGCACATGACGTCACTATTTTAGTAAATTAACCTCACTTTAATAATTATTTAATGTTATTTATATAATAATGGCAATAAAATTGGAGCATTTTCTATTAATTTTCGATGCCACTAAGACCATTTTGAGTCAGGAAAACGTTAAAATTAGTTATGTAGATGCATAATCACAAAAACAAATTTTTTTTGTAGTACCAACTCCCAATGTACTATAGTTGAGTTCGGTTATTACATTCCGAGCGCTCGGGATATTAGTCTATCTCACTCTAGCTTGTTAAGATTTTGGGAGATGGTCTGTGTCCGGAGCGCTCGGATGGAATTACCGAACTCGGCTATTGTAGACATGTGCTGCACAAAGTCAAATCACTCAAAGAGAGGGAAAGGAGACTAATTTCTTGGAGGAAGAAAAAAGAGAGATATATAACTAAGTAATCTCGAGCACTACGGACGTTGTGCAAAACCGAACTTTGTAGGTTTTTTTTTAAGTTTTCCTTATTGCATATCTTCCACTTTAAGCGTGGTAATAAGAGGTCAAGCTGCTTGAAAACAAAAAGCATAGAAAAATACAGTAAAAACTAACTCACCCTTCACCAAATCACCAAGCAAAACAGGAAGCAACGAGGAAGTTTCGTAGCTACTTATTTACTACTCTTAACTCGTCACAGTTCCGTCCTGTTTTTGTTTTTAGCGCAAAAGCACACACTTTTACCATCAGGATCTAAAATACGTCACCTGAATATTTACTAAAACTGCCGAGTACCGAATAATATAGCAAAATACCGATTTATTATGTTTTCACTTGCAAATTGTAGAACAAAAAACATCAACTAACTAAAAACTAACAAACAAGAACATGGCGGCCTTGAGTAGGGAGGGTAGGTACGGCCGCTCGAGTATAGATGGCGCCGCGGTGGACAAGATAATGACAGGTGCTATTATTATAGGCGTTTTCCATCGCCAACGATTCTGAACGTTTCGAATCGATGAATTTTACGAATTCCTAAATTTTGTGCTAAACTTCTGACTAAAGAGGACATTGGAGTGGGTTATCATATCCTTCCCGCCTCTTGTGAATATGTAGAAGCCTTTGTATTAAAAATAAAACCATTTATTCCACTTGGTATTTACCTACACCTCCTAAATTACCTATTTATCAATTAGAACTTTCAAGATGGAGATAAACTACATACCTGCAATTTGAATCAACTGTATTTTGAATATTTCTATTTTAATGGAAATGCTAAGTCTAATTGTGAATGCAGCTTTAACTTGACATCACTGACCTTACCAAAGCTGAGTTTGGTAATTAAGTACATACAAAGGTTTCGGACACACACCACCTCATAGTATCTTAACAAGATGAAGTGAGATGCACCGATATTCGGATCTCTGAAGGAGTGATTACCGAACTTAGCTAACGGTGCCTGGCATAAAGTGTGATTTCGAAAGACCTTTTTAATTCACATTAATTTTGACTTGAACTTTTTCAAAATCAACTATTTTATTTAATTTATTTCATGAGTTTACGTCTACAACTACATACACAATAGACCAATGACGTAGGAGATATGGAGAGAGCACACACTTGCCAACATTTTCTTAATTTTGGTATCGTTTCTTTCGCTGGAAGCCAGAAGTACGCCACTGATATAATACTAGATGACGTCAGTTCAGTGCTTAGTTCCTGTCGATTTTGATAATTTTGCCACCATTTTGGCACAATATGCATTACACTGCCATTTTGTGTGTCTAATGCGTTCTTTGGCGTTGTGTGCTAAAAATAACTGCCAAATCTCTGTTCTATACAAATTTGTACATACCAACGAGCTAGTATATCTAGAGAGACCCTCCTATTTTACAGTTTTGTCCCCCTTTTTAGCAGAAAGTTTCTAAAACGGCGTCACTTCCGGCAAATTGACGTCGTATGCCAAATAATTCGAAATTACGATCCGCCAATTGATGTGCTCTAACGATAAAATTACGTCATGGGTTTCTTAAAAATGGTGGACTTCCGACCAAAAAACTCCATTATTTTTGGCAAATTTGTTAGCTATGTCCGTATCTCTTAGGTGCATACAATCTATGCGCATCTTCGGATACTTACTCGGGTTAGTCTGGGATTAATTCGATGTGAACTCGATCACTTTAGATTAAATAGAAAGAGTCATAAGAGTAAATCCCATCTTAAGTCGAGTAATTTTGAAGAAATGCCTTATTTCGTTTTACTCTATTAACCATTCCAGAACAGCTGATTTTGATAAAGATCCGCCATACTGATTCGTGTGACTATCAAACCATGTAGCCAAATTTGCGAAATTTTCCATGGTTGTACGGAAATGGTAAATAAGAATCAAAGACAATTCAACGTTATTTGTTCTTTTAGAATGATACATCTTCTCTAAAATAATACTTTTCTGTATTCCCATTTGTTATTCCCATTTTATTATATGTTGTTTTGATGTTTTAGGAATTATTTTGTTTAATTGTACTCAGCAGTTATGATATGTCACACAACACATCCATGTATTAGGTGGATTTTGCTACTTTTAAAAGCATCAAATGCAAACCCAAGCATTTCGATTTACATGTTTCCAAAAACAAGCACCAAGCAGTTGAACATTAACGACGTTACAAGAATGGGCATTTCCAGCAAGGGTAACAAGGAACACTTTGGCTGAAGATTACGCCAAGGAAAAAAGGCTTTAGAAAATAACTTGTAGTTAAATATATCTCACAATTCTTTAATCAAACATGAAACATGATGATCTAGATCATGTTTTAAGTTACATCTGCTATTTTAATAGGGTTGGTCCACCATATTGCCTTGAGGGACATCTGTCAAATGACGTAATTCTGGAATGATCAATATGTCAAAGGGACAGTGACAGATTATTGAAGTTTGCGATGTGTAACCTGATAATGCTGCACACTACCAGTTAAGACTGTAACTACTGTCTTTTTTCAATATTTTTTAACGTTACCACGAACTTTGCCGATTTCGTCGCCATTTTTGTGGACCCGATGTGTGTTGGGCCAACATTTTGTGTGCGTAATGTGTGGTTTTGTGAGCTAAAAAAAAACTGAAAAAGAAACCTCCATTACATACAGCTTTTTTTATACATCTAGAGCCATTTTCGTACGCTTACTTAGGGTGGGGTGAGATTAACTCGATGTGAACTCAATCACGTTTTATTAAATAGCAATTATCTTACACAGAATACATGAGAGTTAAATCCCACCCTTCTCGAATAAGTTTCCGAAAATGCCATGTCGTTTTATATGTCAGAGTGACAGTACATATTAATGAAGTTTGCGATTGTCACCTGATAATGCTGCGTCCTACGAGCCAAGACTGTAATAACTGTCTTTCTCCAATCTCTTTGACGTTTCTACATATTCTGCCGATTATCCCGCCAATTTTGTAGGCTCAATGTGTTATTGCGCCTCAATTTTCTTTGCTAAGGTGTGGTTTTGTGGGCCAAAAACGACTGCCAAATCGCTGATCCATAGAACCTTTTTCATACCTTTTATACTCATTTCCACATTGTTACTGGGGTTATGGTGGGATTAACTCGATGTAAACTCAACCAACTTTCATTAGATAGAAAATATCTTACGGGGTAAGCCGCCGTCTAGTTCCAACTTAACTCGAATGTGAGACGAGTTTGTGAGTGTGTGACAGTGACATTTTATTGAAGTTTGGGCTTGTAACCTTATAATGCCGAAGGCTACAAGCTAAGATTGAATTTTTTAAATGTTTTTATGGTCCACGTCAAATGAATATTCTAGCAGGCTGAGGAATTGACAGATTCCTCCTATTCCATCCCCGTAAATGTGTCATTTATGTCAATTTCTCAGCTTACTAGATGAATATCTATTTGAAATAGACTCTACCACGAACTTTACCGATTTCGCCGCCATTTTTGTGTACCCTACGTAAATAAATGTGTATGTATAAACCATTCAGTTATTATTGACATTAAATAGGCGTTGGAAATCTGACTTAGATAGAAATAAATCAATGAAGGCTTCAAAGGTTAATAAATATCAAAAGGAAGTGAATGGGTTATATGCGCAGGGAAATCCATTTTACGGTTTTATGTTAGGTAGACAGTGACAGATTAGTGACGTTGCAACTTGACAATGTCGCACCTTACAAGACAAGGCTGTAACAATTGTCTTGTTTCAATCTTAAAATTCAAGAGTTTTTAAATTCTTAAGAAATGCGATCACTGTTTTTTTATTTCATATTTACAATTAACAAAGTTAATTGAACAGACGTTCCGTAAGCTCGGTCAAGATGGTGACGGGTGAATTAGGTCTCAACTAAGTTTTCGAAAATCCCTTTTATGGTTTGTCAGGATGACGGTGACAGATTAGTGAAAATGTACCTTGACAATTGACAGATTACTGAAGTTGCAACTTGCGAATTTTGCACTATATAAGACAAGATTGTAACAACTGTTCCAGGGTTTTAGGTCTTTTAAATCACTCTCTTTTCATTTCATATTTACAATAAACGAAGTTAATTGAACAGACGTTCCGTAAGCTCGGTCAAGGTGGCGATGGGTGGGTGTTACACAAAAGAAATGGCAATCAAATGCCACGACCGGGAACAATACCCTGTAAGTATATAATACAAATCCACGGCGAATGCCAATAAATCGTGCTCCGTATTAGCGAGTTATTGGATTACAAATCTGCCTCTTCTTGTTTCATATTATTGAACATTCCGAGAGGGAAAAAACAGAGGCGGATTTATGGGAAAGCGGGAGCGTGTGCATGATGGTGTGTTTGTTGGTTGCATAAGCGCACAGCGAGTATAGGTAATTATCCGAGATTTATATGTTTTGCATTTTTAATTAAATAAATAAACGCTCTCATCCCGACGACCGCTGCGACGACGATCCTTTCGCAAAATTTCCACACCTGTCTTTCGAAACGATTTATCGCAAAGCACGATCAAAGAGTTTTCGTATTCGTTCCCTATGCGTTTTTTTCATATTCAACTCTATGAAACCACTGTAAAACTACTAAAAAGCTTCTATAAGCTTCTGGAACAAATGAGAAACAGTCAGAGTGTTCGTGACCACTTCCAGCTGCTGCCACCTAGTAGGGCAAAGCAGACGCTCGAAAACTCCTCTATGGTGATTCACTCAAACGGCAATGGAGAAAAAGTTATTGATTGGTACTGAGTTGTTAATTTATAAACTAATGCCTCAACATTCGATTAAATAATTTTGCGGTGATAATCTGTAGGACACGCGGTTCGAAATTGTTGGTGTTTGTTTGTTTGGTTGGGTTTGATGATGGCTGAGTTGCAATGTTGCCTTGTTTTCACTCTGAATCTTTAACAATAATCTTTAATAAGCTAGTAAGTACTAATTTGATACGCCTATGGCTTAGGGACGCCAGTACCAAACCACTGTTCCCTCCATAATAAGTCACAACAATAATAAGCTTACATTAGTAAAAAGTTTTTTTTTTTTGGTTCATGATTAATTACTGTCTAGATTTTCGGGTTCCCGGTTACAGAAAATTAATACGAAACTTACGCAATAGGGGGCGCAGCCTCCCATCTCAATAAGACACATTTGAAGCGAGTCTACCATATGAAATATGAATGTGGCGCGATTAATTGCGAGAGATACGGTCTACCTAAAGGTCGCCTCCGATGGAGAGTGACATTTGAAGGTAATTTGCGTCATTGCCACGAAGGATTTCAGCATGTGCAACATTCCGAATCAAAACTTTTATAGGTAAATTAAGCCGGGCGCCTGATGATGATAATTACAACTATTATTCCGTCGTAAATCAGTATTTTGTTCATTGACGCTTTTAATGGAACAAGTTGATCAGCAGAAATCGTGAGTTGGTTCGCTTATGGGGTGCTTTGTATACAAATATTGTTCCTCACTTACTTTTGGGCAAAATGTCTTGTCGGCACTAAACTGTTGGAAACATAGTTGGAACTTGTATTTGAAGACAAATTCTGCGCAGGAAAGGCGGTGTGATGTTATGAAGTATTTCTACAAATGCTACCACCTGTGAGTCGGTGGATGAAGTTCCGCCACAATATTCCCTTTCCAGTGACAACGACAACGGAGGTTGTATGATGAGAGAGAAACGATGCTCATTTTTGCGAACTGAGGGGACGAAGTTGTATTGCTGTTGCTTGAGCGAGGTGAGTGACCGAGGATGTGCCAGTGTTGCTGAGAATGGTACTAGAGAATGATGTTTGTGAGATTATTCTGCGTTACAGTGAGTGAAGAGAGAGTTGGCTGGATGCTGGGTGCGGTGGGTATGAGACAGATGCTGCTCTGGTAGTTTCGTGGCGTTGAAGCGATCCCTGTTGCGGCCTTTTGCTTGGAAGTTTACTTATTGCTTTTGTCCAGGGTCACCAATTATGACGTCGATAATGAAGTGCCATAAATGGGAAAAGTATTCGCAGAAAAGATCATTGTTATTCAGGGAAATACCACTGAGACGATCTGAGATCGTTGTAGCCTATGTATGTGGTGTTGGCGTTTCTTCCCGTGGACTACCTTGGACTCATCAGTAAGGGGTGGTAGACTCCTACGTTACACGCCAGGGTTAGAGTTCATAGTTGGAACTTGTATTTTAAGACAAATTCGGCGGAGGAAAGACAGTGTGATGTTATGAAGAATTTCGACTGATGCCACCACCTGTGAGTGAGTGGGTGAAGTTTCGGTGCTGCCACCTGTGAGTCGGTGGATGAAGTTCCGCCACATACTATTTTAGTGTTTTTCAAGATGTTTTCAAATAGGTGCCAGAAGTGTTAGTCTCTGGTAAATGTCAGCCCAATACTATATTACAAACGTGACATCCAGCCTCGCATCATGTTTTATTCCTATTTCTAGTAGTATTATCAACAGTATCAAGACTATGGTAACAAAAAGCCAAAATCATCTGTATAAACCCAAACAGCACTTACCAAAACAAATTGCGTGAAAACAAATAAAACTGGAGTAATAAGAACATTAAGAACAACTCCATAGCTAAACCAGGGTTTCTTAATAGCCAAAGGATTCTGTGAATTGCTTATACACTAGATGTGTATAAGACATGACATTGATAAACTTTCGGGTAAACTAGACAAATTTACCTATGGAAAAATGAACCGGTGGACGTCTCGGGGCATTGTAGAAGGAATCCGTTTGTGAGAACACTAAATTCGCTTTTCTGTCATAATAATTACTAGTAAAAAACATTAATATAAATAATATGGTTTGGTTGGCGGTTAAAGAGTTGAAATATAAAACAAATAAATTCAAAAAGGCCACTGTCACCTGTCACTGTCAAGAGTGTCAATGTGTCAGTACTGTGGAAACCTACTCAGAAAGCTCTGTTTGCACTGTTCTGTTGAGCTTTTCCTCGGCCTAATTTCTAGTGGTAGTGGAAGAACTAAGAACAATTCCATAGCTAATAACCAGATTTTCTTAATTGCCAAAGGATTCTGTAACTTGCTTACAGACTAGATGAGTTTAAGATTTAGACATGAAATTGATAAACTTTCGGGTAAACTAGACAAATTTACCTGTGGAAAAATGAACCGGTGGGCGTCTTGGGGCATTGTAGAAGGAATCCATTTGTGAGAACACTAAATTCGCTTTTCTGTCATAATAATTACTAATAAAAAACCTTAATATAAATAATATGGTTTGGTTGGCGGTTAAACAGTTAAAATATAAAACAAATAAATTCAAAAAGGCCACTGTCACCTGTCACTGTCAAAAGTGTCAATGTGTCAGTACTGTGAAAACCTACTCAGAAAGCTCTGTTCGCAGTGTTCCGTTGAGTTTACCTCGCTCTAATCTCTAGTCGTAATGGTAAGTGGAAGGAAAAAATTAAAAAAGCGAACTGGTTTCATAATACAGGAGATATACCAGTTAGATAAAGAAGGATTAACACCTCAGGTTACTTATATTATACTTGTGTTACTAGTTATTCGAGTAGCATGTGGCATGTAACATCACTCATCAGCTCCAATGCAATGATCTAGGAGACGTGGACAGAGCCAACAATGGCCAGGTCTGAGATCCATATGTATGCTGCACCTCTCTGAATTATTTCAGATTTTTTTGTTTACAACAAATAGGTTTACAATGGAATTTATTCCTGACGTTTCGTCTACAGCTGCAGCAGACATTAACAAAGTCGATGGTATCTATTCCCCCGCCGTTGCGCTGCAGTGGACGGCGGATGTGGGGGTAGTGGTGGCGCGGGGTTTCGGCGCACTTGAAGTCTGTCGTAGAACTAACTCGCTTCCAGTCTGCACTTAGAAACGCAATTTCCTCCTTCATGTTGCAATTGTTGTCGTGCTTAAAGATCTCAATGGCTTCTCTTGTTAGTCTCGGATAGAAACGCTGCGATTGATACACGATATCCACCTCGTTGAAAAGAATGTCGTGACCTTCGGAGAGAGCGTGCTCCGCTACTGCTGACTTTTGTGTTTTTCCCAGCCTGCAACTCCTCTTGTGCAGCCTTTGGCCGATCTCAAGCTCTGTTGTATTGTACGTGTGGGTTTAAAGACAGTCTTAACATTGTGCTTTTCCAGTAGCCTGCCGATCCTGTCCGTAACTTTGTGGATGTATGGTAGAATAGTCAACGAGGTGGATATCTTATATCAATCGCAGCGCGTCTATCCGAGAGTAACGAGAGAGAGGTCATTGAGATCTTTAAAAACGACAACAATTTCAACGGGAAAGATGAAATTACGTTTCTAAATGCAGGCTGGAAGCGAGTTCTACGACATACTTCAAGTGCGCCGAAATCCCGCGCCACCACTACCACCACCCCAGTCCTTCCACTGCAGCGCGTCTGCAGGGAAATAAATATCACGGAGTTCACCACAGTCGAATCAGTCAACGTCGGAAAGCACGGGAGATCACTTCGCCTATTGTCTCATCGCCTGTGATAATGTCTGCCGCAGCTGTAGACGGAACGTCAGGAAGAAATTCCATTGAACCACAGCTTCAAATCCCGGAAAACACTTAAGATTGTATTTTGACCGGCCGAGAAAGGCTTCACACTCTTATAATACGTAGAGTTTTTATATTAATACCGCGCGTCTTTAACATCTTTTGTTTTCGCGGCCTACTACAAAAATGTTATTACTGTACTAAATGTGTAGTTACTTTTGCACAAATAGTATGTTTGTGATTCTGGTTTCCAAAATAAATTAATTTACTTCATTCTTGACTCATATAGTAACAAGTAGTTACTTTACAATAAAGAGAATTAAGACGTATCTTTTTTTCTAATATTTTCAAATACTTTTTATCATTTTTTTAATTTTAAAACGTTCGTATCTACTAATTCAGCTGGGGTATTGAAAAACAAATTTTATGAAGTTAGGCTTTGGCCTTCGAAGCCTACTAAACATCGAAACATTTCACTTCCAGTCATGGCCTACTAAGCTTAGTTTAAATAACTCTAACATTTTCTCTGTCAATAAAAGAACAAAAATCAACATGTTACACGTGATAGTAGCAAAGATAATTTTTAGAAAGAAAAGATAGGCTAAAAGAATATACAGAGTAGCATTAAAAGTAATAAATTTTTGGTCACTTTGGTTAAACCGGAAGAAGAATAAAATGTCATTAAGGCTGAGAAAAACCGGCATATCGAGATATATAAAGGCACAAATTTTCAAAATTTTATCTTAAAAATTAAAAAAAAAATAGAAGCGGTCTCATATCTCCTGTATCACACGGTAAATCTTCTCTGCATTCGGATACAAATTAATCGAAATACGTAAAAGTTGCAAAAGTGATCATGAAAAAAAAATAAAACGTTTTATTCCCACCCTTGGTCGAAAAATTTCCGTACGGCCAGCGAGCTCGCCGGACCTAAATCCGTGCGATTCGTTCGATTTTGAGTCGCGTCACGTTCGCGCGCGGTCTGCGTCAACTTTTTTTCGCGACCACAAAAGGCCTGAACAGCCCGTTTCGATTCGCGCTATCATAATTAAGACATTCGCTGCCCAACAGGGCCCTAAATCAGCGCACAACTATGCTAATGGCCGCCAATTACCGCTTTTTCCCATCGGTCGTACTCCGGGAATTTCGTGAAAATGGATGAGCCTGCGGGAAAAAGCCGGATTCCGCCGCGGCTGCCTCTTGGACGTAATTTCTTTATTCGAGCCAATCGACGACGATCAAATCACTGGAAAGTACCATTATTGGTTGCATCGAGTAATGTGCGCAAATAAGAAAAAAATAAAAAGATTTGGTTGGGAAAAAAGCAAAAATTAGATAGAGTACTATTTGCTCGAGGCCATAAATGATGTTTTGCTCGTAAAAGGTGTGCCTAACTACCGAAATCTGTACAACCGAAGAAAATGTCAAGGGAAAAACTTATACATATATACGTATCATAACTAAAAGTGGTACTGCCGGGACCGCTGTCTGCACTAAAAAAATGGTCTATCACCCACCGGCGGTCAGCCGGTTGTCCATTAGGAAAAGGATATACAGTAATACACATCGAACTGTACATAAAATCGATCTTATCGCGATTAATTTATGCGAAAAGTGAAGGTTAAAAGTAGAAATTAGCTGAACCCGACGCTGATTTTTTAAAAATAAGGCATTTAGTGCAGCGTTGCCATGTTTCACTTAATGTTAAGACCAGAGGCGTATCAAGTGTGATTTCTCAGATTTTTTTTAGTCTGTTTGGACTATGGAAAAAAGCTATTTCTGTAGCTCAGCAGTTCAATTTTTTTTATAATTGTTTTATTTTACATGATTTCATAAATGGAAGTTATAAATATATTCTTTATTATATTTTTAAAGTTCAGAATTTTTTTGTTTCAATTTTAAAATATTATTCAAATATCACAAAACGTTCTAATTTTCTTTTTATTTTTTTTACCCTTTACTATTAAGATTTTTCGTATTTTTTATATAACACTTATGGTTGAACAAAAAGAATTTATTTTTGTTTTTAATTTAATTCAATAATTAGTTGTTTTTTTTTAAACAACAAATAAACATGTTTTCTAATTGTCTTGTTTAAAAGGAATTAAAAACAATATTTAGAAAAATTGAAAAAAGTCCAGAGAACCTGCTAAAAAATGTTACAATACCTGAGTTTTGTTACACAGACAAGTTTTAATTTTTCTTAAAAAATACGTTTTTTTCTCTTTTTTACAAAAATACATTTGAGCTGAATTAAACGTTTTTTTATCACTATATTTTTTTGCAGAATTGATCGACACTTTTAAACTTTTTCTTTTTAATAAAGTTAAAAAAAATATTTTAAAAAAGTGCAAAAGAGCCCCGAAACTTCTTTTCGGATGAAAGGAAGGTGAATGGAAAGAAAAGTTTTTTCTTTTCAATTTTAATATAAAAAAATAAAGTAATAGGTAAGTATTGTACGTACTTTTTAACAAAAAAAAAAATTTAGAAAGTTTTAAATAAAATCTTATTAGATCTTTGAGCCTTATTAAACGTCGATAACAAAAAAATACAAAAATGTTTAACACTATAAACTACGGTAAGTAATACCTATGTAAAGCCTCTAGGTCAAGCGAGTCTACAGACTTGACCAAGAGTTCATTAAAAAAAGTTACTTTTAGATTTTGTTTTAAATACCTATTTCAGTTTTTTTCTTAAATTTCTCTTTTTGGTTAATATTTTGAAACTGTAAGAAATTTAAAATAGCAAACTACATATTAAATACATCTTTCCAACTTGTTTAAAGGTAACATGTAATCTCTAACATATTTTCTAAATTGTTTTTTTAAAAAGACTAAGATAATGATAATAAAAAATGTTAAAAAAAAACTCCTGATTAATGAGAACCGATAAAAACAGAAACAAAACTCAGGTAAAAACAAGTTTTAATTTTTCTTTTCTTAAAAAATACGTTTATTTCAAAGTTTTAAAACTACAATATATTAAATGGAATTATTACTATATTCTTTGCTAAACTGTTAATTTTTTTGATTTAAAAAAAATGCAAAAGAACCCAGAAAACATACTAAACTGCAACCTATTAAAAATACTTTTTTTTAAATGGTTAAAAAACTGTTACCTAAAAAAATATACACGGTGTCTTTTTTAAGTGATCTCCAAAACGGCTGTAGTTACGAAGACGGTAAATTAGCCAAAAGTTGATATTTGTAGAGCCTGTTTAGAAAACCTTTACAATGTTGCCATATTTTAAGTAATTTTTGAAATATTTAAAAATATAAAAAAATTTTGAATATATAACAACACTGTAAAGGTTTTCTAAAAAGTCTCCACAAAAGGCAACTTGTTGCTAATTTAACCGACCTTGTAACTAACTACAGTCGTTTTTTTTTTTAAAAAGACACACTATAGAAACATTTTATTCTTTATTCTATATTTTCGTTTTTTAAATTTATTTTTGTCGAACTGCAAAAAGGCAAAGTTATATATAAACAATTTTTCTTAGCAATACCTAAGTGTTGAAGGTATAAAAAAAAATTGGTTTTTTAAAAGATTTGCATGCGGATAAAGCAAAAATTAACTAAACCCAATGCTTTTTTTAATGAAGCGTTTAGTGCAGCGGTGCCATATTTCTCTTAATATTAAGTTTGCTTTATGTGTTCTTTTTTTATAGTTACGTTTTATTAAAAGGATTTAATTGCTGAAGTTTTCTAGAGGCGTATCAAGTGTGATTTCTCAATTTCCTTACTGCTTAATTTGACGGTGAAAAAAGGCTATTTTCTGTTAGAGAGTTAGAGGACTAAAATAAATTTAACTCCCATTTATACAAAAAAACACATAATTTATTATATTTTTAACATTAAAATATATTAGATTCGAAACAAGAAATTTTGTTTTTATTTTTTTTTTAACTTTGCAAATATGTTCAATTTTGTTTTGTTTTTTTTTATATTTTAGATTGGATAAATAATTTTGTATTTTAAAAAATCTTTTAAATAATTAAACAAAGTATAAATAAGTTTTTACTTTTTCTGTAAGTTTTTTCGTATTTTATTAAATTACAACAATAGTTGAGCAGTCTAAAAAAATTGAAAACAGAGCAAACACTGCAAACTACAAATTACAAACATTTTTAAAGGGAAAATGTAGTTCCATAATTAGATGTTTTTGTTCTTTTTATATTTTAGATAACAATTTTTTTTCTAATTTTTTTGTTTAAAAAGAAAATAATATTAAAAAAAAGCAAAATGCATGTTTTTAAATTGCATTAAAAACAAAATGCGAAACGTCCAGACAACCAGATAAAAGTGGTTACAAAACTCAGGTAGAAAAAAGTTTTAATTTTTGATTTGCGTTGAATTGGCGGAATGGGAACAAAATTCGAACTACAAGCTCATCGCCGACGTTTCGTTTAATAATGCTTAAACTTCTTCAGGGCTACAAAGATATAAATTTATGTTCTTGTCTTGTTAATTTAATAGGTGTTAATTGTTTTTAATAATTTTAATTCCAATTTTAAAGTGTGAAACCTGTAATGTTTTTTAATTTTTTAACTTTTTTTAATTTTAATTTTGAATGAATCAATTCGATTTATTTTCTATGCTCGAGGTGAAGTGTTTGAAATGATTGACGTTGCTGCTTCTGATAAATTTATATCTTTGTAGCCCTGAAGAAGTTTAAGCATTATTAAACGAAACGTCGGTGATGAGCTTTTAGTTCGAATTTTGTTCGCAATCCGCCAATTCAACGCAAATCAATAGATCCTGGGACGCAATTTTTAAAATTACGGTTTTTTTCGTAATTTTAAACTGTAACTTTTGAGCTTAATTAAATTTTTGTTTTATTTACTATATTTTTTTTTAAAATTTTTCAACATTTTTTGTTCAAGAAGTTTTAAGAAATATTTTGAAAAAAGTGCTAAAAGCCCAGAAAACACGCTAAACTGCAACGTGCTAAACATAATATACACTATGTTACATGCCCGACCGTTGGTCCACAGAGATTCGGGCCAAAGCGGCAACGCCGAACGCCGACCGCGACCCCGGGAACCCATCTAGACTAAACGAGAACCGGGGACAGTCGCCTCTGTTCTCGAAAGTCCGAGAGTGTGTTCAGGCCGGGTATATAAACCAGCGAGCCGGGCGAGATGGGATCGAATAGATATTGCAGTGTCGTAAATAAACTGACAAACGAACAGTGCGAATTGTTCGTAGAGAGTAATTGTGTTTTAATTGTGTTCTAATAGTTAAAAGTAAATACAAGTGTGTAGTTAATTGACGATACATTATTGGAACCCGTTTCCCGTTACATATAATCACTTCTTCACTATTCTTTTTTTTTTCATTTTGATTTTGTTTTTTTGTCCCTTTGTTTTAATTTAATTTTCTTCCACTTTTTTTTGCTACATGCATTATGTAGATACTATTTTTGCTTCTTATTCTCTAGAATGAAAATTTAAAAACGGAGTAATAGTTGTTCATTATTAAGAATTTTAAAATGTTTTGAAACCTAAACAACCACGTCAACAAAAACACTTGCAGCAAAGATAATTATCTTGCTTTCATAGTTAGTCCTTCAAAAGAATTTCAACCGAATGCACATCCAATTAAAATTAATTAATTTGAAAAGAAGAAAAAGTAGCCATAGTAATGCATTTCATAAGATACGTTTTATAATTATTCAACAAATAATTTTAAAATGTTTTAAATTTAGAAAATAATTGTTTTGATGTAATTTGAAATAAAATATTAAAATAGTTTGAAAAAAAAATTGTCCTGTTAGTCTTAACTCTACCAAGGAACTCGAATGGCAAAAACCCATCGATCCAGCTGCCTTTTGATCGAATCGTACTTTTTATTAGGTTGGGACTTCTGCTATACTTAGGAATGCGGTTTCGTTTCGCATAAGAAAAAGCGCAGAAAAGGAACGTGGATTTTTAATTTAGAGATGCGCGTCGATAACGCTACCGATTCCAGGGAAAAATCCTTCGGGGATGCGCATAATGAAAAAGCGGGGGGAGGGCCAGTTAGTTGAGTAGTAAGTAATATCCATCAGAAATCACTAAGAAGATTTCCGAGCCGTACTCGGCCGTACTTGCATGATAGGAATCGACAATCAGCGCCACTGCCCATATCGGGCGAAAACTCGGTACTAATCACGACGGCCGGTCGTACCATTGCGGCGCAAAAACCCGTCAAAGCAAAAAGCACGATAAATCGCATGACGGATGACAAACGAGTCAGTTTTCATCTCTGGGATACGAACGAGACGGGTTTTTTGCCGCCCTCGGATGACAGATTCCGCGGACGGTACCCGGTACTTGTACGGCTAATAACTATATTTGTTAATTCGTCTTCTCTCCGCGACGACGGCCGGTACTCGTCGACATGTGACAGCGACATATGTCCGCGCTAGAGCCGGCTAAAAACTCGCACTAAATGAGGAAAAAGTGTGTTCAATAATACACATCACGGTAGGCCCGACCCACGTCGCCTTATTAGCTCCTTAACCAATCGAGATGCCTCGGAGATTAACCGCAATAAGCGGATGAACGTCAAGCCGTTTGACAAAATAACTCGAAAAACCGCGAGATCTGCTTAAAGTGGGTGTGGCCCCGGCTTTAGTTAGGAGGCTCACACAGCGTATTTTAATAAGTCCCGGGAAGAGAAAAAAAACCACGCGGTATAATAATTTCGGTTCGGTGCTTAGGTAGAGTGTGACTTGCAGGAATTTAAAATTGAATTCAATCTCGAAATGATTGAATAATTTCGTGTCCTTCTCTCGTTCTTCAGGGTGGCGCAGTGGTGGCGTTCAAAGTTTCAATGATTACATGGATTACCAAAAAATCATATTTTAGATTATCAATTATTACACAAGTGTTTTCGTAAGCAGAATAAGAATAAAAGTCGAAACGTGTCTTGTAATCTGTATGCAACCCTGCATGAGAACGCATTCGACAAAGCTAGAACTATTTCTTTTTAAAGCGCAGTGCGTCATTTGTTTCTTAATATAGGCGCTTCCCAATCCTCAGACGATGCTCTCCCCCTAGGCATATTGTTGCATAACCTTGACCTAATGGATCTAAGACTGTCAAACATTTAAATGCAAACCTGCAACTCACTATTGGCCTTTGTGGCGACTAGTAGAATTCTATTGGCTACGCAGTCGGTCACCATGGTAACCACGCTGTGAAGCCACGTTAAGGTTTATTAAACCGCTATTTTTGTAGGCTTGCCTTATAGAATTCATGACTACATTAAGTCAATTAGAGAAAAATCCATTAATATTTTCCAAATCTTGTTAGATGATCCAAAACTACCATGAACAAAAATACGTGATGATGTCTAAAAGTCAACAACAAAAGATGTCAAAACAACGCAAAGACTTGTGGATGATGTAGTTTTCAGACAGTTAACTGGTTTTACGCGTTTATTTTTAACACTGGTGGTAAACTTAACATATTAACAAACTTAAAATGAGTAAGTAAATTAACTAAAATGACGAGCAGCAGAACCGAAGTCGAAAAATTATACTGTTTCTCGAATTTCTTCTTATACACTGGTTTCTAATTGCTCAAATTTCCCATATTATTTAGTGCTGCTTAAGCAGGCACGTTTTTGTGCACCTTTATTGACCGGCTTTTGAGCGGCTTCGAAAGTGAAGAAATTGAATTGGCACAATAAATACAAAGTGTTTGGTGAGCGTCTAGCTCAATTTATCCGGTAATAAAATTGGTGCCAGCCAGGTTTTGTTGTGGAGTGTCGCCACAGACTTTATTTCATGTTCGCAAACGTAATGGCACTCGAATAATCATATTACAATTCATAAAAACATGTAAAATGGTACCACGAGTACCAATCAATATCAGGGTTCCCATTTATCATATATTGTTTGTGTTTGTGAAAAAAACTACACTCGAAATAGTAGGTTTTTCTAGCCTTAGGCGTTTTTAAAAAGCACTTGCTACTTTTTGGAACACTCTATAATATTTAAATAAAAATTCAAGGCAATATTTGTCATAAATTGATTAGAAGTAACGAAAAAAATCATTTGGTAAATAAAGTGTCTAATTACTCTCAGAGCTCTCTAGAATGGCCACCCGAAAACGATATTAGTCGAAATCGCTTGTGTTCTGATCCCTCTAGAGCCGCCGCTCGAAAACGCTATTAGTCGAAATTGCTTTTGTTGTTGAGTTCTCGCGTCGCTTGTCAAATGTCACTCGCGTCATCGTATTTATCTGTCATTGCGATCCTTTGTTATTAATTAGTGTTGAAAATAGGACTACATATTTAAACCATTATTTGCTGGATCCTAAACTACCTAAACCGCTGTTTATGATGTGTTTAATATCATGAAACCATTCTAAAATATTGGTATTTTGCAAATAAATTCACCAGTAATTGGGTAAGTACCTAAAGGCAAGGACTTCGTAGCTTTTTAGGTTATCGATTCTGGTACCGTTTTGTTTATTATAAAGTGAAAAATAAGGGGTCGGGATCATCGTTTTTAATTTTGGCAAAAACGGCTCCGGCCTATTTTTTTAGGTTCCATAAAGGTTCCATGTGATCTTAGTGATCTCCTCTAAGATCTGTGTGCTACGGTTTTTACTTTGTTTACTATGATGGAAAAATAAGGATTCGGGTTTTACCTTTTTAATAACTTTTTTGGAAAACCTTCCAAGCCGAATAACTCAAATTTTTTAGGTTCGATAAAGATTCCACGTGATTTTAGTGACGTCCCCTAAAATCTATGTGCTACGTTCTCTACGGTACTTTGTTTATTATGATGTAAAAAATAAGGGTTCGGGTTCTATCTTCTTAGTTAATTTTCCGTAAAAAACGATTTCCATTCGGAGCCCTTTGACTGTACCAGAATTACCTAAATATTAGACGGAACTTAAAACTTAATCTTGATCATCATGTTTCATGTGGGATTTGAGATATATTTATGATATATTTATATTCCTAAATTGTTTCCTTGTAGGCAAAAGTTCTAATGCGGAACTTATAAAGAGTGTTCATAAAAAAAACCTCGTAGCAGGCCATGGAATTATAAAACTCTTGTCTGAGATAACTTTGCATAAACGCATGATAGTTATGTGAATGAAGTACTGAAGAAAATTCTAAAACATCAAAAGAAATATGACATTTCACAGCCAACTAGATGAAGTTTTATAATGAACACCCCGTACTTTCAATACATCAAATGGGACAGAGATTTCCAGTAGATTCAAAATACTATTTTTCTACGACTGCTTCGAAACTGAACAAATGCGCACTACTATAAACCATTCACTTATTATTGTCATCAAGTAGGCGTTAGAAATCTGACTTTGACATTTTTGTCGTATCTTTTCAACATGTTTTGCGTTTCAAATAATTTTGCACACGCTTCTGATTGTTTTGCACACGCCTTGCGTATATTTTATAATGCTGTTACACCCGACCGTCGGTCCACAGAGATTCGGGTGGAGGCGGCAACGTCGGGCGCCGACCGCGACCCCGGGAACCCATCTAGACTAAACGAGAACCGGGAACACTCGCCTCCGTTCTCGAAAGTACGAGAGTGTGTCCAGGCCGGGTATATAAACCAGCCAGCCGCGCAAGGGATGGAAAAGATTGTGCAGTGTAGTAAATAAGCGGACAAGCGAACAGTGCGAATTGTTAATAGAGAGTAATTGTAATAAAGTGTGTAGTTAATTGACGACAAATTATTGGAGCCCGTATCCCGTGAGTAAGACCCTGGATAGAATTCGGAAAAGGTACTACCGGGTGAATTGCCGAGATGACGTCGAAGAGTGGTGCAGAAATTGTGATATCTGCTGCTCCGTAAAAGGACCCCAACGGACTACCAACGTGGTATAGAGGATCCAACGTACCCCTAGAGCAAAGATGAAAGTGGTTGATCTTGAATGGTTAAAAACTTACAGTCGTCGAGATTTCTCTGATCGGGACGATTAGAACTAAGAGGGAGGCAATATTACGCGCGACCCTCGGTTGATAGACATTCGAGCTGAAGCGGCAACGCGGAGCGCCGCCCGCGACCCCTGGAACCCATCTAGACTAAACGAGAACCGGGATCAGTCGCCTCCGTTCTCGAAAGTGCGAGAGTGTGTTCAGGCCGGGTATATAAACCAGCGAGCTGCGCGAGATGGGATGGAATAGATAGTGCAGTGTAATAAATAAGCGAAATAAGCGGACAGTGCGAATTGTTATTAGAGAGTAATTGTGTTGTAATAGTTAAAAATAAATAAAAGTGTGTAGTTAATTGACGATAAATTATTGGAACCCGTATTCTGTAACAATACGAATGATCATTTATGAAGCAAAATCGCAGTCATAGAAAAAGTATAGCGTGTGCAGCACGTTCGAAAATCACTCTTCACACCCTTATGACGTTGTATCACTCGCCTACGACTCGTGTCCAAACCGTCACACTCGTGTAAAAAGTTCAATTTTTGACACTAGTTGCACAATATACTATTTCTGCTCTTATACCATTAATTGTGGTATTACAAAGTGACGATTTCATATTGTTGTGTTATGGATCAGTTGTAAGCAACGAGTTGTAGTGTTACTACAGAGACCCTCCTGCTCTATAGTTTCGGCCCACCTTTTTAGCCCTTGATCCCAAAAAAAGATGATTTGCCAATTGATGTGCTCATTGCTTTGACGATGGCATTACGTCGTTACTACACAAACATGGTGGACTTCCGGCCAAAAAACGGGATTATTTTTGGGCAAATTTTTTTTTGCACTGTCCATGCCTCCTAGGTCTTTGGTTGTAAGCAATAATAACATTGTTCACGTCCTATATATATATATATATATTTTTAATAATAGTATATTGTGCAACTAGTGTTAAAAATTGCACTCTTCACAAGAGTGTGACGGTTTGGACACGAGCCCTAGACGAGTGATACAACGTCACAAGAGTGTGAATAGTTATTTTCGTACGTGTTGCACACTATACTTTTTCTGCAACTGCGATTTTGCTTCATAAATGATAATTCGTATTATAAAATATATGCAAGGCGTGTGCAAAGCAATCAGAAAAGGATGTCCCTCCCATCCTTAACTTTTGACATTTCACAGCCAATTTGATAACATTTTTAAATGAACATCTCCAATAGCTGACTTTGCACCTGACGCAGCCCTACAGTATCAGAACAAAGGCGATCAAACAATTCCTTTAATACATTACAATGAGTTGCAACATCAGGGGTAACCACAGTGACGTCATCGAGGTAATAGAATACGTATGGATCTAGTGCAGGGCCTACCATCACATCCATCAAACGACACATAGCCAACTAGATGATGTTTTTAAATGAACATTACAATAGCTGACTTTGCACCTGACGCAGCCCTACAGTATGATGACAAAGGCGATCAAAAAAACTTCTTTTAATACATACAATGAGTTTCAAAATCAGTGGTAACCCCAGTGACGTCATCGAGGTAATAGAATACGTAAAGGTCTAGTGTAGGGCGCTTCTGTATGGAAGCGTGCGCAATGTGCACTTTGCGCACGCTGTTTGCAATAGACGACTTTCAATTATAGTTAGTAGTGCGCATTTGTTCATTTTTGAGGCAGTCGTAGAAACAATATATTGTCATTACTGATCATACATTTGCACTAATTATTATTTCTCAATCACCATTATTAATTTCGCAGATTCACAACAGGAACAGTAAATAAAAAATTTATCTCGGGTAATAATCCCGGGTTGTTAAAAATGTTAATCGTCAGCGCCAACTGCACATAGTTGTTACATATAATCGAGGCCTCTCATACATGTGAATCTATTATTATTTTCTCTTAGGTCATTCGATAAAGTCTTCGAGCGTTTTCGATTGGCAAAACGAGTTTTGCACCGAGTCGACCGCAGAGCAATTCCACTTTCTTTAAATATTTTCGCCGGTGCAGTTCCAATAAAACACACAATTCGCATTTGCATTGCACTCAGGACAAAACTACCTAGTACAGCTCGTGTCGAAAATATTGCACTCAGTGTGAAACTCGCTGCACTGGTTTCCTAATAAAACATGCCAAACTGCACAAAAGTTGCCAATCGAATGTGCAAATTGCACTAGTTTTGCACTGGGGTTCTCAATCGAAAACGCTATTAGAGGCACCAACATAGTGACACCACTTGTCAAAGTCAAAGTAACAACGACGTAATTATTTTATAGCGTGTTAGATTTTCAAAACGATTTTTGCACCGAGTCGACCGCAGGGCAATTCCAGTTTCTTCAAATATTTGCCCCGGTGCAGTTTCAATAAAACACGCAATTCGCATTTGCATTGCACTCAGGGCAAAACTACCTAGTACAGCTCGTGTCGAAAATGTTGCACCCAGTGTGAAACTCGCTGCACTGGTTTCTCAATAAAACATACCAAACTGCACGAAAGTTACCAATCGAACGTGCAAATTGCACCAGTTTTGCACTGGGGTTCCCAATCTAAAACGCTATTAGGGTTGGGATCATGATTGCATCCAGTGCATATGATTGCGCAGGGAGTTGTTGCGCACTGTTGCCAATTCGAGCAAAAACGCTCCTTTCCGGAGCATTTCATCCTTGATGTGAGCGAAGAGCGAGCTTTGAATTGATGTGTGGATTTTTCAAGGATCTTCTGTTTTTAAAGTAATGCGAACGAAAGGCCAATAATGTCAAATCGTAACATTGACGTTTGACGTTCTTTCGCGCTAGGACGCTTATTCTATAGGAAGGAGTGAAAGTGAGAATTGCTGGCCAATAGAATTCGTCAACAGAATTTTTTGACCAATCAAGGTTGTCAAAATTCTCACTTTCACTTTCACTCTTTCTTATAGAATAATGCCCCTGGTAACGTAAAGTGTAAACCAACGACCTAGAAGATACGGACAGAGCAAACCAATACCAATTCCCCTAAAAATCGTCCCGTTTTTTGGCAAGAGGTCCACCATTTTTAAGTTACCCACGAGGTAATTTTATCGTTACAGTACAGAACGATTTCTAATTATTTGACGTAAGATGTCAGGTGACGTCACTTCTGGCGGATATCGCCGCCATTTTTTAGGTGTCTACTTTGAATTCGATAGAGTTACTACCTGACAGAGGAGGGAAAAAAAGTTCGGATTTTGTCGTGAGACCAAACCTGTTCTTGGCTGCGACGTTCTGATTGGCGCAATTTCGTGATATGCACTTTTAAACTCCTGTTTGAGGTTTTGCTTTAATTTATTTTTCCGTCATATTTTGTAGTGTCAGAGTTATTTTTTCTTAAATCGTGTTTCTCACAGTTTTGCGCAACTAAAAGTCTATAAAAATGGCGTTTTCAAATTCCAACTGGTTCCGGAAATATTCCCAAAAAATTAAAATTTTGAAAAACGTTTTTATTTTTTCCGTTCTTAATTTGAAGGGATAATTACAAATAATTAACACTTTTAACCACTTTTTGGTCTTTTTAACGTGTTATTTTCCTCAAAATCCGACTTTTCGTTTTTATGGAACCATTATCAATTCTGAATTCTAATTCGAAATGTATGCTGAATTAAAAATGCAGACTTGCGAGGATATTTAAAAAACAACAAAAAAATCCTAGACTCTATTTCAAAAATAATAATTTGATGATGAATGAAAAACAAAACGTTTGATTTTAAATATGAAAATACCACATGAAGGAAGCAAAAAGTGTCATTTATTTTTTTTAATTTTCGGTTTAACTTTTTTCTAAATTATCTCTGCATACTTTAGTGAGAGGATTATGAAACATTTACAAGGAAGGTAAAAGTTTCATAAAAGTCAAACATAGACAAACAAAAATTTAAAAAAATGTTGACTAAGTTTAAAATGGAAAAATTCTGTTTTATTTTTTTAGTTAATTTTTTAGACATAGTGACTCTAAATTTTTTAAAAGCGGTTTCTACGTTTTACAAAAATGTTTACTAACATTTTACAATTATATTGCACATTTCTTTGAATTGTTGATTATTCGAATGTATGATAGAATTGAATTGAAAAAAAAAACATTGAAGAAAACAATTGAGAGTTTAAAAAAAAATGATTAATTTTAAGTTTATAGTTCCGGCGGATATCGCCGCCATTTTTTAGGTGTCCACTGCAGAAAAAGTGGGGCCAAAACTGTAAAACAGGAGAGTCTTTTCAGATGTAAAATACTAGCTCGTTGGTGTAGACAAAAAAATTTTAATAAAAAGTTTCACACTAAATACTAAGAAGATTTGTCATTTAATTTTTGTGTTATAGCATTTTCGGTTTACAACTTGCGAACATTTCTAACTTTAAAATATGATTCACAGATTAGAGAATAGAACGTTAAGCTAAAAATGCTATTAATTACCTTATGCTGCGCATGCGAATCGCGCGAGGATTATAGCGAGGATTTTCAATGATACGAGCGCTCCCTGGGAGCATTTTTGGTGAATTAAATAAGCGAATTTAAGTTTTCGAGTTGGCAACACTGTAAATGGCGCATATTGTGTTTGTACCCGATGCATTCCAAATATGTCAGTAAGTTAGGTTTTATTTGAATGGAGCACCTTATATATTATTGATTCGTTTGATTGCTCTTTTTTTAGCTGATTCGAAGGATGTATATATATAATTATTAAAAAACGTTTTCTCATAAGGACTAATATGTTAGAAGGAGATTGCAGATCACTTTCTAACACATTACTCCTTATGGAATATACAGGGTCTTTCAGAAAGTTCCTGACACATTTTAGCGAGTTATATAGCACGACGTCATCCAACTTTTGTTTATAAACCCCTATCCGCAAACGCACCGTTATTGAGATACAGGGTATAAAAGAAATATTTTTTTGAATTTCTTGGTTATATTGCTAGAACTAATTGAAATAAACAATTGAATTTTTGTACCGTTTTACTTTTACTTAGACTTACTTTATGAGTTAGCGGGCACTTTTTCCTGCACCAGTGGCGTAGATTTTGGGGTCTGGATTTGTTCTGTCCCTAACGTCTATATCACTGGAAAAATGCAAATTTGAAAGCACATTCGTCTGATATGTTCTACATAAAAAAAGTACGCTTAGTCAAAAGCGCTAATGTGGGCCGGTCATAATACAATCTAAAGTGTTTTCCGGGCTTTGAAGCCGTGGTCTAATGGAATTTAGGAAGAAATTCCATTGAACCACGGCTTCAAAGCCCGGAAAACACTTTAGATTGTATTTATATGCAGGCCTTTCCAAGGCGATTGCATATAAGCCCTTACAAAAAGTGAAAGTAACAATTTTTGACATTGATGGCCATGGACGGTAAACAATAAAGGATAATTCAATTCTCTTAACTCGTGTGACGCGGCATGACGTCATGGCAGTCGCCTGGCAGAGATATTGACTATGTAGAAATATGCAGACTGGTAAACCTAATATCCGCTTATCTCATCAAGAGAGTTCCGAGGTATTTAAATATTGCAAATGCAGAAATTGTTAAAATTATTGGCTTTAGTATGTTGTATTGACTCAGATAAGGCAGAAAGTGATGCACATCTTCATGTTATTCGATATGAAGTGGTGTACAATGTGTAACCTTATTAAATAATTACGATTTGTAAATTTGTATAAGCATTGACCCAAAATCCATTAACCATCAGGCCGGAGGTCTATGCTTGACCAATAGTCAACAATCTATACAAAAAAAAGTTTCTTTAGAAGGCGATTTGTAAACTTAATAACAAGTAATTGACAGTTTCTAAATCAAATAAATTAATGGAAAAACATCGGGCAATCAATCATACAGGTGTCAAGTCGGGCTTGTTTTGCCTGCTTAATTAAGACGTGCTCCCTTCATCAGCAACATAATTTATAGTCACGTTATTTCAAAGAGAAAATATGATTTACCTTCTATGCATTTTTGGTCATGTTATATACCTATAACTCATTCACTTATTTTTGACATCCGTTACCTTTAAAATCTTCATTTTTTTAAACCTATCTCTTTTCAGCACATGCTGAGAAGTTGATACGATAAAAATGTCAAAGAGATTTGCAAAGCCCCTCTTGGTGTCAAAAATAAGTAAATGAGTTATATATAGTAATGCCTACAGTAACTTTTCCGGTTATAAAGTCTCTTGTAACTATTTCACTGATGAAGGTCTGTGTACCAGTGCAAAGACCGGCGTCGCCGCCTTATCTTATCGAAACTAATACTAATTCCGAGCGCGTATCAAAAGTGCCATGTTTATTCGGTATTTAGTGGGAAAACAATAGCGTAATAACTCCTGGAAATTAGCAAATACGCCCGGTCAATAATAAACACTTTACATTTTTGTGCAATAGCGCTCGTAACTATTCATTACGTTCCAGCCGAGATCACTCTGAAAAACTAAGGTTTTTCAGCACGCATTATCGATAAACAGGGTTACGCCACTGGGCTCAGTGGCGTAGGAAACAAGCGAGTATACGGAACTGTGTGTTACTGAAAGCTTTAAGCCAGAAACAAAAATTGGAATAATCAAAAGAGACTCACATGTGTCTGCCCTTGGTCCAGGCGAGGAATGATAAATTTTACATAGAAATTCCTATTAATACGGTTCGAGTGTGCAAATCCCTGTATATGCAATCAATAAATTCTAACTGAAGTTGTAATTAGCTTAAACTCAAAGCTTTTTCACTTTTTCTTCTACACTGCTACAAGCTGTGGCTGTTACAAAGTCTTCTTACAAAAAGTGACTTTGTAACAATTTATTACAAAGCCGTGACTTTGTAAAAAGTGACCTTTAAAAAGTGTTCTAAAGGCTATTATTCGTCTAAAATTCTTTAGAAATTTTCACTTAAAATGACTGAAAGATTTAGTTTTTTTATTTAATTTTACAAAACTGTTTGCAAAGCAACAGGTGGTTTTGAAATCGCCTTACAGGAGTTACAAAAAGTATTTTCAAAGCCATTATTCAGCCAGAATTTTTTTAAAAATCTTCTAAAAGATGGTGGTTTAATTACTTTCTTACGACGTCATTTAAAATTTAAAAACCATCTGCTGTACCCTTGTAAACAGTTCTGTGAGAAAACGAATTTAAAATAAATCTGAGAGTTCTATCTTACAATGACTGAGAATTTAAAAAAAAATAGATTTTTTACAGAAATGTTTGAATTATGGAAATACCACAGATATTTACAAAATTGCTAAAAGCTGGGAATTTAATAAGTTTCTTACAAAACTTCTTAGCATTCCGATTTTTGAAAGATTTTTTTTGTACTTAATTTTTTTACAAGATTGTTTATAATATCAGGGATTCACATAGGGTCTATGAGCTGGGGTCACTTACACTTATAGAGTAATAAAAAGTGCTTTCAAAAGCAGTATTCATCCAGAATTCTTTTTTAAGTTGCTAAAAGTTGGTGATTTAATTGGTTTTTCAAACCATATCTTAAAAATGACTGAAGGATTTCTTTATTTTCACAAGTAAAATTTATTTATAAGTTTAATTTATAAGTGTATTTATTTTTCTTACAAAACTGTCTATAGAGACACGAAGCATGTTTTTTTTATTACTTGCCTTACAGGATCGTTTAACAGTTTAAAAAATTTTTATAAAAGGATTACTCATCCACAGTCACTTACAAAATCCCTAGAAGCTGGTGATTTAATTACTTTCCAACAAAACCTCTACGAATGACTAAGATTTTTTTGAATTACTTTTCTTACAAAACTGTTTACAAAGTCACAACAGGTGGGTTTTTAATTACTTGCCTTACAAAATCGTTTACAACAGTTACAAAAAATTCTTTTCAAAACATTATTCATTCAGAATCTTTCTTAAAATCCCTAGAAGCTGGTGATTTAATTACATTCTTACAAAAGCTGTAAGAATGACTAAGAACTTTTTAAACTTACTTTCCTTACAAAACTGTTTACAAAGTCACGACCGGTGATTTTTTAATTACTTGCCTTACAAGATCGTTTACAAAGTTAGAAAAATGCTTCTAAAATAGTTATTCATCCAGAGTCAATTACAGAGTCCCTAGAAGCTGGCGATTTAACTATTTTCCAGCAAAATCTCTACGAATGACTAAGATTGTTTTGAATTACTTTTCTTACAAAACTGTTTAAAGTCACCACAGTTGGGTTTTTATTTACTTGCCTTACAAAATCGTTTACAACAGTTATAAAAAATTTTTTTCGTAGCAGTATTTATTCAGAATCCTTCTTAAAATCCCTAGAAGCTGGTGATTTAATTACATTCTTACAAAAGCTGTAAAAATCACTAAGAACTTTTGAAACTTACTTTCCTTACAAAACTGTTTACAAAGTCACGACGCTTGGTTTTTTCATTACTTGCCTTACAGGATCCTTCAAAACAGTTAAAAAAATTTGTATAAAAGCGTTATTCATCCAGAGTCATTTACAAAATGCCTAGAAGCTGGTGATTTAATTACTGTCCTACAAAATCTCTAATAATGACTAAGATTTTTTTTAAATTATTTTTTTACAAAACTGTTTACAGGTGGTTTACGACAGGTGGTTTTTCAATTACTTGCCCTACAGAATTGTTTACAACAAAAAATACTTCCTAAAAGCATCATTCAACTAGAATCATTTACAAAATCTCTAGAAGCTGGTAATTAATTAATTTCCTACAAAATGTCTAAGAATGACTAATACTTTTTTAAATTACTATCCATACATAACTGTTTACAACGTCACGACAGGTGGCTTTTTTAATTACTTGCTTTACAAGATCGTTTACAACAGTTAGGAAAAATGCTTCTAAAATCGTTAATTATCCAGGCATTTACAAAATCCCTAGAAGCTGGCGATTTAACTACTTTCCAACAAAATCTCTAAGAATGACTAAGATTTTTTTGAATTATTTTGCTTACAAAACTGTTTACAAAGTCACCACAGGTAGCTTTTTAATTACTTGCTTTATAAAATCGTTTACAACAGTTACAAAAAATTCTTATCAAAGCATTATTCATTCAGAATCCTTCTTAAAATCCCTAGAAGCGGGTGGTTCAATTACATTCTTACAAAAGCTGTAAGAATGACTAAGAACTTTTCAAACTTACTTTCCTTACAAAACTGTTTAAGACACGACGCGTGGTTTTTTCATTACTTGTCTTACAGGATCCTTCAAAACAGTTAAAAAAAAATTCTTATAAAAGCGTTATTCATCCAGGGTCATTTACAAAATCCCTAGAAGCTGGTGATTTAATTACCCTCCTACAAAATCTCTAATAATAACTAAGATTTTTTTTAATTACTTTTCTTACAAAATTGTTTACAAAGTCACGACAGGTGGTTTTTCAATTACTTGCCCTACAGAATTGTTTACAAAAAATGCTTCCTAAAAGCATCATTCAACTAGAATCATTTACAAAACTCTAGAAGCTGGTGATTGATTACTTTCCCACAAAGTGTCTAAGAATTACTAATAATTTTTTAAATTACTCTCCATACATAACTGTTTACAAAGTCACTACAGTTGTTTTTTTTAATTACTTGCCTTACAAAATCGTTTAAAACACTTAAAAAAATGCTTCTAAAATCATGTTCATCCAAAGTCAATTACAAAATCCCTAGAAGCTGGCGATTTAACTACTTTCCCACAAAATCTCTAAGAATCACTAACATTTTGTTACAACAGTTAGAAAAAATCGTTTTCAAAGCGTTATTCATCCATAATCCTTTTTAAAATCTCTAGAAGCTGTTGATTTAACTATACATTCTTACAAAAGCTGTAAGAACTTTTTAAAATTACTTTCCTTACAAAACTGTTTACAAAGTCACGACAGGTGGTTCTTTAATTACTTGCCTTATAAGATCGAAACAAGTAGTTTCTCACAACAATCCAAGTATATACACCAATTGAATCAATGTCAGTTATCAGACTGTGAAGGCTTTCACGGCCGGTCAAAATACAATCTAAAATGTTTTCCGGGCTTTGAAGCCGTGGTCCAGTGCAATTTCTTCCTGACATTTCGTCTACAGCGGCAGACATTATCAAAGGCGATGAGGCAATGGGCGAAGTGATCTTTCGTGCTTCCCGACGTTGACTGATTCGACTGTGCTCGGTGGTATTTCGCTCATTGCCTCATCGACTTTGATAAGGTCTGCCGCAGCTGTAGACGAAACGTCACTAGAAAATTCCATTGGACCACGGCTCCAAAGCCCAGAAAACATTTTAAATTGAATTTTTAAATTACTTCCCTCACACTCAGCCTACAGAGTCACT
The DNA here is from genome assembly GCA_951812265.1 of Taphrorychus bicolor. NCBI lineage: Eukaryota > Metazoa > Arthropoda > Insecta > Coleoptera > Curculionidae > Taphrorychus > Taphrorychus bicolor. The sequence goes on along the minus strand of OX638299.1, from coordinate 37,448,322 downwards.
AGAAAGGTGTAAAAAAAATGTTTCTTTCTAGAATGCTTTTCTTGTATAAAATGATTTTTAATTAGTTCTGAAGTAATTTTTAAATTACTTTCCTCATGTGATTGCATAAAGAGTCACTAGAATTAGTTTAAAAAGCATTTTTTTCTAGGATGGTTTGCAAAAGCACCAAAAGTTTTAAATTACTTTCTTAAAAGAGGTCTAACCAATCAAAGTCCGATTATCAGTTGCAAGTAATTTGGTAATTGCTCGGAGCACTGGCTTATAATCTCTCAGAATCTAAGACTTAAAGATGTTAAGTCACTTTTAAATTACTTTCCTCACGTGATCCCCTACAGAGTCACTAGAAGTTTTAAAAAATATATTTCTTTCTAGAATGCTTTCTTAGTATAAAATGTTTTTTTTTAATTAGTTCTGAAGTAATTTTTAAATTACTTTCCTCATGTGATTGCATTCAGTCTCACTAGAAGTAGTTAAAAATTTTCTTCTAGAATGGTTTTTCAAAAGCACCAGAAGTTTTTAATTACTTTCTTAAAAGAGGTCTAACCAATCAAAGTCCGATTATTAGTTGAAAGTAATTTGGTAATTGCTCAGAGAACTGGCCTATAATCTCACAGAATCTAAGACTTAAAGATGTTAAGTAATTTTTAAATTACTTCCCCACGTGATCCCCCACGTGATCGCCTACAGAGTCACTAGTAAAGATTTAAAATTTAGTATAAAATGTTTTTTAATTAGTTCTGTAGTAATTTTTAAATTACTTTCCTCACGTGATTGCATACAGAGTCACTAGAATTATTTTAAAAAGTATTTTCTTCTAGAATGGTTTGCAAAAGCACCAGAAGTTTTTAATTACTTACTTTCTTAAAAGAGGTCTAACCAATCAAAGTCCGATTATCAGTTGAAAGTACCTAATTGGTAATTGCTCGGAGCATGGCGTATAGTCTCTCAGAATCTAGGACTTAAAGATGTTAAGTAATTTTTAAATTACTTTCGTCGCATGATCGCTTACAGATCACAGAGTGACAAACTTTAATTTATTACTTTAGTTAATTACTCAATGAAATTATTACTTTAAGAAACTTTAATTAACCGGACCAGTATTCAAGTGGTTTAAAAAAAATGAAACAAAATTTAACAAAACGCAATTTTTAAACCAAAACATAATTTTATAATATTAATTAAATAATCGTGGAATTAGAGAGTAAAATAACGTTAAATTATGATAACATTTAAACAACTTTTTTAAATGTTATTATTTATCGTTCTTTCAACATTTTGTGTATGTTTAGTAGAACAGGTTGTCAAAAAAAATCATGATTCAATATAGTCAACAATATGACGCTGGGCAAAAACGCGATCATTTATCGTCAATTGCGCAATTATTATTGAATTATTAAGCCTCAATAAAAATATTGTACTCTGTAACCTAATCCGGTAATCATCGAAACCAAAATATTACTTCTCGATATCAAGTGCAATATTTACCCAGATACACGCACACCGTTCTCCGCTAGATAAACTTTATCGATAACAGTTTAAATCGATAAGATATTTGCCATCGACTCAGGCGGTGTGTGTGTACACAAGACATAAAGTTTGTAAATAAATACACAATAAAAGCTGTTATTAACCGTGTTAGTGTATCAATAATAATTATTATCATCATATTAACTCTCTACTCTGATGCTGAAATGTAAAGGCCTCCTAGTTTACCAGACCTAAATCCCATGTGGTCGGTGGCTAATCGCCGGCGGTCGCAAAACGTCATATTATCCACCTGCTCTTGGATGATCTAATAATTAAATTCCGCTTGTTGTTAACGCTGTTTAGGCGCAAAAATCGCTATTTTTACGACCAATTAATCATCTAAACTGCTGGACTCCGAGAGCATATTAATCTGCATTTAAACGATAATTATAAAGTCTGACTGCCGAAGTTCGTTTATATACCTGGACGCCCGCTTGTTTGTTTCTTAACAATAATTAAAAAAGATTTTCGTAAGCAATTAAATCGTCTTACAACTTGCACGAAGTACAATAATTAAGCAACTTAAATAATAGTTGATGTTTGATGAATCATCATCAAGGCAACTTGCATTATTTTCTCGGTTTTTAGAATCGTAATAATGGAGGTAAATGATAAAAGAAATGCATTTGTTTCAATTTTTCAAGTTTTTTTTATCATTTGTGAAAACTGGGGTTTATTGGTTATGGAACATTCATGGTTATAATATGATACGCCCTGGATAAGCAAAAACATCCTGCTACTCTCATTATTAAAATAGGTTAAGGACGAACAATGGCGCATTGTGTTAAGTATATATCCTTATAAAGACGATAAAAAGCCAGTAAAATTTTTATCAAATTCTTTTTGACTGTTGCACGTACACATTTCCGGAATGACGTTCCTGTTCTTGGTTCTTGCAGCTCAGTTTATGATTTCCGCTTTCAATCTCTGATAAGTCATAAATGCAGCTGTTATCAATTGAATAGTTCGCTTATTAGCAATCGGCGATGAATTTTCCATTCAATTTGCGTCGATAATCGTGGTATTTCTGGGAATAACAATCGAATTTGAAGAAAAGCGATACAGATTTTTGGTTAAGATAATGTGAGTCTGGTCCTCTAGTCAGAAACTCGTCTTATTCGGAAGATGCTACAAAATTTGGAAAAGTTCTGTTCGGTTCAGCATTTGATGACTCAGCATAAGAACATTTTAACAGAAACTCCAACTTGTTTCAATTTAACACACAACTTTGTTTTCACTAGTCACGTATAAAAGTCGGTAATTTAGAAAAAAAAGCTACAGTTTCCTAGTTCCACGAAAAAAAAAACCAAACGAACCTGCAACTGCAAACACAATTTGAAATTTACAAATAGTTCGGGTATTTTTCTCAGTGTAACTCCATTAATTACCTCATCTCAATATTTAAAATTAGAGTTCAAAAGAAAAAAAAATGTAATCTTGAAATTGTTCCACCCCACTGAGTGAGTGCAGGGTTATGCCACAAACCACAAACTGATCGATATGGCAGTTCCATTCTTTTAACAATTTCAAGGACCCGTCAATTAATTATTTTGACAGACTTCACAAAGAGATTGTCAGAATACGTGGTATATTGAATAAGACTGTGATAAATGTCTTAAACTTAAGAACTGCGTTCAATAACGGAAACACGTGTTTCTTAGTGTATAGCGTATCAGCTATCTCGCTCGCACCTCCATGGTAGCTACAACGTGTACACAGCGCTTTATTAGGAACAATGTGTAACAATAACAACAATCTTCAAATTGTTGCTGCTATCACAGTGTGTCAGTGCAAGGACCTGTTACAAACTAATTGATATGGCAGTTCCATTCTTTTAACAATTTTAAAGATCCGTCAATTAATTATTTTGACAGACTTCACAAAGAGATTGTCAGAATACGTGGTATATTCAACAAGACTGTGATAAATGTCTTAAACTTAAGAACTGCGTTCAATAACGGAAACACGTGTTTCTTAGTGTATAGCGTATCAGCTATCTCGCTCGCACCTCCATGGTAGCTACGACGTGTTTACAGTGCTTTATTAGGAACAACGTGTAGCAACAACAACAATCTTCAAATTGTTGCTGCTGTCCAGTGTGTCAGTGCAAAGACCTGCCACAAACTAATTGATATGGCAGTTCCATTCTTTTAACAATTTTAAAGATCCGTCAATTAATTATTTTGACAGACTTCACAAAGAGATTGTCAGAATACGTGGTATATTCAACAAGACTGTGATAAATGTCTTAAACTTAAGAACTGCGTTCAATAACGGAAACACGTGTTTCTTAGTGTATAGCGTATCAGCTATCTCGCTCGCACCTCCATGGTAGCTACGACGTGTTTACAGTGCTTTATTAGGAACAACGTGTAGCAACAACAACAATCTTCAAATTGTTGCTGCTGTCCAGTGTGTCAGTGCAAAGACCTGCCACAAACTGATCGAAATGGCAGTTCCAGTTATTTAACAATTTCGTGAACACAGCAATTCAATATTTTAACAGACTTCACAAATTGTCAGAATAAGTGATATATTCACCAAGACTGTAATAAATGTCTCAAACTTGAGGACTGCGTTCATAAACAGAAAAGCGTGTTGTCCTCATTTATCTTTGAAAAAAAGACAAGGAGCAACAGATGGTCAGAATCTGTGGGGACGTCACGAAATACTGTACAGCACTTGAGATGAAGTGATGTTTCCTTCTTACCCTACAATCTATCAGCTATCTCTCTCGCGTATCCATGATGGCTACGACGCGCCTCCATGAAGTCTTGAGCTCCAGAGCAGCATTCATAAACAGAAATGCGTGTAGTCTTCGTTTATCTTTCAAAAAAGAGAAGGAACAAGAGATAGGCATGGTCCGTAGGAACGTACACGGATTACTGTAGAGCATGTGAGGTGAAGTGATGTTTCTTAGTCTATAGTCTATCAGCTATCTCTCTCGCACCTCTATGATAGCTATAACACGGTTTCAGCGCTTTATTAGGAACAACATGTAGCAACAACAGCAACAATCTTCAAAATGTGCAAAAGCGCGAGTGTTGTCACAAACAGATCGATGGAGCAGTTCCATTTATTTAACAATTCATGGACACCTCAATAAAATATTTTGACAGACGTCACAAAGAGTTTATCAGAATAAATGATATATTAAATAAGACTGTAATAAATGTCGTAAGCTCCAAGGCAGCGTTTCTCTCAAGAAAGAAAAGGAGCAACAGATAGGCAAGTATTACTGTAGAGCACGTGAAGTGAAGTGACGTTTCTTAGCGTCTTGTCTATCAGCTATCTCTCTCGCACCTCAATCCCCAACAGCAAACCATAATCTTCTTCAAATTGTATGATAATAAGATATTTTGACAGACTTCACAAAAAGTTGTCAGAATAAGTGATATATTCAACAAGACTGTAATAAATATCTTAAGCTCTAGGGCTACGTTCATAATTCTGAAACGCGTGCTGTCTTCATTTATATTTTTATTTGCAAAAAGAAAAAGTGATGGAGTTGAAGTGATATTTCTTACGTCATTTTTATGATAGCTGCGACGCGCTTACACCATTTTATTTTAAATAACTTATTTATATGGCAGTTCCATTTATTTGACAATTTCATGGTCACATTATCAATGAATATTTTGACAGATTACACAAAGAAATTGTCACACTACGTCATACATTCAACAAGATTGTAATAAATGTCTTAAACTCCTAGGCTGCGTTCATAACTTTGAAGCAGAATCGCGTGCAGTCTTTATTTATCTTTATCTTCCAAAAAAGAAAAGTAATATTGAGTGAGTTGAAGTAATGTTTCTTACCGTCACTTCTAAGAGAGCTACCATGCGCTTACTTCCCTTTGTAGTGAACAACTGATTGATGTGGCATTTCTATTTATTTGACATGACATTTCATGGACACACCAATGAAATATTTTGACTTGATAAAGATTGTCAAAATAAGTGATATATTCAACAGGACTGTAATAAATGTCTTAAGCTCCAGGGTGCGTTCATAATCTTGAAACAGAAACGAATACAGCCTTCATTTAAATTTTTGTTTCATAAAAAGGAAAACAATGTTAAGTGACTTGAAGTGATGCTTCTTACCGACACTTCTATGATGCTTTTTCAAATCAATTGTGAACAACTGATTGATATGTGAGTTCTATATCTTCAACAATTTTACGGATACCCCTATGAAATATTTTAACAGACTTCGTAAGGAGATAGGTGATATATGTATTCAACAAAACTGTAATAAATGTCTGAAGCTCCAGGGCTGCGTTCATAACTTTGAAACAAAAACGCGTGCAGTCTTCATTTATCTTTATCTTCGAAAAAAGAAAAGTGATGTTGAGTGAGTTGAAGTGATATTTTTTACCGTCACTTCCATGCTAGGTACGATGCGCTTACAGCATTTCTTACTGTAGACAACTGATTGATATGGCAGTTTCATTTATTTGACGATTTCCTGCATACAACAATGAAGTATTTTGACAGAGTCACAAACAGATTGTCTAAATAAGTGACATATGCAATAAGACTGTAATAAATGTCTTAAGCTCCAGGGATGCGTTCATAATTTGAAAATAGCTGTGATGCGCTTACAGCATTTTATTTTGAACAACTTATTGATATGGCAGTTCCGTTTATTTGATAATTTCATGGTCACATTATCAATAACTAATTTGACAGATTACACAAAGGAATTGTTAGAATAAGTGATGACGTTCAACAAGACTATAATAAATGTTTTAAACTCCTGGGCTGCGTTCATACTTTTGAAACATAAACGCGTGCAATTTTCATTTATCTTTGAAGAAAGAGAAGTAATGTTGAGGGAGTTGAAGTAATGTTTCTTACCGTCACTTCTAAGATAGCTACCATGCGCTTACATCGCTTTATAGTGAACAACTGATTGATATGGCAGTTCTATTTATTTGACAATTTCATGTACACATCAATGAAATATTTTGACAGTCTTGACAAATGGATTGTCAAAATACGTGACATATTCAACAGGACTGTAATAAATGTCTTAATCTCCAAGGTGCGTTCATAACTTTGAAGCAAAAACGCGTACAGCCTTTATTTAAATTTATCTTTCATAAAACGGAAAGTGATTTGAAGTGATGCTTCTTACCGACACTTTTATGATGTTTGTTCAAATCAATTGTGAACAACTCATCGATTGTGAGTTCTATATATTTGACAATTTTACGCACACACCTTTAAAATATTTTGACAGACTTTGCAAAAAGATAAGTGATATATATTCAACAAAATAAATGTCTTAAGCTCCAGGGCTGCGTTCATAACTTTTAAACAGAAACGCATGCAGTCCTCATTTATCTTTATCTTCGAAAAAAGAAAAGTGATGTTGAAGGAATTTGTTTTACCGTCACTTCCATGATAGCTACGATTCGCTTACAGCGTTTCTTATTGTAGACAACTGATTGATATGGCCGTTTCATTTATTTGACGATTTCCTGCATACACCAATGAAATATCTTGAAAGATTCACAAACAGATTGTCTGAATAAGTGACATATGCAACAGACTGTAATAAATGTCTTAAGCTCCAGGGATGCGTTCATAATTTGAAAATAGCTGCGACGCGCTTACAGCATTTTATTTTGAACAACTTATTGATATGGCAGTTCCGTTTATTTTCCAATTTCATGGTCACATCATCGATGAATATTTTGACAGATTACACAAAGAAATTGACAGAATACGTGATACAATCAACAAGACTGAAATAAATGTCTTAAACTCCTGGGCTGCGTTCATAATTTTGAAACAAAAACGCGTGCAATTTTCATTTATCATTATCTTTGAAGAAAGAAAAATAATGTTGAGTGAGTTGAACTAATGTTTCTTATCGTCACTTCTACGGTAGCTACCATGCGCTTACATCGCTTTATAGTGAACAACTGATTGATATGGCAGTTCTACTTATTTGACAATTTCATGTACACACCAATGAAATATTTTGACAGTCTTGACAAATAGATTGTCAAAATAAGTGACATATTCAACAGGACTGTAATAAATGTCTTAACGTCCAGGGTGCGTTCATAACTTTGAAACAGAAACGCGTACAGTCTTCATTTAACTTTATCTTTCATAAAAAGGAAAGTGATGTTAAGTGACTTGACGTGATGCTTCTTACCGACACTTCTATGATATTTCTTCAAATCAACTGTGAAGAACTGATTGATATGTGAGTTCTATATATTCGACAATTTTACAGCCACACCTATGAAATATTGTGCAGACTTTGCAAGAAGATCAGTGGTATATATTCATCAAGACTGTAATAAATGTCTTAAGCTCCAGGGCTGCTTTCATAACTTTGCAATAGAAACGCGTGCAGTCTTCATTTATCTTTACCTTCGAAAAAAGAAAAGTGATGTTGAGTGAGTTGAAGTGATATTTTTTACCGTCACTTCCATGATAGCAACGATGGGCTTACAGCGTTTCTTATTGTAGACAGATTGATATGGCAGTGTGATTTATTTGACGATCCTATTCACACCAATGAAATATTTTGACAGTGAGTTGAGTCACAAACAGATTGCCTGAATAAGTGACATATGCAACAAGACGTAATAAATGTCTTAAGTAGGGTTGGGCAAAATCGGTAATTTTCATTTTCGGTATCTTTCCGGAAAGTTTCGGAAACTTTCTGTTTTGAGGCGGAGCTTACTGTTTCAGGAGCTGGCGGAGAAACATGACAGAATTGTCAGTTGACATTTCGCAGTGTCAATGTTGTCAATGTCATTGCTGGAAAGGAGAGGACAAGAAGTTGACGTATGTCATTTTATTTCAGAAATTATGATATTTTTATTTTAGCTTGGGCATTAAAATTTTGTATTTATTTTTAATTAAAAATAGAGTAGCAATAGACTCAGCTAATCTAATTCTAATTCTAATAATAATAATAAGAAGAATTACTTTCAATTTCATCTCCTTATTTTAATCAAAGTTGGTAGGTACTCGTGGGATGAGGAGATATGGTAACAAAAAACACCGACTTATATATCTCCTCATCCCACGATTACCTATCAATTTTAATAATAAGAATAACTAGATGTAAATATAATATATCTGATTAATTAATTAAGGTAGTAAAGTAGTAAATAAATACATTCCCTTGTACTCTCATCAGGATTTTTGTCAAATTTTTTTGTTTGTATCAGCAATGTGAAAAGATAAAAAATCAAAAATGCAGTTCCAGGAACTTACTATATTAAGTTAGTTAAGAGGTACCTAAACTTACTCCCAAAACTCAATATTTGTATTGTATTGGCTTATTGACTTGTATTATATAGTAATTATAGTATTAAACCCACACCAATTGATTTGTATTTTAAATAAAATAATAGAAAGAAACTATGGCCCAGCTGTATCATGGCTTAAGCTCAAGTCAACCACGGCTGGTACTTCTACCCATTGTTCTTAAGTTTAATCAACATCTGGGCTTAAGTGTAAAGTACTAGACCTAATCTTAATACACTGGCCTCCTCCTTTAAAATAATATTGCAACCAATTAATTACAAAAACATGTAATAAATTAAGTACAGTACAAAGCAACATAATATTCATACGGTAAAAGACTAGAACCAAGGAACTTTTTCTTTGTAGTGACATACCTACTCAATTTTGGGTTTGTAACTTGTAACACATGGAACATATCACACAAAAAATAAACACTAAAACAACTAAACAACATTTTTTTCTTCAGTCCTACTGGTTCACTCACAGCTTATAAACCTAGTCTTTTCAATTTTGTTGCGTTTGGCACATATTTTGGTTCACAATACTTGCAAATTGCAAATGTTTTGTTGTGAATTTTCTTTGAGCCATAATGCTTCCATACGTTTGATTTCTTCCGCGGCATTATTATAATGATAAAATAATATTTTAATATATATAATTTGTAAAATGTGCACATAACCTCCCTTTCTCAAAAAAAAAAAAAAAAACATGTATTGAAATGAAAGTTGCCGGTAAAATTCCGAAACTTTCCGAATCTTTCCCGAAACTTTCCCGAAGAAAGTTTCCTCGACTCGTTTCTTACCTTACCGGAAAGTTTCCAATGTGAAAAGTTTCCGAGGTGGAAAGATTCCGCCGTGCCCAACGCTAGTCTTAAGCCGCAAGGATGCGTTCATAATTTTGAAACAGAAACGATTGCAGTCTTTATTTAAAGTTATCTTTGATAAAATTAAAAGTGATGTTAATTGAGTTGAAGTGATGGTTCTTGCCGACACTTCTATAATACTTCTATACAACTGATTGATAGGGCAGCTTTTTTCCTCTAACAATTTCTTGAACACGTCATTAATTATTTTGTCAGACTTCACAAAGAGATTATCAGAATAAGTGATAGATCCAACAAGACTGTAATAAATGTCTGAAAGTCCAGTGCGTTCATAATTTTGAAACAGAAATGCATGCAATGTTCATTTATGATTTCCATTATATGTGTCACCTTAGATTTGTGAACATTATGATTTAGTAGGTGCACCTGGCGAACGTCCTGCAATATTTAAGAACGCTACCCTGAATACCTTATAAACAATAAATTCTAAATGAAACTGCTTGGAATGCAAAAGAATATTGTTTAAATAAACAAAATTTCTCAGAAATGATTAACATAATCCCGATAGGCCAATCTTTACGGGACATCTTCCAAACCCACTGTGGAACACCATACAGTACCACCTTGCTTTGCTCCAAGGCCTTATTACGGGCATCAAATCCGATTATTTATTAGTCCCTATTTACTCCTAACGAATCGATTTTGCTTACTCATTGAGTATTCCTAATGGCGAACGAGCGGCTTCTTCTGCCAAACGTCCTTTCGGTCATCGGACATTAATATTTACGGTGACATGTCGAGTCCAAATATGTTTTCGGACGGTCGTGACCGGCAGTTTTTTTCGGTACTACCTTCTCTACCTACCGGGTAGAGATATTCGACATCGATGATGATTCTTATCGGTCGATCGTGGATTATTTTTATCGCTGCTCGTTGCTTGTGTTGTGTGCACCCATTTCTGTTCAACCGTATCTACTAATGATACGTGTAGGAAAAAAGTTGAACGTTTTATTAAGTGGTACTTCTTATGTGGTGTTACTCAGCAGGAAATGGCTACTTCAGATAAAACATTAAACATATTTCTGGTGGAAAGTGAAAAAAAAAATCGCGAAAAGGGTTCAAAGTCATAATTTAACAGAGCCGAAGTACCTAACGGTTTTTTTGTCTCTCTGTGATATTTCTATTTTTAATTAATATTCTATTTGAAATAATAGCCCATATTTAACAAAAAAGAGTAAGACAAAAAGTAAAAGATAACTCTCTTGAGAGTACCTACCTTGGAAACTTAAAAATAATTTTTAGATACAAACTTTTGTGTAAAAAACGTCACCTATAAAAATTACTAATTTTTAAATGACAACCTACATCAGCTTTTATATGGTTCGTTTTTATGGTAACAAGAAAACTTTACTTACCTGTTTTGATTGGTTGAATCAAGTCTTCACACACCTTTCTTTCTTTCAGGCTTATGGACGATCATGCGTGCACGCCCTCTCCCTCCGCCCAATCGAACCACTACAACAGCTGTCTATCCCCATCGAACTCGCCCTCCCCCCTGCTTCAACAGTACCACCTGACTTCCAGGTACCCGCAAGACTACTCCACGGGCTCTCAGGACATGATTCCCGCTAGCCAGGTACTTCCCCAAGCGTTGCCCAAGGGTGGAGATATGTGGGGACCGGCCGTCAACATGGAGGCCTACGGAGACTACAATCGGTAAGCATTGTTTACCCCACTCAGAATTTTTTGACAACTTAGTAGCCAGGGAATGTTCTTTTTTTTTTCTCTCGAGCCATCTCCCTTTCGCTCATCACAAGAAGATTAGCAAAAAACGTCAAAGTCAAATCTCCAAGGCTAACGAGATGTCAAACCTTTGTGAATAGCTAATACTAAGTTACATGAAAGTGCCACAATAATTTGCTGTTCCACATAAAAAAATGCATTCAGGAAGTAAGTTATACCCTGCAAGGCTTTAAAAGTGGCAGTTTTTGGTCAAAAAAGAATCATGTTTGCATTAACTGGATCTTAAAACCTTTGTTCAAACTTGCTCCATTGTTTTATTATTTTATCTAAAAACAGCCGGTTACAAAACTTTTTTCTATATTGCACGTGGAGGTCGAGAAGAAAGTATACATCAAAATATGCTTTTATTACAATAACTAAAAAAACGCGTTTCTTTTGACATTTGACAGCTTGGCATCTGACACAAAAAAGACATCTGATCTAAGAGAAGGTAGCCGATTTTAGGAGGATTGGAGTGAATCCAACAGTTTCTTGTTCTTTTTAATGTCTTCCTTCGCCTCTCAGCAAAGAAAGTCCCTTAAGTTTAATAGTTAGGGAAATAGACCCCTTCGGAAGTCGACTTTAGGCACTTTAGCACAAGAAAATATATTTGGGAGTCGAAGTGAAAGTTCTTCTAGAAAAGTGCCTCTCAAAATGTCGTGCCCCACGTTGGACGCCAAAGAGAGCTCGATTTGATTGAGCAATTACTTTAAGTATAGATGTATAAAAGATGATACTAAGAAGATATACTAAGAAGATACTTGCGAGTCGAAGTGAAGGACTCCCTTTTGATGTCTTTTTTCAACTTTCAGCAAAGAAAGTCTCGTAAGTTCAATAGTTTAGGAGAAAAACTTCTTCGAAAGTCGATTTTTAGGCACTTTTAGAAAGTGCTTTAGAGGCATTTTTTGAAAAAAGTTTACTTATTCTAAATTTTCACCTTTAACTTCCTGTAACTTGAGACCGAGTGGACGGCTATTCCAGTAGAACATTGCCAACTTCAAAAATAAAAAAAAAATTTTAAGAGAGCCAAAAGTTGCAAAATCTTGAATAATCAGGAAATTATTATAAAAAGAATCGTTTAATAGTGACAAATACTTATAGTCAGAAATTTAAAATATTTCTAATTGTAAATCGTGCTAAAAAAAGTTACCTACCTTTTCGGATCATAATTCTCAAATTATACAATAAATTTTTGCCCCGTTGTAGAACTTCTATATCAAACCAATATTTTATAAAAAAAAATCCGTGAAAAATCAGGAATCATTAATCATTAAAAATACAGTTTGGTGTCGACATTTTTCAATAGAAATAAATTTAAAAAAAAAAAATTAAAAACTTAAAATAAGTATATAGTAACGTTAACGTATGTGGTAAGTAAAGAAAGAAAAAACACGTCAAATGTGGCAAGTAAAGGAACATCATTAAAATATTTCTAATTTAGGGCTAAAATCATCTAAAGATTTTAAAAAAATTGCAAGAGTTACTTTTTATATTAAAATTTTCTCAATAAAAATTATGCGAATCAAAACTGTATAAAAACTTAAAAAAAACAGTTTACATTACAATTGTAAGGCCTTGGGTCAAAATTACCTCGAAAGAATGAAAACAATGCAAAATGCAATTTAGATTGTAAAGCCGTTTCGTTGGTTTAACAGCAGCTGTTATTAAGCTGGTGTCAATGAGATCGTCTGCTCTCGTGCTATGTCGATGATCTTCCACTTGGGCGCCACCCTTCGGATTAATGTGGTGAAGGGCCCCCTTGCTCCAGTGTAGCTTTTAAACGGACAGAGGCAGATTTCTAGTTCCACTGTTGGTGTAAACGGAGCGATTCGTTGAAAAATGCCTATTAGGCTTTTGACAGTTTGACAGTTGACATTCAATCTTTCACCGAGAAACCACAAAAGCACCGAGTTGGTTAACGGCGTTTATATTTCCAAATACTAAAACGTTTTAATGGTTATTACAAGAAACCCTACACCCAATCAACTATAAACTACTAGATACTTCTTAATAGAAAATGATGGGTAAGGATGTTCGAATCCGTTTCGAGATGGAAATATAAAGGGGGTTACGGTCGTGATTCCTAGCTGTCTCTTTTTTATATCAGACTTAAACCGAAATTCCCACTGAAATTCGCTCCAGCGAATTAAAAAGGACAACTACTTTATCAGAAAGAAAGAGACGACCGAGTTATGTCTACCAGGCGAAATGCTCCACTCGATTCAGTTAATCTCAACGAAAGCCGAGTTCGGTAATTCCATCCGAGCGCTCCGGACACAGACCATCTCTCAAAATCTTAACAAGCTAGAGTGAGATAGACTGATATTCCGAGCGCTCGGGATGTAATTACCTAACTCAACTTATAAAGTAAGTTGATTTGCTCCTTCAACCGGTAACTTACTCTCAGGATCGGAATAGGAGTTCAGAATCAAGTATCAGGTTGGCTTTCAGGAGGAGGTGTTGCTCCCTGGATGGCTGGCTACTGACTGCCTTTAATGGGGTAAATGCGTACTTTTGTATCTATTTGGATCAACAACTCCTGGTAACACAAAAAAATTTAATCTTCAAACTGTTCCACCCCACTGAATTAGTGCAGTGTGATGTCACAAACTGATCGATATGGCAGTTCCATTCTTTTAACAATTTCACGGACCCGTCCATTAATTATTTTGACAGACCTCATAAAAAGATTGTCAGAATACGTGGAATATTCAACAAGACTGTGATAAATGTCTTAAGCCTCAGAGCTGCGTTCAATAATGAAAACGCGTGTTTCATAGTGTATAGTCTTAGTGTACAGCGCTTTATTAAGAACAACGTGTAGCAACAACAACAATTTTGAAATTGTTGCTGCTGTCACCAGTGTGTCAGTGCAATGACCTGCCACAAACTGATCGATATGGCAGTTCCAGTTATTGAACAATTTCGTGGACACAGCAATTCAATATTTTGACAGACTGTAATAAATGTGTCAAACACGAGGATTCCGTTCATAAACAGAAACGCGTGTTTCTTACCGAATAGTCTATCAGCTACCTTTCTTGCACCTCCATGAAAGTGTTGTAAGGGGAACAATGTGGCCTCTTTAAATTGTTGCTTGCATTAGTGCTGTTGTCACTAATATGAAGGGCAAGGACCTGCCACAAACTGATCGATATGGCAGTTCCAGTTATTTAACAGTTTCATGGACATATCAATGAAATATTGACAGACGTCACAAATTGTCAGAATAAGTGATAAATTCATCAAGACTGTAATAAATGTCTCAAGCTCGAGGGCTGCGTTCATAAATCGAAAATTTTGTCTTCATTTATCTTTGAAAAAAAGAAAAAGAGCAACAGATAGGCAAACATTGTAGAGACGACACGAATTACTGTAGAGCACGTGAGATGAAGTGATGTTTCTTACCCTACAGTCTATCAGCTATCTCTCTCGCACATCCATGAAGTCTTGAGATCCAGAGCAGCATTCATAAACACAAATGCGTGTAGTTTTCGTTTATCTTTCAAAAAAGAGAAGGAACAAGAGATAGACAGGGTCAGTAGGTACGTCACAAATGACTGTAGAGCATGTGAGGTGAAGTCATGTTTCTTAGGCTATAGTCTATCAGCTATCTCGACCTTAGCAACGAGGTGTTAAGCCTACGTTACATTTATGTGACATGTTGAGGTGAGTTCCCAATTATGAAGAGGCCTTTGTGCGTAATTGAAAAAAATATATAGTAACTTCGTTACGCAAGATAGATGAAAAAATATGAAATAACAAAAAATTTAACTAAACACGACAAATAATAATAATAATAGAGATATGTAAGAAAAAAAAAACTAGGAAAGGCAGAAAAGCAAGGAAATTTGAAAATTATAGAAAAAATAAGCTTAAATGTGGTAGTAGCCAAAAGTAAGCCAAAAAATAAGAAATTTTCTTTCAAACTAAAATTTTATCAGTAAAACTCGATTTTTGACTGTTGCAATAGTTTTATTTTGGGCCCAAACCGCACAAAACACTTTATATAGGGTATCATCAATTTTATAAACATAGTTTTCCACCAAAATTATCTGGAAAGAACAGAACCCTATAAAAAGTCCAATTTATTTTTATGAAAAATAAATAAAAAAGAAAACATTTATTGAACCAAATTTCACCAGGAATAAGAATAGAAAAATATGAACGATCAAAGAATATACCCCCGAATAATAGATAAAGCAGTAAATAGTAGTCAACAATGGGGGGGGGGGGGCGAAGCCTTGCGACTAGGCCTTAGGGGCCCTTTTCACAGTCCCCCAGTGCACCAGGGCCTTCATTCCCTCCACGAGTCGACCCTCAAATAAAGGAGAGTATCCCTTCCCATTTTAGAGTCGCAAGGTCCCCTCAATGAAGAAAAGCGGCTCCAAGTGTCCTATGGCGCAGTCGCATCCACCTATGGCACACTCCCAGAAAGTAGTATAACTATTCTTCCCCTGCCCAACAGTGGGTGCAGAGTGGACTGTCAGCCATTCCTAGGAGGTGCATGTGCCTGTTTAGTCTTCAGTGTCCAGTAAGGATTCCTATAAGGTCTCCCAGGTTCTGCCGGCTTCTCCCAAGAAGCCACGTGGCCTTGGATCTATCCGGGTTAGGGTTTCTTTGGTCTGTCCACATATTTCTGACTATGTCTAGTTTGTCCTTGTACTCTCCCATCACTCTCATTCAGAGTAGAGAGACGTACTTTTTACTTACTCCTAGACATAGCTCTGGTTCAGTAAAGCATGTCTGGGAAACACGCTTGGCCGATTCGTCGGCACGTTCGTTCCTCTCGATGCCCCTATGTCCAGAAACCCATCCCAGAGTTACCCTGTTTCTTTCTGCCAGTGACTCTAGAGCATCCCTGCAGTCCTGAACGAGCTTTGAACTCGTTCTGCTTCTGCAGATGGATCGCAGAGCCGCCTGACTGTCGGAATAGATGTAGATGTCCTGCTCTGGTCCCTGTCTGACTTCTGTTCGTGTGACCACCTCGAGTATTGCAAAAACCTCCGCCAGGAAAGTGTGGCTTCTTCCCAAAGCAAAGCCCTTGCCCTCTACATGAGCTGCTTTGTATATTCCGGCCCCTGACGACTATGTATTAGCTACTCTTAATTCGTCGATATACCATACCTGATTATTCTCAGAAAGTTGCTGAAGCAGCTCTTCCTTGAATTTGTCCCTTGTTGGGATGTTTATCCCAAATGGCTGTTTTAGTCTCAACTGATCACGTGGGCGCCCCTCCTGCGACAGGACAATGGAATGTCCCGCTGAGGCTGATGATCGCGTGTGACCACTTCCCATAGCTGTGTCCTTCCACTGGTTGCAGCAATCCATCCTCCTGCAGGACGCCATCACCTCCCTCTTAACCCAGATTGAAAGTTCCGGCAGACCCAGGTCTTAAGGCATTGAGCGCTGCTCCCGGTTTTGTTCTGAATGTACCGGTTATGGCTAGGCAGACTGTTCTCTGCAGTCTGGGCAACCTCAGCACATAGCATGCCCTGTCCACAGCTGGCCACCAGACCACGACCCCATAGATTATCGTCGGTCTGCTTACCGCAGTGAGGAGCCAGTGCAGGACGCGTGGCTTTAGACCCCACTTCTTGCCCAGTACCCTGCGTAGTTGCTATGTCAGTGCTGTTGCCTTATATTGCATACTTTTTCCATGTGACGTTTCCAGGTAAGTCCGCTGTCGATGGTCACGCCCAGGTACTTAGCCTCAGCAGGAGCAGCAGAGGTTCATCGTACAGCGTGGGTGAGCGGAATACTGCAGTTTTTCTTCTTTTGGTGTAGAGCACAAGCTCTGTCTTGCCAGGCTTGACTGACAGTCCCGTCTCGGTACACCATTGTTCTATTATTCTACATGCACTTTGCATTCGATCACAAACGCTCTCAACGAACTTTCCTGGTATCATGACCAGTCCGTCGCCCGCATACTGTTACGCACTGAACCCCTCGGCTTGTAGACCATCCATTAAGAGACACCCTAGACGAGGTGATAAGCAGCTGCCTTCTGGAAAGCCTCCCTTGACCTCGATTTCCCGCCGGTGATCTCCCAGAGGAGCCGTAACCTTACAGTTGCGGAGTGCCGATCTGACCCACCATGCCAACTGTGTTGGGGTTCCCCGGGCCTCAAGGGCCTTACAGATGTTGTTTATTCTGGCTTTGTCGGATGCTCGCTCAATATCGAACAAGAGTACCAACAGTTCTTCCTTATTTGAGAATGTTTTCTCTATTTTATGCACTACAGAATGTAGAGCCGTGTCGGTCGACTTCCCCTTGCTGTAGGCATGTTGATCTTTGCTTATGGGATGTCTTCCCAAAGTTTTCTCTGTGTTGTACCTATCGATTATTTTTTTTTAAAGTTTTCATTAGAAAGGATGTCCAACTTATGGGTCTGAAGGATTTGGCGACGTTACAGTCACCTTTCCCAGCTTTTGGTGTAAAGACCGCTTCACGTTTCTCCACGCCTGAGGGACATATCCACACTCGCCTTGAACACTCTGCTCGGCGAAGGGAGCACATTGTCCAGTCTCTCTTGCAGCATTGCTGGGATTACACCGTCTGGTCCCACTGCCTTAAATGAACTGAATTCGCCCACCGCCCATCTAATGGCTTCGTTGGTCACTACTTCCTTTGCAAGTGTCCAATCCCCCTGCACCGGACCCCGCTCGGAGGAGCGGCCTCGCCATTTTTTCCGGGGAAGTGAGTATCCAGGAGAATCTCTAAGGTTTCTCCCTGATCTCTTGTCCATGTTCCGTCTTGTTTCTTCATAGTGCTTAGTTGATTTCTTCTTGGCAAACTTGGCCGATTCCGGGAGGGAGTCCATCCCTCCACAGAATTTCCGTCAGCTCGCTCTTTTACTGCGCCGTAACTCTTTTTTGAACTCTCTGCGTGTTTCGTCGTATCCATCCCACTCCTCCGCACCTCTTTTGGAAGCTCGGTGGAAGGCCCTTCTGGTGTCTAGCTAAAGACGCCTAAGCGTGCCATTCCGCCACGAAACTCTACGAGTACTCTGTTTTCAGAGACGGCACGACTCTTCGTCGGAGTGGCCAATGGACCTGTTGAGTCTTTCTACCTCAATATCTATTTCCTCTGTGGAGAGCACCTGCCGCTCGTTACCACCCCTGGCCTAACTTAAAAGTTCTTTGAACTTTACCCAGTCTGTGGTCCTCGGATCCTTATTCGGCGGTGTATCTGTCCAGTCTGACTCGATTTCAAATCCTGTGGTCGGACATCGAAATGTGCTCAGATACTCTCCAGTTGTTTACCTTTTCAACCATTCGTTGCGAGACGACCGTCACGTCTATCACTTCCTCTAGATTTTCCGATGCGAGGTAGTCCAGTAGCAAACGATGTTGTGTGCATTAGTGTCGCATCCCATTAAAAACAGAATGTTACCTTTAGCATATCGCACTACATTTACCATATCTTCCGCTGGGGGAAGTTGCACGATGTCGGATGGAAGATATATTCTACTTATAAGCATTTTAACTTTTTGTTGAAGCACCCTTAATTATACGATCGCCGCTGTGACATTCCTGTATCCCAAGTTAGTCAGATGAGTCAACTGAAAATCCTTGGCGTCAGGATGCATGACCTTGGTGCACCGTTGTCTGCCGGGCAGACAAGGATGTTGTGGGCTTGTGTATGTGCTTGCCCAAAAGTGTATGAGGCTTCACCCAAAAGTAAGTAGTAAAAAATGAACTTCCGCCTCAAAGATTTAGGAGTTAAGGATGTTGTGGTCGGTGCGTGCAGACCCCTGACTTGCCCCTGATAGAAATAAGGTTCGTGAATTAAAACTATCACCCGTGTTTCACAGGCCGTTACGCTGACCAGCTCAGCTGCAGCGTCCCGGCTGTCTTGGAGGTTTATTTGACTTACCCGAAACCACTGCGAACAAAAGTTGGGGGAGACTTCTTTACTACTACTCCTGTTCTGGCGGCGGAGTCACCTTCTGCGTCGATGGGCCAGGCTTGGTGCCTCTTCCGCGAACAGTCACCCTCCAAACTCGGATGGTGATAAGCTCGCAGAACAAGAGCCACCCTGCCGCCCCAAGACGGTCGGCAACCTCCTTGCTGACCCTAAAGGTCAGGCGCCAGTCACCTGTTTCGCCTCCGTTCTACTTCCTCAATGTTTGGCCTCTCGGGACTTCTCAACGTAAAGCCGAACTCCACCGGCCATGGAGGCTCCAGCGACCGCATTGCGCCTATCGCCAGGCCATTCTCCATTGCTAGTGGAGGCCATCCAGACAGGAACCCATTCCTCGACTTCTCGTCTTCCGCCGTGACCAGGAACCATCCGGAATCCGTCAAGCCAGATCTCCGAGACCTCAAGGTCGGTCCTCTTTCCCTCTTCACCCGACATAGCCTTCCTCATCTCCTTGATCAGATGGCCACGGAGAAGCTCTGCCTCTTCATGCGTCACCCTCTCTCTCGGAAACGAAGACCACTTGGTTTTCTCTCGTGGTGGCCGCGTTATATAACCTCGCACCCCCGGGTACCGCTCCCTCTGGTGGGTCACCCGCTTTGGTTTTTTATTTTGCCTTCCTGATGGAGTCACCTGATCGCCCTTTCTTTTTTTGCCTAGTGGCGCTGGAGGCACAGCAGCAGGTGCGTCAGGGAGCTCAACTGGCTTCAACTGTCTTGCAGCCCGTTTGGCTGCAAGACAATCTGCGCTGTTTCCGCGCTGCCGTTCGGTGGTCCGCATGGTGCCCTGGACACTCGGACAACGGTCTATGACCGATGACGTTCTGTCCTGGACAGAGTCCCACCGTCAGCAGCTGGAGTAGATTCTGACCCAGCCTCTCTCTTGGCCCACCTCTTGGCGTTTATCTCTTTCCTTCTCTTGGTCCTATTTTTGTTGCCGTGTTCTTTCCGCTTTTCCTTCCTTCTTTCTGAGTCAGCTGTGGAAAGGACCGTGGATTTGACCTTGCAGGACTTTTTTCCTTTTGGCGTGTCCTCTGTCCCCTCGACTGCCGAGTCACCCGAAGTGGCTAGCAGTTCATCTTCCTGGATGAAGTTGTTTCCATCCTGGGAGACGCGTCTGGTGGACGTAGGCTCTCTCTACTTCCTTTTTCTTTCTCGTCTTGGTTCATCTGTAAAGAGTGGTGGTTTTTGTGTTTTCTCTCTGTTAGTGGTGAGTGCAGCTTCCCGACCTCCCCGCCCCCCTCCGAACAAGGAACAGAATGGCCGAGATGGTGCCTTTCTTGAGGGGTCAGCAGCCGCGCTTGTATCTCTCTGACAGAAGCAGCAAAGTCCTAACCAGTCACCAACTGGCACTACTTACTACCTTTGTCGAGATTTTAGGTCGGTTAAAAGGGCAGCCCCCTACACTGGGGCTGGGCAAGGGTTTCGTGATTGTTACGACGCTACTAACTGACTTCGTCAATCCGGTTCCCTGCCATATTGACCTTCGCTTTTCAGGAAGACGGACGCCGGTTCCCCCCAAAGAATGCGTGTTTTCACTCCTCCTTTACTGGGCTTGTCACCAGAATAGATAAAAATAACAAATTTAAATGAAAAAAAAACGAAAACATCGAAGCATTAAAAAAAACTTTCGAAAACATCGAAGTAAAGAATCTGGAATGGAAAATTATCAATTGTAAAACACAGTTTTGAACCAAAATTATTTGGAAATAATAAAACCTAATAAAAAGTCTAATGCAAATTTATGACAAGAAACACAAAAGAAAACATATTTTGAACTAAATATAACAAGCAATAAGAATAGAAAAATATGAACCATAAAAGAACAGACAAAATAACTTCAAATGAAAACTACGAAAACATCGAAAGTAAAAAACCTGGAGTGGAAAATTACAAAAAAAAAAGAGTTAGAAGTATAAGTTTAAAATATTTTTTAATTTATACCTCAAGCTGTAAGTTTATATGGTTTTAAATTTAAGACATAATCGTGTTATGACTTCCAAAATTTTGCAACAAAAGGCCCTTTTTCGGTTCTTTCTTTCTAATAAAAATTGACTTTTGGCCTTCTGTGTAAAGGTTGTATTTCGGGGCAAAACTATATAAAAAAATATAAATAATAATGAGTTATTAATCGTTAAAAAACAGGGTTTTGGGCCGAAATTGTCTCATTACAAATCAATTTAAAATACAATAATTGTTGAAAAAGTTCGTAAGTAATTTCGAGTAATTTTTCGAGGTATAAAGGAAAAAAATTTAAATTAACTAAAAGTTTAACGAAACATGATAAAGAATAATTTAACATTTGGCCGCCTGAGACTTTGGAACGAAAGGAAGATTTGAGTGAATCCAACGGTCACCAAAGAAAGCCCCATAGGTTCAATAGTTTGGAATATACCCCCCTTCGGAGTTCGATTTTTAGGTACTTTAGGACATGCTTTGGCGGCATTTTCAAAAAGTTATACTTGCAGGACTAAATACACTCTTCTATGTTGATTACACTCACAGGGGATTGAAATCGCCCCATTTCTATCAAATACAGCACAAAAATTCCAAAATGTTTTTCAAATTGATGAAAAGAGGATGGTTTTTTTCTCTCACGATTTTCAATTTTGCCTGGAACCTTACAAAGAGTGGACCAATTGGAGTAAATCCAACGGTTTCTTGCTTGATCAATGTAGCTGAACACAGACCATTACAAAAACTCGTAGTTGAATGTATAATTCTACAATAATTTTCTTTTCTAAACATTTTTATCAGTAATAATGGTTAAGAGGTCAACAAAGAAATCTCACTTTTGAATATTTACAGGGTCACAGTTACCTTCTTTGTGACACATTTTAACCACATTTACACACAATACGTATAAGAGTGGCTATAAATATTTCTGTATACACTGAAGACAGTTTTTATATGGTTCAGCAAATTAATATAGTTTTTGTTTTGAAAATTGTGTGACCTTTTTCGGTGGTTTTTAAGGTACGACTATGGCAGACAAGCGGCCTACGGCGAAGCAATGCCGGTGTACGGCACCAGGGCGAGTTTCGGCCCGAAAATGGGGCCAAACCAGAGCCAAAAAGCTACCAAGGAGGCGAGGATCAGGAGGCCGATGAACGCGTTCATGGTGTGGGCCAAGGTGGAGAGGAAGAAGCTAGCGGACGAGAATCCAGACCTGCATAACGCCGATCTCAGTAAAATGTTGGGTAAGTAGTCTTACTGATAAGTTAAGAATAGAGGGTTATTTAATAATGACGTAAATTTGTTATTCCAAAGTGGCCAGGCCAAATATTTAGACCTCTGTTTCACATATTAAAACAACTGTTAATTGTGAAACTCGTCATAAATAATTCATTCCATTTGCGGTCTTTTTGAGGTTAAATTTTCCAAATGGCGGCACGGGAATTTCTTTGCCGACAGATGCGTTTACTTTACACCTCCGCCCTCGCTCCCCCCCGTTTAACGACCGGGCAAATTCCGGGAACCAGGGACGAACCCGACCCAATCAATCACGCGGAGATTTACGGGCCGGTCGCGTTTTCCGAAATTTATGTAAACGAACGCGGCCGCCGTCTTTCGCGGACCGGGGCCCCCGTTCGCCCCTGATTTATGGCCCATCGATCGATCGATCGGGAACCCTGTTTTTTGCCCGAATGCGCGAATAATTGATTAATTCGCTGCCCCTGCCTTATCCGAAGGTTATCTACGGGATTCGTGGAACCGCGCAACTGATATTGGCATTATATTATGACGTCTCAACTTTTTTTTTGAGTAGTTCGGGATCAAGCCCCCGAGACCTTTTGAGGTCAATGACGGCGTTGTTTGTTGCATGTTCAAATTTAGTTACAAGCATATTTTTGAATTTTTAATGATCGAAATATTGGCGCACGTGTCTGTGGAGTGACTATCTGTTACTTAGTAATCTAGGTATACCAGGCTTTTTATTGCTATTAATGTATATATCTAGTGTTCATTAAAAAACATCTCTAGAAGATCGTAGAAAAAATGCATTTTTTTCCCTCAAATAGACTGATAGAAATTCAAGGTCGAAGACAATAGAACTCTATAAGTCAGCAGTCTCAAATAATTTAATTTAGTTCTTCAGGGCTATATGTTTCACTTAAAAAGCATCATCAGGCCGCAACCAACACACATGCTAAAATTTTTAAAATAGATTTAGAACAAGATTTACGGTTACAACAATATGTAAATTTTATGTGTGCATTTTAACCCATTTTAAAAATTTTAGCAGCCTGATGATGCCTTTTTAGACGAAACCTGTAGCCCTGAAGAACTAGATTTAATTATTTGAGACTGCTGACTTAGAGTTTTATTGTCTTCGACCTTAGGTCTCTAGAAGGCTATGAATTTTTTAAAGAAAAGTGTTCTTTCATCCTTTTCTTTTGACATTTGATAGCCAACTAAATGACGTTTTCCAATGAGCACCCCCTATATAGGTACACTTTTTTGAGTTCAAGTCACTCTGACCTAGATTGAGTAATAGTTTCGCCAGATCAATTCCTCGGTTATCTGATGGTATCTAAGTGTGTCAAAATTGCCAGATGTCAATGTAATTTACGACAACCGTCTGTCTATTACTGTAATTTTTTAGGCCTCATTGACGGTCGGTTCTGTTCTGAATAATTCTTTAGAATTTTCGTTAATGTCATTCCATCAGTTCAAAGTTCAATTTACAGCTTTATCTCATTAAAACTTATTTAAAAACTCTAAATCGATATTATTATTTCGTGTCATATAAAAAATTTTTATCGAGTGAGTTTTGGTGGCCAACGTTCAATTAACTGTAACCTCGAACATGGGTGAGGATAAACTTTTTAATTTGAATTTTAAATTGCCCTCTGTAAACAGTATATAGCGTAATTTTACGGCGGCTAAATCGACAAAAAGTGACGACACTTTTCTTATGTTAAATAGGTCGAAATTACGAATTATAGTACCTACAGTGCAGCTACAGTGAGCAACACACGTCATGGGATATAGATACCAAGATAGCAGACTTCCCGCCAACAACCGGGACCAATTTTAAGAAAAAATCGACAATTACTGGTTACCTCCAACGACAAATA
Organism: Taphrorychus bicolor; assembly: GCA_951812265.1. NCBI lineage: Eukaryota > Metazoa > Arthropoda > Insecta > Coleoptera > Curculionidae > Taphrorychus > Taphrorychus bicolor. The sequence goes on along the minus strand of OX638299.1, from coordinate 37,423,904 downwards.
AGTTCTGATTATAACATTTGTCACTAAGTGGGGTCCTGACACGCTGGATCTTGACACATTTAGCGCCCAACATGAGTCAAAAAGCTTCTAGCAACATCAGCTTCTTCGTTTTTTCAAATATACAAGTCACCATAAAAATTCAAAGTCCCGTTATAAAACTTTTCCACTTATATCAAAACGAATTTTCATATGATTTTAAAAAATTTCTTTTAATACTTTTCTCCTTTTTGATACATTCTGACATTTGACTCCAAGTGTGATCCCGAGACGTTGGATCTTGCAATACAATATTTAGCGCCCAAGTTGGGTCACAAAGCTTCTAGTAACAGCTTCTCCGTTTTCCCACACACTGTGAAAAAAGCCGGCAAGAAAGTTTAAAGTCACGTTATAAAACTGAATTTTGATATATATTTTCAAATTTATTCTAATACCCTGTCAATTTTTGTCACTTACTGACAAACGATTTCTGACTAAAACATTTGGCGCCAAGTGTGGTCCCGCAAACTGTTGCTGCGCAAAGCTTATCAATTTTTTCGCATACCTACTGTGGAGGAAGTCAGTAAGAAAATTTAAAGTCCGGTCATAAAACTGCATTTTGACATTTTTTCTAATTTTTTTAAACCTTATCGATTTTTTCTAGATACCGATTAATTATTTTTAATTGCACTATTTGGCGTCAATTGGCGTAGTCCCTAGACTTTGAATATTGAAAAACAATATTTAGCGCTTAACTAGGGTCAAAAACTTCTCCGATTTCCACATACTCTGAAAGAAGTTTCCAAGAAAATTTAAAGTCCCGTTATAAATTTGAATTTTCATTTTTTTTTTCCAAATTTCTTTTAATAACTTCTAATATCTTCTCCATTTTTATTACATAATGACAAACTATTTCCAATTATAACATGTGGTCCCGAGACGTCGGATCTTAAAATACAATATTTAGCGCCTTATATGAAAGTTAAAGTCCCATCATAAAACTGAATTTTGACATTTTTTTTCTCTAAAATTTCTTCTAACTCTCTCACCATTTTTGTTGCATTCTGACAAAACATTTCAAATTATAAAATTTGGCGCCAAGTGTGGTCCCGAGACGTCGGATCAGGAAATTCAATATTTAGCGCCTTATATAAAAGTTAAAGTCCCATCATGAAACTGAATTTTGAAATTTTTCAAAAATTTCTTCTAATACCTCTCTATTATTGTCACATAGTAATAAAACATTTCAAATTATAACATTTGGCGCCAAGTGCTGTCCCGAGACGTCGGATCTTGAAATACAATATTTAGCGTCCTATGAAAGTATGGTGTTGTAATTTAATTTGCGAAATAATTAATTGAGCCATAAGTGGGAAATGTATTTCCAGAAAAGATGTTTGTTCTTCAGGGAAACACCACTGGGACGATCTGAGATCGTTGTAGCCTATGTATGTGATGGTGGTGTTTCGTCCCGAGGTCTATTTTGGACTCGTCAGTAAGGCGTGATAGACCCCTGCCTTATACACCAGGGTGAGAGTTTATAGTTGGAACTTGTATTTAAAGACAAATTTGGCAAAGAAAAGGTGATTGATGATGTTATGAAGGACTTCGACTAATGCTGCCACCTGTGAGTCGGTAGGTGAAGTTTTAACGCTGCCGCACCTGTGAGTCGGTGGATAATGTTCCGCCACAAAAGTTTAAAGTCCCGTCATAAAACTGATTCTTGACATTTTTTCTAATGCTCTTTCCGTTTTTCCCACATATTGCCAAACCATTTCGAATTATAACATTTGGCGCTAAGTATGGTGCCGCGAAATGTTAGATCTTCAAACACAATATTTAGTCGTATAAACGTAATAAATAGTCGTGTCAAAAAACTTCTAGTGACAGCTTTTTCCTCAAGCTTTCAAAGAAGTTTAAAGCATGAAAGTTTAAAATTCCGTCAGAAAACTTAATTTTGTCAATTCTTCTACAATTATTCATTTTTCACACATACTGACAAACGATTTTAAATATTTCTGCTTTAAATGTAACTTAGGATTATTTAATATTTTAAATAATAAATACAAAAAGAGAGAAAAAAGAAATGTTTTAAAAAGTCATTAAACGTATAAGAAATAAAATTGGTTTTAGACATACCAGTAGTAAATGACATTTTGGATCAATTTAAGTAAATACCAGACATTTAAATCTTTAACAAGTTTTCAAATTGCTAAAAGTAGATATAAAATATCCAGCGAAGTTAGTTCAGGTTAGTCAATCAATGAAAGGATACAACTGGCCAAATCTATAAAACAATGTGTCAAAAACCCCTTATATAATGACACCAAAAAGTGATATATCTGGTAGATCATGGGAAGAAAGGCGTGTAGTTGGTATAAGTCTCGAAACCGGTCCGCTTCAGAATGATATTTAAATTTATGACGTTTCTATTTTCAAATGTTGCACACACGGTGTAGGAAGCACTTTATTACTGATTAAACTACTTAATAATAAAAATGATAAAAGTTTAGTATAACAACTACAACTATAGTCCAATTAATTATTTTGGGGAATATTAAGAAAAAATAAATGGACATATTTCTGGTCGGCCAGGAGGCCAACACATCATAATATATTATTCTTCGATGCTATTTAAAATGGTCGGGAATTCTAATTGATTAGATAATTGAAAATAGGAAAAGATAATGGTCACAAGAGGTACTACCCAGTAAAAGAAAAAAAATATTCGTCGGTACTACTACACCTATATGGGGCCCATTAATAGTGGTCTTTATCATATGGGTTTTATGTGCCGCACTACCGCGATTAACAACAGCGCGGTACGACCAAAAAGCTCACGATCCCGCCGATAGAGTAAAAGTGGTACCGGCGAGCCCAAAACAATAACGAAATCCGCGTAAAAATCAAACAAATCACCGACGGACGGGTTACGGCGCTCGGCCAATCGGCACCGCTCGATCCGCCCGGCCATTTTCTATCGGGTACGACCTCGGCGGCCCATTGGACACGACCAGACCAATGGGGCGCGGCCCGTTAGGTACTAATGAGATGCGTCTCTATAGCAGCAGCGAGGAGGCTGTGCGATGCGTTTTTGTCTTATTGCTCGGATCTGGTTTGTCTGATGATGCTACCATTATCTCCAGAATTCTGAAAAGCACACGCGGTACCTATAGTACTGAATCTGTGACGTCACTCATAGCCATAGAGTAATCATGAGTAAAGGAGATTTAAAAGGAAATTTGTAAACAATGGCCCGGCGCAGCGCGTGCCTAGATTGCGTCTTGTGTCTGTTATTAAGTACTCTATGGTCGAGGTACCACTTGACGAAGAAAAGAAAAGAAACACAAGAACGATCCACTTTAATGTGGAGTGTGGGAGATTTCTTGTGGGAATCTGACCCGGCCTGACCTCGGGGTCTCCGAGGGGGGCGTTCCCAGCTATTGTGCTACCGGCGGGAGGACCGGGGGGACCAGCGCGCGGGCTAATTACCCCGTAATTGAAGCAGGAAGTTGGGCAAGAAGTACCGTTTAATGAGTTGTATGTATGTAGCACGAAGTGGTTAAAGAATATGCATTGGTTGGCATAGTACTCGAATACCTACTACAGATGCTGACGGGTTATGATTTTGATGTCCTTTTTGTAATGGCCGTACCGGTACTGATAAGCTTAAGGTTAACTCAGGTTCGTTCAGTTAGTCTCTGTTCAGGTTAGGACATTGAAATGTGTGTCCATTGAGCCCAAGCCCTAAATTACACACACTTAAATTAATACGTTCTTATGGGAGATTCAAATCGCTTTCAGTTTAAACCTCTTTCCAATTCGCGCCAATAAATAAAAACCCAAAATTTCGTTTTCAGATCGATTTGTTATTTCATGGTCCAATCCCCAATAATTAAGATCGTATCAAGATTCGTAGTAACATTTACAGCTTTACAGACAAATCTGGAAGGAACCTTGAATGCAAAATATGCAGTAATTGCAACTTTTTTATCCCAAAATTTCTTTACCCAGAACAATTTTGTCAACAAATAATATCGACAAAACCCAACCGACATTTGACACTACTGACAGTCTAACCGTCTAACGTTCAATCGATTTAAAATCATTAACGAAAACATCAATTTAAACTATCCATAGAAACGTAGTTGTATTTAATTGGTCAAAGTTCTGCAAAATATTTTTTTTTAACAACAAAAAAACTAAAAATAAATCGAACGTCAATATTCACTCCGAAACCAAACCATTACATGTTTCATTTCTGTCACCTGTCATCTGTTATTTGTCGTTCACCTGTCATTTGTCTTAAGGGTTTTCGGTTTCACTTAATACACAACCGAACAGCACGAACAAGACATATCATACCAGCTGTTACTCGTCCTGCCATCCCACTCTACAACATAGAAACTGCAAGTATTTTGTTACATCAACTAATACCTTCCACATGAGTCTATAGATCCGTAAGGAAGTCCACATAGATTTCCTTTCTTCAGTCAACAGTAAACAGTGGCCAACTTATTTATTTCCCAAGGTGAACTGAAACCATAGAATAGTACTACTATAGAATGTCAACTCGCATGATCCGCAGCTGGTTCATAATTCAGCGCCATCGCTCGTCCTGGAATAAAATTAGTTATGCATGCAGGAAATTGTTATTAAAAACTGAACGTCACTAGTGTATCTTTTTCTCACTATAATTCTCTAGAGTAACTTAGAATATGTTGTTCCGGTTGAACAATACTTCCTATAATTTAACAAAAAAAAACCCATGACATTGTCAATATTTCCTCCAAGTCTAAAAACTATTGCTTCTTTCATTTCTGTCACCCGTCATCTGTCATTCGTTAATAAGGGTTTTCGGTTTTACTTGACACACAACCAGCTGTCTCCGACAATCTACTTTGTTACATCAACTAATACCTCCCATATGGGATTATAAGATTTATGTAGCTTTACATTGAAAGTAGTTTTCTTTAGAAAGTTTAGTGATAAAATATTCACTTAGAGACCTCACAATCTAGTTTGAGTAACACCGGTCCACATATATTTTCTTTCTTGAGTCAACGCTAAGCAATGGTCAACAATGAAGTGATTTCCCAATGTGAACTAAAACCATAGAAAGAAGTATTACTATAGAATATCAACTCTCATGTCCCGATTTCAGCGCCACCGCTTGTCTTAGAAAAAAATTTGTTATGCAGGAAATTGTAATTAAAAACTGAACTTCGCTAGTGTATTTTTGTCCCACTAGAGGCCTGTTCAGTAAATTCAAATGAATTGTTTCGGCTATAACTAAATACGCACGTCTTATAATTTTACAAAAAAATCCTCCTGTCGAAAACAAAATCCTTACATCTTTCATTTCTTTCATCCGTCATCTGTCATTTGTCGTAAGAGAACTCGGTTTCACTTGATACACAACCGAACAATGTATTTTATTACATCAGCTAATACCTCCTATACCTATAAGTCATTCACTTATTATTGTCAAGTAGGCCTTGGAAATTTGACTTTGACATTTTTATCGTATCTTCTCGACATGTGCTAAAGGAGATGGGTATAAAAAAAATGAAGGTTTCAAAGGTAACTAGTGAATAAGTAAAATAAGTGAATGGGTAATACCTATGGGACTACTATGATTTTATGTAGCTTCTCATTGTGAGCATTTTTTTTTAAGTTTAGTGATAAAGTACGCACCCAGATGTTTCACAATTCAGTTTGAGTGACACAGACTAAGTCCACATTGTTTTCCTTTCTTGAGTCAGCAATAAGCAGTGGCCAACAATGACGTTATTTTTCAATGTAAACTGAAACCATAGAAAAGACTATTACTATAGAATGTCAACTCACATGTTCCGCAGTCGGTGCTTATTTCAGCGCCATCGCTTTTCTTGAAATAAAATTAATAAAATATATAATATATAATATATAATAAAATATATAAATAAAAAATAAAAGAGGCAACTTAATGTTGCTAGCGTATTTTTACTCACTAGAGTTTTTTGCAGTAAATTGTAATTCTATATTGTTCTGGCCATAACTGAACACTCACGTAACAGAATTTTACGAAAAAGCCCATGCCAATTTGGCAAAATTGGCAAAGCCCATGCCAATTTACAATTATATATACAAAAGTCATCCATTTCTGTCAAACATTCCTAGGCCTTCTAGATGAGGTTTTCTTGAACACTCCGTACACAACACGTACCCAAACTGGATTGTGAGACATCCTATAAACCTCACAATACAGTTTGAGTAACACAGATTAAATAATTAATTGTTTTGTAGAGTAAACTGAAACCATAGAAAAGAGTATTACTATAGAGCGTCAACTCGCGTCTACCGCAAAGGGGCCGTATTTCAGCGCAAAGGCAAAGGAAACTTTCTTTATGCCCGTATTTATAGTCGTAACTTGAGCACAAGCACGTGCTTAATTAAAAATGATTGACGTAAATGTCAAAGGCAGACCTTGAGGCTTACTCGGATCTAAGTCACGACATACGGGCATTAATGTTTGGTGTATCATCAGGTTCTCACTCAAACCCAGATTAACTCCAAAATGGCTTTTCTAAACTTAAGTCAACTCTGGCAACACCGATGTTGTTATTGGCCAAATTTCAAAACTCACCGGTAGGTCTACCAATTCAATGGATTAAGCAGGTGATTGACTTAACCGGTAGACTCACCGGTGAGTTTTGGAATTCGACCATTCTATAGTGTGAACTGAAACCATAGAAAAGAATATAGCTATAGAGATTCAACTGGCGTGTTTACAGGAAACTGTAAGTAAAAACTGAATATCGCTAGTGTATTTTTTTATCACTAGAGGTCTCGTCATTAAATTAAAGAATTTTGTTCGAAATTTACGACAAATCCTATGCTAATTGTCCTTTTGATTTGCTAATTCCATTTAGGACTGCAGTTAAGTGGGTTTTATGTAGCTTCTGTTTAAGGGCAACTTTCTTTTATGTTTGGTGTATCGTCAGGTTCTTACTCAAACCAGAATTAACTCCAAATTGCCTGTTCCAAGCTTAAGTTAACACTGGCAACACCGATGTTGTTTTTCTATAGTGTGAACTGAAACCATAGAAAAGAATATTGCCATAGAGATTCAACTAGCGTGTTTCACAATTGAGCAGTATTTCAGCCCCATCTTGGAATAAAATTAGTTGCGTCAGCTAGGCAGGAAACTGTAATTAAAAACTGAATATCGCTGGTGTATTATTTTCTCACTAGATGTCTCGTCACTAAGTTGAAGTATTTTGTTTGAAATTTAAGGCAAATCCATTACTAATTAGCGTTTTTTATTTTTTATGTAACTTCTGTTTAAGGGTAACTTTCTTTTAAGTTTGGTGAATCATCAGGTTGTACTCAAACCCAGATTAATTCCAAACAGCCTGTTCCAAGCTTGTCTCAAGACAGCAACATTGAATTGCTGTTTTTCTATAGTGCGAACTGAAGCCATAGAAAAAAGTATTGCTATAGAGCGTCAACTCGAGTGTTGCGTAATTGACCCGATATTCAGCGCCATCTTGGAATAAAATTAGTTACATTAGCTATGCAGGAAACTGTAATTAAAACCTGAATATCGCTAGTGTATGATTTTCTCCCTAGAGGTCTCGTCACTAAGTTGAAGTATTTTGTTCGAAATTTATCACAAATCCCATGCTAATTCACCTTTTGATTCACTAATCCTATTTAGGACTAAGGTTATGTAGGTTTTATGTAACTTCTCATTAAAGGCAACTTTTGTATTTGGTTTATCATCAAGTTGTTACTTAAACCCACATTAAGTCCACATTGTCTCTTCTAAGCTTAAGTCGATACTGACCACCACTGATGTTGTTTTCTAGTGTGAACTGAAACGTAAAGGAATATCGTGAAAAGAGTATTGCCATAGAGCGTCAACTCGCCTATTCCGCAATTGGGCCATATTTCAGCGCCATCTTGGAATAAAATTAGTCACGTTAGCTATGCAGGAAACTGTAATTAAAAACTGAATATTGCTTGTGTATTATTTCCGCACTGTAGAGGTTTTTAAGTTGAAGTATTTTATTCTGGGCATAACTCAACACTCACGTCCGCGAATTTTATAAATATTCTCTTGCCAATTGACCTTTTGATTTGCTAATCCCGCTTAGGACTAAGGTTATGAAGGTTTCATGTAGCTTCTCATCAGAGACTATTTTCTTTTGTGTTTGGTTTATCATCAGGTTGTGTACTCAAACCCACTTTAAGTAACAATGATTAAGTCCACATTACCTCTTCCAGGCTTGAGTCAACCATGGCCAACACTGATGTTGTTTTCTAGGGTGAACTGAAACCATAACCATAGAAAAAGCTGTTGGTATTAAACGGCAACTCGCGTATACTATAATTAAAACCATAGAAGAGTATTACTATAGACTGTCAACCCGCGTGCTTCGCAATTTGGCCGTATTTCAGCGCCATCGCTCGTCTTGAAATCAAAAGTTATGCAGAAAATTGCACGTTTTTATGTAGCTTTTCATTAAAGAAATTTTCTTTTGTGGCTAACAATACTCTTTGAGTAAGACGAATACAAGTAAGGTAAATACAAGTCCACATGGTCTCTTCTAAGAGTTCTAAGCTTCAGTCAATACCGACCAACACTGAGGTTGTTTTCTAGTGTGAACTGAAACCATAGAAAAGGGTATTACTATAGAGCGCCAACTCGCGTATATAACTGAAACCATAGAGAAGAGTATTACTATAGAGCGTCAACCCATGTGTTCCATAATTGAGCCGTATTTTAGCGCCACCGGTCGTCTTGGAATAAAATTAGTTATGGAGGAAACCCTAATTAAAAAACTGAATATTGCTAGTTTATTTATTAGTACAACATCCCAATTGGAGTCCTCTCACGGAAAGTTATATATTATCCGTTCATAAACATTAGATTTTTGTTTGATGGTATACAGCATTTCAGAACTAAAGAAATCAAGTCCGATATCGTACGATTGGACCTGGAATATAGAAACAGGTTTGTGAGGCTATATCAAACAATTAGATTGGATGAAAACAATAAAAAAGGTAACTCAATGAACATAAACAAACTTGATTTTAGTCTTTTTGAAAGTGACGAAAATGAGAAAGAACCTGTCTGAAAATTGACATGTTAAAGTGTGCTTGAGTGCAATGTTGCCAGTTATTTTTAGGGCCCAAACGGCGCTATCGGTCAGTTTATGTACTAAAATTCAATAGCTATGTGTACTGACTATTCGACCTTGTTCGTAGATAGCAGTAGAATGGTTTCCTAGATGGTTTATGTTTTTCCTTTGCAGGACAACTCTTTAATCTATCTCTAGTCAAACTTAATTAACTTTCAAAATCGGGCGTGACGTGACGGATGAAGTTTGACAATTTGTTTTCAAAGCGATGTTGCGAAATCTTTCTTTTTGTTGGAGATTTGTTATTATACCCTTCGTTGCTTTACTATTGCTAGTTGGATAAGAATTGCAACTGCCTTCCTTTCAATTGACGCTTGGAATTAAAGGAATTTTTCACTGGCTGCACTAGAGTATATTCCTTTCTTTATATTTTGCTTCAGCTGACCAAGAATAAAAGTAGTAATACGTCGCCCATAGATGTCGCTCTCTTCGCCACCCTTCGCAATTGTTATTTTTGAAGTAGATGCTTTGCTGCACCAAACCAGAGTCGTCAAGTAATGTTGGATTTGCTTTGCTAAAGCAAAGTGTTAGTATGTAATGTATGAGCTTGGAAAGTCTGATGATGATGGTAAATATCCGATCCTAAGAGCGCAATAACCCATTATTGTAAGTCAGTGTGTCTGTGTGGCCGGATGCACCGTCGATCGTGACTTGGGTGCGTCTCGGGGCGCTAAAGCGGACACGTAGGCCACCTCCAGACGCCTTTTTTTATTATTATTAAAAGTCCATCTCGGCGGACATGTCCGGCGTGCAAATCGCCTCAGGCACACTGACCTACCGAATCATCGCAACGAAGGTCGCGTATATAAAAATGAAACTTATTAGGTTTGTTTTCCATGCACCAACACCACCATCATCATCATCATCATCAATCGTCGCTGATACAATTAAGGAACAATAAAGATGTCTTTACACCGATGCGCGATGAATGAAACGCCGTTTCGTGAATGGATCTCCGTCTAGATGAGGCACACGTCACACCAAAGAACAATGGACGCATTTTCTTTATCTCCTGGCCCATTGTTTCCGATACCGTTTGCGGCGAACGCGATGATCAGCTGTTTCGAATCAATTGTTTTTTCGAAGGGGGTCTCCCGCAGATTATAAGAGCGACATCTCTCGGAATGTGCGTGATATGGCTATGCGACTCCCGACACCCTTGTGACCTCCGCGAGAGCCCGACCTACTACCGCGTGATTTTCCCGAACATATCTGAATTACTGCGACGTCCTTTCTCAGTTCCGCTGATACTTACTTAATTCGTTGAGTCTTGGATTTTCCCGGGTTACATATGAACGCACCCTGTGATAAACAAAATGAACGCGGCCAGAATCAGCATAGCACATGCGTCACAGGTACTCCGGAGGAACACGACCACTCCAACTACACCGAAAAATCACAAATCCACCCCTCTTGTGCCGTAAAACCCTATCATGACGTCAGAAGCCAAAACGTGAAGCAGTAACATCGGCCCCCTTGGTCAGATATCCGGTACTTACTCACCCAGTCTTTTGACTAGTGCCTCAATGGCTCGTTTTCCCAGAGTTGAGCATTACCCTGTCTTTCTCTGCAGGCCACTTCACTTTCCCTCCCTCCCAAAATGTTCGAATCATTTTTCTAGTCTTAACAACTTCTGTCGGCTTGTTAAGCGCGACAAACAGGTGGCGCCATCTATGGGCGCACCCGCGGACCTACGGCCGTTTTGTCCGTTGCCTTTGTTTTATATGGGGAATTCCCGTTTTTATTTAAATAAAAGGTGTTGTAATGAGTTGGATGATGAAATATAAAGAAAATGTTAATTGTGACGTCATTACCTGTGAGTTAGAGAAAAACTTTGTTACAGTACTTTGTACTCAAAAAGGCACATTTGGATATATGAAAGTACACAAGTACAATTGACCAAAAAATAGTACAATCAACAAACTTAGAATCAGTAGCACCATGAGCAATCGGAGCGATTGTCACTGTCAGAGTGCCAGGAAATAATTACTAAATATAAACCATTCACTTATTATTAACATCAAGTTATCGTTGGAAATCTGATATTGACATTTTTGACGTATCTTCTCAACATGTAATGAAAGGAAATAGGTATAAAAAATAATGATTTTAAAGGGAACGAGATGTAAAAAATAATTGAACGAGTTATACTCTGCACTCAAATATGCACATTTGTGTATATGAGACTACACAAGTACAATTGACAAAAAAATAGTACAATCAACAAACTTGAGGTGGAGCAGGATTTAGGAGCACAACGAGCAGTCAGAGTTCGACGAAATAATTATTATATAGAAGTGAATAAAATATAACAAAGAAAAAAATAAAAATTGTTGAAATCGGCAAAATTCACATATTTACGTGCCAGGCTACAGTATCGCACTAAAATAAAGGCGCCGATATAGACACACTTTCTTGCCTTCCTATAACAACCCTTTTGGTTTTGATCCTGATCATGACCTCGAATGGAAGTCGCCACAAGAACCGCTAGCAAATATGACAACTGACAACAACCTACGATATGACGTCGATAGGTCACATGTATTCATGATGATTTGACTGTCGATGGGTTAACATTATCACAGGATCTTCGGAAATTTCACTTTGACATTTTTATCGTATCTTGTCAATATGTGATGAAAGGTATAAAAAAAAATGAAGATTTTAAAGGTAACGAAATTACAATAGAAGGTAATGATTTTATTATGATTTTATGTGATACATTTTATTGTTCGAGTAATTTTAGGACATTTTCTAGTTTTTGGTACAAAATATAGTTAATTAGGTGTTTGGTATAAAAAGCACGAACCCTTGCGGTTGATATCGCTTGTGATTTTTTTATGCGACTTTGTGACAATATTATTAAAACCTCTAGAGACATTTTTTTCACATAGAGACGTTTTTTTTTTCAAATAAATGCACTCAAGCAGTCGCCTCAAGAACCTCTTCGCGATCAATTGTTGTGTAGTTTTGAAGAGTCTGAGAAAAGTCACATTCCCATTTAGATTTATTTCCTTGCTTACGCTATTTTGAGTTTTATTTACATGTTCACGGGACTTTTTTGTTGTTCGGGTAATTTCAGGAAATTTTCTAGCTTATAGGCTTTTGGTCTAAAAGGCACGGTCCGCTACGGTCAGTTAGTCTGATTAAAAATCAGATAGCGGACGCAACATTCGACCTAATGTTTTACTTTGAAATCACGTAATATACTGATACATCATTATCAGAGCAGAGAAGAGAAATTGTTCAAGGGACTACCTTTCCAGTTTAGAGATTTTTGGTAAAAAAGGCACGGACTTTTACGGTCACTTTCAGTTAGTCTGGTCTAGGAGGACCTAAGGTTCGAGGACTTAAAATTCGACCTAAGGTCTTGCCTTGACATGTACTTTTATACGTCATTATCAGAGCAGGGAAGAGAGACAGTTACGGAATACGGAAAGCAGTTACGGCACAGGGCCGGGCGGGCTGAATCGATAGTTGGTCGACCTGTTGACGACGCGACAGCGGCGCATGAATTATTCTTGTTTACGCTTTTTTCGGATTTAATTTACATACTTACGGCCATTTTTTATTACTCGAGTGATTTTAGGAAATGTTCTAGTTTAAAGGTTTTTGGTACAAAACGCACGAACCGTCGCGGTTCTTTTTATTACACGAATTCCGAGTTTGCAACAATATTATTAAAACCCTTAGATATATCAGTTTCTCTCAAATAAATGTTGTCACCTCAAAAACCCCTTAATCACGGTAAATTGTCTTGCAGTTTCACGATTATCACAGCAGAGCAGGGAGACTGCTACAGAATACGGAAAGCGGTGGCGAGAAAAGGTTGGCCGGGCTTGATCAATCTTTGGCTGATTTGTCGACGACGCGACACGTGGCGTCCCTTTTATTACCTTGTTTACGCGATTAATAATCCTTGTAATTTTTTTTATTCGACTTTGTAACAATATTATTAAAACCCCTAGATACATCCGTTTTTCTCTCAAACAGATGCACCCAAGCTGAGCTGATCCATCGCGGACTTGTAATAATTGTCGTATAGTTTTGAAGAGTCCGAGGAAAGTCACGTTTTCAATTAGAATTATTTCCTTTCTTATGCTATGTTGGGTTTTATTTACATGTTTATGGGAATTTTTTATTGTTCGAGTAATTTGAGAAAATTTTCTAGTTTATAGTTTTTTGGCATAAACGGCACGGACCGTTGCGGTCAGTTAGTCTGATTAAAAATCAGATAGAGGACGCAACATTCGACTTAAGGTCTTGCGTTGAAATCACGTGATGTACTGATACACATTATCAGAGCAGAGAGGAGAAACTGTCCAAGGGAGTTTTCCAGTTTAGAGATTTTTGGTAAAAAAGGCACGGACTTTTACGGTCAGTTAGTCTGATCTAGATTAAGATATCAGATGGCGGACGCAACATTCGACCTAAGGGTTTGCCTTGACACGTTGCACTCTGATACATCATTATCAGAGCACAGAAGAGAAACTACTACAGAATACGGAAAGCGGTCACGATACGGGGCTGGCCGGGCTTGACGCGATATGCGGCGTATGATTTATTAAATTGTTTACGCTATGTTGAGTTTTATTTACATGTTCAATGACGTTTTTTATCGTCCAAGGGAGTTTTCCAGTTTAGAGATTTTTGGTAAAAAAGATATCAGGTGGAAGATGCAGATGCAACATTCGACCTAAGGTCTTGCCTTGACATGTACTTTTATACGTCATTATCACAGCAGGGAAGAGAGACAGTTACGGAATACGGAAAGCAGTTACGACACAGGGCCGGCCGGGCTGATTCGATCCTTGGTCGACCTGTTGACGACGCAACAGCGGCGCATGATTTCTTACCTTGTTTGCGCTTTTTTCTGGGTTTGATTTACATACTTACGGGCATTTTTTATTACTCGAGTGATTTTAGGAAATATTATAGTTTAAAGGTTTTTGGTATAAAAGGCACGAACCGTTGTTTTTTTTTATTACTCGAATTCCGAATTTGCAACAATATTATTAAAACCCTTAGGTACAGTATCCCTTAGTATCAGTTTCTCTCAAATAAATGCTGCCTCAAGAACCCCTTAATCATGGTCAATTGTCGTGTAGTGTCACGATTATCACAGCAGAGCAGGGAGACTGCTACAAAATAAGGAAAGCGGTTGCGAGAAGAGGCTGGCCGGGCTTGATCGATCTGGGGCCGATTTGTAGACGTCGCGATACGTGGCGTCCGTTTTATTACCTTGTTTACGCTTTTTGAGTTTTTATGTGCATTTTTTGCTCCAATAATTTTAGGGCATTTTTTAGTTTAGGTTTTTGGTATAAAATATAGTTAAATAAGTTTTTGCCATAAAATGCACCAACAGTTGCGGTTAATAACACTTGTGATATTTTTTTATTCGACTTTGTAACGATATTATTAAAACTCTTTTTTCTCTCAAACAGATGTGCCCAAGCTGTCCTGATCCTTTCGCGGTTTTGTAATAATTGTTTTATAGTTTTGAAGAATCCGAGAAATGTCACGTTTTCAATGAACGATTTCCTTGTTTACGCTATTTTGGGTTTTATTTACATGTTCACGGGAAAATTTCATTGTTCGAGTAATTTGAGAAAATTTTCTAGTTTATAGGTTTTTGGCATAAAAGGCACGGACCGTTGCGGTCAGTTAGTTTGATTAAAAATCAGATAGAGGACGCAACATGCGACCTAAGGTCTTGACTTGAAATCACGTAATGTACTGATACATCATTATCAGAGCAGAGAAATTGCTACAGAATACGGAAAGCGGTCACGAGACGGAGGAAGCCGGGCTTGACGCATACGATTTATTATATTGTCTGGTTTTATTTTTTTTTTTTGTTTGGCTATGTTGGGCTTTATTTACATGTTCATGGACATATTTTATTGTCCAAGGAAGTTTAGAAATTGTTGGTAAAAAAGATATCAGAAGGAGAACGCAACATCCCAGGCGGGAACATGACGTCATTATAACGTCAACTTCTGGTGATCATTCGTTAATCGACGTCACCTGACGAAAAAATGACAAATAAATGACGTCAATTTTTCAACGTGATTATGACGATTCGTAGTGACGTCATAATAACGTTATGTTTAGTAGAATAATTTCTGTGTATATTTAATGTACCTAATAAATATACACTTAACATATTTAATTGACTTATATGCAATAAAACAATATATTTGATGACAATATCATAAAATAAAATTTTTAGCTTCTTTGGCAAAAAACTCTAACATAAATATACAAAATATTGATAAAATTATTTTTTTTGTATATTAAAAATTGGGATGTAACCGCTTCACGTTACTAAACGTCTAAACTCACGACTAAATTCAAAATTTTTAAATATCATGTTATTTTTAGACCAAATTTTCTTGTTGCTAAGTCAATATTTAAAAACTTCGTGGTATGGTTTAGATTATACTTTTGCGTTACAAAAGTCAAAACTTCATGTTACTTTCGGATCAAAATTTCTTTTCTACGTAAACATTTTTTAATTTTATGTTATGTTTAGAGTTACATTTGGACGAAAAACTTCTGTTACCAAAGTCAAAATTTTTAAGTTTTGCATTAATTTTAGATCAACGTATTTCTTGTTACCAAGCCAAAATTTTAAAAAATCGTGTTACGTTCCGACTACAATTTTGTGTTCTACAGTCGAAATTTTTAAATTTTGTGTTACTTTTAGTCCACAATTTCTTGCTATTAAGTCAAAATTAAATCATTTTTCGTAGATTAACATTTCAAGTCAAACTTATGATAAATTTTGTAACTTCTAGACCAAATTTTCGTGTAACGTTTATATGAAATTTCCCCCTTACTAAAGACAAAATTTGTAAATTTTGTGTTACATTTAGATCACAATTTCTTATTACCAAGTCAAAATTAAACATTTTTGTGTTACGTTAGACCAACATTTTAAGTAAAAACTTTAAGATTTTGTGTTACTTCCAGACCAAAATTTCGTGTTACATTAAAGCAAAAATTTCATGTTACCAAAGTCGAAACTTAAAGATTTGATGTTACTTTCGGAACAAAATTTCTTTTACTAAACAATTTTTTTATATATTTGTGATACGTTTAGACTACAATTTCGTGTTTCTACACTCAAAATTTAAAAATTTTGCGTTATTCACTCTTAGACCAAAATTTCGTGTTATTAAGTCAAAATTTGAAAACCTTTGTGTTACGTTTAGACTAAAATTTCCTTTTACTAATGTCGAAATTTTTTAAATTTGTGTAATTGTTAGAACAAAATTTTTCGTTGCCAAGTCAAAATTAAAAAAATTAGTTATACGTTTGGACTAACATTTTAAGTAAAAATTATATTTTTAGTTACTTTTAGGCCAAAATTTCTGGTTGCTAAACAAACAGTTTTAAATTTCGTGTTACGCTTTAGACTAAATTTTGGTCTTACTAAAGTCAACACTTAAAAGTTAGATGCTTCTTCCGGATCAAAATTTCTTGTTACTAAGTCAATTTTTTTTCTTTTGTGTTACGTTTAGACTAAAATTTCGTTTTCCTACATACAAAATTCAAAAATTATGTGTTACGTTTAGACTAAAATTTCCTGTTACAAGGTCCAATTTTTTTAATTTTCTGCTATTTTTACCAATGTGTCTTGTTAGGAGATCAAAATTTAAAGAAATTTGTGTTATGGTTAGACCAACAATACAAATCAAAATTTTGAGATTTTGTGTTACTTTCAGACCAAAATTCCTCATTCCTAAGTAGAAATGTCTAAATTCTGTTGTACCCTTTAGACAAAATTTCTTGTCACTAAGTAAAAATTTTTTTATTTTGTGTTACGTTTAGGCTGCCATTTCGTGTTCCTACAGACAAAATTAAAAAATTATGTGTTACGTTAAGACTAAAATTTCCTGTTACTAAGGTCAAATTTTTTAAATTTTCTGTTACTTTTAGACCAAAATGTCTTGTTACGAGATCAAAATTTAAAAAATTCATGTTATGTTTAGACTAATAATTGAAGGCAAAATTTTGAGATTTTGTGTTACTTTCAGACCAAAATTTCTCATTGCTAAGTAGAAATTTTTAAATTCCGTTTTACCCTTTAGACTAAATTTTCGTCTTTCTAAAGTTAAAACTTAAAAATGTAATGTTACCTTTGGATCAAAATTTCTTGTTACTAAATAAAAATGCCTTAATTATGAGACACGTTTAGACTAAAATTTCGTGTTGCTACAGTCAAAATTTTAAATTTTTTTATTACGTTTAAAGTAAAATTTCCTGTTACTAATTACAAATATTTTGTTACTGTTAGAGCAAAATTTTTTGTTATCAAGTTAAACATAAAAAATTTCGTGTTACGCTTTAGACTAAATTTTCGTCTTACTAAAGTCAAAACTTAAAAATTAGATGCTACTTCCGGATCAAAATTTCTTGTTACTAGGTGAAAAAAAAATATTTTTTTGTTACGTTTAGACTACAATTTCGTGTTTCTACAGTCAAAATTCAAAAACTTTTTATTATGCTTAGACTAAGATTTCCTGTTACTATGGTAAAAATTAAAAAAAATTCAGTTAGTTTTAAACCAAAATGACTTGTTACAAGATCAAAATTAAAATATTCGTGTTATGTTTAGACTAACACATTGAGGCAAAATTTTGAGATTTTGTGTTACTTTCAGACAAAAATTTCTCATTGCTAAGTAGAATTTTTTAAATTCCGTTTTACCATACTAAAAGCAAAACTTAAAAATTTGAAGATACCTGTGGATAAAAATTTCTTGTTACTAAGTAAAAACACTTTAATTATGTGATAGGTTTAGACCAAAATTTCGAGTTACTGTCAAAATTTCAAAATTTTATGTTACGTTTAAACTAAAATTTCCTTTTACTAATGTCAAAATTTTGTGTTACGGTTAGACCAAAATTTTTTGTTATCAAGTTAAACTGAAAAAAATTTCGGGTTACGGTTTAGACAAAATTCCTGTATTAAGTATCTACTATTTAAGTTTAAAAGTTTAAATAGCATAAAAAGTTAAAATTTAAAAATTTATTTTTTCTGTTACGTTTAGACTACAATTTCGAGTTACTACATTCAAAGTTAAAAAAATTTGTTTTAGATTCAGACCAAAATTGTGTTATTACATCAAAATTTAAAATTTTGTTTAAAATTTTAAAATTTTGTGTTTTTTTTAGGCTAAAATTTTCTGTTACTAGAGTGTTACTTTTAGAGCTTATATTTCTTGTTACCAAGTCAAAGTCAAGAAGGTAGTAAGAAAATTTGGATTCTAGAAGTTTTTTAACTCTTTGACGTAGGCAAAAATACATAACTCCGAAAAGAAACCGTTCGTAGCAAATAACCTAGAATAATGTCAGTTTCATGTCGCAAAGTGACGTGATTTTGACGTCTCAAAGTAGCGTCGTTTGACGTTGCAAAATAACGTCATCGGTCTGTGACTTACGCCCGTCATTATGACGTTATTTCGACGTCATCTCATGACGTCATTGGTCACAAATGCTTACCAAAAAAAATACGTCAAAATGACTTCACTTTCCCGCCTGGGATTCGACCTAAAGTCTTGCCTTGCCGGAATACGGAAAGCAGTTACGACACAGGGCCGGCCGGGAGGAATCGATGACTGTTGACGACGCGACAGCGGCGCATGATTTATTACCTTATTTACGTTTTTTTGGGTTTAATTTACATACCTACGGGCATTTTTATTGCTCGAGCGTTTTTAGGAAATGTTCTGGTTTAAAGTTTTTGGTACAAAAAGCATGAACCGTTGCGGTTTTTTTTATTACTCGAATTCCGAGTTTGCAACAATATTATTAAAACCTTTGGATACATCACTTCTCTCAAATAAATGCTGTCACCTCAAGAACCCCTTAATCACGGTCAATTGTCGTGTAGTTTTGAAGAGTCCAAGAAAAGTCACGTTCCCAATTAGCGCACGCGTTCAGCGTTGGCGTACGACCCAAGTACGACTTCGTCGTACGCCATGAGCGATGGAAATTAGCATAAACCCGAGTACCGGGAATCTTTTTTCGATCTTGGTCGGGTTTGATTTCAGCTTAATTGCTCCATCCGGGCATATATTAGTGCGATATGGGCGTGGGCCCCCACCGGACACCCACTCACTGGTAGAATTTTAATTGTTATTATGTTCACTCTCCCTGGCTCGCTGCTTTCTTTTTTTTTCTCTGATTAATATTAAATTGATATCGGCGTCGTCGATAAAAAATGGCGCGCACATGGCCCATAAACCAGCGGTATAATGCACACAATAAAAGTACCATAAAACCAGCGTTATTTGGTCTCGAAAGCACGTATAGGGGCTTATTGATAATGGGCATTTATTGGCCTGTTTTCGAATGCAAGTTCTGACGGACACTTCCTGTGCTGATGTGTGTGAAGGGCCTTAAAACGATTATTAATAACCACTATTGACGTCTTCATTTCGTCGTTTTGACGTGTCCATCCATTTACACCGTCGTACCCCGTGATAAATGTCCCTTCGGATGTGCGATGACGCGGTTGTGCCTCGACCCCACGTCGATCGGTCTTTTGTTTCTAATACTGCTACGATGTTGGTATAAAGTGGGTACCACCGGACAAAAAGGTTAAAAATCCGGCAACAATGTCGATATGGCATAAAAGCTCGATTCATCGAAGGACACTCCCTGCCGCAGACAGGATGGGAGTGACTCCGAATCTTCCAAACACGAACCCCGGTGATTTTTTTGGGAGCGGCCCTACGGACGATTGTGACCTTTTGTGTTTGCTCGGGCCGTATAATTTCCTCGATGGAAATTAAAAGAGGCGTACGATGACGTGGTCAATTCAACCGGCCGGTTGACCCGCTTTTTGGACGCGATACCATTATAGTCACTCAAAGGCGAGGGAGACGATCAAGAGTCAAAAGTTCTTCGTGTAATGGAATTACGACTGTCATGCATGTTCATGACAAACCTGGGTCTTTTTTCTTTTTATCCATATAAAAAGTTTTAGGTTTTTGCGGTCACTTCCGTATAGGCAACCGAGCAGAGTACTTAAATTCAAATTATTTCTCCAACGTATCGAAATCTTTTAAGAAACAAATAATACTGTTTGGCGAGTGGGTTTCGGCTCTTAGGCCACCATCAGCGCTTAAAATTAAATTCGCGCAGGGAAAAAAAGCATCACCTCTGGGCCACATTGAAACTGGTCAAGTGAAATGTCACACAAAAAGCAGACAAAGACAATGCATGGTAATGGACTGTCTTGCATGGTATATGGGGACGGATACTCGTTTTGGATGGGTTCTAAAAACTACTATCCGTTACGACTCTATTAAAATGTATTCTGGAAAATTCCTTTTTTAGTCCTTCGAGCAAATAATTTCGGTAAAAAAAATTTGAAATTTGGAAAAAATTCCAAAAAAAGGTTTCTAAAAGACAAATTTTAAAAAAATCTTCACAAAAATAAAAATCTAAACACTTTCTGGAAACTATATCAGACACAAAGGAATTTATTAAACTTTTACGTTAAATATAATTGAAAAACATGTATAAGCATTAAAAGTTCAGAAAAGAGGTCATTCCTAAAAATAATTTTTGGTCCATCGAGCTTGACGTTTTTTTACAGAAGTTAGTGAAATTCTGCAAATACTTCGAAATTCAAGCATTTTCGAAATTGCATTTTTTGTCCTTCAAGCTGAAAACTTTTGTGAAAAAAAAACGAACAGAAAATATCAAAAAACTTTCTTGAAACTATTAGATATAGGTAAAGCAATTTATGTAACATTTTTACTAGGCTAGATGGGTAGCAAATAGGGGGACAAAAAAACTCTCTATCTTCTATTGAAGAATGCCAACGTTTCGACTAAATTTAGTCTTCTTCGAGGCTATCTTCTATGAAGGGAGATTGTCATTTATTATAGATTAACATCAACGTACTACCGAAGCGGTATAATGTTTACGCAGCTGAGTAAAGTATCTGCCCTGGGTCTAGAGGGACTGTTTGTTTATAATGAATGACTATCTCCCTTCATAGAAGATAGCCTTAAAGAAGACTAAATTTAGTCGAAACGTCGGTATTCTTCAATAGAAGATAGAGACTTTTTTGAACTCTACCTGCTACCAATCCAGTCTAATTTACAGAAGGACGCTACTATACAATCAACATAATTTTTTTATAAATATAGTTGAGAAATAATATGTGTTACTAATACAAGTGCAGAAAATGAGTCATTCTTAAAAATTATTTTTGGTCCTTCGAGCTTGCAATTTTTTTTTCCACAAAACTGATTGAAATTCTGCATACACTCCTAAATTCATTACACATAAGTCATAAAACAAGGACAGCACCAGCGAAAAGGGCATATCGTTGGGCACTTTTAGTCCGGGGTCAAGGTATATCCGAAAAAAGTTATGAAACTGTATCAAAAAGGGTATTGTCATTTTTTGCCATTTTTGCGAAATTTAAAGCGCAGCTGACTTTTGGTTGTAGATGGATAATTAGACGACGTATGAAGAAAAAAAACTTATTAGGTTTGGTCTAGCCCTTATACATACCAGGCGCGACAGTATTTATATTTTACATTTTTTGCCATTTTGGATGTACTTTTTTTCTATTTCACCCTGTATATTCCGCATTTGTGCATCAAAAAATTTGAAATAATTCACAGAGACAGTACACATACAGGTCCTCGATAAGATCGTATAGCCTTGAATTTGAAATTGTGACGAATTTTCAAACTTAAAATTTTAAATTGCCACTTCGAGGTCGATTTGTGCCGAGCGCATATACCTAGCGTATCCTTTTTTATCCCGGCCTGTACCATGGAATGTTTTCTATTCGACACCCTGAGACCAATTTTTCGCTGGGATAGCAGGAAAAACAGTTGTTAGTTTTAATCTAGCTCTTATACCGGGTGCGCCACAAAACTTTCTGTTTCACATTTGTTGTCAATTTGGGTGTACTCTTTTAGATTTCACTCGGTATATTTCACATTTTTACTGCAAAAAAATCACAAAGGCAGTACACTTGCAGGCCCTCGATCTGGCCCAAACTTAAGGTCAGAGATTTGAATTTGAAATTGTGACGAATGTTCAAACTTTAAATTTTAAATTGCCACTTTGAGGTCGATTTGTGCCGAACCCATATGCCTCAGCGTATCCTTTTTTATCCCGGCCTGTACCTTGGAATGTTTTCTATTCGACACCCTGAGACCAATTTTTCGCTGGGATAGCAGGAAAAACAGTTGTTAGTTTTAGTCTAGCTCTTATACCGTGTGCGCCACAAAACTTTCTGTTTCACATTTGTTGTCAATTTGGGTGTACTCTTTTAGATTTCACTCGGTATATTTCACATTTTTACTGCAAAAAAATCACAAAGGCAGTACACTTGCAGGCCCTCGATCTGGCCCAAACTTAAGGTCAGAGATTTGAATTTGAAATTGTGACGAATGTTCAAACTTTAAATTTTAAATTGCCACTTTAAGGTCGATTTGTGCCGAACCCATATGCCTCAGCGTATCCTTTTTTATCCCGGCGTGTACCTTGGAATGTTTTCTATTCGACACCCTGAGACCAATTTTTCGCCGGGGTAGCGGGAAAAACAGTTGTTAGTTTTAGTCTAGCTCTTATACCGGGTGCGCCACAAAACTTTCTGTTTCACATTTTTTGTCAATTTGGGTGTACTCTTTTAGATTTCACTCTGTATAGTTCACATTTTTACTGCAAAAAATTCACAAAGGCAGTACACTTGCAGGCCCTCGATCTGGCCCAAACTTAAGGTCAGAGCTTTGAATTTGAAATTGTGACGAATGTTCAAACTTTAAATTTTAAATTGCCACTTTGAGGTCGATTTGTGCCGAGCGCATATGCCTCAGCGTATCCTTTTTTATCCCGGCCTGTACCTTGGAATGTTTTCTATTCGACACCCTGATACCAATTTTTCGCTGGGATAGCAGGAAAAACAGTTGTTAGTTTTAATCTAGCTCTTATACCGGGTGCGCCACAAAACTTTCTGTTTCACATTTTTTGTCAATTTGGGTGTACTCTTTTAGATTTCACTCGGTATATTTCACATTTTTACTGCAAAAAAATCACAAAGGCAGTACACTTGCAGGCCCTCGATCTGGCTCAAACTTAAGGTCAGAGCTTTGAATTTGAAATTGTGACGAATGTTCAAACTTTAAATTTTAAATTGCCACTTTAAGGTCGATTTGTGCCGAACCCATATGCCTCAGCGTATCCTTTTTTTATCCCGGCCTGTACCTTGGAATGTTTTCTATTCGACACCCTGAGACCAATTTTTCGCCGGGGTAGCGGGAAAAACAGTTGTTAGTTTTAGTCTAGCTCTTATACCGGGTGCGCCACAAAACTTTCTGTTTCACATTTTTTGTCAATTTGGGTGTACTCTTTTAGATTTCACTCGGTATATTTCACATTTTTACTGCAAAAAAATCACAAAGGCAGTACACTTGCAGGCCCTCGATCTGGCCCAAACTTAAGGTCAGAGCTTTGAATTTGAAATTGTGACGAATGTTCAAACTTTAAATTTTAAATTGCCACTTCGAGGTCGATTTGTGCCGAGCGCATATACCTAGCGTCTCCTTTTTTTATCCCGGCCTGTACCTTGGAATGTTTTCTATTCGACACCCTGAGACCAATTTTTCGCTGGGATAGCAGGAAAAACAGTTGTTAGTTTTAATCTAGCTCTTATACCGGGTGCGCCACAAAACTTTCTGTTTCACATTTGTTGTCAATTTGGGTGTACTCTTTTAGATTTCACTCGGTACATTTCACATTTTTACTGCAAAAAAATCACAAAGGCAGTACACTTGCAGGCCCTCGATCTGGCCCAAACTTAACGTCAGAGCTTTGAATTTGAAATTGTGACGAATGTTCAAACTTTAAATTTTAAATTGCCACTTTAAGGTCGATTTGTGCCGAACCCATATGCCTCAGCGTATCCTTTTTTATCCCGGCCTGTACCTTGGAATGTTTTCTATTCGACACCCTGAGACCAATTTTTCGCTGGGATAGCAGGAAAAACAGTTGTTAGTTTTAATCTAGCTCTTATACCGGGTGCGCCACAAAACTTTCTGTTTCACATTTTTTGTCAATTTGGGTGTACTCTTTTAGATTTCACTCGGTATATTTCACATTTTTACTGCAAAAAAATCACAAAGGCAGTACACTTGCAGGCCCTCGATCTGGCCCAAACTTAAGGTCAGAGCTTTGAATTTGAAATTGTGACGAATGTTCAAACTTTAAATTTTAAATTGCCACTTTGAGGTCGATTTGTGCCGAACCCATATGCCTCAGCGTATCCTTTTTTATCCCGGCCTGTACCTTGGAATGTTTTCTATTCGACACCCTGAGACCAATTTTTCGCCGGGGTAGCGGGAAAAACAGTTGTTAGTTTTAGTCTAGCTCTTATACCGGGTGCGCCACAAGACTTTATGTTTCACATTTTTTGCCAATTTGGGTGTACTCTTTTACATTCACTCTGTATATTTCACATTTTTACTGCAAAAAATTCACAGAGGCAGTACACTTGCAGGCCCTCGATCTGGCCCAAACTTAAGGTCAGAGCTTTGAATTTGAAATTGTGACGAATGTTCAAACTTTAAATTTTAAATTGCCACTTTGAGGTCGATTTGTGCCGAACCCATATGCCTCAGCGTATCCTTTTTTTATCCCGGCCTGTACTGTTTTCTATTCGACACCCAGAGACCAATTTTACTCTGTTACATTTCACTCTCACAGAGACAGTACAATTGCAGGCCCAAACTTAAGGTCAAAGCTTTGAATTTGAAATTGTGAAGAATTTCAAACTTTAAATTTTAAATTGCCACTTTGAGGTCGATTTGTGCGGAACCAGTATACCCCAGCGTATCCTTTTTTATCCCGGGGGATACTTCGAAATATTTTCTATTCGACACCTTAAAGACCACTTTTCGCTGGAATAGCGGAAAATAGTCTCGAAATTTGAATTTCGAAGCGAAAGATGCAGAATTTTGCAAATTCTGCTCAAAAAACGTATTTGAAACTGCTCGCAATTTTGGTTTCTTCTACAATATTTCACGTGACAGCTAAAGTGTTTCGAATCTTTATCACTTACGCTCATTGTTTACCACTATAATGTGCAAGATGCCTGTGCTGATCAGAGTCGAGCACCACTGTCTTAACACAAACTGCCTCCACTTTAAATATTTTCTGCAGGATATTAGAACGTGGCAGAAACCAGCATTATCACTTCAAATAAATTTCCACTTCAAAGTAAAATATAAGGTCCGGTATGGTGGCAACAGCACTTTTACGTTAACGTGTCTCCGACGTGGCGTTCCATTCACTTTTCACCCTCAAGTTTCTTATTTTTGTGTAGGCATGTAGACAAGAAAACCACGTGATTACCATCATGGAAATATAATACAAACTGTTTTCTACTTTATAGTGGTGGATATGGCGGTAAATACGTGGTAGCTTAAGGAAAAATTAAAAAAGTTTCAAAAGATTGTGAGTAAGTACCTGCATTATAACAATGCATATAATGTTAGAAAGTAAACCAAAAAAAAAAATGAAAATATTACAAAAGTGACAAAGAAAACCAATAAGAAGGTTAGTAAATTTGGTAAAAGCAGCAACCGTTTTAATTTTTAAAAAGCTGCTTAATAAAAGTACGCCAAAATGAAGATATAAAAAAAACAAAAACAAAAGTTAAAAAAAATTGAATAAGGACATAAACAAAAATGGTTAGCAGAGGGCTTGAGTTTATTTGTTTTACGGTGTTTTTTTTTGACGGGCGAAGAAAAAAAGAAAAAATATCGAAAACAAAAGTAAAATTATGAAAAATATTGACTAATGATGTCTAAAAGTAGAAATATTATTATTATTAAATATCTCTAGTGATAAAAAACGGTATAAATTGACGTAAAAATGACGGTCATAGACAGTTCACGTCATATTCTGAAGGTTTAAAGACGACTTTAGTGAATGATTGTTAGCAATACCCAGGTAGGCATAGTGACGTCAATTAAACGTCAATTTTTCGTTATCTTTAGTGATAAAAGACGTCCTAAAAATGACGGTCAAAAGTCAAAGACTGTTTACGTCATATTGTGTGGTCTCGAAGACG
This sequence comes from Taphrorychus bicolor, assembly GCA_951812265.1. Taxonomy (NCBI): domain Eukaryota; kingdom Metazoa; phylum Arthropoda; class Insecta; order Coleoptera; family Curculionidae; genus Taphrorychus; species Taphrorychus bicolor. The sequence goes on along the minus strand of OX638299.1, from coordinate 37,397,625 downwards.
ACTGCAGTGAACGATTGTTGTTAGTGTATTTTACGCAATACTCAGGTAGCAAAGTGACACCAATTAAACGTCAATTTTCATTAAAAAAAACACGTCATGAACTTACGTAAAAAGTCATAAGCCATTCACGTTATATTCTGAGGTCTTAAAGACCACTGCAGTAAATGATTGGTAGTATATTTTACGCAATACCCAGATAACAAAGTCACGTCAATTAAACGTCGATTTTCGTGAAAAAAAAACGTCATAAATTGAAGTAAAAATGAGTCAAAAAGTCAAAAGTCAAAATGTCATATTTTGAGGTCTAAGTGAAGGATTGTTAGTGTACTTTACGCAACACACAGAGAACCAAGTGACGTCAATTAAACATTGATTTTTTGTTATCTTTAGTAATAAAAGATGTCATAAATTCACGTAAAAATGACATAAAAAGTCAAAGACGGTTTACATCTTATTCTGAGTTCCTAAAGACGACTGCAGTGAACGATTGTTAGTGTACTTTACGCAATACTCAGGGAGCAAAGTGACGTCAATTAAACGACAATTTTCGTTTTCTTTAGTGATAAAAGACGTCATAAATTGACGTAAAAATGACAGTCAAAAGTCATAGACCGTTTACGACATATTCTGAGGTCTTGAAGACGACCGCAGTGAACGATTGTTGTACATCAATTTACGTCAATTTATGACGTCTTTTATCACTAAAGATAACGAAAAATTGACATTACTTTGCTCCCTGAATATTGTTGTTAGTGTCCTTTACGCAATACTCAGGTAGCAAAGTGACACCAATTAAACACCAACCAATTAAATTAAAAACAAATCACGTCATAAATTTACATAAAATTGGCGGTCAAACGTTCACGTCATATTCTGAGCTCTTAAAGACGACTGCAGTAAACGATTGGTAGTAGACTTTACGCAATACCCAGATAACAACGAGACGTCATAAGATGTCATATTTTGAGGTCTAGCGGCCAATTTTATAATCATAATTAAAGTTCCTTTATTTTAAAGTGACATCAAGATGTGACATCTGTTTACATTGTATCAGGGAAAATGAAACATGCTGGGAGTTATTTTAGTTAAAAGGATTTTAAATTTGATTATGAAATTGACCGTAAGACAAGTGAAGTATACGATTGTTAGTGTACTTTACGCAATACACACGGAACCAAATGACGTCAATTAAACATTGATTTTTTGTTATCTTTAGTAACAAAAGGCGTTATAAATTGACGTAAAAAGTCAAAGACTGTTTACATCATATTCTGAGGCACTAAAGACGACTGCAATGAACGATTGTTAGTGTACTTTACGCAATACTCAGAGAGCAAAGTGACGTCAATTAAACGTCAAGTTTTCGTCATCTTTAGTGATAAAAAACGTCATAATTGACGTAAAAAGGACATAGACTGTCACAGACTGTTTACGTCATATTCTGAGGTATTGAAGATGACTGCAGTTGTGCAAGGTTGTTGTATGTCAATTTACGTCAATTTATGAAGTCTTTTAACACTAAAAATAATGAAAAATTATCGTTTAATTCACGTCACTTGGCTACCTGAGTATTGCGTAAAGTACACTAACAATCCTTCACTGCAGTCGTCTTTAGGACCTCAGAATATGACGTAAACCGTCTTTGACTTTTTACTTATTTAACGTCAATTTTCAGTAAAAAAACACGTCATAAATTGAGGGTAAAACGACGTAAAATTGGCGGTCAAAAGTCATAAGCCGTTTACGTCATATTCTGAGGTTTAAAGACGACTGAAGTAAACGATTAGAAGTATATTTTACGCAATACCCAGGTAGCAAAGTGACGTCAATTAACCCTCCATTTTTCGTGAAAAAAAAACGTCATAAATTGAAGAAAAAACTACGGTCAAAAGTCATAGAATGTCTTATTTTGACGTTTAAGGCGAGTGAAGTGAACGATTGTTAGTGTACTTAACGCAATTCACATGGAACCAAGTGATGTTAATAAAACATTGATTTTTCGTTGTCTCTAGTAACAAAAAGACGTCATAAATTGACGTAAAAATGACGGTCAAGTGTCATAGACCGTTCAGGTCATATCTGGGTTTTTGAAGACGACTGCAGTGAGTGTTTGTTAGTGCACTTTACGCAATACCCAGGTAGCAAAGTGACGTCAATTAAACGTAATTTTTTTTGTTATCTTTAGGGAAAAAGCACCTGGTAAATTGACGTAAATTTTTTTGTCAAAAACACGTTTCGAAATTCCTATTTACTTAGATCAAGTCCTTGGCCTACAGATATAGAGTTGCATGTCAAACGTATGAATGTAGAATGAATGTAGACTAAATATACCCTCCATCAAAATGGCCGCCATGACCAAAGTGATTTAACAACGATATCTTTGAAACTATTAAAATTAGAAAGTTGAAATTTGAAACGTAGCTTAATTACAGGCTTGACTGCAAGTCGCGAAATACGACGTTTCATTAATTCGTCCGCTATACGGCATCATCAGGTTTTTACCTGCATGTCTCCTATAAGAAATCCTATAGGATGACCTATAGATGACGTCATATTTAAGGTACTATTGATGTTACATGGTTCAAGTTTGACTGCCACGTACCTATGGGAGTACCACGAATTGTAAAATAGCTGACATAGTTACGATCGTTAAGTTACGTTATACTTAATTTAAAACAGTTTAGGGTACATGATGTTGAATTATAGGTAGGGGTGCCATGAATTGTAAAATGTGTAACATCAGCTATAACGTAGCTAAGGTAGCTATATTGTAGCTGATTCATGAACCAATGGTCATATCGCGTTGAAAGGCTACTGATAGCTTTCCCTTTTGTAAAATTCGTTATAAATAATATTTTGAAAAATCTAAAACGGTCGCCATGGAAAAAGTGGTTAAATTGTTATATCTCGAGAACGGTTAGTGCTAGGTGGCTGAAATTTGATAGGTAACTTTTTTGCGAGATGTCTTTGTCCTAACCTTCCCATGGGTACCAAAGACGAGTTTTTTTCGATTGACACTTTTTTGCTACAACTTGCTTCTTTTCATATTTACAAACAGTTAAACACAAATGGGAACCTAATAGAGGTACCCGTATTACCGTCTATCGACGTTTTACGTGTTTATGTAAATTCTATTTTTTTTCCATTCTTTGAATGCTGTTAGACTTACGACTCTAAAATGTTTTTACGTTTCGACATTTCAGCTATTTTTAGACATCATCAAGATTTTTTTTTCATAATTTTGCGTTAGTTTATGGTACATAAAAAAACTTGCCCAAAAAACCAACTTGTTATCAATAAGTTTCGGGGTAACGACCTTAAACTTTGATTAAGGTTTCCATGTATTAATAGTTAGTCCATTTAAGTCGGTAAAACCCATTCCCGAGATACTTGGTAAAACATAAGCGCAACGCCAATAAGAATAATAATAACGATTATTACCGATCGCCCGAATCGATCCGACGCGTATCACTTATCGATGTCAATAGCGATTTGCTTCGGGTTATTGCACCTGATGCTTTTTTGTTTCTAAGGTCAACGTTTATGACTTATTGTGACATCATTAAGTATCAGACAATGAGCGACGACGCAATTGCACCATAAACGTACCCTCCAAATGTACCCGTACGTTATAGTCGCATTAGGATGAATGAAAGAAGGACCCCAAAAAAACACCGAATTCAATTCACTAAGAGCTTTAGAGCGGTCCGCAGGGAGCCCAAAATCTACCTGTTTCGGCGTCGGGGGGGCTCCGCAGGGAGTCCGGTAGCACTTCACACCGGACCCGATGGGTACAAGGGAATATTTTTGTTTAAATCGGTGAAGTATTCGTGATCTGTGACAGGTCGATGGGAACGGTCGCATTTTTCCATTAATTAAAAGGGGAAACTATATGTTGTATGGGTCGTGACCGTGGAGGGGCTTACGCAATCGTTTCTCGAGAAATCTCCGTTAGCAAATGAACACGTGTGTGAATTTGCCGTGGACGTTAATCAGTTTACGTAAATTTTATTAAGCATTTGGTTGCAACTTGGTTGGTAATGTGACATTGAGGCGTCGGAAAAGTGACATAAACGCTGCTTTAACTGAACTAACCGAACTTTATTAAAGATAAAGTTCGATTTTTGTTTTGGCTTTGAGTTATATTGATTAAATCCCAAAACGTGGATTTTCAAAAAAGTGCGGTATTTTCTCTAATTTTTAAAATATCAAAAGTTTAGCTATTTCAAAGGCGGCTTACCAGTGACGTAGGTTGAAACACTAAAAAATCTATTTTACACAAAATTATAAATCTTCCAAGAGATTCGCTTTAGTAAGAACTGAATAAAATTTAATCTACTTATCGACCATCTGGTTATTTAGAAGTAGAATTTTTTTTACATGTTTGGCTGTCGAATTTTGCTTCGTTTGGACCATAAAATATAACCTGCAAGTTGTGTTATTAATCACTTAATTAAGTAGTACCTAAAAATGTACCTCGAAGTATGTAGTTTAGATATTCATAGAGAAATAGTTAGTCACAAAATGGTCAAGTCCGAGAATAATTCACTTTTATTATTTTTTGAAGTTCACACATCATACAAAAAAAAATATATTTATATCTCCAACAACATACATATATGAAATAGAAGAAAGAGAAATATTACCAACTTATTATTGGCGTCGATAATGAAGCACCATAAATGGGAAATGTATTTGTTATTCAGGAAAGCACCACAGGGACGATCTGAGATCGTTGTAGCCTATGTATGTGGTGTTGGCGTTTCGTCTCAGGGTCTACCTTGGACTCGTCAGTAACAAGTGGTAGACCCCTGCCTTATACGGCGGGGTGAAAGTTCATAGTTGGAATTTGTATTTGAAAACAAATTCGGCGAAGGAAAGGCGGTGTGATGTTAGGAAGAATTTCGACTAATGCTGCCACCTGTGTGAAGGTGGGTGAAGTTTCGGCGCTGTCACCTGTGAGTCGGTGGATGAAGTTCCGCCACATATTCAAACAGCCATTTTGCTGCAACCTGCAAGCGGTTTGTCATAAAACATTGAAACTTGGGGATGGATAGATAATGGTGTAAGCTTTAAGTTTTTTCGACAAAATGTCTATTAAATTGGCAGGAAAATAAATTTTGGATTTTTTTTAAATGCTTCTAACATTCATATTTACTGTTTTTTTTTAACCACCTGTATGTCAATTTGCGGTTGACGCCAGTGTGTAACACAATTTTCATAGTGAACAGGCGCACGGGCCAACGACACGAAACATCTTTTTAGCCATAATCCTATCCAGAGTTTTTCCAAAACGTAGGTAATTTTTTTTACCTCTTATTATTTTTAATTCTATTTTGGACCTAGTTATATCTTAAATTTCTTCAGACATTCAAAATTTACATTTTTAAACGCTTTGAAGCCCAACCCCAATCCCAACCAAAAAAACTCAAAATTTGCATTTTTAGAGGCTCTAAGATATTTTAATCGATTTTGATCCTAAGCTTAACCTTATTTTTTTGAAAGCAAAAACCCGAATATTTTTATTTTTACACATTTTGACTCAATTTTCAATAATTTTTGGCTCTAATCCTAACCGGACTTTCACAAAAACCATCAAATTTTTATTTTTTTTTTCAACATTTTATCAGATTTCACTTACTTTGGGCCAAAAATTAATTTTACCCAAACCAACAAACAAGAATAAAAAAGATTTGAATCAGTCTGATTTTGTTCTAAAATTCAATTTTTCCAAAAACCTGAAAATTTCAGTTTTTACCCCATGTGGATCATTTTTAATTGATTTTAGCCCTAATCCTAGTCTGATTCTTTCCACACACTCCAAACTTGTATTTTTAGAAGATTTGAGTCAATTTTAACTCTAATCTTTACATACATTTCTACTAAAACTCTAATCTATCTTTAAATCTATTTCTACTAAATTTACATTTTCAGAAAAATTCCAAATTTGTAATTTGACACGTTTTAACCCAATTGTCGACAATTTTTCGGCCTGTCCTAACTCTAAACAAAAAACAAATTTCTATTTTCAGACATTTTTGATCAAATTTTACTTACTTTGGTTTAAAAATTAATTTTACGAAAAGCAACAAAATAAAAGATTTCAATCAATTCTATCTGATTTTGCTCTAAAATTTAAATTTTTCCATTAGCATCAAATTTTTGTTTTTACACAATTTGGGTCATTTTTAACTGATTTTAGCCTTATTCCTAACCTGAATCCTTCCAAGGACTCTAAATTTATACTTTTAAATGCATTGAGTCAGTTTTAAGGTTTTAACAGTTTTTAACTCTAATTCTAACATGAATTTCTTCAAAAACTGCAAATTTGACTCAATTTTCAATAATTTTTGGCTCTAAAAATTAATTTTACGAAAAACAACAAAATAAAAGATTTGAATCAATTTTGTCTGATTTTGCTCTAAAATTAAATTTTTTCAATAACATCAAATGTTAGTTTTTACACAATTTCGTTCATTTTTAACTGATTATAGCCCTATTCCTAACCTGAATTCTTCCAAGCACTCTAAATTTGTACTTTTAAATGCCTTGAGTCAGTTTTAACAGTTTTTAACTCTAATACCTAATACCTAATAACCTGAAAATTTCAGTTTTTACCCAATGTGGTTCATTTTTAATTGATTTTAGCCCTAATCCTAGTCTGATTCTTTCCACACACTCCAAATTTGTATTTTTAGAAGCTTTGAGTCAATTTTAACTCTAATCTTTACATACATTTCTACTAAAACTCTAATCTATCTTTAAATCTATTTCTACTAAATTTACATTTTCAAATTCCAAATTTGTAATTTGACACGTTTTAACCCAATTGTCGACAATTTTTCATCCTGTTCTAACTCTAAACAAAAAACAAATTTCTATTTTCAGACATTTTTGATCAAATTTTACTTACTTTGGTTTAAAAATTAATTTTACGAAAAGCAACAAAATAAAAGATTTCAATCAATTCTATCTGATTTTGCTCTAAAATTAAATTTTTCCATTAGCATCAAATTTTTGTTTTTACACAATTTGGGTCATTTTTAACTGATTTTAGCCTTATTCCTAACCTGAATCCTTCCAAGGACTCTAAATTTGTACTTTTAAATGCATTGAGTCAGTTTTAAGGTTTTAACAGTTTTTAACTCTAATTCTAACATGAATTTCTTCAAAAACTCCAAATTTGACTCAATTTTCAATAATTTTTGGCTCTAAAAATTAATTTTACGAAAAACAACAAAATAAAAGATTTGAATCAATTTTGTCTGATTTTGCTCTAAAATTAAATTTTTTCAATAACATCAAATGTTAGTTTTTACACAATTTCGTTCATTTTTAACTGATTATAGCCCTATTCCTAACCTGAATTCTTCCAAGCACTCTAAATTTGTACTTTTAAATGCCTTGAGTCAGTTTTAACAGTTTTTAACTCTAATTCTAACATGAATTTTTTCAAAAACTCCAAGTTTGACTCAATTTTCAATAATTTTTGGCTCTAATCCTAACCTGACTTTCTCGAAATCCATCAAATTTTTAATTTATTTTTATTTTTTTCCAACATTTTATCAAATTTCACTTATTTTGGGTCAAAAATCAATTATACCCAAACCAACAAAAAAAAATAAAAAAGGTTTGATTCAGTATGATTTTGTTCTAAAATTGAATTTTTCCAAAAAACATGAAAATTTTAGTTTTTACCCAATGTGGATCATTTTTAATTGATTTTAGCGCTAATCCTAATCTGATTTTTCCACACACTCACATTTGTATTTTTAGATGCTTTGAGTCAATTTTAACTCTAATCTTAACATACATTTCCACAAAAACTCAAAATTTACATTTTCAGGCTCTTTAAGGTAATTTAATCGATTTTGGCAGTAATATTAACATGAATATTTGCAAAAACTACATATTTTGTATTGTGTTTGTACTTTTAAATGCCTTGAGTCGGTTTTAACAGTTTTTAACTCTAATTCTAACATGAATTTCCTCAAAAACTCCAAATTTTACTCAATTTTTGGCTATAATCCTAACCTGACTTTCTCGAAAACCATCAAATTTTTTTTTATTTTAATTTTTTTTCCACATTTGATCAAATTTCAATTATTTTGGGATAAAAATTAATTTTACCCAAACCAACAAAAAAAAAAGATTTGAATCAGTCTGACATTGTTTTAAAATTGAATTTTTCCAAAATAATCCATGAAAATTTGAGTATTGACCCAATGTGGATAATTTTTAATTGATTTTAGCCCTAATGTTTATCTAATTTTTCCACACAGTCAAATTTGTATTTTTAGAAGCTTTGAGTCAATAAATCAATTCTTAATATAAATTTCTAGAAAAACTATAAATTTACATTTTCAGGGGCTTTAAGGTAATTTAATCGATTTTGAATATTATATGAATATGAATTGAAAAAGTCCAAATTTGTATTTTGGGCCTACTCTGACAAAAAAAAACAAATTACTATTTTCAGACATTTTTGATCAAATTTTACTTAATTTAGTCTAAAAATTAATTTTACGAGAAACAACAAAATAAAATATTTGAATAAATTTTGTCTGAATTTACTCTAAAATTAAATTATTCTAATAACATCAAGTTTTAGTTTTTACACAATTTGGGTCATTTTTAACTGATTTTAGCCCTATTCCTAACCTGAATTCTTCCAAACACTCTAAATTTGTACTTTTAAATGCCTTGAGTCAGTTTTAACTCTAATTCTAACATGAATTTCTGGGTAAAAAAGGTTTTAAGGTATTTCAATCGATTTTGACCCTAATTTTAACCTAAATTTTGGAAAACTTAATTGAAAAGCTCCAAACTAGTAAAAGTCATTAAGTTGGTAATTAATTTTTAACAGAAAAGGACGACAGGACACAGATGAAAAGATGAAAAATACAGATAAAGAAAACCAACGTTTTGACGAACTTTGAGCCTCTCTCAAGATTGAACTGATCAAACAATGACCCAAGAATATATACCTCCTAACAATTATTTTGACCATCTCGCTTCAAAAAAGATAGCGTTGAGGAAGTCTAAAATATAGTCAAAACGTTGGTATTCTTCATCTGAAGAAATAAGAGTTTTCATGTCCTCCACTTTATACATCCCGTCATCGTATTGAACAATAGGACGCTACCATATTGCCATGATTAGTGGGAATGTTTTCATTTAAAAATACAAAAACGTGAAGAAGTATAATTTTTATAAATCACTGTGTATAATAGAGTTTTAATAGGCAACATGTCCCCTTTGGAATGAAAAACGTCTTGGAGCGTTTTTTTCTGATTCGTTGTACCCACGTTTATAATTCTCACAGAAGAGTCATTAGTGCACTTTTTGGCGGGGCCACCCTGTATATGAAAATTTCATCACAAGACTAAAAAATACTCAAATCGTTGGCAGTTTTCATACACATCCCGTGATCATATTGAACAATAAGACGCTAGCATATTATTATGAATAGTGGGAATATTTTCAATTAAAAATTAAAAACGTAAAGTAATAAGTATCTTTTTTATAAATCACCCTGTATAATAAAGTTTTAGTGGGCAACATGTCCCCTTCGAAATCAAAAACGTGCTTGAACGTTTTTTTCTAATTCGTCATACCTTTATGTACCTCTCTCGTGAGTGGTTATTTGGGGTGCGACCTTTTCCCTGGCCACCCTGTAAGTCGCAAGTTCAAATTTCATCGTAACGCGTGGCAAGTGATTAGTGTTGCCACGTCACTGTGTATACAGAGTGAAGAAAGCTTAAATCAATTCTGCTCTGCAAAATATAGAAAAAGTTTATATGAACATTTGGTCAAAAATACTATATTTTCGATACTATATTTTCGATATATTACAGGGTGTTTGTTCGAAAGGTTTTTATTAATAACTTAACAAATCTAGTAGTTTGAAACATAGTTAATTTAAATCAAAGTTTTTTTAATTTTTATGCAATGTTCAGATGATAAACCTAAAAATAGTACTTTTTTTTGCGAGAAAAATTAGCGTTTTATAACTTAATTGGGTACAGTAAAGAAACTTTACCGCACGCTAAAACGAAAATTATTTTTCTACTAATAACGCAATACTTTTTCCAACAAAAGTTTTCAACCACAAAATTACTAATCATTATTGACCATCAACTTTACCTTCCAGGAAAATTATTTAAAAACCTTTTTACTACTATAAAAAATTCCAAAAAAAAATAATTTCTCATCATATTTTCACAAAATGGATCACGCACTGACAAGTCTGATGGAAATTTACTGAGAGCTATTTCTTCAAAAAGCCAAATATTGTGGTGCCAGATCTCATCATCAGGGGCATGCACTGCGTTCAATATTTGCTTTTTAACACCAGTTGCTATATGAAACCGAACTCGTAAAAGTTAATGTTAGACAAATAAAAATGATTCTAAATACCACTTATCTCGCCCAGAAGGTTAACAACGGCTTTACAGCAGTAGGTGGATTAATCTCCCCAAATGTCATGTCATGTAGAACCGTTTCTTATCGGGTTATATAGTTCCGTTTCGAAATTTGCCTTCTTTTTTTTTAACACCTTATGAAGCCCAAGGATGTTTCTTTTTCGTTTCACCCAAAGGAATTTATGATCTATATGTGCATGATGTTATCGATAGAATGCAGCCTCAGCCCTGATATTATAGAATATTTGATCGAGATATGAGCAAGTTCGAGTCTACTAATGTCCGGTCCGGTATACACGGGTCCAATTGTTATCTATTGACAGAAATAGATGTAGTCCGATCGTATCTGTTTTATGAGTTAACCAATGGCTGTCTGCTTAATTGGTTTAGAGTGTTGTGATCCTACTTACGTCTTGATTGTGGTTGTTCTAAATTTTCCAAAAAAATTTTTGTTTTTTCTCTTTATTGTTTTATAGTATTTTTAGACTTAAACTTTTGTTGGAAAAAAGTATTGGCTTATTGGTAGGAAAATAAATTTTCCTATTTGAGTGCGATAGAGACTCCTTACCGCACGCAATCCAGTTATGAAAAAGTCATTTTTCTCGTAAAAAAAGTCGAAAGGTTAAAAAGTAGGTACTATTTTTAATGAGTGTATCCTCTGATCGTTGGATAAAAATCGCAAAACGCCTACATAGCGACAATTCTTTACAAAAACAAAAAAAAAACAACCGATTTGCTTATTCAGGATATTTCTATGGAAGTCATGGGATAACTATTGAATAAGTCTACTATATGTCTGATAACTGTTTTAATAAACCGTGAATATTTCATTCAAATTAGCTAAATCGTTTTTAAGTTACAAACCTACTGTATAAACACCGTATATATCCAAAACGAAGCATTTTTGCTCATATATTCATACGAACTTTTCCCATATTTTGCAGAGCAGAATCTACCGTAAACTTTCATCACTTTAATTCTGAAACAATCTGTATACACAGTGTTGCCACATTGCTATGGGTTACGATAAAAATTGGAATAACAGGGTGGCTCAGCGAAAAGGTCACACCCCAATTAATGACCCTTCTGGGAGAGTTATAAATAGAGGTACAAAAAAAAACTGATAAGTTTGCACTTTCAACGATTCTTTTCCACCTAAAACAATGCCGTTGCCAAATGTTACTTACCTGTCACTTAGTTAAAAAAACAATTTTCTTATGCATGAAAGACCGGTGAGATGTTGTACAGAGCAGGAGCAGGCGACATCCACCAGCGTATAAAAACTAATACTGCATGGCAGATGGCTCTCAGTTCTAGAAGCAGCCCATATTGCTCTGTACCTCGCAGGTTATCGGAACCAGAACGAAGTGTAAATAGTATAGGTGGTCACAAATTCGTCGATCAACCCATCAGCATACTAGTTTCGGGGTCTATCCCTCATCAGTACAGGTGGATGTCGCCTGCTCCTGCTCTGTACAACATCTCACCGCTCTTCCTTTTTCGGACTCACGGTCTCCAATTTGTCGAGCAGCCGAAGCTGTACTGATGAGGAGTAGACCCCAAAACTAGTATCCAGATGGGTTGATCGACAAATGGGTGACCACCTACTCTTTACACTTCGTTCTGGTTTCGATAACCTGCGAGGTAGAAAGCAATAGGGGCTGCTTCTCTAACTGAGACCCATCTGCCATGCAGTATTAGATCTAATACGCTGGTGGATGTCGCCTGCTCTTGCCCTGTACAACATCTCACCGCTCTTCCGTAGCTTTTTGGCTTTAAGCCGCAAACTCACGGTCTCCAATTTGTCGACCAGCCAAAGCTGTACTGATGAGAGGTAGACCCTGAAACTAGTACGCAGATGGATTGATCGACAAATTGGTAACCACCTACTCCACAATTTTCTATTTTCCATCGAAATTATACCCATTTCAGCTATTTTTTTTTCAACTACAACAATGCCATTAACAGATTTGACTAGTTTTCTTTGATCATAAAATTAGTACTTTATTGGATTTCACTTCATTGGATATAATGACTTTTTCATATGAGAAGCTTTGTGAAGAAATTCTGATTTAAATTTAGGGTTAAAATTGATCTACATTGTCTACGTTATCTAATTTGTTGCTTTTAGTAAATTAGATTTTTCGGCTAAAATAAGTGAAATTTCCGTCAATACGGCTCAAAATGGTGTTTTCGAAAAAGTTAGGTTAGCATTAGTGGCAAAATCGGCGAAAAATGACTGAAAGCAAGAAAAAAATAGAAATTTAAAGTTAGGATTAGGGCAAAAATCAGTTAAAAATCATCAACTTTGTGTAAGAACTCAAATGCTGATGTTTTTGAAAAATCAGACAAAATCGTTCCAAATCATTTATTTTGTTGTTTTTGGTAAAATTATCAAAATACCAAAGATATACTCTAATTCGTATTTTTATCGTATATGAGAAATGAGTTTGATACTCTGCTGAACGTCATCCCCAGACGGTATAGGTACGAAATCTCCGCCATCTGTCTGTGGGAAGCGACAACTCCGGCAGAAAATTGGCTTCGTTTCACTTCACATAGATCTCTCTAGTGGAAGCACCTGCCGTCATCCGATGGCGCCACTTGCATATATGCACAGTGCCTTGAGCAATATAGGAAACCAAGTTATATTCGAATTCGTATTTCTATCAGGTTTGAGGTATACCCTACTGATGAGCTCCAATAAGAGCGAATATGGTTCCTCTGTCTGATAGAGAAATGAGTTTGATACTCTGCTGAACGTCGTCCCCGGAAGGTATAGGTGCGAAATCTCGGACATCTGTCTGTGGGAAGCGACAACTCCGGCAGAAAACTTGCTTGGTTTCACTTCACAAATTAATTTTTAGAATAAATCAAATAGAATTTGATCAAAAACGCCTGAAATTAAAAATTTGATTTTCTTAGTCAAGTTAATATTAGAGCAAAAATTGTCGAACATTGATTTAAAGCTTGTAAAAATACAAATTTGAAGTTTTTGCAAAAATTGATGTTAAAATTAAGATTAAAATATTTTAAAGGCCCTGAAAATGCAAATTTGGAGTTTTTGGAGAAATGCGTGTTAAGATTAGAGTTAAATCGATTCAAATTGAATCAAAAGTGCCTAAAAATACAAATTTGGAGTTTTTTGTGGTTTTTGGTGTTTTTCAAGAAAGTGAGGTTACGATTAGACAAAGCAGAACGCTCTCACCTGTTACGATTAGAGGCAAAAATTATTGAAAGTTGACTAGAAGCATGTAAAAATACAAATTTGTAGGTTTTGCAGAAATTCAGGTTAGGATTAGAAAAGATTAGAACTGAAAATGCAAATTTTGAGTTTTTGGAGAAATTTATGTTAAGAGTTACGATAGGTTAAAATTGACTCAAAACGTCCAAAAATGGACATTTGGAGTTTTTTAAGAAACTCTAACAGAATTGGTGCCAAAAACTTGTTTCGTTGGACTTTGTTTCGTCTGTTTACTAAAAAAATTGTTTCATACACGGCACAAGCTCTGTCGCAAGCTCATACACAGGCTCCAGCGGCAAATACAGGGTGTCAACAAAAAATAAATATGATTTTTTTGAAAAAAGTTATCAAAAACATTTGAAAAATGCTCAAAATTCATTGTCCTATCAAATTAATGGATATTTTATTTAAAATACTTGAAGCTTAGTAATTTCACTACAAGGCATGTAAAAATAGAAATTTGGATTTAAAAAAAAAATAGGTTAAGATCGGGATCAGATTCCTTTAAAATACCTTAAATCCTCTGAAAATGCAAATTTTGAGTTTTACGAAAAATTTATGTTAAAATTTATGTTTAGATTAGAGGACTCTAATCTAAACATAAATTTTACCATAGATTAGGGTTATTAATTGTTAAAACTGACTCCAAAAATGCAAATTTGAATTTTTTGGGAAAACTCAAGATATATAATTAGGGCTAAAAACATGTTTCGTTTCGTTGGTCCCTGTGTCTGTTTAGTAAGAAAATTGTTTCACACATTTGCGCCAATCGCAAATACACGGTGTCAAAAAATATTAAATATGAAATTTCTTAAAAAAGTGGTCGAAAACATTCGAAAAATAAATTTTCCTGTTAAATTAATGGATATATTGGTAAAAGTACTTAAAGCTTACTTCATTTCGCCACAAACCATGTAAAAATATAAATTAAGATTTTTTCAAAAATTCAAGTTAAGATTAGAATCCAAGTCGATTAAAACACTTTAAAGCCTCTGAAAATGCAAATTTAGAGTTTTTGGAAAAATTCATATTAAGTTTAGAGTTACAAACTGTTAAACATGACTCAAAGCGTCAAAAAATGCAAATATAAAGTTTTTGGGAAAACTCAAGATATGTAATTAGGGCCAAAAATATGTTTTGTTTCGTTGGCCCGTGTATCTGCTTAGTAAAAAAGTGGTTTCACACACTTGCGCCAGCGGCAAATACAGGGTTTCAAAAAATAGTAAATTTTGTTAAAAAAGTGGACAGAAACAGAAACATTAGAAAAATTTATTTTACTCTCAAGTTAATTTAAATTTTTTCGGGAAGACGTAACGCTTACGGTTTCTATTAACTATTCATCTCAAGTTTCAATGTTCTATGATAGAAAAATTTTAAGAAAAATGCAGTATTAGATCTAAAACGCTGGTGTAAAATTGTTTAGAAATGATCTACATTATCTAAAAATGGGAATCTTAATGTTTTTGGAACATTTAATTTTAGGGCAAATTAGGTAAAAGTTATTCAAATTTTCTAATATGTTGCATTTAGTAAATTTGGTTTTTCGGCTGAAATAAGTGAAATTTCCGTCAATACGGCTCAAAATCGTGTTTTTCGAAAAAGTTAGGATAGCATTAGTGGTAAAATCGGCGAAAAATGACTCAAAGCGAGAAAAAAATAGAAATTTGAAGTGTTCAAGTTAGGATTAGGGCAAAAATCAGTTAAAAATCATCAACTTTGTGTAAGAACTGATGTTTTGATGTTTTTGGAAAAAATTGATTTTAGAACAAAATCAGACAGCATTAATCCAAATCATTTATTTTGTTGTTTTTGGTAAAACTTATGTATGGAATAAATCAAAAACTTGATCAAAAACACGTCTGAAAGTCGATTGATTTAAAGCTTGTAAACATACAAATTTGAAGTGTTTGCAAAAATTCATGTTAAAATTAAGATTAAAATATTTTAAAAGCCCTGAAAATGCAAATTGGGAATTTTTGGAGAAATGCGTATTAAGATTAAAGTTAAAATACAAATTTGGAGTTTTTTGTGGTTTTTAGTGTTTCTCGAGAAACTGAGATTACGATTAGAGACAAAAATTATTGAAAGTTGACTCAAAGCATGTAAAAATATAAATTTGAAGGTTTTGAAGAAATTTAGGTTAGGATTAGAACCAAAATCGATTAAAATACCTGAAAGTCTCTGAAAATGCAAATTTAGAGTTTTTGAAGAAATTTATGTTAAGAATTACCATCGGTTAAAACTGACTCAAAACGTCCAAAAATGGACATTTAAAGTTTTTAAAAAAACTCATAATAGAATTTGTGCCAAAAACATGTTTTGTTTTGTTGGACTTTCTTTCATGTTTTTATTGAAAAAATTGTTTCATACTCTTGCTCCAGCCGCAAATACAGGGTGTCAAAAAAATAATAAATATGAATTTTCTTGAAAAAGTGATAAACACATTTAAAAAACGTTCAAAATTCATTGTCCTATCAAATTAATGGATATTTTATTGAAAATATCTTTGAAATTTGGATTTTTTTTTAAATTGAGATTAAGATTGGGATCAAATTCGAATAAAATACCTTAAAGCCTCTGAAAAATGCAAATTTTGAGTTTTAAGACAAATTTATGTCAAGATTAGAGTTATTAACTGTTAAAACTGACTCAAAATATCCAAAAATGCAAATTTAAAGTTTTTGGGAAAACTCAAGATATATAATTAGGGCTGAAAACATGTTTCGTTTTGTTGCCCCCTGTGTCTGTTTAGTAAGAAAACTGTTTCACACAGTTGCGCCAGTCGCAAATACAGAGTGTCAAAAAATAGTAAACATAAAGTTTCTTAAAAAAGTGGTCGAAAACATTTGAAAATGTTCAAAATAAATTATCCTGTCAAATTAATGGATATATTGTTGAAAATACTTAAAGCTTACTTCAATTCACTACAAAGCATGTAAAAACATAAATTTGGATTTTTTTTTCAAAAATTCAGGTTAAGATTAGGATCAAAGTCGATTAAAACACTTTAAGTTTCTGAAAATGCAAATCTAGAGTTTTTGCAAAAAATTATGATAAGGTTAGAGTCACAAACTGTTAAACATGTCTCAAAGCGTTAAAAAATGCAAATTTGATGTTTTTGGGAAAATGTAGGATGTGTAATTAGGGCCAAAAACAAGTTTTATTTCGATGGTCCGTGTTTCTTTTTAGTAGAAAAATTAGACAAGACATTAGAAAAAGTTCCGAAATTTATTTTGCTCTCAAATTAATTTAAATTTAATCTATTATCTATTCACCTCAAGTTTCAATATTCTATGACAACCGTTTTCGCATAAAAATTTGACCAAAATGTACTATATACTAAAGTAAAAAAGAAGTTGATGACGATATTGCGAAACCGAATGATTAGAAATTAAAATAAAATGGCCAGGGAGATGGTCCTTAACAAGTTGCAACAACCCAATAAGCATTTTTGACTAAAATTGCCTAAATTTTACCTGGGCATTCAGGTAAAACGGTGGTATGGCTTTGATTAAAATTACCTATTTTTCAATGTGGGAATTAAAAAATAAGTAATTCAGACGTAAAATAGAAGTTAACAGGGGAATATTTCCTGCAGGTCGAATTTACCTCGTGGGCATATTTTCTTCAAGTAGGTTATAAATTGCTTATATTTACCTATTTTTCGTAAATTACACATACATTTTTACTTTATGTTAACCAAATTTAAACCTGCAAAAAAAATGCAATTTTAACATAACCAAAAAATACTTTTGAGTCAAATTGGCAAAAAACGTAAAACAAAAAAACCTATTGGTATAAGAGAACCTGCACTCAAGCTGAAATATCCGGTTTTTCTCTTTCCACGAGACCTACTACAAGGCCCAATCCCGCTATAGTTGTCGAAAAAAATGTCAAAAAGTGACGTCTAATTTTCACATTTCTTTGGATTTTTTTTCACCTGCACATTTAGATTAAACACGTCAAATATGCCCAAAGATAAACTTTTTATGTCGATACGACTTTTTTTGGGTGAAACTTCAAACTCAAGAGATCTGGGAAGTCCCGAAGTTGACTAAAAATGTCAAAATTTTGCTGTATTTTGATATTTTTTTTATGGGATCTAAACTTTAATTAAATTTAATAGGTTAAACTAATCTAAGGTTAAATTCAGCGTAAAGGAGTTTTTTTTAGAGTTCAATACTCACTGTAAGATACATCGTTGTAGCATCCGACCAACGAACTAGTACATGGAGACAGTTACATGGAGACCTCCTCCTGTTTTACATTTTTGGAGACCTCTTTTTAGAAGTGGAAATCCTAAAGATGGCGGCGATATCCGCTTGAATTGACGTTACTTGACTCTTACGTCAAATCATTTGAACATATGATTCGCCAATTGTGCTCTGACAATGAAATTATCGCATAGGTACTTTAAAAATGGCAGACTTTCAGCCAAAAAACGGAACTATTTTTAGGGAAATATCAGCACTTGTTGGCTCTGTGCATATCTCATTGGTCATTGCTGCGTCTGACCTATAGTAGGCCCGCGGGGCATGGCTCATGCACTCAATGCATGTAACATATAAAGAATTTCATTAAGTTTTTCCAAACAGATGGCCATGGAAATTGAGATAAAAGGATGACATAATCAAAGTAAATGGACTTTCATTCCTTTATCTTTTTCTTTTGACATTTCAAGCCAGCTAGATGACGTTTTAAAATGAACAACCCTTATATACAGCATACGTTGAAAAAACCATTGTTTATTCAAAGGAGCTAGTATATTACAACTGGAGAGATATTCCTGTTTTACAGTTTTGGCCCCCCTTTTTAGCAGTGGGAACTTGCGGCGTTATCCGCCGGAACTGACGTCAGCCGACGTCTTGCGTCAAATCATTATTTGAAGTTGTGACGTTTGAAGAAAATGACGTCATCGAAACTTCAGAAATGGGGCACTTTCGGCCAAAACACGGGACCATTTTTACGGAACTTTCGGCATTTGTTGACTCTGTCCATATCTCTTAGGTCATTGCTGCGTCTGACCTATAGTAGGCCCGCGGGGCAGTTATGGTACCACCCTGAAACTTCGAACAGGAAACGACTGACAATCGACCGGAGCAGCAGACGCGTCGTTGCGTTTCCGACACGGGCGATGTCGAAGATGAAAAATTGACGGTCCGTCGGCGAACATTAATAAAAGTGATCGATGCATCCCGCGATAATGACCCGGCCCTGCTTAAATGTCAAACGAATACGCCTCCATGAATAATTATGATGGTCGTGGCCCTGGCTATTCCACGGTCCCTCTCTCAAGTACACCCGAAAAAGTTCCCAAGACCCTCGTGACACGGTCATGGAAGCGGTGCCATGGAAAAACAAAATAATTTGTCTTCGGTTATCGAGGAAGTACCATGAAGAAAAAAATTACCTTGTTTCTCCATGATGGTACCAGTCCCTGCGCGGTTTCAGGAAAACGGCCTCTGCTTCACTATGTAATAATACAGAAACGATAAGAATCTGGGTGCCTACCGAAATGACAGAACCATGTTTGAAAAATCGGCCGATCATATTTCTTAAGCCGGTCCGCAGCTAGATTAGAACCCATATAGGAACACGAAAATCTAATATTAATCCCGTGTAAGTTGTCTAAATGTACGAGGGGACCATTAGTGTTGCACAAGCCGGGTTCTTAACTAATGGTTTTCGGTGTTACGGGTGCCCGGGAGCTAATTATGCGCGTAGGTCGTGGAATATCTTCGATGTTATTTTTTTTTCGGAACGAGAAGTGGGCACGCGAGCGAATAAATTTGTCAAAGAGAAACAAAGAAAGTAGTTTAAACAACCGGAATATTGGTCAATTGCATTCTCCACGGAGTATAGATTAACAAGTTGGTCGGCTGCAATTTCAGCTGATTTGTTTATGGTGTGCTCTGACATCTTTTTTATTAATTTTTTTTGCATTTGACCACGCGCGCCCTTACAAGTAGTCCAAACTACCATAAAATTATGAACAAAAAGACCGATGATGTCTAAACGTAGCTGAAACGTCGAAACGTCAAAAAGAGTTTATTTCATACTCGCAAACCTAATAGTTTTGAACAATGGTAAAAAACTTGTTACAATTCATAAAAAGGTGTAGGTGTAAAATGATTACTTCGGGTATTTATATCAGGTATAAACTTTGGCGTCTTTGATGACCAGATTTATGATCACTTGATTTTTTCCAAACAGTCTCTTATCTGATCTAAGAGCTGATTTTCGGCTGCTTCCTGGCGGATTATAGTGGCACCTATTTGCGCGACTAGTACCGATCGGCGTTACGCAGCACAAAATTCGGACAACGGCGCCCATTGTCGATCTGCGCCATCGGTCACGAACAATTTAGAGAAATAATTATACGCCAATTACCAGGCAATTTGTAGTACCAGCGATCGCGCCTAGGTACCCGCACTGTTGCCACATTTATTTACGCCGCTCCCGATGGATGGAACCAAACTTAAATTACTGTCAAAATTGCTTGTAGGTACCCGAGCGGCACACAAAGGGTTCCCATTACGTCTGCCGACCGCAAGCTGAAATAAAATGTATAACATTTTAGTTAAATGTTATTAACAAACCGCGAGCCGTAATGAGCCATTCCGGATGATTGATGGCCGCTTCGGGGATCCACAATAACCATAACTCTCTAGTAGTGGAAGACTGCCAAGCGACACACAGGCTGCCGGAGTTTACGACCCAACGAGGCCCATCGTCCTCTCGGGAGTTTGCCCTTTTAATGGTCGAGAGCGTTGGGCATTTTTCTCGCCCCGCGCGTCCGCTCTGAGTTATGGGGGTCCGCATATCGCACGGTTTATGACGTTCGAGGGGGCCCCGCGGCCCCACAATGACAAAGTTTCCGTGGGCAGACCGCGGCACTGGCTAATGACAGGGCGGCGGTCTAAAGGCGCAAAAGTGCGCGCCCATACGGGCCAGACGCACCGCCAGCTAATGAGTGTCAATTGACCGGAGACGGATGCCCTTCCAGGGCCGGATTCGAGATATGGCTGCGAAAAGTGCGAAAATTAATGTTCGTTAGTCAAGGGTTGTCAAAAGGACCAAAAATTTGTATCGGAAGATTCATAGCGCTAAAGAATAATGATAGATTATGTCACTAGGGATAAAAATGTTCAAATTCCATGGTCTTCCTATTTTTTTTATTAATTAACACCGAAAACCTCGGAACATGGAAACTTCATGGTGGAAAGTTTTCCCTTTAGAAACTTCCCAATATCGAATCTTTCCGGAAAACAGTTTAAAGAATTTTTCCAGAAGATATAAAGTGTAGCATTTCACAAAGCTTTAAATAAGCCATGGGCACGGGGAAAAGTTTCCGCTTTGAAAACTTCGGGATATGGAATCTTTCCGAGAAGATAAAGAACGACTTAACGAATCTTCGGAATATGGAAAATTTCCAGGAAGGTTAAAAACGACTTAAAGATTTTTCCCGAAGCTGTGTAATGTGTAGTGGGTAGACCTCCTCATAGAGTTTTAGTTCACAAAGGGCTTCAAATAAGCGTTGGCCACTGCGGAAAGTTTCCCCTTTGGAAACTTTACAATATCGAAACTTTCCGGGAAAGTAAAAAAACGACTTAAAGAATTTTTCCGGAAGCTGTGTAGTGTGTAGACTTCCTCATAGAGCTTAATTTTACAAAAAGCTTTAAATAAGCGATGAGCACGGCGGAAAGTTTCCGCTCCGGAAACTTGCGATCATAGAAACTTTCAAAGAAGATAAAAGAACGACTTAAAGAATTTTTCCGGAAGCTGTATGAAGTGTAGTGTGTACACTTCCTCATAGAGCTTTAGTTCACAAAGAGCTTGGGCCAAAGCCGAAAGTTTCCGCTTTGGAAACTTCCAACTATCGAAACGTTCCGGCAAGGTAAAAAACTACTTGACGAGTGTCTCCAGAAGTTGTAATGTAGACTTTCTTCTAGAGCTTTAATTCACAAAGAGCTTTAAATAAGCGTTGGTCATGGTGAAAAGTTTCCCCTTTGGAAACTTTCGAATTTCGAAACTTTCCGTGAAGCTAAGAAAGGGTTCAAGGAAAGTTTCAACAAATATAAAATTATTTATTATTAAAATGTTTTTCGTATCTTCCCTATACGTGCAAAACTTAGATAGATGGCGTAAAATGCATTTTCTACTTATTTCCATAACCTACTGCTTTAACGCAAGGAAATAACGTCGTTCATTACACGTAACTCAACAAGTAAGTAAAAAGGAAATTTTCAGCTTTTCTCGTTAATTTCGAGACAATATTACGTTCAAAAGTTATTTTCCATTAAATGCAAGTGGCGCCATCGGACGACGGCAGGTGCTTCCACTAGGACATGCAAGATAATATTAAAGCGAAACCAAGGCAGTTTTCTGCCGAAGTTGTCGCTTCCCACAGACAGATGGCCGAGATTCGAACCTATACTGTCTGGGGACGACGTTCAGCAGAGTATCAAACTCATTTCTCTATCAGGCAGAGGAACCATAGACCGGCTTCGCTCTTATTAAAGCTGATCAGTATGGTATACCTCAAACCTGACAGAAATACGAGTTCGAATGATACTTGGTCTCCTCTCTTGCTCAAGGCACTGTGTATGTATGCAGGTGGCGCCATCGGACGACGGCAGGCGCTTCCACTAGGGCATGCGTCCTAGTACTGCTACAACGTCGGTTTTTTTCGTTAATTTGGGGGCTATATTACGTTCAAAAGTCCTTTTCCATTAAAAGTTTTGAAGCCCTATAAGAACCTAGAAACTCTTCGTTGACTTCTTAAAGCTGAAATTCGGCAATGGTGGAATTATCATATCTAATCACAGAGCCCATCTCTAGTGTTAATTCAAGTGATCTGATTTTCAATTTCTTTTAAGGATTTGTCAGACTCCCAGGTCTAATGCCATGGCTTGCTTGATTTTTTTTTATTAATTAACACCGGTTGGAAGCCTTAAAAGTCCTTACAGAGCTTTGGTTAACAAAGAGCTTTAAATCACCTTTCAAAGTTTTCATTAGTAAGATATAAGGGCAGCCAACTCTCGAAACCTTTGTTAAGTAAGATCCTCGAAGCCTTGGTTAATGCTACAATGTGAGACTTTCTCTTGCTAATTTAGAGTTAAGAGTTTTGAGGCTCTGTATAAGGACCCAGAAACTCGTAGTATTGTTACCTTAATTGGTTTCTTAAAGCTTGAAGTCTTTGTTACTGTTCTAGTTTTGGCTTTTCTTGTTAATTTATCCTCTTTGACACCGACAATAATAGTGAACTTCAAACCACCCTTAAAGTCTTCGCTGATGTTGTCTAGGGGCGACTAACACTTGAAGCCTCTGTTAATAAAGATCCTTAAAGCACTCTTCAAGCTTTGAGGCTC
Organism: Taphrorychus bicolor; assembly: GCA_951812265.1. Taxonomy (NCBI): domain Eukaryota; kingdom Metazoa; phylum Arthropoda; class Insecta; order Coleoptera; family Curculionidae; genus Taphrorychus; species Taphrorychus bicolor. The sequence continues at coordinate 37,374,586 of OX638299.1, read as the reverse complement.
CAAATAGAGACCTAGACACCTAGTCTTGAGATCTTTATTGGCAAGTATCTTGATTTTTTCTTGTTAATTTAGAATTTAAAGTTTTGAGGCACTTTAAGGACCTAGAAACTCGTAGTTTCAGATTTTCGTTGGCTGGTTAAAGCTTCAAGCCTTCGTTACTGTTCCAATTTTTGGCTTTTCTTGTCAGTTTATCCTCTTTTGCACAGACAATAAAAGAGAACTTTACAGCATATTTGAAACTTTGGTGACGTTGTATAGTGGTGACTGAGTCTTCAAGCCCTTGTTAATCAAAATCCTTAAAGCACCCTTGAAACCCTACGTAATACGAGTGAAATTTGAAGTCCTCGTACTGCTACAAAGTCGGCTTTTTTCGTTGATTTGGGAGCAACATTACGTTGAAAAGTCCATTTCCATTAAAGGTTTTGAGGCCCCAAAAGAACCTAGAAACTCTTCGTTGACTTCTTAAAGCTGAAATTCGGCACTGGTGGAAGTATCATGTTTAATCACAGAGCCCATCTCTAGTGTTAATTCAAATGACATGATTTTCAATTTCTTTTATGGATTTGTCTCCCAGACACCACGCTTGCTTGATTTTTGTTATTAATTAACACCGGTTGGAAGCTTTAAAAGTGCTTACAGAGCTTTGGTTAACAAACAGCTTTCAAATCACCTTTCAAAGTTTTCATTAGTAAGGTATAAGGGCAACCAACTCTTGAAACCTCTGTTAAGTATGATCCTTGAAGCCTTGGTTAATATAAGTATGTACAATGTGAGATTTTCGGTTCTAATTTAGTGTTAAGAGTTTTGACGCTCTGTATAAGGACCCAGAAACTCGTAGTCTTGATACCTTCTTGATTGGCTTGTTAAAGCTTGAAGTCTTTGTTACTGTTCTGGTTTTGCTTTTCTTGTTAATTTATCCTCTTTTGCACCGACAATAATAGTGAGCTTTAAACTACCCTTAAAACTTTCGTTGATGTTGTATAGCGGCGACTAACACCTGAAGCCTCTGTTAATAAAGATCCTTAAAACACTCTTCAAGCCAGGTTAATGCTACAATGAGAAAATTTCCTCTTGCTAATTTAGAGTCAAACTTTGAGGCTCTGTATAAGAGCCCAGAAACTCGTAGTCTTGATACCTTCATTGGCTTCTTAAAGCTTGAAGTCTTTGTTACTCTTTTGCACCGACAATAATAATGAGCTTCAAATCAACCTTAAAGCTTTCTTTGATGTTGTATAGGGACGACTAATACTTGAAGCCTCTATTAATAAAGATCCTTAAAGAAGCCTCTTCCCTGGTTAATACCAGAATGTGAGATTTTCTCTTGTTAATTTGAATTAAAAGCTTTGAGGCTCCAAATAGGACCTAGAATTACCTAGTCTAGAGATACTTATTGGCAAATATCTTGATTTTCTCTTGTTAATTTAGAATTTAAAGTTTTGAGGCACTATATAAGGACCCACAAACTCGTAGTCTTGAGATCTTCGTTGCTTTTTTGAAGCTTGAAGTTTTCCTTACTGTTCTATTTTTGGCTTTCTTTATTAATTTATCCTTTCTTGCTCCGAAAAAAAAAGTGCTTTAAATCACCGTTAAAGCTTTCGTTGCTGTTGCATAGAGGCGATTAAGTCTTGAAGCCCTTGTCAATTAAGATCCTTAAAACATCCTTGAAGCCCTGGTTACTGCTATAACGTCAGCTCTTTTTGTCAATTGAGAGAGTATTCAGTTCGAAAGTCCTTTTTATTTAGTTTTGAGGCTCTATATAGGGATATAAAAAGTCGTAATATTAAGGTCTTTGGTGGCCTTTAACGCTTGAAGCCTTCGTTCCTGTTCTAAATGTGACTGTCATTGTTAATAAATAAATTAACCGACAACATTTAATTGCCAATTGTTTCTTAACAAGGGTTTCTGAAGTTTTGGTTTGACTGTGACTGCTTTTATATGATTTATTACAGACAAAGCAGTATTTAACTTCATCTTAGCTTAAGTACTGTCGCTGTAAATGAGGGTTAGTGCAGTAACTCTTAACCAGAGCTTCAAATATCTTTAATCTTGGAGTAGATTTCTATATAACCTCACATGCTCCAAATTTTGGTTAGTTAAGAGTTTTAAGAGCATGCGAATTAGGCAGAAGCTTGGTTAAAGTGAAAAATTTTTATTTGAAGCGGGAAGACCGAATGGTCGAAATGTAGGCATATTTAGAATTCCAAAAGTGTTTTATATTTCTCTCCCAAATTCAATCCGCATTAAAATCCAAAGGTTCTAAAGTGACGACAGTTTTAGATCTAAACATTCACCCACAAGATAATTCCGACACTCCTGTAATGTAACGTACAATGTTGAATCGATCTGAATCTGACAGTCATTGACAGTCGCTAATGACCATTCCATAATTACGTCATTGGACATATGCCCCTCAAGGCAATATGGCTAACCAACTTAAAATAAAATTAAAACTTCATCTTGATCATCATGTTTCATGTTTGATTTAAGAATTTTGAGATATATTTAACTACAAGTGATCCCCCTAAAGGCCCTATTTGGCCTAACGTTTAGAAAATTGTTGCTTGTTACTCTTGCTGGAAATGTCCCATTTTATGTCAATTAAACAAAGTATATTCCTAAAACATCAAAACAAATATGCTCCTCATAATTAATAAACTGGCTGTGGTGTTGCCTTTCTTACCATTTTTTATACTTCAATTTATTTATATGTGACTACAAATAATAAAAAAATAAAGATATAATGTTAATTAAATTAAAATGGAAATAACAACAGAAAACTATTGTTTTAATGAAGATATGTTATCTTAAAAGAATAAACAACGTTGAATTGCCTTTGATTCTTATTCACCACTCCGTATAAAAAATTGCATAACTTTGGCTACATTTTTGGTCGCCCCATGCATCAGTATGGCGGATCTTTATTAAAATCAGCTGTTCTGGAATGATCAATTGCTGGGTAAATACTTCCACTTTCATTTCAGATCATAGACTTTCTATTACTAGACATCAACATGGCAATACAATTTGTTGCCAAAACCTATAGGGTGTACATCTCTTTCGTCATGAAGAAGTGATAATTAATTGGGAATACAACTGGCATAATGTACCTCAAAGGGGAGCAATTCCGGTAAATCTCCTCAATGGCTTCTAATAAAAGTCTTGTAGAGTGGGTAAATTGGTATTTCCAAAAAATAATCAAAGAGCACGACTGAGGGTTTTATTTAACAAAAGTATTAGATTAAAAAACTGGTTTTCCTTGATATAAATTAATGCAAAAAAAGACAGTAGTACGGTTATAAATATGAATTACGGCTCTGGAATTGACCTTAGGTCAGTTTGCCGAGTCTGAATGGTTTCTTTGCAGACGTGAGCGCTTAATAAACGCTTAGAGGCGATTGTGAGAGTCCAGGTGTGCGCCACACTTTCCTGCCTAAGCAAGACGACTTTTATACCCACTCGAATGGTAAATATTTTCGGTCATTTTGCTGTCCGTTCCCGCGTGCTCCTCCATAGCTTATTGCGTCTATTAGCGTCCATTAGAGGCTCGTTAATAACGCCAAAAAAAAAAAGGTCGCCCTCCCGACAGTCCAGACCCGACGTCCGCTAACCAGGCGTTAAAACCCATTCGTCATCGCCGGCCATATTTTCTCATTAACGAGGTGCGGATCTCCGTTTTGACACGACGAGCGGCAAAATACATAAAATTGAGGTTATATAGGACCGGCCACGCGCGATTTTTAATTTGAATATATGGCGACGTTTCGGACGCGCTTCAATTGCCCGTTTATTGGGCGGAACGGATGAGAGTGGTACCGCTCCTAGTATCGCTATAACGAGAGCCGAGGGGACATTCAAGGTAAAATACCCTGATAGGAACCTAAATTCTGTCCCAACCTGCTTTTTTAAGTGAAGACTTGACTTGATTTCAAGTCAAGCTCAAGTCAAGTTTGAGGAAGTAAGTTTCAAGTAAAGTCAAGTAGTTTTTCTCTCAAGTACTTGGAAAATCAAGTAATTTGAAAAATACTGTATTATTTTAATTAGTTGATATTTACTAAACCATTTTGAGGACATTTATTTTTTGCTTAATATCTGGAAATTGGTTGACTTTGCCACCCTATATACAGAGTGTCTCAACTGTACTTAGACGCTACGTATCACCGCAAGTTGATGGTTAAGAAAGCTGCTTTTATTAAAAAAAGATATATGCATAATAAAAAAGCCAAAAAGGAAGAAAAAATAAATAAAATTTAGCAGAATAAAATTAGTGGAAACAAAAAGGTCGAAAAATGAATCTAAAAATATAGTAAAAATCGAAACAACAAAAAGCAAAAAAGGCAAGAATGAATTGTGAAGAAGGATTAACTAATATGACTAAGGACAACGCACAATCAAGAAAACGATAAAAATATAAAGTGGAACGTAAAATTGAACTGTTAAAATCAAGAGAAGTGACAATCAGCAAACAATAAGATTCTAAATTTGCAAAAGTATTCACTAAAAAGCGTCAAACAGTTCATGCATCAAATAGCTTTACTTAAGAGAAAAATGAAAAAAAAAGACAAGATTGAAAACAGTAAGTAAGACAAATCAAAGAGAGAAAAGGCTATTAAAGTGGGCTATGGATAAAAGCAAAATAATGAAATAAGATATAACATGGAATCACTAAACTGTTAAAAAAACTTTGTAAAACATTTAGAACAGAAGAAACAAGGTAATTACAAAAAAAAAACAAAAAAGTCGAACAGAAAGTAAAAATAAATAAAATTTAGTGTAATAAAATTGGTGAGAACAAAAAGTACTTAAAATATAGTAATAATCGAAACAACGAAAGGCGAAAAAGACAAAAATAAATTGTGAAGAAAGAGAAAGATTAACTGATATCACAGAGGACAACGTGCAATCAGGGAAACTAAAATTGTACTTTTGAGAAAAAAGAAACACCAAAAGTGATAAACAGCAAAAGATTAAAAATTTGCAAAAATATTCACTAAACGCTAAAAAGCTTTAAAGAGTTCATGCAACATATAACTATGCTTAAGAGAAAAATTGGCAAGATTGAGCAAGGTAAGTAGGACAAATCGAAGAGAAAATGCTATAAGCGTGGACAAGGGATAATAAAGGCAAAATAATGAAAGGAGATGTAACATGTCATTACCCAATAAATTGTATAAAAAAAACTGTGTAAAAACTTTTAGAACTAAAGAAAAATGGGTAATTACAAGAAAGAAAAAACAACGAAAAGAAAGAAAAAATAAATAAAATTTGATACAATGAAATTTGTGAGAACAAAAAGCCCGAAAATGTAGCAAAAATCGAAACAACGAAAGAAGAAAAAGGCAAAATTGAATCACGAAGAAGAATATATTGATATCACTGAGGACAACGTACAATCAAGAAAACGATAAAAATATAAACTCAAACGTAAAATTGATCTGTTAAAAAAAGATGAAAAGTGACAATCAGCAAATAATAATATTATACATTTGCAAAACTATTTTCCGTAAGGATTAATGTCTTAGAAAGAGACAGCAGATCCCTTTCTAACACATCTATTTTTATGGGATATACAGGGGGTTTCAGAAAGATCCTGACAAACTTTAGGTAGAACGTCAAGTCGTACAACTTTGGTTTATAAACCGCTATCCGCACCGTTTTTGAGATACAGGTTGTCAGAAAATATTTTTTTAAAGTTTTTTTTGGTTATATTTCAGTAAATAATTGAGAGAAACAACTGAATTTTGTACACTTCTTACCATTAATTGGACGTACTTCACGAGTGTTAGAGGGCTTTTTTATGTGCCAGTGGTGTAGATTTTGCGGTCGTCCGGAATTGTTTGGTTTCTGACGTCTAGGCCACTGCAAAAAATTGGTATTTAAAAGCACTTATAGATAAAAAAAAAAACTGTATTTTGAACAAACAAATGCACAATTTTTTAATTTGAGTAGTTTTTACACAGATATGGGCGAATTGCGTCTGGACAGCAGAGAAATATGTTTGATCTGTCACATTTTTCTGGGACACCTTGTATATTCGATATACGCTGCATTCAAGTTCTTCGCTAAAACGCTTCAACATTCATATAAAACTTTTTTTGTAAAATGAACAATCATAAAGTTAAAGTGGGTGGCGTATATAACGTGACATAAACAATGGGGGGGGGGGGGGGGCGAAGCCTTGCGACAAAGCCTTAGAGGCCCTTTTCACAGTCCTCCGGTCCACCCATCCCTACTCCACCAGTGCCCTCGTTCCCCCCACGAGTTGACCCGTCATTTCACAGTCGGAAGCTCCTCTCGATGAAGAACAGCGGCTCCAAGTGTCCTGTGGCACACTCCCAGAAAGTGGTATGACCACTCTTTCCCTGCCCCACAGTGGGTGCAGAGTTGACTGTCAGCCATTCTTAGGAGGTGCATGTGCCTGTTTAGTCTGCAGTGTCCAGTAAGGATTCCTAGAAGGTCTCCCAGGCACTGGCGGCTTCTCCCAAGACGCCACGGGGTCTTGGATCTATCCGAGTTAGGGTAGATTTCCTTGGTCTGGCTACATATGCCTGACTGTGTCCAGTTTTTCCTTGTACTCTCCCATGCCCACCCATTCAGAATGTGAGAGACGTACCTTTTACTTACTCCTAGACATGGCTCTGGTCCAGTAAAGCATGTCTGGGAGCCATACGTGGCCGATTCGTCAGCACGCTCGTGCCCCTATGTCCAGAAACCCATCTCAGAGTTACCCTTTTTGTTTCTGCCAGTGACTCTAGAGCATCCCTGCAGTCCTGGTCGAGCTTTGAACTCGTTCTGCTCCTGAAGATAGATGTCCTGCTCTACTCCCTGTCTCACTTCTGTTCGTGTGGCCACCTAGAGTATTGCAAACTCCTCCGCCTGGAAAACCGTCGTGTGGCTTCCCAAGGCCGAGCGCTCGCCCTCTACACTGCCTGCTTTGTATATTCCGGTTCCTGACAACTGTGTATTAGCCATTCTTGATCCGTCTGTATACCATATCTGATTATTCCCAGAAGGTTGCTGAAGCAGCTCTTCCTTGAATTCGTCTCTTGCTGGCATGTTTTTCTCAAATGGCTGTTTCAGACAGGACAGTCAGAATGTCATGCTGAGTGAAGCTGGCGATCTGCGTGTGACCACTTTCCATAGCTGTATCCTTCCAAAGGTTGCAGCAATCCATCCTCCTGCAGGACGCCATCGCCTTCCTCTTAACCCAGATTGGAAGCTCCGGCAGACCCAGTAAGGCATTGAGTGGTGTTCCCGGTGTTGTTCTGAATGCACTCGTTCTGGCTAGGCAGACTGTTCTCTGCAGTCTGGCCAACCCCAGCACATAGCATGCCCTGTTCACCGCTGTCCGTCAGACTACGGCACCATAGGTTATCCTCGGTCTGATTACTGCAGTGTAGAGCCTGTGCAGGACGTGTGGCTTTAGACCCCACTCCCTCCCTGCCCACTGCCTTGCGTAGTTGCCATGTCAGTGATGTTGCCTTATTGCATACCTTTTCCACTTGACTTTTCCAGGTCAGCCCGCCGTCGATGGTCAGCCCCAGGTACTTAGCCTCAGGCTTTAGTAGCAAAGGTTTACCGCACAGCGTGGGTGAGTGGTTTCTTGTAGTTTTCCTTCCTTTGGTGTAGAGCACAAGTTCTGCCTTGCCAGGGTTGACTGACAGTCCCTTCTCGGTACACCATTGTTCTATTACTCTACATGCCCTTTGCATTCGTTCACAAACGCTGCCAATGAACTTTCCTGGTATCATGACCAAGCCGTTGTCCGCAAACGCTTGCGCCCTGAATCCCTCGGATTGTAGCCTCTCCAAAAGACCATCCATTAAGAGACACCATAGTCGAGGTGATCGGGACACCCTGTACACTGACATTTTAATAAAAAGTGTTGTCACTTCCACATGTTGGTCAAGTAACATTTTTTAAATACGACCCTGTGTAAAGTGTTTTACTGTTGTTGTATAGTTTACCATTCTCCACCATTTTTCGACTTCCACTACGATATATATTAGAGGCCTTTTACAAAATACTTTAATTGTAAAACAATTTTCTTTAAAATTGCAACAAAATCCTACATCTTTTATTGGATTTTTTTGCGTGTGCAATGCTTGCTACTATACAACATAAGAGGTAATGTTTCATAGCAGTTCGAATATTATTTTGTAAAGGTCTATGCTGTTTGGCTCTATAAGTACGTTTGTAAAAACACTATTTTATAGCTGTCATATATAAACTGTGTTAATATTCTTTAAACATTTACATAATTATCCGATGCAGGAGCAATAATAAAATAAATTTACAGTAGAATTAACTTTTATAAGATGTGTCCATTTTGCATATATAGGTGTGCTATAAAGGTTTTGAAAATGTTTATATCATTAATCTATTTCCATAAAAAATGCTGCAGTAACGTTCTTAAAACAATTATAAAACATTAAATTGTTAGTGGGGTCAGCTCTTACTGCAACACTGATAAAGTTAATATAAAAATATATGAAAATGTTACCAAAATTAAGTTATGGTAATAAGCTGCTAGATGCAAATTTATATCAGGAAACATTCCTATACAACATAACTGCTCTTAAAAAAAACCTTAATAAAACTGAAATGTCGCTTAAACTAAGTTTTATAAAACAAATTTGCTAGTTTGGGGGGGGGGGGGGGCAATCAAGTCAAAATACCCCTAATAGGTAAGTAAAATGTTTAATTGAGGATTTGGGTTGAAGGAGGATCGACCTCCTTCAATCTAGATACCATCAGCGTCATAGACGTATGCCAGTACCACACCAAATAGTTGAAAGTCGAACCATTGTGAGACTAATTTCAGCAAATAATAAAGCCATCCACATTGTTATATAAGTGCACCGGCCGGGCTCGCAATCAATTTTTGGTGGTACCGGTCGGGCCCATACATCATGGGACGGAAAAAGTCGATTCGAAACGTCGATACGGCCGAATATCATAAATATAAATTTCGTGAGACTGACTTTTATGCCGCTTGACGTAAATAAATCGTTTTTGTCGATTTTCGGACGTCGCAGCCGCGGTACCGCTCTTACGGGTTATTAATATTTATCAGCCGCGGTACGTGACGAAATTTTCGGACCCTCGCCGGATGGTATCTTTGGTGATTTAGATGGTTTTGGGGTTGATGATGATGATGATGATGGCAAAGGAAAAGTAAATTAATAAATTCAACTCGGTACTATTATTGAAGACAAACAAAAGTCGAAACTCGCACTTCTTGCGAAGACTTAAAGAAGAAGAAGAAGAAGAAGGATCGTGGCCTTAGTTATGGTGCGTGGGACGGCCGATCACACGAACCGGTAATCGATTTCATAGACGATGATTTTGCATTTTGGCACGTTCCACTCAGGGGCGTAGGTTCCACCCAATGACCTAAGAGATATGCCAACAAATCCCATTATTTTCTTAAAAATGAGCCCGTTTTTCGACCGGAAGTCCGCCATTTTTAAGGTTCCCTTGACGTAATGTTGTCGTCAGCGCATTTCATATAAGCGTCTATCACAGCTTAAAGCAGGACCGTATATTGATTGTCGATTGTTTTTGGATTTTAGTTAAGTTTTAGAAAACCTTGGAGCTAGGTCAGCTAAGGGCTAGAAGCCCTAGCGCTCTAGATAGAAGATGAATATAGGTTCGATATTCGATGGAATTAAAAATAAGAAGTAATAAAAATAATGACAGTAACAATTATTTTACACCGAGGTATCACTTCCACCATTTTTAAGGTTCCCAATGCTAAAAAGCATCAGAGAATATCTTCGTGTACCTATACGAAACGGTACTAGAAGTACGACACTGCCTCGATAAAATCCTGCTTGTATTCGTTTGCAACGATTAAAAAAAAAATAAGTTGAGACGAGTAACTTAGAAAGGGAACCTTGAATTTCGAACGTAAATCCTTAGTTTGAATCATCTTATTGTTAATTATCGAGAATTGAAGCGTACCGGTAACGGGTACTACAAGTACACAAGAAAGTGTATAGCTGACGGTGCTGATGTAAATGATGAGCAAAAAGTTGTTTGGAAGAGATTAGCGTCTAATTGAAAATGTGATTACTCACAAACGAGGCCGTCACATGAAGAGCTTTGATGCAAAACCGGATCAATGTAGTGGGTGTTCATTTGAAAACGTCATCTAGTTGGATGTGAAATGTCAAAAGAAATTGATGAAAGAACAAACGTCTATTTACTTTAATTATTTCATCCTTTTCTGTCGAAAAATCATAGCCTGCTAGATAACGTTTTCTAATGAACACAGGGTATATTCACAATTTATTCTTAGTTTATTACAATTTAAATAATTTATTTAAATAAATACTGGATGTTTTAATACTAATAAATAAATAATGAGTTTATGTTTGTTACGAAGTTAGACTTTAGAATTTTAAACTTAGGTTTTTTGCTTTTTGCATACTCCAGGCTCAAAAAATGTTTAAATTTGTTTTTTCCCAATACTGTAAATAAAGGATCTAAGTTTCCGTCAAGCAAAATTAAAAACATTCTCTGAGCTCTCAGGTGACAAAACAAAGAAAAATATTTAATACATTTAATTTAAAAAATATTTCAGTTTAAACTTCTTTTTGGCTCACAACATGCATGTTGTGCGTCTTGTTAATTTCTCAGATGGATTTCAAGCTTAAATTTGTTTTCCTTTTTCAATACTCTAGGCTCAGAAAATTTTTAGACTGTTAATACCGAGTCTCTAAATCAGAAATCTGAGTTTCTATTTCCGTTAAGCCAAATTAAAAAACTCTCTGAGTTTGCAGGTAACGAAGAACAATTTGAATTGGGTCCACTTTTAAAATACCTCAGTTTAAACTTCTCTTTGGCTCAGAGCATGCACTGTCCTGTCTTATCGTTGTCTCAGAATAGTCTTTTAAATCCATGTTTTTTGCCTTTTGCATACTTTATGCTCAGAACATTTTTTATTTTTTTTTTTTTTTAATAATATTAGGTTTGTGAATAAGGAATTTCGATTTTTAGGCACTTTTAGAATATAGTTTTGGCCATTTTTAAAAAAACCAACTTTTGGGGCTCATTTCATTCAAATTGTGCTTGTTACATTCTTAGGGGGTTCCAATAAATAGTCCCATGCAGATTTAAAACAAAAATCGAAAGTTTTTTTCAAATTGACCATAGGGGGTGAGATAACGTCTTTTTCCAGAATGTTCAACTTGGACTTGATTAAGACTGTGAAGGCTTTCACGGCCGGTCAAAAATACAATCTAAAGTGTTTTCCGGGCTTTGAAGCCGTGGTCCAATGGAATTTCTCCCTGACGTTTCGTCTACAGCTGTGGCAGACATATCAAAGGCGATGAGGCAATGGGCGAAGTGATCTCCCGAGCTTCCTGATGCTGACTGATTCGACTGTGGTGAGCTCCGTGGTATTTATTCCCCCGTCGTGCTGCAGTGGAGGGACTGGGGTGAGGGTAGTGGTGGCGCGGGGTGGCGGCGCACTTGAAATATGTCGTAGAACTAGCTTCCAGTCTGCATTTAGAAACGTAATTTCCACCTTCCTGTTGAAAATGGTGTCGTGTTTAAAGATCTCAATGACCTCTCTCGTTAGTCTCGGATAGAAACGCTGGGATTGATATAAGATATCTCACCTTGTTGACCGTGCTCTGCTACTGTTGACTTTTGTGTTTGTCCCAGCCTGCAAGTCCTCTTGTGTTCCGTAATCCTTGTGTTGACACTGTTTTTGCTTTTGTGGTGCCAATGTATACCAAGCCACGGCTGCCTGGACTCGCGGTCCTTGGCCGATCTCAAGCTCTGTTGTATTGTTCGAGTTGGTTTAAAGACAGTTTTAACATTGTGCTTTTTTAGTAGCCTGCCGATCCTGCCATAAAACCAACTCGTACGTTACAACAGAGCTTGAGATCGGCCAAAGAGTGCAGAGATTCCCTATCAGCACCGGGAGTTTAACGAATTCCATGCAGCTGTAGCTCGGTATACATTGGCACCACAAAACGCAGTACCAACACGAGGATTACGAAACACAAGAGGCGTTACAGGCTGGGTAGTAGTCAGCAGTAGCAGAGCACGCTCTCTTTGAAGGTCACGACATTCTTTTTAACGAGGTGGATATCTAATATCAATCTCAGCGTTTCTATCCGAGACTAACGAGAGAGGCCAATGAGATCTTTAAATACGACAACCTTTTCAACAGGAAGGAGGAAATTACATTTCTAAATGCAGACTGGAAGCGAGTTCTACGACATACTTCAAGTGCGGCAAAACTCCGCGCCGCCACTACCCCCACCCCAGTCCCTCTACTGCAACGCGACGGCGGGGGAATAAATACCACGGAGCTCGCCACAGTCGAATCAGTAAACGTCGGGAAGCACGGGAGATCACTTCGCCCATTGCCTCATCGCCTTTGATAATGTTTGCGGCAGCTGTAGACAAAACGTCAGGAAAAAAATCCATTGCAACACGGGTTCAAAGCCCGAAAAACCCTTTAGATTGTATTTTGACTTGTGTTTTAGGCACTTTTAGAATTGACTTTTTGCCCACTTTTTGCTCTGGTTAATGCTGGGATCTAGAAGTGCAAAGTGTCAGTTTTATGTCGAAATTACAATTACAAATATGTCAATATTACAACTGTAGATCGTAAGTCTGATGGGCAACTAGGCGTACAAGAAAACTCATTAATTCAGAAAGTCCTCGATAAGGAATGTCGAATAAGGAAGAAAGTTGAGCTGGAAAATAATACACCATCTGCACAGTCAGAAGGTCATCTTGAATAATAATAATATCACGAGATGAATGTGAAAACTATTATATGCAAAATTACTATTTTTGAATGTGCGTTAATTTACGCTTTAAATTTCTATTTTTTAAATGGGAATCGGGTAGTCGTTACCTCCCCGAAGGTACCTGATGGTGGTCGTTCGTCCTTCCGGCGTAATGTCGACCTCCGACCAGCCCCAACGCGGCTCCCCGCATCGACTCCTCGTGAGTCTCCCAAAAACCGGATTCTCTTCGTGAGCACCCAGACTAACACTGCCGATTCCCTCTCAAAAACGCTCGTGCTAACTTTTTTTATTGTCAGCACATTTTTCCCAAACGATTGCAACCTTCTTTTGCAAGGTTTAATTTTTAAATTTGGGTCAACTAGTGCTTGGTTACTAAACCGGTCATCGGCCGACCATTTCTAAGAACGTTGCAATTTTATGTATTTTTGCTTCTTTGTGACAATAAATTTGATGCGACGTTTGAGCACAATGCTGAAAATCCTGCAGAGAGGCAAGTACCACTTAAAATGGAGGAAATAAAGAACAGTTTCGCTAAATTGACTAACCTGATTGCCAATTGGAAGCGTCGCAAAACTGTGAAACTGTGTTGAACGCCTCCTTAGATCGTAAGCAGGAGAACGGCTTGGATAAAAACTACCATGCAGGTGTAAAACAGCAACAAATATGGTTGAGTTGTAAGAAATCCAGAATCGTACTGCAAACTCATTAATTAATGACACGACTGTGGAAGACTTGTACTGTCTTCACTCAGAAGTAAAGAAACTACTATCAGAAGGCAAACAATCCCCCGACTTAAACGATCGGTCTGAAACTGCTGTTAACGCAACTTTCGAACCTCTTACCTCACAACTCAACCATTTGACAGAGCTAAAGGAAATGCTGGAAAGAGGTAATAATGTCTCAGAATACCTCCATTCCATGAAATTTAATAAAACTCTCGATAACCCGGAGACATGCTCCACAGCCACATTTAATGTGGCCAACGTGATGAAAGAGATCAAAGAAAGACTTCCTTGATTCACAAGGTCAAGATGTCAGTAAAGACTCTAAAGGCATCAATTTCCAGAACTCAGAAAGTCGGGATGGAACTGATCTTTATTCGATATTCGACAATTGCCAACTTCTTGTCTGTGAACCGAACAATGCGGCAGAGTTAAAGAAACTGTTCAGGCCAGAAGAAAGTGGAGACTTCTCAGAACACGCCCAGTCTGTGGAATGTAATGAAACTTCCGGAAAACGCCCAAGTAAAAGTAAACCATGTGGCTCAGAATTGACACAAAGCAACAATTTGGCTGCTCAGAAAATCAGCTAGAAAATGAGAGAAATGTCTCACAGAACGTCCGTTTTGTGGAACTTAATAACACTCTCAATGAGTCAAAAGTACGCTCTGTGCACTAAGCCAAGAAAGAGATATACAGGGTGGTTCACACCTTAAAAAAAAACGTCATCAAGAAATACCTGGAAAAGCCGTTATGAAGACATGTATAAGAATGGATTTGCAGTTGATAATAGAACTAATTTGGAACATACTGCTGAGAAAGTAGAAGCTGAAACCTTTTTGTCAGTCGATGACCTTAAAATCGACGACCCATTAGGAAGTTTCTCTATTACTCAACAGAACTGCTGAGAAGACGTCTTCAGACATTGTCCAGAAATATATATAAAAATCAATCAAAATGAAAATGATTATGTACTAGCAAAAAGTCTTAATGAAATTATTGATATGGAAGAATATATATAGTTGAAGAAGTTACTAATTCTTCAGGTACTTTCGATGAGGCAATGAACTCAACTAGAGTAGATAAAGATGGTTGCAATGCAGAGGCCATTTTAAATAAATGTGTGTGAAATACCCGTGAATCCAACTGTTTGCTCCTTTTGATGTCTTCTTTTCCCTTCCACCAACCGAAGTCCTATAGGTGCATTATTATCGGAGACAAAACCCTATCGGTGGTCGATTTTTAGGCACTTTAGAATCGACTTTGTAACGAATTTTAATAAGAGAGGGGAAAAAGGGCCTGTTGATGTTTGACGTCCAAGCTGGTAATAAAATTATTTCGGGGGCCACCCTCTAAGGGTTTTACGGGGTAGAGGGTCCACAGGAATGCCTATCGGGGAGCTTTTAACCAGTAGAGAAGGATGGATTTCCTATGGTTTCCTATCTTATTCTTATGGAAACCAAGTCAAACTCGAACTCGAATTTCTATCAGGCTTGAGGTATACCATACTGATGAGCTCCAATAAGAGCGAAACTGTAACGGGTACGGGAATATAACAAATTCGGTAAGTTGACGTGAAAGTTGACGGTGAAATATATATGCGTAGGGCCCAACAAACGCTTTGACCCGTGTGTCCTGTATGAGTGGGGCCCAACAAACGCTAAGCCTTATATGTGTATGTATGAATGGGGCGCAACAATCGCTTGAGCCTGGGTATGTGTGTAAATGAGGCTCAACAACCGCTATAGCCCTGTTTATTTTAGGTGAGTGGGGGGGGGGGTTCAACGATCGCTATGACCCGTGTATGTGAGTGTGTGAAAATGGGGCTTACAAGAATCGGGGCTTCTATACTTTATATCCTCGACATTTTGCTCCTCAGCTCTTTTACATGGAAACAACAATAAAAACAAAGTATCCAAGGACTGGTTCTAGCTAAAGATTGCCAGTCGTTCACCAGAATTTAAGATAGAGAGGTTTAAGAAGAATAATTTAAAAAGAAAATACACAAATTTTAAAAGCTGGCATACATGCCATAAGTTAACCTACATCCCTTAACTCTTCGGTTAACCCTAATTAATTGGACTTAACTTTTATAACTTTAGAACCGCGTTCTCACTTCGCCGAAAATGCAACCGTCCCATTTCGATCAAAAACAGAAAAAGAAAATCCATTTCAAATTGACCAAAGGGGGAGGGGGGAGTATTAAGTCTTTTTCCTCAATTTTCAACTTTGACCTCTCCTGTAAGTTTAGAACGAATCGACCGATTGATGTAAATCCAACTGTATTTTGCTCTACTTGATGTCCCCGTTCATCTCTCATCAACGAAACTCCCGAAAGTGCAATATTTTCGGAGATACACCCCTTTGATTGTCGATTTTTACGCAGTTTTAAATACAAATTTTTGGCCATTTTTGATAAAATCCTCTTTTGGGGCCCATTTTATTCCCGTCTCATTTCGATCAAAAAACATAAAAAAAATTCTAAAGTTTTTGTTTAAAATTTAACATCTTTGAGTAATTTCTTCTAAGTATAAATATGCTTTTTTTCAAATTTGGCTAAAAGGCACTCTATTCAAAAAAACTGGAAATGTACTATTTTCAAAAATAGTACCGTTGAGTTATCTTTTTTTCGGCTTACTCATTCTAAGCCATCTAAAAAGTAAGTCCTCTATTCGAGAAAATTAAACTTTCAAATTCTCAAAAATAGAACCTTTGCGTTGGAATTCATCTCTGGGCAATTACTTCTAAGTTTAATTCTGATTTTTTTCAAATTTAGCTAAAAGAAACTCTATTCGAAATATAAATAAATATATAAATAATATAAATAAAAAATAATTCGAAAATAAAAGTTGAAATTTACTATTATCACAGATTATCAAAAAGAGTACGCTCGAGTTGGCATTTATGTTTGGGTTAATTATTGTAACTATAAAATGCCATTTTCAAATTTAATGTAAAATTCACTCTATTGTGATTTCCCGCACGCAACTGAAGTAGCTTGCGGGAAAGTATCACTTTCCGTACTTGTTAGGAAAATAACTATTCCAAGATTCGACCCCTTCGCTGGTCGAATTTAAGACACTTTTAGAATCGACCTTTTTGTCATTTTTAAAAAAAAAACCTACTTTTGGGGCTCATTGTCTTACTATTGTGTTTGTTACATTCTTAGGAGACCGCAACTATCCCATTCCGATTAAAAACCGGAAAAAAATGTTCTAAAGTTTTTTTCAAATTGACCAAAGGGAGAATTATTACTTTTTTTCTCAATTTTCAATTTTGACCGCCTGTAACTTTAGAACGAGTGGTCCGGTTGAAGTGAATCCAACTGTTTTTTGCTCCTCTTGATGTCCTCTTTCACCTCCCACCGAATGTTTTCAAATTTGAGGCTTAAAAGTCATTTCATTCGAAAAAGTACGAAACTTGCAATATGGAATAATAAACCTTCTGGATTGGTACTCAGTTTTCAGTAAATTTTGTTGATTATGAGGTCGTCAGTGTCATTGTTACAATTGACGTAGCTATCACTGTATTTAAGACAACTTAAAATTTGCTATTTTAAAAAATAAAACCGTTGTGTTGGTACTCAACTTTGGGCTATTTCTTTTAAGAATAAAAATGTTTTTTTTTTAATTTGGCTAAAAAAGAGATGAAGTTTATTTTCACAATTTTCAAATTTGACCGCCCATAACTTTAGAATGAGTGGACCAATTGAAGTTAATCTAACTGTTCACCTCCCACTAACAAAAGTCCCGAAGGTTCAATATTTTCCAAGGTTCGACCCCTTCGCTGGTCGAATTTTAGGCACTTTTAGAATCGACTTTTTTGCCATTTTTAAAAAACCCACTTTTGGGACTCAATTTATTCCAATTGTGTTTGTAACATTCTTAGGGGATTGCAACCATCCCATTCCGATAAAAACATCAACACTGCCAATATTGATGTGTCGTTGAACCGCCTCAAACAGCCTCAGTCGCAAAAAGAAGAGCCAGCTAAGAAGAAACCAGTAGAAGTAAAAGAAGCTAAACCTAACACAAAGATCCGAAGAGGTAGAGCCACTATCAGGCTCCAGACTATTCACCAAGACACGTCTGAGAAGGAGATCGGGCAGATTAGGAGTTGGAGGGATAACTTCAAGCCTGAAGAGCTGGTGGCGGCTGAAGGCGAAACGTAGAAGGACCCCGGGAAAGGACTTGAAAGAGAAGTTTTTGATAAGAAACAAGAGCAAGGATAACGTGTCTTCGTTGCCGCCTCCAAAGCTTCAAAGAAAATCTTCGGTGAAGAAAAGCCCCAGTTTCAAAGACATTTGCAACGAAATCACCTCTGACGAGGCGGTTAAGGACCTGAACCCCGGTCAACTCATAGAAGTGCGCAGGAGGCAGAGCCGGCAAATATCCCACGAAGATGTCATGACAGAGCTCGATCGGACTTCTTCCACTTTGAGCGTGGAGGAGGTGCAATTGCTCAACGCTTTGCTTCAGGCTGAAAGCGAGGCCGGTTTGCTTGTTGTTCCCCCAATCATTGAAAAAGAAGAACCGAAGGGGGTTAGAAAAAAGAGAAAGAAGCTGCAAGAGAACTCAGAAGTAAAGAGGTAAATTAGCGAGAAGAGCGTCTCAGCGCTGGAACGTCCAGCAAGTTCTAGATTGAGAAAAGGAAGCTCTCTCAAAGACATGGTAAAGAACATTTCTCAAGTGGAAATCGAGATGATCCCCACGAAGCAAAATCCCATCATTACTGGTTACATAGGCGCGATAGAAGAGACCAAACCTAGTTTAAAAGCAGTGGTAGAAGAGTTGAAACTAGAAGAAAGTCCAAAGATACCAGAGAAAAAGTTTAGGTTTAACGTAACTGTCCAGAAATTTCCGGTAAAAAAAGACTATTACGATTCCAAAATACGACCTCAGCGACAGCAACTCTGGCAGAGCACCAGTAGGTACCCTCAAAGCGCAAGCCTGTAGTAAACTAGTATATTGAAAAAGTGCGAACCAAAATATTATGTAGAGCTGCCAGGGGATGGCTTAACTCTAGAAGAATAAGTTAGTAAACAGGAACATGTGCCAAGAGTGTTAGGAAAAAGTAAGTCAGAAGTCCAAGTAAGTCTTAAGAACGACGATAGTCCCGCAGTAAAACAATCAGATAGTTTGCGTAACAACTTAAAGGCTAACGTAGATAAAGCTGAGCTTGATAGTCCACTTGATATATTCCACTTCGAAGGAGCGTCTACTCCTTCGAAGACAGAAAATGTTGATGTAGAAAACGCTTCTTTGAAGGCAGAAAATAGTTTTAAGGCTGTCGAAGATAGAGCTGATAGTTCGGAAGACAGCATTGTTGATATAGAAGACGCTTGTTCGAAGACTGAAAACATAGATAGATAATGAAGAAAACATTCCCGAAGAAAACGAAGAGGAAGCGTTTAAAACTGAGCAGTTGCTAAGATCTACTAAGCAAAGCTTAAAAGCTGATACTTTCTTGCGTAAAGTTGATTTGGGGCAGCGACAGGAGGTGCCTGAGTGGGCTCGAAAAGAGCCTGAAGTGGCACCAAAAGGTACTAGTCCGGCATATACTGAAGTGGCACCAAAAGACACTAGTCTAGAGTGCACTGAAGTGGCACCTACAGAGGAGGCAGATTTATGGAGAAATGACCAATACGACCCTCCACAGCGGGGAGAGCTAACCTTGGAGCAAAAAGGTCCTAGAGCGTTGATTGTCAAGATCCACCAAGCCACTTTTCATCAGAAAGCTTCAGACAGGGAAGAACCAGAAACGCCTGAAGAATACGAGCGTAGAATCATCTTCAAACGCTCCTTAATCTAGAAGGCCAACAAAAGCGATCCGGCCTTGCGCATATTTGATTCGCCCACTCCTCTACCCTCCGAACCGGAAAAAGAACTCTCCCCTGAACCTTCTTTTGTTTCTTTTACAGTCCAACCGACTCTCCCAGTGGATGAATCCTTGGAAAAGCCTCAGCAGCAGGACGATTGTCCTGTGGAGATATAGACGAAACGAAAGTTTATTCGTGCTCCTCATATACCGCGACGGTGGCGTAAAAATGTCAGTGAAAGTGAGTACCACTACCAGTGATAGTGAGGAGGAAGAGGATAGTGGCAGCGATGAGGAGAGTGAGGAAGAAGATGAGGGAGGACTGGCAGGTGGACCGGTTGGAGTGAATTCAACTGTTTTTTGCTCCTCTTGATGTCCTCTTTCAACTCCCACGAAGTCCCATAGGTGCCATTTTCTCTCTCAAAGGACCGGTTCTAAAACTCCCTCGAGAGATCGAAGACTATCCAGTCATTTACGTCTACAAGCTGATTACGTCACAATTTATTCTCGTAAAGTTGATAACTAAACACGCCGTAACAACCGTGTCGTTTTTCTCATCATATGAGAGGCACCACATACGAGTGGAAATCCCAAAACAAACGATCAAAAAGTCGCCTAATCCCCGCTGTCATCGCGCAATTAACGTAAACCAAACACAAATGTTGATTTTGTTTATTTTACCCGTGAACAAATAAAACAAACGCCGGTTAACAAATCCGGGCCTTATCAATTATTCCACAATTTGTTTAATTTGGGATGATAAGCTGAAATTTCGCTCGGCGTTAGTTTACCTGAATTACGGTTTCGAAACTGTTGTTTTTGTCGCCGATCACAAGCCTATCTGAAGCAGAACCACACTCTAAGTACGACCTGAATGGATGGAAAACTAGTTATCAAAAAATTTGGCAACTGTGCTTGTGATATTGGTTTGGTACTCAACACTCAAGGTGATCTATTACGGGACATGAATTCACAATTACTTCAGCAATTTGTTATAATAATAATAATTAAAACGTAATCTAACGTACTAGTACCTGATACATGTTAAAAAAATTGATGGTTTCAATGTATTAGATTCAAGCCGAAACATCATCAACATTCACCGCAATGATGCGGTACCACTTTGTGGTATTAATTTTGTTGTAATTTTATCAACTGAAGAAAACGCAAAAAAGGCGGGTACAAACCAACATATCTGACGTACCAAAAGCCACATCTTAAGCTTTGATAATCGACTATAAAATTGATGAGAAGTACCAAACGGTACTCAAGAATGCTCTCTCTTAAACTTCTAAGCCCACTCAAACTTTTCCATCTATAAGAGTACCAAACATATCATAAAAGCCTTCATAAGTACCACCTTAAAGACAAATAAAGGCTATTCCACACGAACCGTAGTTTTCTGTAGAAACTGAACAAAGAACGCGACGTCAATCCAATCATGCACCTCGTTGGGACGGGCCTTTACCATGAATTATTAATGTCCCGACCAGAGAGACACGTCGAATATGACGAAGGGAGCGGTACCCAGACAGTTGAAACCCGGACGATCTTCACTTGTTATTTTCGTTTTGACTAAAATAAACCCGAGGGGAAGCTGTAAAAGTGGACCAAAATCGAATCAATAAAGCACCAAGGAAACGTGATATCTGTATTATACCGAGAAGCAGTATAAAGATTAATAATAATAGTTTCGGTTTATCGCAATCGTGCAACCACAAACTGGTTTGAAAGACCACTGCCAGGTATTAATAATAACCATATTGCCTGGCTAGATGGGTACCGTCCAGGATCGTACTGGGTTTTCAGATAAGCATGTACTCTCTCATTCAAATTAATTGAGTGTTACTGGTATCAAGTCACTTAATACTCAGATAACACTAATTGCCAATTACACTAAACAAAACAAACGTAATCGTGGTCCTAAATTTTGTATTGGTTTTTTTTATTGTACAGTATTTGTTTACCGCCTGTGGTGCTTATTATTATGCTTCGTTTCTAATTTTTTTCAGAAAAGCACAACTACCACTTCCGTTTTTTTGTGCCGACGTTTTGTTTATTGTTTTAAGTCATCATCAGGGCAAAACTAAATAATTTTTCCTTTTTCACTGCACTTAACACATTACTACACTTAAAAAAGTGTATTTTTTGCATGAAGAGCAGCTCAATGTTCATGTGTGTAAGTTCATATTCCCAAAACAGTTTCTTCTTCATGAGAAGTACAAATACTGTCCGCGTTTTTTTGTGAGTCGACGTTTTGTTTATTATTTTAAATCATCATCAGGAAAAAGCTACATAATTTTCCCTTTTTAACTGTTAAATTACTACTTTTAAAAGAGCGTCTATATTGCATGAAGCGCGGTTCAATCTGCAAGTACCTGCAAAATTCTTAATTCGTTTCTTTTTTAGAGACGACTTTTTCGACGTTTTGTTTTTCGATTTAAGCCGTAATCAGAACAAACCTCAAGAACAATTTTTTTTCACTGTCATATTACTACGTTTAAAAAAAAGTTTATTTTTGCCTTAAAGTCTTCTTCAGAGAAGCACAACTACCATCTGCAATGTTTTTGTGCCGACGTTTCGTTTTTTATTTTAAGTCATCATCAAGACATCAAGTAAATAATGTTTTTTGACTGTCACCTTATTATATTTAAAAAGTGTCGTTTTTGTACGAAGCGCAGCGCAATGTTTATCTTTCCAAGTCTATATTATGAAACTGTTTCTTTCTTCAGAGAAGCACCACTACTACCTGCGTTTTTTGGAGCCGACTTCTCGTCTTCAATTTTAAATCATCATCAGGACGAAGCTAAATAATTTTCCTTTGTGACTGTCACATTACTCGAGTCCAAAAAAAGAGTGCTTTTTTTTGCATGAATGGCAGTTTAATGTTCATGTCCGCAAGTCTACATTCTTCAAATGTTTTTTCCTCAGATACGACTCTTTGTCGATGTTTAGTTTTTTATTTTAAGTATCATCAGGACAAAGCTAAATATATTTTTTCTTTTTTACTGCCACTTTACTACATTTAAAAACGTCCATATTCTTAAACAGTTTCTTCTTCCGAGAAGTACCTGTATTTTCCGTGCCGACGTTTCATCCTTAATGTTAATTCATCATCAAAGCAAAGCTAAAGAATATTTTCTTTGTGACTTCTTTGTGAAATTTTTAGGGAAATATCGGCATTTGTTGGCTCTGTCCATATCTGCTAGGTACATTGACGTGAGATTAGGTGTGGAGCCCCATCCGTTGGAATATCTAGCGGACGCCTGCGTCATGTGTCAAAAATCTTGAGTGTATCAATGACATATGAAGGTTGTCGTGGGCCTCCTTGTCAATTGTCAGAGTGGTCTCTCACTTGTCGTAAAGTGGCAATCACCTACGTGAGCTTAGTACACGTGACGTCAGGTGTGTGCTATTGACGTCATCGGAATGCTATTAAACTAAAATTACTTCATCTAAATGCGATGAAACTAAAATGACGTCAGCTGAATGCGATTCGGCCTAGGCGAGTCCAAAAAAAGAGTGTTTTTTGCATGAAGGACAGTACAATGTTCATCTCCGCAAGTCTACATTCTTGTTTCTTCTTCAGAGACGACTTTATGTCGACGTTTTATTCAAGTCATCATCAGGACAAAGCTAAATATTGTTTTCTTTTTCTACTGCCACTTTACTACATTTAAAGACTTCCATATTCTTAAACAGTTTCTTCTTCCGAGAAGTACCTGTAGTTTTTGCGCCGACGTTTCATCGTTAATGTTATTTCATCATCAGGGCAAAGCTAAAGAATATTTTCTTTAACTAGGCCCAAAAAAATTTTTTTTTGCCTGAACCCTTAAGTTATTATTCATCTCTGCAATTCTACATACTTAGACATTATCTTCTTTAGAGACCTCTTTATGTCGACGTTTTGTTTTTTATTTTAAATCACCATCAGGACAAAACAAAATAATATTCGATTTGTGACTGTCAAATCACTGAGTCAAAAAAGTGTCGTTTTGCATGAAGCGCATTACAACTACCATTAAGATTTCTTTTGTACCTATTGTAACTACCATTAAGGTTTCGTCTTTAATTTTAAGTCATCATCAGGACAAAACCAAATAATTCTCCCCTCGTGGGTGTCACGCTACTAATTCCAAAAAAAGTGTTTTGCATGAGCGCAATTTAGTGTCATCATCTAGGTTTGCTTGGTCGACGTTTCGTTTATTATTTTATATCATCATTAGAACAAAGCTAAATAATTTTCCCTTTTTCGACTGTTAAATTACTACGGATAAAAAAGTGTCTTTTACATGACGCGCACTCTGTGCGCATGTTCATCTCTGCTAGTATACATTCTAAATCCATATCTTTTTTAGAAACGACTTTGTGTCGTTGTTTCGTTTTTTATTTTAAATTATCATCTGTACAAAGTCAAATAATTTTCCTTTTTTCACTGTCATAATATTACTACATTTAAAAAATTCTTTTTTTTAAATAACAACTAAAACAACAATTCAGAAAAACAACAGATCAGGAAAGCACAATTACCATTTGCGTTTTTTTTATACCGACGTTTCGTTTTTTTATTTTAAATCATCATCAGGACAAAGCCAAATAATTTTCCCTTTTTTCACTGTCACATAACTACATCTAACAAAGTTTTTTTTTGCCTGAAGTGGAGTGTATATTTTCAT
Source organism: Taphrorychus bicolor (assembly GCA_951812265.1). Classification (NCBI taxonomy): domain Eukaryota; kingdom Metazoa; phylum Arthropoda; class Insecta; order Coleoptera; family Curculionidae; genus Taphrorychus; species Taphrorychus bicolor. The sequence goes on along the minus strand of OX638299.1, from coordinate 37,350,601 downwards.
CTCTGCAAGTTTACATTCTTAAATAATTCCTTCTTCAGAGACGGCTTTGTGTCGACGTTTCGTTTTTTATTTTAAATCATCATCAGAACAAAACTAAATAATTTCCGTTCGTGACTGTGGCTCTACTAAGTCTAAAAACAGCGTCGTTTTGCATCATCTGGGCAAGTCTATATTCTCAAACTATTTGTTCTCCAGAGAATCACAACTACCAACTGCGTCTTTTTTTTGTGCCGACGTTTCGTCCTTTATTTTAAATATTCATTAGGACAAAGCTAAATAATGTACTCTCAAGTTTGTCACATTACTGAGTACAAAGAAGTGTTTTTTTATTCTTCTGTTAGCCGCTGTTTTTTAGATTTCAAATGAAGATGACCATGAAGCTGACCACACACTTATTCTCTGTCCAACAAGGATAACTATTCGTCTAATTAAAACCAAACAAGAATAAAGTACATTTTATACTTTTCAAGCCTTTTCTTATGGGCACTCGGTACCCACTACGACCCTGTCCAATATCATTTTCGAGACAGATAGCCATGAAACCGTGGCACATATTTTCGAGTCGACCGTGGATGATTAATTGTTTTAAAGGGGGCGTGATCGGTGATTGACAGCGCGATTGCAGCGCCGCGGGTGGCCGTCACAACGAATAAGCGGCGATCTTCAATTATTATTAATACGGTTTTCCGAGGTTTTTCACGTTTGAAAACTGATGAATGCCACGCACTTTGCGACGTAAACTGGCCAATAAATAATTTCCATTGGACGTGGTCGGGCGACCGTTTAAAAATTTCCAACAGAAACATTCGACGCGGTCTTTTCGGAGTTGAAAAAGCTTTTTTGGTCACTAATAACACTATTCAGAGAGTACAGTTCTGTATTTGGTGTTTTCTTTATTGCAGGTAAAAAGTGGCGCTCCTTAACCCCGCAGGACCGGCGACCCTTCGTGGAAGAAGCTGAAAGACTGCGCGTCATCCACATGACGGAACACCCCAATTACAAGTACCGCCCGCGGCGTCGAAAACACAACAAACAAAGAGCGGCACCGGGCGGTCCCAGGACCGGGCCCTCGCTGCCCAGTCCGGGCCTGGCCAGCATGTCGCCCCGATACCAAGGTTATGTTCCTAATGCCGGTCTGTCTCCCACCGTGGCCGGTTACCCCTCTCCTTCGGATTATGCAACGCCGCCAGGTGGGGGAGGCGGCGAAGCCTTCAACCAGGAGAAGAGGTACAGCCCGGACAGCTACAAGTTCAACAATTATTCCTACGCTAGCTACCAAAACTACCCGCAGAGGTCGCCCTATTCGATCCACACTCCTGACACATCACCCACGCAGAGTCCAGACCCCAAGAGGACCTCGAATAGTCCCCAAGACGCAGCCGATTCGAATACTCAGGTAACGATCAGTTGATCCTAAAAAAATCAGTTTAAAGACTTTCAGTAAAGAGATTGGCGCTTGGTACAGGTCCAAGAGAACTCTTGTTAAAAAAAAGAAAATCCCTTGTTAAAAGTAGTAAACACCCGGTTTTGGGACACATTGAGGTTAGGTATGCACGTGAGGCATCGAGCTAATCTGGACACCCCCTCTTGTTTTTCATTATTTTTATTACTTCTTATTTCCAGTCCAATCGAATATCGAACTTCTATCCATCTTCTAGCGCTAGGGCTTTTAGTCCTTGGCTGACCTAGCTCTAAGGTTTTCTAAAACTTAACTTCTAATCTAACAAAACCAAAAATAATCGACAATCAATGTCCGCCTTTAAGCTATGATCTGACGTTTGTATGACGTGTGCTGACGACGTCATACAACGTCATGGAAACCTTAAGAGAGGCGGGCTTCTGGCCAAAAAAAGGAGACCATTTTTAGCGAAATATCGGCATTTGTCGGCTCTGTCCATATCTACTAGGTCATTGACGGGAGATTAGATGTCGAGCCCCATCCGTCGGAATATCTAGCGAACGCCTGCGTCATGTGTCAAAAATCTTGAGTGTGTCAATGTCATATGTCGTTGGTCGTTGGTCTCCTTGCCAATCGGGCATCCTTGTCACTTGTCAGAGTGGTCTGTCACTTGTCGTAAAGTGGCAATCAGCTACGTGGGCTTGGTACACGTGACGTCAGGTGTGTGCTATTGACGTCATCTGAATGCTATTAAACAAAAATGACGTCAACTGAATGCGATTAAACTAAAATGCTATCATGTTGAATGCGATTCGGCCTAGACAAAGCTATCCTAAGCGGAATTTTTTAAATAATACAATAATGATTACATTTTTTGCACAATCATCTGAATGCGATTAAACTAAAATAACGTGAGCCTATATCGAAGTTGCACCAATGAGTTAGACCCTTATGTTTGAAGATGAGCAAATATATGGTCAAAACGTCGGCCGTCAAGAAAAACAAAAGTGTTTTTTTTGTCCCTAAACTGCTACCGCAATCAACTTTACTAAATCAGAAATATTCAGAATACCGTGGAATTATTGAATTTTTGTAAACAAAGAAGTTGCAAAGAGTTAAATCAGGTGAATGGGGGGGTTTCACGGATTAAAGCGATCACTGCTTGATGAAGCAGGCAAATTTATTATTACAAGAGCGGGTATTCTTATTAATACATATACATACACAAAGTGTCCGTTTTACGAGCTCAACCATGGGGAGCTTGCTTAATTGAAGTTATTTGAAGATATACGACGTGGGTTAAATTAGGGTAAAGTTGCGCATTTTCGAGCTTTGTAAGATGCCTTTTTAAAAAATACAAAATTCCGATTACTTCCGGAAATGACCGGAAAAAAGCGAATTTCGAGAAAACGTTATTTTTTTCTGGATTTATTTGAAGAGATAATTGAAAATGGCTGGCACATTGTCATACAGTCATTCCATTGTCAGGCCACTTTTTAGTCCAATTTGAAATCCGACGTATTGATTCTCCGGAACCATCATCAACTTTGTTTTCTCTTATGGAGTTCATCTTGGATTTTCACATCTTTAAATTCAGCTCTTTTCTGGTTACGATGATGTATCACATATTAAGACTCGGACTTTTGCAGTTTGGTAGAAATATAAAAAATACTTTTTTGGGAAGAGTGCCTTGTAAATAATATGCATGCCTTTGTTTTGATAAACAAATTATTGGCATTCCAACTTCCCCATGGTTGAGCTCATAAAACGGACACCCTGTATAGGAAAACTAGTTTAGCTAGTTACAAGTTTTTGAACAAATTCAATTTTTCAAAGTTTATTCAATTCAAGTTATGGTTTTTAGACTTTTTATGGTTTTAGACCAAAATGAGTAAAACTTGAGTCAAAATAAAAATTTGGTGTTTATAAAGAAAACAGGTTAGAAATAGGACTAAAAATCAGTTAGCAACGACTTAAGGTGTCACAAAATGCACATTTTGAGTTTAGGAAGATATGTAGTTACGAGTATTGCGAAAGTTGGTTAAAAATGTCTCAAAGCGTCTAAAAATTTAAATTTTCATTTAATTTTAATTAATAATTTTAATAATAAATTAAAAATTTTAATAATTTAATTAAAAATAAAGTTACATTTTCCGTTCAAAATAAGCTAATTTGAGTGAAACGTCTCAAAATGCCAATTTTGTGTTTCTCGAAAAAGTCATGTTAGGATTAGGGCCAAGATCAGTTAAAAACGCGTTAAAATTTGAAAATATTGGAAAAATTCAGGTTAAAATTAGTGCTAAAATAACTTAAAAATTGCCCACAAGGTTAAAAATGCAGATTTTGATGTTTTTGAAGCAATTCGATTTTAGGACAAAAGCAAGCAAAACTGATTAGAAATATCGATTTTTGGACCAAAATAAATAAAATTTGACTGAAATCGTCTCAAAATGGAAATTTGAAGTTTTTCGAAAAACTCATTGTAGAATTAGGGCTAAACATTAATTAAAAACGTCTTAGGCGTTAAAATGCTAATTTAGGGTTTTTGAAGAAAATCTGTTCAAATTAAGGCAAAAATTAGTTAAAAATGTCTCAAGCCATCTAAAAACGCAAATTTTCATGCTGTCAAAGACATTCAATTTTATGACAAAGTCAGGCAAAACTTTGTAGTTTTTTAATTTGTTGTTTTTGGAAAAGTTACAAATTTGGTTCAAAATAAGTGAAATTTGACTGAAAACGTTTCAAAATGCTAATTTGGTTTTTCGAAAATTCACTTAAAATATTTTAAAGATATCATACACTTCCGATTATACCGTGCCCTTTAACTTGCTTATTTTAAATGAAACACTATAATTTTTTTTATTTTTGGACTCGTCTCTGATATCTAAGTATATTTTGTATTCCCATTTTCAACGCTTTTCGAAATATTGACGTTTGAAATATAATACCATTTGCCCTTTCAAAGGTCATCCAAACGGTTTGGGTACCGGCAAAATACTTTTTACAATGATGATGTCTTTTTGACTGTTTTTTACTACAATATATTCAATATATTGTAGTAAAACTTTGATTTATACTTTAAACTCTAAACCCTGAAGAAGTTTAAGGTTAATTAAACGAAACGTCGGCGAAAAGTTTAGAGTTTGAAGTCTGTCCGAATCCGCCATTTCAACAAACAAACCATTCATTTTGTTCCAGGAAAAAGACAACACTCAACTACCCACTCCCGAACTGAGCCCCCTAGACCATCAAGACAAAGACCAGTTCCAGGAGCGCGTTTCCAACATCCAGCACACCAGCAACGTCACCATGTCGTCACCCAGTGCCCAAAGTAGTTACACGACAAAACAAGTGCAGCCCTACAGGCCCTTGAACACGAGTTACACCAACACGCAGCCCATCACGTCAGTCCCCATGTCCAATGGCATGTACGTCATGTGCACCAATAAGAGCAGCGTGGAGCAGGGTCATGTCGTCACGGGGACTTTCTATCCACCGGTGGCTACTAGTCAGGACCAGCAGCTATTAGGTACAGTAAAACAAGTGAGGAAAGGGGTTCTTTACGCACGCATTTGCGCAGTTGCATTTCACTGTTCATCACTGCAAATCTACATTCTTAAACCGTTTCTTCTTCTGAGACGACTTTGTGTCGACGTTTTGTTTTTATTTTAAGTCATCATCAGGACAAAACTAAATAATATTCCTCTTGTGAGTGTTGCCCTATTACATCCAAAAAAAGAGTCGTTTTGCATGAAACGCATCACAACTACCACCTAGTTTTTTTTACCAATGTTTAGTTTTTAACCTTAAGTCATCATCGGGACCAAGCTACATAAAATCCCCTTTGTGACTTTCTCATTACTAAGTTCAAAAAATATTTTTTTTTAACTGCAACTCAATGTTTATCTCTCACGTCTGTATTTGGAAATAGTTTCTTCTCTAGAGAAACACAACTACCTCCTACGTTTTTTGTGTCGACGTTTCGTCCTCAATTTTATGTCATCATCGGGCGAAGTCTTTTTTTTTGACTGTCAAATTACTATGTTTTAAACTCTCTTTTTTAAATGACGCGGCGTTCAATGTCCATCTCTGCAAGTCTACATTCTTAAACCGTTTCTTCTTCAGAGACGACTTTGTGTCGACGTTTTGTTCTTTATTTTAAGTCGCCATCAGGAAAATACGAAATAGTTTCCCTTTTTTTGACTGTCAAATTACTACGTTTATAACTGTCTTTTTTACATGAAGCGTAGTTAAATGTTCATCTTGGCAAGTTCTTGAACCGCTTCTTCTTCAGAGACGACATTGTGTCGACGTCTTGTTTTCTATTTTAAATCACTATTAGGAAAAAGCGAAATAATTTCCCTTTTTTTGGCTGTCAAATTACTACGTTTAAAACTGTCTTTTTTGCATGAAGTACAGCTGAATGTTAATCTTTGCAAGTTCAAATTCTTTAACCATTTCTTCTTCAGAAACAACTGTGTCAACGTTTTGTTTTTTTTAAGTCATCATCAGGACAAAGGTAAATAATTTTCACTTTTTCACTGCCACATTATTATATTTAAAAAATGTGCATCTTTGTAAGTCTATGTTCTTAATTTCGTTTTCTATTACAAAATTTGGTTAGAACATGCAATTTTTGTGCAAGTGCGGTAAAGTGCTACTTTCAAATGCCTGCGGTAAAGAGACTTTACCGGACGCGGTTAGGCAAAAAAAAAACAAATAATCTTCTCTTGAAAAGTATCTAACGAAAAAATTACAACCATTTTGCAGGCGTCAGTCAACAGTCATCGCTTAACACCACCGTTATCACCAGTTCAGGGGGAAACGGGGGCAATATCCAGTACTACAACTCGCCGGGGATTGGCTATTACGGCACGCACGCGCAGAAGGAATACACAACGTACGAGCAACACGACAGCAAAGACAGTTTTATGGGGTAATATACAAATCACTATTAATTACATATTTTAATTAGGTTTAAGCGAGAATCTGTAATTGTCTGTTGAGATTATTAAGATTTTATAACGCACGCGAATAGAAAAAATATTTTCAAATGCCAGAAACACGACAATCGGAAGTCCGAAAACTTGACAATCGCACGCATGTTTTACCGCACGCATGTCAAAGGTGACAAGCTTGCGGTAAAAAACGCACGTGTGCGTGTAGTAGTTATTAACCGGAGTGCGGAAAGTGGTTCTTTACAGCACGCTATTGCATCTAAATGAACAAGGCTAAGCTTGGTCGGCAATCAAGTGCCTTGTAGGCATGTTCGCACGCGTGACATAGAATTTTTTTTTTACAAACGCATGCGTATTTACTTTGTGGTCTACTGTAAGCTCAATTAAATATTAACGTGTGGTAAAATATTTTTCTACGACCGCATAGAAAATAAACAAATGCGCACTAGTAACTACAGTGGAAAATCGCATATTGCAAAGTCCACTTTGCACACGCTTCTGATTCCCTTGCACACGCCTTGTATATATTTTATAACACGAATGATCATTTATGAAACAAAATCGCAGTCGTAGAAAAAGTGTAATGTGCAACACGTACGCAAATCACTCTTCAGTGCAATTGAGAGTGAGAAAGTGCAATTATCGACACGTGTTGCACAATATACTATTTACAGCCCAAAAACTAATCCTAACACACAGAGTCGTGTTTTAAAAAAACCCTAACACATGACCGTGGCTCTTACAGGCTTCTTACAACCCTTATGACGTAATATACTTATTACGTATGAGGCGCCATCTAATGATAGCATCCAAAAAAGGCATGCAAAACTATATGTGCAATGAACCAAATGGTATTCTACCCAAGTACGTCAAGTACGTACAGGACATTCCTTAGTGACCTTGATGCCAAAATACGGGAACTCGGATCCGATTCATTATGCGCGTGTGCGTGGGTTGTTGCCAAATCTCGAAACGTATTTGGTTAAAATCACATACCTCCGTATAGAATATTTTTCCGTCACACGCATTTACGTCGAGTAACCGGAGTAACTCGTGAAAGTATCGGCAACATTGGTTGTCACGAATTACGAACCATGTGCTTTCGGCCTAATTCGTGACTCGTGGAGAGTACATATGCAGAAATTGCACTATACGAGGTATTGTGTTTCCATCCCTTCCTTTTGCAGTCTAAGGCCAGCAATGTAAAAGATGGGCAATGTCCTGTATGTTACGGAAGTATGTGATTCTACCATGTACTTGTTACCCACACGCATGCCTTTTGTGGAAGCACTTGCTATCATTAGATGGCGCCACATACGTAATAAGTTTGATACTTTTACTAGCGATCTTCGATGGTGATCGTTGGTTCGGTCGTATATTACATTGTACCCACCGCTATCGTAGCAAGAATCCATACTAACTATTGGTTGAAGTTCATCATCTATCAGGTTTTGGATACACCATACTGATGAACTGCAATAACAGCGAAACCGGTGTATGTTTCCTTAGCTTCCTTAGCCTGATAAATGATGAAATTTAGTTTCTTCTGCTATGGCGTCGCCCTCTGACGGTGTAGGCCGAAATATCGATCGCCCGTCCGTATATGGTGACAAGTACGGGGTGTTCATTATAAGATTCATCTAGCAGGCTGTGAAATTTTGACAGAAAATGATGACGTTATCAAAATAAATAGACTTTTGTTTCTCCATCCTTTTCTTTTGATATTTCACAGCCAACTAGATGAAGTTTTATAATGAACACCCCGTACATGGTAGAATACTATTTGATTCATTTCACATATACTTATTACGTTCAAATTTTAAATTTATTTTTCTTTGTGCACAGATATCCATCGGACCAATACAAGCACGAGTTCCACCAAGACTTCGCGTCGGGCAGCCAATCGCAACAGTCCCTCGTGCAAACCTACTTGTCGGAAGAACGTAGCTGCAGCGACGTAGATGGCCAAGAATTTGACAAATACCTCAAATATAGCGGTGACGGCGGTGGGGATAACAAGTATTTGGTGGGGGGTGGCCACATGGAAACCCGAAACATCGACTCTAATCACAACTATCACCGTAGTGAGGGGGTCGGGGTGGTGGGTGGTGGCGCGCAGGCGCCCTTGACTTACCCCTATCAGAGCAATCACACGAGCGTGATCCTACAGGCGGCAGGGCCTGCGCAGCCCATGGTGGAGGGATTACGCCCCGAAGTGTACGATCTCGCCACCAGTGGAGTGGTGGCAATCAAGAACGAAGACGAGTTTAGTGAGATTTTGGCAGGGGTGAGAAAGACGTGTTTCAGCACGTGACGATATGAGGAAAAGGAGGGGAGGGCTTATTTATTAACAAAAAAGAGTAAAGTTAATAGATAATTTTGAAGTTGAGGCCAGTAAAACTTAGCTGATGAGAGAAATGAGGTCATAATAATATCATTGTCTATATATACCTAGTCAGACATTTCAAATGGGTTAATTTCTCCGAGGATTTTGTTTAGCCAAAACTATGATAGATGTCGCTCGAAGATTGAATCCCAGAATATTTCAAACATTTCAGAAGTGAAAAAAATTTTTGCAGCACCATCTACCTGCCTGTTATGTCTGTGTGATAAGATAAGTAAACATGATTTGCCGTCTTCGACGATGCCGGGGCGTATTTTCTTGACGGAATCAGTGTGTGGATTAGTTTCCTTTCGACAGTACAGGACCGTATTTTGACTTTCTGTTAACGTTTATGTCTATTTAAAACTTTTTCACTGACATATTTCTCCGAAGGAAACTGATGAAATGATAATTCTGGATTTAAAGATTTGAATTAATTTGGAACTTTTCAGTTTCCATGAGAACAGATACTCATTTTTTCTCTTCAACTGGCAACTTGCAAAAAACCACTTAGGAAAAAAGGACCTTTTTCAATCAGAGAAGCTTGCTTCTTTTTTCTTCATTTTTTTTTCTCCCTTCCTTTTTTCCTAAGTAGGTTTTTGCAACTTATATCTCCACAGTATGCACGGATCCCATATAATAGAATAGGAGAATTTATTTTTACTCATGTATTGTGTTTTAATTTGTATACTTTTGTTAGTCGTTTTTCTTCGTTGTAATTAGTGTTTTTTACAGCCAATGTACATACAATTATTGTATTTCAGCCCTGAGGAAGACCTCAATTAAAGGTCGAAACGTTGGCAAATTCAAAAAAAGTGAAGTAGCTTCTTGTCCTACACCTGCTATCCAAACGTTCACATTAGTAGACAAAGGACGCTAAGCACAGATGATTTTTTAATCGAATTAAAGATATCTTATGCAAACCATTTTACTTAGCCTTTTGTAAACACCTATATCAGATCATACACGCTGCTATGATATTTTTTCACTGTTTGCCAAAAAAAAGCCAACAAAAATTCTTAATAATAATAGTTAAAAATGTAGAGGAGTGCTGATTGAGTTGTTTGAGGATTTATTTTTTCCATTGAAGCTAATAAGATGAAATTATAAAAAAACAAAAATTGGAGATATATTTGACGTTATTTCAAGAGAAATAAGTTTTTTCTCTTTCGAATAACACATATCGGGTATCGGGTGAGAGTGAGGTAACATTCGAATAATGATATGCAGGTACCATATTTACCTATTTTCTAACTCGGGCAGATTCGGGCTAAGGTTGGGATTTAGGGTGCTTTAACCAACTACGGAAAAATCGATACGACCAAGGCGAGATTACAGATTCTTTCCCAAAATTTTCAAATCTGAACTGGCATACCTCTGATTTAAGTACCGTCGCAGACAGCAGATGTCGCATACGTATTCTGAGTCGTTTAAGCGTAGAGAATTTGGGAGCGTTGGATTGTCTGACTAGATGTATATAGACAATGATAATATGTATATATATTTATATGATCGAATGAAGAAGAAAACATTTTAACCTATAGGGATTTATCAGAACAGAAATGTACAATTTTTGTCGTTAATCCTCAATTGTATTACAATAGTACAGTTTGAAGAATAATTATTGTTATTAAACCTGGTGCAATATTTCGTATACATAACTGTTGATATTGCCTTGTTGATATTATATCTATTATACGGATAGTTAAAGATTATTTTGTTGTAAAGAAATAGTACTATTGTGAATAGTTTTTTTTTTGTACAATTGGATCCTTGACTTATTATTGTTGTTTGTACATTTTAGGTTAATCAATTGTACATATTTTACTGTATTATATTGAGATTTTATAATCAATGCAATGATCGGTATTTTGTCTCAGTATTCCCCTCCCTTGTAATTTATCCTTAGTTCCTAATGCTCTTTTGACTTGTTACAAAAAAATGCCTCATAAATACCTACAATCCGTAAACGAAAACTAGGAGAAGGCAAAATAAAGTCGTGCAGGAAGTAATAAAATTGTAAATGTGCGAAAAACTATAAACTACAAAATGACCGAATATTTAATGTAACACATCGCAATTATCAATGCAAAAATGATTGGATTACAGTGTTCTCAACAACTAAAAGAAAACTTATCCGATGACAAAGAAAAAAACAAGAATAAGACTGAAAACGTGCTGAATGGAAGGAAAGAATTAACAAAAAGACTAAGTAGAAATGCTTTTTGAAGATTAAAAAAATGTTGCAAGTCACGAAAATCAACTAAAATCTACGTTGGTATAGCCTGGGAGATAAATTGTAATGAAAAATTAAGTATTGATAACAAAAACAAAAAAGTGACAATTCACAAATAATTAGATTACAAATTTGCAAAAGTATTTACTAAAAAGGTTGAAAAGCTCATGCAACATAACTATGCTCAGGAAAAAAAAATTATAAAAAAAACGACAATATTGAAATTGAAATCGACAAAAAAGACAAGTACGAATGAAAACAGAAAAATATAAATTAATGACTGAGGTAGGAGTGAAAAGCTAAAGGTTGAATAATATGTCTCGGAAGAAATAAAACAACAAACAAAAAGCGCATAAAAAAAATCTTAAAAATGAAAGCAAAATTGACGTTTAAAAATAAATTCTAAAAAAAGAAGTGAAAAAAGAATTATTAGATATAACTGAAGTCAAGGTACAATCAAGAACACGATAAAAATATAAATCTGTTGAAAAAAAACGTAAAAACCTTTAGAATAAAAAAGTAGTTACAAGAAAGAAAAAAAAAGCCGGAAAAATAAATAAAATTTGCTACAATAAAATTAGTGGAAACAAAAAGTCCAAAAAATTAATCTAAAAGTATAGTAAAAATCGAAACAACAAAAGGACTGAGGACAACGTACAATAAAAAATTATAAACTCGAACGTAAAACTCAACTGTTGAAAAAAAAGCAAAAAGAGTGATAATCGGCAAAATATAAAATTATAAATTTGCAAAAATATCTCTAAAAAGTTTCATGCAGACACAATCAACAAATAATGATACTCATGAGAAAATTATAAAAAATTACAAGAATGAACTGCCTTGCCATGACAATGAACAATGGATAAAGACAAAATAATGAAAGGAGATATGTGATTACCCAACAAACTATTTAAAACAAACTGTGTAAAAATATTTAGAATAAAGTAATTACAAGAAAAAAAATCACAGAAAAGAAAAAAAATATATTTGATACAATAAAATTATGGGAAGAAAACCGAAAAATCTAAATATAGTAAAAATCGAAACAACGAAACGGGAAAAAGTCAAAAATTAATTGTGAAGAAAGATTAACTGATATGATTGAGCACCACGTACACTCAAGAAAACGATAAAAATGTAAACTTAAATGTAAAATTGACATGTTAAGAAAAAGGGGTGACAATCAGTAAAAATAAGATTACAAATTTGCAAAAGCATTCTCTAAAAAGCTTCCTGCAACAAATAACAATGCTCACGTGAAAAAACGATAAAAACGACAAGATTGAATACAGTACGACAAACTGAATAGAGAAAATGCCGTAAGAGTGGACAATGGATAAAGACAAAATAATGAAAGGAATTACAACATGTGATTATCTAACAAACAGTTTTAAAAAAACTGTATATAAATATTTAGAATGAAAGAAAAAGAAGTAATTACAAGTAAAACAAACCCGAAAAAGTCGAAAAAAGCCGAAAAATATATCTAAAAGAATAGAAAAAATCAAAACAACGAATAGCGAAAAAGGCAAAAAGTGAATTGTGAAGAAAGATTAATTGATATGACCCACAGGATAACTCACAATCAAGAAAACGAAAAAAATATATAACCTCAAACGTACAATTGACCTGGTGAAAAAATACAAAAGGAGTGACACTCAGCGAAAAATAAGATTACAAATTTGCTAAAGCATTCACTTAAAAGCTTCTTGCAACAAATAACCAACCTCAAGAGAAAAATTATAAAAAAAAAAACGAGAAGTGCAAAAACAATGAAAGGTAAAAACGAATCGTGAAGAAAGATTAACGATATAACTGAGGACAACGTACAATCAAGAAAACGATTAAAATATAAATTTCAATGTAAAACTGAACTGTTGAAGAAGAGGGACAATCGGCAAATAAGAGTACAAATTTGCAAACATTCACTAAAAAGCTTCGAATAGTTCATGCAATGAATAACTGACCTCAAGAGAAAAATGGTAAAAAATGTTGAATTGAACACAAAAAGTAGAACAGATCAAAGAGAAAAAATGCTATAAGAGTAGACCATGAATAAAGACAAAATACTGAAAGGAAAAACAACATATGATTACCCAACAAACTGTTAAAAAAACCTGTAAAAATATTTAAAATAAAAGAAAAAGAAGTAATCACAAGAAAGAAAAAAAGCCGAAAAAAAAAACAAATCAAATTTTGTACAATAAAATTATATCGAACAAAAAGGCTGAAAAACATCCTAGTAAAAATCGAAACAACAAAAGGCGAAAAAGGCAAAAATAAATTGTGTGGAAGGATTAACTGATATGACTGAGAACATAATTCAATAAAAAAAACGATAAAAATATAAGTTCGAACATAAAACTAAACTGTTGAAAAAAACAAAAGGAGTGACAATCAGCAAACAATAAAATTAAAAATATGTAAAAGTATGCACTAAAAAGATTCAAACAGTCCATGCAACCAGTAACTATGCTTAAAAGAAATATGATAAAAAGTGCGAAGATTCCACACAGTAAGTAAGACAAATCGAAGAGAGAAAAAAGGCTATAAGAGCAGTGGACAATAGATGAAGACAAAACAATAATATAAGATATAACATGAAACTAAAAAACAAACTAATTTAAAAAAATATGTAAAAACATTTAGAATAAAAGAAAAAAAAAGTAATTACAAGTAAGAAAAAAAACCGAAGAGAAAGAATAAAGATTAGTGGGAACAAAGAGGCCAAAAAATGTATCTAAAAGTATAGTAAAAATCGAAATAACAAAATGAAAAACGCAAAAATGAGAAAATGAAGAAAGATTAACTGATATGACTGAGGACAACGTATAATCAAGAAAACGCTAAAAATATAAACTCGAACGTAATACTGAACTGTTGAAAAAAATGATAGGAAGGTGATATGAAATGGTAATGATAGGAAAATGATAGGAGAATGAAAGGAATGATAATCAGCAAACAATGAATTACAAATTTGCGAATTTTACCAATAAACTGTATACAAAACTGAGTAAAAACCTTCAGAATTAAAGAAAAAAACAGTAATTACATGAAAGAAAAAAATAGCCGAAAAGAAAGAACAAATAAATAAAATTTCGTAGTGCAAAAGCTTCGAAGGAACACAAAATATAGGAAAAATGTATAAGATAAGGACGATTGATGACAACAAAAATGTATTGGAGAAAAAAAAACAATTGGAGGAGATATAATTAAGTCTGAAAACGAAACTATAGAAAATACAACAAACGAAAGGTGCGAAAAATACTAATCCCAAAAATTATAAGCAAAAATGATGCTTAAAAATGAATTCTGAAAAAGAAGAAAACAACGAAAGGCTAAAGAAGTAAAAAATGAATTGTGAAGAAGAATTAACAAATCTAACTAAGGCAAAAAGTACAATTAAGAAGACGATAAAAATAAAGATTTTAACGAAAAAGTATAAAGTGAGGCAATGGGTACTGACGATTTTAATATACAGGGTGTTACAAAAAAGTAGGCCAAAAAAAATACAAGAAAAAAAAATGGAAGTCCATTTTTCATTTGGCAGTCCCAAGGGTATCAGAGTTTTATCTTTTAAAATGTTTTTATTTGATAAGTCAAGTAATTTTCAAAGGCTTTATTTCAAATTTTATAGAAGTTTTTAGTCTAAAGAGACTATTATCAAGAAATTGTATTATAAAATTAATGGTCAGCTTGTGCCTTTTGCCCTCCTCAAACTTTTTTAGTTCTAACAGCCAATAGCTTTCAATCAAAATTTATTTACACCATTCATTTAGCTTCATTTTTGATTTGACTGCCAATTTTTCGTTTTCTTCATGTTTTTTTAGTTTTAAATTTAGACCCAACTTGTTTTGGTATATTTTTAATAGTTTAGGTTTTACAGCATCATAAAATTTCATAAATTTGATTTTTAGTCTACAATAGTTTATTTATTAATTCCCAATCAAAATTGAGTGGTTCTATTCGAAAAAAAAACAAATACAGCCCTGTTGCCCGGTAAAACCTCAAGTACTGCTTTTGAAAATCGGAAAAGTCGGTTAAATGTTAAATGGGGAAAGTTCTAGACAATTATGTTAGTAGTGTAATGGCAAAAACGGGGTGGCTGTTCAAAACTGGGTTTTTGAGAAATTTTGGGAAAACCAAAATGGTGCATTTTTAAAAATCTGTTATAATTCCTTTATTTTAAAAGACAATCGAAACTTGTAAAAACATTTCTTAAGCAACTTTTTGAGTGGAATACACCTGTAAAGGTAAAATTTCAATGCAACCTTTCGGTTTTCTGAAACCATCATCAACTTCTGTTTTTCTTACGATGGCCATATTAGATTATTACACTTGTTTACAGGGGACAATAAATGCATTTCAATAATGTATAACAACCCTAATAATATTTTATGGTATTTTAAAAAATCAAGAAAAATATAGTTTCTAGTAGTAGGCCATGGATTGTCCTCCTGTTGACACTGAGTGTCAACACGAGGATTACGGAACGCAAGAGAAATTGCAGACTGAGACAAACACAAAAGTCAGCAGTACCAGAGCACGCTCTCTCCGAAGGTCACGACATCCTTTTCAACGAGGGGGATATCTTAAATCAATCGGAGCGTTTCTATCCGAAACTAACGAGAGAAACCATTAAGATCTTGAAACACGACAATTTCAACAGGAAAGACGAAATTACGTTTCTAAATGCAGACTGGAAGCGAGTTCTACGACATACTTCAAGTGCGCCGAAACCCCGCGCCACCACTACCCCCACCACAGTTCCTCCATTGCAGCGCGACGGCGGAGGAATAAATACCACGGGGCTCACCACAGTCGAATCAGTCAACGTCGGAAAGCACGCGAGATCACTTCGCCCATTGCCTCATCGCCTTTGATAATGGTTGAAGCAGCATAAGACTGCTATATTCTCTAGATTGTACTGGAAAATATTTAGATTGTATTTTAACCGGCCGTGAAAGCCTTCACAGTTTAATTAATTATTTGTTTAATATCATCGCAATATACAATGAGAGCCAAAATGATTCGTTTGTTTTTAATAAGCGATAATGCATTTATTACATTACATCAAAGAAAACAAGTTATACGTATTAAAGAGAAAGTATGGAAGTTTTGCCTTTCTTCTTTCAAGTTACACTTAATCTCTGGGTTTGCTTGTGAACAGTCTACTCTTTAAAAAACCTAAAAAAGGAAGAAGCTCAAGTTATTCCTCAGAAAGTGCTGGAGGATAACTTGAGGGATAATAAAGAATAACTGAATTCGTCGGTTGCTTAGAAGAGGGTATAAAGAATGGAGGTGGCCTTTTAACTCAAACCATATTTGAGATATGAAACCCGATATTTACTCTTTAATACTTGACTTAACGACAATAGAATTTTTTGTTCTGCTGCGGTAAAATTGGGGCTTCGCTTGGAATTATTTTGCTGCTGCAATATTATTTGACAAAACTTACTTATTACCACAACACGCTTTAGGTTTTTTGACGAAATTTTTACCACAAAAGATCAATTCGGGCTATTCGGAAAAATAAACAAATAACTTTAACCTCACTCTCACTATTTTCTTCTATGCTCATTTTATATCGTTTTTGCGTGGCCGTTCTAGACCGCTCGGGCGCTCTGAGGGAATTGTCGCCCTTCCTTACATTCTTATTGAGAAAGCAAAAGATGGAGATACTTCCAGAGCGCTCTACAGCGCCCACCTGAAAACACTATAAGATGGCAATAGCCATTTGAGCTTATCCTAAGTTTAACCAAGCCTAGTTTATCTTTTCCTTCTACAACACAATAATTATTTTAAGTCTAGTTTAAGCAAAAACCAAGCTTCGCTAAGTGAAAGCTTAAGCTACTTTTATACAACCGACCCTTAGCTGAAACTACTCCCGTTCTTTGTTTTCTCAATAAGAATATAAAAATGGCACTTACTGTCAGAGTTTCACGACAATTACACGCCAGCGTTTTCGTATGAGGCTCTAGAGGGCACTGAAACTATTTCCGTCCTTTGTTATCTCAACAAGAATATAAAGATGGCACTTACTCTCAGAGTTTCATAACATTGACAATGACATGCCAGCGTTTTCGTATGGCGGCTCTAGAGAGCACTGAGACTATTCTCGTTCTCTGCTTTCTCAATAAAAATATAAAGATGGTTTTGCTCTCAGAGTTTGTCAAAATTAATGGGGCCGAGCTTGGAAGATGCGCATGCACATCTGTTGGTTTTCGAGCTGCACGTTCTAATGTTAAATTACGTTCATATTGTTACGATTCGCAGCGACGCCGCATCGGAGGCGGGGCAACGCGTGTGGTTGGTGGAGCTTCGCGACCTATCCGCGCTGCGTCATGGCTGACACAAGTGATTTATTGCTCTGTTTATCTAGAAGGCAGTTGTTTACAATCTTTTTTTTATGTGAGATTATTCAAGAATTCTTATCAAGAACTTTCTAGGTTTTTCTGAATTTTAGGATTGTGCATAAAAGGCGCATAGCGCGCGCGGTTAAGAATAGTCTTATTTTAAGCGAGATATAAGTAAGCTAAAGTACGAAGCGATAATAGAACGCTATAAAGTGTTAAGTAGTTAGTTATTTACTAGTCGAATTGTACCTGTGTGTATTAGTGGAATAAATAAATAGTGTTTTCGTGTTAAATCGTTACATTGGAATTATTGAACCCTGATTTCGCAACAATATTATATTCAATTGTTAATTATATGGTGTGTTGTTAATTTTGGAGAAAAAAACACAGCAACTTTCTGTTGCGGTATGGCAACATGGTCCACCGTAGTAAAAAACCGCCACGATCTAATAGTAGCTAGAACGAAAAACCTTATAAACGAACAAAACTCGATTATTGGCTACAGGAGACCGCCAATAAATTAGAGCGAGATGGCACGGTCGATAAGCAGCACCGGCACGGCGCAAAGCTTAATTTAATTTATTTCGATATCGACGAAAGTGAATCGTATATTGCGGCGGTCGCTGATCGTTTTTGAGATACCGCCAAAAGGACGAGTAGCGACCCCTACGTTGCGTCGAACTATCTATCCCGCGTTCATTAGAAAAAAGTTATCTAAAAGGCTATATGAATTTTTGGCAGAAAAGGATGGCATAATAAAAGTAAAATGAACTTTGGTTCTTTCATCGTTTTCTTCCAACTAGATGACGTTTTCAAATGAACCCCATCTATACAGAGTGACAGTGTTTCGAATTAAAACATGGATATTTCCATTGATTTTGGTTATTTGAAAAGATACGAAGAAGGTTAAATTCGGTCAAAGTACCGCAATTTGAAATCTATAAAAGTGACGTATTCAAATTTTGAAAATGGATCGGAAATATTCGCAAAAAATCGAGATTTCGAAAAAAAACCTTTTTATTCTTTCTAGCCTTAACTTAAAGAGATAAATAAAAATAATTGACACTTTGTGTTCTCTCCAACGTGGTACTTTAAAGTTTAAAATATGACGTTTTCATGCAACCATCATCAACTTCATTTTTTTAAATAATGACTAAAAACTACGGAGCCAATGCCATCGATAGGAGTATTCTGAAACCAGGAAGAACTGGATGCTAGATATAGAGAACGAGAAACGATAATATATAATCAGAAAAACAAAGAACGAAGTTTAGATTGTTGTAGTAAAAAATCCAGAACTTATAAGGTGAAGAGATAAATAGAATCACAAGGCGACAAATCTAACAATGATGAGAAAGAAAGAGAAAGAAGCGATAACATTAGAGAGGAAAACCACTAAATCTCTTGGAATGAAAATGTATGCAGATGAATAGGAAGAAAGCCAGAAGAGGTGGAAAATGATTAATGGATATCAGAAGAAATTGATAGATAGAAAGGAAAGGGAGAGAGGGATTTAAGAGATGTCAGGTCCTTTCGATAGATTTATCATTAAAAAGGAAGATTCCCCACACATTGAAGCAAGTTTTTTGCCACTAAGTTTGCCTTTGTATTAATAAACAGAGTGTCCCTTAGACAAATGATCCAAAGGGTAGTGGGACATTCTGTGGGTTAAAAGACAACGACTTGATCAAACTTTTATTAAGAAAAAGTGCCTGGTTCGGCTTCTTTTAACGGGCAAAGTTGGTTATTTCTACTAACTCTATTGGTATTCATCGACGAGATATCATCCTTTCTTTTACGTGTTCCCACCATTGCTATCTCTGAAACGGTAAGAGTTAATAGGTCGCTTAAATTAGGAAAAAATTGCCTTTTGTTGAGTTATTTTAAGATTCCACTTCGAGGTAGCCACATTTTCAGTAGTTTCTGAATTATTTGGAAAAAATGGAAAATTTCTCAACACTTTAATGTCCTGTATTGTTGTGAACTATTCTTGATAGAAGAAAATTATAAAGTGTAATAACTTTTTAATATCTACAAAACGGAATAAAGCATGATATTATGCATAGTTTAATAAGTGCACTCGTCATTTCTGAAAGATCAATGAATTATTTAAAATCATTCATGGTCGCCGTTACTTAGAAAATCAATCATTATAAGAACATTTTATTTAATTAATAACTTAACTACTTACCTTTTCCGGACTTATTTTTTTTTTAGTAAAATTAAGTAAAATATTTATAATTTTGGCCCAAAATCATCTAAAACTTTAACAACTTTGCTAAATGAGTTTTGTTGTCGACCCTAATTTCCTAACAAAATAAAATTAATAAAAATAGATTTTTGGCTTGTTTAGCTACTTCGGACCAAAGCTATATATAAACTTGAAAAACTAGGTATTATTGTTTCGAAATACTCAATTTTGGGCCATAATTGTTTCATCTTACATTACAATTTTTAAAACATAGGAAAAGCTTATTTTTGTGTCAAAATCTCCTTGAAAGATTAAAAACTCATTAAAAAGAAAAATCCAATTTAGATGAAAGCAAGAAACATAAAAATAAAAGCAAAGAATAAAAATTTAAACGATTCATGTTGAAGAATAAAATAAAAATAATATAAACAATACAAGAACAGTAAGAAATAAAAACCTAAACCAAAAATTACGAAAAGCATCGAAAAAAGATATGTCCAACAGAGGCAGATAGAGGCATAAATCTAAAATATTTCTAAGTTTAGGCCATATTCTTTAGAAACTTTAAAAAGTTGCTAATAAGGTTTTTTCGGACCGAAATTTTTATTTTTTCAAAAAAATTGATTTGGGACTCGTTTTAGATCTCCTGCAACGACCCAATACCGTCCAAAAAAAATTGAATATCGAGACTCATTAATGGTAAAAAAATAGTTTTGGGTCAAAATTGTCTTAACAGAAATAATTTACATTACAAGGGTTCGCTCGTTGGAAAAGTCTAAGCTGGTGAAAAATTACCTCTAATGAAAACAAGGCAAATTGCAATTTAGATCGTTAAAAAAATATTAAAAATTAAAATAAAAGAAGTTCTTTTAGAAAACTTGAAAAATCAGGAATCATTAATTACAAAAATATAGTTTTCGGCCAGAATGAGTAGTAGGGGTAAAATGCCGCTTAAAAAAATGTGTACAAAGCTTCTAAAAAATTCAAATGGGGAAAAATTTTCAAAAGTTTTTTTGGAGAATTTTATCTTTAATACAAAGGCAGGCAGAACTGACCAAAATGAGTGATATATGACTAAAAGTGCCTCAGAATAAAAAATTGGTGTTTTTCGTTCTTATAATAATTGATTTTCTAGGTAAAGGCGACCATGCATACAATAACTCAGTAGTTGTTGTTGGAACAGTCTGAAATGGAACTTGTAGAGGGATGTGTAATGTCAGAATCGAAGCAGAATTTCTAGCAGATACAGGGTGGAGCGACCTTGGACGTTATTTCTTGCTGTTTTTTTTTACAAATTTCACGGTGAGCCTTCAGTCTCTGAACAATCCCTTAAATTTGCAATTGTTAAAAGTTGCTCTACAACCCAATTTTTTTGATTCTATCGTTTTGAGCTAAAACTGCCATACGCTGTCTTCTTTTCTTTCAGTCATTGCCTTGTTTTCAATATCAATTACATACGTGAACGAGAAAAATCACAATTTTTCTCGTTCACACACAAGAAAAATCCTTTACCGGACTTTACCCACACACACTAACATTTGTATTAACGTAATGGATCAAGCGCATCAGGCGACCGGCTTTTATAGATCGCGCCTGGATCGGGTTAGAGCAAGTTGGAAGCACACGACGACAGGAATTTTTTTTCAAGAAGTGCGATTTGAAGGGTATAAGAACTACGTCTTGCACGGTATTTTACAGTGTTACTACAGATCTACTGAAATACCGAAATCTCATGTCTTTTTACTTTTTACTTTAGCCATTTTCGATTTAAAAAAAAACAAATGTTATTTGAAGACTCTTTCAGGTCAAAATCTTAAGAGTATTTACAATATTAAATATAAATTTCTAATTTCTAACAATTATCTTAGCATTGCCGCAGTAAATCTTCACATTTAAAGATTGAATCAAAACCAAAACACAAGTGTCACAAAGCTAGCTGCCGGCCTCTGCGGGAGAATAATGGTTAATTCAGTTAAGTGCTGATACACATTTTTATCATAAATATATTGTGTTTTCAAGAAAAAAAATATTACTTTTATGAAAGTGACGAACCAAGCCCACATTCACAGATATTGGAAAAAAGATCCGAATGAGATCAAAATATGTTCAAAATTGGCAGAGTGAGGAGAACCAGACAAATTTCTCGGTTTTACGCAATAAACTACAGATTTGTATCATCAATTTTTACCGATTTGGAATCTGGACGTTCGGCAACCCTGATATTTTAGTCCATTATCGAAACAATTTTAAATCACTTAAAATAATTAAGTTTTTTATTAAAATCAAAAAAATTATGATTTTTGTAAGAGTGACACTGCATATCTAGCTTGTGCCCGGTGTATACCTATAGGCCTATCTGTTTCAGAAGAATAATCTTCCATAGCCCAGCGAAACATTCACTGAAAAGTTGTACGAGATCACCAGAGCGTTACCTCCCAAGACGCGTTTCGCTCCCACTAGAATTCGTCAGTTGGGTTCACTCTGATGATCTCGTACCTCTATATATCGAGTTTAAAGCCAAATGTCCACTCGGCGATGGCAGGCCAGTCCTACTGGCGCCATCTGTTTCAGGCTGGAAATTCGTTTTGTGTTCTAATCATTTCATTTCTTTCAGCACTATTAAAAATCTGTTTTCAGGTTAATTAACATTTCTCCTCAGATTACCGCTTCCCCGGGAGGAGGGGAAAACAGCGGGATGGAGAAATTTACACCCCAGAATCTGAGGGTAATGGCCAAAGAAGAGCCCGACAGAATGACAAAGCTCTTCATGCGCCTCAGTGCAGAGAAAGAAACGCTTGCTAATTTTATTAATAAAAATAGAAGCGAGGCTAGGATAAACCGAAAAACAAGTGCTGAGATGAAAAGACAGCGTGAATAGCAAAAAGGGGCCAAAAGAAAGAAACCCCAGACAGCCAAAAAACAAGAACAATCCTCTGGGGCTCCAAATCAAATGGAAGTAGAGGAGGAAATCGTGGAGGTGACACCCAATTTGGAGAAAATCCAAAGGGAAGAAAAAGAAGCTAGGAAAGTGAAGAAACCCGAACCCACAATAACCAACCTAGCACCCGAGAAACCCGAGGAAAAAAACCCAAAAGTACTACTGGCAAGTCGTCATTAACGTCATGACAAAAATCAAAGAAAATTGACCATACCAAGGCGAAAATGACCGAAGGCTGCATAACCATCGTCCTTACCACAGTCGAAGATTACAGGCAGCTAGCTAGGATGCTATCTGAAGACAAAAAGGAGTATCACACATACTCCCTGCCAGAAGACAGGACGGTCAGGGCAGTCATAAAAGGCGTGCCGACGAACTTATCCGCCCAAGAGATTGAGCAGGATCCATGAGCAAGAACATCGCCCCTATTTCGGTCCAAAGGATGAGGAGCTACTGGGACAAGAGGCCTAACCCCTGATGCTCGTACAAGTCCCACAGGAGCAAAGAGAGGCTATGTTCATCGTCAAAAGGTGCTGCGCCCTGGTCGCTGCCGCGGAGCCCCAGAAAAGACAGCAGGGCCCCAGATGCCGCTTGCATCTGTGGCCTCAACAGTGCCACAGATGCAAGCGCTACGGACACGCACAACGCTTCTGCATTGCAGAAGCCAAGTGCGCTAGCATCCATCACTAGGGAGAGTGTAAAAAAGACAAAAGATACCTGCAAAATGCGCAAACTGTGGGGGGGCCCGCACTCAGCAACCTACAGAGGATGTAGCAAATACCCCCAACAGAAGAAGAAAGCAACGGCCAAACCAACGGAACCGAAACAACCAGGGACTAGCAAGCCAGCAGGCAGGCCGGTTTCGGGTGGAACAAGCTACGCTGCTGCCACCAAGGCAGGAAAACGCTGCTAAATCCACCCCAGGCATGAGGCCAGCTAACTTTTTTAGCGCTTTAGACCGGATAAAGAAAATGTTCTCAGCAATGAGTGCATTAATGGCTAACTTTCCCATGTTTCAGCTTTAAATGGCAACACAGCCCCCACCTTCAGCCCTGCAGATAATGTCATGGAACATAAATGGCATTAAACTCCGGAAAGCTGAGCTACAGGAAATCCTGGAAAGGCTTGAAGTGGACATTGCAGCCCTGCAACAGACCCACCTCATAAACACTGAAGACTTCAGTCTACCAGGATACTTGGTTCACAGGAAGGACAGGCAGGGACAAGGAAACCGAGGAGGTGGAGGAGTTGCGCTGCTTGTCAGGAGACGAGTAACACACGTGCAACTGCCACCAATATAAACAGCCCGGTTGGAAGCAATAGCAATCGAAGTGAAAACCGAAAGGGGGAAACTGGAAATTGCTAGTTGCTATCAACCACGCCAAGGCTTAGACCCCAATGACTTAGAGGAAATTATTTTCAGGAGACAATGGGGACAACACGTTGCCATTGGAGACTTGAACGCAAAATCGGCAGGCGGATATCATTCTATTTCAGAAACTAGGTAAAAACCCTCTTTTCCCACAGAGTTACAGGCCCACCAGCCTGCTGCCTACCATAGGGAAGGTAGCAGAATGAGTCATCCTGAGACGACTAAAGGACAAAGCACAGCAGTCAGAGGCGCTACCGGATGAGCAGTTTGGGTTTAGGGCAGGGCTGTCGACCGCGCTACAGGTGCTGAGGATCGTGGAATACATCACTGAGACACAACAGACGAGAGACAGCAGGAGCCATCCTGCTAGACGTAGCCAAAGCCTTCGAGAGAGTCTGGCACCAAGGACTGCTAGTCAAGCTGCTAGGCATTGGATTCCCTGTATCTTTTGTTAAATTAATCAGATCTTTCCTTTCTAATAAGTTTTTGAGGGTGAAGCTGGACAGACAATACTTTGCGTACAGGAAAATGGAAGCACGAGTACCGCAAGGAGCGGTGTCGCCCTTCCTGTACAACCTGTACGTAGGAGACCTCCCCCCAGAACAGACAGACTTGCATTATACGCTGATGACACAGCTATAATGCCAAGATCCCTCGACACAAAGTCACTATCACAGTACCTTCAAGAGGAAGTCACAGCTTTAGAAGAATGGTGTGCCAAGTGGAAGATAGACCTGAACGCCAACAAGACGCAGACCATAATCTTCAGGAAGCGACGAAAGCACAGGCCAGACAATCAAGTCGTCCTTAAAGGCGAAGCCATTCCTTGGCAAGAAACACACACATACTTAGGTGTGGAGCTAGACAAAAGCCTCAGTTGGGAAGCGCACATAACCAGGACCAAAAACAAGGCAAAGATGACAAGGAGCAAGCTCTACTCGATGATCGGAATACGCTCAAAACTGGCTTTGAAGAACAAGGTCACACTGATCGAACAGGTGATCCACCCACAGCTAACTTACGCCTCAACAGCGTGGGGATATGCAGCAAAGACACACCTGAAAAGCCTTCAGGCAGTCGAAAATGTGACCCTCAGGATGGCAATAGGAGCGCCCTGGTATGTCCGTAACCAGGATATACAAAGGAACCTCAACTAAACCACAGCCACTGAGAGGATAAAAAGCCATGCGAGGAAAACCTTCCAGAAGACAGAGGATCACCCCAACCAGCTGGTGAGGATGGCGACCGCCTACGATTCCGAGGTCGAAGGGCCGCATAAGCGGCCGAAATTGCAGTTATTAGATGACGGGTAAATACTTCTATTTTCTTTTATAGGAAACCAGGACCACCCCAAAGGCCAGAAGTGACAGAACAAAACCCCACAAACAGACAAAAACCCCCCGGGCAGCGAGTCTGGACACTCAAAGTCTGGGTATAACCTTCCCGCGGATAACTGGTGCTAACCAGCTCTTTCCGTAAGACTGCCCCCTCAATAGGGGGGGGGGGGGGGGGGCTTTCCTCCCATACCGACAAACCAACTCCTTAAGGTGGCGTAAAGATGCAGTAGTTCTCCACTATTTTATTATTTACCACACTTTAAAACACGACATTCCGAAAGGAAGACAGCCCACGAAGAAAAGAAGAACTCAAGACAAGAAGAGCGCCTGAAGAGCCCCAGTCGTCGGAGTAACTTCAAACAGCACCCAGAAATGGCCAGTTTGCTCATAACTGAACAATCTTCAAGACTCAGAAGGGAGACGGGCGGCTGAAATTTCTCTTACAGACTGGTCCGGTCTACAGCGGTGATAGAGTAAAAGGCAATAGTACTGTCTGACTCTTTTATCTGAGGCCATCTTTTAGTCACAGATAGTGGCGCTTACGAGATCATCAGAGTGAACCCAGCTGACGAGCTCTAGTGGGAGGTAACGCTCTGATAATCTCGTACAACTTTTCGGTGAATTTTTTCACTTCACTTTTCACTTATGGAATATTATTCTTCTGAAACAGATAGGCCTATATACACCAAACACAGGCTAGACTGATGTGTCATTCTTACAAAAATGATAATTTTCTTGATTTCAATAAAGAAACTCAATTATTTTAAGTGATTTAAAATTGTTTCAATAATGGATTAAAATATCAGGATTGCCGAACGTCCAGATTCCAAATCGGTAAAAATTGATGATAAAAATTGGTAGTTATTGCGTAAAATCGGGAAATTTGATTCCCTAAATTTCGTAAAGACTAAAAAACTGATCACTTTGAAACGAAACTTTTTTTGTAACACTCATTGACAACAATTTTAGGCATTTTTAGAATCGACTTTATTGACTTTTTTTAAAAAATTTATATTTGGACCAATTTGATCCGAAATAAGTTTGTTACAATCTTAGGGGATTACAAATGTCTCAATGCGATCAAAACAGCAAAAAAAGTCTTATTTAAAATAAAATAGTTTTTTTTTCAAGCGGACTAAAAGTACGTCATTTGTTTTCTCTATACGCACACCTAAAGTGGGCTTTCAAATCCTGAGACCAAAAAAGTAGCAAAAAAGTCCTAGGCAGTAAAAGTAAAGTCAAAACACACCGCTAGTGTCATGGTGGCGTATATATAAACGATTTTCATTCACCAAAATTATTTTAATAATAGATGACACCAAATAAACCGATCTGAGTGTATTGCCATCTTTACATTCTTGTTGAAAAAACAAAGGACAGAAATACTCTCAGAGCACTCAAGAGCACCATCCGAAACCGTTATTAGTCGAAATCGCATAGGTTCTCGAATTCTGAATTCGTCTGTTAAATGTCATGCGCGTCATCATATTTATCTGTCAATGTGACATTTATTAATTTAGTATTGAAAATAATGCTACAAATTCTTAGTTTACCATAATCATTGGTTATTATTTAATACATTAAAACCATTGAACATTGAAAACCACCATTCTAACATATTCTATGTATTTTACAAATAATATACACAATTGGGTAAGTACCTAGACCCGCTTAAAGAGGATGAGAGAAAATTGCAAAACTGAACCACTTTGAAATAGATTTCTTATTTCTTGCATGCTTGAAAAAAAAATAGTATATGTTACTCGGAGTAAAAGGTCTTTTTGTGCTTCGCCCAGTTGCAGGCCTCAGCTTCGCTTCGGCCGTCAATCTCTGGGCTCAGCACGAAAAGACCCACTTTTACTCCTAGTGGCATAATCTAATATTTTTCGAAATTTGAACCTGACAACACTTTTTCCAACAGGTTAAAAGAAATTACATACACAATTTGACTTTGAGTTGTCCTTTTCGGTCATGGTATATTTTAGTGCACATTGTAGGTTAAACATTACTAAAATATTATTGTGGCGACCACCTAAATATAATTTAGCTACACAGGCCAAAATATGGTCAAATAAGTAACATGTTTGGCCCAACCAACCTTAATTCATGTTAAAATCTAGACAAGATTCTAACCAATTTCCTACCAAGCAGCTGCAATTAGAACTTATTTTCTAATTATTAGGACATATTAGAAAAAAGGGCTTATGGGAAGTATTTAAAAATTCAACTTGAAGGAATAATTCACCAACAGGCGTCTAAATGGTCATGTCATCACGTAAGCCGTTCATTATAATTTTTTTTAGTTACTTTCTTTAACATATTTTGTGGGTTATAAAGCCAAAAGTTATAAATAAAAAGACAAAACTACATCCCCATACTACACAATTCGACAAAGAGCCTGTTTAGTGCAAAAAATAACTATTAACAGTAAATATCTCTTGCATCACAATTATTCCTCTTCTATTCTTCTATTCTAGACAAAGTGCAAATCAAAATGCCTCCAGTTCTCGGTGTTATAAACACTGCCGTCTATTAAGATTTGTTTACAAATTTTAAAGTCTTTGAACTAAACTTAACCTTGATTAATAGGAATTTTTAACTAAATTTATGGAAACTTGACTCAGTGGTTAATAGTATATTATACAACAAGCATTTAATGAGAGTCGTTATTCTCGAGGGTAACGTTTGAGCCCACGAGCGAAGCGAGAGACTCCGAGAGAATAACGCTCATTAAATGCGCCTTGAATACTATACTTTATCCACGACCAAGATTCTGGGTTTTCTCAAATATAATAGGTTATAGGTGCCACAAAGATAATTTACAATTTTAAAACCACGACCACGGCTGGTTTCGCTATTCAATGGCGCGACGTTTGATGCGTCTTGTCGATAGATGACGGTCTAGTCACCTGCGCATGTCACCGCATGTTCATTTCAATGCTACGAGGGTGGACGGTAAATTACTTCATTTTATGGCCTATTTTAAGTATTTTTCAGTGAAAAGTACATATTTTAGTGAAAAAGAGACCCTCTAACCTACATTTGCCTCAATACATCCTAATAGAAGGATAATTATTTGAATGAACCAGTGGTAACTAACGATTTCATGTTTAGGGCAGTTTACTTTTTGAGTTGTCAGTTGCCTACGACATGTTTCGTTTCCATGACAACTCATTATTCACTTGTGAATAATGTTCATTATTCACAAGTGAATAATGATTATCGTTAGTCTTGAGAATGTACAAGAATAATGTGATTATTATAGTATGGTCGTGGATAAAATTTGTGGTTGTTTCCGACCACAAGCATAATAATATTAACCTTTAGGTCAGTAGTAACGGACATCTTGACTTTGAGGTCTGAAGAATTTAAGGAGCGAGTTTGTTAATCGATTATCTTATTATTTAAAGTTTTTATTAATTTAAGTTTTAAATTAAGTTTTAAAAAATGTAATTATTTTTATTGTTTTGCAAAATTCGATTACTATTTCAGGCAGAATATGTCTTTCAATATGAATATCTCATAAGATAAGCATCACAACAAAAATAGTAACGAACTATTTTTTAAGGTTAGCTTTGGCCATTGTCTATGTATCCCATATAGTCGTTCAATGTTTATTCGTTAGTACCAAGAATACCCCCTAGATGGCAAAAGGAATACCATGTTTCTCGGATTGTACATCTTCATATCTTACTTCTTTTTTTCGTATTGAGCATTTCCGAATCATACAATTTTATTTTTTCTACCTGAATACATACTCATAGTCATATTTTGGAGTCATTATCATTGTAGCTCATTATTTTTTCTCCTCACTTAAATTTTCCTGTGTTTTTCATGAAAATCTCTTTTGGTTTTCTTATTTTACTTTTTATTCTCTTACTCACTAATTTTCGTTTGTTTTCCCGTTTTAGTTTTATTGTTAATTCGACTACTTATCAAGCTTAAATTTCACCGTTTGTAAATTTCATCACTTTGCTTAAATACTTTATTCTTCAGTTTAATCATATAGTGCTATTAATTTTTTTTCACTTTTGCAGTATTTTTGTTCTCGAATTTCAGCTCCTGCATTTTCAAGTTTATCTAGCTTTATTCTCTAATTCATTTTGTGTTCTTTTAAAGCTTTTTGTAAGTTAAATGGGACCCCGTTAGTTTTGCATATAATATTTTGTTCAACATTTTTTTTTATATCTGGACTATTTTTTGTTAGCTTTCCTGCCTAAATTAAACTGCTAACAAGTTTCTACATACCATTTCTGCTGTATTATCTTTTTTTTTAAGTTTGCCCACCTTATTCTTTTTCATATTTGAGTTTTTACTTGTAATTCTATATAATGAGTGCTTGTTTATCAAAGAACTTTTCAAGCGCTGTTTAACTAAATATTTTCAATTAACTAGTCCACATTATTTAATATTTATTTTCTAATATTTATCTGATTTTTTAGCTTTATTAATTTTTGTAGTTTGGTTTGTATATTTGCTAACCTGATCAACTTTTTTTATTTCTTGCTAATCATATTCTAACGTGTTTTTGACTATATTTATCGACCATATAGATTAGAATTTTAATACACTTGTCCTTGTTCAGAGTTCTTGATTTTTTCAAAGCATTTTACATTTTTTGCCTCATTTACTGTCAGTATAACTTACTGAGATATTGTTTTCTATTTCCTTAAATTGAAACTTTCATGCGTATTTGACTAATCCGCAGACAGCATATAGCAAAACCCATAACATTCGCAAGTTTTATACCTTGTGCGGCGGACGTGTAGTTTGTCGAGCCTAAGATACCAGGGTCACCGAACAATCGAATGGAGTTTGCTATTTTAACCATCTTGAATAGAATTTTAAATGACTACCCTCTCTAAGTGAGAATTGCCCTGATGAAGACTAAATAAACAGTCGAAACGTCGGCCATTTTCGAATAAAGAAGAGGTGCATTATTTGTCCTAATCCCGCTAACTTCACCAACTAAAACCCATAACGTTTAATTTAATTTCTCTTTTGTTCAAGCATTTCCACGATTTGCATTTGTGATTTATTATTCTCGTTTATTTTTTTTGTCACTTTCATTCTCTAATTTATTTCTATTTCATTTTATTTTCAGTTTATTATTTTTATTGTGTGGTTTTTTGCTTTATTAAGTTTGTTATTTACATGTTGTTTCTCGGATTATACGTTTGCCTATCTTACAGTCTTTTTCCGTACTCAGCACTTCCGTGGCCTTAAATTTTATTTGTTTCCATCTGAATATTTTCTGCGAGCACATATTCATAATTTGTATTGGATCTCATTCTGCTTTTCTCTCAGTTAAATTTTCTTTTTTTTTAAGTTAATTTTTAAGAATTTCGATTTTGGTTTTCTAATTTTTCTTCTGGTTCTCTTACTCACCAATTTTCAATCGTCAAATCAATCAATTTTACTTTCAAAGTTTCAGTTTCACTTAAACTTACAATTCTTCAACTACAAATGTAATTTGAACCTAAAATTGTAATTTAAAACTATAATTGTAACTTCAAATTTTCATTATAAGTTAAACCTACAAATGTAAATTGAACCCACAACTGTAAGGTGAACCTGCGACTATAACTTGAACCTACAATTGTAACTTAAATTTACAACTCCAACTTCAACCTACCATTTTAAGTTAATCCTACAGTTGTAACTTGAACCTAAAATTGTAACTTGAACTTATAATTGTTACTTCAACTTGATGTAAGTTAAACCTTCAACTGTAATTTGAACCTAAAATTGTTATTTATACCTTCAATTGTAATTTGAACTTATAATTGTAGCTTCAACCTATAATTTTAAGTTGACCCTAAAATTGTAATTTAAACCTACAATTTTAGATTCTTGAACTTCTAATTTTACCTACGATTGTAATTTCAACCTGCAATTGTAAGTTGAACCTACAATTGTAACTTGAATCTAAAATTGTAATTTAAACCTATGATTGTAATTTGGACTATTATTTGTAGGATGATCCTACAATTGTAACTTCAACCTACAATTCCAATACGATACTGAAAATTTTATTTCTAAAATTGTAATTTAAATCTATATTTGTAACTTGAACTCACAACTGTAACTTCAACCTACAATTGTAAGTTGCACCTACAATTGCAACATGACACTGAAAATATAATTTCTAAAATTGTAATCTCAATCTACAATTGTAACTTGAACCTAAAAATGTAATATAAACCTATGAATATAATTTGGCTTCTATTTGTAGGATGAAGCTACAATTGTAACTTCAACCTACAATTGCAACATGACACTGACATTTTTATTTCTAAAATTGTACTTTAAATTTACAATTGTAATTTGAACTTACAAATGTAATTTCAATCTACAATTGTAAGTTGGTCCCTCATTTGTAACTTTAATTGTAATTTAAACTTATAATTTTAATTTTCACTTCCATTTGTAGGATGCAGCTACAATTGTAACTTCAATCTACAATTGTAAGTTGAACCTGCAATTGCAACTTGAACCTAAAATTGTAATTTAAACTACAATTGTATCTTGAACTTTCGATTGTAGTTTCAACCTACCATTAGTATACAACAAAAATTTTGAAAAATGTTTTTGATGTTTTTGATCTGAATGAGATGATTTCAGTCTCCTATGAACGTAATTAACTTGATACGATATACTTGGGTAGGTAATAGGTGTCATTATCTATTAAAATTTAGTGAATAATAGGCATATTATTGAACAGTAGTGGAATACTAATATTTTGAAATATTAAAAGCATTGCGTAGATGGCAAACTTATGACGATGTACAGCTTATCCACTTTCTTTTTTCTTTTATATTTTAACAAAGCAAAAGGCATCTTTCTTCTTTGTTTCACATTCCGATGGTAGAAAGGAAAAAGGAAATAAGCAACAAATTTTGCCAATTTAGGTTTTAAGCGCCATTAAACACCGTTTTTCTTTCTGCGTAGAATGATCTGACTTCCAGCTTTTTCTCGTAAATTATTTGTCGCTTAAGCCAACTAAACACTGGGGTATATAGTAGATTTTTAAAAGAGTAATTGAAACTTTAACTCGGTCTACTGCAAAGTTATTAATTTGTCGCTTATGCCCTTTTTTCTTTCTACCATCGATTCGCATTAAATAGATGCTACCTTTAGGTCGAATAAAAACATATTACAGAAAAATCTATATGACTAATTTTTACTTTACATAATTCCATATTTTCTTATTGGGCTGTAAGTGTTAAAAATAATTACAGGGTGTTCATTATGAAACTTCATCCAGTTGGCTGTGAAATGTCAAAAGAAAAGGATGGAGAAACAAAAGTCCATTTATTTTGATTATGTCATCCTTTTCTGTCTAAATTTCATAGCCTGCTAGATGAATTTTTATAATGAACACCCCGTATGTCTTAATAACCTATTTTTTACTTCTAAATTACTTTGTTTCTTTCTCTACATTAGGAAAAAAAGGCAATTTGCAGCAATTTATTCGTATGTATTGAGATGTGGTCAGCAAGAGGTTTTCGACCTGTGCAGGTTAAATTGAGCATTTTCAATTTTATTTGTTGTTTGGGGGGTTATTCCCACTTTTTTTTTTTTTCATTTCCAACTCTGACCGCCTGTAAATTTAGAACGAATGGACCGAGTGGAGTGACTCTAATGGAGTCTTGTTCTTTTTGATGTCTCCTTTCACATCCCACCAAAAAAAAATCTGTAGGTTTAATAGTTTGGGATATAGAAATAATGTCAATTATTTTTTATTATTTCTTTAAATTAGGACTAGAAAAAGTTTATTCAAATTTTCGATTTTTTGCGAATATTTCCGAAACCAGTCGGAATTTTCAAAATTTGAAATCGTCATTTTTCAAATGTGCAATTTTGCTGTAGTTTAACCTTCTTGGCATATCTTCAAATAACCCAGAGCCCCGTGGTTAAACTCAAAAAACCGGTCACCCTGTATAGTTTTTTCGTGAGAATTTTCGAACGTGGGCAGTTCCTGATGTCGACCGAACGGTGCGTGACAGAGTCAAAGGAGGCGATCGCACAAAAAAGCAATTTACCTAATTTCAAATTAAGTCGGTACTCACATCCTGGAACAAACGTACTGCCGTCGCTCGGGTTAATTTCCTCGTGATTTTCGCCCGTGTTCTGGTTTGGTTCACACCCCACACGCTCTTGTAATTTTAATGAAAAACTTCGTAGTCGACGACTTGTTTTAGACTTGTCATTTCCTCTAATTAACATTGAAGCACTCGGTCACCTTGCCTCGGAATCGTCATACACCTTTAATAATCATAGCTACTGCATAAACTTTATCTAACATTTTGCCTAACGGACTGGTTAATCATAATAAAATACTGTTGCAGCTAATTTACTGATGAAGAAGCCATAAAGCATCGAAACGTCTAAAAGTAAAAGAAGTTTGGGAAAAACACATTGTTTTTTTTCCCTCGCCCCAGTCCGGACCATAACCCAAGAACTCACCCCTCGTATAATTATAATAACAGCATGCCTTCATTACTCTTTAATTCTGCCAAAATTTATTTTTCTTTAAGACAAATGACAGTACCTTCACCAGAGTATATAAGGTATTTTTCTTTACAACTCCTACTACTAGAACTCGAAGCGACTTCCTAGAACTCCTTAACAAACCCCGGGCCCATAAACAAGGCTCAACCTGCCGCATCGTGGTACAGAAAGCAGAAAGGAGAAAAAAGGTCCTCGGCTACCTCTTTTCACCATGTTGGGTACCAGCGGGCAGGCAACAGTGGCAGTACCGTATAAAGGGACAGCCGAAGATGTAAATCGATTCGAGAAAATATGCGTATGCAGAAAAGTGTCGCAAACGGGTGACAGCGGCAGGCGGCACCGCAAACGATAGCCGTACCAGGGGTACCGCCGCGGTACCGAGGACCGTCGTTCCTCCGTCGACTTACGACCGTTTAGGAACGTATATTCGGTGCTCGATGGTTGACGTGCCAGGACCGCATTATATATTATGTTACTTTGCTAAGGAAGTTTTTCTTTTATGACAAAAATTGCGCCAATGTAAATAGTTTTTGTTGACAAAAAAAAATAGAAAAAATTATTAACAATAAAAATTGGTGAAATGGCTATAAAATAAAAAACAGTTTGAAGTAAAAAAAAACATAGAATAGCTGGGAAATTATAGAAACAAAATATGTCCAAAAAAAAGACAAATAGTTAAAGACAAAAATTCAAATTATTTCTGTTTAAAAGTCTTCAAAATTTGCTAAAAAAGTCTCTTTTCGGACCAAAATTCTTAAAAGAACAAATGATTTTTAACTTGTAGAAGTTGTATTTTGGACCAACTCCCTATAAAAAAATTGCTAAAAGATTTTTTACGACCAAAATTCTCACAGTGAAAATAGTTTTTGGCTCGTTGAAGAAGTTTTATAAACTATATAAAAACTTGAAAAATTAGGTACCAATAATTTCAAAAGCCCAGTATTGGGCCAAAATTGCTTCAATGCAAATCTGTTTATAGTACAATAGTTCACTGGTTGGAAAAGTTAAATTTTGAGTCAAAATTACCCTCGAAAGAATAAACAGCCAATAAAAAGTCCAATTTAGATTGGAAGAACGAAACACAGCCAAAAAAAGATTAGAAATAAATATGAACAATGAAAAAACAATAAAAAATAAAAATAAATTAATAAAAAAAAATAAGAAAAGCATTGAAAGTAAAGCAATGGAAAAGTTAAGAATTAATAGAAAAACAATATGTCCAACAAAAGCAGATAGTTAAAGACAAAAATTAAAATTATTTCTAATTTTAGGCCAAAATCGTTTAAGTCTTAAAAAATTTGCTAAAACACGAATCTTTTCGTACCAAAATTCTTTACAAAAACATTATTTTTAACTGGTAGAAGTTCTATTTCGGGCCAACCATATAAAAAAGTCTCAAGGGAAATCAATGTACAAAGTGACAACTTTTCCTTAGATATATGAGGTATTGGGAAAAGCGTAATAGATAGACAAATTCTGATGACACTTTCTCAACTCTATATAGATATAAGTAATAATAAATTCAAGGCCAGCTAGATTTATTTTCCATGCACAGGACTATTAGAAAATAATAAAATTAGGGTTAGCCAATATCTCAGTTACGGATAGAGATATCAAAATTCCAATTGCACCATCATTTTAGTGATCGAAATTTTTAGCTTTTTTGCAGGAAACTCTAGTTTCAAATATGCAAAAAGGCAATATTTACTAATTGGAAATTGAATACTTATCTGCTTTCAATATTTCCAAAAATATTGCAGTTGTTAAGAAGGAAACAAACAGAAAGAACTACTCCGAGGGCTAATACTCCTACCGGCATTGAATTACACTGTTTGCTTCAAAGCTCATTTTATAAAGCGAAAACAAAAATTAAAATGAATTAATAAAGTAATAAATAAATCAATGCTAAAAAGCCAAAAAATATTAAGCCTAGAACCAGAGGTTAATTAAGTCGGTAGAGGTATTAGCCCTCGAAGTAGTTGTTTCTATTTGTTCCCTTCTTTATGTATAACTACAAGGTTTTGGAAATGCCGAAAGCAGACAAGTTTTCAAATTTCCAAATTGTAATTATACATGTGCATTTTTCGCATATCTTAATTAAACTCTGGGTCTATATTCTTTGCAAAAAGCTTAATATTTTCTGGCTTTTTAGAATTGATTTTTTATTACTTTATTAATTCATTTTATTTTTTTTTGCTTTATAAAATGAGCTTTGAAACAAACAGTGTAATTCAATACAGGTAGGGGTATTAGCCCTCGGAGTAGTTATTTCTGTTTGTTTCCTTCTTAACAGCTGCAATATTTTTGTAAATATTGAAAGCAGATAAGTTTTCAATTTCCAATTAGTAAATATTGCCTTTTTGCATATTTTAAACCAGAGTTTCCTGCGAAAAAGCTAAAAATTTCGATCACTAACATATTTCGCAGAAAATAAATTTCTTTCAACTTTCATAACCATCATTTTTAGTTGGAAAAAGGTAGTTGAAAGTGAGTTAGCCAATATCTCCGCTATCGTTAGAGATATCAAAATGCAAATTACAACATCGTTTTAGTTGGAAAAGTTTAACTGAAAATAAGTACCCACTTCAGAGGCGATGTTTGAAAGTAACAATGTTAACCAATATCTCCGTTACGGTTAGAGATATCAAAATGTCACTTACACCATCATTTTAGTTGGAAAAAAGTAGCTGAAAATGAATACCAACTTCGGGGTTCTATATTTGAAAATAACAAAGTTAGCCAGTATCTCAGCTACGGGTAGAGATATCAAAATTCCAATTGCATCATCATATTAGTTCGAAAAAAGTAGATGAAAGTGAGTACCCACTTCAGAGATCCATCTCTGAAAATAACGAAGAAAATCAATATCTCCGTTACGCTTAGAGATATCAAAATACTGGTTGAACCATCCTCTTAGATGGAAAAATTTAGCTGAAAACGAGTATCCATTTCAAGATTCCAACTTTAAAAATAACAAAGTTAGCCAATATTTCCCCTATCGTTAGAGATATCAAAATGCAAATTAAAACATCGTCTTAGTTGGAAAATTTTAACTGAAAATGAGTACCCACTTCAGAGGTCTATGTTTAAAAGTAACGAAGTTAACCAATATTTTCGTTACGGCCAGAGATATCAAAATGCCAATTACCCCATCGTTTTAATTCGCAAAATATAGCTGAAAATGAGTACCCACTTCAGGGCTCATTCTTTCAGGAATTAAAAATGTAATCAATATCTTCGCCATCCTTAGTAGTGAAAATGTAAAGTAGCTAAAAATGCGTACCCACTCCAGTGATCAATTTTTGAAAGTAACAAAGTTAGCCAATATCTCCGTTACGGTTAGAGATAATAAAATGTAGTTTATAACATTGTTTTAGTTGGAAAAAAGTAGCTAAAAACGAGTACCCACTCTAGGAATCCATCTCTGAAAATAAAAAACTTAGCTAACATTTACGATTAGAGATATCAAAATGCTGATTGTGTACCATCGTTTTAGTTGGGAACACGTGGAGTCGAGAATGTGTAATCAGATTTCTCTCAGGAATTAAAATTTTAACCAATATCTTCGCCACGGTTAGAGATATCAAAAATCCCATTACACTATCGTTTTAGTTAGAAAACAGAAGCCAAAAATGCGTACCCACTCCAGGGATTAGTTTTTGAAAGTAACAAAGTCAGCCAATATCTCCGTTACGGTTAGCTATATCAAAATGTCAATTACACCATCGTTTTATTTGGAAAAAAGTAGCTGAACATGAATACCCACTTCAGAAGCTATTTTTGAAAATAACAAAGTTAGTTGACATCTCCGTTACGGTTAAAGATATTAAAATGTCAATTGTACCATCGTTTTATTTAGAAAAAAGTAGCTGAAAATGAATACCTACTTCAGAGGTTATTTCGGAAAATATCAAAGTTAGCCAATATCTCCATTACGGTTAGAGATATCAAAATGTCGTTTATAACATCGTTTTAGTTGGAAAAAAGTAGCTAAAAACGAGTACCCATTCCAGGGATCCATCTCTGAAAATAAAAAACTTAGCTAACATCTCTGATACGATTAGTATCGTCAAAATGCTGATTATACCATCGTTTTAGTTGGGAAACGTAGAGTCGAGAATGTGTAATCAAATTTCTTTCAGGAGTTAAAAATGTAACCAATATCTTCGCACGGTTAGAGATATCAAAAATCCCATTACACTATCATTTTAGTTAGGAAAAAGGAGCTAAAAATGCGTACCCACTCCAGAGGTCAGTTTTTGAAAGTAACAAAGTCAGCCAATATCTCCGTTACGGTTAGAGATATCAAAATGTCAATTACTCCATCGTTTTATTTGGAAAAAAGTAGTTGAACATGAATACCCACTTCAGAAGCTATTTTTGAAAATAACAAAGTTAGTCAATATCTCCGTTACGGTTAAAGATATTAAAATGCCAATTATGACACCATCGTTTTACTTAGAAAAAAGTAGCTGTCGAGAATGTGTAATCAGATTTCATCTATCTATTTACAAGAACCCATAAATAAAAAGTGCAATTCTGAGTCAAAATTGATATCAAACTCGAAAAAATAAAAACATTGCAAAGTGATTAATAAGATGAATATTTTAGATCAATAAAAAAAATATATGAAAGAACAAAATATTAGCAAAACATCGAAAATAATAAGAAGGAAAAAATTACAAATTACTAAAGACAAGTGTAAAACGGTAAAAATTAAAAAAAAATGTCGCCCTACAAATTGATTTTTGTTTCGTTAGAAAAGCTTTACTTTGGGCTAAAACCGTAAAACAAACTGTAAAAATCAAAAATCATTGATTTAAAAAACACATTTTTGGGCCAAATTTGTCTCAATTCAAATGAACTTACATTATGATTATGGATTATTTGCTGGAAAAGTTCAATTTTGAGTCAAAATTGTTTCAAAAGAATGAATACCCAATAAAGAGCCAAATCGAAAAAATTATATGTGAAACAACCATCAATTGGAGAAAACGTAACCAAGAACAAAAAAAATTATGAACAATAAAAAATGAAGATTTTAAATAAAAACCAGCAAAAACTAACGAAAGAAAAAAATGTGATATGGGCAGAAAATTATAGATGTCTTTTTTGGACCAATAATTTTTCAATAAAACTTGACTTGGGACTCATAACAGTTCCATTTCAAGCCAAATCTATTTAGAAAACTTTAAAAAATCATTAATTTTTAAAAAATACAATTTTGAGCCAAAATTGTCTCTTTACAAACGTGGGTAAAAATTAACTGACAAGAATAAAAACACAATGAAAGTTTAGAATGATAAACAAAATTTAAAGAACCAAAAATTGAAAGAAACAAGACACAAAATAATAGACAAAAATGAATAATAAAGAAAATAATGATAAACGAAACTTTAAAAAAATAAAAAAGCAACAAGGCAAAGAAGACGAAAAACAGCAAATTTTGTTTGTTACCTAGATGAGAAAAAAAATGCCGAAATTGCCGGAATTTCTTGTTGAAGAACTGCCTCAGCAAATAAAAGAAACAATAATTGTAATAGAAAACGGAGTTTCTGAAAAGAAAATTGTCAAAAAAACTAGTAATAAAGAAATAATAGAAAGAAAATATAGAATTGAAATTGTTACGAATAGGAAGTAAAGATTAAAACTTTGAAAAAAAAACAATTATCAAGAAAAAGAGAAAAAAAACTGAAATGGTGCTGTTGAGGAGGAGGTAAAGCTACCAAAAAACTAGTGTGACTGAAGAAACTGTAATAAAGAGTGTATGCTCAAAATATAGGGTGTCCGGAAACTAAACGGACAATCGAAGACAGCATATTTCAAAGATGTTTTTATGCCGATATGAAGTAAATCGTCTAATCGAAAAATGTCTCCTAAGGGACCTAGGGCGCTTTGAAGATGACTGATTGACAATGTTTTTTTTTATAATTTCTTAGACTTTTTTATCTAGAAAAACCAAATCTAGGTCAAGTGTTAATTCTTACATGGTCGCTAATCGTTATCGTTCATTCTTACAAAAGGCGCTACCAGAGGTGTCACATTTGAGGGTTTCAAGTAAAATTTTTTATGTTTTTGATTTTTTGGTTTTCTTAATATCAAAGTCGAAAACTTTGGAGTATTTTAGGTTAAAAAGCTTCTCTTGTCCTAAATTGCTAAAATGTATCGTAAGCAAAAAAAAATAAAATTATAATTTTTTTAACTTCTCTTTCATAATTACAGTCTGCAAAATTTACCAGTAGGCTTTAAAAACCAAATAGTTGAATTTTGGTGTTGAATAATATCAGAAAGGAAACGAATAACTTTATGCACAGAGACTAAATGATTGTCATTTTCACAACATCTTTTGAGAATTATAATTTTATTTGTTTTGGTCAATCGTTTTCTTTACTTATAACTTGATTTTGTAACACTATTTAACACTAAATTTCACCTTAGTGGTTTTGTAAAGCCTACTAGTAAATTAAGCGAAGACTATTTAATTTTGTAATTATGCAAAGAAAAACCAAAAAAAAAACTATAATTTGATTTGGGTACACTTTAGCAATATAGGTCAACAGTACCTAAAAAGGTACCTAAAATAGTCTAAAGTTTTCGATTTTGATATTAAAGATACAAAAAGTAAAAAACGGTTTTATGAAAATATCAGTTGATCTCCTGAAATGTGACGTCTATGGCAGCAACTGAAAGATCATTTTTACGCTCATGTAAGAATATAACCTAACTTTGATTTTTCTGGATTAGAAGCAATCTAAGAAATCTAAGAAAAAATCAATTTCAAAGGGCCATCTTCAAATCATCCAGCTCCCTTAGAAGACCTTTTTGGATTTACCTCAAATCGACATGAAAACATCTCTGGAATATGCGATTTTTGTTTAGTTTCTGGACACCCTGTATAAGGACATACTAGGTACTTGAGGTAGTGATGTGGATTTACCAAATATTCTTCCTCTTCTTCCCATTGCGCCGTCTCCCTTCGAAAGTTGGCGATCCAACTGGCAATAATTACACGTGATACAGCTGCTCTGAAGTTTTCGAATGAGGTTTTACTGAGCCATCGGCGTAAGTCCTTGAGCCAGGAATTCTGCCTTCTCCCTATTGACCTCTTCCCCTGAAGCTTTTCCATGATGATCAACCGAATTACCTCATATCTATCTCCCCTCATTACATGTTCAATAAACCTTAGTTTGCGCTCTTTGATTGTTAGCATCACTTCCTTGTTTTTCTGCATTCTATTAAGAACCTCGGTGTTTATTACTCTTTCGATCCAGGATATGCGTAATATTCTCCTATAAAGATACATTTCGAAAACTTCAACGCGTTTTTCTAGCGTGGGAGTGAGGGTCCAGCTTTCACAGCCGTAGTTTCACAAGTCTAGGTCACGCCTAATAGAAAAGTTTTCATGTCGATAAACGTCCTCCTGGCCTGTTCGATTCTTGATAGTATCTCTTTCGTCGAATCGCAGTGCCCCTAGATATCTGAAGGATGATACCTGCTCAACGATCGTGTCATGTATATGGAGGGCAGCTTGTGTTTGAACCTTCGAGAAATCCATAAGTTTCGTTGTGGGGATATTTATATGCAGTCCATAAAGCTTGCTGTATTCATCCACAAGTTGCTGGAGTTCAGGCAGGCTGCTGGCAATAACGATTGTATCGTCGGCATATCTTATATTGCCAATTGTTATGCCATTGATTTTGATTCCAGAGCTAGTGTTTTGAAGAGATTCCGCGAAAATGTGTTCCGAGTACAGATTAAAGAGCAGCGGGGATAATATGCATCCTTGTCGCACTGCTTTTCTGATGGCTAGCTCCTCCGACATTTTGTTCTCTACCCTTACTTGAGCTGTCTGATGCCAATAGAGTTTTGTAATGATTCGTAAATCACCCTCGTCTACACCTGTTTTTCTGAGAATTTGATTTTGATGTTGCACGCAGTCAAAAGCTTTGTGGTAGTCTATGAAGCAGGCGAATATTTCTAAGTTCAGGTTAGTACCAAATTTTCTACAAGGCAGCAGATATTTGCGACTTTTTTATCTCAAGTTTGCAAAGCCTAGTGATGTAGGTATAAACTAAAAAAAAAGTAAATATTAAAAATAATAAACATAAAGTGACTCATTAAATGGATAGACGGCTCGAAGGACCAAAAAAATTGGAAAATAACGGTTCCAAGTTCCAATACAGAAAATCTTGGCAAATTATCGTTCATGCTCTGATTTTCTATCAATTGTGCTTCATGTTATTCCTTTTTTTTATTAATTAAAATATAAAAACGACAAAGTAGGGTCCTATGGTTTTGAATTGGTAAAACCAAAAATGAAAAACGTCTCATTTCGAAAAAGCTGAGCCCCTGAGTGCGCCCCTGCACAGCTGCAACTCTATGACGTATAACTGTGCTACTGCGGGCTCGGATACATCTGGCTGTCCCCTTATTTCGTGGCCAAGTCGCGAATACCTAAAATACCCCGCTCGGGGACGTTTTTTCCGAAAAAAGATTCCTACATACTAGAGACACGCTTCCACGAAAGTTAAAAAATAAAACAACGAATTCTATTTACAAAGACAAAAGAGAAGCGAATCACCTTTTTACATGATTAGCCTGAACTTTGCCTCGTGCATGCATTACTATACGCGTTACAAGCCATTGTTTCGGGGGGGCCACGTGGGGCACAGCCCGACTGGCTACTTAACGCGTACCGGGTCTGCATATGAAATCAGCGCGTCTAAGTTTAAAGCCGTGTTCGGTGGGCGTGATAGATTTAACAAACAATTCTTTCACATTTTTAAGGTTTTCAGTTATACGTACTTACCACGTGTTTAGGTTTCTTCACCTCCCCATCCACGCATCACCGCTCTTCTTACGTCATTTGACGAAAAATAGGTACAGGTGCTGCCATCTGTAGGGAAAAAAAGTATGAATGTGATGTCTGGTAATCCCCCTTTTAGTTTCGTGTAATAATGCTTTATTGGCTTGAAAATAAGAATTACGGTGTTATCTCAAACTCAACATTTTTTTTGGCATTTTTTGATACGTATGGTCTTTGCCGAGGGGGCAACATGTACAACTCATGGCAATACATGTACAAATTAGGTGACAATACTTCACAATACCATGAAAATACCTCACAACACTGTTACAATACCTGGCACTACTTCGACAGTACATGACAATACCAAAAAGTATTGTGGCAATACCTCACAATACCGACAATATCAGCCGGCAGTACCTGCAATGACCAGACAATAACACAATACCTAATACCTGAGACAATTTGCCGACGCTGCAAAATAAACCAATATGGCGCCATAACATGTAACATAAAATGAGATTTGCAAAATTTTATGAAGATAATAGCTATTTATGTAACCAGTTACGAAAAGTCCGATTTTGTGTAACGAATGAATGTTTGCGGGACGAGCGCAGCGAGTTCCCGCAATTTGAATGAGACACACAAAAAAGGCTTTTCGTCACGTGTTTCATACAAGATTTTTTCTAATTTTTACTACAAATACTACTTTAGAGAGAGG
The DNA here is from genome assembly GCA_951812265.1 of Taphrorychus bicolor. Lineage (NCBI taxonomy): Eukaryota > Metazoa > Arthropoda > Insecta > Coleoptera > Curculionidae > Taphrorychus > Taphrorychus bicolor. The sequence continues at coordinate 37,307,390 of OX638299.1, read as the reverse complement.
GAGAGAGAGAGTTATTATTATTAAACTTCAATATTTACTTTTAAACCACTTTGTATCTACTTAATACCGTAAAACTATAGCAACGGTGTGCCACAACCGAAACCTGCAACTGGTGGTCAAACGAACTTTTCATCACCAGTTACGAAAGATTTTACTTTTCGTAACTAGTTACGAAAAGTAGGACGTTACGTCACTGTCATCAGTATTGAAAAGTGCCACTTTATATGTCAAAATTAAAAAAAAATCTTTTAAAGGATTTTTTTCACCTTGCAAGATGTTTTTACTGTGTTTTTAGACATTGGCTGTTTAAATTATGTACGTAGTTAATCATTCTATAGTTTAACAGTGGTTCCTGGAAATATTTTAAAGTGTTTTTTGAAAGCAGTTGGAAGTTTCCATGCAAACATTTTTAGTTTTTAACTAACTCGTCAATAGGAAACGTGAGATGGCCCAAAATGAGGGATTCTTCAAATTGTCGGCTTCCCTCACTAGCTAGGTACCTCCAAACCCGGTCCCAGTATCTACTTTTTTCCGGGCTACACGATGGTGCCCCCCCCCACCCCCGACTCCTGGGGGGCTTTTTTCGAAGGGGGCGTTGGGGACCAAAACCCACATTTGCAGTCGGAGGAGCAAACCGTCGTCACAGATAGGGTTTTGACCTCCGCTGGATCCGAAAATAATAAAATTACCCCCCGGGGAGCTCCGGAAGGGGGCCTACGATTTTTTTAAAAAATTCCATTTTTATCCGATTATAGCCCTCGACGAGCCCTTTCCAACCATGTATATAAACCTGGAAAAAAGTCCTCAAAAATCAAAATTTTCCAAATTTTCGTAAAAATCGAGCCAAATATTCGAATTAACGTGACGCCATAACTATGCGTTCACTCAGGACGAGGCATACGCCTAGTAATAAATTGAGGACGGGCTATATTGCAATAAAATTATATTTCATAATCATTTCTTCCTCCTCATTTAGTGGGCGACATATTTTTTTAATATATACGGGGGGTGTAGTCCTTGGTGATGGGAAACAAAAAAAACACACTGTTTTTTTCCTTTCCTCAAACTTCTATTGTGCTAAATGTTTCGTTTTTTCTTAAATTTTCCACAGTCATTCTGTAGCCCTTTAATAGACCTTCCAACGAGGTACATAAGTCCCCACTGCACCAGGATGATTTCGAATTTGGTTTCGAAGATATGCTGAACCAAACGTGCCCCCCCCCCCCCCCCCCCCCAATTAACGAATCAATTTTGTCGTTTTCATTTTTACAAGTAGATCGATAAGTTCTTCTCCTAGTAGGTAATCGAGGACCCGCTATTAAATGGCGTAATTTTTGTTATTTTACGATTTTTAACTTTTAAATCGCCCCCAAAGTGTGAGGGGGGGGGGCTAAAATTTTATTTTTATTTTTCTTAAGTAGCCGTGGAAAAGCCCTTTCCAATGGGCTATACAGGGTGATTCAAAATTCAGTACAAAGATTTTAGGGGCATATTTGTGGGGTCAAAATAAGACGTTTTTTTCCCATAAACATGGGTCCTAAAATGAACCCTCTCCCCCCTACGGGCGCTGAAAGTTGGGAAAGGATAAAAAGTTTTTTTTTAATTGTGGCCATATTTATTCACGAAAATTCTTGAAAATTAACGATTTGACAGCATAAATAAAAAACAACAGTTGCCATAACTACGAAGTCCCAGCGTCCTATGTTTTTCCTTATTATGATACTGCAAAAACTGTAAAAGTTCAGTCAAAGGAGTTTTTCTCGAAAACGGTTACCTTAATCAAACATCTTCAAGAAATCAAAACTACAGATATTTGTTTGGCCTACTGGATAGTGACGGTAAATTTAACAAAACTCCCGGGAAACATAAAATATTTGTCATCATAATGACAGTAAGTCCTAAAAAACTGCGAATATTTAAAATTTTGCCATTTCTGAGAAATGGAATGAAAAAAGCTCGTTGAGAAACGGGAATGTACAAATTTTCAAGAATTTTCATGAATAAATATGGCCACAATTAAAAAAAATATATTTTTCTAATTTTGACATATAAAGTGGCACTTTTCAATACTGATGACAGTGACGTAACGTCCTACATTTCGTAACTAGTTACGAAAAGTAAAATGAGTGATGAAAAGTTGGTGTCACCACCAGTTGCAGGTTTCGGTTGTGGCACACCGTTGCTATAGTTTTACGGTATTAAGTAGATACAAAGTGGTTTAAAAGTAAATATTGAAGTTTAATAACAATAATTCTCTCTCTAAGTAGGTATTTGTAGTCAAAATTAGAAAAAATCTTGTATGAAACACGTGACGAAAAACCTTTTTTGTGTATCTCATTGAAATTGCGGAAACTCGCTGCGCTCGTCCCGCAAACATTCATTCGTTACACAAAATCGGACTTTTCGTAACTGGTTACATAAATAGCTATTTTCCTTTCCCAACTTTCAGCGCCCGTAGGGGGGAGGGGGTTCATTTTAGGACCCATGTTTATAGGAAAAAAAAACGTCTTCTTTTGACCCCACAAATATGCCCTTAAAATCTTTGTACTGAATTTTGAATCACCCTGTATATGTCCTATATGCTAATTACGTATCAAAAAATATGGCGATTTTTAAATTTCCAATAATACGCTTATATATAAAAATGCTATTTAATTCAGAAAGCTGAAGTTTTCACTGTTAGGCTTCTTTTATTGGTCCTAATAAGACAGAATCGAAAGGAAAAACATTTTCAGTCTTTTTTATTTTCTGACGAAACCGTTCGAGATAGGAAAATATAGCTAAGCACATAAAATATGCGCATTGACCGTAGCTATTCAATGGACGTATTTACAATATTCTACCATTTAAGTACCGTTTTTGAAAAAAATTTAAACAACTGAAAAAAACAAAATTGTAATTTTCTCTGAAACTAAGGAAGTTACATTCAATCTAATTCCAGCACATGATAGCAAGTCACAAGGCCAAAAAAAAAGGTTCTGTACTTTGTTATCCTAACTATTATAGAAAATTAGTTATGGCGATTTTAAGGTTCAATGGCTCCCAACCGGCAATTTGAGCTTTTGAGGCAACATTTTTGTTAATAAGCTTTCGGCAAAAAAATTTTGCTTAGGGGGTAATCGAGGATGCCCAATCGAACGCCTTAATTTTTGCGCCCCCCCGAGCCCTCGTCGTGCTTTTTTTACGATTTTTAACCTTTAAATCGCCCCCAAAGCGAGCCCCGAAGTGTGAAGGGGGGCATTTAAATTTTATTTTTTTTCTTACATAGCCCGCATAGCCGTGGGAAAGCCCTTTCCATCGAGCTATATATGTGCCACATGCTAATTAGGTATCAAAAGATATGGCGATTTTTAGATTTCCACTAAACCTTATGGGTAGGATACCTGCCTTTGCCATGTTTTTTTTTAATAAAGATTTGTATTTTGGCCTTTACGACCTGATCTTATTTTTTTTCGACTTTTTTTAATGTGTTTAATAAAAAAAAATTATTTTGCGATTTTTATAAATAAAATTAATATTACAAATTAAATAATTTTCTTCCTATTCAATTTAGAGAGCTGCGGTTTTCACTGCTAAGCTTCCTTTATGACTAGGATTAGTCCTAATATGACAAAAATTTCAGATAAATCGGTGGGATAAAAAAATTTCGCAAAATTCGAATTTTTGGTTTTTGTTAATTTTCTGCCGAAACTGTTTGAGATAGGGCAAAATAGGTAAGTACAAAAAATATGCGCAGAGACACGAGCTATTCGATGGATGTAATTAGAATATTGTATCATTTACAACTCGATTTAACATTTTTGAAAAAAATTTAAAAAACTGAAAAACGCAAAATTGCAATTTTCTCTGAAACTAAGAAAGTTACATTCAATCTAATGGCAAAAAACTCTTTACCTAGGGGGTAATCGAGGATGCCCAATCGACCCCTCTCCCCCCCCTCCCGAGCTCGCCGTTTTTAGAAAATTGCTATTTATGATGTAAGTGATGTAACTGTTAAGGCAATTTTAAGGCATGCATGAGAAAGTTTGCAGGATGAGGTAAGCGAGTTCTGCAAATCGCATGACTTCCTTAAAAGCACTTTTGACACAAACGCCATTCGTTATTTTTTCTACAAACTTTCTATTCAAGTTTAAATAGCATTTACTTTTAACACCACTGTTAAAAGTAGTTTACTTTTAATACAGTGCTTTAAAGTAGCCTATTTTTAGCGCTAGTGTTAAAAGTAGCTTACTTTTAACACTAGTGCCTCAAAATGCTGTTTTAGTAGTTCATTAACGTGTTAAAAGTTTTGAATTTTTAATGCTTTTGTAGAAAAAATAAGTTAATGCTGTTAGGGATTAAAGTTTAACTAAACTCCTGGGCAAAACAAACGGGACAATAGCTATTTATGTAACCAGTTACGAAAAGTCCGATTTTGTGTAACGAATGAATGTTTGCGAGACGAGCGCAGCGAGTTTCCGCAATTTGAATGAGATACACAAAAAAGGTTTTTCGTCACGTGTTTCATACAAGATTTTTTCTAATTTTGACTACAAATACCTACTTAGAGAGAGAATTATTATTATTAAACTTCAACATTTACTTTTAAACCACTTTGTATCTACTTAATACCGTAAAACTATAGCAACGGTGTGCCACAGCCGAAACCTGCAACTGGTGGTGACACCAACTTTTCATCACTAGTTACGAAAGATTTTACTTTTCGTAACTAGTTACGAAAAGTAGGACGTTACGTCACTGTCATCAGTATTGAAAAGTGCCACTTTATATGTCAAAATTAGAAAAACGTATTTTTCGATAAATTGTTAAGCGAGATATTTTGAAAATAACGCAAGATAAAAATATGAAGTTTTCAGCAACCTCTAGAAGGATCTATAGAGGAGGTATTCTAGACTACTTTGAACAAAATTACCTATTCAGATGGTGTATACAAGGTGATGAATTTTGACAAAATTTCTTTTTTGCCGAGAATCTAGGATTCAATTTTTATTTTGTTTTTTGTGAATTGAGGACGATCCTTGAAAAGTTTAAAAAAAAACGAATTTAACCGATTTTAAATACCGTACCACATTTCGGATTTTTAAAAATTTTTCTTCAGACATTTACATATCTTGAATTGCAGCCTCCTGCTGATCAAGTAACTGATATGTGATTGGTTAATTTTACAAAATTGATTTGTTACGTGTGCACAAAGAGATAGTGGTATAAGATTTTTCTACAGGGTGTTGACTCTCAAAATGTTTTGACCATCAACATTGATTGGAGTGTTTTTTCAACAATTAACTGAACAGATGTTTCAAATTGCTTGCTGATGAAACAGTAATAATAATTTTGACCGTTCAGTGCAAATTTTGAGATCAATAAAGTAAAACACCCAGACGGATTTTTCGCTTTTCATTTAAATTAATTTAAACAGAATATAGAGCGTCTTAATCTTGACCTTACTAAAAAAGGATAATTAACTGATGTTGCCTTTAAATGCTAAGTACTGGAACTTTATTTCGGAAATAAATTTCAGATAGAAACATAAGGGGCGGAATAAGGGATTTGAAAACTCTGAAAGCAATGATGTCATATTTGCAAGTTGGTGCCAAGAAATACTTATCGACGCAAGCCCAGTTAAAGTTATCTGAAACAGACTGGATGAGAGTTATTGAGATGTAAAGTTGACTTGAATTTTGGAAGTTAGATGGATCTACAGAGTGTCCCAAATAAAGTGACTTACAAAGAAACAAAAAACTAAATAAAAAAATTTCTAATATTATTTCGTTTCAAGAAATGTTAAGTGGAAAATGTTTACTAGCTCAAGTGATATTCTAACATGGTACTTCAGAGTTAATACTGAATGTTATTACCACTAATTATAAATATACTCTTATGATTATTTGACAGTATTTTAGGTTATTTTTACAATGATAAAAAAACTAATAAAAAAATAATATTTAATATCGTGCGGGTCCACCTCTTAAATTAGCACTTCTCGACATCTATCAGGCATGCTTTGTACTAAATTATTGATGAAACCTTGAGTTATATTTTCCCATTCCTATCTAATTGCCAGAATCAAGTCAACTAAATTTTGAAGTACATTTTCACGCTTTCGTACTAATAATTTTAGTTTGGTTCACACGTGTTCAATAATATTCAAATCGGGAGATTTTGGCGGCAAATGTATTATGGATCTCAAAATTTGCATTGAACGGTCACAATTATTATTATTGTTTCATCAGAAAGCAATTAAACATCTGTTTAGTTAATGGTTGAAACACTCCAATCAATGTTAATGGTCAAAATATTTTGAGAGTCAACACCCTGTAGAAAAATCTTATACCACTATCTCTTCGTGCATACGTAACAAATCAATTTTGTAAAATTAACCAATCGCATATCAGTTACTTGATCAGCAGGAGGCTGAAATTCAAGAGTTGTAAATGTCTGAAGAAAAAATTACAAAAATCCGAAATGTGGTACGATATTATTTAAAATCGGTCAAACTCGTTTTTTCTATACTTTTCAAGGATCGTCCTCAATTCACAAAAAACAAAATAAAAACTGCATCCCAGATTCTCGGCAAAAAAGAAATTTTGTAAGAATGTATTCAACTTATTATCACCTTGTATACACCATCTAAATAATTAATTTTGTTCTAAACACTCTAGAATAACTTCTCTATAGATCCTTCTAGAGACTGCTGAAAACCTCAGATTTTTATCTCTTGTAATTTTACAAATATCTCGTTTCACAAATCATCCTGAAATATGTTTGTCCCGTTTGTTATGTGCAGCAGTTTAGTTAACCTTAATTTTTTATATAAACTCAGGTCATAAACTGAGGTCTGCAAGACACATTTCGGTCAATGTATAAAAAGTGTTCAATAATTAAGAAATCTACTTCCTCACACCTATTATTTTGTAGGTAGCTTTGGAGGTAGATATCATCAAAACATTCAAAGCTATTCGCAAGTAATTTTATCTAATCTAAAATACTCAGTGGGTATTTAGAAGTAATTTCAAAAATACCTATCCTATCCCAAGATACTTTACAATACCTCGCAGTACTTCACAATACCTCTTGCAATACAGACAATACCTGAAATCATCTCTTGCAATCCTCACAATACCTCTCACAGTCCCGACAGTACCTAAAAATACCACCACAATACAGGCAATACTTGACAGTACCTAGGACAATACCCTATTTTCACAATACATGTACAAAAAATAAGCAAGTGGATACCCCCTCGGTCTTTGCCTATAGTCTATTTTCTTTATAACTCCTTCTATATCTAACATAAAAGTTAGGAACAAAATGTCAAAATGTCTTCTTTCTCACTTTTTGCTCTAATAAGTTTTGTTATGAGAATTACTGCAATACAGGGACAAAAACTTTGTGGGTGATAAAAATAGTTCTATTTCAATTGAAGAGCGCCAATCGTAGGAAAATGAGCTGAGTGAACAGTTTTAGTTCAGTCTGGGGTGTTCAATAATAGATGTCATTAAGCTGACGACAGTTAGTTGTTCAGAGAAAAAGATGGAGTAACAAAAGTACTATCCACTTCCCAGGTTTTTAAGACGTCATCACTTGGTCCAAAAGACGTCACTCAGGCTATTCCGTCGCATAGCCTTATATAAAGACGAAATCTGGACATTAGTGACCTGACAAGTGGGCACAAAATGGACAAGGGCGATCCTACCCCTCATTCACTTATTTTTAGCATCTCGTTACCTTTGAAACCTTCATTTTTTTTTATACCTATCTCTTTTCGATACATGTTGAGAAGATACGATAAAAATGTCAAAGTCAGATTTCCAACGCCTACTTGACGGCAATAATAAATGAATGGTTTATATAAGCCATTCACCTATTATTGTCGTTAAGTAGGCGTTGGAAAATTGACTGAACATGTGATAAAAAGAGATGGGTATAAGAAAAAATGACGGTTTCAAACGTAACTAGGTGACAAAAATAAGTGAATGGGCAATATAGGGATCGAGATGCAAAAAACCCGGGCAGCCAAATTGAGGGAGGGCCAAAAATTTAAATTTTACGTCCACATATGAGATTTTACTGGAAAAAATGTGACGATAAAGTATTGCAAATATAACAGGTGAATAGCGGAAGAAGGATATAAACAGCACTTCACGTTTGCGAAATTGCCAATGTTTCCAACCTTACGAGCCCGCTTTCGCACTAAAACAAAAAAAACTATGTATCTCTCTTTTAAACACTGTCTTCTCCAAAAGGCTTTCTCTATCCATCTTATTACTTAAAATCGGCTTCAAAAACTTTTTTTGCGAGATATTTTACTGGAATTTTTGGTTTAAACAAAAGAGCTCAAAGCAACTAACTTGAACTAATCTAAATTAACTAGATATAACTTGTTTTAACAATTATATAAAGGCTTCCTTTCGCCTATCTTACCGCCTCCCCCTCTCTTGTCCCAAAATGACCAAAACTGACAATAATTTGATTTAAGATGAAAATTAAACTAAAAAAATGAGGAGGAAAGAAAAAAGTAATTACTAGAATCAGTTAGATGTTGTTATCTTATTTTGTTATGTTATGTTATTTCTAGTTGTTGTTATGCTATGTTAATTCTAGTTAATTCTTCTTTTTTCTTTCTCTTTTTTTTTACATTAATTTAATCTTAATTTATATTGTTATCAATTCTGGTCATTTTGGGGGAAGAGAAGGGGAAGATGTAAAGAAGGGAAGAGAATTTTCGTCAATTTTATGTTTTTCCTTATATTTTTTTTTCATTCATCTAAACTGTACTGTTTATTGATGAATTCTCATTCATCATTCAAAGTAATTATGACCCAGAATTGAAATTTTACCATGAATAAACTATAATTCTAACGAAAGCTGATTTACTTTGAAAGAATTTTGACACAAAACTATTTTTTTGAATAAAGGATTCCTTATTTTTCGGAAGAATTTTATGCGATTTTGACCCGAAATAAAACCTTTTCAACGGACAAAAACTCATTTTTATAGAAAGAAGTTTGCGTCGATAAGGAACTTCTTTTAGAGAACTTTTCCAAACAGACGATTTTGCTCCAAATTAGAAAAACTTAAAACTGAATTATTTTATTTTTATTTTTATATTTACCATTTTTATTAACTTTTGGTAGTTTGTAACTTGTGCTTTTGTACCTATTTCTTTCTCTTATAAATTTGGTGTTTTTTTTATTAATCTAAATTGCACCTTGCATGGTTTTGATTCTTTAGGGGTAATTTTCACCCAAGGTTGGTCTTTTCCGACCAGTGAACACTTGTACATTGATTTCCAATGAGATAATGAGATAACTTTTGCTCTCTTGGACTAACAGTGGTATTGCTTCAAATTAAGGACTTCTGAATGTTTAAGTTTTTTATACGGTATTGTCCTGAAATAGAACTTCTCCAACGAGACAAAAAATAATTTATTTATTGAAAGAATATAATGGACAAAGGGACCTGTTTTAGCAAATTTTTTTAAAGGTGTTAAAAGATTTTGTTTTGACAATTTGAAATATTTTAAAATTATACCTCTACGTATAGAAAATAATTTTTTACATACTTTCTTAACTATTCCAAATTCTTTCACTTTCAATGTTTTGCGTAATTTTTTATTACATTTTTTTATTTCCTACTGTTCTTTTATATATTTTTTTTAATCGATCGAAATTGGATTTTTTATTTTATTTTTATATTTTCGATGAAACTTTATATATATAATTGATCTGTTTTCAACGAAGGACAAATTGCAATGTAATTGTATGTAATAAATGTAAATTGATATATATGCACTGAGAAAATTTTGACACAAAGCAGTGCTTTTGAAAGTAATGATACCTAATTTATTAATTTTTTCATATAGTTTTGGCTCGAAATAGGACTTCTCCAATAAGGCGAATTTTTACTTTTATTGAGAATATTTTCGTAAGAAAAGGAAACTATTTTTTAGCCAAATTTATAAATTTTAAGACGATTTCCCTACCTCCGTGGTACTTTCTATACCCTCTTCATTTTTCCAAGTTTCTAAATTCGATGCTTTTGTAGTTTTTAATTTAATTTTTTCTTATATATTGTTATTTTATATTCTAATCATTTTTTTTTAATCGTATCCTGTTATTATTTTGTGTGTCCTATTGGAAATCGCCACACTCTTCAAAAAAAGCTTAAAAAAATTTGCAAAGCTTGCAAAATTGACCAGAGGGGACATATTTCCTGTTTTTGCTTAATTTCCAACTTTGAGAGCCTGTTACTTTAGAACGAATTGTCGGATTGCTGTGAATTCAAGTGTTTTTTACTTCCCTCAAACAAAGTTCTCATCGGGTATATAGTTTCGGAGATAGACCGTTATTTCGGTTGTCAAACATTGTCGTCGATCGGTAAACTCTCCTTACCGTTGTTACCGTATTATATTTAATCTACTAATTCTTCAAATTTAGCTGTTTATATAAATAGAAAGTGAGACCTGTGAAGAATATCGTTTTCAAGAACTATTATCAGGTTAGCGGCTGCCAAAGCGAGAAAGACAAGTGCATAATTTAAAGTATTGAGTGTTGTGCTGTTTATTGAGTTGCTTAGTTTCTTATATTATTTTCACTTATTTTCAACTTCTATTTGTTAAGTTTGTTTGTGCTGTATACACGTGTTTTCCTTTGTAGACATTATAGCTATCTTTGACATTTAGGGGCGGCCGAAATCAATTAGTACACGAGCGGCCCCTAGTTTAGAATCGCCCCTGCATATGGAAGTCAGTTTAACTATGAAAGTGCCTAAGTAATAAGTTTTATAATAAAATAGTGTTGTACAGAGTTATTCAAATTCGTTTGCTAATTATTGTGCAACTTTGTAGTTTAGTCTTATGTGGGACACCCTGTATATTTTTTTTTGGTACATTTGTAGGTTTTCAAAAAGGTAAATAAAAAAAAAAGAATTTGAAAATATTTTCATTTTAATTACTCATTGTAAAAATAAAAAAGAACTATAAAATAAAACAAAATGGAAACAAATGATCTGTGAAAAATGTTTGAATTATAAAAAATTAATTTAATATTTTTTTTCAAAATTTAAATTTTTTAAATCAAATATTTTTTACACTTAAACATATTTTCCACTCTGCGGGGGAGGGCATTATTTTTTTATGCATTATAATTCAGTTTTTGAACTGTTTTTGTTCATATATAATAGCTATTTATGTAACCTGTTACGAAAAATCCGATTTTGCGTAACGAATGAATGTTTGCGGGACGAGCGCAGCGAGTTGCCGCAATTTCAATGAGATACACAAAAAAGGCTTTTCGTCACGTGATTCATACAAGATTTTTTCCCATTTTGACTACAAATACCTACTTAGAGAGAGAGTTATTATTATTAAACTTCCATATTTACTTTTAAACCACTTTGTATCTACTTAATACCGTAAAACTGTAGCAACAGTGAGCCACAACCGAAACCTGCAACTGGTGGTGAAACGAACTTTTCATCACCAGTTACAAAAGATTTTACTTTTCGTAACTAGTTACGAAAAGTAGGACGTTACGTCACTGCCATCAGTATTGAATAGTGCCACTTTATATGTCAAAATTAGAAAAAAAAACTTAAATTTAAAAAAAAATTGTTTACATTGATTTTGCCTGCAAAAAAAACTTTTTCGTCTCGTCATGTCCTACTCACTTTCACAGAGACGCATAAGTTACATACCTGACAGAACTGATAGACAACATAAATGCCGTGACAGATGAAAGAAGACACAATCGTACGAATTTGTAGGGGCTATTGGCGTTTTTCAGAATGCCCCTGTATAATTTTGGTCATTGTAATCCCCGTAAAAGTATGTATTTAAATCAATTTATTAACGTAAAAAGGACGTGACTTCGACGTGTTGGCCAGTCATTTAATGACGTTTTTTATACCTCATGCGCATGACATCATTATTTGTGGGACACGTGATTTGGTACGTTATTTATACATCATTGAAAAACGTCCTATGGTCAGTCAATGACGTTTTTATACGTTTGCTGTACGTTATTTTGTTACCTATGTTACCACTTGTTTAGGTTTTTCTACCATCAAAGCTCCTCTTAGGTCACACGAAAAAGTAGATAAAAGTGTTGCCACCTGTAGAAAAACATTATGAATATGATGTCTGGTAATCCCACCTCTTAATTTCGTGTAACAATGATTGGGCCTCCCTTGAACAAGATACCAATATCGACTGATACAAACTGAATTAAATTAAAACAAATTTACTTTTTTCAAAGTTTAACATACGAGATTCCTAATACAGACAAGAAAATAAGTGAGTAAACCTACCCATATCCCTTACAGACACTATTTTCTTCATTATGTCTTTCTCTGTGTTTTTTTTTCCATTATTATAATTACTGGAATACAGGAATAAAAACTTGGGGGGTAGTAAAAGTAGTTCTATTTCAATTGAAGAGTGCAAATCATGGAAAATGAGGTGAGTGAGCATTTTCAATTCAGTTATATTAATATGGAGTGTTCAGTGTCAGCCCTTTTGGAAACTTGTTAAACAGTTTTGCAGGCATAAACTCTATTCTTTTAGCACGCCTTAAGGAACCACTCAAGGGGGAAATTAATGGTGCATTTTGGTGTACACCCTTTGGGAATTTAGTAGAATTTAATGGTATTTAGAGGAATTTGAAGATTGATTATAGGGACTTTGGATATTTTTTTTCTTCACTTCAAAATCCACCAGTAATTTTTTTAAAGGTAAAATAACTGGTTTATTCACTGGAGTTTTGTTGTATGAACATTGGGAATTTTGTGGTATTTTGTAGAATTTAAGAAAATTTTGCTTGGAATTTTAGTGGAATTTAAGGTAATTTAAATAAAATTTTGGTGTATACATTGAATGAAGTGATTTTTTCCTCATCTTTTCCCTCAACTTTCCCATCATACATTGTTTTTATTTCCAGTATCATACTTAGTCGTAGCTATTTTTCTGTGGTGTCTTTTCGCATACACATGACACAATTTATATACGTAGGTACTTAAACACACTAAGCATTATCAGAAACTTACTCGAGTTAACTCGATCACTCACCTGACTGAAAAACTATTAGAGGTTAGTAATCTGAGTTAAGTTGCTCAGGTAAGCAACTTGAATAAGTTTCCAAAAAACCCAATGTTTGATAGCAAAGTAAAGATTTTTAGATGCCTTAAAGCCGAGCTTTAAGACGTTAAACACTGCCAATTCTAGACCCTTGCCCTTACAGTTTAACCCTGACCTGCAATTTAACTAAGAGTGAAACTTAGATTTTCACACAAATCTAAAAGCTTAGGTATAAAACTGGGCTTTGGTCCCTACTAGTGCATATTGTGTTGTTGAATGAGAAGAAGTGAAAATGTAAAGTTAAATTGAAAGTAAACTTACCTGAGGGGAGCACTTGCAACCTCCAAGTGTTGATCATGTTTACTCAACTGTATTCAATACAATCTAAGCTGAAAGGTCCACTTCTGACACTCATTTTAAATAAAAACCGGCCGAAAAACGCAAAAGTTCGAAAATAAACACAAACTTTTTATTTGAGGTTATGTCACGAAGCGAACTTTCAAACATTTGAAAGTAGACTACTTTGGAATGTTTGATGAACTTTGTAACGACGAAAACTTGTTAAAATCCCTTTTTGCACAAAAACAAAAGCATTTCTGCTGAGAAGGGAGATATGCAGTTGACCATGATTTCGATATTTGCACTCAGAAATTTAATTTGAAGCGAAATTTCGCAGAAAACTACTAACCACAAACGATCACGGAATGAAACTTTATCATTGCCGCCATTTTATGATACGTATGGCGGATGGCCCCATTTTCAACAATTCCAGAACACGGAACACGTGACTTTGACAAGGTGCTTTCAGGGGCAAATCAACATGTAGCCAAACGTACGGATTTTTCTCTACATATACGGAAATAGTGACCAAGGATCTTGACTATTTAAATTTATTTGTATATTTAGGAGGATACATCTTCATGAAAACAATATTTTTCTGTTATTATTCGCATTTTATTAACATCATTTTTACCCTTTTATAATTTATAATCACTAGATAAATAAATACTTTAAAGTATAAACACTTGTAAGGATGGCAACACCGCAAACAGTTTATTAATTTTGCGGATCATATTTGCTTTGGTGTTTTTTAGAAATTTCCTCAGCTACAACATATGTCATTTATCAACATGTGCTAAAAAGAGATAAATATAGAGAAATTAAGATTTTAAAGGTAATCAAGGTGTCAAAAATAAATGAGTGAGTTATAGGAAATAGGAATGTATCAACTTATTAAGATCTATTTATAAATTAAACCTCCGGATCACACTTAAGTCTTCTCAAAAAGCACTCAACGTACTTAAAACGTCCAATTAAGGGACGAATCATACCGGAACGTCCTAGACCTGACTCGGAACTCGGACGTTTTGGAGACGTTCATTATAGAGCAGAAAGGTCTCAACTTAAAGCGGACGTTTTAAACGAGTTTGTTATCAGGACGCTTACTCTTAAGGAAGAAGTGAAAGTGAAAGTGAGAATCGCTGGCCAATGGAATTCGTCAATAGAATTATTTGACCAGTCAAGGTTGTAAAAATTCTCAGTTTCACTTTCACTTCTTCCTTAAGAATAAGCGTCCAGACTTATTTAAAGATAGATGTTTTGTCTAGTGTTTGCTAGCGCCGCCTAGCGAACTCATATTTTGAACCTTTTTACGATGTTGCCAAAAAAAAAAGAATTTCTTATAATTTAAAACCCCGTAAGTCTTTGCAATTTATTCCTTGAACGAAGCATTGTCGTGCTTTTCATCCTTACAACCAAGACATTCCATAAAGCTGTGACTTTTGCGCCTTAAAGACGCACTTCTCTCTTAAGACGTCGGCGTCCCTATAAGGAACGTTTATGGCAATTTCCGAAAAAGACTTTCTTCAAAGGTTTATGGGTTTACACGTTGAGTGCTGTTTGGATTTTCAAGTCAATTCTAATTGAAAACCCAATCAGAGATTATTTTGTATCGCTGGTTTTCCTGAAATTTTAAACATAAATAAGTGGTAAGTGGGTATCTATACTTTTATTAATTGTACTTACCAGTTATAAAATGTCACACAACACGTCCATTTATTAGGAGGCTTTTAGGCTCTTGCTTCTTTTAGCATCAAACCCAAGCACTTATATTTTCATGTTCACTAATCACTAACCATCAGGCAGAAGATATCGAAAAAATGAAATGTTATCTCATTCAGGGACTCAAGGACATTACAACAATGAGGCATTTCCAACAAGCAACACTTTGGATGAAGATTAGGGGCCTTAAAAGACAACTGGTACTTACATAATAATATATCCCAAATCAAACGGAATAATTTCAAAGTTTTGTTTGATATTTGATAGATTAGTCGGCCATATTGCCTGAAAGGGCACACATGTCAAATGCTGCGATGACAGAGGGACCGCTAGTTGAGTTCGGTAAATACAACCCAGCGCTCGGCATATCAGTCTATCTCACTCTAGCTTGTTAAAATTTTGGGAGATGGTCTGGGTCCGGAGCGCTTGGATGGAATTGCCGAACTCGGCTTCTATTATTCTACATGAGTCAGACTTTTGAATAGGTAGACAATGGAATCCGCGCGTGAAATTCTCCGCTACCAATGTAGGTTTAGGTTTTGATGATGAGACGCCATGTTTAAGAGGAAAACGAAACGTTTCGTTTTCTGTGTTTTTTTGCAATAAATTGAATTTTGCAAGACTTTAATATTATAAATAATTGTGTTGTTTATATGGTGGGATGTGCAGCTTACGGTTGTAAAAGCAGCGGCTATAGAAAGGAGCCTGAAGTTACGTTTCACAGGTAAACAGATAATGGCGTTTTTCAGCAACAATTAAATTATTTCAAATAACTCTAAAGCAGTGAAGTCAATAAAGCTATTTTGGGAAATATTTTTTTAATACTGCAACTTGTAGACGGTTTTTTTATTTAAATTTTTGAGCAGTTTTTCCAGTGGCGTAGGAGATGTAATCTCAGGGTTATCAACGACTATTAATTCACAATTATTTTCATGTATTTAACAGGAAGTCGATGTTTGCTAATAATATTACGTATAATATTACTAATGTTACCAATAGAAATTTAGTTCCATTATTATTTTTAATAAAATATTTTCTTATATGCTACAATGCTACAATACCAATGACATTTTCACACTTGACAGATTAAATCAAACTGGTAACACACTCCGGCGTCGTATCCTACTTCCTCTGTCTACTTATTCAAAGGTCAGTAAGAACAAAGAGCACTACTCTAAGTACACTTTATTGAAAGGATAGTAACCGGTCTATTCTAAAATATATCTACATATCGACATCAAAATTATATTTCGCCACCTCGCCCTTAAAATCCCCAGATATTACTATGTAGTACAGCTCTTTATTATAATATCCGCAAAATTTTAAAGCGAAAATGATGGTAAACTATAAAAATGGCTGAGATATCCGCTTGAATTGACGTCACTTTACCGCTTACAAGTCATGATTCGCCCAATGACTTAGCAGATATGGACAGAGCTAACAAATGCCGATATTTACCTAAAATTGCCTCACTTTTTGGCCGGAAGTCCGTCGCTTCAAAAGTTTCCCTGACGTAATTTTGGCTTCAGCACACGTCATACAAGCGTCATAGCAACTTAAAGCCAGAGCGGATATTGACTGTGTCGATTGTCTTTGGTTTTTGTTAGGTTAGTAGTTAAGTTTTAGAAAACTTTGGAGCTAAGTGAACTAAGGGCCGCTTTAGCTAGGAGATAGATATAAGTTTGATATTAGATCGGATTGGAAATAAGAAATAATAAAAATAATGACAGTGACAACCGAGACGTCACTTTCGACGGAAGTCGTCATCAGTTCAAAGGCTTCCACTGCTAAAAAAGAGGGACCAAAAATTGTAAAACAGTTGGGGTCTCCAGATTAGTTCGATGTGATTCGCCAATTGATGTTCTTATCATTGGTTAGCGCTAAATTGATCCATCCATCCAGTGATATCAAGCGGCTGGAAATCAAGAAGAATATTAAACAAGTTCCAGAACTACGGAGGTAGGACTAAAAGAAGCAAGCAATCAAAGATATTTTCCTAAAGTTCGTCGCGTTTTTTTTTACCGGAAATCCGCCATGTTTATATATGCATTGACGACCATGATCTAGAAAGTATGGACAGAGCCAACAATTGCCAATTTTTTCCTAAAAATGGTCCCGTTTTTTGGCCGAAAGTCCTGCTCTCTTAAGGTTTCCATGACGTAATGTTGTCATCAGCGCACCTCATACTACTCAAGTTTCATATCAACTTAAAGCCGGACCGGATATTGATTGTGTCGATTGTTTTTGGTTTTTGTTAGGTTGGAATTTAAGTTTTAGAAAACCTTGGAACTAGGTCAGCTCAGGGTTAGGAGCCCTAGCGCTCTAGTTAGGAGGTGGATATAAATTCAATATTCGATTGGATTATTGGATTCGAAACAAAAAATAATGGCAGTGACAACTGTTTTGCAATAATTTGACGTAAGATGTCATGACGTCACCGAAACATCACTTCCGGCGGATATCGTCACCAGTTTAAAGGTTCCCACTGCTAAAAAGAGGAGGCCAAAAAAATGTAAAACAGGAGTGGGTCTCCAGATTAGCTTGATGGGTAACTAGGTTGTCAACAGGCATTTTTGATTTAAATGTCAAAGTCAAAGTGACGTTACGGCCGCCCACTGAACTTTGATCGAGAACTTTCATTTGTTTGGTTGGCAATTTCCAACATGGCGGTGTCTGCATGCAATTCTTATGCAGTGTATAATGAAAAAACCAAAAACACAGCGTGAATAATGAATATTATGGACATGTGGACAAAGGTTATTTCTATAAGCACAGCAATTCACATTTATACAAAATTGACTCTATATAATTGCAAGTAACTTATGTAAGAATATAACATATTGACTACATGACAGTTCTGCAAACAAATTTCAATTGTTTTCATAATTTGATTGTACAGGTGAACTTTGACGGGTGATCGGCCTTAATGATTCGGAAAACGCCCCATGTTAAATGACGTAATTCGGGAGTGTTCACTAGAGAAAGTTATCTAGAAGGATATTAATTTTGACAGAAAAGGATGACATAACAAAGTAAATGGACTTTTGATCCTTCATCCTTTTTTCTTTTGTCATTTCACTGCCAATTAGATGACATTTTCAAATGAATGTTCCTTCTATAGTCATCGCACGCACCGATCTGGCGCCCACTCGGCAAAGACTCTTAATGGACCCTCTCGCGTGGCTCGGTAATTACGATAATGCCGAAAAAGAATCAATTTCCTTTCAGCGAATATCAAGATGCACGACGACCGGATCGTCGTGGCTCCGCGCCATCAGCCCCCAGGTGGTACAAATTGGTATTCCCTATAGTAAGTAGGTTTGAGTGCGTTTCTCGAGAGATAATTTTTGAAACACAAACTTCAGCAAACAATAAATACCTACCATAAACAAACAAATAAAGGCAGAATCGAAACATAACTTACGTGCCTCTTGGAGCTGTCTCGTGGAGAATGCAAATGTGCTTTTCTGATGGGACGCCCACGGTGCATTTTAAGTTTTCGTGTTTTATTGTTTGGTCGCATGGGCACGCGACACACCAAGCCACATGTCAAACGGAAGTTCGATTTCGAAGAAGAAAAGAAAGCCCATTCTAAAGAGGAATCAATTAATTAATACCAGTCATTCAACAAGTCCAAAGTATAAATGGGCGAAGAGAAAATTCCCAAAAAACCTTTGAACCCAATTTTGGGTTTTTACCCACGTTTTTTATTATCTATTTTTCAAAGCTTTTAAGCTTTAACTTACGGAACTTTTCTGTTTTTTCGGTTTCCTGAATAAACCAGCCCTATGAGGCCCTAAATGCACATATGGTTGCAATATTTTTAATTTTTGTGGAAGAACATTTCTTTTGTTAGTTTTTGGACAGGCACTTTCACAATTTCTTGGGAATTCCGGCCCTAAAACATGAACCCCTACAATTGCCCTTCTTCTTGAACCGGCAAAAGCGCCCTTTTAATGGTTTATGGCCCTTGAAAGAATATCAGACCTGTGCGTGACCCGATCTATAGTTTAGTAATTAAAGCAATTTTGCGAATATCGTTAATTGAAATTAAAATCTTATTCTCTCATCAGGTAGAGCTTTTAATTTATTATCCTTTGAATGTAAATTCGAGCAATTTATGTCTTAATTAACTGGGCTAGGAAATTATCGGTCAATTTAAATAAAAAGCTTTAATTGTCTGTTTAAAGAGCATCATTTATTCTGTCCAATGATCACATTTTCAATTTCTTTCTACCAGCAGATTTTCGAGAAAAGCTTATTTTCTAAATTTATGCCTGCGCTGTCCGAAGCGCCACTGGTTAGGATGGTATCGTTTTTTCGGCAGTACGTTTTCGGGGATGAGAAGTTCCGAGAGGGTGGTTGAGAGGATCTTCAAAACTCGAAAGAGGGAAACGGTTTTTGAACTCGGTAGAGTTACGATCTAAAAACGACGATCCAACCGGGTAGACGGAAAAGTTCGAATTTTACCGCGAGAAAAAAGTCAGTCCTTGGCTCCACCGTTCTGATTATCGCTAATTCGTAATTTTTTCCCCTTTTTGAATCCCGTTTTAAGTCCGCCGCGTTAATTATTTTTACTTTTAATTAGTGCCAAACAATTAAACCGCTTATTGCCCGCCTACGAAAAGTCTCGTGGAGTGTTCTTTCGGTTGTGCCATATAGTGTCAACCCACCTCTGTCATTTTCCTGAATAGGCCATTTTCTTGCAGATAGCGGATACTTTGCAGACGCAGGAGACTACCGGCTATTAAGTATTTGTAGAGTAGTGGTAGAAGTTGAAACATTTAGTATATTATAGTTGAGTTTTGCTCACCATAATATCAAGGATCCCAGCTACCTGCCAGTATTCTTTTCTCTTCTACGCTGCGTCGTTAGTTTAGTTTTTTGAAAATTGTCTTTTTTAATTTTATTTTTAATTAATTACTATTTAATTCGTTTTTTTCTCGTTTTGCAGGTTGTGTTTTAAACAATAAAAACTTGCTGGCATCCCCAAAATATTAAATTTTATCTCATTTAAATTAGCATTTATTAATTATATCCGTTTGACAATACCATGGAAGTGTGGGGGGGGACACAGCGCGACATACCCATGGCGCAATTTCATCGTCAGAGCAAGTCAACTGGCGAAGCACAACCTCAAATAATTTGACGTAAGACGTCACTTCACCTCAATTCAAGTGGATATCGACGCCATTTTTAAAGTATCCACTGCTAAAACTGTAAAACAGAAGAGTCGCTTTCCAGGTGTCCTAGTCTCACTCTCCTAGCTCATTGATTCAAGCTCATAAAAATAAGAGCCGCTTTCCAGCTGTAATAAAGCATTTGAACGTGAAGCTCCCGGAGCGTTAAGTCCATACGGATTTTAAAGACTCGAGCTGGAACAGCTTTTCATAGTTGTCAAAAGTACTTCAAACACCAAAATATCAGTAGGTACTTGAAGGGCAAGGGGGCGGAAGATTCGAGCGCTTCAAGTGCAGGAAGTACCAAGGTGCTGGAAAGCTAGAAAAACGAACTTCACGCTTCGGAATTGCTCCGAGCTACTCCCATGGCAAGATGGAAAGCGGCTAAGTCCTGACTATTTGTATAGCGTTTTCGGGTGGTCGCTTTAGGTAGCTAAAAGAGTACGGGGTGTTCATTATAAAACTTCATCTAGCAGGCTATGAAATTTTGACAGAAAAGGATGACATAATCAAAATAAATGGACTTTTGTTTCTCCATCCTTTTCTTTTGACTTTTCACAGCCAACTAGATAAAGTTTTATAATGAACACCCCGTATTCCCGACCATGCACTCTTATTAAACTTTTTTGTGCAGGTTACAGTTTGATAAACGGTAACATGCGAAAAGCACCATACAGACAAACACAAAAAGCACATAAGACCACATAAGTTACCGTTTATCAAACGGTAAATTAAATCATTTAACACAAACGTTTTTGCGAATTAAACGGTAGTAGGGTACAGGGCTTACGTGACGACATCATTGACGTCATATCTTTAATACACAGTATCAAATCCTCTTACCGTAGTGGCGAGCAGAGTTACAAGCGGTAACTGGCGTTTTGAGGTTAGAAATCTAATAGAAACTGTTAATTGGAAAGACCGGTATATCTTTTAGTTTTCTAAAATTTATTTCACCAGAAGTAGAAGCAAACTCAGATAACAAATATTACTCCCAAAAAAGTTATGTTCGCCATTTCTTTCAGAAAAAATTAGACAATGAGAAGTTTCTGAATATAATGGTGAAGGTAAATTTTTGCTTTCTCTACGCTAGCTTAACATAGTCTGAGTTGGGATGGATGGAAATACTCAAAGAGCGCTCTAGAGACGTCACCCGCAAAATGCTGTAAGACGTAAGTGGTGTCACCTATCCTTTAGCTTGGAACAAGGACTTTAGAATATATTTTTTTTCAAAAATCGTTATATTATGAAGAATCCGTTTCTAGATTACTAATTGCCAGACACAGAGCAAAACACCACTTAACTGAAGAAAAATTTTAAGTTTTATTTTAATACGTTTTATGGCTGATTTTCTGTTAGACTCTACATAACAACACTCCTCTCTTGTCAAA
The DNA here is from genome assembly GCA_951812265.1 of Taphrorychus bicolor. Classification (NCBI taxonomy): domain Eukaryota; kingdom Metazoa; phylum Arthropoda; class Insecta; order Coleoptera; family Curculionidae; genus Taphrorychus; species Taphrorychus bicolor. Next base: position 37,285,686 of record OX638299.1, on the reverse strand, counting down.
GTTTTTAAGAATAAAAGCCGCCATCTAACAGATGTATGTACGTATACAATAAATCTTTGTCCCAACAAAATAACTTTCCTTGCTGAATTACTTGTACTACTTAAAACTTATGTTATCATAACAACAAAAACTCCGTAAAAACCATTTAAATTCCATCTCAGTAAAATGTAGGACAACGATATCGTTGTATTTTTTTGCTACCTTCCATCTGTTACAATGGATAGTTCTACCTAATAATCTTTACCCACAGAAACCACCCGCAAACATCTTTGTCAAATTTCCCGTCAGTCAAATGGTTCACTATTTTTGTCCAGGAAGTACTTACACTGACTCCAGGGACAAAATTCTAAATTACATCGTAGCAAAATTCTACTATACCACCATGACCATCAATTCCTCCAATTCTAAAGACAAGCTGCCGGAATCACCTTCTAAAATTCCTATCAAAATTGAATCCTCCGCCACATTTGGAAAGAAACCTGCGACAACAGGTAAGTTTCCTATTATAAAGTCTAGTCCTTTTATCTAACTCTTCAGAGTTTCAAAAAAGAATGTAGCAAAAAGAAGATAAGCGGCCAAAATGCGACTCTTGCTAAACCAAAATCCACTCTGCCCAGTGATTCAAAAAATCTCAATAGACCAAACAAAAGACCTCATTCGAAGGACTCCAGATGTCAAGTTAATAAGAAAAGAAAACTTTTCAAGGAAAATTTTTCTAAGAAGTATCGAAATGTAGGTGACAGAAAACACCACCGTAAACTCCGAAGCTCTGCTGCGTGCAAATCTCAAACTGCTATTCCCAAAAGTACTTTGTGCAAATCTCAATCTAACTCACAATCTACAAGTAAAAACAAGAGTGTTGAAAAAATCCAACAAGATGAGTACACCAAAAGATTGGAGTGTCTTGCCAGGTTTGGGAAGAATTTCTACTGCCCCTCATTTAAGCAAAGAACGGGTCTACGACCTATATACATAGATGGAAGCAATGTGGCTTTTAGGCATGGACAAAATGAGCGATTTTCAGTGCAAGGGCTTCAAATTTGTATTGATTATTTCAAGAAACGAGGCCATGATGTGAGGGCATTTGTGCCACATTTCCGACTTCGTAAGGGAGAGAGCACTGACCAAAAGCTGCTGCATGCTTTGGTAATGAAAAAGTTAGTTATTACAACACCAACATTGTTTATTAAAAATCAACTGAGGAGCCCATATGATGATTGGTATGTTAGAAAAAGTTTTTTTTGTTGAAGTATGTTTATTATTATTATACGTAGGTACATTGTGCAATCCGCAGCAGCCAATGGAGGTATCATAGTGTCAGCAGACAATTTCCAGGACATAGTCAAATGGAATCCCAATCTTCGACCGGTAGTCGAAGAGCGCAGGCTGGTGCCCACTTTTGTTGATGACATGTTGATATTTCCAGTGGATCCACATGGAAATCGAAGGAACAATTTGGAGCAGTTTCTAAAATTTTGAAGCATCAAAAACTGTGGAATATGTGCAGTTTGATGCATATACCTGGTTTACATTGTATATTTTGTCCAAGTTTTAATGCATATACCCGTTTACATTGTATATTTTGTCCACGTTTTAATACAGAATAATGTTTTGAATTAAAGAATTTTGTCCACGACCACTTAATAATATACTGATATTCAGTTTGTTCACAAAACTTAAATATGGCTTATATAACGTCAGAGGGATATATGAGTTGAAACAGCGGGAATAATATCATTATTCCCGCTCGCCATTTAAGTTATACATGTTGGCTTGGCAACCAGTAGGAGTAGGCAACAATGCAATATCAAATGCCGCAGCAAAAAAAATGCACTGGTGCCAGCGGTTTTGCCGTCAAATGCGAGTGTCACTTTGACATTTCAATAATTTTATTTACACTACCTATAGATTTCATAATTTGTAATTATTAGACGATGGCCGTGTACAAAGTATAGTATTATATTCGCTTTTTATGGCCATTATTCCCACGGGAAACTTGCGCCCCTCGTCTGCGGCTCGTGACGCAAACGTCCCCCTAAGGAAATAATGGCTATCGCTTGTTTAATAATATACTATTCTCAAGTAATAGTTTATTATTGACCTAACATAGGCGGAAAGTGGTTTTTTACCGCACGCTATTGCAGTAGATCTAACGACGCGAAGCGCAGTTTTAGTTACATGTACACGTGCGGTAAAAAGTTCTACCGTACGCAGATTAAGGGTGACGAGCCCATAATTTTTTATATTGTGTCCGTCATTTAAACCCAGAATTTTTCCTTAGCAGGTTTATTAAAAAAAACAATCAAAAATACATAACTCGCAAAGAACAGCAAAACAACGCATTAACGTGTCTTCTTAAAAGTTTCCTCCACCCAACGAACCAACTCTCTTCTGTCAAAACTGACGCAAGGCACTTAAGACCAGTGATGTAAAGGCAGAAATTTTCGAAACGGAAATTTTCCGAAATCGGTAATTTTCCGGGAAAATTTCGTTCCTTGGAATGGACATTTTTTTCATTTGTCACAAGTCGATGTCATTATTGTCAATCCGCAATCAAATGCATTTCTTTTTAAATTAACCGTCAAAGTTTTCCTGGATTTTTTAATATAATTATGAATATGTGTAATTATATTATATTGAAAAGTTACATTTCGTTTTATTGTATGTAGGTATCCGGCTTTTTGTTATCGTTATACCTAAACGAAATAGTTAACACATTTAAAAATGCTACAAATTTTTAATTCCAAATGTTTCCTATTTTACATCACTACTTAAGGCAATGCGTACGTTCCGCCGAAGGCAGCAGCTGAGAAGTTTAGTCAGCGAACCCTGAAATTGGCCAATTAGGTGTCGATTTTCAGCGTTCGCTGACTAAACTTCTAAGCTGCTGCGCTGCTGCCGTCGGCGGAACGTACGCAATGACAACCATCCATTCCGTCACCCAATGACTTAAAAGATATGGACAGAGCCAACAAATGCCGATATTTTCATAAAACTGGTCCCCTTTTTTAAATAGAAGTGCGCCATTTTTAAGGTTTTCACAACGTAATATTGTCATCAGCGCACGTTATACAAGCGTTATAGCAGCTTAAAGCCGGAACGGATATTGATTGTCAATTGTTTTTGGTTTTTGTTAGGTTAGAACTGTTAGAAGATAAGTTTTAGAAAACTTTGGAACTAGGTCAGTTAAGGGCTAGGAGCCCTAGCGCTCTAGCTAGGGGATAAATACCGGGTGTCCAGCAGAACCCTGGACATAGGAGATTAACATGGGAAATCGGTTTTTATTTTTTTGCGCCTGTACGGTTGATTTGATTGAAAAACTTTTAAGAGTAAAATTGTAGAGTTTATAGTCAGTTATCATCCTGTAATTTTTTCAATACCACAGTTTTGGCTATTTTTTGGAAAAACGCCTCGAAAAGTGCAAAAATTTGAATTTGGCGCGTCACCCCCACCATGCATGTGCAGTGTCGCCAACATAATAATTTCTTATGTCAGACTCAGAGCCGATTTTCCTTTCTTATTAATTTGGAGGGACTATCATGTAGTAATTAACGTGA